>OZ004338.1:23522558-26022558 GCA_963924445.1 Philereme transversata
GCCACACCTCTTTAACCAATTAAAAAATATGTACATAGGTATATTTTAATTTTAGTCCCCAAGGGTGCCAAAATGGAAAAGGAAAAATGACAAAATAGAGTTACTAGCTCAAGTAAGGTTATATGAAAGAGCTTAATTTACACATTCCAAACCCATTTTTGTCTTACGTTATTGAGTTTTGGTGTTATTATGCTAAATTTCTATAAAAACCCTTGTCTACGAAGTTTGGTGCTCGGTGCCCGAGTCTCACTGATACTTTACCGATTTTGTTTTTATTGATAGGTTTCTAATTAAGTAGCCTAAAAGCAACTATTGACACTAAATACAGTTGGTAACATAGAACCGGCTAACATTAGCACTGGTGATTTATTCTTGTTAATTTATTGAAGTGTAAATTCATGATTGGTCGATAGTATTCAGCTCAATAAACTTCGCGCAACTTGAGCAATTTGTCGATGTCTATTCAATGATGATATTTTAATGAGCCAGTCTAATTGCTAAAGTTATTTATAAAATTTTAGACATTGGAGTTTGTAGAGTCGATCTCAAAGTGTCTTTTTAATATTAATTGATTAAAGAGTTCAAGGCTTTCTTTCTTTCTTAAAAGACCGCACCGCACTTCTGTTCAACCTGTGATCAGAAGTGCGGTGCACTTTGGTGCAAGCTAGATATGATAGACGTAATAGTCGAGGATGGGACGAAGATTGAATAAATGATACTTCTATATTGCACAAAATAAATCAGCAGTACATAGGCGAACTTATTGCTAGAAAGAATTATCTTTCAACCTTGTGCATAATAGCTCGCATTAGTCCACGATCTCGTCTGATGGTAAGCGATGATGCTGTCTACGATGGAACACGCTTGCACAGAAGAAACTGTTCTCTGGCGACTTAAAGACCCCAAGGTTGTAGTTATCAGGAAACAGACTTACAGAAATATACGGTTAAATGGATTTTTTAACTTAACTAATAAGTAACTTTAATAAACTAGACAAAAATTAATCTATTGTACACATTTTTGATCGAAATTGGAAATAACAAAACGTCTTCTCGGGTACAATCAAGTTGACAAGCTTATTCTTGTATCTTAGGGCTCGTAAAAAGGCTGTATATTTTTATGAGAGTCCCAAAACTGCGCTTTATGAGTATGTGTTTAACACGTAGGTATACATGAGTATATGCAATTGGGAATGTCGAAAGATACCAAAATAAGGAAAAATGATTTTCCTGTTTACGACAGGATTTTCCCCAAAAAATAAATATCTTCATGAAGAGGATTAGGTTAAAATAGTTCATATTTTGCTTTATACATTTTCTTAGGAAGTAACAAAAAATGGGCTCCATATGAAATGAATGAATGAAAACACTTTATTGTACACCAAAAAAAAACTTACAGACAAAATAGAAGACACAAAGCAAATAAAATCCTATACTTAAGTATAAAGTGCCAGGTCCCAGTAAAAATCATGTTGACGAATGTATGGCCTCAGATCTTTGTTTTTGTCATTTTATCATCTACTAATAAAAAATAAAGAAAATGTATTTATTTATAAAAGAAGCTAATTATGACGGTAAAAAACTTTTTCTAAACTTTTCCTACTTTCATAATGCACCCTGCACATTGTAAACATCAAAAACTAAATAAGTACACGAGGTTTCTTTTTTATCAAAATAAATTATTTAAGTTTTACATATAAAAGTATTTTTATATGTAAAACTTAAGGTAAGGTACTGTAAGGAGATTTCCAAACACTATTACAATTAGGTTTCTTTCAGGAATCTTCTGACTGATAATCTTGAAAAGAGATTTATTGCTCTTAATATTTGAACAGGTTTTACCAACTTATCAAAATCAGGCTTTCGATCAATGAGTATATCAATCAATTACACTTTTACAATGTCTCAGATTAATGTGAACCTCTAAAATCTCACTCAAAATCTATGAATTCGCTTTTATTTAATACATTTTTGAAAATCAAGTTTTTCTAGATTTAAATAAATAAATAACATCCAACACCACAACAACCTGATAAATAATTAAGACTATTAAAAATAAAGACTGATAAAGACGACCTTATAAAGGTTGCTGGAAGCAGGTCGCACAAGATCGGTAGCTCTGAAAATCTATGGAAGGCCTATGTCCAGCATTGGACGTCCTGTGGCTGATATGATGATGACCACAACAATATCAAAAACGGGGATCCTGAAAAACTGCTGTCATCCACACAAAGTCCTACTCTGATTTCAAGGATGGCTGGGGTAAGTTTAGAAGTCGGGTAATGCACGACGCACCCCAATGCAGTACGTCAGTGTAGATCTTATGCCCCCCACCTTAGAAGGGGTTATAATAGGAATATCCAACAGGCACAGTCCTAACCTCATCCTAGTATAGTGGGTATAAAGAACGAATAACATGAAACCACAACACCCATATCTGAAACAAATACCTATTTACAGAGCATGCAAACATTTATAACGCAGATAAACCTGGAACATCTTGCATTTCAGTCGGCTACTCGCAAAAGTGTGTGAATAGACGACTGAAACACAAGAAGTAATTAAAAGCCATTACTAACACCTGTTTTTCTTTGTTTACAGAATTCAAAATGAAGTCTCTTGCCTATCTTCTCTTCTCTTACATCCTCTCTTTACTCTCCTGCCCTCTTCTCTGCGGGACTTCTTCGAGCGGTGACGATAGAAGATGGCTGGTCTCGTTGGTAGACCTAGTGGAGTTGGATTACGTGGATATCTGCGAGCAGAGGTCTACTGCTGCTTGGAGCGAGCTGATCGGTGATAGCAAAGGTCTTACTTTGAAGGTAAGTTCTAATTTGGAGTTCCTCCACTTTTCCATTTAAGTTAGCATATGCGTGTGCCCAAAGCTATTGCATATAATCATGTGAAGGTATCCCAAAAGGCAAAAAGAAAAGGAAAGGTTTTTGAGTGGAATGGCTGTTCTACCCTGTGTTTTCCAATGCACCACGCATTGGAAAATGGACGAACGGTCATTGGGTACAGGCCACATAAGATCGATCGCTCTTAAAATATTTGTTCCCATGTACAGCAGTGGATCATAATATCCCACGAAGCAGCTGTAGAAGCAGTCAAATCAAAAGTTTTCAATAAGTTAGCATTGCATACGAAATCAGCCGTTTATTAGAATAACACATCTTGGTATTGTATTAATTAGGTCGAGCGCGTACTCCGTATCCTTGATGTATTTATCCTCTGCTTTTAACTGTACTTACAGTACCAAAACATTAGTACGCGACCAGAACTTGACTCTTCAAGTTTTCAATTTAAGCATTTTGAAGTTTCGTAGTCCTTTGGGTTGCCTGAAAGCTCTCACATCAGACTTGGCCTGACCACTAGCTCATAATGCCTTATCACGTCTTACCCACTTTTGATTTCGTCGAAGAGACCACTGAGACAACCATGCTATTTTTTCAGTCTATTTGATGAACGATTTAAAAATAATCGCTGCTAAGACCTGGAAACAATCAGTCCAAGACTGAAAAAATACATAGCACAAAGTGGATCGCGACACAAAGTGGAGGCGTATACCGGTACACCTTATAGTTGGTGGGAACAAGCTGTAAATGATGATGATCTGATGAGCTTCTTTTTTTCCAGCTGGAACGAGACAAAGCATACGGTCTATTTGTCCGACAGCAGACCAAAGACGTAAAGAGCGCACTATCTGCCCACGTACTTTCTCCCGAAGACAACGTGATGAGGAGGAAGGTGAAACTGCTGATGCAGCCTGGAGACACTATGATGGACACTGAACAGTGGATACGAGTATGTACTCTTTATTGCACGATATAAATATGATAATTTTAAATTGGATTCAATTAATTCAAAAACAAATAAAAAAAAACAATAAATTATTTTAGAATTTCTTGTAATTTTGAATTAGAATTTTTTTGTAGCATGTTTAGTGGTTTTTAAATAATTTTTATGCATAAACGTTTTCATGGATTTTATAGATAGAGAGATAAACATTTGTTTGATTTGTTTTCTTTTAGGCAGTACCTATATATGGTTCTCAGGTTAGGTACACGTAGGTTGTGGAATTGTCTCCCTGTCGAGATTTCCAATCGAGGCTAGTATGGGATCATTAAAAGAGGGTGTTTTAAAAATGTTAATGAGTGCAACGCGCGAAAAATGCCTTTGGTATTACAATGTCCATAGGCCACGGTAACCGCATACTATCATTACCCTCATTAGTGGTATAAAAAAGGCACATAATATAGTAAAGTAGAGGCATACTGATAGATCCTAGGTAATATACTTAACTGGTCTTAAACTGCATCAATTCTCCATTTACACTGAATTATTAAAAACCTAATAAAAATAAATGTTTGTTTGCCTTCAGTCCAGACCGTGAGTAAATCAAAGAGCATTACGAAAACCATAACAGCACCCTGAAATTATAATTGATGTATCTATTTGATATTTCCTCTAGGCTCCGCAGGTAGCGGGGAAGCAATATATTTTATGGATAACACTGGGCCATGGGCACGGTCAAGACAGAACAGCCTATTCACTCAACTATTCGTTAGTGGTGGTATGAACGTAGCGCGGGCATCTGTCACGTGCCGCTTAACTATTTATTTAAAGGCTGAATGAGTCAGTCCCAGTACAAAAAAGAGTACAAAAAAAGCGTGTACATATGTGTGCGATGTACGCACGTAAGAAGTCATGCTTCTTTGGCATGAATAAATAGTGTATGTCATTTGCGTACCACTTCGATAATATCAGACCGGAAAAAAATCATGGTGTCCGGACGCTCAACTACCCACCACATGCTGAAAATACACTCTGATCTGTTTCTTCTAACGCGCCAAAAGAAGTACAACTTCAAAAAAAATATGTGTTCAAAATGTATGGAAGCGTCTTGACACAAAACATACAGAGAAGACTAAAGCAGGCAGACGTGATGCCTCTACACTGTATGAAAGGGGTGCCGCGTCTTTGCTCCGTCCTTGCCTAACTTCTGTCTGGCCTGTTCCATGTTATTGCCTACACAAGGGCGGATCCAGGGGGGGTCATGAGGGTCAGCCCCCCCCCCCTGGGCTGGGCTCAGGACCTAGGTGGACCACTAATTAAAATTGTTAAACATAACACATGACATTGACCACGACTATGTGACCCCCCCTTGGCACCAAAGTTTGATCCGCTCTTGTGCCTACACTGAATCAAATTGATGTGTAGAATGAAGTATACCAGCTGTTCCATTTTCCCTACGTCTGACTTGAAACTCATAAATATAGTTGTGGATTTATGTCCAATTACCTCCATCTATCTATCGTGATAAAAATATCCAAATGAATTTATTATTCTTTGAGCGTTATTGGTAACCATACATTTGCGCTTTATGCGCCTTTCCTGAAGATAATGGGTAGTTATTGGTTACTATGAATCAAAGTAATGGTCGCTTGCATAAACAGCTTAGAATAATATTAGTTACATTGTAAAACAGCATATACTTAGAAGTATTACAGTGTAGAGTGTAGACGATTCTATTTATACGACTGTCAAAAATAGTTTATTGTTTTCATTGTTTCAAAATCGTTAAAGGAAATAACGGTCCCAACCAAAAACAAACTGCGTATCAAGTATTTGCTCTATTGTGAACATGTACTATCACAATAAAGTGTCCTTTGACATATTGAAGTCAAAATCGACAGCCAAGCATATTGTTGGACGTACAAGGAAAAAACAGAACATTATTAGGGAAGAAAAATGATTAAGTTTATAGGGTTGAGATCCAAACCCAATATGGGCGTACAATGAGTGGCGAGGATGATAATCGAGGGTTTTATTGATCGCTTACACCGAGTATAACACATAACTTTTCATCACGAATGCGAGGAATTAAAAAAAGACAACAGTTTGTTGCAAAAAAAATTGCGTTCCCGGTATCCATTGTTTCCGTTTTTTACTTCTTAACTATGGCCTCATTCATTTTTAAATAGAAATCATGTTTTGTTATGGAGATTGTATGTATTTCATTTTAGTTTATTATGAATGCAATAAGCCTCATTCTATTTTCAAATTTACTTACGACCGTTATCGAGCTTACAACGACCAACTTTCTGAGCATGAGTGATGAAAAAGTAAATTAATTTTAGTTTCGGTAGAATTCATTCAAGATAACAAGCAACATTTCCATTTATTTACATGCTATTGTTGCAGTTGGTAACTTTCGGCGATGAAGCTCTGCATAAAATAAGGTTTGCTACAAATTACGACTGTGGACCGCAAACGAACTGCACGCTCAAAGGTAAGGCGTTAAACAGTCTACAGGATGTCCCAAAAAGCAACGTTGTTGATACCAGGGGGTTATATCATGTTCTGACTTATTCCGTCCGTATAACCCTTTATGTTATTTTTGGGACACACTGTATAGGTATTTAGTATAAAGATACGCAGCACCATAAGAAGAATATTGCTTAACTAATATGGTACTAGTTGAGTGCCCGCGACTTCGTTCGGCAATTTTCTGGACAAGCTATATGTCCAACTATAGTTAAAAACCATGCAGGTAACCCCATAAGAAGAGTAGTAGAGATCCCTGTGAAAGGGCTCGCCTGGGGAAGTACTACCACCATACCTATTTTTGCCGCTAAGCAGCATTGCTCTGTTTTGGTATGAAGTATGGTATTCGTTGAAATTACAGGCACATGAGGCTTTATACCTGTATGTCTTAAGTTGATGGACGCAGGGCAGTGCATCGTAGGGCACGTTTCCAAAGTGCGTGACCTACGAGGCAATACTTTGCTACAGGCGATGGTTACCACTTAACATCAGGTGGGCCATACTTTAGGTAGTATAAAAAATAAAAAAAGTATATTTTTACAAAATTATTTTAAGGTGTACATTGATTCAATCTTGTCATTAATTAAACAGTAAAGTTTTCTAACAAGGAAAAAAAGCGTCATTTCCATACTGTCCGTGGAAGGAACTTAAGCAAGAAGTACAATTAAAGAAAGTAAAGAAATTAAAACAGACAGTAAGTCAAAACTCAACAGACAACCCTAATCAAGACCACTGGTTTTTTAAGATAAATTTGGAATTTATTACGAATTTTACAAAGTAGAGACGACATTTTTATGAACTCTTCCAAGTGACGGAAATTACAGTAATACGTTTGTTTATTATCTCTTGCAAGGGCAGATAATATTGATGGCAAAACACTATTATAAATACGGGATTTATCACGAACCGTTTTATCGGTGTTTCGACCTATAATGTTTGGGTTCAATTCGTGAACCTTCATCAGGGTGAGTGCGATAATCCTCACCCTGATGAAGATTCACGAACTAATATAATACGATAAAACGGTAAATGATAAACCCCGAACTTATAATAATGATTGAAATAAATCACGAAAGTTTTATTAGTAAAATTATAAAAAACATCATTTGTGCTTCATTCTTTATTCACTAGCTTACCCGCACGGATTTTTAACAAACTAAATTAACCTATTCCACTCAGGAATAGTGGAGCTTACTATCAGTGAAAGAATTTTCAAAATTAGTTTAGCAGGGCCGAAGATTATCCATTACATCCAAACTCACAAATTTTACCTCTTTATTATATTAGTAAAGATAGTATTAATATAGCTAATCATCAATTATTTAAGAGCTTCGTCTCTTGTCTGAGCAACTGATGCAATTCCCTCCATTTAATTTATTTCTAAGACGGTCTCTGTTACCCACTTATACGAAATGGTAGTCTTCTTCTCATGTAGCTGACCTGTATTTGACCTTCCGCTTCCTAGTTTTCCTTCTAATAGTCCTCCGATGATTAACCATATTTCTTTTTTGAGAATGATTCTCATAAGAGTTATTTTCTCGTTAACGCATTTCAGTTATTCAAAACACCATATATTTTCTTAAATTTCCCTCTATCATTTCAAACATGAAATCCTTTTGTAAAAGATGATGGTGTGAAATGCACTTTACTTATTTGCCCGGTAGACAAATTCGAGGTAAGCGCAACAGGTACAAAACTGAAAGTAAGGCTGCGTTACCGCTAGAACTGTGCAAGGAAGCTAACGTACTGTGAAAGGGAACTGTGAACTAGAACTGTGGAAGGAAGTGAAAGAGAAAAAAATTGTCCAATAGTAACATTTCATTTTCCTAGCCTCGCGGCCTCGCTCTGTGCGGCTCTGGTGGGAAAGAGCTAGCTAGGTATTAGTACATACTAAAAAGCGAGGAATGTGTATGAAAGACACGAGCGAGGGATGTGTGCGAGGCGGTGTAGAGAACTAGTGCTGCAACCAGTCAATAAACGGAGACAACTGTAACGAGTTCGCTACGCATCCTCGCCCCGCTTATTACCGCTGCACATTTGTCATAGAAAAGCAGCCTTAGCGTCACTGAGACCGATTTGTCGTAGTTTTACTATGTAGGTGTCTGCTGGATGTTGTATTGTGCAATCTTTCTCATGTAATATAATACTTCTATATCTATATGTATTTCTGCCGGCAAGCGTATTTTCTGGTTTGGAGGGTAGAATATGTCTTTTAAACCAAGCCTTATTTTAATGTAACATGTGAAGTAATGCAATTGTTATAAAAAAATAACTTTATCCATAATTCTCACTCCTTTCGTTTCTGTCACTTTTATGTTAAGTTAACTACAAACGTTTTTTAATCATCTTTATTACAAATACGGGATTTATCATGTACCGTTTTATCGGTGTTTCGACCGACAATGTTTTGGTTCAATTCGTGAACCTTCATCAGGGTGAGAGCGACCCGCTCCGCACTGCGTCTCGCCTCGAACTACGCGCCGCAGCACTCTGCGCGCGAGTAAACGAGTCCGGTGGAAACATCAGTCGAAACACCGATAAAACAGTACATGATAAATCCCGTATTTATAATAATGATTGAAATAAATCACAAAAGTTTTCTAAGCACTCTAATAATTTTAACGCAACGTGGTACAAAATATAGTTTATCAAGTGACACAATACTGAAAAAAAGATCCCTTCTATTTTCAAAATACGCGCCAACCGCCTGCTCCACTAAGATTTCTCTCAAAAGAGGTTCGTTCTACAGACCAACGTTTATGTTTACAAATAGATAAAAATCGGAGCTTGTTAAATAACTCTTTTAAACTCCGTATGTATGTCGGCTATGAAAATATATTCAGTCCTGAATTCGTTACCAACATTTAGGATGCTGAACCTACGCTCATATTTGCATTTGGAATTTATGTGAAATTTCGATGTTCCTCTAACTATAAATATCTATTATTTCTTGTTGTATATAATTGTACCTAACCGTTTGCATTGCTTGGCATCCTATTTGCATTTAATAATTAGAAAATAGATTGCTGGGAGCCGTTGGGTGTAGGCCGCACAAGATCGGTCGCTTTGGAAATCTATGGGGAGGCGGTTAAGCACCTCGACGTTCGTCCTATGACTGATATGATGATGATGAGTTAGAAAAATTCTGCAATGAAGCTATGTCTTAATTACCAAAGTACGGTATTCAAACAGATTTTTTTCGAAAAATTTGAATAAAAGCCAACATACTCGTATTAGTTTATTTCACATAGTCCTGTGAATCTTGTCATTTGACAATTCTAGGGATACGAAAAATTTAATTGGTTATTAGCAATTAGGAGTTACTAGTTGAGACGAATAACCAGAGGTTAATCGATTTTAATAAATATGAGTGATCAAAAATTTGTGTCCTAAAAAGTCGTTTTTGTGTTTTTGGATTTTTTTTTAAATAACTAAACTCAATACAAACAACACATATAACAGTAACTAAAAGTCAATATTTGAAAAACGCCCATTTTGCCCTACTTTTCAAAACACAACCGAATAAAAACAAAGTAGGTGTAAGACTTACAATAATTAATAATTTTATTATGATTATAACACGACCTGGAGATGGAACAAGCTTATGGCCTTATAACCATGGATTATAACAAAGTATTGCCTCGTAGGTCACGCACCTTAGAAACGTGCCCTACGATGCACTGCGTCCATCAACTTAAGGCATACCGGTGTAAAGCCTCATGTACCTGTAACTTCACCGGCAACCATATCCTTCGAAACCGAAATACAGCAACCTTCTAACCGGAAGTGCGTCACTGCAGTGAAATTAACTGTAATACTTTATTTTTGACAGAGTTGCACTATAACCTGGCCAGGCAGCAAGACGCAGAAACACAGCGCCGAATGAAATCTTCATGGGAGAAAAATCTGCCGGAGCTAGAAGAGTATTTGGAGCATATTCTTCCACTTCTGAGGAATGCCACCAAGCAAAATAGTAAGGAACCATATTTTTAATATTACCACGCTGTAGTGTAGTGTATGCGACAGTAAACCCTAAATATATAAACAAAGTCGGGTTAGTTACACTGTTTAACGAATTATTTATTATTATAACTATTATTATTATTTATTATTAAAAACTTTATTTAAGAACGGCTGGACCGATTTCTATGACATTTGGTACATAAATAGATTATGATCGGGATTGAAATATAGGATACTTTTACCCTTGACTGTAGAGGATAATGTTTTTATGGACAAACCACGGGCGGGTCAGCTAGTAATACATAAAATAAAGCTGAACATTTCACACAGCGCTATCTAGCCCAAAACTAAGCAAATCTATGCGAACGAGATATCTGATAGCATACTTATGTTTTTTGTAAATAAGTACATACTTAGTAATATACCTATATAGAGAAACACCCAGACCCGGAACAAATACTTATCTGTAGATTATGCAAAATATTGTTCCGCGGCGGGAATCGAACCCCAACCGTCTGTCTCAACCGGCTATTCGCCACGCAGGCATATTATTATTGATTACTGATGTAACCTATTTATTATGGGGGGATTCTTATCATGAAAAAAAAAAAGATTTACGTAAAAATCTAGTCGAATTTCCACAATTTTTGTACAGGAAAATAAAAATAGATTTCGTGTTCGCCTCTAAATTCTTTATTTGGACTTTCTGCCTTAACTTAACTTTAGAAAAATCTTCAACATTATGCACAGATAAATAATAAGTTAATTACAATTGTTACGTACGTAGTGTACTTTTTCTATCACTATCGTCAAAGCGATAACGACCGTAGAAATACAACGACGGCGCCACGGAGCGCCGTTGGCGAAGAGCCGGCTGAGTCGCAGGAGGTTGCGGATTTAATTCCCATCGTGGAATAGATGTTTGTATGATCTACATATATTTGTTCCGGGTCTGGGTGTTTTTCTATGCATTATAAGTAGGTATGTATTTACAAAAAAAAGTATGCAAGTATTGTGTCAGTTATCTGATTCTCATAATACAAGCTTGACTTAGTTTGGAGCTAAATAGCGCTGTGTTAAATGTCCAGCATTATTTATTATATAATTGCTTGTCGTTCTCTATATAAACCTCTATGTATAAGAGAACGTAGAGAACATACACAATTCAATTAAAAGAGCTGCAATATAAAATCGTAAAACAGAAAAAAGTTCGAATGAAAAATGAAATGAAACATTAATTTTACATAGCTGAACTGGATGCAATCATCTCGTAAAACCGAGATGGTTTGAGTGCCATAATCCTGTAACAGCTTAATGTATTTTTAACGATATTTTTGGCAGTATATTATAATACAGTAGAATGCCGTTGTCGACACCTTCTTTTATAACATTAATTTTAAGGAAATTACTGATATAAATTATAGTGCTTCTTGCAAGGTCCAGTAACTTAAAAGCCAGCTGGTCTGTAGGTACTTTGAAAACCAGACATAACTGACCTGTTGGGACTGGCTTCTTGTTGGACTACAAGAAGCTAGAACTCACGGAGTGGTAGCTTTCGACAGTACATACCTGTCCTTTACTCGCTGATGAGTTACTGGGCCTATGAAAGCCAGCTTTAACGTCAAAAAATCCAAAATCTTATAATGGTTTGTTCTACTGCAAATTTATGAACTCCTTTACTTACCATATTTTTTATATTATTTTGTAAATCTCATTATTCATATTTCCATCCCCCACTTGAGACAAATAAGGTAAATCTATTCATAAACTCCAATTTGTTCTTAATTACCTTAAATTAAGAATTATGAAATTTGCGCTCTAAATAGATAAGCTCTGTTAACAGCGTAATAAAGTTTTATCATGGATCAGTAAGACTTCCGGAACCCAATATATTTTACTGGTTGTAATAAATAATCTCATAAAATATACAACGATTACAACCGTTAAAATTTTTTGAGCGGTTTTTCTGAACACTTTTTTATACTCAATGGATTTTTGAACAGTAATTGACTATTTCGGTCATTGCTCTCCATTCAAAAGTGGCCTGGAAAAAATTGCTTTCAGCAATAAGGCCGCCCATTGACAAGCACAAGCAAACATAGTTCTTTTAAGAAATCCTTGTGTACAATAAAGTGATCAATCAATCTTATTGGTGGTATAGGTGTGTTTATAGATGTAAAACAACCGATTTAAAACGTTTTAAATAAAATATCGCCGTTTTAAACCCCAAATAAATCGTTTTAAACGGATGAAAGCTCGCCTACGAAAATAAAAGAACGATGTTTTACATTTCTTTATGGGCAATTTTTGGTCACCGTGTTTGGTTTTAATTAGTTTGTAGAAAACCAATAGAAAGTACCTACCTCTATATTACCTACTACACGAAAACTTAAGTATGTAGGTATATCATTAAGTATACCGCTAAGCACCTATATCAATAACAGTATATTATCACATATTTAAAAAATCTTTACACCATTTATAGGTATCCGTTATATCAAATAAATGTATTTTCTTTCTTTCTTTCTATATCCCTACCTGGGTAAAATCAAGAAACAAAATAAATAAATATTGCAGGACATTTCACACAGCGCTATCTAGTCCCAAATTAAGCAGAGCTTGTACTATGGGAACCAGATAACTGATAGAATACTTATATACTTTTTTTTTGTAAATACATACTTATAATATATAGAAAAACATCCAGACCCGAAACAAATATCTGTAGATCATGCAAACATTTGTTCCGTGGCAGGAATCTCGGAAGAAAATTAAGTTATAATTAAGAAAATCATAGTCATCAACACCTACCGTTAAAATAGAAAAAAAAATTATTTCGATTTTCAACTTTTTTTTTCATTTTAAACGGATTGGTTTTATTGGTTTTAAACCGTCCTTACATCTATAGGTCTGTTTAAAATCCTTACGCTACTAAGAACTACCTTTTAAATGTACCATTTGTTTCAGATTTCAACAACGTGGAAGACTATTGGGACGGCTTAGTGGAGTATGAAGGTGGTATACTTAAAGCTAGAGAGATCTGGAACAGTATAAAGCCTCTTTATCTAAAACTACATAAGTACGTAGCTCTGAGACTGACCGGATCCGAATCAGTTGGAAAACCTCTGCCAGTTCATCTTTTAAGTAAGCATTTGGTTATATAGTAAAAAGTACAGTGGGCGGTCTTATCGCGTTGAAACTATTACAACCTTAGACGGAGAAGGTGTTTGTACAGATTGTAATGCGACCGAAAGTTGTCTTCGTGGGTATTTTGAGTTCACATTGAATTGAAAATTGAACAGAAACATTGATTTGATTGCGTAGTAGGTTCGCATAAAAATTTCTTATTTTCAGTACCAAAGTATATATGACCTGGAATAACCAAGTCTATTCCAGAGTAGGTTATGGTAACCTGTTGGTCTTTCGACTTCTCTGAGTACATTCTAAAGAAATTTGGCGGTTTTATTTGTGTATCGTGTTAGATACAGTTGGACCCTAGACTTCTTACATATTTTTAATTCTCCTTCATCCAAAGACTGGGTGCATCTGGGTACTCGTCGATTCCCTCACGTTCTATTAATAAAGCAAGTTCGTATAAGTAGGCAACTCTGGTGTCGAAAATTATTAGCCTGCCCGAAAGCTTCAGTTGTGTGTCGCTTAAAGTCCTTGTGCGATACGGAACGAATTCGAGGCGCAAGAGCAATAAGTAAGTGAAATATGAAAATAAATTAAATATGCATTTATTTAGACAATGAGCGATACATATACTCGTAGTGTTAGTAAAGACAAAGCTATAAGTTACTTTTTTGTGGGGTATTTGCCATGATTTGTGAGTTTTTGATTGAGTGTCCCGATATTTCGACGCAGTTGCATGATCACGGGTAAACTCAAAAATTCACAAATCGTGGTGAATATCCCTGTTTTAGTGCAAATTGTCAAAAACAATTGCTACATTAACTTTATATTTTAACAAAAAATTGTATGACTAAGATACAACCATACTGGATACGGAAACCTACACTGTGCGTGGTACGACATGCGCTTTACCATTTTTTTTTGTACATAACTCTGCTTGTTTTGTTGGAGAACTCCTATCCTGGATACCTGTTTAATAGTCGGACTATTAAAAAATCAAACTTTATATTTAAGGAGACTTAAAAAACGAGTTATTGTTTATTCTACCTAATAAACTTGTAAAGCTATAAGTAGGTGTAAGTATAAAAATAAAATTGGCAATGGTAAGTAACATTGTCTTCGAATGACGCTGGAATAGTTTCCTATGTCATCATCATTCAAATCAGTGTTTTAAAAAAGGGCTATCTCATTTATTAGCCACGGTGTTCAGGAAAATAACAATTTACAGCAAAAGTGCATTTTATAATCATCAATAACCTTGCAAACTTCATATCACAGAGTTATTGTAAGTTTTGGACGTGACTTTGGAATTATTAAAACACACAAAATTTTAAGGAATCGTGTTTTTCTTACTTAGCTTACATCTTCAATGTTTACATAAATTTATCACAAATTAAATGATAGAACATTAATGAATAAAGGATCGTATGAAACTATCTGAAGTAGTATGGACCCTTAATGTGCTTTGCGAAAATACGGAAACACTGCACTGTAAATGCCACCAGCGCAGCCTTTACGTCAAAGTTGTGATGATGACGCGAAACATTGCTTAACTTAACCAATCTAACGAAACAAACTTACACTACGAGCGCCCTACGAGAGCTATTATTATTATTATCCTAGCCCTCTATGTCACACTGCTGGAAGATCCACCCCTATACATTCCAGTCACTGTTTCTTGTGCCAAAATGGTCTAGTCTGAATAGAACTTAGTGAGCTCGTACTCAGTCTGCCGCCGCGGAAAATATAAAATATTAATCCAGCTACTATATAAAGTTAAATAGTTATAAGGGTTTTCTCCCACTCTCTTCGCGTGTCGCAAGAGACACGTTATTCTTAACGAACTTAATCAAACTCCCGACAACAAAGTAGTAAAAACGAACGACATTCTAACTTTAGCCGTTAATGCACTCGACAATTACTACTTTTAAAAGTCAGGCTACACAGTGCGAGCTGCTGACTTGAGACTTACTCGCTTCCGATCTTTGTGGTGCGGTGGGCAAGTAGCTGACTTAGACGCAAAGGCTTTCAGGGTCGATTTCCGTGGCATGCCTAATGTTTACAAGATCAGGAAAATTTTGTCCAGGGACAAGTGCTATGCTAGTAAAATAGTATTCGTTCCACGATGACTAGGAAATCGAATAGCGAATGCAACGCATGTTAGACAGTATGTTGGCTCGAGTGGTCAAACGCAAAGTGTGTTGCAAGTAGATAGTGAGGAAAAGGCTAATAAAAACAAAAATCGTTGTAACTAAAACTGACTGACTTGGATACGACACGTATTATTTTGGTATATTTCACGAAGTTCGTTCTAAAGTACGTGCACGTGCACATTGCTTCAAAATTTCAGTCAAAGCTTACGGGGTTAAATACAACTAATAACAAAACTACTAACAACTATAAATTATACTAAGAGGTTAAACTTAAAATCAGGGTTGAGCGGACATTGTGAAATAAAACTACTATCAATTTTATTTTAATTTTGATGACCTGATGCTAAGTAATGGTGTGGTCGAAGATCTAGCACGCTTGCCTACGAATAACCTATTCACCCTGGACTAGAAGACTCCGAGAACTTGGTTTAAACCGGTCACACGTTGCAAGTAGCTGACCAAACCAACTCGCACCCCACTCGCCCTGTATAACCGAGGCATTAGTTAGCTGTCTCTCGCGGCTTTGTTTGTAACTTCGAGAAACTTCTAACAATTAGTAGGTTTTCTAATCAAGTTTCTTGGTAAAACAGCTAGATAGAGGGGAAGGAGATGTGCTAAAGATTTCCGTACATATTTCCTGCTGTTTGTAAAAACGTGAAAACTCAATATAAATAGAAGATATTAACGCTTTTAATAAAATTAAAGATTTCCATACCAGTTTCTACGCGTGGAAAATAAAACCCATGTTTATTAAGTTGTTTGTCATTTTTTTATGTTTATTGTATTTTATTTCATAACTTCCTAGGTGCCATTATAACAAATTATCATGCGCCAAGTTTCAGCTCGGCACTGCGCAAACATATAACATATTGATAGAAAACTTAAAGTTTGTTTTGTAATAGGTACATGTAGAAAAAACCCAGTCGGTATGAAACAAATAGCTATACGATACAAACAGGGTACAAACATTTGTTCTGCGGCGGGGAATGAACCCGCAACCCCCTGCAACTCAACGACCCCGTCAAAGTTATACCTTTTACATCCATCCACTGCAAATATCAACCTAACGAAGATAAAAACCCCTGGATGTTTTTGTTTTCAATGTACAATTTGTGTTAAATGTTTGCGTAAATGTTCTTTTGAGTATAAATAATTTAAAAATTCATATTTTGTTGCAGAATCCCTAGTTGGTGACGACTGGTCGAATTTAATAGAAATATTACTTCCAAAACACGCAGGAATTTACCAGAAAATCCTTGCGAATCTTCAATTAAAGGTAATATTTAAAATCATTATAGCATCTTCATCGTGTGTGTCACCTTATTAGAAAAAGGCTTGTCCAACACCATAAACCATGCTCTCAGCTTAATCAAATTTAATCCACAAAAACACAATATACGCAGAGCTAACTAAGCCATAGTGTCCGAACGATGTTTTTCTTAACCGTCAACTCCAAAAGTTTCCAAAGACGCTGACGCATTACGCGTAGACACAATCTTACAGATTTTTTTTTCCAGGAAATGGGAGGCCAGAAAGTGTTCAAAGAGGCAGAAAAGCTTCTGAAATCACTGTCCTTCGGGGAAATTGATCAGGAGTTTTGGACTGACTCTGTATTCAACAGCACTTGTCCGACGATCCTCGTAGACTGGTGCAAACCTAATAAGTTAAGAGTTATCACGTGCAAAGACGTCAGTATAGGGAGCTATGTAGACGCTCACGAAGCAATTATGAAGATAAAGTATAAGGAGATAATTAATTTGCACAGTAACAACACTTATGTACTCAGAGATGCACCTCGGTACTCGGGTAAGATATATTATACAGTCTTAGAACCGTAAGCCAAAGCTAAACGTAATCGCTTATGCATTACAACCATATCAAAATGTATTGACGTGATATTAACAATAATTTATTTAACAGAACTTACTAAAACAGCTGCACTTAAATGCTAAGCGTTAAATAATAATCATACGATTTGTTGACGGTAGATTTGCACTACGTACCATTACTAGTTGTAAACTGTGTTACGGCAAGATAAGATCCTCGTCCCATACAAATAAGGTTCAGATTACTAAAGCGATTGCGTGATTCTTGAAAATAACCTTGAAAGGGTTATCCCGCGATAGTACCACCACCAAATTTCTGCCTCCAAGCAGCATAGATGTGTTTGAAGCTTAATTGACCGAGCGAGCGAAGCGGCTCAGTTTCGAGATTGGCCAAAGTCTGTGTTCGCCTACAGGTCGCATTTTTCAACCGAATTTGACGAAAACTGGTACACAAGTTCCTTGATTTATTTAATTTTTTTAGAATTTTTATTTGGGGGAAAAGAGGGGAAGTTTGCTGTAGTATCGACGGATTTGCTGTAACATATATATGGACGGATTTCAATTTAACATTTTTTTTCGGAAAATTTAAACACCTAACTATACTAATCAACCTACGCAGTCCTTACCACCTTCACGAGAAGAACCCGTAGACATCAGATTAGACCTAGGACCAAGGGAACGCGAGTAATCGCTATAACTTATACCAATATTT
Organism: Philereme transversata; assembly: GCA_963924445.1. Classification (NCBI taxonomy): domain Eukaryota; kingdom Metazoa; phylum Arthropoda; class Insecta; order Lepidoptera; family Geometridae; genus Philereme; species Philereme transversata. Next base: position 23,540,671 of record OZ004338.1, read on the forward strand.
TGCTCAAAAGTCTACATAGGTAAGCCTATTATAAAATTCAAGCACCTGAAATTCGATTTAAAATTGGTCTTTCTTCGTTAATTTTGTTGCGCAAATAACTTTTTGGACTTGGGACGCTAGGTCTTACTGTTCTCACAGAACCACTAGTACATGTTTGCCTTAAGTTAATGGACAGTACATCGTAGCCAATCGTAGAGCACGTTTCTAAGGTGCGTGACTAATGAAGCAATGCTTTGTTATAGGCAATGGTTACCATTTAACATCAGTGAGTACTTGTTCCATCTTCAGGAATATAAAACATAATAGTCAATGCGAAAGTTTGTAAAATACTATTTCTATTTCTACGCTTAAACTAAGTAATCCACGGGCGGTTATTTATTGAAAATGTTTTCCAGCCATCTACGAGGCAATTCCTGGGTTCGCATCGCTGTTGGCACTGAATCCACATGCATTGAATAGAGCGGGACTATTCCCATTGGAAATATTTAACTACAACCCCAACTACCATCGGCTGGTGCTTCAGCTGATCATGGCCTTGAAAGATTTGCCAAAGTAAGTAATAATTTTCTAGCCTTAAAAACAGAAAATAATCCCATAATTACGAATTAGACGGGGTCAAACCCGCAACCTTCTTTTTATCAAAATGTGTCACAGAGATTGGCGAACGTGTAAGATCGTGTGATCCACACTAATTTATAAAACAAATACTCGCACAATATTAAATAGAAACTGTTTTTGTTTTATTTATTTAAAATCCTAAAAATATATTATATATTTACATTTAGGTATATATTTCGTTTTTCTATATTTATTATTGTGCTAAGAGTCAGTTTTTTTTATGAATTAGTCATGATCACACGATCTTACACGTTCGCCAATATCTTGTTAGTTAACAAACAGATATTCAAACGATAACAGCACGTATGAAATAAGTAGTAAGATTTATAACCATGTCGAGTTAATTAGTTTTAAATTAGTTATTAAGTAAGTAATGCCAGTTAAAATCATAAACTTACCCACTTATCAAGAAACAGCTTTTAAACTCTGATAAAACTATGAAATGTAGCATTAAATTTGTCGGAAGACAGTTATGCAAGCGTTCTGAATACCGCTTTCTGCACGGATTTGCAGAAGTTTATCTTGGTATCTTTTATTGGTATGACTTAACAATCCTGAAATATGAATATTAAAGTATTGAAGCATTCTTTCAAAAATAAACTTTACGGTAGCGTCGCACTGACGCCATAAGACATAACTCTGTATCTCTGTATGTTTGACAAGTTATCAAATAAAAACAAAAAACGGGTGTATAAAAACAAATTGATATCAATTTTTATAACCATGCAGGGGGCATAGCTTGAAGAATTAACGGCCGTTGGGGCTTTAAGATTCTCGAGTCGAGACCACGCGCTGAAAAGCGCAGGAAGACGGTCCCTCACTAGATGGAAAGGCAACCTGTTAAAAATTACTGGGAGCCGTTGGGTGCAAGTAGCACAAGATTGGTCGCTCTGGAAATCTATGAGGTGGCCTCTGTTTAGCAGTGGACGTCCTGTGGCATCATCATCATATCATGATGATATCTGGGTCATCGAAACTATTTTAACAATTTGGTTTCAGATTAAATTTCTACCTAGCGGCTGACGAATGGAGACTTCGTGTTTTGATGGGCAAGATTCCATACGCCCAAATACGCACAAGTTGGAGTGAATTCCGGAGAAACTTCTCTATGATAGAGAACTCTGATATCGACTTCTTGGGAGATCCCTACATCGTTTTCAACAAACCTTATATTGGGTGAGTGCCAGCCTTGCTGACAAATAATAAACAGGTAATGGGGTTACTATTCGATTTCCACTGCGGAACAAATTTTTGCATGTACAATTTGTTCTGGGTCAAATATGGGGAATCATAGCATGGGACAAGATAAAATAAAAATAAAATAAAAAAGGCCGTTTTAATACCCAGAAACGACATCCTCAGTTCTCTCAGTAAGCGGAAATGTGAAGACGGTATATGTTTGTGTTATTTATTTAATCTAATCTCCTTGTACATTTTGACATTAGACTTTGGTTGAAAGTCCAACAGGAAATAGTTAAAATAATTATTTGACAAAATATACAAAACATAAAACCGTTTATCTAAAAGTCTAAAAATGAACGCCTATCTAACGCGTTTACTTAAAGTTGACGCACAGCAAATCATTTCAAAATATGCCTTGTGATTACAGTGAATAATGTTCATTTTGTTTTAACGTAATGAAGTAGAGAGGCGTTCAGTTTTAGTTTACACGGTCTCTACACAAAATGCCAGAAATTTAATATGTAATATTAAATTTCTGGCATTAATTAAGTAATAAAAATAATAGAAATATTCCTCGCAATGATGACCCATAAAACTATCACGTTTTAGTCGCACCAAAATGGCGTTAGCTCAGCATGTGCCAAACGGCCTACCCGTTCCCTACCCTAAGGTCCTACTTAACGCTGGCTGATATTCTGCAGATCGCAAATAATCCTTCTCAGGAGCTTCTACTCTTGCGGACAAAGAAAATGGGTTTTAGCTACAACGGATAATCCAAAATGTATTTTTTTCTTTTAGGAAATTTATGGGGCTTATTCTCAAGTATCAAATCTATCAATCGTTCGCTGAAGAACTTGAGTCGGATGAATCGAATTTGATAAATCATGTGGCTGAAAACAACGGGCGATTGGTGTAAGTACAAAAATCATTAACAAATATAAGATTTTAACTCAAAATTTCGATATTATGCCTATATTGCGCATTAATTAGAAAATGCCAAATTGGACACTGGGTCGAATTTATGGGCTCAATGTTTATGCTGAAATTTAAATTCAACCATTAGGTCTATCCATTAAAATTTGGAAAAAATCCCCTGTAAATTCCTGAAAATGTACAATTAAAAAAGAGTCATCACAATCAGTTCACCCAGTAAAAAGTAATGCGTCATACAAAAAAAATATAGGCATCGACTTGAGACACCCCTTTATAATTTCGGTTAAACAATATTTATGGGATTTGTTAAACAAAAATGACGATCCTTTACAGGGACGCGATGATGCAAGGCTACGGTTCATTTTGGCCCGAAATGGTCAGTGACTTGCTCGCAAAACGCGAAAACGGGCTCGAGTATACCGGCCTAACCGATTACTACAGACTACTCGACGAATACTTAGATAATCAACTGGACCCGACTTCGGAGAAGGAAGAATCTGACGATTACGTCGAACCCGACATACCCGATCCCATCCCAGAAGATAACGAGATTCCAACGTCGGCAGAAAACGCCAAAGAACCAGAGGTAATCGATACGCATGAGAATATAATGGAAAATGAAATAGACATCGATGATACAAACTCTAAACATGAAACATCAACTGTTGGAGTTTTAGAAATAAAGAATCCTGTTGCAGCTGGTGACCAAAAAGAGGATATTAACCTTAAAGAAGCATCATACAATACTTACTGGTGGATAGGTATAGCGGTGGCGTTGATAGTTGTAGTAGTTTTAGTGGCGTTGATTGCTAGGAGACGTCATAGTCATAGGAAACAGCTGGAGAGACAGCGAAGGGATAATACGCGTGCCTGATGTGAGGAGTATCGGTTCTAGGAGTGGAACCGATTACTGACACTATATAGTGAAATTGTGCCAATGTCTCTAGTGTTTCTATGATACGTGTGGATCCTTTACTTTCAACTATATTCTTAAAGAAAACAAGATTTACCGCGGTACTTAAAACTGCATTGTTCTTGAATAGTTTCATCTTCTTTTGTCTTTTTTTATTTGACGGTCAAATCTGATCGAAATGCAAGCTGGCGGGTGTAGTGTTTTCACACCATTATAATTTTAGACTCTAAGTCAAGAGTGAAGTTCACACATGATGCACGCTTGTCTAGAAAGAACATGTTCACCAAGTGAAAATGTTATTTCTAGGCAAGCGTGCTTCATCTTCGACTATCACATACCATCAGGTTAAGTAGTGGTTTAGGTCCTATAAATAAATGATGTAACTACTTCAATGATAATGCGAGTTTATTAGTAAAACGGTTAAAATACAATTTAAACATGACCCAAAAGTCTCCAGACATAGCCAGCTTACTCGTTAAATTGAGAATTAGCCAAGGCATTGTTAATTAAATAAAGATGCTCGAGTCCCTCCCTCTGAGTGGAAATTTTTGGGTCACATTTATATTTAATATTTTCAGTGCTACCAAACGGTGTTTTACGTATAGTGTTTATTTATTGTTAACGTACATTCGAGTAAAATCACAATTTATGCATTAAGTTTTAACTTTCAGATTCCAATGTGTTTTAAATAAAGTAGATTAAGTAAGCTTTAAGTTCTAGATAGACAAGAAATAAAAATATTTTTGTACATATCACAATTTGCGAGATATAAATCAGAATGTAATTGTTACCAAGAGTGTCTACGTTAAATTTTAATTATTATTAAGGTCATGAACGTAAAAAATATAGTTGACGAGTTATGCAAATGTGTGCGTGAAGTTTGGCGCACAGGGATTTCCTCAATTTAAACATAATTGTACACTGTCCAGTGTCCATATTTTTTACGTCCATGAAGTAGGTGTAATTCGCTGTGCCTTAAGCGTCTCAATTTCTTGTAAGTAAGATGCATTAAATGTAATAAGAATTATCACATTTGTAAAAATATAACTAATGTAATTTTTGTAAAAGCTCTATTAACATTCTGCTCTTTTCTGACCAAATCTTTAAACTTACGAATAATTTATGTCAAAGCTGTTTTTGTGGACGACATGAAGTTACATGGCGCGATATATCTCGTCTATGAGATAAACCTGTCCTCTTATTGTACATACATACATACTGTCACCCCTGTGGGGTAGGCAGGTTATTATTGTACTATTATTATCTTATTGTTTAATTTTATTATCCTATGACCAACTTTACACAAATAAACGCTTATCATCTGCTGAAAAACTCTCTTAAGCTATCGAAATGCTATTTGATAGGAGAATTAGGGGCTAATAGAAATAAATTCATAGATCATATTAGATTCGACGTCAACTCGACTCGACAATTTTTCGAAAATCAATCTGTGAATATCGCTTGTCGTCTGCAATAAAACAGTTATTATTATTAATTTATCAATGTTTATTAGTTTCTATATTTGAACCGTCTTATTTATAAATTTTATAAATGTGTCAACGTCTTGTCTATAAATGGTATATGTGCTAGACATTTTTCGATCTAATATCCTGTCCCAGGTAGTACAGCGGTTGCGTCCTGTAGCCAGCTAATGCTGCAACTTGCCACCTTGCTATATAAACCACCTTCAATTGACAGTTAAGGTCCCACTAGTCTTCTTCTTAACGTTAACAGTTCTACGTTTTGTTTTATATTATGTTGGACAGGTGTCTTCCACAACAATAGCATTAGGTGAGGCGGTTAGGTCCTCCATCGTGCAGGTGTTCGGGTACAAAGGGCGCATTAGCAAGTGCTGCGTTACTGCGCAGGATCACCGCAGTCGCACTGCGTTAATTTAGGGTCACTGAATCCTCATTTGCACATATTAACACTCACTTGTCTAGGCCTTGGTATGATATAGTTTCTGGCATTCGTTTTATATATTTATTTCAGAAGGATAATGTACAATACCGACCAAGCGTATTTACCTTTCTATTTATAATCCCGACGTTTGGAATTTGTTGCAATCATTATGTATAGTGATCGCGAAAAATTAAAAAATACTAATAGCGATCAAGTTTATAAATAAGACGGTGACAAAATAATTGTTTTAATGAAATTTATTAATGTTAATTGTATTTATAATTTATGTAATACTTTACTTGCAGTAAAGTGTTTTGTGAACAATGTGCGGAATTAAATAAATGTTTTAAACATTAAGTTCGTGGAATTATTTTGATCTATTTTAACCCAGAGGACTTGCAAGCTGAATTGGAAACGGCTAAATAGATTGTGAGGTGCCTGATTTGGTATGTACGTACTCGTAAAGGCAATTTACTTTTATACTTCTAGTAGTATATTGTTGTTTCATATAAAATCGACGAAACGCGAAATAATTTTTTTTTTAATAAAACCTAATTACCTCCATCTTTGAACCGATACATCAATTGCCACTAAACTCTGAGAATACAACACTGCAAACGCAGAAGTTAATTTGTCCAAAAGACTAGACTCCAATCTACGACTAGACTCATAAAACGTGGGACAAGCGACGATGATACTGCTATCTCGCTCGCTTTTGCAGCCCTTACGGAAGACGTTAGTGATGCGCCGATAACCTATCGATAACACTAATTAACTATATCGACCAGTAATTGTATTGAAAAAGGAAAAAAACATGTTTATTAATGGGCCCTGTCTACCACGAGTCTTGCCGTATACTATAGTCTCTTAAAATCGTATTTTTGTAGCTTTAGCGATTATAGATACCCTTAATGTCTTGTCTGAAAAAAAATCATAATCGCACTTATATGCGAAAGTTTGGATGTTTGTTTGCTACACAATCACGTCTCAACAACTGAACCGATTTCGATGGAATTTGGTATATAAAAAGGTTATAACCACGAGTGCAGAGCCGCGGGTGGAAGCTAGTTCATAATATCTTTAGCAAGAGTATTCCTACATTTAAGAGGAAATCCAGGAAGCAAGACATTTGGAAAATAGGTATTTAACAAATCTATTACTGTTACGCTGTGCCCTATATGCCCTATGTGCGTGCGATAGAGACAACTGCAGGTCGGACTGATAATACCTATTTAAAATAGACGAAATCACTGTTTCGTAGTCCCCTGTTTCCTCCAACAAAACTGGATCGATTTTAACTTTTTTTCAAATATGTAATAAAAAGGGCTTTGGCTATGTTTGTACCTTTCGTTTCTTTTTATTTCTATTCGTCAAATATGTTTGCTGGATGTCTGAAAACGGGAAGTAAAAATTAGCCATATCTGTGACTTTAGAAGGTTCCTAGTTCTTATAATAATTAATTTATGGAGAAAAACTAAACGTAGGGACATGACCGTGGTACTTGTAGATTGTATGGTAAAAAAATATTTGCTCTAGTATCACTATCCAGAGAGGAAACAGGGGACTACGTTTGTATGGGTGAAACGCAGCCCAGATTTCCTCTTAAGGCGTTTTCAAATGCTGCAATCTGCTTTTTGAGGTTCTACGGGGCGCTGAAAACGCGCGTTATCTGCGCGTATAAAATACGCCGAGTGCGTAAACCCTTACAGACTTAACAAGGTTGGATTATAATACACTCCAGCTTCAGGATTTAATTTAATTCCAATGGGAGTTCCAATGAGTAAGTAATACACGAGAGTTAAAATAAAATACAATAGATGCGATCCCTGTGCTCACTCTGTGAAGGCAACCACAGCTAACGTAATTTTAACAAGGATGTAGAAAAAACGATGTAGAAAGTGTTTTTTAAACAATAAATTAAGCAACACTGGAAACTGCGAAATCTCTATTGTCCACATTCCCTTTCATATCTGTGATCTCGTTGGCACAGTTCCAACTGTGATACCGACCCGCTTCGTAAGCACACAGGTACCTACCTACACGATTCCAAGTGATAGAATTATTGGGTAGTTTTTCAATGTTTATTGTTTTCTTGCTGAGTTTTTTATTTCTAGTCAGTATGGGGAGATTCTAAAGTTTATAAATAAAATATTGTTGGACATTTCACACAGCGCTATCTATACTCAAACTAAGCAGAGCTTGTACTATGGGAACCAGATAACTGATAGAATACTTGTATAGGTACTTTTTTTGTAAATACATACTTATAATATTTATGTATAATGTAGAATATAATGTTTTCTAATATACTGACAATATTCAAGAGGCGGTTTCTCAAAACATAAAATAAGACTTCTCGAAGTCGATTAGGTGATTAATTCGATATAAAATTACTACCTACTCTTGCAATCGACATTCAAAACTAAAGGCCGTAATCCACAATAGCGTAGGTACCTAGGTATATTTTCCACCCTGAGTTGTATTATACCTAGTAAACCATTGTAATTTTTTGTTTGTGAAATATTAAAGTTTGTTGTTAATAAAAATAATTATTATATTATTTATACTACTTTTTTTACTAGCTGACCCGCCCGCAGCTTCGCACGAGTGTAATGTCCCGTTCCCGTGGGAACTTTGGGATAAAAACTATATAAAACACTATTGTTAAAGTGACGCGACACTTCATGTAAATGAGTTCACGTCATTGAATAACGGTTAAATTATATGAATATTGTTCATACAAAACTACTAAAATCGCCATTAAAAAATGGGGTTGGGGGTAGGAGGGTGAAAAATACTTTACGACCTATTCTCATACTTACTAAATATACAAAAAAAAAAAAATCGGTCTACACGTTTCGGAGGAGTGCGACCACAAACACCGTGACACGAGATTTTTATATAATATACTAGCTGACCCGGCAAACGTTGTTTTGCCATATAAAAAAATAAGGGTTGATCGTAGAAGGGTGAAAATTGAGGATTATATGTATTTTTGTATGTCATAAAAAAATAGAAATTAAAAATTTTATCTAAAAAATAAAAAAAAAATTTAGGGGTGGACTACCCCTAACATTTAGGGGGATGCAAAATAGATGTTGGCCGATTCTCTTAGATACCGGATAAGCACAAAAAATTTCATCAAAATCGGTCAAGCCGTTTCGGAGGAGTATGGCAACGAAAACTGACACGAGAATTTTATATATTAGATTAGATTTTTTGAGTAATCTTTACATAGTATAAAATGAAGTCGCTTCCGGTGTCAGTTCCCTTAGATCTTTTAAACTACTCAACGGATCGTAACGAAATTTTGCAAGGAGGTAGATTATATCCTGGGAAAGGACATAGGCTACTTTTTAGCCAACTGCGCAAAATGAGGGTAATGTTTTATTGAAAACCCGTGCGAAACCGCGGGCGGGTCAGCTAGTGAGTAATATAACAGCTAGTGATGTTTTATTGAAAAACCACCCTTGCGAAGCTGCAGGCAGGGCAGCTAGTGGTTCTATAAAATAAAACAAATAAAAGACGCCAAGGTCAGACCACGGAGTTAAACCAAGGTACACTTTAAATTATGTCAAGTTGATATTAAAACATCTTCGTTGCATGTTTCCTCTCTGCTTCAGTGGATGTCTGCTTTGTGATGATAAAACATGCAATAACATAAAATAAAGTACATTTACCTACAAAACAGTCCGCGACGCAGATTAATTAACAATTTGTTATTTTTAGTAGGAAAAAATCTGAGTGGGTAGTGGAGCGACCACTACCGTTATTATTTTTGCGTGAAAACTTCTCTCATGGTCCTTCAAGGACTTTTAATATAAGAGGAAAGTAATAAAACTCACCTATTTAGGGTTCCGTAGTCGAACACAGACCCTTATAGTATAAACTTGTTTTTTTAGGGTAGCTCCCCTTTACGGAAGTAGGGGGTGTTTTTTTTTTACACGCGCATCACATACACTAAGGTTTTCTCAACACTTGCTTGAGACAAGTCTGTACAAAATATTGAGCTTTGTTCTTGCCATTTTCTTAATAGTCTTTGAATCACGAGATATATTATTTTTTTTTGGCAAGAACAAAAGTATTTTTTCTCTAATTCTGGCTGGACTTTTAGTAAAGAAGCTTTTTAAAAGAAATGTTCATTTTAAAATAGATTTTTGGACACGATAAAGGAAAAATTTTCACAATTAGTTCTAGATTTATTGAGAATTTATCAATTGATACTAATCTCTTAGTTCATCAACGTTATGTCGCTAGGTGAATTTGCTTTATACAACCGCGAACAATAAAACGAGCTCCTTAGATTGTTTTATGATGGAATAAATCTTCTATACGCTTTGATATTACTCAGAACAGAATAAATAGACATTTTATATTGATTACTAACAGCAGTATAATTCGGCATTACAGCTGCATTTCAAGATGGTAGGTAGGTACAGTCAGCGGCATCAACTGGTAACCCCCGTTCCTAGGCTTGCAAGTTCAAACGATCTGTCGTGAGCATGAAACAGTTTTGTACACATTTTATAACCTTGTTTAGGTACGCAAGGTATTTTCGCCCACTCTATTACATGCGGCGTCTGATCCATACTTTCACGGATTACTTTCATTGTACTATTTTTCGTAGGAGTTATCACCACAGTACATACATATGTAATAAAAATTTCTCGTTTTCGCGGGGGATCGACCCAGACATTCAATTCGATTCCCGGCTAAAATTGATTTTTTTTTATTATATTTTATCATTTGTGATATTGTGAATATTGTAGACTGCTGGATACTGTTTCAATTTTAACATAAAAAGGGGTAACCAGTTGATTTCGCATTGGTGCCTATAGTCACAAATTAGATTATATAGTTATTTATTGCACTCCATAAAACAATACAATTACAAATAACAACGTAAAACAATGTGATACAATTGGCAGTTTTATCGCTAAATAGCGGTATCTACCAGACAACCCTTAGATAGGTACAGAAGTTAAGTATATATCGAGCAGTCTGCACTGAACGTACAACTAGCAACTATTTTTGAAGTGAAAACTTCTTTAGGCGCGATAGGCATTTTTTGAGATGGAAAAAACCATTGAACTCGCGACACTGTTACCGTTACCGTTACCGATACCTCTGTATATAAGTATCTCGTAATTATTGAATGAAACGGCTATTTATAGCGTATGTTCAGGAGGTTCTAAAATCCAACGGATATGTAAGTAGACGGCAGCCAAGACGCACGAACAGAGAAAAACCGACGGAGGCCTGTAGAAAGCCAACGTTTTTGCCTTACTTTAAGGGGGAGACGGATAAAAATAGAAATGTGTTGAAGAGGTTTTCAATTAAGTCAGTCTTCACTCCTCTCTCAAAGATGGCCAAGCATTTACGGACTCCAAAGGACGTTATACCTCTGCAAATGCCTGGTGTTTATAAGATAGACTGTAGCTGTGGCCGCTCTTACATCGGCCAAACCAAACGTACCATAGCCGAGCGTGTCAAAGAGCATATCGCAGCTGTCCAAAATCGCCAGGTAAACAAGTCAGCGATAGCAGAGCATCTGATGGACTCGGGACATTGGATTGAACTTCATGATCCTAAGGTTCTCTCTAGTGAACGCCATTATTACAAGAGAATGGTTCGGGAAGCGATTGAAATCAAGAAATGTCAAAATTTCAATCGGGAAGATGGCTATAGACTCTCAGCGTCCTGGAACCCGGTGATTGCTAGGTGTGCGCGTCGTGATCGGTCGTCTCAGTGCGTAGATACGGTTAGTGTAGTGTTTCGTAATATGAACGAGGACATTTCTAATTCTGAAAACCAAGTGTAGTTGCTGCAGCTACCCACACTTCTCGCCGGTAGCTCCAAGTACTCCAGTCAACCCGTGACCACGCCTGTTGCAACACAGCCGTAACGTCGGCATAACAAATAAAAAAGGTACATACGCGATAAATACCTGTTTTAATCAATAATTATGTACAGTGATCGCGAAAGTTTGAAAAATACTATCTCGTTATTGTTCAAGTTTTCACTTCTGTCGACACTTCTACTTTGTGTCGAGTGCTACTTTTTTATTTATTTACAAAAACAGAATGTAGGCTTAAGTTACCAGTGGCATCCACACTAGGCAAAGTCTGTATCGTGGAATCTAGATTATCCCGGCGAGCGTAAGGTTGGGTATAATACACCAGAGGTATCTAATAGTCGTCGATATTTTTAATTTGGTGCGTTAAATTCCGACCTCTGTGGCGCACTGGGTGAATAGCCGGCTGAGACGCAGGAGGTAGCGGGTTCGATTCCTGCCGCGAAACAAATGTTTGCATGATCTACAGATATTTGTTCCGGGTCTGGTTGTTTTTCTATATATTATAAGTATGTATTTACAAAAAAAAAGTATATAAGTATTCTATCAGTTATCTGGTTCCCATAATACAAGCTCTGCTTAGTTTGGGGCTAGATAGCGCTGTGTGAAATTGTCCAGCAATATTTATTATTATTATTATTATTAAATACCGCTGTGCCTTTGAGTAGCTGAGTCACACTGCTTCGTCAGCCGTCGCGCGGAGAGGAAGTTAGACGGTGTCAAAGTGGCCGGCGGGTGAATTTGACCCACCTAGCGCTCTGTGTTACTATTGTGCACACGTGAGTTTTTGTTCTTCTTTACCTTTATTTTAGTTTTTTGGTTATAGTTTCAGACTAAACGTTCTAAACTGTTAAATGTTTAACTTTTCTTTGAATTTATTTAGTTCATAATGAAAAGCGGTTAATTAAAGCCCTACAGGAAAATATGTACCAAAAATGTTGATTAAGATTAAAATAAGTAGAATAACTAATAAAATTTGGTTTATTTCTATATTTTGTTTAATAATATATAAAAAGCAGACTAGATCAACATACTACTCAATAAAAGTTATTAATAAATGATAAACTAATAGATTTGCTTCAGTAACCATTTCGGGTTTAAAAAAACCCAACCTAACGCTCGGTGTTACGAATTTTAACCTTACGCACGCCGGGTTATTAGGTCTTTCGTCGTCATTCCATCTAGTGGAAGTTATAACGACTATTCAAAACCCATAACGAATGTATTTCAGAACTTTGCCGTATTAAACGTCGAGTTACGGAACTATTAAAGTACTTGAACGAAGTAGGTAAGTAGTAAATGGAAAGTATGCGCTATCGACGTGCAGCGATCTGAAAGTCAAACTACACATATTAGTTTCTACATGGAACATAAGCTGCAGGCGTGCAATCAGTGAATAATAAGTTTTTCGTTGAAAATGTACTTTTTTAAAACAAGCATTTATAACATTCATCGTAGAAACCGCAATCAGATTCAAATGTGTCCAAACACCGTTGCGTCGTCACCTTCCGGTTCCACCATCCAGATTCTGGATATCATCTACAACTAGAGTACTTGTCAAGAATAGAATAGAAACCTGTTTATTTTGCGTCACAAGTGTACATAAATAAGTATATAAATTATATAGCCAATTTTGTGAGCAAAAACGGTGACCACTTCGATGAAATTTCGTTTAATGATAAATTATGACTGGGATTGAAATAGACTACTTTTTACCCGACTGCGCTAAGGGAGGGTAAGGTTTTTATTTACAAACCACGTGTTCAAAGTCGCGGCCGGAAGCTTATGAAAACAATATTTAGGCTCTGTTGCAATCTAGCCAAATCCTACCAAAACAAGGCTGAAAGGTCTTCTTAGGTATTATAGAAAAAGTAGGATTTTAGCTCCAAATCCGGTGGCCTGCCCCAATGAGTCCTATGATTTATGTGAACATTTATCACTTGCTCAGGCAGAGAAGGAAGGATAACGTCCGTAACCGGCGAGTCCTGAAACAAACTCCGATTTCGTGGCCTACATTTGTTTTACTTTTCCGCCTTTAAAAGTAAGAGGAAATAACAACGAATAATTTTACGTCAAATCTGAAAAAGAAGGATGGGCATTTTTGGTTCAAAAAAGCGGCTACTTCTGAAACCAATATCAAGTAAAAGCTTTATTTGTGTATTTTATAATTATTAAGAGGAAAACCCCTGCATCCGGTTAGTTCATTTCGCAACCATTTTTTGATTTAAAAATATACTCTAGCTGTTTTTTATATACCTACCTGCAGAATGTCTGGAAAAAAATGCTGAAAAGCAATGAGGCCGCATTATAAGTACTTTGGACGATATATAAACCACGCTTAGAGACTTTACAAAAAACAAAAACTCTTGTTATTGAGGTTTTTTTTTGCCGAACAAAGTTAATCGAAGTATTACATATGAAATTGGCGTTATGTCAAACTGGCCACTTTGATCTCCAATATTACGTTATATATTATTTTATTACGTTTGGTTAGGAATTCCAAATTCAAATTTCTTTCAAATTTAGGCTTTGTGTTTCCAATCAAGCGATTCGTTTGTTTTCGCACCATTTGATTTTTCTTTGACATCGTTCTGTTCACAATATGAAAAACATAAAATATCGGATTATTTGCGAATACGAGTTCCACCGTGGCACCAGTGCTGCAGTAATAGCTTGAAGAATTAATGATGTGTATGGGAAAGCCACCGTAAAAGAAAACATGGTACGTTTTTGGTCCCAACGTTTTCGTTCTGGAAATTTTGACCTACAGAACAAGCTCCGTGGACAGCCGGAGACCGTAGTTGATAATGAAGAATTAAAAGTGACCGGGGAAGCGGATCTATCGCAAACCAAGTCAGAGTTAGCGGCAGGCTTCGGTGTCAGTAATAAAACAATTTTAATTCACTTGAAACAAATTGATAAAAAAGCTCGAAAAATGGGTACCGCATGAATTGAGTAAAGCAATCCAACAAACACGAGTCGAATCCTGCGTTACATTACTCAACCGTCACAATAACGAGGGGATTTTGAATCGTATCGTTACTTGTGATGAAAAATGGATCCTGATAATCGCAAACGCTCATCACAATGGTTGAACCCAGGAGAACCGGCCACATCCTGCCACAAGCGAAAGTTGACTGAGAAAAGGGTAGTGGTAAGTGTCAGGTGGACCAGTGCTGGTGTCATCCACTACAGCTTCCTAAGATCAGGCCAGACGATTACGGCAGATTTGTGTTGTCAACAATTGCAAACCATGATGGAAAAGCTAGCCGTTAAACAACCGAGACTGGTCAATTGCTCGGACCCACTGCTGCTTCAGGACGCTAGACCACACACTACACAACAGATGGTCGCTAAATTAGAGGAGCTTCGACTGGAATGTTTCCAACTCCCACCGTACTTTCCGGACCTTGCCACTTTGACAGATTACCACTTTTTCCGGAATTTGGACAACTTCTTGCAAGGAAAAAAATTCAATTCCAATGACGCTGTCAAAACCGCCTTCAAAGATTTTATTGACTCGCTCCTACAATTTTTTCAGCAAAGAAGTCAATGAACTACCGATAAAATGGCAAAAGTGCATAGATAACAACGGTATATACAGACTTTAATTGATTAATTAAAATCGTTTCATTTATAAAAAATCGTTCGCTTTTTCCATACAAAACGCCAATTTCATATGTAAGGACCATAAAATAAGATCCTGAGATTCTAACCCATGATATTTAAATTAATTCGAGATATTTCCCACAAGACCAAAATGGCTCTGAAAGCCATGAATAATTAAAACTAACATTACTTAAACTTGACGCCCCAGCATTCATTTAATTTTCAACCTTGTTATAATACAATAAGAAGAGGTTAAGAAGAACAGTTTGTTAACCCAGGGCCAGAGTAATTGTATTTGTAGCGAGGGCGAAACTTGTCGTCTCACTGCTGGGCAAAGGTCTCCCCCCAGTCTCTCCGCCACTCCTGGTCAAAGGCAACACGCTCGTCTCGCCATCGCTTTTTTGGCCGAATCCGACCTTCCATCAGGCCTCCAGGTTCAAACTGAGATATACCAGAAGGAACGCAGCGTTCACGGATTCAACCGGATTGATCGAGTGAGAAACACGCTGCCTTCGTTGCGCACCGGCATTGCAGATGTTAGGCGGGTCACGTTAGAATGCATCCCGACACGTGGGCTAATCGGGGAAATATAAATAATTAAAAAAAATATATAATAATGGACATTAGCAAGCTGAAGTGGCCGTAGGCGAAGCTCAAAGGTTGAACTGACGGCAGTTGGGACAGAAAGGTTGAAGCAGACCAAGCACTGAATAGCGCAGCGTAGGACGGTCCCCCACTAGATTAACAAAGGTTACTGAACGCTTTTGGTTGCAGGCCCCATGTTCTGCAGAGGCTGCTGCTGATTATGTTGATGATAGGTTTAAGACCTGATTGTAAATAGAATCTCGGCAGAGGGTTCCTCCATGAGGCAAAAATCCCTTTATCCGAATTTTTTACTACGAGAAAATGTCGAGACGAGACGTTCAAGCGTTCACATTTTGTTAAACAAATTGTACCTACCTGTACCTAGTTATGTGTTCAACCAAGCTTCGAAATAAAATTGCAGTAATAACATAAAAAATATGCAACTAAGTATTTGGCAATACGCGTATTTTAACTTTACTGTTAACTGTCACGGTTATAATTAAGTAGGCAAATAGAGTTTTGCCTTTCAACCTCCATGGGAAGCAAAAACGCATTTTGCTTCAGCTACATGTAGGTCGTTTAATAGTCTTTTTCGTGTACGTAAAGTGAAAATAATTTTGTGGCCCTGACCCTCCCTTGGCATAATGTGCCCTACTCAACGTTTATTAATAACCCTTTTCCTTTATTCGCAAGTTGTAATAATTATTAGAAAC
This sequence comes from Philereme transversata, assembly GCA_963924445.1. Classification (NCBI taxonomy): domain Eukaryota; kingdom Metazoa; phylum Arthropoda; class Insecta; order Lepidoptera; family Geometridae; genus Philereme; species Philereme transversata. Next base: position 23,556,980 of record OZ004338.1, read on the forward strand.
TAGCCTAGCTCATGTAAACTGGCTTATCAACTGCAGCACTTAACTTTGGGCCATTTTTTGTTTTAACTTCTGAACTCTGCTTCTGACATAGACAATTTTACCGTCGATTTCGCTCCGGCCGCGATCGAAACGAGTTACACAACCAATTGTCTACAAATAAAAAAACTTGCTACGCAGCCAGTTGCCGGCTAAGAATTCATATGTGAGTTCGTTTGCACTTATGGGGAATTTTTTTTCTTGCTATACAACCACTTGCCAAATGTGATACCTATTTGACGAGTGAAAATAGAGCAGGTTTGTCTTACGGCTTGTTACTTCCTACTTTAAAATTAGCTGTACGAATTGAGGATACTTTTGTAAAATTACCACAAAACAGTTAGACAGTGCGGTGAGCCGCATGCTGGTCATCAGAAAAACTTTATGGCGTTTTGTGAGAACGTCCGATGCATTAGCGAGTCAGCACCAACACCATCCTGCAGGTCATAGCAGACTAATACGTCTCACCGATAATGAAGTCCTTCAATGGGATTCTGATCGAATAGTCTTTGTGAGGACTATTGGCTCAGGACTTGTGTGAGGGACTTAACTTAGACTTTTATTTAAATTTTGTTGGTTTGAAATCACTTCGTACTATCCCATTTGACATATTTAATTAAGTTTTTACTAAAAAATATGGATCTTTGACATCTGAAAAACTAATAAATGAAATGAAATTAGTGATGTCAAATTCTTTAAGATAAGATAAGATAAGATAAGATAACTCTTTATTGTACACCAAAATAAAATACAGAACATAATTTTTACTAACAAATTTAGTACAATGGGCGGTCTTATCGCTAAAAGCGATCTCTTTCAGACAACCTTAGTATGGACAGGATTATAACATATCACATGACGGCGGTGCATCTATATAAAATTAAAAACATACCTACATACTATTAACCTAAAATACTAATAATAACTCAAATTTAATTATAATAAAACAAGGAACTATAAAAATGGTTATGATGAATTAACAAGCAGCGACAACTTCAACGCAGGGACAGATAATGGGTGTGTACTTTTGTTTTAAAATTACTAATAGACTTGGATGTTCTTATAGAGAAGGGCAAATCGTTCCACAATCGTACGGCTGTTACGGTGAAGGATCGACCATAAAACTCTGTCGTATGGACAGGAGTTTTAAGTTGAAGGGAATCTGAAGAACGCAAATTGCGATCATTAGCCTGGTGGAGAAACTCAAAACGCTCCTTAAGATAGAAGGGAGAAGAAGGGTTAAAAAGGATGTTATACAAAAGGGGCAGTATGTGTGCATTCCGGCGAAGATGGATGGGGAGCCATTTGAGCTTTGCGCGAAAATCAGAGACATGGTCATACTTGCGCAAGCCAAATATAAACCGAATACAGAGGTTTTGAAGGCGCTCAAGTTTGCTCAGTTGGGCTTCAGAGAGGTCAAGATAGCAGGCGTCGGCGTAGTCCAGAATTGGAAGTAAAAGAGTCTGTGCAAGCGTAACCTTGGTAGCAGTCGGCAAGAAGTTACGAATTCTCCGTAAAGATGCAGACGATGCAAACACTCTGCGGCTAATCTCATTGATACAGGGAACCCAAGTTAAACGGGTATCCATCTGTATTCCTAAATTTTTCACTGACTGTGTGACTTCTATTGGTGTTCCGTCAAAAACTATGGATGGTAGTTGTGCAAAATTGATTTTGGAGATCTGTTTGGAGCTACCAATAATAATGGCCTGTGTTTTGTTTGGATTGACTGTAAGGCCAAAAGATTTACTCCAGTCGCATATCCGGCATATATTATATATATTAAGTACCTAGGGATTTTGAGGTTTTATTTGTATTTGATAATCCAGTAACATTATTTTAATCTGTGATCAAGATTATTATTATCATGTCCTGATGATAACTGATATGATGATACACTATGAAGTTCACCCAATCAAGTACTGAAAAATAGTTGCGTAAATTGCATATTACGAAACTTTTGATGACCTCCGTGGCGCAGTGGGCGAATAGCCGGCTGAGATGCAGGGGTTTGCAGATTCAATTCCCGCCGCGGAACAAATGTTTGCATGATCTACAGATATTTGTTCCGGGTCTGGTTGTTTCTCTATATATTATAAGTATGTATTTACAAAAAAAACGTATACAAAAAGTATTCTATCAGTTATCTGGTTCCCATATAAGCTCTGCTTAGTTTGGGGCTAGATGGCGCTGTGTGAAATGTCCAGCAACATTTATTTATATTTACTAATGTAACCTACATACCTAATTACCTCGTAGATCATTTTTATCTAATAAGACAAGTCCCAAATAGCCAATCAGTGTAGTAATTTATTTTCTGCCCACATAAAAAAATATGCCAACATAAGTTAGGGAGTTGAAGAATATCTTCGTATTGGGGTAAAATTGATGTATTTATTGGGGAGGCGCATAGTATCCGTCTTATTGTGAAGACGAAAGTTTTTTATTAAGTTAAGGAATAATGACAATATTTTTGTGAAGACTGAAATGAAGAAATAAATGTTAGTTCACTTCTGTAACTACAGTAATGTAGTTACTGATTTTTTACTTTGATGTGATAATGGTTTGGAGAAGTTAATTCTGCAGTAGTGTTCTTTAAGTCTTTCCTGTATGTCTGATGAAGTGGAGAGGATGGGATAGGCATCCCTGTGACACTCCATACAAGCGAACTGATTTAATTACTATTGGTAACCTAGGTAAAACTCACACGATTCATTCATCCAAAGGTTGTCTGTGGAGTTCGCTACTTAGCGATCACACCGACAAATTTTATGCATGTAATTTGTGCAAATTTAATTTTTTTTGATGTTTATGTTGTAGTAAAGTATTTTCTTATAACTTTCTAAATTATTGCCGGTTAAAGTATTGCCGCCCTCCGTGGCATATTGGCGTGAGCTGGCTGAGACGCAGGAGGTTGCGGGTTCGATTCCCTCTGCGGGACAAATGTTTGCATGGTATACAGATTTTTGTTCCGGGTTTGGATGTTACTCTTTAATAATCGAGCGAAGCGAGATCTCTAAATCAACTTGGGCAAATCGGCGTTGTATGTATGCATGTATGTTTGTTTGTCCGAGGATAACTTTCGAAACGTTGATCCGATCATCGTGAAAGTTGATACATAGGTAGGTAGGGATGGCAGATTTTCGGTGTGACTAAATGAGCTAAAAATGTTGTTGCTGTTGTTGGGGGTTGTTGAGATATAGGGGTTCAAGAGGGGTAAAAAAGTGAAAATGAGACTCAAGTGGAACGTCAAATGAAAGGTCTTCATTAGTACAATTTAGACTAAAGTAAAGTCCTTTTAGTTTTTGAGTTATGAGCCATAATAAAAACTGAACTTTGAACCCACAGTGCTATAATTTGGTATGCGTGTAGCTTAAGTGACCCTTAAGTAATATGCAAAAGTCTGAAATCCAGTATAACTACAATTTGTACCCCAAAAAAGTATAACCACGTTACATGAACTCCCGTTACCTTACACATATATTGTTAATTTGTACATATATAATATTTGTCAATATTTTATGTCAAAGGTTACAAATAATATTTTTTCTTTTTATTCGGAGACTTGCGAGATCTCAGTTCGAAGCAAACCACTAGTAAGTATGTATTTACAAAAAAAAAGTATATAAGTATTCTGTCAGTTAACTGGTTCCTACAAGCTTTGCTTAGTTTGAGGCTGAATAGCGTTGTGTGCAAAGTCCATCATTATTTATTAACTGCCTTGTAGGCCACAAAGCCTAGAAACGTGCCCTGCTATGCACTGGCCTGAGTCTTGATGCTGATGTACATATTTTCGTTCAACCGATAATTGAAACTTCCACGGGTTATTTCTTATTACTTTTATTACTATTAGCCCATGTTCTTTTTGGTGAATCTGCGCAAGATCTTCATCACCTTATCCCTCGTTCCTTCTTGCACCACCGGACAAGCAGACGTACCGAGAAGTACCACCCATGCCTGGTCGGCATACCACCTTGCCGTACTAAACGATTTGCTTTAACTTTTCTTGTTTGCACGAGTAAGGAGTGGAATTTACTTCCGGCGTATGTTTTTCGGACCAGTATAGTCTTGGAGTCTTCAAGTCCAGAGTGAACAGATTCTTTTTACGCAAGCGTGCTCCATCTATGATCAAACCATCAATTATCATCAGGTGAGAAAAAATGTCTCATTTATCAGCAAAGACCTTCCCCCATTTCCACCTTTCACAACGGTCTTGTGTCACCGTTTGCCAACTGGGCGCCCTCTCAAAGACGTCGAGCTCGTCCCGCCATCGCATTTTCTTATTGCAAAAATAAATCCGCAAGATTTACACCCTGGTGCCAAAACGATGTGTAATCAAACCCAGGCATCGTAAAGATGAAAATGCAATAAAGTTACTTGGAACTCGTTAAAGTTACAGCAGTAGAGTACCTACCTCCAGATGTTGCATAGTTATTAACTCTTGATTAATAACCTTTGTCAGAGACTTGCTCTTGCAAAATGCACCACTTCTTAACCCGATGGTTACTTTTAATCACATTCTGAAAATGCATACCATACTTGCAAGTGTGGAATGAGCTACCATCTAAGGTTTTCCCATTACGCTACGACATGGTACGCTTCAAATAAAATGTAAAGAGGTTGCTACAGGGTAGGGAACGCATCGACAATACCTCGAGTGTTGCCGATGTCAATAGGCGATGGTAATCGCTTACCACCAGGTGGGCCATAAGCCAATTTCCCCACAAATGGTCTCCCATACGCACAAAACGGTACTCTTCCGCCTTTATTTTGCGCACCGCCAAGGAGTGGAACGCCTTGCATGAGTCTGTGTTTCCTAATAACTACAACTTAGGGGTCTTCAAGTGGCGAGTGAATAGGTTTCTTCTAGGCAAGCGTGTACCATCGTAGACTGCATCATTGCTTAACATCAGGCGAGATCGTGGTAAAATGCTGGCCTATATGTTTATAAAAAAATTACATTAAAAAAAACTCCAAAATGAGCGCATGTTAAAACTTAGTACTATAAAAATAAGTTAATTAACTAATTAAACTTTATTGATGATGGACAGCAGCTATTGTATAAGGATTTTGGAAATTGTTGAAATTTAGCACGACATATTTATGTTTGAGTATATTTTTTAAATAAGTTTAAAGCTTAATTAATATGTAGTTATGGTTGTCTTGAATATTGCAAAAAACCAACCTAGTTATTAATTTTGATGGAAAAATCACAAAAAATAGTATTAACTACGGAACGCTGAACAGGTTTTTTGCTTTTGGTAACTTTCGATATATTCGTGAAAGCGAATTTAATAGAAGTGGTATTAAAAAAGTTAGTGTCGCATCATGAGAACATAAAATGACTTTGGGTCTAGCTTGTTACGTAGCAGGTCACAGTAATTACTGTGAAAGATGCCAAACTTCAGTGCAAAAAAAATAATTTCCTACCAAAGAATACAGATTCTTATTTTAAACACATTACTATTATTATTAGAAACACCGATAAGACGGTACGTGATAATATCATAGTAGTCATAGCTTATCGCAGGCGCCACTCTCCAGTATACCGTGAATTAATCCGATAGTACTGTCTACCTACATAATATAAGACAGTTGGACTCATGTGTCAAATGTTTGTACAGTTGGCAATAGTGATTTTAGTATCAAGCCATAATAAATCGCACTATTCCGAAACCGGGACTGTTTTGAAACAGACCTACAGCGAGGTATATTAACTGTACCTAAGGTTTGAGTGCACGGGATAAAAAATATACTATGTACCTTAAATCTATCTTATGATAGGTCTACGCTAGGTGAACCAAGCACGTGCCGAGCCGTTCTGTTCGCGGTGTGTAGACGTAGAAAGCTTAAAAAACACTGTCCTCGAACTAGTGATGTGACGTTGTGGCTTTTTCAAATAACGAAACCGAAACGAAACGATTTTACTAACTATATTGTTATGACATGTTGACAAGCGTTGATCCCTTTGACTGTAAAATGAGCGAACACGGCTTCTTTCTTTCCAATAGATGGATAGACGATATAATAAAGGTTGATGGGAGCCGTTAGGTACAGGCCGCAGAAGATCAGTCACTTTGGACTATGAGGGATTCCTATGTAAAGCAGTATATGGTTAGCCGATGCAATAACCTTTAACAACTTTAATAACTAGTGGTTCGCTCCGAACTGAGATCTCGCGAATCTCCCAAAATACCAAATAAAATACTCTTAGGGCGTTTAGTCGCTAAATACGTTTAGGCATTGTTGTGCAAGCAGGCCTTAATCTTTGACGAATAAAATCATCATCATCTTCATCCACAGCCCATAAGTACCCACTGCTGGGTATAGGCCTCCCTTTGAAAAAAAGGAGAGGACCTACTCTATTCCCGTTTTCGTCCCATGACTAATAAAATAGTGCAACAAAATGCGAAACCAAGTTACTTGACCTACGTTTGATTCAAATTAGAAGTAACGGGGGTTCATGTTATATGGTTACTCTTTTTTAGGGTAGAAATTGCAGTTATTCTGGATTTCAGACTTTTGTCTATATTTGTGTTACTAAAGCTTTTTCAGCACTGTGGGGTCACTGGTGTACCCTGTAAATTTTGTCAAAGTCCAGTTTTTATTATGGCTAATAACTTAAAAACTCCAAGGTTTAAACTAAAAATAAAAACGGGGTCGAAATGTACTCACAAGGACCTTTTATTAAACGTGCTATTTGACTGGATAGTTCCATTTTGGTTTTTTTACCTCTTTTGAACCCCAATATCTCAACCCCCCCCCACACACACATTTTTAGCTCATTTAGTTACACCAAAATTGTGCCATTACTACCTACCTATATACCAAATTTCACGATGATCGGATAAACGATTCGAAAGTTATCCTCGTACAAACAAACATACATACATACAACGCCGATTTGCCCAAGTTGGTTTCGAGATCTCGCTTCGCTCGATCAATAAATAATTTAATATATTACATTTTATCTGTATGTCTCGGGATGATAACTCACAAATGATGCCTTTGGTGTCACAATACAAACATCTATGCTAAGGTAACCGCTTACCATCTGGCGGCTCTATGCTTGATTGCTACTTTAGTAGCATAAAAAAGTGAGCGTCCTATAGCTGATATGATGATGACGGTTGATCCTTAATTTTCTTTGTAGTTGTCAGTGAACCAGTAGGTCATTTCACACACAATTTTATCAAGCATGACCTCTGTTCAATCTACGGTTATTCTGTGCCGCGTTCCATTTTGTCGACGATGCCAGAATCCTTTTTTATCGGTATAAGAAAACACAATCCGTAGCGAAAATTTCCATTTGGGACAAGTTAATGAATAACCTTAAAATGGAATGGTGGAATAATAACAGATGTTCGTTTTTTCTTATTGTTAATCTTCAAATGAGTCATATTGAAAAAGCTATTGTGCCACAAATTTAAGGTTTATGCTAATACATGCTAATAATTCCGTTTTCTTACCGAATAGCAAAGTACAGGCAAGTTAAAACTAAAAATACTTGGATTTAAATTGTTTTATTGATAAGTGGAGTAACATTTTGTCATTTTATACAATTGTTAATATTGAAAACGATTATTTTTATAGAAACTTAAACTAATATTTATGCTTGACAAAATAAATTCACAACAAATTTGTTCCAAATCATGTAAATAGTATTTCTATAAAATCCACGCAAAAACAGCATTGCATTTTATATGTTCTATGTATATATTCTTCCTACTTTGCGAAGTAAGCTCTCCTCTTTATAAAGTGATATAGCTTTGACCTTGTGGAAATAAAAAAGAGGAGAGCTTACTTCGCAACGTAGGAAGTGTGGTATGTAAACGGAATAACTCCTGATTTTGATGGCGGTTGGACCCATAATAGTTATTAATTGGAATACGATTGATTACACAGAGTGTTTAAACAACGATTGAATTCCAATTAGTGACTCGAATAACTCTAACAGCTTTACTTTTTCCAAATAGACATCTCTTTAACATTTTAAATAATATACCGGATGCTTCTGAATGTATATGTAAATCTGAATGGAAGTGTCACTCACAACCACAATGTTTGTTTGTCACTTACGAAGATTTATATTTTTTTTAAGAACTGCAGGTACGGCAATCACACTTCTAAGTAGATGATAAAAATTAGTTATGCTCGTATCAACCCCGTGTTAGATCTAGATAGCGCTGTGTGAAATGTCCAGCATTATTTAATTTTTATTTAGAGGTCAGTTCTTTGGACCCTGTATGTAGGTATAGTAGATTTAAATTATAGGTTCCTATGACCTATCAAGCACCAGTCTCTCACAATGCTTGTTGACACAAAAAAAACTTGCCTTTGTAGTTTAGACATAAGCAAATAATTTGTGAGAGAAAAATAAATGAATATATTATTAAAAAAACTAAAAGAGGTTTTTGCTTTCTCACTTTCCACTACCTGTTTATAGGAAATAATGACACAGCGAAATATACGGCTTTTATTCAACTTGTGTCATAAAGCAAGGGAAACCTTTTCCGTAACCTCCTGAATGGACCTCTTTAATGTACCAGCCGTTAGTTATAGCAGTTAATTTAGCGATGGCATAAAGGGGAGGGTGGTAACAGTGTGGGGGATTATCTAAGCCTTTTCAAGAAATCTTTAGAAAGATAAAACGTTCCAAAACGATTTATAAGCTTGTCTAGTTTATAACAATTTACTTCAAAGTTATTTAAGTATTCGACGTAGGTAATAAGCAGTTTTTAAATCACTTATTTTTTCAGTATCTTCATAATCATCACATCAGCAATTAGACGTCTACAGCTGGAATGTACAGCTAAATGTGAGGTTTGTGAGGTCACCCTCATAGATTTTCAAAGCGACCAATCTTATGCGGCCTGTACTTAACGGCTCCCAGCAACCTTTAATATGTTGTCTTGTCATCTAGGGGGGGGGGGGGGGGGGCTGCGCTTTCCAGTGCTTTATTTTGTAAACTATGTAGAAGGGTTCATTCTTTACTCCACTCTCTGCCCTTGAGGTAGACTTCGCGTGTTACAATGGAAAATACTTTATTAAAATTGTAGGGTGCGTAAAGCAGCTCTAGACTCAATTGAATTGTTTGCTATGATGAGGTAGTAGATAAAAAAAAATCAAAATATTTATCTGGTTCAAAAAATACAGGAATCAATAACAAATAGTGAACGTTGACAGCTGCAAAAAGTTACAAAAAACTGTGTAGCAGTGTCAGCGGCCGTCTCCTAAACCAGTACAATTGTTTTTCCTGACTTACTATTTAAATACAAAATAAAACATTTTGAAAATAACAATGAAAAAAGACAAATTTAAGTTCGTTTATAGATAGCTAAAATGAAATGAAAGGTAAGCTATATAGGTATGCTATATAAGCTAAAAATGTTATTTAAAATGAATACTATAGGTTTAGATGCAAGGGTCCACAGCCTGGAGCATCGACGAAAGGTTGCAAGCCTTTCGGTTTTTATTGAATATACCTATGTATTGAGAGTGTACGTCAGAACTTTTCAACTTGATCCCACCCCATTAATAACAATGCTGGACATTTCACAGAGCGCTATCCAGTCCCAAACTAAGCAAAGATTGCAGTATGGGAACCAAATAACTGTTAGAATACTTTTAAACATTTTGTTTTGTAAATACGTACTTATCTAATTCTCGTGTCACAGTGTTTGTAACAAAACTCTTCCGAAACGGCTTGACAGATTCTTATGAAATTCTTTGTATGTATTCGGTAGGTATGAGAATAGGTCGTAAAGTATTTTTCACCCTCCTAACCCCCTATTTTTTAATCGCGATTTTAGTATTGTTGTACGAACAATATCCATATATATTAATTTAACCGTTGTTCATTGACGTGAAGTCATTTACATGAAGTGTCGCGTCACTTTGATATTTCATTCTGCATTTGATTTCGTTGATAATTTATATAGCAGAACAGAGTTTGCGGGGGCAGCTAGTAATATATAGAAAAATACTCAAACCCAGAACAAATCGGTAGGCAATAAAAAATAGCTTTGTCCCGCAGCGGGAATCGAACCCGCAACCTGCGACTTAGTTGGCATCATCTTCTATCATCGGACAACCAGCCGCTCTGCGTTGCGAAATATCTACGCACAAAGGGGTTTTATTCCAACTTTAGGCGCTACAGGGAAGTGGCTACGAAAGAGGAAGGCAAATCCCTCAAATAAATATAAGTGGTAGTTTTTAAGTTTGTTGTTTTATATACCTATAAAACAACTTTGAGGTATCTATGCATATGGGCCTTGTAATCATTTTTTTATGTGGACATTGTTGCCTAAAATAAACGTCCTATTATTATTTATTAAGAGTACCACCAAAGAGTGGAACGTCTTGTCTGAGCCTGTGTTTCCCGATAATTAATTACCGTCTCCTTAAGTCGCGAGTGAAAAGGTTTCTTCTAGGCAAGCGCGATCCATCGTAGACTGCAACATCGCTTACCATCAGGCGAGATTATGGTCAATTGCGAACCTATAAATTATATAAAAAACAGTCTAACGGTGTTTCTAAACGTTACATGGTACTATACAAAAATACCCAACTGTACAAAAATTAACTACATACATTGTACACTTTTCCCCGTCTCCCCTACACACACTAGTTACATTTTGTTATGTGCGCGGCGCGTACTGAATACAGTGGTGCAAAATGTATCTTAATTTATGAACGCACAGAAGAAACAGTAGTAGATGCTTGATATAGGAATATACACAATATCACTATGATGAGACAAAAATCGACTCTATGTACATAAACCAGAGGGCTTAGTCAAGTTACATTCGATTAGCGATTACGCTAGTCAAAAAGTCCGAAAATGTATGAAATTTGACAGATGCTATAGAAATATCACGTGCTACGGGCCCAGGGTTAATCGGTAACCCCTTCATAGGCCAACAAAAACGTATCATATTCTTATTTTTGTTATATTTTGGTAAAAAAAAACATTCCAAAATTATCCCTCTACCCGCTTTTAAGTCATCATCATCATCGTCAGCCCTTCTCATCCCACTGCTGGGCATAGGCCTCTCTTCGTTGTTGCCATTCGCCTCTGTCCTGCGCTGTTCTAACCCACATACGACCTGCGATTTTTATAATGTCGTCGACCCATCTTGCCGGTGGACGACCTGCGTTCCTGGTTCCATCTCGTGACCACCACTTAGTCAGTACCCTGCTCCACCTGTCATCACCGCGCCTGGCCACATGTCCTGCTCTGCCTCCATTTGAGTCCCAATATACGCTTGCTAACGTCTTGAACTTTAGTCCGCTTGCGAATTTCGGTATTGGGGACTCGGTCTAGCAGTATGATGCCGAGCATGGTATCACGTTTAAGTTTAAGTTATCACCAATCACCAATCAGTGCTGCTTTCTGTACGAATCTTTAACGCTGACATAAATATGGATGAATGAATAATTCTTTATTGGACAAAATAAAAATAATCTGTGCATAGGCGAACTTAATGCTAGATAGCATTCTCTTCCAGTTAACCTTTGTGTAATGCGGACAAACAGTTGTTATAGATAGGCATATTTAAATAAATACATATTGCTGGACATTTCACACAGCGCTATCTAGCCCCAAACTAAGCAGAGCTTGTATTATGGGAACCAGATAACTGATATATACTTTTATTTTTGTAAATACATACTTATCAATATAAAGAAAAACCCCCAGACATTGAACAAATATCTGTAGATCATGCAAACATTTGTTCCCTGGCGGAAATCGAACCCGCTACCTCCTGCGTCTCAGCCGGCTATACGCCCACTGCGCCACAGAGGTCGTCATATTTGGTAGAGGGGTAAATAAATAATACTTAAATAAAACTTTCTTTATTTCCTCTCTTAAAGGTATGGATGGATATACATAAGACTAGCCTGTTGAAATGGTAGTGGCGAGGCACGTAGTTAGAAGAACTGACTTAGATTTGTTTGGAGCAGAAAGGTTCTCGAGTGGAGACTACAGAAAAGTGCAGCAAAAATCGGCCTCTCAATAAAACGACTAACCTAACTAATAAATAAATAAATCTTTATTTCAGGCAACAATAGAAAAGTACAAAATGTTAAAACTTAATTCCACGGCCCATATAACCTTACTGTGTGAGTAACAGACATATTACAGCACTTAAAACTATTTTCTGACACGTAAAGTCTGCAACGTGTTGCACTTGCGCTGTCGTGTAGTTGCCGGTGACGAAACGACAAAAGCCGGTGCAAGCCGAATGCTTAAGTGGCGTAGCCTTTAAGATTGCTTGAATTTGTTGCAAACAATTCGTAAAAGTTCGCTTCTGACATTGAATCAAAAGTTAACGCAATAAAGCTTATTTTACTTTAAACGTTTAGACATAGTGGCAGGGGCTTGGTTCTGGATGAGAATACTAATCGTTTCGGGAACCTGGCGTGAGATGACAGACGACACTGCTCTCACTCGGTTTGCTTTGTTATTCCTATGGGAACACTTGGTTGTTTAGCTTTATTTGTCTGAAGTCCGCCTTCCAAGTTTGCGTTTAGCACGAACGCAGAAACTTATTAAAACTTTTGCAATCCTATTTCCACTTGTACCTATTTATATCTTATCTTTATTATCATATCAGGACTTCCACTGCTAAATCTGCTCACCCATAGATTCTCAAAGCAACCAATCGTGTGCGGTCTACCCCCAACGGCTCCCAGCTGTAATACTACGTCTTTGCGTCTCACACTTTTCTGCAACAACCGCTGCCAATTCTTCGAGATTATTTTGATATTCTTGTCATCTTAGTGTTAGAAACCAATTAAGACTTTACACGCCTTATTATAAAGATTGTAATCTATGTTACCAAGTTAATTAGCGTCTAAAATTATTCGACTTAGTTTATAGTTGTATGAACATTCATATTTACTTAAGAAGCCTGTGTAAGTCAAATAGACTTGAACAAACAAAGTCGCCATCTTAGGAAAGGCTTATTAGCTGTTTATGAACATAGCTTCGAAGGAAATAGCTAGCTCATAATGTGATGTCGACTCCCCCTTGCTCATAATCATTTGATAAACATATTTAGCTACTAGCTGTTGCCCGCGACTTCGTACGCGTTATACTACTAAATGTGTAGTTACAACTTGACTTGACACCCCATTTTTTTATCCCATGGGAATAATTTATGGGATAAAAGGTAGTCTATGTGGTAATCCAGGTTATAATCTACGTATATACAAAATTTCATCGATATCGGCTTAACCGTTATGACGTGATTGAGTAACAAACAAACAAACAATCAAATGAACAAATAAATAAACAAGCATCCAAACTTTCATATTTATAATATTAGTGTGATGGCTTGTCTCGTTTTTACAAACTATAGTATTACTTAATAATTTATGAATAATTAAAGACCTCGATTCGATAGTTAACATGGGTTGAATGATTACATGCAGTAAAACACGAATCAATGAAAGTTTTTAATATAGTTTTCAGCTTGTTCTTTACCAGTAATCACCGGAAAAACTTAAGGAAGAAATTTGGCTTGTTTTTATTAAAAAATAATTTTATTAATGTCCAAAACATGATGGGCTCAAAGTGCAATTTTAATAATAATTGAGTCAACTAAACACCACGGAAACACTCCAAACAACTGCAAACGCCGGCCGATATCAACTCGCCGACTGCGAAGTGAGGCAAGGGGTGGCGGGCGGGCGGTGGAGCGGTGCGAGCTATGGCACGCACACATGCACAATGAACAGTCTCATCACTCATACATTGATAGTTCGGTCGGTCGTTAGGGCACAGCGCGACAGGAATATATTTGTTAAACACCTATTTTCCAAATTTGTTGCTGCCCACCTTATCAACTGACCAAAGTTACTAAAGAGAGTTGATAGATTGTATTAAAAATCTTGAAATGAGTTAGTTACTTAGTAATTTTCGAGGTAAGGAATAGACGGCCATCTGGTGAACCCGAATAAAATTGGAGACCGTGTTTTCGAGTACATGCTACGGTTTTAAGCACTTTGATAGAGTGCTATAGCTGTTTCCATTTTGGCTGATGACAAGCTTTTATTATGACTTTGTTCAGAAGGGTCATATTTACGAACTATGCTAAAGTTTTAATTGTATTTTGGGGTTAGTGTGGACGCGATATATTTTCGAATCTGTTTAAGTAGAATACCTAAATGCTTTAACCTTTGGTATGCTGAAACACAGGTCTACACAAGACAATACAATTTCTATTGTGACTGGGATTCAAGCATACTATAGGTTAAGCAGTAAGGCAGCTCATTATAACACCGAATATTCGTTTTTAAGTTTTCTGGGTTAAGTTGAGTAATTTGGTAAAACAATAAAGTATTATCGACCTATCTTAATTGTTGTGCAGGCTCGAGCGCATCCTTTCATTAAACTTAATACATTTTAAAATAAAATATGCCTTTCAACAGAAAATATCATCCATATTTCTACAAGGTATTTATTCAGGATCATGGGAAATAAAATTTTATTGAAATATTTTTCATAACAAACGAATTAAGAGGATATTTTCCCGGACAGACGTACTAAAATATGATGATTTTGAGGAAACTTTGGGATTTTTTTTATCGAGCTAAGTTTAGTCAATCGTGTCTAGACATCTCTATTATTGGTATATTCAATAACCATTATCATTATTAATTAAAAAAATATATGTTTTCTTAGATTAAAACGTTGTAAAAGCGGATTTCCGTCAGGTCAAATTCCCTATTTTGTCTACCACAGGGCCTTAAGTAGAAGCACTGTAGTTTTGATATTCGGCTGTAGTATTCTAAGCTATCGAAATATTACGATAGTTTTGGGTCATTTATTCAAATACTTAGCAAAATGTGATCATAATTATTCTTGTCCATTTTTGTAGTATGTAGTATGTCTTCGTGTAACCAGTAATGAGGAAATAAAGGGATACGTATGTATGTAATCCCGGAGGATTCTCAAGTTGAAGTGGGAATGGACGAGCCACATAGCTCGAAAAACTGACGGCTATTAGGGCAGAAAAGTTATCGAGTCGATACCACGAGCTGCAAAGGATATTCCTCCCACTAGATGGAAAAACGATTTGATAATGGTTACAGAGAGCCATTGGGTGCAGACTGCACAGAACTGGTTATCTGAAAATCTGTTGTGTAACGTATGTAACGATGATGAACCAGTAATGGCGACTTATCGGAAGAAAACAAAAATTAAGTCATTGCAAAACTCATACTAATATTATAAATGCGAAAGTTTGTATGTCAATCACGTTGTAACGGCTAAATTGATTTCGATGAAATCGATTACCACATGGACGACTTGCTTATGGGATATTTATCCCATAAACCAGGTCCCACCTAGGGTTCCCAGATTAAAAAATCGAAATTCTGGAGTAAATTCCTGACATTTGATGAAAATTCCTGACTTTCTTGTAAATATAACATTAATGTCGTTAGCATCGTGCATGTGAATGAACGAAGCGAATTCTCGAATTTTGGGAGCAATAAAAATATCAGTAATTTATTTGTAATAAAAATATTTGGTCTATTTTATGTTATATTTTACTCGTTACCTACTTAAATTGTAGAAATTCCGGACGGTTTAGGATCCCCCCCGCATTCCGGACAAAGACCTATATTACCGGACATGTCCGGAAAGTTCCGGACGTATGCCAACCTTAGTCCCATGGGATAAAAATAGGGTGTCAAGTCAAGTTGCAAAAGCAAGTTTAGCTTTATTTCTAGGTTACACATTTAGTAGTTTAACGCGTACGAAGTCGCGGGCAGCTAGTCATAAATAAATCTGCGTAAGCTTAGTTTTATGGTAATTGAGCTAACTACGAGTACAATGGAGCAAGTCTGGCACAAGTGCCTAATCATTGAAGTCTAGAACTTTGGGCGCCTGAAGCGTGAATGGAGCATTTTACTGTATCTGTTTTCTATGGCCCTTAAATAGGGCTAAGTGTTCACCCTTCATTATCCTTTGGTATTGTAGTTATGACATCTATATAATATTGGTGATTTGCCGAAACATACGTAAAAAGGTAGCCTTATGCTCAACTACTTATTATTATATCGATACGACAGACATGGACGGATGGACGGATGGACGGACGGACAGCCAGACAGACATAACGAAGAAAGTTACAGAACCCTAAAAAAAATGGGATGTGGCTATGTCATGGACACGTCCGTGTGTTGTACGTGAATACGTGTACGTAAAAGGTAATATTTTCTATTTTTTTCACTATACACTATTTTATGTATGTTATAATCATATTTGAACACTAAGAAGTCCTTTTGGTTACCAAATGGAAAAATGACCCCCTTCACTGCGCGCGATGCGTCATAGTCACAGTCTCGTTACTTATCGTAACCAATTCTTTGATACTTTAGCTATCCAGTGGTGTATTTAAATTTTGGATGGAGATAGATATGTAGCACCAAACAATATCCCCCGATTTTGTTGTCATTCGTTTTTTTAATTGCTTCCCACTATGGAAGCAATTTCAAAAACGTATTCACGTCAAAATTAAGCTTCCAACACAATAAAAAATACGGTCATTAGGGTACTTATTTTAAACGACCTGGATAAGGAACAAACTTATGGCCCACCTCATGCTGTGTAGTAACCATCGCATATCACAAAGTATTGCTTCGTACTTCCCATTGACCTGGAAAGAATTTGACAAGAAGCAAGGTTATGAGCAAGGTAAATTAAAAAATCCGAAAATACTAAATTTTGAGTTCGCGAGTCAGACTCGCACATTTCCGGTTTATTTTTTTCAAAGCCACTGCATAGCTGCAAAATTCTTAGCCTTATGACCGAGAGTAAATTCATAAAATAAACCTGCTATAAAAATACCCAAGCGAAACACGAGAAAATTTCCCATCCGGTGTTCATAATATCGTAGTTGTCACGACCATCTGAACTTAGTGCTTCAGCTTAGAAAAACCGTTACAATTTAATTTAGAAAAGCTTTCTTAGTAAATACGGCTTTACCAGACTTGGTAGTTTGGCCTCGCTTAGTCTGCAACTGATATCATCATCATCATAACATCTATAGGGCGTCCATTGCTAAATATACGCCTCTCTCACAGATTTACGGAGTGACTAATCATCTGCGATCTGCACCTGACGGCTCCCATTTACCTTCATCAGGTCGTCTTTCTACCTAGTAGGGGGCCGTCTTACGCTGCGCTTTACAGTGCGTGGTTCTGTGAAAATGATCATACCATATTCTTTTTTACACTAATTCGTAATTAGAGACCATAGGAGACTAGTGCGATGTACCTTGACTTCTGGGTACGAATCCCGGCCATGCACCAATTGATTGATTGAAAACAATTTATTGCACTTAACGAATAGTACAAAGGAGAACTGCTAAAAAGCATTCTCTTTAAGATAACCTTTGTGTATGCGGATATAAATGTGTCGTTCTATGTATTTTTCTATAATTTGACAACCTCCGTGGCGTAGTGGGCGAATAGCCGTCTGAGCCTTTTTTTTGATTTTTAAAAATATTTATAATTTCAGACAAAACTGACAGAAAATACATGTAGTTGATAGGGGAAGCTTACTACAACAAGTCTTTTCTTCCAGCAAATCTTTGAGGATAGAGGTAGCTGTTTAGAGGTAGGTGAAAAATTAAGGATCTTATCACCAAAAAAAATAAACACTGATTAGCGCGTGTTTAAAAAAATCCAATACAAAAATTGATAAGGAATTATTTAAACACGCGTTAAACAGTTGTTTAATTTTTTTGTGGTAACAAGGGAGTTTGCAATAAAAGATCTCAAATTCTCATGCTAAAACATTTTTCAAGTCAATCTATAAAATAAAACTAGTTGTTTATTAGTACCCGTAAAGATGTCCAAATAGGGAATTGTCAGAGGCAAGTCCAAACATTACGTGTCCTGTTTATACATAGTAAGGATTTAAAAATCTGATATTGTGTTCAAAATCTGAAAATGTAAACAAAGCTTTTTGAATATTGTCTTTCTTGGAGAGTTCTTCATAAATCTTATTTTAGAATTATAGTTGGAGTAGGAAAACGTGATTTAGATAGTTTCATCTAGCTCATACATGATAGGAATAAAGATTAAGGGATTCTCTGTGATGTTTCTGCATTTGGTACTCGCAATTATTTACTAAATTACATGTTAGATGGCAACCTAGTAGAACCCACCTACTTTTTTTATATAACCTGAAGTCGGAACTTGAAAATGACTAGACTGATGTTATGTGGTAACCATCGTCTATTAAAAAGCATTGCTTCATAGGTCACGCACCTTAGGAACGTATCCTAAGATGCAATGCCCATTAACTGGAGACATACAGGTGTAAAGGCTCATGCGCCTGTTATTATACCGTCACCCATAACCTTCAAACCGATACACAAACGTACGCCGATTACATTGTTTTCGCAAGTGATCAATGATTGTATTTTTTTTATTCATGATAGCCAAGCGCTTGACGACTACCTCACCTGATGGTAAGTGATGGTGTGATCGAAGATGGAGCACGCTTGCCTAGAAAAGAATCTATTCACTCTGGACTTGAAGACTCCGAAATTGTACTGGATATTTTTCTAACTTTCACGATCACTGTACATAATTACTGATATAAACGGGTATTTATCGCGTATGTACCTTTTTTATGGGCTGCAACAGCCGTGGTCGCGGGTAGACAAATAAAAAAGGTACATACGCGACAGGTTCCCATATCCTCCCTCAAACGAGTTTATGAAATATTGTTTAGCAAATCAGAATAGCAAAACCTTCGACTTGACTACGAGTAGGCACGATGAAGATTAAGTATTATAAATTCAGAACACGATTTTCAAGAGAGCAACCGTCCACCTTTAGAATGCCCATTAATAAACTTTTCGGATTCATTTATGCCTTATGCGATCAGAATAAATTATATTTTAAAATGATATTAAAATAATAATGGCAGTTTTGGAACAACATCAACTGACTAGCCCTTTCTTCTGTATATTGTAAATCATCAAGCAAGAGGATCATGAACACCCGGATAGAAAGAGAGGTTTATGTAATAATAATTTATTGACACAATATATCAAGTTTTTTACTAATGTAGAATCTATAGGCTTCCGAACTAGTATAAACTGTGTTCCAGAAGCCAGTGGGTCTGGAGTTTATTTCTAGGGAAGAATAGAGTAAAAAGACATTTTAGCGTAGAATGAAGAAATATTTTTTCGGCGACCTCTGTGCCGCAATGTGCGAATAGCCTGCAGAGACGCGGGAATATTTGCATAACCTACAGATATTTATTCCGGGTTTGTTATATGTTACTAGCTGTTTCCCGCGACTTCGTACGCGTTACACTACTATTACTCCATATTTCAAGTCTCTAAGATCAGTGGTTTACGCTGTGCGTTGATTTTCAGTCAGTCTGTCAGAACCCGTAACGATTATTTAATATATTGATGATAATATTATTGATTAAGAACGGTCGATTTGCCCATCTTCAGACGCTGGTAGTCAATTGTATCGTAAAACGTCTCGCAAAAACAATTTATTAGAACCCAAACACGATACATCTACTGTTATCCATTAATGAGTTCTGTAGATTCCCTCCTGGCTCCTTCATCAGACCCTTGTGGTCTTACCATGATAAAATGTGTCATTATTTACCTATAAAAAGCATTTATGCAAAGTTATACGTTCGTAAATGCAATGAACATTATTTTAGATTAAACTACAATATCCCTTTTCAAGCCGAGGGGGTGATTTTCAAAAAAGTAACTAGGCCATATATCATTATGTAACTTAATAAGTATTTATGCAAAGTTTTACATTTAATAACCACAGGAATAATGTTTTATCATAGAAAGTTCAACACCCTTTTTCACCGACCCAGGGTATGATTTTTGAAAAACAAAAAAATACCATTTCTCTTATGTTTTCTGTCATATACTCGTATAATCTTTGTTAAAGATTATATATGCCAAGTTTCAAGTTTATAAATCCAGGAACCACTGTTTTTCATGGTTTTCAAACGTAAGACCCTCTTTTAACCCCTTTAGGGGTTGTATTTCAAAATATCCTTTCTTAGTACACCCTTACACATCAAGACAAACATACCCTCTAAATTTCAAGTTTCTACGACCAGCGGTTTAGGCTGTGCGTTGTCTGTCAGTCAGTCAGGACAACGA
Source organism: Philereme transversata (assembly GCA_963924445.1). Classification (NCBI taxonomy): domain Eukaryota; kingdom Metazoa; phylum Arthropoda; class Insecta; order Lepidoptera; family Geometridae; genus Philereme; species Philereme transversata. The sequence continues at coordinate 23,577,196 of OZ004338.1, forward strand.
TTCTTATATAATAGAAGTTAAGTATGTCTTTATAAAAAAATTTAGGTTATATCAGTTATCTGGTTCCAAGCTTTGCTTAGTTTGGGATTACTTAGCCCTGTGTGAAATGTTCAGCATCATTATTATTAATATTATTTCTACGTGCGACCAAACAAATGTTTGAAAACTGAACATTCTACGATAAAATTTAATATAGTCTATTTTTGTGTAGAGTACAACTTTTCTATGGTATTATGGTAGTTCGGACGCAAGCAGACCAACTAAAAAAATTAATTTACTGCGAGATAAAGATTTGGGGGAATTTAATCTGGAACAATTTGTACAATCGACAACAAATGCTGAAACTTGAGAATGTTGACTGTTACTTCGAAATACTTTTTTCAATAACCTCCTGTGCGGTTATGAGTGCCTGGTACTTCTAAAAAAAGAAAAGTAAAAGTACGTGTGGATTTATATTTTAAAAGTATGTACTAGGAATTCAGAAGTATGCAGGAAGTGATTGAAAACGGAGACCCGCCATTTTCAGTGCTCCAGCAATTGCAGCAGGAATTAAAGTTTTGGTAGGGATCCCGGATTTTTTTAGTCCGAGATAAAGATTTGGGGGAATTTAATCTGGAACAATTTGTACAATCGACTACAAATGCTGAAACTCGAGAATGTTGATTGTTACTTCGAAATACTTTTTTCAATAACCTCCTGTGCGGTTATGAGTGCCTGGTACTTCTAAAAAAATAAATGTAAAAGTACGTGTGGATTTATATTTTAAAAGTTTGTACCAGGAATTCAGAAGTATGCAGGAAGTGATTGAAGACGGAGAACCGCCATTTTCAGTGCTCCAGCAATTGCAGCAGGAATTAAAGTTTTGGTAGGGATCCCGGATTTTTTTAGTCCGAGATAAAGATTTGGGGGAATTTAATCTGGAACAATTTGTACAATCGACTACAAATGCTGAAACTTGAGAATGTTGATTGTTACTTCGAAATACTTTTTTCAATAACCTCCTGTGCGGTTATGAGTGCCTGGTACTTCTAAAAAAATAAAAGTAAAAGTACGTGTGGATTTATATTTTAAAAGTTTGTACCAGGAATTCAGAAGTATGCAGGAAGTGATTGAAAATGGAGAACCGCCATTTTCAGTGCTCCAGCAATTGCAGCAGAAATTAAAGTTTTGGTAGGGATCCCGGATTTTTTTAGTCCGAGATAAAGATTTGGGGGAATTTAATCTGGAACAATTTGTACAATCGACTACAAATGCTGAAACTTGAGAATGTTGATTGTTACTTCGAAATACTTTTTTCAATAACCTCCTGTGCGGTTATGAGTGCCTGGTACTTCTAAAAAAATAAAAGTAAAAGTACGTGTGGATTTATATTTTAAAAGTTTGTACCAGGAATTCAGAAGTATGCAGGAAGTGATTGAAGACGGAGAACCGCCATTTTCAGTGCTCCAGCAATTGCAGCAGGAATTAAAGTTTTGGTAGGGATCCCGGATTTTTTTAGTCCGAGATAAAGATTTGGGGGAATTTAATCTGGAACAATTTGTACAATCGACAACAAATGCTGAAACTTGAGAATGTTGCCGGTGAAATTACAGGCAAATGAGGCTTTAAACAACTCAAGTTAATGGACGCTGGGCAGTGCATCGTAGGGCACGTTTCTAATGTGCGTGATCTACGAGGCAATACTTTGTTATAGGTGTGGGTTAGCACTTAACGTTAGGTGGGCCATATGCTTGTTTCAAGTATTGTCATAATGGATAAAAATGTCGCTTATTACGGTTTTATGTCATAAATCGCACGCAATATATAATTCCCTTGACGACCTCCGTGGCGCAGTGGGCGAATAGCCAGCTAAGACGCAGGAGGTAGCGGGTTCGATTCCCGCCGCGGAACAAATATTTGCATGATCTACATATATTTCTTCCGGGTCTGGATGTTTTTTATGTATCATATGTACCTATGTATTTACAAAAAAAGTATATTACCTAAATATTCTATCAGTTTCCATATCTCTAGCACCTCTATCTAGCCCCCAAACTAAGCAGAGACTACCTCTGTTTAGTTTGGGGCTAGATAGAGCTGTGTGAAATATCCAGCAATATTTATTTATTATTCAATTTTATATTTAAAATATATATATATATACCTAGTATTTGTAGATGTATCTATTTGTAGTATTTCTGTACCATATTTAGTTAAGACCAAGATACAAGATATTTATTTGCATAACAAGTGTACAATATGATCTTAAAAACTAGTTAATGGTGGCAATTCTGTTGTTTACGCTGACTAACCAAAATTGTTTAAAATACGAACGGTCTTTTTTTGTTCACACTAAAGATCAAATTAGAATTAAATTTAAAGTGACATTTCTAAAATTAAGTAATTTTTGTTATGATGGCATGTTTGTAAGCTAGCTTGAGTGATCAATTAAATTGATGTTGACTAAAACTAGCCCGAAAACACGCCTTTTTATTTAAAAATACTTAAATTTAGAAATGTCACTTTAAATGTCATTCTAATTTGATCTTTAGTATGAACGAAATAAGACCAGACCGTTCGTATTTTACACAATTTTAGTTAGTCAGTGTAAACAACAGAATCGCCACCATTGGCCCTTTATACTAGTTTGCTCTTTACGAGCATCGCAAACTACTGATTACTGGGGCTTTAAAAAAAAATTATGCTACTAAACAATCAATGAACATTTCAACATTTATGCACCTACGTTACAAGCAAAGCCAAGCAGCCCCGGTTCACTTTTACACGCCTCAAACAAAGCCCCATGTTTACATATCAACAGCTTCAATGCAATAAATCAATTTCAGACTGTCGGAAAGAGGCATCGCGTTGATTTGTATTCCCTCTTCGAGAAACATAATGTTCCGAACATTAAGCTTAGTAGGTGCGCGTGTGGAAAATCATATTTTATTCACAAGTAGGTATTCGCTTCCCTACAAACTAACAGGAAACGTGAAAGACAAAATGTGCAAAACAGAGTAAATACAGAGTGAATCTATAAACAGGCGAGAAATTACTGCTCGGCCCGTATTCCGTTTATATCAACCAAAATAACTAAAACTTTTTACACTTATGTATTTATATGTATGACATGCCTGCGACTTCGTACGTATGGTTTGTCAATAAAAACATTTCCCTCCTTCTGCACAGTCAGGTAAAAAGTAGCTTATGATGTCTCAATCCTGGTCATATTCTATCAAATTTCATAAAAATCGGTCAAGCTCTTTAGTCGTGTAATCTTTACAAATAGACAAGACAAAGAGACACTAAGACAGAGAAGGAGAGAGCCAAACAAAGAGAGAGAGAGGCAGATAGAATTTATAAATTAAGTATCTATGGAGTATGGGATGTAGCATCAGGCAAGTTCCAGCACTAGCTGGAAGAAGTACGCAGCTGCTAAGTATGCTATCTACCTGTGAGTTGCAGCAGGATTTTATATGAAGTATATTCGTGAAAGACATAATCAACACTTGCAGAATACTAACTTGCTAACCGCGGGTTTCCTAGAGGTTTCGTACGCCGTAACCAACTAAGAAATTGAAAATCACCTTTTCACGCTCCATTTTTCTAGTTCCCATAGTACAAGCTTTGTGTAGTTTGCGGCTAGGTAGTGGTGTGTGAAATTAGGCTTATTAAGCAAATTATTTATTTATTATTCATTGCGGTGCCTTTAAACAGTAGGGTTGTATGATGGAGTTTCCTGTATGACTGAATCTTTAAGTAATAAATATTGTAGGCTAGTTAAAAAAAATTGCTGGATGTTTCACACAGCGCTACCTAGCCCAAATTAAGCAGAGCTTGTCTATTATGGGAACCAGATAACTGATAGAATACTTATATACATTTTTTTGTACATACTTATAATATACAGAGAAACAACCAGACCCGGAACAAATATCTTTAGATCATGCAAACATTTGTTCCGCGGCGGGAGTCGAACCCGCTACCTCCTGCGTCTCAGCCGGCTATTCGCCCACAGCATCACAGTCGTCAAAAAGTGGGATTGAATGAATCCATACGGTGCAGCACCAAGCATCCTACAGCCTTTATTTAGTCGTCTTTTGAAGTCTTAGAAAGATGATCTAATAAAGGCTGCAGGGAGCCGTTGTGTGCAGGCCGCAGAGAACGTCCTGTGGCTGATAAAATGATGATAAAGGTTACTTATTGATAAACGATATCTAGATTTTAAAACTTCTATAAATGTAAACTACAAGTCACAAATCGACATGGCGGCGGCGCCGGTACCGAGTATTAGACAGTTCAAGAACCTTTTCAGTGAGACGTTCATAGGTCAATACACCGATTGTGTGATTAATACACTATCTATTTAAGAGAAATTAAGCTGGCAGGGTTTTTGAGTTGAAAGAGGTGATTGTAAAGTATGTGCTGATGGAAAAAAATAATTCCTGCTGTACCTAAGAGGGCAAATCCATTCCTCTTCTTCGACATAGGGCTCATAGTGTCTTTTGTTTTATTTATTTTTTGTTTAAGTTCACGTGTTTTTAATTGTCTGTATTTACTTATCCACCGTTTGTAGTTTCTGCGTGTTTGTTACTTGTGTCGAAATACACGTCTATATCTATCTATCTATCTAAATGAGCACCATCTACCTTTGATGGACTTCCAGGGAAAGAAGATGAGCTCCAGAGCTGCACGACACGCCACAGATAGGTGAATTTCAGAAGGTGAATAAAGGTATAAAATAAGGTATAAATAATAAATAAGGTTCCAGGTCTTGGAAGTTGCACAATGCACGGCAATGAGTCCACACATGGATGTTAGAACTTCTAGCTTGAGGATATGACACGGTCAAAATCTAGAGAAATCACGCATCCTGTGCGCCAAGGTTTTACCGCGAGGTGCGGTACGCGAGAGCAGCGCGGGTTGCGCGCGCTCTACCATTAAAAGGATCACTGGTGATTTACCAAATACCCTCAATTCAACAGAAGAAAACGAACACCGATGCACGTAAAATTGTCGAAACAGCTTGATGGTACATTTTCCTTCATTTGGAATTGATGATATTTATTAACTTCCGACTCAAAAAGAGCAAGTGTTATAAGTTTGATGGCTGTCTGTATGTCTGTGTGTCTTTTTCAAACGAATGGGCCGATTCAGATGCGGTTTTTTTAATAGAATGCTAGTTTAACGGGGTTGGTTCTTAGCTGTGTATGATTAAGATCAAGTCAGCTGGTCCAAAGATTATCCGCACTTTTCTTTTTTGGAAAGTATCTCAGCTGTAAAATGGAAATCAATTACGACTTTTTTATGTGTCGGCTTTTTAACGATCGACGCACAGACAAGGGGTGTTATAAGTCTGATTGATTGATTGAAAATTCTTTATTGTACAAAATTACACATATCTGTACAAAGGCGAACTTAATGCTAACAAATGCCAATTGACACTTGCGTAGTGTGGAAAAAATATGTTGTAGGTAGTGCACGACAGGTAGCAAAAATCAATTCGTTGACTTAAAGTCATTTACATGAGGTCACTTTGTCGTGTCACTTTGACAAGATGGTTTTATATACTAGTTTTTATCTCGAAGTTCCCACGGGAACGGGAAATTTCAAGCGTATGACGTATGACCTGCCCGCGGCTTCGCACGCATGGTTTGTCAAAAAAACATTACCCTCCTTCTGCGCAGTCGGGTAAAAAATAGCCTATATCCCTATCCCATTCACAATCTTTTTATACGAGTATACCAACGGTACATCGAAAGTGCATCTAAAGAATACCTCATAATTTTAACCCCTTACTTTATCTCCCGCCCCCCTTCCCCATAGGGATGATATTGCATAAAAGTTGAAACACGTACTTCTTTGTTTCTTACCAAAAGCCTAAATATGAATTTTCAGATCCCTAACTTAGAGAGCTATGGATGCCCATACAAACATTCCACCCCTATTTCACCCCCTTCAAGATTATTTTTTGTGACAAAACACAGCCTATGTCCTTTTCGAAGATATAATCTATTTCCTTGCCAAATTTCATTACGATCCGTTCAGCCGTTAAATCGTGAAAAGGTTAACAAACTTAACAAACAAACAGAGTTCCTTTCACGTTTATAATATTATCATGGATGGATTATTAAGTAAGTAACTAAATATTTAAGTAAGTACAGTATTATCTATCGTTATATCAAACATTGAAATAGTTTGAACGTATGCAAACTACTTGAGAACCATACCTACAGATATCAACTACAATAGCGCAACACTGGCGCTCAGCGGACCCTTGAACACGCGCTTGCTCTCCTGAAGCGTTTGCGACACACTTCCCTTGTTGAACTCTAACAAAGTCGATTTCCATCAAGTTATCGTTAAACGCTTCAAATATTTACAGAATTAGCATTTTTATATGTATTGGGAGAATATAATTTACCTAAATATGTCGTACCTTAACCACGTATATAAATTCCAATATATTCCATATTTCCGATGATAGACAAAATTTGCCGCGACGTTACTTAAATCATAGTACTACTAGTGACTTTCTAGTGAAAGAGTTTGCAGCATCAGGTTAAGATATGGTTAAACCCAGTGGCTAAATCTAGTCTCAGTTAAAACTTGGCTATTAACCTTTTTTAGTTAAAGAAGTAGTTACCTAAACCGTGGCTTAACCTTTGCTAAACTACGCTATTTATACACGTATTAAGGCAAATAAACATCTAGTATTACTTCACAATAATATTATAAATGTGAAAATTTGGATGTTTGTTTATTTGTTTCTTTGTTACCCAATCACGTTGTAACGGCTGAACCGATTCCGATGAAATTTGGTATATACGTAGATTATAACCTGGACTACCACATAGGTTACCTTTTATTCCATAAATCAGTTCCCATGAGATAAAAATGGGGTGTCAAGTCAAGTTGCAACAGCGAGTTTAGCTTTTTTTCTAGGTTACCTACACATTTAGTGGGGTAACGCGTATGAAGTCGCGGGCAACAGCTAGTCTTCTATATAAATGATTTGACGTTGGCTTTACCGCTGCGTAATCTAGTAAATACAAATTAGGTGTATAAATGTATTTAATTTTTAAATCTAATGCTTTCTTAAGTGTGCTGTTTCATTTCTCCTGTGGTAATCCTTTATCGTTAACTAGTATTCAAAAGTGGTAATGTGAAATTTATTTTGTAATGTGCTGAGGTAATCTTCCAAAGAATGTATTGAGGTCTAAAGTCTGTATAATGACGTAGGCAGCTGCAAATGGTAGATTGTTATACAAAGGGTGTAAGTGGTGCTTTCGGTCGCTTACACCCGAGTTTACACATAACTTTACATCACGAAGGCGAGAAAATTAAAAGACTTTATAACAACAGTTTGTAGATAAAAAAATAATTGCGTTCCCGGTATCTTCTTTTATTTAATAGCAATAAGGATTTGTCATGGAGGTTTATTTCATTTAAGTATATTATGAATGCAATGAGTCTCATTCTATTTTCAAATTTACTGACGCCTCTATGGGCGTAAATCGCATATACGCATTAGGTATCGAGCTAATAACGACCAATTTTCAGGGCATGAGTGATGTAAATCATATTTTTTGCCTACTTTTGCTTCTATAGTACCTCAAAATAGCAACTGTGTTATGAAAATGCCACATCAGCCGGAGCAACAAAACCTGCGCGTACATAAATCGTGATATTCGAGAAATATGGGTTGCCGATGAGAATCAAACGAGCCAACAAACCGTGATACGTAAAGAAGATTTACAATAAAATCGACAGATGACAGGCTGATGCAGGCACGCCTTCGTGATATCGAAATCATTTGCATAATCCATATCAGCCAGGTAACAATGAGGGTACATCAAAATGGAAAACAAAAAGATTTATTTTACACAACACAAAAAATTAAACCATGTATTCACTGATAAACAATTGTTTATAATCACTGTTTCAGAAACAAAATCTACGTGTTTCTGAAACAAAATTATGTGTTTATGAAACAAATAATTTGTTTTAGAAACACTACATGTTTCTCAGCATGTTTCTGTGTTAGAGACAAATCAGTTTCGCAATAGATGTGTACGAGTGTGGACGCGTGTTTCAGTTTTATATGAAACATGGAGATAGTGTGGGAAGATGAAAAAATGTTTTAACCTCTTCGGGCGACATATTGTAAAGAACTGATGATGTGGTCGGCACAGTTTCCGAAACATTGGTCCTGGAAACATCTACGCGATGTTTCAGAAACTGTGTATCCGAAACATTGTTTCTCAATGAATACATGGCTTGAAACACAATAGGAGATGGTGAAATAGAGAGACCGTACCTTCTGGATCAATTATGTCGAAACATAGGGGCGTAAGCACAAAAATGCCAGAAATCTAACAATATATCTATTAATTATTTTTAGGGTTCCATAGCAAAATGTTATAAACGGAACCCATAACCTTGTTCCATCTCCAGGTAGTATGAAAAAAATGGACTGACCTATCCCTATTTCCTATCTTTCAGCCCTAGTAGCTGAGTTTCACAACCACTTGCAATTGAGGATTGTTACTCTTTGTCAGCAACTAGTTGCGAGCCTACTTTGGTACCTCATTCGATTATATTTACTTATTATTATGTTCTATTACATACCTTTGCTTGCCGTTAATGATGTTTTAAAAACTAAAAATCTATGATGTGCTATGTCCGCCTGTTTATCGCACTCGTACCTAGCCATTTTACCCATAGACTGTCTGGACAGCAGATATTTACTCATTCTTTACGATGTCTTGAGATTCCGAAAAGACGCCTTTCGGAATCTCAAGACATGTTCGTCGCGTTATCTGTGCCTAGACCGAGCACTTATTGAAATGATAAGAAAAAAAAGATATTACAGTATAATACTTATGTATGTATGATAATCCTATGTATTTAATTTCACAAGACCGAAATTACTTTCCGAGAGCCTACCTGACTTCAGAGAATATAATAATTTATCACAATAAAACTATAAATGCGAAAGTTTGGATAGATGATTGTCTCTACGGTGCGGTAGACGACTAGCAGATTGAGAAACAAGAGGTTTTGGGTTCGATTCCAGTTGCGGGAAAAGTAAGTAAATAATTTGTTTGGTTATATTTTATTTTATAGTGTTTAGTAGTTAGTTACAAGAACATATTTTAAAAATATTGGAATTTTCCGTATGTGTTCGGATAACACTATAAAAAAAAAAACCTTGCGACCGGATGCTTCGAGAACGTCCTATGTGACCTCATGCAATTAGCCTTCAAAATTATCGAAAACTGGTGCACAAGCCATGGTTTATCGGTCAACCCCACAAAAACAGAACTAATAATTTTCACGCAGAAAAGGAACCTAGGTAACCTGAGACTGCCGAAATTATTCAACACTGAATTAAAACTTACCAACGAAGTCAAGTATCTCGGAGTAATACTCGATAGTAAATTACTGTGGAACAAACACCTTGACTACAAGCTGCAACGAGCATGTACCAGTTTCTTTCAATGCAGCAGAATGCTTGGAAAAACCTGGGGACTCTCCCCAAAAATAACACTGTGGCTTTACACAGCTGTAATAAGGCCGGCACTAACATATGGCTCTATTGTTTGGTGGACCCGTACTGAACTCAGTACTGTCATTACCAAGCTGCAGAGATTCCAAAGACACGCATGTTCTGCAATATCAGGTTGCATGAGAACAACACCAACAGCCGCCCTTGAGATTATTTTAGGGTTGGCTCCTCTAGATCTTTATATACAACAAGAAGCGATGATGGCCGCTATAAGACTTAAACACCAGGGACTGTGGGGTAACACAAGGAGTCTGCACGCATCTATCTTAGAGCGAGCGATAGCCTACGAACCACTACTAGCCGCCCCGTGCGACAAGATCCCAAGACAACAGATATTCCAAAAACACTATAACATACAACTCTACGAGGAACAGAGAGACCAATCAGGAACCAATGAAGTCCGCGTTTACACCTATGGCTCAAAAACCAAACAGGGAACGGGCGCGGGAATTCATTCATTGGATCTCAACATAAGTATATCAATGACACTAGGTATACATAGTTCCATCTTCCAATGTGAATGCATGGCCATTACCGAAGCAGCTACCGCAATAAACAGGAGAGAGATCAAAGACTACACCATACGAATACTCTCCGACAGTACAGCAACACTCAAAGCTCTGGAGAGTCACAGCTATAACTCCAAGCTTGTTTACGAATGCCACTTAGCCCTAGAAAGAATTGCCACAAAAAACAAGGTGATCTTACAATGGATCAAGGGGCATAGCGGATCACTAGGCAACGATGCTGCAGATGAACTAGCTAGAAGAGGATCGGAAACCACGGCTATAGGCCCACCTCCATTCCTCCCTCTACCTTTCACTCAGCTACGAGCATGGATACGGAATCGTACTCTAAACCTACACAACGAACGCTGGGCACAGACCATGGACTGCAGACAGTCGAGGATGGCTCTGCCGGCCGTCTCGCCACGACTGACACGTCGACTGCTCAACCTTCAAAGACCGGACCTTCGAATCATCGTGGGGACCCTTACAGGACATGGCCCCCTGAACAAACACCTCTACACCATCGAAGCAACAGACAGCCCACTCTGCAGGGCATGTCTCACCGAAGAAGAATCAGCTGCCCACGTAGTCCTGGAATGCGTGGGGGTTACAGCACAACGTGCAGAAATCCTGGACCATCCAAGGTCACTCCGTGAAGCCTGCGAAGACCCCAGGAAACTTCTGCGCTTCTGGTCGGAGTTAGGCTGGCTATCCATATAGTCAACTCTCTCACGCATAATGGACCACATACAGAGTTTGAATGCGGAAAAGGGAGTCCACCAACATAACATAACATAACATAACACTATAAAAATAAAATAAAATTTTAAATAAGCAACGCGACATCTTTTGTCAATTTACTAAACTGCAACGTTCGGCATTGAGCAGGTCAAAAAACTGTATAAGTTTCCCTGTAGATGGAGCTAACGGCACTTTAGTCGTAGTCTGAATCATCTCACTAATTTCAACCCTGACGTGGCAGGAGCTGTAGCACAATTGGTAGTCATCCTCGTATCGAAAGGAAGGTTGCGGGTTCGAGTCTAGGCTAGAAAATTTTTGAGATGGTTTTAAAAATGAAGCGTGGTATTTTTTTAATACATAATTATAGTCTCACGTTCGACCACAATCTCGCTAGGTCAGCGATGTTGCAACCTATGATGCCACGCTTGCCTCGAAGATACAAGTCGATATGACACAGGGAATTCTAAGTGGGGTCACGACTATCTGTGACTTTTGGGTAATGAAAATAACTATAAAATAATAAATAAAAAAATAAAACAAACGATGGATGATTATTACTCTCTCAGGCAGTAATTACTAAACGGATAGAAATAAAGCATAAGTTTTGGAGTTACGAAAAATGTTCTCCCATCGCAACTAGTTGCCAAAAGTAAAATAGATATCATCCGAAACTTAATGCGAAACTAAGTGGCCATAGCGGCCGAAAGGAAATATCAATATTTTTATCCAAAACTCGCAGAAAAAGCCGCGTGAAGGAGCCAGTATTCCATACTAAAGTCACGTTTAATTTTCAGATAATATCACTCCTGTTCAGTTCATAAAATATTCATGAAGACAATGTAATTTGTTTCCGATATTGGCCCAGTATGTTACCACATGATTATACCATGTATTTCCATACGAGATATGTAAAATGTATTTTAGTCACTACACAAAATTTTTGGCTTTAAAGAGGACATAAAAAGGTTGATGGTCCCGTTAGTTAAAAAGTTAGTAAAAGGTTAGTTGCACGCGACTTCGTTCGCGTTACACTACTAAAAGTGTAGGTAACCTAAAAATAAAGCTACCCTCGCTGTTGCAAATTGACTTGACACCTTATTTTTATCCCATAGGTCCTAATTTACGGGATAAAAAGTAGCCTATGTGTTAATGCAGGTTATAATCTATGTACGTTCTAAACTTTATTGAAATCAGTTTTGAAGTTACGACGTGATTGAGTAACAAACAAACAAATAAATAAATAAACATCTAAACTTTTGCTTTTATAATACTAGCTCCCGCTAGCGGCTTCGCACGCGTGGTTTGTCAACAAAAAGTAGCTTATGTGTTAAATCAGGTTATAATCTACGTACATACCAAATTTCATCGAAATCGGTTTAGCCATTCCGACGTGAAAGAATAACAAACATCCACACATACATTGATATTGATACACCGTTTATTTGCAACATCGAACACACATACATACTATTTCCAAAATAATTATTAACGAACAATTTATAAAATAAAGAAAGCACTAAACAAACAAAAGATAGAAAAATTAACTGAACTAATAAAAGGTGACTTAACAAAATGTGTGCGTTGCGGTGTCACAAATTGGTCACAACTCAGCGGATAATTTTGCTCGAGGAGCAAACACTGATTTTCAGTTATAACCATCCGAGAAAACAAGTGAAACGAGATGCAATACGACAAAACAAGTAATGTGTCGATTCATGTGTAAAAAAAACATAAAAAGAGATGAAGGTGAACATGATCAGTGGCAGTGGCAATCTAATCTATAGTTGGCAAACGAAGCGTTTAGGAATACCCTCATTCATCTAATAAAAAGACATCTATACATCCATACAAACTTTCGCGTTTATAATATTAGTTGGATGGGATAGTGGGATTAGATTAGCAATAAGTATTAAGAAATAAATATTATGACATTCCCTTGTCAATACATCTATGAAAATCTAATGTATGTTCACAAAAATATGAATTTGTTTAAGAAAAATAGCGATAATCATAATTTTAATACCAGAAATAAAGATAAACTCGCTGTTGCCACTTGCAGACTCCATAAAGTTAGTAAATCGTTTAAAGGGCAAGGTGTACGCTTTTATAACAAACTCCCAAGGGATGTACATAAAAACGTAATTTAACAAAATATTTATGAACGAGCCACTATAAAATATCGGACTATTTAGATGATTTCTCTATCATATAAATAATCTGATATTTTATCGTAGGCTTGGGTTGAAATTGCTCCAACTCGTTCAAAATGTTACAATTTAGACGTAATTTATTTTCTGTATTGTTATGTATTCTAAAAGGATCATTAAAAAAACAACCAGCCTTGTTTTCTTTCCTTTCTTTCCTGGTTTGGTCGCGAAGGAACAGGCAGTAAAATTGACGTTTCAAAGTGATCCTTGTGATTTTAATGAATAAAAATATGTGACTTTGACTTTTAGTGTGATGATTTATCGCACGCAGCACTGCGAAAAATGGGGCATATTTTGTGCGATGCTAAATTACATAGTAATTACTGCTTTCGCTTATTCAAATAAATAGCAACTCTATATAAAAACGTTAATGTTAATTTTTACTGCACACTTTGTCATGTTGACACTTCGACAGCTATCGAGTGATGGATACATACTGCTGCACCGACGTGTTTTGGAGAGTTTAAATTAAGTCGTCCCCGGCAGGTGCGAAATACATAGTTATAGTAAATCAATTTTCCTAGTGGACGTAAATATTGTATTATCATTTTTTTCCCACTGAACCTCATTGCCTAGCTTTTAACTTTGAAGAGGATATCAGGAAAATGCAATTGGCGTTGCCTGCTAAATTACCTAAACCTACATAATAATTTATCTACTATTTATTCTGTTCCTTTGGGGACAACACCAGGAAATAGACGTGTAATTTCCCGCTGTTTACCTTTTCAAACTGCGAAACCCTACACAGTGACATAGCACATCGCGGTTAGCAATTAAAAGTAAATCAAATCAAATCATTTATTTGCATCAAATAAGGGTTTAAACAAAGTGCTTAAAATTATTATAGATCCAACTTATTTCTACCACAGTAATTACTAGTAATTAATTAATAATTAAAGTAATTTTATAAGTTACTAGCTGACTCGCAGGCGGCTTCGCACGCGTGATTTATTAATAAAAAAATTACCCTCCTTTTGCGTAGTCGAATAAAAAGTAGCCTATGTCCTTCCCCAGGATATATTCTATCTACTTGCCAAATTTCATTACGATCCGTTCATCTGTTAAGTCGTGAAAAGGTAACAAACAAACAAATAGAGATACTTTCGCATCTAATGATCGAGTGAAGCGAGATCTCCAAATCAACCCTGGGCAAATCGGCGTTGTATGTATGTATGTAAGTTTGTTTGTCCGAGGATAACTTTCGAAGCGTTTATTCGATCATGATGAAATTTGGTATATAGGTAGGTAGTGATAGCACAATTTTCGTGTGTCTAAACGAGCTAAAAATGTGTGGTGGTTGTTTAGATATTCAGGTTCAAGAGGGGTAAACAAAAACCAAAATGGGACTATCTGGGCAAGTGGTACGTCTAATAAAAGGTATTTGTAAGTACATTTCGACCCGGTTTTTATTTTGAGTTTAAATCTTGTAGTTTTTAAGTTATTAGCCATGATAAAAACTGAAATTTGACAAATTTCACAGGGTTCACCAGTGACTCTACAGTGCTGAAATTTGGTATGCGCGTAGCTTTAGTCACATAAATATAGGCAAAAGTCTGAAATCTAGAACACTGCAATTTCAACCCCAAAAAAGTATAACCAATTAATATGAACTCCCGTTACCTGTAATTTGAATGAAAATGTAGGTCAAGTGAATTGATTATTGATTTAGTGGCACTATTTTGATAGTCAAAGATTACAAATAATGTTTTTTTTGTTTTAATGGGAGACTCGCGAGATCTCATTTCGGGGCAAAGTACTAGTATATTAGTATGAATTGTGTTGTACAAAACACTTGTTTTGACGATAGTACTCGTACTAGTCAAACCACTCTACGTGTGGAGATCCTATTTTGCTGCACTGCACACACCTTTTATTTACTCACTTCTTTATTTATTTTTATTTTATTGCGTCGCTGCGCCACTACGTGTGCTTCTGGTTTCAGCTGAAAATCAGCGTTGGGTACATAACATCCAACATCATGCTGAGATGAACGCCATTTTTGTATGCAGACACATGAGTCAAACTATCTTTAAAGATTCAATTGTACCTAGATTAGATTAGATTAAATAATTGCTCACCATAAAACAATACAAATAATAAAAAACAATGTAAATCTATGTATAGAATTGGCGACCTTATGGCTAAATAGCGGTCTCTACCAGACAAGCATATTTAATTACATAAATTAATGAATATAAATAAAAACTAGCTACTCATAACGAATTTGACGACCTCCGTGTCACAGTGGGCGAATAGCCGGCTGAGACGCAGGTGGTTGCGGGTTCGATTCCCGCCGCGGAACAAATGTTTGCATGATCTACAGATATGGGTCTGGTTGTTTCTCTATTTAATCTAAGTATGTATTTACAAAAACAAGTATAAAAGTATTCTATTAGTTATCTGGTTCCCATAGTACTAGTTTGCTTAATTTGAGGCTAGATAGCGCTGTGTTAAATGTTCAGTATTATTTATTTATAACAAGTTACATATACATACTTATACTTATTTAAGACACATTAACTAATAAAATAGATATTTAGCGACAAGTACCTACTCAGACGTTGTTCTCTGATCATACGTTAAAAAATATACTACTGTTTTTTATAATTGTTTCATGTGTCATTTTGTGTATACCAAATAAATGATTATACTATTCTATTTAATTTTTACCAGCAAAATTGCATCAGTTACTTTGTAATAAATATATGTAAAAGTTGAAGACTATGTTTAGCAAAAACACGATTCATTGAAACTTTTTCGTTAGTAAATAATTCCAAAGTTACGTCCAAAACTTTCAATAAACACGAAGCATTCAATAAATACTTTACATATGCTCGTGAAACATTACATACTTATCGATGTTTATATGACGCGCCTGTGTCGTTTTTTCATATTATAAGCATCTTATTTTCACTCACTTTGTATGTTAGAAAGTCTTACGTGAATTAATAAAAAAATGGATATGACTGCAAAACCAAATTCTTTCACTCTGTTAAGTTAAGCAAAACGAGATTAATAACTCTTCTCGTGTGATCATGATATCATCATTATCATCATCATATCGGCCATAGGCCAAGTCCACTGCTAAACATAGTCCTCCCTAATAGATTTCCGGAGCGACCGATCTAGTGCGGCCTGCACTCAATGGCTCCCATTAACTTTTATTAGGTCATCTTCTCATATAGTGAGGGACCCGTTAGTTCTGCGAGCTCTTCGATGTGGTCTCAACATGTCCTTGTGCCTTTGAAAGCTTTAAAGACGTGCTTAAGTTTGATTTAGCGTACAACGTTTTAGCAGCAACGGTTCCTGAACAAGTTAATTCACTCTGGAATTAGAACTAAGTAAAATTTACTTTCGTGATGGATTTCAATCATTATTATAAATACGGGATTTATCACGTACCGTGAACGGAAACATTGTTGGTTGAAACACCGATAAAACGGTATGTGATAAATCCCGTATTTATAATAATGAAAAGTAAAATTATTATTATTACATCAAACAGAAGCCTACAATGCAATTTAAATGAAATAAGCGTAGCACCGCATATTAGAGAAACACTCGTGGCATATACGTAGTAAGTTTGCGTGTTTTCCTTAATCTCGAGAGATCCTTTTACTTGTAAAAGTTAGTAGTTAAGTACTAACAGCAATATCCGCTCTATAATGGTTCTTTGCCAAATCGCAGAGTTCTTCCTTGATAGTTCGTGCTTTGTTAATAGATAATCTAAGAAATGGTTAAAAATATACCTTATTACCACAAAAGAGTTAAACAACCGTTTAGCGCGTTTATAAGACTCCTATACAAAAATTGGTAGGTATGGAACTTTTTTAACTCGTTCTAAACAATGTATAATTTGTTTGAACTCACATACGCACACACACATACTCACTTACATTATACGCTCACCCACTTATTATACAAACACACAATGCACCTAATTGTAAGCTCAATATGGTAATCATTTTTACTGTCTTTTTTCAAATCAAATCTAATTGTATTTTGATAGAACTATATATTAATAAACGAATATTTTTATCATATATACACGTGAGACCAATACTTTGGTATGTTCTGCATAATGTATGTATGATGTTACCGTTAATATGTATGTTTGTTCGATTGATTACTGGAAATTGCATCAATGTTACTACCTCACAATGTAAGGAAATAAAATCCCAGATAACTTAGATATGTTTAATTCCAATACGAATATACGCAAAATACTTTGCAATACTTTATTCACATTATAATCTACAGATTTCACTACAATTAAATAATAGCTAGTTATACTAGAATACCCACTAAAATAATAGCGATATTTTAGTGGGTACACCCAGAATTATTAATCCAGATAAAAGTACATTACAATTAAAGCCATCACTAAAACTCAATGAGGTTACAACCTCACATTTCAAGTACTTAACTTTATAAACTCGCACCGCACCACCTTCCTGTTCAACAGTCCAACCGAAACTGCCCACGCCATTGCCCTTGTTCCTCAAGATGGCTTCCCTATCACGTGACGTTGCCCACCAAGCAACTTCGTGTAGTCAATTAACAACTTTACTAATGAATGTAAAATATACAATCATTTCTTCATTATAAAAAACTAAGCAATTTATAACATGATTTTTATATTACTTTGGATTTTACAACATTAATAACAACGTTAACAAAACATTAATATTAATAAAACAAAACACTAGGCAATGTAATATCCTGCGTAAAATCAACTGTAGGTTTTACAATTTAAATAATTCTTAATAAAATCATAAAAACATGTTCCTTGATACCATAAAATCTATTAAAATTAATACGTTAACAATCCAAAGTATAACAATTTATTGCGTAATATGGGTAACAAACAAGGTGTAGGTACAGTTTTTGTGTAGGTACAGCCATAGTCAGCGCTAACGCATGCAATGTCAAAGCGTTACATGTTAATTTTAATATTAAGTACGTTATTTATTTATAATAATCATAATTTTCGCAGCTCTTACCTCATATAAAATTTAAAACCATAAAAAAGTATTAATAAAATTAGTCAAACTTAAATTTAAAACAAAAAAAAATACCTTAATATTTAAATAAATTTAAACTAGGAGCATATAGCACACTCTTTGGGAGATGATTGTACAAACGCACAGCCATGCAGATTACACTTTCAGATTTTTGTTGTATTAAACTCTAAATGTATAAGTAAGTACCTAGTAACGCTATAACAAACAATCCCTTTGTTTAATCCGTAGAGAGAGAGCACTGGTGACCTGTAATACAGGTTTTCTAAACCTATCTCAGGCACCAGTCCCTCACGAAACAGGTTATGTAATTATGCTTATCAATATATACATAACGGAGTAACCTGACCAAGACGTCAGCTAAGCTGACATCACTATTTCCATCATTGCTAATGATGAAACAGCTTTTATTAATATTCACAATAATTATCTTAACAGCTAATTTTTAAGTAAAGTATTAGGTGGTAGGTAAGACTCTTGCCTCGACGGCTCACCCTCAAAAAGTGACGTCGGTCGTCCGGTTGCTTTTTGAGAGTCATTACTAAAAATGGCGTCGTGCGGTACTAAGTCAATTTAAGAAACTATTACTCTCAAAATCCCAAATAAATTGTTACAGTTACTAATTTAGTCCATAAATGAATTAATTAATTTTTAAACGTATTTAGAACTTTTAGATTAATTTATTTTTAGTTTTAACCAATCAACATCCGTTGTTAATAAATCTTTTTAAATAAATGCGATGTTCAAGGCTTCAAGCGAGTGCTTGCTTTAAGTTAATCTTAATGCAAACACCCGTGAGATCCATCGCTTGCCTTTTACAAATCAGGATTTTAATTTAGCACTAATTTTCAGGTCTTGAAATCATCTCAAAACAATGATGAGTAAGTACTTAATTGTTTATCGTTGAAAACAACGACAAAACAATTATATTCCTTTTAACGGAGAAAGCTGAAACTTACGTTGAGAACCGAAACATAATTCTTTATTTGATTCGATATTCAATAATTTAATTAATAAGCTTTCATAATTCATAATTCTAATCGTCTTGCGCCAACACACATAATAAGTATATATTGATAAGCCTAATTACATATTATGTAATTAATAAGTTAACTTCCTTCCTACCTACTGTAACTTAACTTGCCTACTTTTATATTTATTGTAAAACCTATTTGTGATGGGAAAATAAACGTTATATTTATTATTATTGTTTGTGGTAAGACCCCTAATAAAGTTTGGGTTAATGTAGAGACAAGGCGTGGGGACCAGCGGAAAGAAAACTTCCCGCTGGTCCCTATGGACACGTTAAGTTTCTTAGTAGCATTTGTCCCCGCTAAAATATAATGGTAAATAGTCACCGCAGGGACTGGGTAAATAATATAAGGATAATTAACCAATTACAAATAAGTCATGTTTTTTTAAAAACACAATTTGTTCAAAATACGACATATGAATAGAACAAATTCATTATTTTAAGGATTTCACTTTTTATTTCCCTAAAAGCAACAGTTTGTTTTCAATCAGAATTAAGGAGATCAGTGGACAAATCAAGGTTACTAACAACACAAAGTAGGAAGTTGTAGTTCTAGCTGGTAGAGTATCATGGGTAATATAGTACCCAGTCCAAATTTCCATAGAAACACCCCGGGTAGTTTATTAACCAATATTGAATTTTGGCGCCGCGCAGTACTAATACGTCTGTCCTGCTTTTACTAATGGGATTAGCCGTAAGCAACGAATAACATCCTTTTCATACGAAATTAAGTTTTAATTCTATGTAAACCACTGAAACAAACGTTCCGACTCGACCTGACACAAAAATAAACAAAACAGTCTGTGTTCGCGCCGTGTCCGCGCCATTTTTCTGCCGCGCAATTGATGAGTTGTTCTGTGAATTAAAAACGTGTTTTTGTGTTTTTTTTTGTTTATGTTATCGGATTATAATCTCGGTAAGTAGCTTTGTACAATATAATTGTTTGCTAAACAAAACATTATAGGAGTCGTAAAGTTAACTTATAAGAATTTGGTTATGAATTGTTATATTTCGAATATGCCATCACCCTTATACAAACATTATATGTATGTCATTCGAAGTGCTAATTCAACTTGAATAGAAAACACACACATGTATACACTTAAATTCCAATAAGTGTGTAAGAGGCGAATAACCCCCAGATGTCGACCCGCCGCTACCGTCCCGCCATACACAGTTTTAGCACCGGCGAATAGGCCATTTTTTTTTGAGTGCGGGCGTAACATCACCGGCTAGTATGAGCTCATTGGCTCGAAGAACTGACTGCCGTTGGGGCAGAAAGGTTCTAAGGTGGAGACCACGTGTTGATGTTAATATGATGATGATGATGATGATTATAAACGATTTTGTTAGGGTTAGCGCCTTCTTTACAGGTCTCTCTCCAAAATCATCAAATTTTTTTAATAAGATTCCTAAACCGTTTAACACAAAAATATACCTAAAGACTTTTACAGATGTTTCACTACGGGCAAAAGATAGTTTTTCAAAGCGGCAACTTTACTTTATTTTAGATCCTAGTGGCAACAAAAAACAAAGAAAGCTTTTACCATGAAATAGAAACAAAACAACTCGTAACATATAAAATGAGAGTAAGAAATTCCCG
This sequence comes from Philereme transversata, assembly GCA_963924445.1. Classification (NCBI taxonomy): domain Eukaryota; kingdom Metazoa; phylum Arthropoda; class Insecta; order Lepidoptera; family Geometridae; genus Philereme; species Philereme transversata. The sequence continues at coordinate 23,597,860 of OZ004338.1, forward strand.
CTAAATGCCTTTTTACCAAGTGAAGTTACAAAGGCAGTCACAGAAAACATGGAATTAAATAAATATATAAATATTGCTGGACATTTCACACAGCGCTATCTAGCCCCAAACTAAGCTTAGCTTGTACTATGGGAACCAGATAACTGATAAAATACGTATATACATTTTTTTATAAATACATACTTATTATATATAGAAAAACATCCAGACCCGGAAAAATATCTGTAGATCATGCAAACATTTGTCCCGCGGCGGGAATCGAACCCGCCACCTCCTGCGTCTCAGCCGGCTATTCGCCAATGTGGCACGTAGGTCGTCGATTAAAACACATAAAATATGAAAAAGCATTTTTTAAGCCTCACAGAGGGAAAATCCTCATTACTCGAACACAACATTAATCATACTTATCGCTATGACTATATCTGCCAATAACTTTATAAATAGTTATTCCCTGAGGGAGATCATAACTGAACTTTCATTACTTTCATTACACACGTAAACAACTTATCTATATTTTATAAGAATTTTCTCAGCAATAGAACCTTTTCTCAGTGCTTAACTTATCGTTTTTTGGTCGAGTAAACCGTTTTATCATCAATAATATAAATATTAGGTTGGGGAAAAAGTTTCTTCGCATTTTTTTAAAAATTCAAAACATTTTTTAATATAGTTTATTTACATTTAACATGTAGGTACCATTATGTTCGATAACCTTTTTTCATCTTGTAGGTAGGGACATGATCCCATTGCTATAGAAATTTTGGGGCTTCTGATCAAAATACCGCGACAAGTGGTTTTGGCAGTCCTCTCGTGATGTTAACCTGACACTGCCTAAAGAATTCTGAAGACACCGAAACAGGTGGAAATCTAAAGGTGCAAGGTCAGGACTATACGGCGGATGCATTAACACCTCCCAGCCAAACGCTCTTAATTTTTGCTGAGTGGCTAAAGATGTGTGCGGTCTAGCGTTATCATGAAAAACCACACCTCTTCTGCTGATTAATTCCGGCTGCTTTCTCTCAACTTCTTGCTTTAATCTCATCAGTTGTTCGCAGTAGAGTTCAGAATCGATGGTTCTGCCTGGTGGTAACAGCTCATAATTAATAATGCCCTTCCAACCCCACCACACACACAGCATCACCTTGTTGCGAGTTAACCCGGGTTTCGCCACAGTCTGTGAAGCCTGACCGGCCTTTGACCACGACCTTTTTCGCACGTTCTTGTCGTACGTGATCCACTTTTCATCACCAGTTACCAGCTTCTTCAAAAATGGTTCGGTTTCATTACGTCGTAATAAAGAACCACAAATGAGTACACGGTTCATTAGGTTTCTTTCAGTGAGCTCGTGGGGTACCCAAATATCGAGCTTTTTTGTGTACCCAGTTTTTTTCAAATGCGCCAATACTGTTTTATGGTCAATTCTCAGTTCTTCAGCTACGTCGTAACTACTGATATGCCGGTCTTGCTCCACTTTTTCAAAAATGGCATCAATTTTATCCGTAATAGGGCGACCAGAGCGACGTGCATCTTTGACATCTAAATTTCCAGATTGAAAACGCTTAAACCAAATTTGTGCTACTCTCACAGACACTGCATTAGGTCCATAAATATCAAAAAAAATTTTCGCGGCTTGCGTTGCATTTTTACCTTTTTTTGTAATAAAATTTTAAAATGTATCGAATTTCTTCATTACATTCACTCATCTTTATAGTACGAAAACATATAAAAATCACACATTTTACTAATTTGAATTTGGAATTATCTTCTTTAAAATTTAAACTTTGAATGATACCAAAACCAGCCAGATACAAATAGTATAGCCAAAGATATTTTATTGACAAGTTTATACATACTATAATGCGACAAGACTTTTTCCCCAACCTATTATATAGCAAGCAATACAAAGTTATCTGAAGAATGCATTACAAAAACATTCATTTCAAACATAAATGCTCTTTATTTTTAACCAACTTCAAAACAAGAAGAATGTTCTCAATTTGTTCTAATTTTTTACCCCAGAACTCCGTCATTTATCAGTAGGTTTGTATGTTATCTAAAATCGGTAATATTTTTTGTTAAAAAGTTACTTGTCTTAAAAACAACTATTTCTTACATCTATGTCAAGTTATGTTATGTTACACTTGTGAGTTGCGAGCGTATTTCCAGCGAGGTGAACGTGTTCGTCGCTCGTCGCGAACTCGCCGCGAGCTCGCGACGTGCACTCCGCGTTGTTTCATTACGTAAAATTACAATATTATGGCGGGTATTTATCTACTGAGCGAACACGGCGTTCGCGTTCACAAATCGCCTGGCTAGAAACACGCTCGAAACTCGCCAGTGTGATAAGGCCCTAAGTGCGTAGCAGAGGCCGGTCTATGTCTTGTCTCATACAGTCTCTGCCAGTTACAGCACTCCATCCAGCCGGCGCGGCGGCGGACGTCCTACATTGCTATGCTATCGCTCACCTAGGCATGGTCTATGTCGGCAGACATGACCGGCCTACTGCCGCTATAACTTATTGACCCGCTGATAATCTCGTTGCGGAACCTACTAATTTAAAGATGAATATCTATGTGCATAGACAAATTTACGTTGTATTTTTTGTTTAGATATTAATAATGTACGATACCATTGCAAAGCAATCTCCAAATAATACCCAAATTTACGCGATTTCAAAAACTAGAAGAAAATTACAAGCATCAACGTCAAATAGGTTTCGCTAAACGTATCTATGTGATAAATTAAGTCCATAAGATCATAATATCCTACGACCCTTATTCTAAACGGATTAAAGACGAAAATGTGAAAAATAGGGGCGATTACAACTAACTGTACATAATTTATTTCCAAGAAATTATTACCGAACCGCCTGGGAAATTCGCTCAACAATAAAAATAGATTTTTCTTGAACGTCGAAACAATGAGGAAATCTTGACTGCTCATGAATTTTGATAAATGCTGAAAGAAATATTTGTGAAGGTTGAATTTTATGAATTATTCTTTAAAGCCTCTTTTTTGGTTCTAAACTAAGCGCTTACTATCTACTGTTATCTACTGAGCGGCTATATTTTACTGGGAATTTTTTTAGTACCCATCTAAATAAATAACGAATATCGAGTATCTCAGAAAACTATAGAGACAGAATGGAAAGGGGCCACCCTGACTTGAATAGGTTAGGTTCAAAACACAAACTAACACTTAATAATTTAGGTCTGACTGGTCAAACCCCGACATCAAATTGAGTTTCGGCGTTTTCTGTCCAAATTAGTATCTAGTAGTAGATTAGACAAAAATTCGTTAGTCAAAGGTAAAACAATTTTGTTTTCGATTTTGACTAATGGCGGTTACACATTAGTGCCGTCAACCTCCGTAAACAGGCGTGCACGAGAATGCGGTTGGTTTTCGCGGGGTTCATGCGCGTTCACGCCTGTTCCCCGATCAGAGTTGGTATTTTGTCCCGCGACAAAGGGTTCGCGCCCCCTTCGCGCGGCGTCACGCGTATACATCCACATTAACGGCACCGTGCCAGCATACGCCTGACTACAAAGGCGTACGGATGTGTGCTGGGCAGTCCTTGAGCGCGCGCTAAAATTGAGTCGCGCATGAACGTTTGGAATAACGAAACTGAAATGCTCTTTTTAGATTATTGCTATTCTGAAAATGTACTGTAGGATGCAAAAACCCGCATCATAAGGACAAAAACAAGGATCATGATGCCTGGACGCGGATTAGTACTCAAATGGATATTGAAATAAAAGAATTAAAAAGAAAAAAGACTTTTTGCTGACCAGTTACCATTTATATCGAAAAAAAGTTTGTTATTTTGTATGTATGATTATAGTTGCAAAATGTATCCCTTTTGACGACTGCCCAAAAAAAAGGAGTGTAATGTGTTTAGAGTTCATCTATCATCATATGTAAGTATGTATGTATGTGAGTTTCTTTAACCCACCATAACTTCTAAATGGCTGAACGGATTTTGATAAATGGGGTATCGTTAGAATCCTTACAAGTAACTCTCCAAGTAACATAGGCTATATTTTTTTCTAATAGCATACTTTCTTGTTTTGGACGCCTAAATAGTAATATGTTGCCACCGCAAACAAAGTTATTGCAGCAGCAGCTTCTACGTCCTTTTCACGACGGGTTTCACAAACGACTGTGCGCATCCCGTAAATGTGGAGGGCATGACTTGTGTCGTGAATTCATGGCGTGAATTCGCGCGTAAATTGACGCCACTTATGTGGAACCGCCATAAGACTTTATTCAGACCTGAGGGTTGACTAGCCAAACCTATCAGCGCCGGAGTTTCGATATTTGATTATAACATATGTATGTACTTACTTTTAGTACATGTTCATGTATCTATATGGGTCTGTACTTATTTTTACGTCTGTTGTAAATTTATTTAAAAAAATTTGATTAAATTAATGTCTCAATTATTAAAACTACTTAACACCAATTATATTAGGTACTATGCTACAAATGAACAAATTTTCTACCAAATCTTGTAGAAACCAAGCATTAAAATAATAAGAATCAAACGAGACGTTATTTATATTTCTTGTTTACCTCAAAAGTCTGGATTAACGACCAGAAATACTGTTTCCATAATATCTAAAAAACATCTAACGAGCTACAATCATCTGCCACGGATGGTCTTTCGGATTTTTTTTATATCAAAGTCTTTGCTTTGTTCATATCCGATTATTGTTTAGGAAAATGAACTAATTTAAAATTATTAGAATATGTTACAAAATTTGATTAACTAGTTCTGCTTGCCTCATAAAATGCATTCCGAGTTTGATAGTATTTTTGATAGGAAACTATTATATGTTGTTGAAAAAATATGAATATTTTGGTGTATGGTTAAATACTTTCCTATTTAATTTACTGGCTCGTAATGCGACCACTCGTATATCGCTTTACGCGCGAGTAAAAAAGTATAAACAATAAAAATCATGACGAAATAAATCCCAAGCAGAGAAGAATTAATATTTTGTACCATTTATTTGAAAACATTACGGAAAAACCGGAACTATTAGTTTTTTAGCCAGTTTCATTACAAGTGGTAGAAAATATTATTTTTGTATAACATGATTGATCGAGCGAAGCGAGATCTCCCAATCAACTTGGGCAAATCGGCGTTGTATGTTTGTTTGTCCGAGGATAACTTTAGGAGCGTTTATTCGATCATCGTGAAATTTGGTATATAGGTGTGATAGCACAATTTTGGTGTGACTAAATGAGCTAAAAATGTTGGGGGGTTTTTGAGATATTGGGGTTCAAGTGGGGTAGAAAAAAAACAAAATGATACTATCTAGTGAAATGGAACGTTTAATAAAAGGTTTTTGTGAGTACATTTCGACCTAGTTTTTATTTTTAGTTTAAATTTTGTAGTTTTTAAGTTATTAGCCAAAATAAAAACTGAACTTTGACAAAATTCAGGGTACACCAGTAACCCCACAATGCTGAAATTTGGTATGCGTGTAGCTTTAGTAATACAAATATAGGGAAATGTCTGAAATATAGAATAACTGCAATTTCTACCCCAAAAAAGAGTATCCAATTTACATGAACTCCCGTTACCTGTAATTTGAATGAAGCTGTAGTTCAAGCTATGGTATAAGTTGGTTATATATTTCGTGGCACTATTTTGATAGTTAAATAATATTTTTTTGTTTTTATGGGAGACTCGCGAGATCTCAATGATTACCGTAGGGTGCAGGCTTCACAAGGACGGACGGAAATCTAAGGGCGAAGCCTATTTTCAGCAGTAGACGTTTTTGATTGGTTATGATGATCATGAATCGCAGTGCAATAATGCTACGGTATATCAACTTCCTCATTTAAAATGCAAGCCACACCACAAGATGAAAAGTCTCATTTCCTGTTTCCAAGCTTTTTAACATTAAAATGAAAGTGTCTCTGTAAATCAGGACGTATGGTCACAATAAATATTATTCACAAGTATGCGAGCATAACCTTAGAATAAATAGTTCCAACCTGGTTACAATCTTAGTTTCTAGTATTTCTATGTATCATTCAGCATAATAAACTAACTATATTACTGTGTAAAGAAGCGAATCTATCCCCATTCCTCCCCCCTCCAATTTGTCGTACTCGCATTGTAGCAGTAAACCACTCGATGTGTATGCGTGTGATTCACATTGAACTTTCTGAACTTTCAATATAATTACTCGTACGAAAATAAAGCTTTTATACTGTTAAAAACTACAGAGAATCACTTACGCTGTTTTTGAATAGCATTGTATTTTATAATGCATAATGTTCTACAACCGCACTGTCCGCAACACTAAACGTGTTACGGACAGTGTATCAATTTAACCGACATTAGTTGGATGCAGGTCGCACAAGATTCAGGATATCGTTGATAACCTATGTTAGGCACTGAAAAATATCAAATTTAAAATAAATAGAAAGAGACGTGTACTATCTTAATAATAGGAAAAATAAAGTCAGTATGTTAGATATTGTTGAAAAAGGGCCCGAAAATTAGATTGCGTATCATAATTATATTATGAATGTGAAAGTTTGGATGTTTGTTTGTTTGTTACTCAATCACGTAGAAACGTCTGAACCGATTTCGATGAAATTTGGTATATACGTACATTGTAACATGGATTACCACATAGGCCTTGTATCCTAATAATCAGTTCCCATGGAATAAAAATTGGGTGTCAAGTCAAGTTGCAAAGCGAGTTTAGCTTTATTTCTAGGTTACCTACACATTTAGTAGTATAACGCGTACGAAGTCGCGGGCAACAGTTAGTTTTTTATAAATGGGTGACGCTACTGTACCGTGGTGTATTTCGGAACTAATATACAAATTAGTGTTTAAAATGATGATAATGATGTAAGTTACATAATCCTGGAAGTATTACATTCGTTTAACGATAGATGGCGCTGTTGGAGAAGCACTTAGTAAAGAATCAGTCGTAAAACATCTTTAAATTTTTAAACAGCTAATAAAACTGTTCACGAGTGACTAATTAAAGAATGTAACCACTTTATTGTACACCACAACAGAAATAAACATAACAAGTACAATGGCTGGTCTTATCGTTTAGAAGCGATTTCTTCCAGACAACAGATGGAGAGTATTTTTCTAAAATTAAAATAATAGAGGGGGGGGGGTGTACATTAACAAAACTAAAACTAAATTTTAGGAGAGCGTTGATCTCTTACAATTAAATAACACAATTATAAGTGAATATACCTAACTTGACAATAATATACCTACAACAAATGAAATAAAATAAAAATATACATAACATACATACATATCTATAGCGATACTACGATGTTTCTGAGATAAAAGCTTTTTACTCTTGTTTAGTGATATTCATGGTTACAGATACAAAGGGCCAATTGGCCTTCACTCGGGCCGAGGATCAGGCCATGTACTAAAATCGTTTTTCAGTTCAAAGTGTGAACCTTCATCAGGTTGAGTTCGATCCACTGCGTGCTACGTTTTACCTCGCACTGACAAAGTCTACAGCAGTTTAGATTAACGGTCGTAACACCGATAAAACTATACGTGACAATTACTGTATTGATAGAACTGAATTTCCTTTGTGACTTGCTTTTAAGATGAATAAATAAGTGGAAATCTCATGTATATACCGTCCCAGTGGTTAAGAATTAGAGTCATAGCTGCATTCTTGTTTAATACCGTCAACTCATATAGTAAAATTAATTTACTGAAAGCAAGGCATTGTTCTACAAATCGTGCATCCTGCCGAATTGAAACTGTAACGATTAGGATTTGGCCGAAGTTTCAGAGCACCATTAAAATCTACTCAAATTCAAGTTTCGATCTAATCTCGATTGCCTATCAATGTAACGTTTGTTGTAACTGATAGATACGACACACGTCGCCTCGATTGTAATACGACTGAAACTTGATTGAATTTACTTACTTTGCTTTTACTTTAATTATTGCTGTTCTAAGTGCTATTATTATTTTATTTAATGGTCAGGGTAAGTGTTAAATATTTTTTGCTGGAAACTGAGCGTTCCTGGAATTAAATGTAGTGAATAATTTTACGAGGTTCGTCGGCAACAATATTCTCTTTAAGATTAAGGCGTTTGGAATAATTTATTTGCATTTATGCGTATTCTCTAGCAGTTTTATGAATTTCTGTTTTGCTAAATCCTAAAAAATAATATTAAAAGTGTTACTTTAGTATTTACCTGCTTAAATTAATAATCTTATAGCACGATGTTTAGTCTCGGTATATTTTAGTTATCTCTCTCACTCTCTATGTCATCTCGGCCATCTTTTTCTCAAATATATCCGCAAAGACACACAAGCAAAGACAGCAGGAATAACTTTAACCATCTTTTTAATAAGTCGTTCCTTAGTACATAATAAGAGAAAATTTCTCATTTTAAATTCTGGTTTTTCAAATTAATTGAACTTTCATTTAGAGTTTTTTGATTCAACTTACATCAGTCATAAAATATCCTAAAATAATAAAATCGATAACTAACAAATTTAAGAGTTACCCTAAGTATAATTGAATAAATTTCGTGGCAATTTGCCTAAAGCGAAAACGCAAAAACAAAGATAAACTCCATAACTTATGACTTGCGAAACTTCCAACCATTTAGAACTTTCAAAGCCATGCTTGAAAATTGGAAAAAGTTTGATTACGATCGGTAACCAAATTAAACGGTACCTACGAATTTATTTTTTCGCTTCTTGAAAAAACAGCAGCTAATAAACAATTGTTTTTTATTTACGTACCATTTTAACAAAAATTACATCTAAATGTTTAGAAATATAGCATATAAAATCACTAAGGTTTGTGTTGGTGCTACCGTGGTTTTACACTAACAGGTATTTTTTTGAATTCAAATTACTTTGACAGATGCCTGTTAACCAAAACAGGTAGCGCTAGCTGACCAATCCGCAGCTTCGCACGCGTAGTTTTTCAATAAAATATTACCCTCCTGGGTAAAAAGTAGCCTATATCTCAATCCCGGTCGTAACCTATCTATATACCAAATTTCATCAAAATCGGTCCAGCCGTTTAGTCGCGAAAACGTAACAAGCATACAAAAATACAAATAATTCCTCTTTATAATATTAGTATAGATAGGTAAAAATTACAAACGTAATTGTTAAACAAACTAAAACCAATAAAAAGTATATTAAATATCAATAGTACTTAGAACGGATTAAGCCAGTTACACTATTCCATTACAATAATATTAGGAATAAAAATGCATCAGGTCAAAGAAAACATTAAAAGAAATACTCTACTGATTTGTAATTGTTGTAATGATTTTATATCTTAGTGGTGATTTCCAGGTCACTATGTCTCATACTCATACTCATCCAATAAAACAATAGGGACACACTTGTAGTTGGGGAAAACTCAATTTAGTGCTAAATTTATTAATAATTTCTTAAAGTTATATATAATTATTTTAAATTGCGAGATCGTGGTCAAACGCTGGTCTATATATCCAAAAAAAATTGGATATTATTTTTTAGGTACCGCTTGCATTATGGGTGTCGCTATTACGTTACCCGTAATGTCCTACAGTTTTATGACGTGGACGCTCACGGTAGGACTAGTCCACCAATTTAATGTTTTGCAGCGAGCTATGGCTATGTACGGAGTTTCTCTGAAAGATAAAATCTACAGCTGGATTATCTGACAGAAAACCACCAACATACCCCAGTGGATTAGCAAGCTGAAGTGGTATGTAGAACCGAAAACCGATGGGGTAAACGAGTTCTTGAGTGGAGACCGCGTTTTGGCAAACATAGCGTTCACGGCTAGGTGGAACGACGATTTAAGTAAGGCGGCGGTCAGTAAGTGACAGAAAAAAGCAGAAAACTGGACTCAGTGGCGCACATTGACAAATACCTATATTCAACAGAGGCGTCTGAAACTACTAAACAGATTCCGAAACTTCCATCTTAATTATATGTTTTATTTCTATCTATATCTTTCTTTGGTAGAGCTGCGTTGCTTCGTTGATTTTAACTTCAGCTAATTAACTTAGTTTGATGTAATTGGTTTACTTAATAAGACACCTATCGATCATCTTATCGTGCCCTCTGAAGCACAGTTAAACGATGCTGTTTGGATAGGTAATGTCTTGTGGCATTTTTTAACTTAGGGCTTACATGCTTCGGATTGCACGGTGGACAAATTTGATGTGTCTAATTAAATAGCTTGTTGTAGATCCACAACCCCGACATAACGACCACGATTTATACCAAAAGTTGTACGACTAAGAAGAAGATTTAAGTATCATCAAACCAACTATAGAAATATTTCGATACCAAATTTTGATTATTACAGCTGGCTATGGAACTCGTGCTTAGGGTACTGTGTTATAGCTGGCTAACGTAGAAAACGCTTATGTTACCACTGGTGATCGGTTTCTGCACGTAAGTCATCTTCTCTTAAAAGTCTTAAAACATTTTGGATAGATCCACTAATAATTTTGTTACAAGAAATCGTTTGTGTAGATAATCCTGTCCGCAGACAAAGTGGAACGCCTGAACCGTGTAAGGTGCAAAATCCGCCCACTCTATGTCTGCGCGAAGGTGTTTTAAAGAGTTATTTGCAGTAATTCAATCAAATTATTTCATTGAACTAATCAGACTAAAACTACAAGTATCTGAACAAGTAGAACTACTGGGAATAGACCGTCTTAAAATGTGCGACTGAGAGAAAAATAATCACACTACCACATTAATATTGTAAATGCAAAAACTTGGATGTTTGTTTATTTGTTACTCAATCACTTCGTAACGGCTGAACCGATTTTGATGTCATTTGGTATATAGAGAGACGATAAGTTAAACTGAAACAAAAAGTACTTTTTATTGATAAAATGCGCGTGCGAAGCCGCGTGCAAAAGCTAGTATTAGATAATTGAAACATAATATATCAAAAAGTAAATAATTAATAAATGCATGACAAACGATAAATATAATTATTTACTTAATTAGAGTTAGTTACAAGATCTTAAAGTTTTAATGTTTACATATTAATGATTTATTCGCAGTATAAGCCTGTACAGTATTGTTGTTATATTACAATTATATCAGGTTCTACTTATTCAACCGATTATGGTATGCGAATTTTTATGCACTTTTTATGTAGTTCATTTTTTATTTATTTTAAACCAAAAGTAGAAGAGTCAAATAAGCAATTGTCAATTCATTATGTCTAATGGAGCCTCTACACCATGGGCCATGATGGACAATCAGAAAATGCGCAATGATTGCCACCATGATTGCGCAGCTACATCTGTTAATTATGGACGTCGAAACAGTAGAGCTGCCGCTATTTATTTATTTAGTGTATATACCATTATATAACACATTATATATAATGCACGCGCCCGCACCGTACCGTAAACAAATACGAACTGAGTGATCGTTTATCGTACGGACACGCTTACAATCATGGCAGCAAACTCCTTTGATGTTTGTCAGCAAAACCGACATACCTAGTGGCATTTACGCTTGATCGCCACCGATCATGGGCAAACACAGGCAATTATGCCCTCTACACGATATGATACACTATGATTGTCCATCATGGCCCTTCGTGTAGAGGCGCTATAACGGATCTATTCTACTATTCCTGCTTTATGCAGATTTAGCGTGGGACTATAGTCTTGTAGACAGCGAAGTTGGAATCGTGAAATATCTATGTGTAAGAAGTTATTTTAAAGAAATTGTAAATGTATTTTCTAGGATACACTTTTCTTTAGGGAATCGATCGATCTTTCCTATTCAAGAAAGCATTTTGTTTATTGAAATGAGAAATACTTTTGATAAATACTGCGATTTGTTGTTGTAAAAATAATATATTAAAAGATAACGACCTCCATGGCGCAGTGGGCGAATAGCCGGCCGAGACGCAGGATGTAGTGGGTTCGATTTCAGCCGCGGAACAAATGTTTGCATTATCTACAGATATTTGTTCCAGGTCTGGTTATTTTTCTATATATTATAAGTATGTATTTACAAAAAAATGTATATAAGTATTTTATCAGTTATCTAGTTCCCATAGTACAAGCTCTGCTTAGTTTGGGGCTAAATAGCGTTGTGTGAAATGTCCCGCAATATTTATTTATTTATAAACTGAACGTGAATATCACATAATTTTTTATATTTTATATGTATGTTAATCCAAAAATCATTGACCTCACAAGAGCCATATATGTTATCTTATCGAAATTCGATGTAGTTCATCGAAGGATCACTTACTTAGTAAAAATCTAATAATTTCGGTAAAAAATCTGTTTGTCTGCTGTTTTAGGTATTTTTAACGTTTTGTTTGTTACTAACGGTATGTTTTAGAGAAGGCGCAAAATCTAAAAATCAGCTATTTGAAACCTAAAACTTTACTCAGTGCGCGAAGTCTCAATCGTATTTGACGGGTATTGTATTTATAGGTAAGTCTCGAAATTTGAACAAGTTCTTCCCACAGAGGCTTGATTACGTATGTGCGTGGACATAAAAAGTCTATTCCGTGTGTTTTATTGTGTGTATTCAATTAATGCATCGGACTTAAATAAAAATTCTCAATTACGTGAATAAATTCTCAGCACTGAAAATTAATGCAAATAACTTTGTAAATTTATTTCTACAAAAAATCCAATTACAGGTTTAAAATAGATTATACAACAAACACAGCGATACAAGTTGTTTCAAAATACGTTTGCAAATCCAAAACGGATTATTTCTCGTTGTTACTTTTCGAAATTCGATACCACCATATATTAATTGATGAATCACTCGATAAAAACCCCTGAGATATTATAAATGAAATGAATAAATAATGCTGGAAATTTCACACAGCGTTATTTAGCCCCAAACGAAGCAAAGCTTGTTCTATGGGAACTAGATAACTATGTATGTAAAATCTCATGTGCCTGTATATTCACCGGCGGCAGAATACAGTAATGGTAGCGTTGGATACTGAGTTTCAGAAATAGGTCATCATCATCATTATCATCAACCTGTAGCAGTCCACTGCTGGACGTAGGTCTCTCCCAGGGTGCACCATTGAGCCCGATCCTCAGCTCTTCTCATCCAACTCTTGCCAGCCACAGCGCGCAAATAGCCACTCCATCTAGCTGGAGGCGTCCTACACAAGGTGTCGACCTCGTCTAGGCAAGCGAAGTATAGGACGCCCAGAAATAGGTACGGTAGATAAATTACTTCGTTGACTTTTATTTATATTGAAGCACTCTGTATAATGGCAAAAAACCACTAACAACCTGTGTATCGAAACAATTGGATCCGATTCCCGACTTCATTACAAGGTCTCGACAACATTCAATTGCTTCGAAATTGTTCCACAGTTAGGGTTGCCATACTTTTTGTCCGACCTTTTCACATCGTACAATTTTTCTTAAGTTCTTCTGTGCTAGTGGTAACCCTGTATCTCGATTCTCTTGATTTTAATTTTAGTTAACTTTAGGTTGCATTAGCATCTTAAAGGGTAGCTTGTCTTTCAGTTAAGTGAAACGGGCTCAGATCGAGAAAATGAACTAAAATTTTATTATGATGACCCTAGAAAATTTACGTTGAATAAAAAGAGTAATATATTATTAAATCTTAGTATAGACCGTAGAAAAAATAGACCTCTCGAGACAACTGAATAAGCTCACTGAAACTAGCGCTCATTTGTAAATGCCAATACATTTATTGATCGAGCGAAGCGAGATCTCTAAACCAACTTGGGCAAATCGGCGTTGTACGAGTATGTATGTATGTTTGTTTGTCTGAGGATAACTTTCGAAGCGTTGATACGATAATCGTGAAATTTGATACATAAGTAGTTAGTGATAGCACAATTTTAGTGTGATTAAATGAGCTAAAAAAGTTAGGGGTTGTTGAGATATTGGGGTTCAAGAGAGCTAAAAAAAATTAACATGAGACTATTTGGTCAAATGGGACGTCAAATGAAAGGTCTTCATTAGTAAATTTAGACTACGTTTTAATTTTTTGTAAAAACTATAACGCTTTTAAAAAAATTTAACTTTGTCAAAATTCACAGGGTGCACCAGTGACCCCACAGTGTTGTTATTTGGTATACTTAAATATAGCTTAAATGCCACAAATATAGGCAAAAGTCTGAAATCCAGAATAACTGCAAGTTGTACCCCAAAAAACCAAAATACATGAATTGTCTGTAATTTGAATGAAACAGTAGGTCAAGTTCTTTGGTTATACATTTCATGGCACTATTTTGTTAGTCAAAGATTACAAATAATATTGTGTTATTTTAATCGGAAACTCGCTAAATCTCAGCTTGGGGCGAACTACTAGTATTTCTTTTAGGCTACGATTTCACGTGAAGCTAAACTCGTAAAGCCATAAGCGACGATGCAATCTATGATAGACCTCTGGAAGAAACCTTCGTTCACTCGCGACTTGAAGACCCCCACGAGGTTTAATTATAGGTATACATTTATGGTAGACGATGGGGGAAGCCTATGCTCTGCAGTGTATGTCATACGGCCGATGTGTGCCGATGATGATTATGATGATGATATACTTCTGACGAGGTGATGGCAGTTGGAGTAACTCTTTGGAGGTGTGGAGTCCGGAACGTCCAAGTGGGACATAGGTCGACTATATTAGGAAGGTAGCTGGCAGCATCTAGATACGCACAGTCAGTTATGAGCAGTGGGTGATAATGATTATAAATTATGAGAACCGTAGTACATCTACGAGAATCGTAGCACCTCTACGAAACGCCTGTAGAGATGCTACGATCTTGAGCGTCCGCTGGGCTGACGCCATTTTAGAGTTACTTTATTATTCAGTTCCTGATAACTGACAAGAAATTTTAGTATGGCTTCAGGACTTTGTATTAGGTTGGGGAAAAAGTTTCTTCGCATTTTTTAAGAAAATTCAAAACATTTTTTAATATAGTTTATTTACATTTAACTAAAGTATGTAGGTACCATTTTGTTCCATAACTTTTTGCCATCTTGTAGGTAGGGACATGATCGCATTGCTATAGAAATTTTGGGGCTTCTGATCAAAATACCGTGACAAGTGGTTTTGGCAGTCCTCTCGTGATGTTAACCTGACACTGCCTAAAGAATTCTGAAGAGACCGAAACAGGTGGAAATCTGAAGGCCAGGACTATACGGCGGATGCATTACCTCCCAGCCAAACTCTCTTAATTTTTGCTGAGTGGCTAAAGATGTGTGAGGTCTAGCGTTATCATGATGAAAAACCACACCCTTTCTGTTGATTAATTCCGGCCGCTTTCACTCAACTTCTTGCTTTATCTCATCAGTTGTTCGCAGTAGAGTTCAGAATCGATGGTCCTGCCTGGTGGTAACAGCTCATAATGAATAATGCCCTTCCAATCCCACCACACACACAGCACTACCTTGTTGCGAGTTAACCCGGGTTTCACCACAGGCTGTGAAGGCCTTCGACCACGACCTTTTTCGCACGTTCTTGTCGTACGTGATCCACTTTTCATCACCAGTTATCAGCTTCTTTAAAAATGGTTCGGTTTCATTACGTCGTAATAAAGAATCACAAATGAGTACACGGTTCATTAGGTTTCTTTCAGTGAGCTCGTGAGGTACCCAAATATCGAGCTTTTTGAGTACCCAGTTTTTTTCAAATGCGCCAAAACTGTTTTGTGGTCAATTCCCAGTTCTTCAGCTACGTCGTAACTACTGATATGCCGATCTTGCTCCACTTTTTCAAAAATGGCATCATTTTTATGCGTAATAAGGTGACCAGAGCGACGTGCATCTTTGACATCAAAATTTCCGGATTGAAAACGCTTAAACCAAATTTGTGCTACTCTCACAGACACTGCACTAGGTCCATAAACATCGCAAATTTTTTTTGCGGCTTGCGTTGCATTTTTACCTTTTTTGTAGTAAAATTTTTAAATGTATCGAATTTCTTCATTAGTTTCACTCATCTATATAGTACGAAAACATATAAAAATCACACATTTTACTAATTTGAATTTGGAATTATCTTCTTTAAAATTTAAACTTTGAATGATACTAAAACCAGCCAGATACAAATAGTATAGTCAAAGAGATTTTATTACAAGTTCATACATACTATAATGCGAAAAGACTTTTTCCCCAACCTATTATATTGTTGAGGGATTTTTATCTTACTAATATTATAAATGCGAAAGTTTGGATGTTTGTTTATTTATTTATTTGTTTGTTTGTGTGTTACTCAATCAGGTCGTAACGGCTAAACCGATTTCGATGAAATTTAGTATTTACGTAGATTGTAACCTGGATTAACACAATTGCTAATTTTTATCCCATAAAACACGTTCCGTCAATCGACGTTTGTCAAGTCAAGTTGTAACAGCGAGTTTAGCTTTATTTCTAGGTTACATAAACATTTAGTAGTGTAACGCGTACGAAGTCGCGAGCAGCAGTTAGTTTATTATAATTATTTCAGAGCCAGCCAGTGCCATTTAAATACATTACCTACGCAATGAAAGCAGCTATCTTAGAAGTTCAGCTTTTGGGTTCACTATCTTGAGAAAGGGAACCTCAGATTCTGAGAGGTATAGTTTGTTGTGGTTTAAGATTTTTACTTATTTTCCTAATGTAAATCACTTGCATAATAAATTGAATTTATGTAATTCTAATCCAACTTATGGTTTCGTTATCGAGAACAAATGTAGGTAGTATCAAAGTACATTATTTTTCTGTATGTAGTATGGTTTAAATTATGCTACACAGTTCACACAGTAATATAAAAACTACTAAGCCAAAACACGGTTGTAGTGTTTTAGCAACTTTTGTTTATAAAACAAAATTACATTTTCTGCACCGGCTTTTACACAATATTATTATATAAGTATTCAAACTCTACTCGCTGTTGAGCCGTCCAGTTAACGGTTATTAAATTCAACAAATTACACTCGCAGTTACAATACTTACCTGCTTTTCCGGTAATTCTTGCACCACTTCGGTCAAATTAAACGTTTTGGAAAGAGTTGAGGGCTTGAGATGAAAAGGAATTTGACTTGTGCTTTCAGTTTTTAAATGGGTAAATGCTGTGAAGTAAATGTTTTTACACGTTTATAAGAACATTGAGATGACGACTGAGAGAGGCATGGAAGAGAAAAACATCGCGTAATGTTGGAAGGGACTGGAAAAAATGATGATGTTCTTAAGACGTTGAGACGGGGCCTGTTTGGCCCACACAGCACGGAATACCATATTATCTAGATACTCTTCTACGTTATGTTACGGGCAACTTGATTAACCGGGCAGTATTAATATGGACCGATCATTATAAATAATGACCAAGAGCATCGGTCAAATTGATAAATTTATTACTTTGGCCGGCCCATATCAATAGTGCCCGAAGGCCAGTGGTCCTTTTAATAAATCAAGGTTTGAGATAGCTTGAATTTATCACATGGACCGGGCGGTATGAATACTTTGCTACTTCTAGGCGGGCAATGAGATAAAAAAGTGGCACTTAGGGAGTGCCGACAGAAGTTAAAACTTGAACAATTACGAGATACTTATATACAGAGGTGTCGGTAACGGTTACGGTAACAGTGTCGGGAGTTAAATGATTTTTTCCCATCTCAAAAAGTGTCCGACGTGCGTAAAGAAGTTTTCACTACTTATATACAGAGGTGTCGGTAACGGTGACGGTAACAGTGACCTGAGTTAAGTGGTTTTCCCATCACAAAAAATTAAAGTTTTCACTTAAAAAAAAAACCTACCGACCTACTGTATTATTAAACAAGTACACTACCGTTCATCTGTTTTATTATATTGCCTATGATAGGGTAGTCGGTTTTATTTACATTGCCCACTAGATACGGGCGTTATTTATACATACCGGTCATTATTGATAGTGACCAGACTTCTCAAGTTGCCGTAACATATTATTATATGTATTTAATTTTTATCATGTGTTTTTCCTGTGTTTCTTTATATAACTTATGATGGGGTGAGGGGGGTAGGAGGGTAGGAAGGTGAAAAATACTTTATGACCTATTCTCATACCTGCCAAATATATGAAAATAATTTCATTAAAATCGGTCTACCCGTTTCGGAAGAGTGCGACCACTAATACCGTGACACGAGATTTTTATATATTATAAGATATAGGTATGTGTATGATTTGACGACCTACGTGATGCAGTGGGCGAATAGCCGGCTGAGACGCTGGAGATAGCGGGTTCAATTCCCGCCGCGGAACAAATGTTTGCATGATCTACAGATATTTGTTCCTGGTCTGGTTGTTTCTCTGTATTATAAGTATGTTCTTACAAAAAAAAATGTATATAAGTATTCTATCTGGTTCCCACAGTACACGCTCTGCTTATTTTGGGGCTAAATAGCGCTGTGTGAAATGTCCAGCAATATTTATTTATTTATTTATAACGTCGAAGATTACATTGTCGTTGAGTACTTCTCGATTCTTAAATTGATTCAAAACAGTGTACTTACCTGCGGTTTCCCACATTATCCTTTTCAAAAGGATCTTTTATAAGGCATTTCTCGGTATATTGTGATAAAGGTGCGTATATAATAAATCTGTTATACATTGAAGATGTAAACGACAAAAGAGTCGATCTCGACGTTCTATTCAAGAAATTCTCATAGTCCGTGTATTCACAACATAACTGATGTGCTGCTATTGTGAAGGATTTTTTTCTCATTATACAGTAAGCTTCCGTTCAAATTGAATTCTTTTTGTGACTCGCTGTTTTGATGGTTTTTGACCGTTTTATTATAAAAGGTGAAAGTATACGTTATGTTTTGGAAAATTTATATTTGCTCAAAAGGGAGGAATTGTTCTTACGTAGGAGCACAATATTTTTTTCGATTTTCCGTATTTTTGATTTTGCTTTGTAGTGAAATTTCTGTTAACCCGCTATGATTTTAGATTTGAGATAAAAGAAACAAAACTAACAAGCAATTCGCCCACCTGATCGTAGGTCACGCACCTTATGAAGTGCGCCACTAGCGCCGATCGGCGCCATTGTAAGACGTGACAACATTGGAAAAGCAATTTTACTTAATCACACCGCTCACACAGGTCGACGTGTAGGTATTTAACTTAACAATATGGCGTCATTGTATCCATCTTATTTTTACATCCATGGCCTGAGATTTTAATAAGAGCCTGTGTTGTTCATGTAAAGAAGCGATTATGAAGGATTTCAGACTGTACCCTGAAGGGAGGTTCCTTTCTTGCACCAATATTCTTTTCTTATTTATATTTCTAAGAAAGGTAGTCAAAAAGTAAGACTATACAGAAAGTCGGTTGGGATTTAAAGATACAGGAAAATAGTAAGCTGAGATTTGTAAAGTACCAGATACCTACCCAAAATAAATAGCCGTTTTCTCAAAAACCAAGCGAACTTATATTCAACATAGTATCAAACTCCTAAATTTCACTTTATTCCAAGAAACTCAGATAACAGTCTTGATTTGTTTGTCAGATGCCAGACACAAGAGCCCATTAAAAGAACAACGCTTTGCACTCAGCGTAGTTATTATTTGAAGGAAAGAATGCAAATGCAAACTTAAAAAATTGGTCCTTAACTACAATAAAAGCACTAGGGAAAAGTATATTTATTATTATTGGCTGTCAGTGTACAGTGATCGAAATTCGAACGTTATTTATAAAATATAGAATAGAATAGAATACTCTTTATTGCACACCAAACAAAAATAATGATAGAAAGAAATACACAAAAATAAAGATAAGTACAATGGGCGGTATTATTGCTAAAAGCAATCTCTTCCAGACAACCTTTGGATGGACAGCACAAAACAAAATCAAAAAGAAATATATGAATTAAATATCTAATTTAGTGTTTTATTTATATATTTTAGCATTCACATCTTTAAATATGGCAATAATTATAATAATAATTATTATTTATATATTCTTTAATGTAGTTTTTCTATGAATAGGGCCCAGCTCTAAATAATACGAAGACGAATCAGAGTACGGAAACGGAATCTCCAGATGAAGTTAGGTAGGGTTGTATCCCGTTTAGGGAAAACTGTTGATCCATAAAATTAAGTTGGCGAAGTCACCTGCGGGCAGTTTATTTTGTAAAAGGTTATCTATAAGGGTCTTATTACAGTGACGAGTTGTGAGCGTGTTTCCAACAAGGTGATTTATGAACGTGTTCGCCGCGTTCGCTCAGTAGGTAAACAGTCACGTCCTGCCATCTTTAATCATTTCAGCCATAGGACGGTCACTGCTGAACATACACATCTTGTGCAGCCTGCACCCAATGGCGCCCAGCAACCTTTATTAGGTCGTCTTTTCTCTAGTGGGGTCGTCCTACGCTGCTCTTTACAGTGCGCGGTCTCCACTCGAAAACCTTTCTGCCCCAAAAACCGAAAGTTCCTCAAACTTCGTGCCCTGCCCACTGCTACTTCAGCTTGCTAATCCTTTTGGCTATGTCTGTAACCTGGGTTTTCCTACGGATTGCTTCATTTATGATTCGGTCTCGTAGATAAACACTAAGCATAGCTCTCTCCATAGCACGCTGAGCGAGTTTTCGTATGAAGTTCATAGTAAGAGACCACGTTTCAGTGCCAAATGTCATCACTGGTAGCACACACTGATCAAGTCCCTTCTCCTCAAAACATATCAACATACTTCTAGCCGCTATGGTGGCTCCTTCACTGTTTATGCGGTAAAAATTTGGAATGCCCTTCCTCATGAAGTTCGCGCTAGCCCATCACACAACATTTTGAAACGGAAAGTTAAAGAGAACTATCTTTCTCTGTAATTTTATATTAATATCGGTATATATTTATGTTAGGTATATACTATTATTCCATATAATTTATTTATTATAATTATAATATTATAACATACTTTAAGGATAGTTCATATCAGTTTAGTATATATAATATATTTATTTATGTTTGTGTACACTCACCTACCTTTAAAATCTCTAGCCTCAAAGGTTTGCTGGAAGAAAACTCTTCTTAGGGTTAAGCTTGCTTTTGTACATGACCTCTATTTCTGTATTTTTAAATGTATTTTCCTGTGTGCAATAAA
Organism: Philereme transversata; assembly: GCA_963924445.1. Taxonomy (NCBI): domain Eukaryota; kingdom Metazoa; phylum Arthropoda; class Insecta; order Lepidoptera; family Geometridae; genus Philereme; species Philereme transversata. The sequence continues at coordinate 23,618,942 of OZ004338.1, forward strand.
GAATAAGAACAAGAGACCGCGTTTTGGTGCCAAATGTCATCACTGGTAGCACACACTGATCAAAGTCTTAGACAGATATTTTGGACGAGAAGACGTCACATTGTTTTCTGAACGCTGCCCAGCAGAGTTGGATTCGACTTCGTCTCCACACTTCCGTCAGTCTTTTTGTAGAAAATATTGTATTTATTTTACGTATTGTATCAACGTGGCGGCCGTCGTGCTCGTGGCGAACTCGCCACGCACTCACGGCAAGCACGTTCACAAATTGCCTCGCAACTCGCCAGTGTGAAACCGCTCTATGATGGTGGAAATTCTGTTTATTTTTATGCAATTTAAAGCCTGATTTTAAAAATCGGATTTATAACACCGTATCTATTTCTGCCACCAAACAGTAACGTTCACATTGTTCTGTTCCTATTTGAAGGGTATGGGTGCCGATGAAATTACAGGCACATGAAACTTTTCACCTGTATGTCTCAGTGACAGATACATTGCATAATGGACCTTTCACACAGAGCTATCTAGCACCAAACTAAGCAAAGCATGTATTATGGGATCCAGATAACTGTTAGAATACCTATATGCATTTTTTTTAGATACATATTTATAATACATATAAAAATACCCAAATCAGAAAAAATATCTGTAGATCAAGCAAACATTTATCCCGCAGACGGAGTCGAACTCGCAACCTCATGCGTCTCAGCCGGCTATATACCCACTGCGCCACAGAGGTAGTCAATGTTACTGTAACGATAGTAAATAAAATTCAAAGTTTTTTGGGCAACTGCGCAGGACGGTAATGTGCTTAAGGTGTATGTATGTATATAATTTATGCCTGTGCATTCGGCGCATCCTGTAGGCTAAATGACTAGATGGATTTTAAAAATGAGGTATCATTAGAATCGTCTGATTTCATTAAATTAAATTCAGAAATCACTTTCAGCGATAAGACCGCCACTTGTATTTTCACGTATAAATAATAAATAAATAAATATCATAATACTAATATCTATGATTAATTTAAGTGTGGTCTTTAATAAAGTGTTTTCTCCTTATATCTATCAATTGACCCTTTTCTTATATTAAGTATGAAAACCAATGGCAAAGTATTACTAACGTCGACTCTCTTCTGGAACGACATAAAATACTTAGAAATAGGACAAGTCGCTAAAATAAATCTTCGTTAAGCTTTGATAAGTGAAGCAAGCCTCTTGAGACCCGGCAATGGATACCATAACTTACACTGTTCTTGACAAATTTTGCCCATTTGAGACTTTTAGGTGAATTTACCCTCATATTTTTTACAGATTGGTAGAAGAAAGTATCTTTGCAACGCTACTTAAAACATAGACCTATGAAAAGCAAATATATCATTAAATTAAAACACACGCCCGGAATCAATTTAACTGATTTTAGATGTGAGTTTCACGCTGGTAGCTTGAATGAATCCAGTAATCGATATATTTCCAATAAACAATTTTAACGTTAATCGCCTTTGCGACGATACCGTTTAATCAGTTTATTAGGTAACCTACAACTACCTACTTACATGATGAATGAATATGATTTGTTTACCTGTTTTATACAGGCTGTTTCATTGATATTTTAGGACCTGATATTATGCTTGTTTGAAAGTTTATAATATGATATATTAATTAATTTAACAAAAAAATCTATTTTCCAACACCTGACGACCTCCGTGGTGCAGTGGGCGAATAGCCGGCTGAGATGCAGGAGGTAGCGGGTTCGATTTCCGCTGCGGAACAAAATGTTTGCACGATTACAGATGTTTGTTCCGGGTCTGGTTGTTTCTCTATATATTATATGTATATATTTACAAAAAAAAATGTACATAAGTATTCTATCAGTTATTTGGTTCCCTTAGTACAAGCTCTGCTTAGTTTGGGGCTAGATAGCGCTGTGTGAAATGTCCAGCAATATTTATTTATTTATTAATACTAGCCGTTAGCCCTATCTATGTTTCCATTTAACGTCGGACATAACAAAACACGTAGTATAAGGTCCTAGTGCAAGAGATCGCATAACAATCTCCAAGAAACACAAAAAGCTGACAATGTTGCGGAAAGAGAAGTAATTGTCTTATACGAGGCAAAAAGTTTTAATAAGATGTCTCATGACATTATTCTTAGCAAGCTCATTAAAACAATATTCACTTTCAGAACTTATAAAGTTGTTACTTTGTATAATTTTGTGACATTAGCAAAATAACCATTCGTAAGAGTCGTAGAATTACTGAATTATTTATGATTGATGAATCACACTAATATTATAAATGCGAAAGTTTAGATGTTTGTTTATTTATTTGATTGTTAGTTTGTTACTCAATCACGTCGTAACAGCTGAACTTATTTTGATGAAATTTGGTACATATGTACGTAGATTATAACCTGTATTAACAGATAGGCAAATTTTTATTGATAAACCACGCGTGCGAAATCGCGGGCGGAAGCTAGTATATTCTAATTTCTGTGCACTTATCGCGAATTCTTTCGAATATATGAAAGTATTATAAAATTTTCAGTAGACAGCTTGTCCGTCGATTCGCAATTTCCAAATAACCACTTATTATTAAATATACTTTCTACATCTAAATGATTGAATGATGATGAAAAATAGGTACTTTTGATGATAACTATTCCGATATTAAACTTACTCCTAATTTCACCAACCAAGTCCACTAGGATAGAGTAATGATATCATACCGAGATTGTTAGATAACTTTTGCTTTACAATAAACGCAATATTACGCGGTCAATAACTGTCACTGTTCTATAGTTACTAGAACACGTTCTATAGTTACTAGAACACGTTCTATAGTTACTATAGTATATATAATCTATAGTTACTATAGAAGTGTTCTGGAGTGGAGACCACGTCTAGGCAAGCGAAGTGTAGGATGCCTCCCGGCTAGATGGAGTGACGCTATGGCTGGTAAGGATTGGATGAGAAAAGCTGGGGTTTGGCCTCAAATGTGCACCCTGGGAGAGACCTACATACGTCCAGCAGTGAACTGTCATAGATTGATGATGATGATGAACTATAGAACTCTAGCTGATCCGCTTGGGTTAACACGGATTTTTATCAAAAAACATATGTATAACTTATAGCACTCAGAGATAGTGTATTTAACTAACAGTGAAATAATTTTCAGAACTGGTCCAATATTTTTTGGGTTTACCCCCTACAAGTATACGAAATTACAAATAACAATCTTTCATCATAACGACGACCTCCGTGGCGCAGTGGGCGAACAACCGGCTGAGACGCAGGAGGTAGTGGGTTCGCCGCGGAACAAATGTTTATATGATCTACAGATATTTGTTCCGGCTCTGGTTGTTTTTCTATATATCGACGGCAGAAAGCGGAAATGGCGTATCTCAAAAATTTCCGCTGTTCGATATTGAAACATCAATTGCTGTAACTAGTTAAAAATCAATGAAGCAGTAACTTTAGGACATTCCAATTAACTGTATCAAATAGAACTTAGATTGATAAAAATATTTTCCAAATTTCAACGTTCTATCTTTATTAATGTACGAGTTATGATTTTTTTAAATAGTTTTTCGGCTCTGGTGTACAATTAGATATTTTGAGATACGACAAAATCGCTTTCTTCCATCGATATTATAAATATGTATCTACAAAAAAGTATATAAGTATTCTATCAGTTATTTGGTTCCCATAGTACAAGCTCTGCTTAGTTGTATGAAATATCCAGCAATATTTATTTATTATTATTTATTTATCATCATCTCAATATTAGTATAGATAGTTTTCTTCCTTTCTTCCTTTCCGCAGTGAGAAAGAATCAGAATCAACTGGGCTAAGATTCCGTTTTTTCTAATGCAAAGATCTTATTCTAAAAGAGCATATCATATATCAAAGAATATTAAAGTTAATATTTGAAGAGCAAACTCTCTCTGCCTTTGAAATTGCAAGAAATAAATCTAACCGCTCTATCATTCAAGGGAGCTCAGAAGTTAGAGCCGACGTGGTAGCCTGTATTTTTACAACTTCATGATGACATTTCCTATTATAAAACTGCGGACGAAAATTTATAAGAATCTCTTCATCTTCATCATCATATCAGCTTCAGGACGTCTACTGCTGAACATAGGCCTCCTACAAAGATTTATAGAGTGCTGGGCTCCCAGCAACCTTTAACAGGTCCTCTTTTCATCTAGTCAGGCCATTCAAACTAACTTTCTATGAAACAAAACGCGTCCGATCCGTTTGAGAACTATTATGCAACAGACAGACCGACATAGGCGTCAGACTTATAACACCCCTCTTTTTGCCTCAGGGGCTAAAAAACTACAACCCTCCTTCTGGGTAGTTGGATAATTACAAACATTTATATCGTACCATCATAGAGCATCACAAAGAAATGTCAGTTCATACATATGTACATTGATCAGTTGGGAATAACCCAATCTTGCCCATTACATAAATGTAATTAAAAATAACTGTATATACTTTTGAGGGTGTTGTGGAAAAAGTGATTCAAAATATTACTGGTCATAAATGTCTAAAACAATTTATTTTAAAACGTAAGTGTGTAAAAGCGCTACACATAAAACTAAAACTTACTTACGAAATATATAACGCAGTACAATTTACAAAATTCCACTTATCATCCATAAAAACTCTTTCACAAATTTGTTCTGTACGGTAAAGCAGTTAAAGCTCAATTTAGGGTGACAATATTAGGCAAAGTGAAATTCTCAGTTATTTATTATGAGTGCAAATCCTTTTTCCGTAAGCTAAGCACCATTTTTTTACCGTTTTACTAACAACATAAGCCGTTTATAAAAATTACGTGTTTTGGAACACACACGAATATTTCGTCTTGGAATGGTATACCAATGTGATTCGATTATAATAATAATAATATACTAGTGGTTCGCCCCGAACTGAGATCTCGCGAGTCTCCCATAAAAATAAAAATATATTATTCGTAATCTTTGACTATCAAAATAGTGCCACGAAATAAATTACCACCTTACTTGACCTACAGTCGGCGAAAAAGAGTCAGTTTCCCCAAGTTCCAATTTTCCGAAATGTACCGTTATCTGTAAAAGGTCACCTCAAGCTCCTAGGGGTCTCGCTCACGCCTACTCTCAACTTTAGCTCATACATCGAGTCTAAGGCTAAAACAGCTGCCATGCAGCTGGGCATCCTCAACAAGGTCAGGAGATACTTCACACCAGGACAGCTTCTTAGTCTTCACAAAGCTCAAGTCTGGTCTGGGATGGTTCGGCCAAATACCAGCTCGCTACCTTAGACTCGATAGAACGTAGGGCTTTTAGGCTTATAGCTGAGCAATATATGGCGGAGACTAAGACCCAAAGTCTCGAACACCGTCGTAAAGTTGCAAGCCTATCGATCTTTTACAGAATACATTTTGAGGAATGTGCCCAGGAACTATACGATCTGATCCCGCCATCTCCCTTCCATCAAAGAACAAGCAGGCGCACGGCTCAGTACCATCCGTACCTAGTCGATATACCAACCATTCGCACACACCGTTTTGGTTCTACGTTCTTGATTCGTACAGCTAAGGTATGGAACACTTTGCCGTCGTCTGTTTTTCCTAAAGAATATAATCCGGGCCTCTTTAAGGTAAGAGTAAATAGGTTTCTTCTCGATCTTCGTGCTTCATCTTAGACCACATCATCACTTACCATCAGGTGAGATTGTGATCAAACGAAGTTCTATCCAATTTAAAAAAAAAGTTGCATTCAAATTACAGGTAACGAGAGTTTATGTTAATCGGTTAATCTTTTTTGGGGTACAAAATGCAGTTATTCTGTATTTCAGACTTTTGCCTATATTTGTGTCACTAAAGCTACATGCATACCAAATTTCAGCAGTATGGGGTCACTGGTGTACCCTGTGAATTTTTTCAAAGTTTTGTTTTTATTATGGCTAATAACTCAAAAAGTACAAGGATTAAACTAAAAATAAAAAAAGGATTAAAATGTACTAATGAAGACCTTTCATTTGACATCTTATTTGACTTTATAGTCAAATTTTCATTTTTTTTACCCCTCTTGAACCCCGATATCTTAACAACTTCCCAACATTTTTAGCTCATTTAGTCACACCTAAATTGTGCCATCACTACCTACCTATGTATTAAGTTTCACAATGATCGGATCAACGCTTCGAATGTTATCCTTGGACAAACAAACGTACATACATACATACAACGCCGATTTGCCCAAGTTGATTTGGAGATCTCGCTTCGCTCGATCAATAATAATATAACGTTTATTTTAGGCAACAATGTGCACGTACAAAAAATGATTACATGGCCCATATCAATAAATACCTTAAAGACTAACGTACTTAAACAATAAACATAAAAGTGAACGGTTATTTATTTAAGGGATTTTGCTTCGTAGCCGCTTCCTTGTAAAAAATCTGGATTATGCTATGCCACTCAAACACTATTATTTATTGACCATTTTTAGCCTTGATGACTGATAAAGTTGTATGAAAATTGCTTATAAATTAGGTACTAATTATACTTACGCTAAATAAACCTTAATTGAATAACGGGATTGGGTAAACTTTGACCCCTTTCCCGCTTGCAAAGATTTGTACCACACACAAACCCCAAAACTGAGGCCAATTCACGAGATTAAATCTAGTTCAAGTTTTGATTAAATCTTGGTACCTGGTCTGTCAGTATAACATGTATCGTAACTGATTGTTGGTGAATGGTAATGCTGCTTCTATTTATGGGTCGTATTGCTGCCAAAAGTTAACTTAAGTTATTATAAAGACAAATCTATATAAATACTAGCTGACCCGGTGAACTTCATACCGCTAAGACATGCATATGACGCGGGCTGCCAATATTCATCGCCAATATCGAAAAAACTCCCGCAAAAAAAAATATGAAGAAAATTCATTTTCTCGTACATAGATGCAGCTAATGATGGCCGATTGACAATTCCCATTGGCAGCCAGCGTTTTAGGTATACATGCATGTGAAGGCGGTACGAAGTTCGGCAGGTTAGCTAGTAATATTATAATATAATGAAATACAATCTCCGTTACAAATATTAATTTCTATTTAAAAGTTGAACTGGCCAAATTTAAAATGTCTTTAATATAATAAATTTCCATGACTAATCCTTAATTCTATTTAAAAATAGGACAAGCCACTGTCCGGTTGTGAAAAAAAAATGGACACCGGGAACGCATATTATCTTTTTAGGAACTCCGAATAGCAGAATAACTATTAAAATATCGGCAAAATTAACGCAAAAAAATGTATAAAAAAAATTATTTTCTCATATATCGATGCAGCTAATGATGGCCTATTGACAATTCTACCGTTGACGTACATTGGCAGCCCGCGTCATATGAATGCCAAGGCGGTACAAAGTTCGGCGGGTCAGTTGCCCAAAAATAGGCTACCTAATAAATAAGCGTCAAAAATTAACAATCTGTCAGTTATTGATACCACTATCTGTGCCACTAATACTACATATAAATCTAACTTATAACAACAGCAAGAGGGAGAAAATTGTAAGTAAAAGTTGGCATAAAAGTTTATTTTGCTCACGTACAGAAAGAGAATGGGCAACATATGAGCACGCGTTTGCAATGCGGTCACGGATATAGCTGAAGGCACAGGTGAAAATATCCTTTCTACGTGCGATACACGGGCGAAAAAACTCCAATCTGTGGTTTTTAATTTAAAGCTTCATAAATTTGAATATCGGTCGCTCTGGAAATCTATGATAGGGCTTATGTTCAGCAGTCGACGTCATTTGGCTGATATTATCACGTTTGAAGTTTAAAATACTGGTATCGCTGATGTAACTTGTAAGGCTGCCAAGATGTAATGGGAGTAGGCGGGCCATGTGTTTTCATTTTATCCTTAAAACGTTCGAGCGCGGTGTCCGATTCACGGCGGTCCGTGATATGTCACTAAAAACTCCTATACATTTTGAGACAACGTCTATATACGTAGTACAATAATCAATAAATACATCTAAGCATCTTGTGACAGAAACGATTGCATACGTCACTCTTTTATTCATATTCTCAAACTGGCGGAAAACCGACGTGCGCGCACCTCCTGTGACACTGGTCCACTGAATGTACGGGGTGACGGTGGGTCGGGGGGCATGTAATAGCGATGTGCATTTCTGTGTGTGGTCACCACACAGTGACACCACCTCTCATTGAAGTGAACATAAACTGATAATATGTGACGGTAGGAATTTGAAATTTGGATATGATGTGACGCTAAAAGGTTGCTAATAGGATTTAACATTATGAATCAACGTGAATACACGTTCTGCCTAATACAAAGTATTTTTTTTGGACGACATTATACGTTGTGTCATTTCACACGCCAAATATTCAGACGTACAATCACGTACCGCGCTCGGACGTGTTAGGCAACAAGACAAGTGGGCCAAAGAAAGCACAGGACGGATACCCGTAGAGGGTAGAAGACGACGCGGTTGGGCGAGAAAATTTTGGCGCGATGACCAGGATCTTTTTATTAGGGGATTGGTAGAGTTGAGTAAAGATCAAGAAGAATGGAACCAAAATTGAAGAGATCTATGCATAGGAAAGGTGCAGCTGGGAGCCTCAGTACTCAAAGTATGACGGCGGACAAAATTTGTATGTGGATCACAAATCTCAAGTGGATACGAGGAAGAGATTTCGTGAGAAAGGACGTCGGGAACTGAGACTGTAATAGAATGGTGGCAAAGAGTGTCTCGTCCGAGAGTCAGACCACTATGCTTATTAGAGACTTACACGTATTTTGAGTTCTTAGTTCTAATATGGGACCCTTAAAAATGACACAAATAATAAGCTCAGTGTCCACTGAAAAATTTTGTAATATGTTCGTGGTAGGCCTACTGATCTGATAGGATCGACTAACCAGGTTACACAAAAAGTGCTTCATAGCACCGAGGACGTGAATGTACACCATAAACCCCCGTGTATTCTCAAGTTTGTACCTTATTTTCACACTTGACAAAGCATCGTCAGATTCTATACACGTAATACCGCCTCGTTTATATTGACATTTCATATCCTAACCCTCTGTATCCACCGACGTCGGTATATTCATTTTTATGATGAACAATTTACAGTTCCAGCTATGGGCTCTTTAGTTTGCAATTCGAATAGATTGAATATCCACTTGTAACGGCGTTGCTGTCCATGATCGACCTTGGCTAGCTATTTTATCTCAGAAACGCACTGTAAGACACCAACGAGCTGCTCTTTCTTTGCTTAGCGATCGCTCCTGTAGATAACTGTTACGCCACGAAACCTACTTATTTAACAAATGGCGTCGTCATCTTTAGGCTATGTATAGCTTTAGTTTGTCTAAAAATGTCCAAAGTCAAAGTCAAATATTTTGATTCATTAAAATCACAAGGATCACTTTGAAACGTCAATTTTACTCCCTGTCCCTTCGCGACCAAGGCAGGAAAGAAAGGCAAGAAACAAGGCTGGTTGTTTTTTTAATGATCCTTTAAGAATACATAGCAATACAGAAAATAAATTATGTCTAAATTGTAACATTTTGAACGAGTTGGAGCAATTTCAATCCCAAGCATCTCTATCATCTAAATAATCCGATATTTTATCCTCATTACTATTTAATCCTCATTTACATCTCGTAAAAAAATGCCTGACAACATAGCTTGCTGAGATCTTGTCCGTTACTTGGCCTCTACACTGTGCACACACTGGTCAAAGATGTTTGGCTTAAGGCAATAAAGTAGCAATACTGAAGTAGCAGTGGGCGGAACAAATAGCTTGAAAAACTAACGGCCGTTGGGGCAAACAGTTTCTCAAGTGAAGACCACACACTAGAAAGCGCAGCATAGGTCGCCCTACCCTCCCACTAGATGGTTGCTGGAAGCATTGAGTACAGACCGTACAAAATCGGTTGCTCTGGAAATCTATCGGGGAAGGCAGAAGTTCAGCAGTGGACCTCCTATACTGATAATATTTGCTCAATTTAGACACAAACAACAAAACAATCCGTACTGAAATCGGGTCATTCGTCTACGACTTATACAGGGTGTTTGATTACTGACGATATTCAAGTGACGGTTTCACAAAATACAAAAAAAACATCTAGAAAAAAAAACTACTAGTTATATGATCAAATTTTGAAGATAATCCACTAAGTTTAGGTGATTAATTCGATATAAAACTTACTTCCTGCTCTTGCAATCGACATCCAAAATTAAAGGCCGTAATCCACAACAGCGTAGATTTGCTGCTCCTTCCTACTACCGTAGATCTAGGCAGGCACGTATTTTAGATATCTCTTTCGGAAATAGCTGCGGGTTTTGGGTTAGAAAGGTACAACAAGAGATATCTTCGTCACCAACACAGTATCTATCTGTGGTTGGATGGCAAGCATTATGCAATAGCACAATATAAGTTTAATAAAGTGTTTGTTTTACATGGCAAAATAAATTTCACATTTCTATGGTAAACATTTCACCAATTTATTTATTAAGCTCATCAAAATAACCCCTTTCAATTTTGTGTGTATATTATCAAGCACCCTATATGTTTACAGTAAAACAAACACAGACTCACAAAGGCCTAACACGTTATTTAGCATCGAGGGTTAGTTATAAATAAGGTTCATTTTAAATTGCAAGTCGAGTTGTAGTGGTACTGACAACATCCTTAATGTGGTGGTTCGTTAGCCGCTATCTCAACGCAAGCCTGGGCCAATCAAGTAGTTTACTCGTACTCATGTGACTTGGGAATAGTCGTATCTACTTTCTACTAAAAAGTAATCTTTTTACGGCAATGTGTAGCCAGCAACACCCAACACCACTGTATGCCATCTCTGTCTGCTTTATATCTACTTAATGTAAGCAATTACAAAACTACTAAGAGAAAATTTAGTTTTACAAAAACATTCTAGGCAACGTCTTAAGAAGTGCATAACTCTTCTTTAGAATCGGGGAGAAAACAATTCTTTAGTCGGAAGATTTTCCAACAAAAACATAAAAGCGTTTCATTAATCAACGTCCTTATAATCAAACCTCGGACGGATCAGCTTAATCCTGCTCTATTTGTGTTAACCCTTACGATTTACCACCTTATCAGTACAGGCTGAGATATAAACATACCAAGTAGGGGTTTGATGTCGGTTCAGTAACCATTACATCCAAACAAACAAACTCACAAACTTTACAAATTTTTAATATGATAGAAACTATAATAAAGAGACTAACGCAGAATATCGGTAGCTTAAACAAAGCTAAACCAAAACTATAGGACGTTTAAATTGCGGCCAGAAACATATTCTCCATAATTTAGTTTTGTGAAAATATTTAAAACCACACAGAAAAATTCATGGCATGAAGCCTCGAGATAATATGACTATATATCATTTTAATGTGTCCTGCTGTCCTGCTGACCTGCTCCTATTCAGGGTTTAACTTGACTTGGATCATCTTCACCTTGCTACTTTTGAACGAGTTACGTGACTAAATAATTGACAGGTCACTTCATGACATTCTGAATTGGTGGGCGACATTGATGGCACACGCATCTTTTACGATATAAGCTCGCGATAATCGAATACAGGAGACGTTAAATGGAGAAACGATATCTAATGTCTGAATTACTCTGTCAAGAAAAACCCATTCTTACTATATTGATAATACCCGTCTGTAAAACGAACTGTGCAGAAGTAAACGAGCTTGCGAATTTTGATTATCGCAGGCGGACATAAACTCAGTGTTGGGTTCTTTATAGGGCATATTAGGCACTGCCCCGGCTTGATGGGGTGGGGCAATGATATAAATCTTCATATTTATAGCCGATGTACCTCTTGTGATTCAGACAAATTCATTGACACCTTATTTGTCAAAATCCGTTAAGCCGTTTACATTCTAAATGTTTCATGTTAAATGGATAGACATATACATATACATACATAAACATTACCCTCCTTCAACGCAGTCGAGAAAAAAGTGGTTTTCTCCAAGTCTTGCTACTTACTCAATACGTGATTATATAGGAACCTACTATATTTAATCTAATATATCATTAATTGATATGTGAGCGGATCAATGCTCTCTTCAATATAGATTTCCGTGTGTTATAGAGAATAAATGTTGTACTTTACCCTTAAGGTAAAGTACGGTATTTTTTCGTCATTTTTCATCATAACTCCAAACATATACAAAATAAAAAAAAAATGGTTTTGGAGTGTGGATATCAATTTCTTTGATATGATGCCCCACTTGACCTAATAACCCTATTTTAAACTCCACCATTGTGGCCACCAAAACGAATTTTTTTTTTTAATCCAATAGAGGTAGTATTCCAAATTCCAAGCCAGGTTAAGTAGTTGCTGAGATAATCACCTGTTACTGACGGACGGACGGATGGACAAAGTCACATCATAAGTGCTCCGTTTTTACCATTATGGTCCGGAACCCTAAAAATAAACTTGAACCCGCATCTTTGCCTATCGGAAGACAGATCGTAATTCGGGGTACATCCCACAATCAACTCGGCCCAGTGTGTAGTAATTAATTGTAGGTCTATATTGTGCCAAGTTCGATTGTTGCCTTCCGGCATGAATCGAGAAACTATTCCATTGTCTTACTTCGACGGCTACAAAGTACGAACCAACTAACAAATTGACTTCTATAAATACAGGGAGCTTTGGTCTAATATGTCCAAAAAGTCCAAACATTACGTTTGATTGTTAGCCCACTTTTGCATTCACGTGAAAGGTTGCAAGCCCATTGCCGCTATAAATACTGAATTTTACCGAGTAATTCTATGAACTGTTTTATCTCGACAATAGACAATATTTACTGTTCGGTATTAACTATTTAAGTATATTCAATGTAGGTAGGTACCTAGATCCAAAGGTTAACCAAAGTTTGCCAGGAAGAAATCGATTTTAGCGATAATGCCACCCATTGTATTATAACATATGTACTTCATACTATACTTATAATTATAATTGCGAAAGTGAGTTTGTTATGCTTTCACGTCGCAACTAACCGATTTATATAAATTTTGGTATATATATAAAAAAATATGACTTTGTATAAATTATGACCTGGATTGAGACCTATTTAATTTTTATTGACACCACATGCGCACAAAACCGCGGGCAGAAGCTAGTTTACCTTAAACTAGTTTTGAATTTAATCTTGGTGAACAATAAAGTGTTTATCTATCTATCTAGATCCTATCTAGTATTGGCCTTACGGTTTTAACTGCATACAGCACCAGCTCTGGATAGTAAAATTGACTGAATACTTGAAATTATTGCTTAAAAATTAATTGGGAAGTACCTACTACTCCATCCTATACAAATAAACATTAATTGCCTGAAAAGGTTTACCTGATATTACAAATTAAATAAGCCTCTGGCGGAACTCCAGAAACGAGCGCCAGTTAAGCTGATTTATACACTACAGATCAGGATCCGATCCGGCTTTTAGCAGTACGGTGCAACTTTTCAAAATAATCCGTATGATCGCAATGAATAAAGATTATTTGGCTTTGACGTCACCTGAAAGTAGCAGTGTTTGGAGTGGAGACCACGTCTAGACAAGCGTAGTTTAGGACGACCCCTCCCCCAGCTAGATGGGGCTACGACTTGCGCGCTGTAGCTGGCAGAGATTGGATGAGAAGAGCTGAAGATAGGCCATCTTGGGAGAGCCTTACTTCCAAAAATGCTATAGGTTGATGATTTAGGATGCTATAGGATGATGGCTTTGACGTAATTAAAGGCGTGCAATTTTAGACTGGGCATCAATATCAATAGCGAGTACATCCCTTACCTTCGATTTGCTGACGATATCGTGGTCATGGCAGAATCACTGGAAGACTTAGGCAAGATGTTTGATGACCTCGATAGAGTCTCAAAACAGGTGGTCCTAAAAAGGAACATGAATAAGATAAAAATCATGTCGAATGTCCATGAAGCGGCCATCCCGGTATCAGTTTGGAAATCTAATCTCGACGTTGTTGATGAGTAAGTCTGCTTAAACAAAATATTTGACTTTAGCACTGGTGATAGCGTTAGGTACTTAGCCGGCATCGGCACGTTGTGATGTAAATACACCTTCACCATTCATCATCGTTATCTCGTTTCAGAAATATCAATTTTTTTCTCCGATTTGGTTCAGGGTCACGTACTTGTGCTCCCAGATTTTAAATTATTAGCTCTTTTGTTTGTTTATTTGATTTAACCAATACGAATCAAATGATCATACATTTAATGTTATGAATTTTCCTACTTACAAACTGAACTTCAAAGATCTGACTGAACTTTTGTATATAGAGAAACCCAAAGTTTCCTAAAACTTTAGCAAAGTTTTATAAGTTTAATCTTTATAAGAAACCAAATGATTAAAAAAAACACGGTTTGAAATTGGTCCGAAGCTACAGACAGGCAAATGAGGTTTAAAATATTTTTTCGCAAAGATGTATTGGACATCTGGTGTAAATATTTGGAACTGTTCCATAAAGAAAAGGGTTCCTTATTTTCAGAGCACTTTCTACACTCCATAGCTTAGTAGTTTAACGGTAGATGGCGCTTTTACCCATAATATTATTTGTTTGAAATTGAAATGCCCGTGCAGCTATGGTTGCATGTTTCCCGGGCGAGTGAGCGCCCATGCAACACTGTGCACATTTTTGAGGCCGTTTGTTTTGCTTCATATTTGAATTTACCGCTATCCTGGAACCTACCATAATGTCATAGTCATGCGTTAGCATTCTAGTAGTCTGTGCATAGTGTTTAATTCGATGGTAGAATATATTTTCTAGAAGCAGCAACACTGAAATATCAATATCTTCATTTATCAGAGACTTAGAATAATGACAATATAAATATTATTACATCATAAATCTTTTATTTTAAACTAAAACGGGAACAATTGATCGAGCGAAGCAAGATCTCCAAATCAACTTGGTATGTATGTACGTAAGTATGTAATAGTAACTTATGTACATATGAAAGAAAGAAAGAAAGAAAATACATTTATTTGACACACACACAGGACAGACTATGTATGTTTGTTTGTTTGATCAAGGATAACGTTCAAAGCGTTTATCCGGTCATCGTGATATTTGCTATACAGTGTGTCCCTGGATAAAGTGCAACCCCGAAAGGGGGTGAAACTAGATCAAAAATTATCGACAAAAAAATAGAAAAAAAAAATTAAAAAATTTAGTATATACTTTAGAATAGAATAGAATAGAATAGAATAGAATAGAATAATTCTTTATTGTACACCAGGAATACTAAAAAAAACAAATTTAAGCTACTTAAATAAAGTACAATGGGCGGCCTTATCGCTGAAAGCGATTTCTTCCAGGCAACCTTTGGATGGAAAGTAAATAACGGAGCAGTAATGGGCAGCGGTGCACAGAGTATATTTACAAATGAATGAAATAATCTATATAAAATTATATCAAATAAAAACTGTAGGTACCTACTTATAATCCTAATACATAAATAAATACCTAAAGATAGACTAATATATACCCAAATAATAACCTTACAGATATTCTAAAATGAGGACAATAAAATAAAATAATAAATAAATAGGTAACTCAAATGACAAGAAAGCTAGGCATTAAGGTAATGCTGCTTTAATCTCAGCTTAAAAGAGTGCTGTGAAGGAGCCCGTCTAATTTCCACAGGCAAAGCATTCCACAAGCGCACTGCTTCGACAGTGAATGATTTCCCGTAGAAGGAACTAGAGTGTAAGGGTGTTTTGAGGGATAAGTTTATTGATGAATTAAAATTTTTATTGCTCACTAATGACTCTATTTAATAAAAAAATGATTTCTTCCAAAGTAGTAGGTCTATTTTGTTAAAATAAAAACCATAATCATGTCAGATATGTGACGATGACGATAAAATAACAAATAACTCACAAACAAGTGGCTATCGTGACTTAAAGTTTAATTTTTGTATTAAAATTACATTTTTAGGCTGTTTTTTTCCAATAAACTCCAAAAATCTTAAAATTAAGCCTATAATACTAGAAATTTTTATGACTTTTTATTATTGTCTATCATAATAGCTTTTAAATAAAAAAAAACCTACGTTCTAACATAAAAAATGTGCTGGCTAGGAGCTTTTAAAGTTGACCACTGATTACGTCTTAACTTAACTTTAAGTCACGATAGCCACTCGTTTGTGAGTTATTTGTTATTTTATCGTCATCGTCACATATCTAACATGATTATGGTTTTTATTTTAACAAAATAGACCTACTACTTTGGAAGAAATAATTTTTTTATTAAATAGAGTAATTAGTGAGTAATAAAAATTTTAATACATCAATAAAGTATATACGATTTTTTTTTTAATTTTTTTTTCTATTTTTTTGTCGATAATTTTTGATCTAGTTTCACCCCCTTTCGGGGTTGCACTTTATCCAGGGACACACTGTATAGGTGATAGCACAATTTTGGTGTGAATAGATGAGCTAAACCCTCCCAGGTTGTTGAGATAACTGGGTTCAAAAGGGGTAAAAATAAATTAAAATGGGACTATTTCGTCAAATAGCACGTATAATAAAAGTTTTGTGAGTACATTTTGACCCCGTTTTTATTTTAGGTTTAAATTTTGTAGTTTTTAAGTTATTAGCCATAATAAAACTGAACTTTTACAAAATTCACAGGCTACACCAGTGACAGTGCTAAAATTAGGTATCCGTGTAACTTTATCGGGCTGTGATACAAATATAGGGAAAAGTCTGTAATCCAGAATAACTGCAATTTCCACCCCAAAAAAGTGTAACCATCTAACATGAACTCCCGTTACCTGTAATTTGAATGAAACTGTATGCCAAGTTATTTAATTTTGCATTTCGTGGCACTATTTTGATAGTCGAAAATTACAATTAATAGACTCACGAGATCTCAGTTTGGGGCGAACCACTAGTTTATTAGAGCACAGCAGAGCCTGCAAGTAAAAATACAGATATACCTACGACATCTAGTAAAAATATAAAGAACTATTTTGGCCTTAAAGCTTTGATATTCCAACTTTTAGCTTGGTACATGCGAATGCTACCTTCCTGTATTAACAGTTCCAATGTTAACCAACAGATGTCACCATTAGTTTAGGCTAATGGTCCTCGTTAGCGGGGAGCGTTCAAATAATAATTTAGTCATCACAATCACATTATGTCAATTTTACCGTCTGTTTCTCCGCGACAAAGAATCAAACCAGAGTTGGATTTTGTTGTATAATTTTATTTTTTGTATAATTATGTGTTTTAGTATGTGTTTATTTCATGTTGTGTAGTAGGATATAGGTAGTATCGTAATGCCAGTATACTACGCGAACATACATAATTTTATCTTCAGGTCGACTTAATTGTATTAAAGGTCTCGTACAGTTATGTACGAGATTTTCACATAGGTACAAAGGACTTTTTAAAGTGAAACTTTTATTACATCGTCTCAAACTTTTTCGTCTGTGTGTTGCGTGTCGCGTGACGGTTGGCCGCGGAGTAGGGATAAAGTGAAAGGCGCTCGTCAGAGCAGCCGAGGCCAATATGGCGGCGCCTATAGTTCGCATCAGCTGACCGTGTAGGGTATAGACCCATTTGTGCAAACGAAAATTTTTAGTTAAATGTCTATAATGTGAAACAAAGTTTCACTTTTACCGTGGTTTCATAAAACCACACAATCCTTTTTTTCTTACATTAACTCATACATAAACATAAAATTAAATAAGTCGTGATGAAAAACCATTGAATGACGTTTTTTTTATCATTCATTTAAATAAGTCCTCTTAACGGTACAAAAATGACGAAAAATGGAACGTAGTATAATTTTAGACATTTTAACTTCCATGTAGGTAGGTATAATAATTTTCGGAGGGTCTGAATCCAACCCTGCATCAGGAACGAAACAAGGCTGGGTTGTTATTCTTTTTAATGGTATCTTTACCTACCTTAACATAATACGAGAAAAAAGTATTTAATATTAATCAATTAATAATAAAAATCATTAAACTATGCTTGCAGATATCATGCAAACTTAGCGTCTGTGGCTACTGTATTACCTATCGCAATGAGGATAAAATTATAAGGAAAATTAATATTAATATAACGAAAATGTACCATTTGAAAACTGAATTTAAAGCTGAAAGGTTTATTTATTTTAAAAATGACTTCGAAAAGTTTATTGGTGTTCATCTTTACAGTTTTACTAAATTCATGTAAGTAAATAAGTGTTATTGTCTTTATTTTGTTAGTAATTGAACAGTGAACCTCATCATCATATCAGCCGTAGAAAGTCCACTGCAGAACAGAGGCTCATAGATTTCAAGAGGAACCGATCTTGTGTGGCCTGCACACAACTTTCTATCCAGTCGGAGGCCGTCCTACGCTGCGCATTTTGGTACGTAGTCTCCACTCGAACAGCAAGCAAAATAAGTCCAAACACGGTCGGCCAAAATGAGTCTTAAGCTACTATTTATTTACTACTAAAATTCTTCTTCTTTCGTGTGATGGCTCAAGACAATAGCCATTTTGACCAGTCGCCACGTTCATGGCAGCATCGGAGCAGGCCATTAATTCCCTCATCGTGCAGGTGGGTACGTGTGCCATTGTTTAGAGCTAGGCACCACATTTAATTTGTCTATGATACCCCATATACTAAGATTACACCTGCAGCGGTCGACTTGGGTATGCAGTCTGTTGAGTGAGGGTTTTCCACACTGGCCAAGGTAGGTTTTGATCAGGGGATAGTTGCTCTGCAGGTGTAACATAACCAGGTTTTATTTAGTTTCCACAGGGTAACACGGGCATCACTTGCGTTATTTCAGGTGGCTTCTGTAGATCGCAAAAAGCCCCTGCGACTACGTAACTGTTATCTTTATGGGGTAACGCCATACAAATAGTGTAGAACAACTGCTAAAATAATATTCCGCGAACGGATTTCTGTATCGAAAAATAAGTGTCAGTTGTCACTTTAGTGCTGTCAATCATAAATTCATCATAGTTTGTACCATAAAAAATCCCACAAAACTTTTTGGATTTACTTCACGCGCAAACAATCTTTGAACGAAGTATAACGTAAGTTTTTTTGATTTCAGTGGTGACAAGTCAATCCCTGGTGAGTAGTTTTCATAATTAACCTATTATAATATAATAATTAACTATATTATTCGATTGTGTATAAAGAAGATTAGCGAGATTGAACCCAAGCAATATAAAAAACCGTTTATGATCATCATCAGTATATATGTAAGGTACCTAGTAAATGTGATCAATAAATAAATAATATGTTTTTGAATATTGGGCCAAAGGATTTTAGTTTTTTTTTTAATTAGACTACTTGGTGATGGAACAAGCTTATGGCACACCTGATGTTAAGTGGTAACCATCACATATAACAAAGTATTGCCTCGTAGGTCACGCATCTTAGAAACATACCCTACGATGCACTGCCCTGTTCCCATGTACCTGTAATTTCACCGGCAACCATACCCTTCAAACCGAAACACAGCAATGCTGCTCGGTGGCAGAACAGGCAGAAATAGCAGAAATATGTGTGGTGGTGGTACTTCCCCGAACGAGCCCTTTCTCAATAAACTCTACTACTCTTATACTTATAATATACATATATTATATACATATATACAAACATATATATATATATATATATATATATATATATATATATATATATATATATATATATATACCTATAATATAGTTTCTACTCTGGGTCTAATCTCACGGGCTCAGTCGTTATAAATAAATAATATAAATATTGCTGGATATTTCACGCTATCTGTCCCCAAACTAAGCAGAGCTTGTACTATGGGAACCAGATAACTGATGGAATACTTATATACTTATTTTATATACATACTTATAATATATAGAAAAACAACCAGACCCGGAACAAATATCACCTTACTTTTAAAAATACAATAAAATGAATTAACATCAATAACATTAGCAAAACTTGGTGTCCGATGATGATGATTGGTTATACCAAAGTATGTTACAAAAGTCCTATGTAACATAACTAACCAAGAACAAAAAAAAATATTTTTGTAGATGACGTAATACTTTTTGTATCTACCGCTATTTTAACCGATTATTATTTTCGCAGGACATGGGATCTAAAGAATATTGCACTGAAACATATGGTATGTATAAAAATAAACAAGATGTGATGAGCCAGTCAGTGGATTTCGTTTTAACAAAATATACAGATTTAATTGTAAAAAGAGGCTTATATACAAACTGGTCCCAAAATAGGATAAGTGCAACTTTTCAGTATATTCTTATTTCAAAATTATGCGTTTTTATTTATCAACACATAAGCTAGTCTATTAGAGGTATCTATGTAGACTTAATTGGTGGACCACGAGAAATGACCCAGCAAAAGTTAAAAAGTAATCTAGGCTACTCTGTATTATACGACGTTGCCAAACTGCCATGTAACTCGAGGCGGCGCGTGCGCCTTATTCGTGCGTGAAACTTTTATTCAATTATGTGGCCGCAAATATTTTTAATAAAAAAATGCAGTAAAAAAATTTATTTCAATGTTACCATTTGGTCTCTTACCTAGTTTGCGTATCATACAAACAACCCTACATCGGAAAAAAGCAATTAGCTGCAATAAAGGTAATTTTATCAGTAATTATTAATTTGCCTCATCTACGTGGCAAAGATTACTGATAAGTACTTACTTATCTGATTGTTTCAGGTCTAACCAAAGTGGAGTTTTCTGTAAGTCTTTATTCAAATAATAGTTTTTGTGTGGATTATTTCACGCTCTTTTTGATTCTGACGATTATTTATCATACCTACATAAAAATATAGAATTACTGTGTCGGCCAGCTAACACAACGATCCCTGAACGTATTTAGCGACTAAAATGTCTGAAGTTTACGTATTTGTATAATTTTACAACTATCTTAAACTAAATACGATTAGGGATCGTTGCAAAAGTCACCCTGAAACTTCGTACCTACTGAGAATAAGTTGGCGGAGGATGCGCATATTGTATGATCGAAAAATAATGAATTTTCAACAACCTACAATTTTTTTCAGGATTCAGGAGACATTTCGGATCATTCAGCCATAGGAGAACAGGTAAACCTCGCAGGGCTTCACGAAATTTAGAGCACCATAGACACCGGAAGCTGGTGCCCGCCCGATGCAAGAGGGTGGACTTATACCCCACTGACATCTACAAATGTTCTCAAATATATATTATACCTATCGCTAAAACTAACAAGTTTCACGACTCGCTATGCCCGCCTAGGCCATCTTTTAATAAAACACAACATAATTCATGGTATAACTAGTACCTCACACCCTTCTGATGTAATTTTCAAGATTCAAGATTCATATTATTATAATCAGCTAAAAGTAAAATATCAGATAAAGTCAAATCGTTACCCTAATACACAATAATTATTAAAAGAACTTAAAAACTAACACGTACAAAAACAACAAAACAATTAAACATAAGAAAACAATCACACATTAGTAAAAAAATACTACATGAAAAGTTACATCACAAAGGCAGCCACTAGAAATACGCGGTGGTACATAATAGCGGTCATGATCAATACCTTTTTAATTGCCAACGTTACGCTGATCCTGCTTCACGCTCTTAAATACAAAAATCAATTTTTTTTTGAATTGCCTAATGCCTTTGCCTCAACCTCTCTTCTCTTCATCATCATCATCATTAGCCCACATTAGTCCACTGCTCTCTCTCCTCTCCCTCTCCCAATACGCGCTACTGAGCCCGGTCTTCGGCTCTTTTCATCCAGTTTCTGTCCGCCACCTTTCTTATGTCATCGCTCCACCTAGCCGGGGGGCGCCCCACACTACGTGTTCTGAGAAGCGGTCTCCACTCAAGAACTCGTTTACCCCAACGGTTGTCGGTTCTCCGGCATATATGGCTAGTCCACTGCCACTTCAGTTTGCTAATCCGATGAGCTATGTTGGTGACCTTGGTTCTCTGTGGGATAACCTCGTTACGGATTTTATCCTTCAGAGAAACTCCAGGCATAGCCCGTTCCATAGCTCGCTGCGCTACCTTAAATTGGTGGACTAGTCCTACCGTGAGCGTCCACGTCTCAGCGCCGTAGGTCATTACAGTCTTCTCTTCAGTAATGGATAAATAGAATCACCCTCTGAATAAACCCTGCTCATAACGACCTTCTTCATCTTTGGATCACAAGCTGCTGGATTCCCAAGCCAGCAGCAGGTTTTCGTCAAATGCTTCCTTCGTATTGCGATGCATTTAGTCAGGGCTACGAGGATTCCCATTTTTTGATCATTTCACTATGGTCATCTCACAGAGGCAACTACCTCTGGGTCTTTTAATGGAAGCTACGGTTTTTCATTCACCTCTCTTGGTGGAGTCGTTGGCCCCATAGCTTTGCTCGGCTTAGTAGATAGCCATGAGCAGTTTCGGTGTTCCGTAAGCCACTTCTTGGGGTAGGCGTCGTAGTACTACTGAATTCCTGAGCCAATAGAAGACATAGTAAAAAGTGACATTTCTTTCTGTCCTTTGAGGAGGAAAAGGGAGAAAAGTATCAACAACGCAAATATAGTTTCGGATCTCTGGATGCTGGTACTCATAGTTCCTGATATCCACGATACAGAAATTCTTCTGAAGGGTTTCGTGGTCTTCGTTGCTACAAAAAAATGGTTTTGTCAAATGTCTAATAGTGTTTGTGTGGATTTTTACAGGGAGCACCTGGCTTAAAAGGTGACCAGGTAATATTTTTTTTAATATCTGTAATTGGTACTTGATTTCTATAAAAAAGGGTTTTTAATAAATGTTATATTTCAGGGTCACGTTGGAATTCCTGGAACTGCCGGGACGTGTAGCTGTCCAGGTAAATAATTACATTCAATCGTCGACTTATTAATGAGATTGGTGTATTTTTTTATATATATATATGTTATCGAGGATCTAGCGAGATAGCATACATACCATGTACACAAATAAATTATACCTTCATTTTGAAATACCAAATTACTTAGTTAACCTTTATTTGTAAAGTTTGTATATAAAAGTGTAAACGACACATAAAGTAAATATAAAATTTATATCCGGTGGTACTTTAACCCATGTCTTCATCTCTAATCGGTGATGCCATAATCTGTAAAATGCAGAAGTGAAATTCTACAAAGCCAGGCTTGATCCCATATGAACATTGTCTTGTAGTTATAACGGTTAAAAACAGCTAGTAATATCTTCCTAAATAAACTAAACAATAAGGTTTCTCATCCAAAGGGCAGTATGAAAAGGTGGATGTCGAAGAAGCAAAACAATGGGGCAAGGACGAAGATAACGTCGCGGTTAAAACTTGCAGGAATGCACCACCCGGTATGGATGGTAAGTAGGAATGAGGAGGATGATGAAAGAGTAGAAGATTGGAGCAGTGCCGAAGATAGCGTCGAGGGAAAAACTTGCAGCCATGCACCCCCTCGTGATAAGTAGGAAGGAGGAGGATGACGAAGGAGCAGAAAATTGGGGCAATGACAAAGATAACAACAATAGTAAAACTGAGAGAAATGCACACCCTGGCGAAGAGTTGAATAATTAAATTAAAATATTTTCCTTTAACAAAGCATTTTTTTCAGGTTTGAGGTATATATATCAAGAAAATCCAATGAAAGTAATATGTGATTCTATTACCAAGAAAACCTGTCCAAAAATTAATACTACAGGCAAAGAAGTAACATACACAGAATCAAAGCCATTTTGGCTAAGTGAAAAATCGATTACTCTGAAAGATATTTATGGTGTAAGTACCTACTATGCAAATCTCAGCAAAGCAAAAAAAGCCAAATATAATATATGATGAAACTGTGTTTATCACCAGTAATGCCTCATTTCGGTTTCAGTTGGCAAGTAACCAGCTCTTGTGGCTTCAGCGCGAGTCTTATAGCGCTAATCTGACCATAAGGTACCATTGTAAGAACTCCATTCCGATTGGCGAGCATGCCTTGGCACTGCTGACGTGGAATGATATGATCGTCGGGCCTACATCGACAGAATCGGCATCATTTCACTACTACATAGAGAAAGATGGTTGTTCCGTAAGTTATTGTTTATTACAAGAGTCATTATTTTCCTTAATAACATGTCTCTGGTCTTATGTTATCTGTGCTGTTATCGTGTCAAATAAATAATTTACTTCCAACACGTTCAGCGACATACAATTCATATAAAAATATATAACGATTTATGTTTTTGCATAATGTTAATTTTCTGTTATAGGTACATAACATTTGTGTTTCTTCTTCTTCCTGCCCTTTTCCTAGATTAGACAATAGAGTCAATACAACATGTATTACTCTTCAAAATCCCTCTTCTTCTGCCATCATCTCAGCATTCACTCTTTTCTTACCATATCATCTTTAACACAATCCATCCATCTCTTCTTTGACATTCCTATATTTCTACAGACATTCACTTTCATATCCACTTTGCTAGTCATATGACTTTATTCCCTCAGCAGGACATTTCCTTGACATGCTAGCCTATTCCAACTTCTCTGTTTATGGCACGATATTTTTACATACAAAATTTGTTGTCAAAATTATAACTTTATTTGACTTTTTATTTTGACGATCTCTGGGGTGCAGTGGGCGAATATCTGGCTGTGACGCAAGAGGTAGCGGGTTCGATTTCCGCTGCAATACAAATTTTTGCATGGTCTACAGATATTTGTTCCGGGTTTGAGTATTTTTATGTATTTTTGATGTCTGTATTTACAAAAAAAAACTCAGTCAACACAAATTATATCAGTTCCCAAAAAAATTATATCAGTTATCTGGTTACCATAGGCCAAGCTTTGTTTAGTTTGGGGCTAGATAGCGCAGTGTGAAATGTCCACCATTATTTATTTATTATAACTTAGTCAATGCGTTAGCCCCGAACGGAAATCTCGCAATATACCTGTACTATTTCAAACAGTAATACTTTGATTTTTAAATTAATTATTGATCATGATGATGAAATTGAAAATCATAGTGCACGTTTAAACGCCGCTTCGTCCAGTCACACAATCACTTTTGAATACTAATATCTATTGTTTTCATTTACAGTTGGCTAAGGAAGATACTTGGAGCTCAACAGATATTGTTCTGGTTTCACCTTTAGTAGACAGACTTCCAATTATAGATTTTTATGTAAAAGACGTAAGAAATGGAAATCAAGCCCTGCGGATTGAAATCTTAGAATTATGTTTCGGATAGTTTTTACCAATTGTTAAAAAGCAAGATAAAATGTGGGCATTCATAAAGTTGCGATGTATTCATGATGTATACTGCAACCGCATCTTTCCGGAATTCCTCCTACAAAAGAGGTTGGTAAACCTCTAAGAACGTGGAATCTACTCATTTGATCCCATACTCATAGCATAACACACCGCACCACACTCCGTCATAACTTCACAAATTTATTTCCATCCAAAGGTTGCCTGAAAGAGATTGCTCTCAGCGAAGGTTGCCTACTGTATTGCCTTTTTAGTTTTATTTTAGTGTTATATTGTTTCTGTGTGATAATTACAATGAAGAGTTATCCTATCTTATCATACCCAAGAGTTGTATGCGGCTGCTGAAGTGTTGCCTGTTCGGAGACTGTTTGTTTTGAATGTTATCCTGCGTACGCATCGCAATCTCTCCTACCAGTCCAGTGATGCACCAAGCCGTAGAACTAACATAGATTGCAGCGGTCGACCTTGCCGAACCAAAAATATAATAAATAAACTATTAAATATTTTCCCACTGACTTGCTTCAAATGTAAAAGCGTAATCATAAAATAATCTAATATTTGTATACTTAATATATCTGAAATAAATGACATTATGATTCCACACATTATTTATTACACATTTATTACTTAACGCAGGTTTTAGACCTGGACCTTTACATAGGTATTACCGAAGCTAAAGCCATCGGGTAAGAGGCCTGTTTAAATTTTATAAAATTTACTATAAATATTGCAAAATGGAGGTGAGACAGATACTATTGCAACAAATATATTAGAGTTCGGGCTATTGTTAAGTAATTCTTGAGTAATTCTATGAAATGGGCTATAGAAGAAATGAGAAACGTCTTCTGCAAATGCTTTAATATTAAGAATGATTGAGGCAGGTGGTGACTGGCCATCCACTAAATAGGCCCCATAAGTGCCGCCATTAGAAGATATGGAAATCAGCGTAAGGGGAAACGTTCAAGGTTAAAGGGTTTTGAGAAGTGTGTGGCAGTTTCACTAAACGCTACTCCCGGCTTTATGCCTTTAACACTTGACCCTTGGAGTATAGGTTCCGTTCTTGCGCCTCCAACCATTGGCCAACTACGGCAAAGACCCTTGGGGTCAGGGATCTCTGTCGACCCCAGGGAGTAATGGGGTTCCGCGGTGTCGCCACATACCGAACACTCGCCACAAGCCCTGTGGGGTATTATTATTATAAAATGGCTGATCACACTTTCTTTTAACGAACTCCGTGGCGCAATGGGCGAATAGCCAGCTGAGACACAGGACGCGGGTTCGATTCCCGCCACGGAACAAATGTAATCATGATATACAGATTTTTTCCCGGGTCTGGATGTTTTTTTATGTATTATAAGATATATATATAGATATACTCTTTATTGCACACCAAATAAAAAATACAGTAATGGTAAATTAAAGTAAAGTAATAGTGAAGGAAATAAACAATAAATAACGTTTCAATGAGCGGTCTTAACGCTAAAAGCGATATACTATATATGTAAATATATATTTACAAACGAAAAAAATATATAAGTATTCTATCAGTTATCTGGTTCCCATAGTACAAGCTCTGCTTAGTTTGGGGCAATATTTATTTATTTATGGTGATACTGAGGAGGTCAAATTCACTATCCTACCTTAAAATCTACTATTCCTACCGTCATGCAAACTTGTGTGAGGACACTATCTATCGTATATAAATAAATTTATCCTTATTAGGTTAACATTATAAGGAAAATTAATACTGACTGGCCCAATGGGATACTAAATATTTGAATTGTACCATTTTAGACCTGAATTTAAAGCTGATAGGTTGGTTTGATTTCAAAATGTCTTCGAGAAGCTTAACGGTGTTCATCTTTGTAGTTTTACTAAATGCATGTAAGTAAGCAAGTATTATTTATTGTATTTTATTAGTACATGCATAATTAGTCAAAACATAGTTGACTTACACGAGCTCTAAACGATACTACTAGAATGAGGGGGACCTATGATTTAAAAATGGCCACTTTATTTCACACTAAAGCTTTACTTTATATATCTTGAAAGGATTCCTATGCAGTGTTTTTTAACTGGGACAGTGTGGGAAAATCCGCAACCATAGCAGATATAGATAAACTGTCTGAAAAATCATGTAATAATTTTGATATAGCAAATTTTAAAATTAATAAATTTCACAATTATTTTTTAATGCGACTCCTGTCATTTTTATGTTAGTATTATTTCATTGTATCAGAGTTAATAAATCTAAACAGCAGAAGTTGATCTAATGAACACTTTTTCATACAATGCATCCATAGACTAATTCATTCGTCAGAGTAGAGAAAAGTAGGAGATAAACTGCAAGCATAGCCGGCTGAGACGCAGGAAGTAGTGGGTTCGATTCCCGCCACGGAACAAATGTTTGCATGATCAACAAATATTTGTTCCGGGTCTGGACGTTTTTCTATTTATTAGTATGTATTTACAAAAAAAAGTACCTATATAAAAGTATAGTATCTGTTATCTGGTTCCTATAGTACAAGCTCTGCTTAGTTTGGAGCTAGATAGCGCTTTGTGAAATGTCCACCAATATTTATTATTTATTTATTATTATAGACCATGCTTGGAGTTTCCCTAACGCGATCGAATCAGAATGATCGAGTCGAATCGCTTCTTAGACAAACCAACATGGTGGAATGGTTATGCAGTACAAGACTTCAGCACTTCGATTTATCGATAATTAACACGGCATCGCTGAAGAGTCTGCAAAACTGCTCAGGTTTTGACAGAATCAAAGACTTTTTCTTAGGTCACAAACGCTAGACATAAAGACTGATTATTAGGCATAAAGGACATTACAGGCAAAATTCATTTCTGTGGTGTGCAAGCGACAACTTTAATAAATTGTGCAAGAGCAATGATTTCTTTCGATCGATTTCGATTCAGCACGAATGTCAACTCAGCTAATCAGTGATTGACCAAAGACTTCTTTGTTAGCGGTAACGTTAGTATGGTTTAATCTACTAACTAGTAGTTCTGTGAGAACAGTAGACCTCGCGAGCCCTATAACCATGCATTAACCGACACTCTCCCCTTTCCCCTCATTTAGCAATTACTTAGCAGGTCGAACCTGGTGGCTACGGCTTCGTCTCGTGAAGGCGGAGAGGGCTGCGTACAAATTTTCAGAAATATATTAAAAAATTTAAATCCGTCCATATATGTATAACGCTACAGCAAACTTCCCCAACAACACTTAGGGCTGTACTACCCCAGAAACAAACAAATGAAAATCTCCAAACAAGGTCTAAAATACGAATTTTTGGTTTCAGTTGTGACGAGTGATTCTTTGGTAAGTTGTCAATAACCTTTTCTATTAGTTAAGATTAGCGAGAATTATCCAAGAATTATAAAAACTCGTTCATGATCATCATCATATAGTAGATGTAATAAATAAATGAATATGTGTGTTTTTGTTTGTGTTTTTGTAGTACATGGGTTTAGTCTCTACTCTGTATCTAATCTTACGTATTTAGACGTTATTATACATATAATATGACTTAAACTATGCTTCAGCTAAGCTTAGCTTAAGGCTATCTGTAAGCAATGTCTGTAAGAACCAAATTTGTGAACTAGCACTGTATTTTAAACAGCATTGTCAGGTCTGTAAATCTTCACGAAATAAATTATTAGATTTTGATTACTTTTAAAAACACAATTAAATTAATAAACATCAATAACTTAACAATAACTTAATACATGATGAGAGGTGAGAGGTTATTTATGTCATTCTTCTTTCATTTCAAGGTTAAAAAGATGGCTTAATGATCATCATTTTTATAGCTACGACAAATTCATAGAATATAGGATTATGCCATTGTATTTCATCATAGATTATAATGAATGTGATTAGCCTCGTTCTATTTTCACATTTACTTTCGGCTCTAGAGCCGGAAATCGCATTACCTATGACCTACTTTCAGAGCATGAATGATAAAAAATATGTTACTTACCTAGACGATGTAATACTTTAAGTATCGACCGCTATTTAAATTTATTATTATTTATTGCAGGACACAGGATCTAAGAAATATTGCACTGAAACAATTGGTATGTAAGAAAATCAAACGCAAAATCAAAATAGCACATAAATTTCGGTTGTTTGTCAAATAGTGGTTTATATACGTACTGGCCCCGAAACAGGATATGTACGACTTTTCAGTATTCTTAATTCAAAATTACGTAATTAATTTCTCTGTATCACGCGACTTTGCCAATCTGCGTGCGCGGTGATCTGCTTTGCCATTTCGTACCGTCGGCAAAGTTAGTTTACGTTTTTAATAACTATAGAAAAAAAAATTAAATTAGGTTTTAGCTTAGTTAAGTAGTTTGGTTAAGTCGGTTATATTTTTGTGAAGTTACTGGTTCTGGTTATTTTCTTTTATCCCCAATTTCCGCCCGCGCCGGTGGCGTTGAAGGTGGGGGCAACTGGAAATGACTGGATAAGTATCTTCTTAGGGGCCATCTATTAATTACGTGATGTGTTCAAGGGCGGGGGGGGGTCTCACGGGGGGAGAGGGGGGGGTCTTGGCTAATATCACGATATTTTTTAATTTTATTACTGTAAATCTAGATTACGAGAGAAGCAATCTCGAAATAATGAAGCCAATTGTGTTTTTTAAATAAGTCCAACGCATTTACCAATTACATTTACAATTTTTTTTAAATCTCACGTGAGATAAAGGGAGGGAGGGAGGAAGGAGGTCGAAACAAATCTCGCAACATCTCCCCAAGGGGGGGGGGGGGTCAATAAACCATCAAAAACGTCTCATGTAATTAATATTTTAAGATTGTTTCAGGACCGACCAAATTGAAGTCTGCTGTAAGTATATTATAATCAAATATTCGTTTTTATGTGGCTGTATTGAAAACACAAATTGTTTGATACTCTTATTGAACCTAACGATGATTAATCATACCTACTCATGCAGACGTTGCTAATTGGTAACCTCTTGAAAGAAAGTATAAAGAAAGAAAATACATTTATTTGTACCCACAGACAACACTGTAAGACAACATTGTAACACAATAACACGCATAACAACACACATAAGACACTGATAACAATTGACATTAAACAGCCTCCATGGCGCCATGGGCGAAGAGCCGGCTAAGACGCAAAAGGTTGCAGATTCGATTCCCCTCGCGGAACTAATGTTTGTATGATCTACCTACAGATATTTGTTCCGGGTCGAGTTGTTTCTGTATAACAAGTATGTATTTACAAAAAAAGTAAATACTTAAGTATTATACTCGTATCTGGTTCCCATAGTACAAGTTTTATTTAGTTTGGGGCTAAATAGCGCTGTGTGAAATGTCCAGCATTATTTATTTATTTTACATAAAAACAAATTAAGATATAACAGAGAAGTAGGTAGTGGTTATACTTTTAGATAAAAACAAAAAGGGGGGATTGCTAATAGTCAAAGTAGGCCCTGCTTCACTACATAGATAATCTCACGCACGCGTTTATAAAGAAAGTTACATTACGTTATTACGTGGAGTGTCAATCCGGTGAGCGAGACAGAGCGAAGAGCCTATGTTTAGTGCAAGCGAGAGAGAAGGGAATAGGTCAGTCCGATTGTGACTGAAGCGAAATTGTGTGCATGAACCTAATTTGAGCTGCCCACTTGCGAGACGCTTGTGCCGTATCTTCCCTTTTTGTTTTAATCTAAGGGTTATAACCACAAAATAGATAAATAAGTACTATTCTGTGTTATTATTACCATATAGTAGGTAGCCTACCAACCCAAGCAGTACTAAAGTAGGTACTATAAGTACCCCTTGCATGTTTAAATATTGAAATAAGTACTTGAAGAAAGATTTTTTTATGAAGTTATAGTTTGTTTATTAAAACAGTTTTTATCTAAACACACGACGTGTAATAAAAAATTTTTGGAAATCATCCTTCTATAAGTTTTTATCTATATGCACGGGGCTACCAGTAAGCGACGCTGTCTTTAAATAAACAGAACTATCGTGTTTGAAACTTCTTACTAATGAATAAGTTTTAAGTAAACGCGGTGGACGGTCGCGCATATTTTATGAATGAAGAATTATGAATTTACAACAAATTACTTTCAATTTGTTTCAGGGTTCCAAATTTCTAATACAAGGAGAACAGGTAAAACTTGCAGGAATTGACTTGGAGAACATTGACAGGGTTTGATTTAGAGCACTTATACCTCACTGGCAAGAGTGGTAGAGTTCCTTGTGAAAGGACTCACCCGGAGAAATACTACCATCCTACCTATTTTTGCCACCAAGCAGCATTGCTGTGTTTCGGTTTGAAGGTTATGGTTGCCGGTGAAATTACAGGCACATGAGGCGTTATACTTGTATGCCTCAAGAACGCAGGGCAGGGAATGTTAGGGCACATTTTTAAGATGCGCGGCCTGCTTTGTTATAGGCAATGGTTACCACTTAACATCAGGTGGGACTTGCCACATATCCATGAGTATAAAAAAAAATGTAAAATATATACCTATCACTATACATAAGAATTTTAAAATCTTGCTACGCCCGCTTAGGCCATCTATCTAACGGCTTGTACTTGACCCACTGACATACGACGTATACTAAGCCTAAACCGCTCTCTTAGAGACTTGCAATTCTTTGTGAGATGTGGACTGAATATGTACTAAGATCGGATTTGCCGAAGTTCATCCCCTAAGTGTATGAAAAAATGTTTTATTAAATCGCATCCTTGGGTTTATAAACCAAAACTTAAAACTTAGAGATTTTTTTTTTTGTTTTAAAAATCTCTTTTTGTCTGTATGTAAAGTGGTATTTCATTTTGTTTAGCAAAACATTATTCAATGCAAAATTCAAATGTCCGCTCAAAGATTTGATGGCAGCCACCAGTGGACCACCAATTGGCAACGTTACGCTGATGTCTGCTCCAAGCTCTTAAAACACTTTTTTTGCCCCTACCTCTCCCCTCTTCAGTAATGGATAAATTACCCTAAAAATAACGACTTCGTAAAAAGCTACATTTCTTTCAAAAGAAAGGAGGAGAAAAGGGCCTCTTCCTTTTCTTTCCCAAATGACCTACAGAGCAAATATAGTTTCGGGTCTCTGGATATTGTTTTATTAGTAAGGTACATAAAATTCCTGATATCCACGACACAGGAAATCTAATGTACGGTTTCGTTGTTTTCGTTGAAAAAATAAAATAAAAAAAGTCTTGAAATATCAACGTGCGTGTTTAATTTTACAGGGGGCACCTGGCCTGAAAGGCGACCAGGTAAATATATTTTTATAAAAGTATATTTTCAATACTGTTATAATGTATTTTAATTAAATGTTATATTTTAGGGCCCCATTGGAATTCCTGGAACTCCCGGGACGTGTGCCTGTCCAGGTAAATAATCAATTTTAATAATCGATTTGATAATGACATACATTTTTTGAGATATTTTTTTTTGTATATTATCATAATTAAGTTATACCTTATTTGAAGAAATAGTAAATTCGTCAACTTTTGATTGTAAAGTTTGTATACGACACATTAAGTAAACATCAAATTTAAAAAAGATAGATTTTAAATTTATCAATTTATTTTTCTTGTTTCTTTCGTTTCTTTTCCTGTGGTACTTGAACTTATGTACATCTTCGTCTGTAATCGATGCGTGTCAAGCATTTGTCCCGCACCGGAAATCGAAGCCGCAACGTCCTGCATCTCAGCTGACTATTTGATAATTTAACTACTCTTATAATTTATGTCACGCACATTTTGGCGTGTTTGGAGTGGAGTCAGGGGAGTGTTCCTGTGTGTGCAACATTCCGCTGCACTCCACGCAGATTAATGGAAATGGAGTCCTCGTGTACAGCCAGCTTTAATAAACTAAACAAAACATTTTCTCTTCTTGTTTCCAAAGCGTTATTTGAAGAAGAGAGAGTAACTGAACCAGAAGAATGGGGCAATGAAATCGAATACGCTGCTAGTAAAACTTGTAGAAATGCTCCACCTGGTGTTGACGGTAAGTAGGAAGGAGGAGGATGATAAAACAGCGTCTGTTTTATTGTTCTATTTTAGACACAATGCCATCTAGCCCCAAACTAGATAAGCAAAGCTTATACTATGGAAACCAGATACCTAACTGATTGAACACTTACATAATTTTTATTTATTGTAAATACATAGGTACT
Source organism: Philereme transversata (assembly GCA_963924445.1). Lineage (NCBI taxonomy): Eukaryota > Metazoa > Arthropoda > Insecta > Lepidoptera > Geometridae > Philereme > Philereme transversata. The sequence goes on from OZ004338.1 coordinate 23,652,453, forward strand.
TATAGTATACAGAAAAACACCAGACCCAGAACATATATCTGTAGATCATGCAAACATTTGTTCCGCAGTGGGAATTGAACCCGCAACTTCTCAGCGCCCACTGCGCCACGGGGGTTGTAACCATTTTGATTATTTTTATATTTCATCTATGGAAACATCTCATCTATTAATTGGCCCTCAGCATATACAGGGTGTTTGGTAATATACCTACTAACGATATTCAAGTGACGGTTTCTCAAAACATAAAAAATACTTCTTGAAAATAAAGAAATCCACTAAGTTTAGGTGATTAATTCGTTATAAAACTTACTGCCTATTCTTGCATTCGACATCCAAAAATAAAGGCCGATTTGATATCTCTTTCGGAAATGGCTGCGGGTTTTGGGTTAGAAAGGAACAACAAGAGATATCTCGAGACGTCACCAATACAGTATCTGTGATTAGATGGCAAGCATTATGCAATAGCACAACATATGTTTAGTAAAATGTTTCTTTTTACATGCCAAAATAAATTTCACATTTCTTTGGAAAACATTTCACAAATTTATTTACTATGCTCATCAAAATAACCCCTTTCATTTTTATGCGTATATTATCAAACACCCTATATCTTCTTCGGATAGAAAATTTAATATATTTGATGTTTAATCTACTTATTTATAAGTTTTCCTAAAATTGTAAAATATCAAAAAGTGCATACATTTTTTGTTGTGCTATTAAATATTCCCCATTAACAGAGCTTTTTTTTCAGGTTTAAGGTATATATATGAAGATAAACCAATAGAAGTTACATGCGATGCTATTACCAAGAAAACCTGTCTCAATATTGCTACTGAAGGCAAAGAAGTATTATATACAGAATCAAAGCCATTTTGGCTGAGTGACAAATCCGTTACTCTTAATGAAATTTATGGTGTGAGTACCTACTATGCAAATATCATAGAAAGCCAATAGTATATTGTTATAGAAGGGCCGTAAGTGATCTATTACACCCGAGATATTTTGGCGTACGAGAACGCGAGTGAGGATGCTAATAAGTTGAGGGTGTTATTGATCGCTTACACATAACGTATCATCACGAAAGATATAAGTCTTTTTCATAATAGGTTGCTCCTAAAAAGATAATTATGCGTTCCCGGTGCCATTGTTTCTTTTTTCACAACCGAACTGTGGCTTGTTCCATTTTCAAATAGATATAAGGAGCAGTCATGGAAATTTATTTTATTAAAAATATTTTAAATTTGTCCAGTCCCATTTTTTAATACAAATGTGGATTTATAACGGAGATTGTATTTCATTTTATCATATGTATATTATTAATGCAGTGAGCCTCATTCTATTTTCAAATTTACTTACGGCCATAAGTCGCATTTACGGAGCAGTTTACAAGTTAACAATTACCTACTTCTAGAGCATGAGTGGTGAAGATAGAAATAACAAACCTTTACGGTTCCTAGTTGAAAAGAAAAAAATAAAAAAGTGTGTGTATACTTATGTATGCACGTAAGAAGCTTCTTTGACGTAACAGAACAAAAAATAGCTAAAGATTTCATCCCGTATGCTACAACTCTTTGTTTTTAAAAGGAATGATAAATTTATAGGTATAGTTATAAGTTTTCACGGAAACTTGAGAGACAGTTATCAGCTAACTTCATCATATCGCTTTTTGGATGTCGCTGTGCGCGCGCATCATATAAATTTTACTTTCATGTTTTTTTCCAAACACGCCAAAAGAAGTATAACTTCAAAATTGTAACTGAATTTGGGGGGGGAATAACAACGATTTTCACCAGTTATGTCTGATTTTGGTTTCAGTTGGAAAGTGATCAGTTCTTATGGCTTCAGCGCGAGTCTTATAGCGCCAATCTGACCATAAGGTATCATTGTAAGAACTCCATTCCGGTTGGCGAGCATGCCTTGGCATTGCTGACGTGGAAAAATATAATCGTCGGACCGTCATCGACAGAATCGACACCATTTCACTACAATATAGAGAAAGACGGTTGCTCCGTAAGTTATTGTTACCACACGCCGACGAGATACAGTCTCAAACTGGTTCGGGGGGCAGTTTTATCGAGCTTTTCACTTAATTTATGTAGCTAATATGATTTTTTTAGACATGTCATAATATACTTAACTGAATTAACAAGTTTAATTCGTTATATACTGTAATACATGCATACTCAATATAAAAATTTTGCCAGTGTTGAGTGTTTTGTCTATATATCATGGACTTTTTTATGGACTTTGACTCCTGAATGAGGTAAAACATTCGACAGATAGATTATTCTGTAGTGATAATGATGAATGATGCTTCCTGCGATTATTATATCTGCTCATTACCTAATTATCACTTATCTATGTAGCTCAAGTGTATATTTCGATTGCAAGTGTATATTTTTATGTGAGAAATAAAAACTTTTTACTTTTTTACTTTACACATTCAGCGACATAAAAGTCGTATAAAAAAACGATTTAATTTTTTGCAATAAGTTAATTTTCTGCTACACAGATAATTAGTGGTTTTTTAATTATTTTTTCTACCTTTTTCCCCACACTCATCATCCTTATCAGACTTCACCCACTGCTGGGTATAGGTCTCCCCAAGTTTGTGCCATCCGCCAAGATCCTGCGTTAGTATCACCCATTGACGGCCCGCGACTTTAACGTTGTATTTTTCCCACATTCCCTTTAGAAGCCCTTTAAATCCCTTTAGTGGCCTAATTTTTTCACTAACACCTTTCTTATATCATTTGAATCCATCTCTTCTTTAGCATTCCCCTTCTGCTAAAAAAGTGTACCTACATCCGTGTGACATACTCATGCTATGCTAGCCTATTGCTTCTCAGCTTCTCTGTTACGATTCCTAAACAAACGTTGAGTAGCAATTCACTACCTGAATAGCTGAAATATCTAAACATATGCGTATAGAATTAGTTATGTCTTAGTATTCCCGCAGAATTAATAAAGTTGCGCACTTTCATTCATATAAGACATAATAATTAAAAAAAAAACACTTATTTAATGACATTTAAATAAGTGAAAGTGATGAATATTAAAATCCATCAAGAAAATTACATTACAGATATACAAACGCCGATACATCCTAGTAGACAAATAACTACTTTTGTATACTAATTTGTATATTATTTCTCTGTGCTAATATCTATTGTTTTCATTTTCAGTTGGCTAAGGAAGATACTTGGAGCTCAACAGATATTGTTCTGGTTTCACCTTTAGTAGACAGACTTCCGATTATAGATTTTTATGTAAAAGACGTAAGAAATGGAAATCAAGCCCTGCGGATTGAAATCTTAAATTTATGTTTTGAATAATATTTTCAATTTGTTTTATGACCAGGGGCCCAATTCTGCTGATTTATAAGAAAAACTATTATCGAGCCATACCATTATTAAACGATTATGATTGTTATTCCTGTCATATGCTACCAAATGTGCAATGGGTTTTTCATAGCAACGGCGGCCATTGAAAAAAGATTGTGTTAGTAGAATACCAAAAGGTATCTATAGTGGCGATTTTTCGACGATACCATAGTCATAGTGAAGCGATTGGTTTAGTAGAATTGGGGCCCAGGTGTCAGGGAGATTAAACAACGTACATTTTGCTAAAATGGTAACTGTTCTAGGGGCAGGGGAGGGGGAAAACTTAGTATGGTCAAAAGATGCATAAAATGATTCCAGCTGTAAATTTACCCCGATTTAAAACAAAATTAAAACCCTCTGACACCTGGCCTACTGTAGTATTGACTTCAGTTATATAATGCAAGATCGAAAAAGCTAAAGAATAAAATGTGCTACCATTCACAAATTCACAATGTAATTGCATTATATCGTCAGGACTTCCTGATACCATAGAGAATGGCGAACCACTAAGAACGTGGAATCCAGGCTTATTCGCTTAGGCCTAATTTACATTGCCACAGAATGGAATGGAAGCGAATTTATTTAACGAAATTGTACGCAGCATAACAAAGTTTGTGTCAATTGAGTAAAGTACAAACTACTCGTAGATATGAGCCAAAAAGCAGGCGAGCTAAAAAATCATTGTCAGTAAAACGCGCGACCTGTTTTTCTGTCTAGTTTGTGTAGTATGTAATTCGCTTCCATTCCGTTCCGTGGCAATGCAAATTGAGCCTAAGAGTTCACTCTCCCTTGATACAATATTGTAAATATTTTAAAACATAATAATTTAAACCATATTTCTTTCTTATGTCTCATCTGATTTAAATGTATTATATTTAGCAAATATGTAGTAAAACAAGCTATGTAGCAAATAAATGATTGTCTATGTCTATAAGACTTAGGTTGTAAAGCAATTCTCAGAAAATGTTTAAATACATGATGTTTTATTTGCTGACTAATAAAAATACTATGTTGAATAAACAATCATATTAACATTGTATATTTATTTAACAGTTTATTGCAGTTTATTAACATCAGGTGGGCCTTAAGCTTGTTCCATCTCCATGTACCATAAAAAAGGGTATAGGAAACGCCCAGGTACATGTCTGTACCTTGTATAGATACTAGGAAGCAACTGAAGGGACTCATCGACCCCGCCGGTGGGGTCGATGTTTACCATGTTAATTTATGTAAATAGCACTGAAATTTAAAAAAAGGAGTTGACGTCACAAATTATACTTAATATACGAATTATACATATAATAATAAATACAAGACATACAATTTATGAGAAACATCTAGACAGAGCAACTGTATATCTAGTGTGTTCCTTTCTAACGATCAGTTTCATATAATCAGTCAGTTGTTCCTGTCATAAAACCCGACCAATTTACAAAGTATTATTTTAATAGGAACTATCTATAAACGTTCTAACCAATTGTAATCAACCGTATTATCCATTTTTACCAGATTCAAACTGAAACTGGTTGCAACAAATGTTACGTAATTGCCCCAGAAGTTAACGGTGTGCAACAGTAAAGTGAAAATGATGAAGCTGGTTTTCTGTGACGCCGAATTGAAAACACATTAAGTTGTTTAAGTACAGCCATTGTTACCATTCATGCAGACTTCGCATGGGTGGACACTACTAATTTTAATAAGGATAAAATTATAAGGAAAATAATATTAACATTGTCACCATAGGATACTGTTTTAATATATTATTTTAAAACCGAACTTTATGCTGAAAGGTTTGTTTAATTTAAAAATGACTTCGAAAAGTTTATGTGTGTTCATATTTGCAGTTTTGCTAAATTCATGTGAGTAAGCGAGTGTTATTGTTTTTAATTTAGTGACCATATTATCCACGTTCTTATTCATAGTCAAACTAGCTAATGCCCGCAACTTCGTACGCGTTACACTGCTAAATGTGTAGGTAACCTAGAAATAAAGCTAAACTCGCTGTTGCAACTTAACTTGATTTATGGGATAAAAGATAGCCTATGTGGTAATCCAGGTTATAATTTACATATATACCAAATTTCGTCAAAATCGGTTGAGCCGTTATGACGTGATTGAGTAACAAACAAACAAACATCCAAACTTTTACATTTAAAATGAGTGATATAGTCAAATATCTAAATAAGTTATTATGTTGAAAAAATACTTTTTCAAAAAATGCTTTTATAAAATGTATAATTGGAACCGCAAGCACATTCAAATGAGCCCAAACACTAGTAGCCTACAAGAATCCATTCAGAAGTTTCGTTGTTTTGCATCCATCTCCATCATGAGACCACCTTTATGGTACCATATGATTGCATTGTCACCTAAGTTACATAATGTATTCTGAATTTCAGTTCATATGTTGGGACTGGTTTAAAATTCAGTAATAAAAAAGGCCTTATTTATAATTTACAAATTTAATTTTTATTTCAGTTGCGACTAGCGAGAGTATCACTCTGGTGAGTATATTTTATTATTATACTTGAGGAAAATGTATTCTCAAATTATTACAGTTTATTTGTATCAGAACTTAAATAGGTATTATTACTTACCACTACAACGTATGTATAGTGCTTATTTATAATGTTTATTAGGTTTAATTTAAAAATAAATTAAAAATACTAGTGATTCGGTATCCTCGAAATGCATGACCAACTTACTAGACCTAACGAAAATTATAAATCAAATTAGGTACAAGACATTGCAATTATTCTGGATTTCAGAGTTTTCCCTATATTTGTGTGACTAAAGCTAGATGCAATGCAAATTTGGTATTGAATTTGGGTTACTGGTGTACCTACTCTATCAAAGTTTAGTTTTAATTTTATCTAATAACTTAAAAACTACAAGGTTTAAACCAAAAATAAAACGTTGCTGAAATGTAATAACGAAGACCTTTCATTAGACGTCCCATTGAACTGATTGCCTCATTTTTTTTTGTACAGCTCTTGAACACCAATTATTCAACAACCTTCTCACATTTTTAACTCATTTAGTTACATCAGGATTGTGTTTTCACTACCTACCTATATATCAAATTTCACGATAATCGGATCAACGCTTCGAAAGTTATCCTCGGACAAACACATACATACATACAAAACCGATTCGTCAAAGTTGATTTGGAGATCTCGCTTCGCACGATCAATAAATATACCTGACCATAAGCTATTACCAAAATTTATAGGAGTAAACGATTCGTTATTGTCTGTTAAATTACGAAGTGACGTTCCATGTACTAGATTATATGACATCACTTGAATGGGTGACCGTTAGTGGCATTTACAACTACTTCTTTCCGTGCTTCCGTGTCCTTCAGACGCGGTACAAATTTCGTTCTGTTATGGTCTTCACCAATCTCAATAGCGGAGATTTGTATGGCTATAAAACATAATACATAAGGCACATAGCTCAAAGAACTGACGGCCGTTGGGGCAGAAAGGTTCTCGAATGGAGACCACGCACTGTAAAGCGCAGCGTAGGATGGCCCCCTCCCACTAGATGGAAAGACGACCTGTTAAAGGACCTGTTCCAGCAAGGAAGCCGTTAGGTGCAGGCCGCATAACATCGGTCACTCTGTAAATCTATAGGGATGACCTATGTTCAGCAGTGGATATGATGATGATGATGAAAACATAAATACCAAGACTAGTTAAACGAGTTTTTGTCAGTCATTTTGCCTTTTTATCACTTAATTATTTTTTGCAGGAAAATATAATTCTTGGAGAACAATGCAGTTCAGAAATTGGTAATGTAACATAATCACTAACTGATTAAAAAACAGTGTGAGCTAGTTGCTTTCAACGCCACCAGTGGTGGCCACTGGGAATTTCACATAGTTATTAGATTTTTCGAATATCTATAATATAGTCATTTGTATAGCATGGCAACAAGACTAACATTACATACAATCCTTGTCGTTTCAGAGATTTCGTTATAAGCTAATAAGTAGATTTATTTTTTAACCGAATCCAAAAAAGGAGAAAGTTCTCAATTCATCGGAATTCCTCAGAACTTCGTCGTTTAACAACCGATTTGATTATTTTCATATATTATTTTTTTTATTTGAAAGGATATACTTCGGTATTGGTCTCTTAGAAATTTCATTAAAATTAGTTCAGTAGTTTAGTTAACTCCGTTGTATTTTTATTAAAAAGTTACTTGTGAATTCCATTTACAAAAAAAAGTTAAGTATTGTATCAGTTATCTGGTTCCTATAGCTACACAAGCTCTGCTTAGATTTGGCTAGATAGCGCTGTGTGAAATCTCCAGCAATATTTATTTATTATTTATTTATCTTAAGAAGCTTGTTCATCGATTGAGTATTTTGTAATCGAAGGTTCAGGTCAGCGTTAACTTATGGCAACGTTAGTTCTAAAAAAAGCCTATTTTCTTATTTCTTTTAGTAAATACCATTGTAAAAAGTTGCACTTTTCCTCCTCCCTCCTCACTTATGAATTTTATATTCCTTGCTTCGGTTTATTTACCGTGCCTTTTACAAAACTGCTGAATCCTGTCCTACAGTACTTGAAAAATGAAAATGTAAAATTATTTTATTACCTTACAATCTAGACACAACACATATAAAATAAGCATAACGGGCGGTCTTATCGCATAACAAAGCGATCTGTGAACTGAGTCAAATGGTCTGAGACGCACCATTTCCTCTGGTTGTTTATGTATTTTTATTCTTATATTTATAGAATTATCGATTGGTTTTCTCACTAGGCGTAGCCTGTATCGAGGAAACCAAAGCTCGGAAAGTTGGAACATAAAGCCTACAAGTTGGTCGACTGACAGATTCAATTATACCTAGGTTAATAAATAAATAGGTAATAAATATTAGAATTACTGAGGTAAAAATAAAATAATATTAAGTATAAAAAAATAAAATAAAGTATAAATAAGTTAGTATCAAAGATATTAAAATATATTATAATAAATTAGGAGTTTTTTTAAATAAATATTTTTAGTTTTGCCTCAGTTTGTTCGTTAAAATTTTTGTGATGGTTTTAAAATTCTTCGTATTTTCCGTATGTGTTCACTAATACTACAAAAATAAAAATACTATTCAGTATAAATAGTCATACAATACGAAATAGTCGATATAATTGGCAACACTAGTTGCGTAAAGGGCAAATGGGAATGATCGGATATGTACCTATCCTTTTTAATTTTGTGTTTTTTTCAGCCGTGTGCAGTATACAAGTGGTAAGTCTTTTATATAACTTTATATCTTAAATGTCCTTAGTATGTCCTGAGGGCCAATCACGCTAATTTTGAACGTGTCGAACGTTGGAACTTAACGTGTTTGGTTTGGGTTTCACGTTGATTTCACGCGTGCCAGCGCGATACGAAATGTGCATAACGTATCGGTTTTGTTTTACTTTGGAATTATCGTTGAAAATTAGCGCGATTGCCCCCCTGATTTATTTTAACTTATGTGCAGCTGTGTAGAGACTGGACAGCACTGCAGACTGAAACATTTTATTCGTTAATTTTACACTCGTATCTTTTATAATCTTAAGAGCCCACTGGATCTCAAAGTTGAGCAGAGGCCTCCCTTCACTTCTTTCATCCATTCCGGTTGAGAGATACTGATACTAATTTACCATTGTATGGGTCGAGTTCGTCCCGCAAGCCATCACCTTTGGGCTCGGCACGCGGCCCTACGCCTTGTGAAGCCCTAGCCTAAAATACGTCGCGTACTTTTTATGAACGGTTGATCAACATTAGGTAGTAGGTTTATAGACGGTTCCAGCTTACCAAATACTTTGTAAATTGGTTGGTTTTCCTGCTAACTGATAAAAAGTAATATGGTTATGACCCCCGTAAAATAACCTAAAAATAAATCACACTAACAGTATAAATGTAAAATTTTTGATGTTTGTTTATTTGTTTGTTACTCAATCACGTCATAATGGCTTAACTGATTTCGATGAAATTTGGTGGGTTAATAGATTATGACCTAGATTCAAACATAAGCTTCTTTTTGTTGGCAAACAACGCGCTCGAAGCCGCTGGTTGAATCTAATAAAAATATGTTCATCAATATTGAATTACCTAATTATGTATGTACAATCTTTTTCAACATATTTTTTTTAACTTTTCCGTTGTGTCTTATCTTGTTCATTAGTTAAGTACTTAGGTGTTTTAATAAATAATAAATTGTTTTTTAAGGGAAAACGTGGGATCGCATTGCTAGGGGCTCGTGACCAAAAAGCACCACAGGTATTAATCATTTATATTTTTTTACTTTAGCCTATTTTCTTTAATTTATATGGTCTTGCAATTTAAACTGCAAATAATGACAGTTTAATTTGTTTTTATGATACTGCAAAGTTATCACGTCATGCCAACTATGTATTAGAAGTCAAATCGGACTTCCCTTAACAAGTACTTGTTTAATTTTCTTAAAAACACCCCTATATAAGTTTATTGCGCGAGTGTGAGATTATGCATAGTATATACAGGGCGAAGGCTAAAAATACGTTAAAAAAAATCTGTCAGAGACCTATTTTTTCAGGACGCGTGGGTATTAAGTTGAAACAATACCAAATACTAAGTTCGACGGCCCTTTGGAGCTGTATAAAATCGTTCATTTGTAGTTTATAATTTAAAAAATATATATGTAGCCCTCGGTGCGCGAGTCAGTCTCGCACTTGTCCGGTTTTTATTTATAATGATATGTATTTTTACAGGGTCCACGTGGCTTGAAAGGACCTTCAGGTGACCAGGTGAATAAATTCTCTAATCTAGTTAAATTTCTTAACACGTCATTAGGCACCCAACGGCTCCCAGCAACGTTTATCATGTCGTATTTCCATCTAGTGAGAGGCCGTCCTAACGTTGCGCTGTCCAGCGTGTGGTCTTCACTCTAGAACATTTCTTCCCCAACAGACGTCAGTTCTTTGAGCTATGTGCCCGCCCACTGGCGCTTTAGCTAGTTATCGTCTTGCCTTGACCTTGTTTTGTTTACGGATCTCCTCATTTCTGAGATCTAGAGAAACACCAAGCATAGTCTTCTCCATAGCACGTTGAGCGACCTTGAGCTTTCTTATAAGAGGCATGGTGAGAGTTCGCGTTTCTGTACATTATGTAACACCCCCTGCTGAAAGACTTTCTCACACCACCTGCTCGACAATGTCAAACTGTATGTCATGTAAACCTCATCAAGAGAAGGTGATTAAATCCCTATGGCTGAGCAGGGGGTAAAGTTGTAGAGAATTTTTGAATTTGGAACCTCATCTGTATTAAAATTTGAACCAAAGAGACACAGAACAATAAAAACTTATTCGTAAAACGAACTAACCGCTGCACAGAATGTACCAACCTAGATTTGGTTTTTATTGTCTCGCAGAAAGTGTGAAAAGTAGAGTATTCTCCTCGTGGATAAAGTTGTCTGCATCTTGGGCGTGCTTATCCCTCTCTGCACTCAGAATTATAGTAACTCCCTCGCTCCGCTCGTGAGTTAACTCTAGAATCCTTTGTTACGTTCGTGATTCAATACAGAGCCTGTGACGCAAGACACTGCTGTAATCACTCGTTTCATAATCTAGTATAAAAGGTTTTTAAACTAATGTTATTTTCTTCAGGGACCCGCTGGAATTCCTGGAACACCCGGAACTTGTGGCTGTGAAAGTAAGTATTTACAATCAATATTATAAATAAATAGTTATTACAAGGGATGTAAACGATCTATTGTATACTCATATCAAGCTCGCTAATCGAGGGTGTTATTGATCGCTTACACCCCTTATTAATCGATTTCATCACGAAAGCGAGGAAATTAAAAAAGACTGTTTTATATCAGTTTATTACTAAAAAGAAAATTTGCTTTCCCGGTATTCTTTGTTTTTTTTTCACTACTAGACTATGCCCTCTTTCATCTAATAAAAATACGGATTTGTCATGGAGGTTGTATTTCATCATATTAAGAATGTGACATCTTTAATTTTTTTTAAATATATTGATCCCTAAGATGAAAATCCTCGGAGCTCTTCGGCAAAACCGGCTAAGAAAGAGATTTAGTTTTATGTCTTAATTTTGTCAAAATACTTTAACTATATAAATATGTTCACTTGACTGTGAACCTTTATAGTCTAACAGAACTAAATTTGTAATGTTGATTTGAAACATTTGTGTTTTGAAATTAATATTCCAGGTTTGGATGGACGGTTTATATTTAGACAGATTATAACGGTTTTGAACCACACGTACACGCTAACCAAATACAATTAATTATTTTTAACTGTGTACTGTGTTTTACTTGTTGTTGGAGAAAATAAAATCGTTCTGGCTGCTATATCGGTTAAAAAGTTAATGTCGATAAAAAAAAGTTTGACCTAACTACAGTTTAATATTAACTTGGAAGTAACTCTGTCTCTCTGTCCCTCTATCCCTCTGCCTGTTTGTTAGGTTTTTACGACTAAAAGGCGCAACCAATTTCGATGAAATTTGGTATATGATATATTAAGACAGGCTTCTTTTTACCGGACAGCAAAGGAGGGTAATGTTTTTATAGACAAACCATGCGTGCGAAGCTGCGCGCGGGTCAGCTAATGTATAGATTTCAAAAAGACAAAAAACTGATCCAACATGCAGTCAACTAAACACTTGTTTTTTTCTTTGTTATCAAAGATTTGGAATCCACAGCTGATTATTTCGTAAGTGGCTTAAAGAGCACACCTGCGAGACACACTTGCAGAAAAGGATTCCCTGATGAAAGTGGTAAGTGTTTGTCCCGTCTTCACAGAAGTAGATTAGCACCCGTCACGCACGGCAGCTATCATTTCCATGACCATATCAGCCAACGGACATCCACTGTTGAACATAGGCCTCCTCATAGATTTCCAAAGCGATCGATCTAGTCTCCTCGATCCAGGATCGGCCTGCACGCAATGCCTCCCAGCAACCTTTGTCATCTTTCCATCTAGTGGGGGGCCGTCCTACGCTGCGCTTTCTAGTGCGTGGTCTCAAACGTGGAAGTATGGTTTTTTAACGAACGGGCGGATAAATGATGGACTAAGTCGCACGTTTTTACATTTTGGTTCGGAACCCAGAAGACGAAAATAGTAAGTTCCTACTTTATCTTATAAGTTACCTTACATTAATAATTAATTTTGTTAACAAATAAATAACGCTGGATATTACACACAGCGCTCTATAGCCCCACGCTAAACAAAGCTTGTACTATTGGAACCAGTTAACTGATATAATTTTTACTTATAATAATTATATTTTTTTTTTGTAATAACAAAATTATGTTATTTCAGGTTTGAAGTACCTATATCCGGGTGGTATGGAAGTAAATTGTAATGATATATCCCAGACAACCTGTCCCACTATAAATATTAAGAGCAAAGAAGTCATATTCAAAGAACACAAACCATTTTGGTTGACTGAAAAATACGTTACAGTGAAAGAAATTTATGGTGTAAGTACATACTAAGCAAATATCAATTGAAATTAATTATTAGTGCATTGTAAAACTTTGCAAGAATTTGTATAATTTTGTAAGCCCTAACCGGCAGATAATATATTTAAGCACTCAATCATGTTTAATTTAAGACCTTATTTTGTAACATATTATCAGCAAAGAATAAATGACTTATGAATATCAATAGATCAAAAAAAGCCAACTACCTATTTATACATAATTTTGTAGGAATCGTAGTTTTGATATGTATTTTTTACTATTATATTAAGGTATTAATATTTGATCGAGCTAAGCGAGATCTCTAAATCAACTTGGGCAAATTGGCGTTGTATGTTTGTTTGTCCGAGGATAACTTTCGAAGCGTTGATCCGATCATCGTGAAATTTTATACATAGGTGATATTTTATACAGTGATGGCACAATTTTGTTGTGACTAAATAAGTTAAAAATGTTGGGGGGTTGTTGAGATATTGGGGATCAAGAGGGGTAAAAAACTAATGAAAATGAGACTATTAGGTCAAGTGAGGCGTCAAATGAAAGGTCTTCATTAGTACATTTCGGCCCCGTTTTTATTTTTATCAAATTTTTTGTAGTTTTTGAGTTGTTAGGCATAATAAAAACTAACGTTATTTATTTCGTGGCACTATTTTGATAGTCAAAGATAACGAATAATATTTTTGTGTTTTTATGGTACACTCGCGAGATCTCAGTTCGGGGCGAACCACTAGTTATATTATTCTCTTATTTTATCTTTTAATTTAATTGCATGCAGCGTTAACTTGTATTGATTGTGCAATTAGCTTTCATATGTACTGTAAAGCATTAATTACTCTTGTATAATTTTATGTGAATGTATCGTTGTAACAATTGTTGGCTGACATGAAAACAAAAAAAAATCAATATAACCAATAAAGTACCAATCATCATTATCATTGCCCACTAGCCTTTGCCCAGCAGTGGGACACAGTAGGCTGATAATAATAATAATTAAAATAGGGCATAAATCAATTAGTTTAACAAAATGTACTGCATACAGGTGAAACGGCTGTAACTACGGATAAACAGACCGTTGGATTAATGCGAAAATTACTGCAGTTGGGCTTGAATTTTTTAAACCTTTTCACCAGTTATGTTTCATTTTGGTTTCAGTTGGAAAGAGATCAGCTTTTATGGCTTCAACGTAAATCTATTAGCGCCAAACTGACCATAAGGTATCATTGTTTGAACTCCAATCCGGTTGGCGAGCATGCCTTGGCACTGCTGACGTGGAGCGATAAGATCGTCGGCCCTGCACCTACAGAATCTACTCCATTTCACTACCGCATAGAGAATGACGGTTGTTCGGTAAGCACGATGTCATCACAACGACTTGTACGAAAATGGCCAATGTATCAAAAACGTGATGAGAAAAACATATAGCGTCACCGAACACAAACCCCGCACCACAGGCCCACATCCACAAAACGTCGCCATAGAGCTGCGGACAGCATTTTTCGTTCATTTTATATCTCTCGCCGCACACAGTTGACGCCGCTTCTCGCTTTGTGTGGTCGTGTGGCCGCCACTGACCGAAAGTGAAAGAAAAAAGTAAAAATAAAAGCTTGTAAAAAAGTGGCCATCGTGGCGTTTTGTGGCTGTGGCAGTGGCTCATGTGCGGGGGAGGCATAATTTTTTTGGAAGACCTATTTATTATTAGTTAATTATTGCTGGACATTTCACAACGCACTATCTAGCCCCAAACTAAGCAGAGCTTGTACTATGGGCACCAGATAACTGACAGAATACTTATATACGTTTTTTTTCTAAATACATACTTATGATATATAGATAAGCACCCAGATACGGAACAAATATCTGTAGATCATGCAAACTTTTGTTCCGCGACGGTAATTGAGCCCGCTACCTCCGGCGGCTTTTTCTCAGCCGGCTATACGTCCACTGCGCCACAGAGGTCGTCAATTCCTATTCAATGACACACAATTTAATGCGTAAGTACCTAAAAACAGCGTTTCAGCACTAATAGACTACGAATAAAACGCCTGTAACAGGTCGGACAGACATGCAGACATACAGACGGACAACATGGCGAAATTATAAGAGTTCCTAGTTCCACTACGGGACCATAAAATCGTACGTAAAATCTGTAATACGTTAATTATTGTATAATATTCGCGAAAGATTGAAAAATGCTACTTACCATATTAGTACAGATTCATACGACCGCAGATCCTTCCAAAGAGCGAATGAGTTGAGTGTGTGAGTGAAGTGAATGAGATCTTTGAGTGTAGACTCAGCGTTCTCATTCATTTTACTCGCATAATTAATGGGTAATGCAACGTTCTAATACAAAAATATATAATAATAAAATTAATACTATTTTTTTTATTTCCAGTTGGCTAAGGAAGACACTTGGAACTCTACAGATATCATTCTGGATTCACCTTTTGTAGACAGACTACCGATTATAGATTTCTATATAAAAGACGTCAGGAATGGAAATCAAGCCCTCCGGATTGAAATTTTAGAACTTTGTTTTGTATAATTTTTACTAAGTAATAAAAAATAAATAAAATAAATATTGCTAGACATTTCACACAGCACTATCTAGCCCCAAACTAAGCAGAGCTTGTACTATGGAAATCAGATAACTGATAGAATACTTATATAAATTTTTTTTGTAAATACTTACTTATAATATATAGAGAAACAACCAGACCCGGAACAAAATATCTGTAGATAATGCAAACATTTGTTCCGCGGCGGGAATCGAACCCGCTACCTCCTACGTCTCAACCGGCTATTCGCCCACTGCACCACGGAGGTCGTCGAGAGTACGTCGGAGGTAATGGTTTTATAGTATTTAATTGACCGCAGTTTTATTACAATAAAAATAAATTGATTATCGCTTGTCGGACCACAGACAGTGAATACTTTACTAGCCAATACGGCTGTACTTATTATTAATTTTATTGAATTATCAAAGCTGAGTAGGGTAAGTGTATTTGTAGTTATGTTCATAAAAAGTAAATTATATGTTTTATATAAAAGGACCAAATCAACTGCAAACATATCTTGTATTATAAAATGAATACAAGAACGGACCACGCACAGCCTACACTGGGCGTTGTCAGAGTTTAACCAATTATAATTTGTAACATTTGTTAAATATGTTTAATAAACGTTTCAAATACTTGACTAGGATAATATTATTTGTAAAAATCAAATAACTTAGATCGAACAATATAGTATAGTTGTCGAGCGCACATTCCGTTCGGGTACGAGAATTAGGCTAGGAAGAAGGCTACGGAGTTACTGACGTTTGGTCTAAAGGCGCGTATGCACTTCACGCATAGTGACATGCCATCGCCTTGACATGAGATACTCGATGCATTTTATGTAAGTGACGGAATCAAAAGGTTCATCACCTTAGAGTCGGTTTTCGCTTGCACCAGTAATGCAAGAATCAATTAATTCTTTTTGACCTCATAAATAGTCTGACAACTTTGATCTGAATAATCTTGAAGTTTATTAACTAACAGTTAAACATTATTTTCTCTAACTCAGTCTATTCTGTAACAAAGTTTCAAAGGGTACCTAACATGTACTCGCGATACGTTGAACAAACCAATTTGAAATTGACGAACCTTTTCATTCATTCGCTGTACTTCCTACCCGCCCTATTGAATAACTTGTGGACCCCACTTTAGTCGTTTATATTATACTTAATTTTAATTATTTTTCCAATACGACTCATAGTACTATAGTGTATATTGCTATGACATCGTCACACCGGTTACGGCAACGTTACCGTTGCCTCATGTGCTGATGTTGCCAACTGTGACTGAACACAACGTTCTCGATTTTAGTATCTTTCTACATTGTGTCGTTAACTACGTTATGACGTTAAGTATTCACGAATCAAAAAATCAAATTAACATTATTATTTGCAACATATACTAATAAGTAAAAATAATACTAGGTAAATATCAACACAATAAGTACATGTACATAAAACTTAAAGCTAGACGTAAACATTGGTTGGAAAAATGTCTCAACTCGGCGTCTGCAGGACGAAATGTGCGACTAACGATAGAGGTGGCAACACTTCAGCAAGCTATTTCATACTTAGTACATACTTATTCTTTTTTGTTCATCTATTTTTGCTACAAAACTTGTCGATATTTTTTATGTTAAAAATGTTTTTTTTAAGTTGCTTCTTGTGAGAATGGACGAATCTGTGTCCTCGCGCATTACAGCAAAGTTATACATTATTCCGTAAGTACTGCTCACGCGGGAATAGTAAAGTCGGGTGCGACAAGGTAGTGGGCCGTGCCTTGAATAATTTAGATGACCCGGACTGGCTCGCGAAATATTATAACAAGTTTCGTGGCTTGATGAAACTTTGTGGGCCTTTGATTATGATTCGGCAAAAAGTAAGTTTGAAGTCTGACTAGATATTTGATTCCAGGCCATGTGGGTACCCAACTTTTTTACATTACCCCGAATTTTAGATTTGCAGTCCTTTGTCCTTTGTTAATGAGGATCATCATCATCATCCACAGTCCATAAGTACCCACTGCTGTGTGGGTGTTTGCTAGGCCTTTGTAAACACCACCGGTCCTGTGCCTGTGTGCGCTTCTATATTTCATAAAGAAATATATTGATTTAAAACAAGTAACTTTTGAACAAAAATGGGTACGGTTTCCGTAAATACGATCATGTGTCTGAGTATCGCTCCAAACTGAAGTGGCTCTCAATTCGTGACAGAAGAAATTTAAGAACTTTATGTTTTATTTTTTCAGTCCTTAGGGACTCCTTTACTTCTCATTATGTAAAATGCCAATTTTCTTTCCTCTCTGACACCCACTACAGAAACCTTAGATCCACTGATTCTCTCCTTCTTGCTACCCCGAAACACTCAACGTCCTTCCGGGGCAACTCTTTTGAGGTGGTAGCACGCCAACCTTTATTGTTACCTCTGAGGTTAGCAGGTAGAAAATGTTATTAGCATTAAGCCCACCTTTTGTACATGTAATTTGTATTTTTTGTGCAATAAAGTATTAAATAAATTAAAAAACTACTGAACTGATTTTGATAAATTTCTATGAGACTAATATGAAAGTATCTTTTTGAATAAAAATATATTTTTTTAAATTGGTGGTTAAATGTTCTGAGGTTAAAACAAAACAATTATACATCCCTATAAAATTTGAGGGTTGCCCTCTATTTTTTTGTGATCCCATCATCAAATCCTGACTTGGTGCCAATGTGACTACTTGGGAAGTATACACTTTTAAACATAAATTTTTTTTCTCGAATCAGTCCCGGCGTCTTCGAATAATCGGGGAACATAATTAAAAAAAAATAAGATTCCGACGAATTGAGATCATCCTCCTTTTTTTAAAGTCGGTAAAAAAGGTATGGTGAATACACACACAGTAAAACTGCAGTCAATCTTAACAGCCTTTTATCTGTCCTACTTTTTATGAATCAACCATAGAACGTCCACTGCTAAACAAGCCTAATGAAATCCTCCCCTAGATTTCATATTTCGGTCTGGAGAATCGGAGCGTAGCTCGTTATTAGCACAACTGTTTAATGAGCAACGTAATGACCTAACCGAATGCTCTCTGGCCATGATTGTTCAACCGTGTGGACTGTATATTGAGTTGGTTGATTATAATTATGCCAACCATTGTCTTATACATAATTTTTCAGGCAGAGATCATCATTATATCGATTACAGGATCCCCCATACTCTGAAGAACTGACAGCCGTTGGGGCAGAAATATTCCAGTGGAGACCGTGAACTGAATAGTACGGCGTAGAACAGTCCTACACTCATAATTACTGATTTTGACGGGTATTTATCGCGTATGTTGCAACATCCGTGGTCGCGGGCAGAAATTGTAGCAACACAGTCGAAACTTCGGGATAACAAATAAAAAGGTACGTACGCGATAAATACCCGTTTAAATCAGTACATGTACAGTGATTGCGAAAGTTTGAAAAATACTAGTCCTGCACTCGTCGGAAAGACGATCTAATAAAGGTTGCTGGGAGCCGTTGTGTGCAGGCCGCACCAGATCGGTCGCTATGGAAATCTATAGGGGAGACCTACGCTACACATGTACAAGATTAGCTAAACAGTAGTAAACATTTGAATTAAACCCCGTTTAAAAAAATTCCTCAACATTATAAACTAATAGAAACAGCATTTATTTATAACTAGCTGAACCGCCGAACCTTGTACCGCCTTAGAATCAATAAAGGTTGTTAACTTTTTTGCTGAATGAAATTCAGTTTTTTATTATGATAAAATGAAATACTCTAACACCAGCAAGGCTAGCGATTTCCTTGTCTACTCTTCGAAGAGACGACAAGGCTCAAGACAAGGCGGTCAGCCGCAACTTGTATTTCTGCGTTATTTGTTTTTTTATATTGTTTTTAAATTTGAGTTTAATGTACAATAAAGCGTTATTCTATTCCATTCTCTACGATTCTTCCGAAATTTTCTTTGCCACGAGCAGGCTCAATAAGTTTTATTCCTAGACATGAGAAAGATACTCTGTCTATAGCAACGTGCGTTGTATAATAAATTAATTAAATATTTAACCCAAAATTTTTAGCAGGTTGTTCGAAGGAAGATCATTGGTCAAATCTCTGTACAAAAATCAACATGTAAAGTATGACGCGGGCTGCCAATAACGTCGCTGGTAGAATCGGCCATCATTACCGCATATGTATGAGAAATGAATTTACTTCATAATTTTATTTTTCGTTAAATTTTCCGATGTTATAGTTATTCTGCTATTTGAGGCGGAGACATCCAACAAATCAAAGATCATCATAATCTGTCAAGCCCTTCTTGAGTTATAAATGGTGTAACTAACCCGACTTTGTTTTATATATTTAGATTTAAAGTAATGAAAATTTATGACCTTAACCGAATGGGACTAAGTGATCCGGACACAATACCGTCCCTTAGGATCTGTCTGAACCTTTTGCATTATAGAGGCCCTTTGAATAATTATTGGATCCTTTGATAGAGTTCCGAAGTGGACACTTATTCGTAAGATAAAAATAATAGTTGTAAACTCACATCACAGACACAACACAACATTAAGTACTGCTTCTTACCATACTCAGACTCCATTAATCTGTTATTCCAGTCCATACTAAGGTCGTCTGGAAGATATCGCTCTAAGCTATCAGATAGCCGATTAGTTTGTTTCTTTTGTTTGTTGCTCCATTCCTTACTAAGGCCGATACTTGCATACCGATTCCGAAAAGTAGTAGCGACTTATCATGTTTAAATTTGACGTATTTGTATAATTTGACAACTCCTTAAATCATATATAAACCACTATATACGTTTAGGGATCGTTGCGCAAGCCGACTCTTTCACCTGTGTTTGACTCCAACCCAAGGTTGTCTGGATGAGATCGTTCTAAGCAATAAGACCACTGATTGTACTTCGTAATTAATTTGAAGGACTTGCCACTAGCGACAAATCCGCGGATGGGCGCGCGTCTGAATGTGGCCACTACAGTAGTGCTTAGTGGAGGTGTATTAGCACACTACTCCACACTCTCTGCTCACTCGTTTTCTGGTCCCGGTTGTTGCCTCCTGTATATTTTTCTTGAAGGTAACTCCTCCTAGCCTTTCATGCGCCTTTATAGTGAGTAATTTATTCAGCAAATATGTCAGTCAATTATCATCTATTTGTCACCCACCACAGACAACATAAATTGGCTCCACCTTACTCATAGTAATTTATTCTTTCAAGATTGTTTTATTATTTACGTATATGTATCTATGTATTCTATGTATCTGTTTACCTATTTATTTTTTCTGCGTTCATGAGGCTACCCATGGGTCCCATCTAAAACCAGCGCTGCTTACCTTCCTCGGATGGTTGACAGCAATACGCTGAGTTAGGGCCTGTTTGGCCCACACAGCACTAAAGACCATATCGTATGTACCTACATACCTATGTATACCTATCTACAATTTTTTTTATCATTTTTTTCTGTGTTTATATATTTTTTCTTTTCTTTTTAATAACTTATAATATATATGTAAGTGAATAATAATATAATATGTTTGTTTTGTTCTGAATGGTCTGTCCTATGTGTGTGTCAAATAAATGTATTTTCTTTCTTTCTTTTCTTTTCTTTCTATTAGGTAACATATGTCATCAAATTTAGTTAAAAAAAAATCAATTTTTATATTTACACTTCCGGTGTTGTAATTCCTGTGTGTTCGTAATTCTTCTCCTCCTAAACGGCTTGACCGATTTTGATGTTATTTTTGTACTTACGCCGTCTCCTGGATGGTTCTTAGCAAGTAGTTGGACTCGGTATGTGGCGCTGTTGTCAAGATTTCGATTTTTTTAATTGTTATTTTAGTTAAGAAACATATAAATTATCCAATACGTTCAAAAAAACATCAATTTCTAGAAGGATTACGAACACACGCACACCGGAAATGTATATATATTAAGAAGAAGATTTTAAACTAAACTAACACTTTTTTTACTTTTTGTACACCGGTTTACAAATCGGTCCAATCGACAAATCGATTAGGAGGACCGATCGGACAAATCAGTCCTCATCATCGGTCAAGCCGTTCAGGAGTAGAAGAAATACAAATACATTTTTTTCCCACGCGTGCGAAGCTGGCTTGTCAGCTAGTAAACAATAAAATCTAAAACTTATTTTACCTATCTGCAATCTGCAAACAATCAGATCTAATATCTTCAAGACAAATAATTTCATAAAAAATAGCCTTCTCACCATTGATAATAAAATCATTACCTTTAAACAAAAGTATTTCTGTAAATGGGAGCGCGTATAAAGGTCTGCTTCACCCCATGAAAGATTGTTGCAATTTTTCTGCGAAAAGAAGGTATTACCGCGATAAATTATCATAATTTCTTAAAGTTTTGTGTCTGCAACTGTACTCAAAATTAATGCTCCGGTATTTGAGTGCCACTCAGTTGTTATCTTGCACTTCTTAGGAATTTACTGAACTTTTATTAGAATAAAAAATTTCTAAATTCTAAATGTTTTTATGAATGGTATCCTAATGGGGCTAGTATTGTTTTATGTAATCTACCTACTTGAATGTTGAAACCTTACTACTTATCTTTTCTTTAAAATGCATGCTTGTTAATTATTGTATTACTAACTTAAAAGTAGATTATTAAAAGAGGGGATAAAGCAGTGTCTTGCGTCACAGGCGCTATATTAAATCCCGAACGTAACGAAGGATTCTAGAGTTAACTCACGAGCACTCGAATCACGAAACACACTAGAATCCTCAGTGCAGAGGTCTATGAGCACGCCCAAGATGCAAACCTCTGTAGCCTTGAGGAGAATACTCTACTTTTCATACTCTCTGCGAGACAATAAAAACCAAATCTTGGTTGGTGCATTCTGTGCAGAGGTTAGTTCGATTTACGAATATGTTCTTATTGTGTGGGTCTCTTTGCTTCAAATTTTAATACAGATGAAGTTCCAAATTCAAATCTCGTTATGCCCGTGAGGGCATAATTAAATTCAGTACAACTTTACTCCTTTAATCACCTGTTTTTGGTGAGGTTTACATGACATATAATTTGACATTGTCAAGCAGGTGGTGTAAAAAAGTAAAGTAAAGTAAATATTTATTTATTGACATAATTAAGTATGACATAGTCAAATTTGAATCCATAGGCTCCCGAACTAGTTAAAAAACTGTATTTCAGGTGCCAGTGGCTTCTCCCATCATGTGTATATTTTAAATTATGTCTAGCAAAGATAGGATAGTTAAGTTTAAGCATTAATTAAAAAGAATAAATCATATGACTAAAAAAGTAAGTATTTAAAAGAAATACCTAAGCTCTCTCAAATTCAAGTCTGTTACGTAGTAGGTGCTATACTTAAGTGCATGTTTTGCTTAGTAATTAGATTATAATATATATTTATATACATTGTTTACAATTATCAGGATCTATAAATATATGTATGTATTTAGTGTTTAAGTTATTCGCGTATGTAGGTAGTGTAGTGATAGGAACTTAGGAATACAACAAGAAAACATCAACAATAAAAGCCATTTAACATTGCTCCAACACCATCGTAATCAAATTCTTTGAGCCAGGTAAGTATTATTTTTTTTATTTCAACGTTACTCTTCTTCTTCACCCTGAGCACTCTATTAAGCACATTATACAGATGCGGAACAACGACATTATATTGTTTTTATGCAAATCGGGATCTAACTATTGGAACAGGATAGCGGTCAACCCTTTTCTGTAAATCAGGTAGATAGGGAACAATTTTTCTATGGTAGCGACGTAAACCTTCATAAATAAATAATTTTCTGATGCTAAGCACACTAGTTTTCTCATAAACGTCTGTAGTAGGGTGCCTGTAGGGTAGGTATAAAAGTACCTTTAGAACGGCACGTTGTGCACGTTCAGCGGTGATGAGGTGAGATTTTGACGCTCTACCCCATGCACAAATGCAATATCTTAGGATACATTCACATAAAGCCTTATATGTTTGTATAACAAGTTTGGTCTCAGCAACTACTCGAAGAGTTCGAAACACATAAATAAGTTTTCTGATTCTAGACGTCATTGTTTCTATGTGCACGTTCCAGTTAAGCTTGTCATCTATAACGAGTCCAAGGTATTTAATAGTATTAACACGGGTCAAATTAGAGCAATTACATGATTCACGACTGTTACGATTACAAGGAAAGGTATGTATCTTTACATTAATATTGGTTCCTGGGTCTCCCGCGGCCGTCATACTGTAGCACATATATTTCGTTTTACTAGTATTTAGTGTAAGGAGGCTATTCTCTAACCATATCGTCACCTTTGAGAGGCAGTTCTCGGTTAGCGCTACTGTTTTTTTCCAAGTTTTATCATGAAGTAGTAATACAGTGTCATCTGCAAACATCAGCAAGTCGAGACCAGGCAAGGTAGTACTGCATAGGTCATTAATGTAGACGAGGAAAAGCGTAGGCCCTAGAGTACTACCTTGTGGTACGCCAAATGTGCACACTGCATTGTCGCTTTCATGCCCTTCGACACGTACTCGCTGCGATCTTTTGGTTAAATAATCCTGAAACCAATCGAGAGCTAGGCCCCTGATTCCAACATTTTCCAGTCTAGTCAGCAAAATCGGGATGGAGACAGTGTCAAATGCTTTTTGGAGGTCCAAAAAAACACCTATACACTTGTCTCCGCCATCCAGATAGGATGTAATTTTAGATGTTAGCATCAGGACTGCATCCTCGGTGGACTTTCCTTCTCTGAAACCGTATTGGTTTGTGCTTATGAGACTATTATTTTCGAGGTATCGCATGACTCTTCTCTTAACTAGCTTTTCCAAGACTTTGGACAGCGTGGAAAGAAGAGAAATGGGCCTATAATTTGAGGGATTATTTTTATCACCAGCTTTAAAAATTGGACAAACCACAGCTTGTTTAAATGCGGTGGGAAAAGTCCCTGTTTCTAAACTTAAGTTACAAATAAATGCTATAGGTACAGCGAGGAACATTACAAATTGTTTGAGTAACTTCGCAGTAATTTTGTCCCATCCAGGCGCACTGTGTGATTTAAGTGCAAAAATCATGGCTCTGACTTCAGCGGGATCCGTAGGTGTCAGGGACATAGAGTTGACTGGACTGTTCGATGTGTGAGACAGTAGATTATTAAACGAAGGGATAAAGCAGTGTCTTGCGTCACATGCGCTATATTGAATCCCTTTACTCCCCTCCCGACTCAGTCATATATTAATCACCTGCTTTCGGTGAGGTTTACATGACATATTGGCATTGTCGAGCAGGTTATGTGAAAAATATTGTACCCGATTTAATTTTGTTAACATTAAATAAATTTTGTATAGGTATGTATTTTGTATTTGTACTCAAGGATAGTAGCTTTTCATCAATGAAAGATTGTTTTTTTATACCTCTAATGTGACAAACAAGCATACGGCCCACCTAACTTTTCAGAATCGGGTAATTCGTTTCTGAGATTACCCTACAAACAACAAACTTTACAACTTTACGTTTTTTTAATATATAGCTGACCCATTTTTTACTTCGCATACGTCATATTATTATGTGTTAAAAATTCAAGTAACGAGATCGGTTGCTTTGGAAATCTATAGGGGTGACCTGTTCAGTGGTGGATGTTCTTTGGCTTATATAATGATAACGATGTAAGTCAGAGTCGATGATTCTCATGAGATTATTTTAAATATTGTACAATTTGTACTTAATACCAAAGTGGCTTCATTTAATTTAATTTATTAATCCACAAAACAGATTACGATCCACTTAGCACTAAATAAACTAAACATACGATTTGATCTAGATTGTAACCCAATATCCGAATATGCTAAGCTAATGTTGCATGCATTTATATTAAATTACCCTAAGGGCGACTTGCGCAACGATGCCTAATCGTATTACTATATTATTACTAAATATTATTATGAGAGATAATGAATCATACAAGTTTGTCAAATTTAAACATCGTCGCTAATTATGAAATTAAATTAAATGAAATCTATTTATTTGCTAAAACACGGTAGAATACATGTTATTTTTCAAGCTTTTGCGATCACTGTACATAATTATTGATTAAAACGGGTATTTAACGCGTATTATTATTATACCACGTAGGTATTTGTTTTTTAACTCAGTTTATAGGCCTGGACCTTTACAAAGGCATTACTGGGGTCGAATCCAACGAGTAAGAGGCCTGTGTAGTTTGTATAAAATCACTATGAAAAGATGGAGGTGAGACAGATGATAGTACTATTGGAACACATGGATTAGAGTTCGGGATATTGTTAGAGTAATGCTTATGAAATAGAGTACGGGTTAACAGAGAAATGAGATACGGCACCTGCCAATCCTGTAATATTAAGAATAATTGAGGCAGGTGGAGACTAACCGTCCACTAAACGGGCCCCCATAAGTGCCGCCAATAGAAGGCAGCGTAAAGGGCGTTGGTGTGGGCGGTTAAAGGGTTTTGAGAGGTGTGCTTCAGTTTCACTAAGCGCTACTCCCTGCTTTTTGCCTTTCACTTCAACCCTTGGAGCATAGGTTTCGCTCTTGCGCCTTCACTCTTGACCGGCCAACTAAGGCATACCATGGGTCAGCGGTTTCTGTCAACCCAGTGTACCCCTGTATACCCAGGGAGTAAAGTGGCTCCGCGGTGTCGCCACACACCGAACGCTCGCCACAAGCGTGCCCTGTTGGGTTATTTTTATTATTATTATCAGCCCGTAGAGTCCCACTGCAGGGCAAGGCCCTTCCTTCCCTCCTTCCACGAATCCCGGTCATTGGCTAATTGGGACCACTCTTTATGGTATGCATCCAGTTCATCTCCGCCTGGGCCTACCACGCAGCCGCCGACTGGTTGGAATCCATTTTGAGCGACAAACGTTTCCTGCTCAGTCCCATTTTTATTTTGCGTACGTACCTTTTTTATTTGTTATCCCGCCGTTTCGGCTGTGTTACTACAGTCTTAATTATGGGTGGACAGATAAAAAAGGTACATACGCGATAAATACCCGCGTTAATCAATATTTAGAATACATGTTGTTGTGCTACGTATTGTACAGGAGCACATGTTTTTGCTTCACGAGCATGTAAATGTATTTTATAGTATTTAATATTAGTATTATGTATTCATTACGTTTAGGGATCCTAATGCAGGTCGGGCTAAAACAAAAAACTTAAAAGAATGTTTTTCAACCTTTTTTTTTCAGTTTTTGTCGGTCAGTGTTAAATAAAGTAGGAATAAAAACAAGCGCCCTTGTCCAAATTCTCCCGTCGAAATTATGCTTTGTAATTTAAGAAATGTATGTATTTGCAAAAATGTTGGGCTTGTAACGTTTTTCCTGTATCATAAAATAAGTATTCATTTTGGGGTTTTACGCATTTACCCGCGTATTTTGAAAAATAAGATAAAAAACGAAGTTTATGCAGATGGAGCGATTTAAATGTTTTTTTTTACTTCAAATTAGGCGTTTGGGTGTATTTTCTTGGCGAAGTTTTGAGGAAATTGGTGAGCTATATTTTTTAAAAATTAGGCTTTCTGATCTGGATGCTTTTAAGTCAGCTGTGTCTCACAGAGCAAAGGGCCCCCTTTCATTTGTCTTTGTTGTTAGCTAAAAGGAGAAAATCCTTAAGATAAGAGTCTAGCTCTTCCCGCCAACCCAAAAGTCCCGCCAAAAGTCTTGCCAAACTATCGAAAATTTCTCTATATCTTAATATATAAAACAAAGTCGGATTTGTTCGAACACTTATAACTCGAGAACGGCGAGACCATTGTTCATGGTTTTTGATTTGTTGTATTTGTCTCTGTCCTGAATAGCAGAATAACTATTAAAATATTGGAAAAATTAACGCAAAAAGAAATTATGAAGAAAATTCATTTTTTCATACATATGTAGATGTAGCTAATGATGAATTCTACCGGGGTGGCGTACATTGACAGCCTGGGTCATATGCATGTCAAGGCGGTACGAAGTTCGGCGGGTCAGCTAGTATATAATTAAAATTGGATTTCAGTTACACTATCGAAACTAAAGTTTACAATAGACATCATACAGCCGTATTGATTACGTGTGTGGTCCGACACATATTTTATTCAACACTCAAAAAACCTTCACTTCACTAAATCAGATACTCTGAATATTATTTTTCATTTACTGATACGTGGGTTCGTACATAATTTCCTTATTAAAATTTTATTTCAGGGTTGGCCAAAACTGATTAAAAATCATAGACCAAAGATTGAAATAGACAAGGCAGGTCAGATTGTGAAAAGTTATCGAGTGGAGACCATGCACTGGAAAGTGCAGGCTTATGTTTTGCTTGAACTTGAATCCAGCTCATGTGTTTGGCACCCACATGAGAGTACTTACGCTCTGTTGCTCAAAAAAGTACAAGAGACTTTTCTTCGCTTCCTTTATAAGCGTTTGCATCGGTATTAGACATTTATGTACCCGACAAAGTTTCTCCTGGGCTGCCTAGGGTTTAATAGTTTGGAGGTAATAAGAGCAAATGGCCAATTAAGGACCATGCTCAAGGTTCTTCATGGGAAGATAGATGCCCCTGATCTCCACGATGAGCTCTTGCGGTCCACGATCCCAACAATTACCGCTGCAGTAGGAGACACAAATTGTTCTAGAAATCATTTTGCCGAACAGTCGCGCACGCTCAGTCGCCCATCCCGCGAAGGGTTCGCGGGATGGGCGCTCAGTGCCCTCCTGGACGCAAGCCCTGAATGTAATGTGTTTGCGGACGGATGGAAGATGATGATGTTAGAGTGCTTGAGGTTTTGTGAGAAGAGTGTGTCAATATTTTTTTATTGCTTTTGATTTTTTTGTATTTTATCTTATTGTTTTGAATTTTTGAAGTGAAAACTTCCTTAGCATCGTTGTGATTTGAAAGTCGATGAAACGAAAAAGTGACTGTAAAACGAGATAGACACATAACTTCATAAGATTTAACGTGAGAGAAAATGAGATAGGAAGCATTATACAGTGTTTCTTATGTCCGTGGTTCTCTTTGTGCTTTGCTTCGTACTCCCTCCACTGGTGTTAATAATTATCTAACTTTGCATCACTATGATCATTACTAAAACTTACAATTATCATCGTTTCGAAATTTTACATACGCCTCATTATCTTGAAACCAACATTTTTGAAGGTTTCACTTCTACCACGTGTGAATTGAACACATGCTGTTTTATAATATTGACATTTATTAATTATTTGTGAAAATTACTCCATTAATCCATATTTTATATTTAAGACATGTATTATGAATATTAAATATTTGTAATTGGTATAATTGGCCAAGGCCGTTCTAATTACCTAAATAAATATATGAAATACGACCTGATAAAGGTTTCTGGAAGCCGCAGGCTGCAAAATACCGATCAGTCTGAAAATTTATAGAGTCCTATGTTCAGCAGTGGACATTCTATGGCTAGTGGCTCTCTGATCTCAAATATTTTGACTGCCCATTTTAAGAAAGCTTACGAGTGCCTACAATGCCTCATTTCTTTCACAAAACTACCACATATAATCCCTATGTACCTCGACATAATAGACCATCAAAACATGTATGTAACACAATTAGATGTATCACATCTTTTGCAAGGCGACACTTTTACTTCTTGGAAGCTTATTTACAAAAACTTGAATAAAATTCTACATTTATACCCGATAAACACCCATAAATGTAAATAGCCTGACAATTGGGCTACTCGAACGAAACTATGTTGAAACAGAAAACTTGCTCATTGTTTTAACGTAAAGCTTCACATACATTTACGCAAAACATAATTATACACCCTATGTTCATATATATACATACTATATACATACCTATATATTATATTTACTCGTTTATAAACATAAATACATTATAATTATTATTTTTCTTTTTTTGTACAAGTACTGTTTTGAGCTGAGGGGGTTCGGGATAAAATAATGAAAATAAATCTAACCAAAATAACACTTTTATTGAACACTGAAATGATAAATACACGATTTTAATCACAAGTTTTCACAACACACTAATTCACACCTCTGTTGCAAAATAAACCACTGAAAGTCACCGAAATATTCGCACGTATCGCCAAAACCAGACTGACTAACCGGTTTTTTTTCGAATGGACTAAACTCGCTGTGGCCGTTTCAACTTAACCGAACTTTTGGCAAGCGCAGATGGCGCTCAGCCCAGTAAGTTGTTTCAAGAGGCAACTAGCGCAAAGGCACCACTTAGGTATGAGCATCGGCTTCGGCAGTTGCCAGGGTGGGGATAGGAGAGAAACGCCCGGGTACATGTCTGTACCTCGTATAGGCGGCGACTGAAGGGACTCATCGACCTCGCTGGCGAGGTCGGTGTATCTGTGAAGTGTTTGCTCTGTCTGATGTAGATGACTTAGATATCGTTTCCGCGTCAGCGGAGGTGATTTCGTCATCCGGGTCTCCGAAAACGTATCTCAGACGACGGAGGATTTAATACTGACTCACCGGGCGTCTCTACGCTCTATTTAAATCACACGTCCCACTGCACGCCTTCGCGAACGCTCTAGAAGGTTCCGCTAGTAACTAAAATCGTATAGGTATTTCGACATGACTACTCTATCTTATTCTGTGTAACTGTTGATAAAAACGTAGTAGGTATATACCATACCTAGTATTAGCTATTCTGTGACACAGAAGGTATAACTTCGAGATGCCGACTACTACCTATTCTGTAACAGCCTCGGCGTAACAGTACAAAACAAAAAATAATCTTCTTCTGTACAAAGGCATGCCATCTCACAGGTCTTCCTAGTTTGGGTGCCTGTGTTTCTTTTGCAACTAGGTTTTATAGGTACTACTTTATACTGTACAGGTATAGGTTTATACTGAATCTGATGTACCTACCCTAGTGCTGTGAAATTTGTTACCGAAATAGGTTAAGTGTTATTATTTTTATCTAAATGTGGCGTCTACACTCGGTTAGTTACGTTTTTCGTAATAATTACTAGGCATAAAACAGGCAGCAGCATAGTTGTTTATCAAGTATGCAAGTTGCTCGATGTATGCCTTGAAAACGAGAAAGTACAAAACAGGCAACTTGCACAGTCTAGTTTATCTGTGGACTGTGGTATAAAATGGTTATGTTATGCGCGAGGGATTTACGGCTGATATTTAATTGAATAATGACTCTCGGTAAACAAAAGCATAATACGCTATTAATCTCGCAGCGTATCATAGGCTCTACTATGGAGTTATTATTTTAATACAAGATTGATCATGGACTGTTTAATTGGTGTGATTACAATGTTTCGGTTCAATTGGTGAATCATCAGGGGTGAGTGCGATCCGCTCCGCACTGCTTCTCACTTCGCACTACGTGCCACAAATTAGCGTGCGAGTTGACGGGGGAGGCATTCTTTACGTCATCGGGTGGCACTTTGGGTTGGATCATCATCATCACTGCTATTCCCTTCGGTAGTTCTCTGTACAAACACGCAACGCTTACAATGTCTACCAGGTTCACGCTTACACCATAGAGCCTTTGGGTCGGTGGCAGAATTACTCTCTCGGCATACGACCTATTTCTATCGCTTCTCGGATTTTCGTTTGCGAGGCGAGAATAATTATCTCACTAAGACCTGTACGTCAAAACGTAAGCAGTGCGTTTAATATTGAGTAGGTAGATATATACTTTTTTATTGCATTAATGAAGTAAAATATAGACGAATCTAATGCTAATTAGTTTTTTCTTCTAGCGAACCTTTGTGTTTATTTTGAGAGTTTTCAAAAGCTTGACGTTCTAGTAAGTTGGAACACACTTTATAATTAATCAGTTATGAAATATAAACTATATTCTCGTTATAGTTGGGTTTTTAACAAAAATGCTATATTTCGAGATTACTTCGAGCACCAATGGTAAAAGTGAGGTAATGAAAACAAATGAATATCGTATTCTCATCGCCACTTCCACGAGGCATTCTTTTGTTAATAAAAAGCCCGCTCCAATTATTTACAGTGATGTAGGTAAACGGTTACTGATGAAATTCCAGATTTGGTATATACGCCAGCTGTGCAAAACAAAACACTCAGGTAGGCTCAGTAACACCATATTGTCGGCGTAGCTAATGTTATTTATACAGACCCCATCTCTGTCACAGCCAACTTTGGTGCCACTAGCTTCTCAACTAAACTGTTTATTAAATTATTGTTTATTAAAAATTAATTAAATTATGGGGACGCAATTCGGTTTTATGTTTGTTGTTATTACATCAGAACTCCATCATTTATCATCAACCGATTTGGAAAATTCTTTCTTTGTTTGAAAATATATACTTTCATGTTGATCTCATAGAAATTTCAACAAAATCAAATCCGTAGTTTGGTTAACAAAAATATAACCGATTTTTGTTAAAAAGTTACTTGTTGCCTGATTTATTTCACTGTAATTCAGTTTATTTTCAGAAAAAGGTTTTTATTTTCACCCAAAAATGTGCGTTAGTCGTGAGCAATATTATTTTATTACACTCATTTTGGCTAACGTACATTTGCAGCATCCGTATTATAATAAAGTTGTCAACGCAGGAAATACTTTATGTTCAAGAACAAAGCGAATAGAACTCTAGTTTAATCTAAAGACAAAGGAAACAGCTAGGTCTCAGGAAATTAAACGTTACGTACGACCGCGTTCGCTATTTTATTAAATTCCAATCTGCGGTCGAAGGTTGGAAAAGGGATGAGATTAACTTCAGAAAATATATTATAGAGTATTTTAATAGATGAACATAGCGGTAAACGATTATCTGGGTTTGACAGCTAATTTAAACAAATAATGTCATAAACATGAACATAATGTAATAAAAAAGTATATATATTTTATTGTTTAAATATATTAACAACAAACAAGATACAATATGTTTATTTGCATAAACAAGTGTAGAATAAGGTCTTAAACACTAGGTAATGGCACAGAATACTTGTTTGCTTGTAACGAGCATCGCAAACTAATGATTACTGATTACAAAAGTAAAATTTAATTTTATATCTTTGGAACAATGCACACCCTTCTCGCGAAAAGCGGTTGTGACGTGCGATAATAGATGTTTGTGTCGTTATTTAAGTAACAAGTAAATTTTTAACAAAAATGTAACCAACTTAACCAAAATATTGAGCCAATTTAGATTTAGTAATTTCTATTGAACCAACCTGAAGGTTTCTGAAAGGTTCCTTTCAACTAAAAAAATAAAACATAAAAACAAATCGGTTGATAAATTATGCATCCCTATAAAATTTGAGGGTTGCCCTCGATTTTTTTGGGATCCTATCATCTTGGTCTTGGAGCCAAGTCCACCTGGAAAGTATACCATTTTAAACAAAAAAATAATTTCTGGAATCGGTCCAGGCGTCTTCGAGTAATTCAGAACCTACTCCTTTTCTTGAAGTCGGTTAAAAATTAAAAGTGGTTAGAAACCACATACACTTCTTAACTCAATTGATAGTAGGTAATGAGACCACCCTAGAGATATATCTAATCAATTAAAAAAATAATCATCAAAATTGGTTAACCAGTAAAGTTATGCGTAAAGATACATTAAAAACCGATGATTCTACTACATTAAAAACCGATCTAAACAGCGAAAGTTACTCTTAGCGAAGAGTTCATTCTAAAGAAAAATGACAAGTACTAACATGTTTTATACTAAGTTTCCTACTCGTAAAAGGATCTTTGAAAAAGAATACATATTGCTTTTTGAGACGGTAATTTATCTCAAATATTCAAAAATAATTTTGTCTATCTATCTGTTTGTTAAATTTTCACGACTAAAGGCTGAATCGATTTCGGTGAAAATTTGTGGTTAGATAGAATACAAACTGGATTGAGACCAAGGCTACTTTTATTGACAACCACGAGTGCGAAGCTGGAGGAAGCTTGTAAATATATAAATAATGCCCGAGGTTTTCTCCGGGGACTACAATATGGGGTTCTTCAAAAGAACGTTTGAAAATTTTAAAGGGTCGGCAACGCGCGAGTTCATTTGGTGTTACAAACGTCCATGGGCTACAGTAACCGATTACCATCAGGTGGGCCGTATGCTTGTATAAAAAATAAAACTGGTCAAGTACAAGTCGAACCCGTGCGCGAAGGGTTCCGTACCTACCCATTGTCCTCTATATTGTATGATCGCCCATACAACTCAGAAGACTATCTTAATTGACGTCGACATGTATGTCCCACACATACACCTTACAGACCATACAGACACCCTTTATTTTTTTTATGTTTTTGAGTTTTTCATTTATTTATGCTGCCAAATTTCGTGATTTTAGGTCAACGGGAACTATCATATAGGTTTTCGACCCAAAACCTATAGGATAATTCCGGTTGACCTAGAATTTTGGTTAAAAGCAAGGTAAAGCACAAGTAGCACAAGTAAAGGTAAAATTCCGAAAAATAAAACAAGTTTAAAATTAAGGAAAATTTTGGTACTTATAAGTTTTCGCGAAAATCTAAATTTGCCCATATCTTTTTATCATGTTGACTCGAGACCATGATTTTTATACATCTAATAGGAACTATAGACCTCAGTATCTGGTGTAAAGTTCAATTTGTTAGGTCCACCCGTTCCTGAGAAAATCGGTGGTGGCACACGAACAGACGGGCAGACGGACAGACGGACAGACGGACAAGAAAGTGATCTTATAAGGGTTCTTTTTTTACCTTTTGAGGTACGGAACCCTAAAATTGCCCTTAACTATCTTTTTAAAGGCATCCAGGGTAATCTGACGTGAGCCTATTTTATTAAGACCTAAAATATGAAAGGCCGTTATAACTCTAGATTAAAATACTAATTTAACCTTTATCAGCTCATGAATTAGCTCCGTCAGGCTGTTTATTCAAGCCCTGGTCCATTAGCAAAGTATTACAATTTTAATTAAACATTACGGTTATATTACAAAATGAAATATTAATGGTTCGGTAATGTAACGCTAAATAATGGGTAATGGATTAAAATTTAATGCTTTATGATGTCAAAATGCTATAATTACTGTAGGCACACAATTTTATATATTATAGGCGACTTACACAACGATGCCTAAACGTATTTAGTGGCTAAATAGTAAGCTAAAGTGGAAGAACTGGCAGCCGTTGGGGCAGAAAGATTTCCGAGTGGAGACCACGTATGTAGAATCTAGTCTGTGGGTTGACCACATACTAGATGAAAAGACGACCTAATAAGGGTGGCTTGCCGTTTTATGCAGGCACAAAATCAGTTGCTCTGCCAACCTGAACTTCGGCTCGCACATCGAATCTAGGGCTAAAATTGCTGCTATGAAACTGGGCATCCTAACTAAGGTTCAGCGGTAGGTACTTCTCACCGGAACAGCTGCTCAGTTTCTACAAAGCACAAGTCAGCTCATGTATGGAGTACTGCTGCCATCTCTGGGATGGCTCGGCCAAGAATCAGTTTGAAGCCCGTGATTTGATTGAGTGACGTGCTGCTAGACTCATTGGTGATGACTCCCTAGTGGAAGCCAATTTACAAAGTCTAGATCACAGACGTCGAGTAGCCAAACTTTCAGTTTTTTACAAGATTTAATTTGGTGAATGTGGTGTTATTTCTAGGCAAGCGTACTCCATCTTCGGTCAAGCGCTTGGCAATATGATGATGATGATATGCCCGCATCATCCTTTTATAACAATAACACACCCTCTAACTTTAAGGGTAACTTTAGAACGTAGGTAAATCAGATATAGTGCAGTAGTTTGGCGAATCTGCTAAGCCCGCATATGTAACTTTTTGTCCTATCACTCGCTGGGGACAAATGGGACTTAGAAAACTTGGTAATGAACGGGTCACAATGCCCGAGAGAAATATACATATCATCATCATCATATTAGCTATAGAAAGTCCGCTCGTGAATAAAGGTCCCGTGAGTTTTCAGAGCGACCTCTCTTGTGCGGTATGCATTTTTTTTTGGATGGAGTTTTCTCGCTGTTGACCTAAGACCATTGCAGCTTAACCGAACTTTTGGCGAGCGCAGATGACACTCAGCCCTGTAAGTTTTGATGAGGCAACTAGTGCAAGGGCACCACTTAGGTATGAACCTCGGCTTGGGCCGTTGCCAGGATGGGGATAGGAGAGAAACGCCCGGGTACATGTCTGTACCTCGTATAGGCAGCGACTGAAGGGACTCGTCGACCTCGCCGGTGAGGTCAGTGTATCTGTGAAGTGTTTGTTTGCTCTGTATAATGTAGTCAGTAATCTCCTTCGTGCCAGCGGATCCTCCGAGAACGTGTCTCGGTCGACGGAGGGTTATGTATGGTTAGCACCCGACGGCCAGCAACCTTTATTAGGTCGTCTTGTCATCTTGTGGTGGGGGGCCGATCTACGGTACGCTTTTCAGTGCGTGGTCTTCACTTGAAAACCTATCGGTCCCAACGGTGGTAAGTTCGGTGGTCTGAATACTCAAATTTTAACTTGAGTCAAATCTACAGGTTGCTCCAAAATATGGATGTTAACCTGACAGAGGGTCACTGACCCCGATTTCCACCGTACTGCTTATCAGAAATGAGGAGATCCGTAGACACGTTGTCGTATTAGTTCTTATTTAAAGACACTTGAAAGCGCTGCGTAGAACCCCACTGGATGGAAAGGTGGCCTAATAAAGGTTGCTGGGAGCCGTTAGGTGCAGACCGTACAAGATCGGTTGCTCTGGAAACCTATAAGGGAGCCCTATATTCAAGTGAACGTCATAATTATGGCAGATATGATGTTGGTGATTGACTTTTCTGTAAAAAAAATAAAGTTCGTATTTAAGTGTTTTCTTTCCGCTGCCGCTGGTCAATATTAATTCATATGTGCATACAAAGAGTATGTTATAGATATAATAAAGTCTTATAGGCACAATTTTCTTTCTTTATTATGTTCCAGAATTTTCCGTAAGAAATTTTCTTAATATCAACCGGATTATTTGGTGGATAAAAGTCACCCAGAAAACAAGATAGCGTGAAATTAGGAGGTTTAATATTTCTGGAGGAATTATTAGCTGGTATATTTTAAGTGAGAATTTATGAAGGCATATTTCGAGTTAACACAAGATGCTATAAATATTTTGGTAAATTTACAAGGTGCGCCCGAATATGTATGTCAACCAGTAATTATTGATAATATTTGAACACACACACACCAACATTTGCGTTGAACCATTTTTTACGAGTCCTATAATTTTATGTTATTAAACACTTGGAAAAAGTGGATGAAAATTTTGAATCCCTTTTTAAGCTTATTGCACGCACGGATGGGTGTGAGATTTAGCATAGTGTAGAAGGAGGGGTGTAATGCTAAAATAAAGCCAAAATCATTAAAAAAGAATATGCATAACAGAACGAATATTACTAATTTCAACCACTGACAACTAGTTTTAATAATCAGTTGGTTTAAAACCGCCTGCAAAGTTAGTCATTTTAAGTATTTTATGTACTTATATTAGGTTAAGGTTTTTTAAACGTAATGAAGTATGGGGGAGGCTTTTGGCCAACAAAGGGATGACCTATAATATTAAAAAAACATACATAATGGTAAAATTTATAAGTAAATATAAATAACAAAATAATTAATTAAGTGATATTATAAATGAAATACTGTAATATGTAGGTATACATCATAAATAATATTGTTATAGTAAAGTAAAAATTTATTTATTGACATGATTAAGTATGACATAGTCAAATTTTAATCCATACGCTCCCGAACTAGTTAAAAAACTGTGTTTCAAGTACCAGTGGCTTCTCCCATCATCTGAATATTTTAAATTATGTCTAGCAAAGATAGGATAGTTAAGTTTAAGCATTAATTAAAAAAGAATAAATCATATAATTAAAAAAGTAAGTATTTAAAAGAAATACCTAAGCTCTCTCAAATTCAAATCTGTTACGTAGTAGGTACTATATTTAGGTGCATGTTTTGCTTAGTAATTACATTATAATATATATATATATATATATTGTTTATAAGTATATTTTATAGTCTTAAAATTTTAATTCATGTATTTCTACAGAAGAAAGAAAGAAAATACATTTATTTGCAGACATAACAAAACAAAGACATACACAGTAACAAAAATAGCACAACAATAGAAATAGCAATATAAGAAATAAAAAGAGTAAAAACAGAAAACATAAAATAGTGGCTACGGTTATGAGCGTCTGCAAACTAGGATTCGGCTCAGCATTATACGCCATGCACTAGCAAGTGTACGAGTACGCAACGCGCCGATCTTCCGCCGGCCTACATTCAGTACTGGATAATCACATTTTATTAAAAAAAATATATCACACTATTATTTTAAATGAGAAAGTTTGGATATTTGTTTGTTTGGTACTCAATCACGTCGTAACGGCCGAAGAACCAATTTCGATGAAATTTGGCATATACGTAGAATATAACCAGGATTGCACATTGCCTTTTATCCCATAAATCTGTTCCCATGGGATAAAAAGGGGGTGTCAAGTCAAGTTGCAACAGCGAGTTTATATTTATTTCTAGGTTACCTACATTCAGTACTTACATTTAGACATTAATTAGTATAACGCGTACGAAGTTGCGGGCAACAGCTAGTATTATATAAACTAAAGATTTTGAAATTTAAAGGACACTGAATCAATTTCGTATGTTCGTACGTTGATAAGTCACAGTCGTTTTAGATTGAGGCGATGTGGGTGTTTATATATTTAGTGTAATAGATGTTAGTTAAGGTATGTGAAGTAGGGTTTCCGCTACCAGGCCATTTGCATAGGCAGGAGATGTATTTTAAGTTTGTGTTTGAACGTATGTTTAGAAACAGGTTGACGCAAAGGATGTATATAATTTCAGTACTTGGTGGCTTGGTAGCGGAAACTACCCCTGAAGGCAGTAGTTTTATGGAGTTTGGTTATAAGAAGATAAGATTATGCCCTAGTGGGATAAGGATTCTGAGAGGGGGACCAAACAAGTTTCTTGTAAAGGTACTCAGGGTGATTATATCTTATGAGCTCATGAACGAGCGAAGCCAAATGAAGCTTACGACGAGGTCTCATGTTGAGGAGGCCGGCCTTATTAATGTAGGGAGTTACTATGAGCCTTTGTAAGGTATTTTCTTGTGTTGCCTGAAATAAAATGATTATTATTTCTAGCTTCCGCCTGTGGCTTCACAAGCTTGTTTTGTTGACAAAAAATAACTATGTCTAAATCCCGTTTAAAATCTATTAATGTTAATACTATAAATTCCAAAGTAACTATCTCTCTGTCTATTTTTTACGTTTTCATGACTAAACAGCTGGACCGATTTTGATGAAATTTTGTATTTATTATAAATTAATCACAATTATTATCCTCTTGCACAGTCAGGTAAAAAATAGCCTGTGTCTCAATCCCGGTCATAATCTATCTTTATAAAAATACATTGAAATCGGTCCAGCCGTTTCCAGACAGAGTAACTTTCGAATTTATAATATTAATATACCAACCCTTACTTTAAAATCAGACTATTCAAGATAAACTAGGTAAATAATCGAATATGCATCAAATGCTTTAGAAAACTTTAGAATCTCCGTCTGCAATAAAACCACGTTTCCAAGATAAATTCAAACAAGATTGAACAATAAGATTCCTTTGGAACCTGTATCGTGTATTGGTGTATAAAGAACAACATATCTCAAGATTAATTCGGGCAGAAAATACCCCTCGTGTATAAAAACTAAAAGGCTAGTATCCACCAAAGCAATCACAAAAATTAATAAAAACACCAATTTCTAGTTTGAAAATGGATTATATCACGACACAGTTTAATCCCTCTGCAGATGTTATAGGTTTTTACGTTATTTGTTTTACCATTGTTTAAGTTCCAAATAAATTATTTTACTAGCTGTTGCCCGCGACTTCGTACGCGTTACACTACTAGATGTGTAGGTAACCTAGAAATAATGCTAATCCCGCTGTTGCAACTTGACTTAATACTCGATTTTTATCCCATGTGACCTGATTTATGGGATAAAAAATAGCCTAGGTATTAATCCAGGTTATAATCTACGTGCATACTCAATTTCATCGAAATCAGTTCAGCCGTTACGACGTGATTGACTAACAAACAAACAAATAAATAAATAAACGTTCAAATTTATAACATTAGTGTGATTATTCTTACACCATTTTTTCCAGTCCTTTACGAATATTATCCACAAGCATCCAGCTACGTAAGGTTGCACATTGTATATACTTTTTAGTTTTATTATAGTGTTATGTGTTTCGGTTACAATAAAGAGTTACCTTATCTTACGTTTACAGCGTCATTTGACTATAAGTTAGGTAGTCTGTCTGTTATTTGAATTTGGAAACTCATCTTTATTAAAATTTGAACCAAAGATACCCACACATTAAGAACTTATTATACTATTTCCATTTCTTTATTTTCTCGATGTCAGTTCTAATTTGATAGTTGTAGTGTTGTGACCAAATAAGTAATGATATCGATCGCATATATTTATTCTATTTTGAACAAATACAAATACAACAAAAACATTCAAATATATTTTTTCAAGGTGGGAACACTCAATGGCCCACCGCCATTTTGTGTTTGTTTTAATTTGTCACTCGCAACAAGACGGTCGTGCTAGTCACTACATACAAATCGGATCTGTTATCGTGTTACGTTTATCGATATAGCTTCATCCCTATCAGTTTGTCCGGTATAACCTTGTGCGTGTGTAAACGTCATATTTTTATAAAATAATGCATACATAATGTAAAAAAAGAAGCTCGTTCAAGTTTTCACAGGAGCCGTCATCGAGAAAATAAAGAAATGGAAATTGTATAGTAAATCGAACTAACCTCTGCACAGAATGCACCAACCTAGATTTGGTTTTTATTGTCTCACAAAAACAGTGAAAAGTAGAGTATTCTCCTCGTGGATAAAGCTGTCTACATCTTGGGCGTGCTCTCAGATTATACAAACAAACAGATAGAGCGCGCCGAACGTGCGAGTGAAGCCACATAAGCGAATACAAATTTAAAAGCGAATAATAATAGCGGCAATATTACAAGAAATTAGTGCAAAATTAAGGTGGTTCATTTTTTTGGCAATATAATTAATTATGATTTTAATAAATATTTTGGATTCATATGTATGTTTTTTATCAGTCTAATGAAATGAATATACTATATAATAATATATAATACTATACTATATATATATACTATATATTATATATATTATACAATATTAATATTATTATTATTATATATATAAGTATATATATATATATATACTATATAATAATAACTACAGAAAAACTAAAGTATTATTATAAAGTCCATTTTTCCAAAAAGTGTTATTGTAATTTTTCAAATTCTAATAACAGTCCGGAGTCAGGAATATATCCTGCGTTGTTGGCTAGTCTCTTGCGAGATGGCCGCCGTAGCCGTAATTCGGCCAGGAGGACATTAAAGTCCATGTAAACCTCAATAAACACCGGACAGACCGCTAGCTATAAAAATCTTCACATATTATTTCTTCTGTAATTTTATAATGCGTTTACAATGGTACATGAAATATTTAAGTGTTTAATAAACTAGTTAATTAAACAATTGTTCAATCCTAATACTCACACAAATTTGTATTCAATTAGTAACAAATTCATGTATCCAAATAAAATTTTAGAACCTGTTGTCGTAAAAGGACATTAAAAAAAATACAGGGAGTTTTTTTCTTTTTCTGGTATCATTACACGCACACTGATGCACGTGTCCCTACATAGCTATTTCTAATCGCCACGCACACATGAATGATAAGTGGCGTCATACTGTTTGTTGCGTACACTCCATCTGTTTGTTTGTATAATCTGTGGGCGTGCTTATATCCCTATCTGCACTCAGGATTCTAGTTACTCCCTCGCTCCGCTCATGAGTTAACATGTGACGCAAGACACTGCTTTATCCCCTCGCATAATAATCTACTACAAAATCATCACATAAATTACGACGGTAATTGAACCAGCAACCTCCGTCTTTATACGAGGTTGCGATGACACGTCTAGATTATGTGTCGAATAAAACTCAAAATAAAAATTACTGTTATTAATGATTATAATAGTTTTTGGTATAGTTAGGTTCGCTAGTATTAATGCAAAGAAAAATGCATTTATTAGTTCACTCTCCTCCCCTTCAGTTCGGTGGAAATGGGCCTTTATACAGTTACACAGGAATCGCTTACCTTCCGGCGCCATATTTCGTCAGTGTTCGTCTACCAGCAATTGTTAAATGAACCAAATAAAAATACAGTGAATTTTTTCTCCTGTTTACCTTTTCCAAACCCTTAGTAGCATGTCACTTATAGACAGCTTGCGATGTAAAATGAGCTTTACGTGCGGTGTCTTTAGATTCAATTTGGCAGTAGGTATTTTTAGGATAAAATTAGGCTTAAAAGTTTTTTTTTAAAAGTATACCTAACTAAAATACATTTTTTTGTGATAAAGCGTTACCTATCACATAAATAACTACATACGAGTATACCTATTCTTTTTGAGGATAATATTTCGCTACCTTTCCATGTAAGTTTTTAATGCTTTTTATTACCTACCTCATAGCAACGAAACGGCTAAGTGGATTTACCTACATTTACTTGCTATCAATACTCTTGGTTTGTGAACGTAATTGTGGGTTTAAAAAAAAAAAATTTAATTTAAATTAAATCTGAAATAAAACTATGATACGGTCGGTACTTAGATTGCAGTAATTAAAAAACAAAGCTTAAATTCTAAGAAATGCATTTAATAATGCAGCAAAATTATACTTCTAAATTAATCTAGGGCACAGGGGTGAGGGGTAACCATAACTATTTACCATGTAAATGCCGGCAGTCAGGTACAATTTTATCGGACATGTAAACCTTTAATTGATCGAGCGAATCGAGATCTCCAAATCAACTTGGGCAAATCGGCATTGTATGTATGTATGTATGTATGTTTGTTTGTCCGAGGATAACTTTCGAAGCGTTTATCCGATCATCGTGAAATTTGGTATATCGGTAGGTAATGATGGCATAATTTTGGTGTGACTCAATGAGCTAAAAATTTTGGGGGGTTGTTAGGATATTGGGGTTCAAGAGGGGTAAAAAAAAATGAAAATGAGACTATTAGGTCAAACGAGACGTCAAATAAAAGGTCTTTATTAGTACATTTTACCTCCGTTTTTACTTTTAGTAAAGTTTTTGTAGTTTTTGAGTTATAAGCCATAATAAAAACGAAACTTTGACAAAATTCACAGGGTACACCAGTGACTCCACGGTACTGTAATTTGGTATGTGTGTAGCTTAAGTATCACAAATATAGACAAAAGTCTGAAATCCAGAATAACTGCAATTTGTACCCCAAAAAAGGTTAACCAATTAACATAAACTCCCGTTACCTGTAATTTGAATGAAACTGTAGGTCAAGTAGGTTGGTTTGTATTTCGGGGCACTATTTTGATAGTCAAAGATTACGAATAATATTTTTTTGTTTTTATGGTAGACCCGCGAGATCTCAGTTCGGGGCGAACCACTAGTTATATAGATAAAGGCATGTACCTATATTTATATAACAATCATCATCATATCCGCCTCAGGACGTGCAATGAAAAATATAGGCCTCACCAAGACCTACCCCCTAAATTTTCAGAGTAACCGATCATAAAAAATAGTTCCCTGAAGTAGTTCTTCAAAAAGAGTGAAATCAAGTTCCTACTATTATTTACCCTATGCTTCTGGGTTAAGTCATTCTTTTCACTGTCGAAGAAGGGTCATTGATTGATTAATGAGGCACACATAATAGGTTTGTTTCTTTTCTGAGATTTGTTTCAGGCAAGCTTTCTGTTTCTTTGTATTGCGTTCATTTTTTGGTAAGTCGTTTGGGTGACAAATTGAATTGTGCTCATTGATCCACCGAACGAAGCGAGCCGAGTCCCTTGATAATGACCGACGTCCTATGAAAAGGATGATCGATAAAATTTTAAATGATAGACAATAAATCTATCAACTTTGGGTTGCATTATGATCTGTAGAGGGAAAGGTTTTCATGCATCAAGATTAGGATCAGAATTTGATTATATTTAATTACCGGAATCGGCCTTCTGTGTCGGTAGACAAAAGACAAAGATTTTCTTTGCGTACTGAAGTGCACAAAATCAATTCACGACACTGGGTCTGCTATCATCGAAGACCAGATACTTCCATTTTGGTTTTATTGTCAACTGCTTCACGCTTCAGCATCAAACTGATTGACAGAACTCATTCGAATCTATTTTCTAAAGCGTTACAATACGAGCTTTAATTGCTTGCATGGAAACCATGATACAGCTTAAGCCTCGACGTCTTAGCTTGCAGTTCTCGAAGGTAATCCGTGGTGATGTAAGCTATCTTAACGTGAAGGTATGGCCAAGATGTTGGCTCAAGACGCGATAAGATAAACGCCAAAAACTA
Organism: Philereme transversata; assembly: GCA_963924445.1. Classification (NCBI taxonomy): domain Eukaryota; kingdom Metazoa; phylum Arthropoda; class Insecta; order Lepidoptera; family Geometridae; genus Philereme; species Philereme transversata. Next base: position 23,696,369 of record OZ004338.1, read on the forward strand.
AGACTTCGCCCGCCTTGCATAACGGTCCCTAAAAGTAATTAGTGACTTATGTTTAAATTTGACAAAATCAATTTTTTTCATGGATATTTAAGAAAAAAATTATAGATTAAAGTCAATCTACTATCATTAAAATAAAATTGTATCTTAATCGAACCAAATGTTGTCTTGTTTTGAAACTACCGTTCAAATACAATACAATATACCAAACTAAATGTAATATACCAAAATACTTGAATAATCAGAATAAGCAATTAAAATTATATCTTATACATTTTTTTCTCTCACCAAGAAAATATTTGTTACAATATATAATTATGAGACCACCATATTCAATCATTTATTTTCTTCAAATAAGGTTTACAAAGTTCTTAAAATTCTACTTATATTTTGGCCCAACTTATTTGTACCACAGAGGCATGCAAATTATCAACTTATTAAATTATTACTTTAATTTTAAGATTACTTACTTTAATTTACAATTACAAATAATTTTGTCTTTTTATTACATACTTGCTGACCCACCTCGGCTTCGCAAAGATTTCGAAATAAAATAAAGCCTTGGTCTTGAGTTCATACAAAAATCCCATAGAAAAAGCACTTACAGTTTTCCTAGAACTTTTACATTTTCCTGTCAACTTTTCCAATATTATTGACTCCTAAAAATCTTGTTCAGACTATTATGAAAAAAAAATTGCTTAATAAATCCTGCCGTTCTCTTCGTTGCGCTTACCAACGAACACAAGTATTTTTTTTAAAGATCCAAGATAATGTCTTGTTTTAAGAAATTCTTTTCATCCGTACATTGTTAATCATAGGCATTAATTTATTACATTAGTAGTAATTAAGTTATCGACACCTCTGTATATATTTTAAGACAGGAAAAAACCATCGAACTCGCAACACTGTTACCGTTACCGACACTTCTGTATATGTATTTATATAATTTGAGATGGGAAAAAACATTGATCTCGCGACTCTGTATATAAGTATCTGTAGTGTTGTCTGCTTTTATTCAAGTTTTCACTTCTGTCGGCACTCCCGGAGAGCCATTGTATTTTGTAGCCAGTTCTTAGCTAGAAACCCCCTGCAGTTTCTGGGAGAATTTTTCTTTCAAAGCGTTTGACTTTTTGACTACTCAAAAATATCAAAATCGCTACCAGTCTAACCAAGTCCTTTACAGATTAAACTCACTGCATACATCGATATGTCAAAGCGTTAATTCCAGTGGCAATATGACTAGTGTTTGCCAAACGGATTGAAACAGGAGAATCGATTGAGACACCTGCAAGCACTTCCCATCGAGTATCGAGCACACAAGAATAGGATTGTAATCGATTGTGATCGAGTGTTAAGTAAACTTAGACAGTTGATTTTACTTGCACTAGAATCTAAGCTAGAATCAGGATAAAGCATTTTCGCATGTCAACTTATTTTAGGTCAAAATGGTGCAAGGGTGTTTTAATAGAAGAGAAAAAAAATGTTGCAACAACACAGTAAATAAATACATAAAAAATATAAAGGCACAAATGATAATAAATTATAACTAAACAATCTACTGTCATAAGTTGCAAAAAGGACTCTAACTCAACATAATGGTCAAAAGAAAAGGTACTCACAATTACAAATAATTTTATCTTTTTATTACATACTTGCTGACTCACCTCGGCTTCGCAAAGATTTCGAAATAAAATAAAGCCTTTGTCTTGAGTTCATACCAAAATCCCATAGAAAAAAGCACTTACAGTTTTCCTAGAACTTTTACATTTTCCTGTCAACTTTTCCAATATTTTTGACTCCTAAATTTGTTCGGACTATTATGAAAAAAAAATTGTTTAATAAATCCTGCCGTTCTTTAACGTTGCACTTACCAACGAACACCAGTATTTTTTTTAAAGATTATTCACTAATAACAATAAAAATATTTATTGAAACATTTAACAAAAATAACATGAACCAAATACAATTTAAAAGTATTAGTATGTAGCACATACACAGTTGGATAGGCACACAGTTATATAGTCCTGAACCCACACTAGGATACCCTGTTCCTATTTATTTAAAATAATTTAATATCATGCCTCACCAATTCATTGTTCCCCGCAACGCGGCAGTAGGCCTGGTAGTATTGCCGTGCCGACGTCACTCGCTGCGTCTGTGTGTCATTAGGCGGGTCCACACAGACCGAACAGCTTCGAAGCGTTTGCGAAGCAGCTCGGTCTGTGTGGACGTGCCTCAGCCGAGGCAAGCGCGCGCGTCACCTCGGGCGAGCGACTGAGCGGCCGAGCCACAAAGTGTCGGTTTTTTGTTTTGCTCAAAGACGCCTCAGTCTTTTGCCGCGCGCACTCTGGACGCACGCGTATTTTGTTTGTATTTTGTAACTCTCAACTGAACGATCAAACAAATTGCCGTACGTATCAGCCTCGCGATGATACCGAGGCTGCCACGCTCGTTCGGAACAGTTTCCTCGTGCGGCAAATTCCTCGCGAGGCTGTTCGGTCTGTGTGTACCCGCCTATTCACATATAACTTTCAATCTATCTAGTTTCACGCGAAAAAAATAACGCAAAGAAAACTAGAATGATTAAAAGTTATGAAAAGACATTCACCATTTTATTTTAACTAGTTGCCAGTCGACAGTGGTCGGAAGTTGGACCGTAATTCATTTTTTTAGCCTAATTTTAGCATTCCCCCCTCTTTCGTATAAAATTTAACTATACCAAATCTCACAATTCTCCGTGCACTCAATAAGTAAGTATTGTCTTCACGTATTTATTTATAAATATCTTCCTGTATCGATCGTGATCATGAACCAAATATTGCTAAACAATTAACAGAGAGACTACACCTTAGTTGCTTACTTATACTTTACTTTACTTTACACTTACTGCTTATTATATTACTTACTTATATGACGACCTCTGTGGTGCAGTGGGCTAATAGCCGGCTGAGACGCAGGAGGTAGTGGGTTTGATTCCCGCCGCGGAACAAATGTTTGCATGATCTACATATATTTGTTTCGGGTCTGGTTGTTTTTCTATATATTATATGTATGTATTTACAAAAAAAAGTATATAAGTATTCTATCAGTTATCTGGTTCCCATAGTACAAGTTCTGCTTAGTTTGGGCTAGATAGCGCTGTGTGGAATGTCCAGCAATATTTATTTATATATTATTTATTTATTTACTTACAGTGATGCCCCTGCCATGCTCGATTGGCTTAGGTCAGCCCTATAGTTAATTCCCACACATGCTAATCGCGTTCGGGTGAACCGCTGCGCCTATTTAAGTGATGGTACATTGATGAGTTATATTTTATGCACTACCACGGGCCTAGTATATTGCCTAAAATTTGTTGCTGGTTGCTTAATTTCCCTTATGCAAAACCAACCGATTAAGAAACTCCTTACGACGTGCGCGGTGTGTTTTATGGTTTATTGTCAAATTAGGAAGATATATTGCTTCTTCTGTTAGAGATCACTTGCTCGTCATCTATACCATTTTATTGTAATCTTTGATATCTAAGTATGTATCTTATTCTATTTATTACCTAATCGAAAATTTACGTAAATAAACGTAGAGTCAAAGGAATTTCTCAAAAGTAACATGGAGTTTAAAAAACGTAAAAAAATTTAGTGACAGTCGCCAGAAACGCTGTCAAAAATACATCATTAATTTTTGAATGTAGTCTATAGCTATACTAATAATAAAGAGGAAAGATTTGATTGTTTGTTTGTTTGCATTGAATAGGCTCCGAATCTACTGGACCGATTTAAAAAATATCTTTCACTGTTGAGGAGCTACCCTATCTCCGGATGACATAGGCTACTTTTTACGCAACTGAGCAGAAGGAGGGTAATGTTTTTATAGAAAAATTACACGTTCAAAGTTGCGGATTAGCCAGCTAGTTCGGGAATATATGCCTAAGAATGCTACAATAATCTTGTATTAGATTTCTAATGATCAGTTTTCTAAAAGTTCTTGTTTTATCAATAAACTGCTTTACGATCCGCAGCGATAAAATTCTCTCATAAAAATTTAAAGGCTTGAGTGGGAGTAAGTAGTTTTTGCTTTGAAAATATTCAGATTCGTTGAGAGCTTCTAAAACTCAAAGTTTGATTTCGATTTCAATCTCAACGTGACTTGTTTGCTAACTTTGTTCAGTGCTGTTACTACTTTCTGAATTCACTTTGTACTCGATATGGCGACTGTTCTACAGCTGAACGAGCTAATACGGAGTCACACTAACTGTTTTTGTTACTGCTTTGTTTTCGTGTCCCATCTTCTAAGAAGAAACTTGCTGTAGCTCCTAATAACAAAACACTATTTTTTACAAACGTAATTTCATTATATTTTATATATAAACTGCGATATCAGTAATAAAGTGATCAATGATAAAGTCTCAAACGTCTTTTAAGCTGTACTTAGGCTCTGCATCCAAAGGTTAACTGGAAGAGATCACTTTCTTTAGCGATTAGACCATCCAGTATATATAAACCTGTTTTTTATTTGTTGTATCTAGCTTGTATGGTATTTATTTACTAAAAAGTTTACAAAAGGGTGTAGACTTCAGTTGTCATGGTACCCGCACTAGGTCTAGCCTGTATCGCGGGAAACCGGATTACAATAAAAACGCTTACCGTCTAAAATCGAATAAATGACTTTAACAAATAACAAAAAAATAATCGAACTACTACAAGAAAAAATAAAATTTAAAATTTACACACAAAAAGAAGAACCAAAATATTAAATACAGTTCGATCTCAGCTCAGCTAGTATGCGAAATACGCTAATACGTGAACGTGTGTGGGTAAGTGTGTGAGTACCTAAGTGTAATCATATATAATACAATCATTCATTCATTAATTCATTCACAAGTAACAAAGTCATCAATTCTCAAATAAACCGAATATTTCAAGGCAAAAAACATGCATCATGATTTTTTTTTTATATTTGGCTTTAATATTATGAAAAGTTGTTTATTTTCTTCTCTATAATCACCTATTTTATGTTAACAAAGATATTCCAAATCACTTTTTACTTTGGGAATTCATTCACTGCTAAGCATAGGCCTTCTCTATAGACTTCCAGTGCGATCGATCTTATGTGGCCTGCATCCAACGGCTCCCAGCAGCATTTATTAGTCATCTTTCCATCTAGTTTAGGAACTTGTCACCTTTTCCATTAAAAAATCTCTATAGTTACGTCGGTTATTCAGAGCTTTAGTCACATACCGACCTAATTTAGGTCATCCATCTCAACATTTTGACTTAGTATGCGCATATCTTTACCGTGTTTAAACTGGGGTGCCTTGAAAGCCTTAGAGAATCTTGGGGCAAAGTTTACATATAATTAGCCCAACCGGACATTCAGGGGATAACGGACCAAAGATGTAAATTTCTCGCTTTGTGTCGTGAATTTATCGTGACGAACAATTATGGTAATGTTTGTTTATTTACTTGGATTCCCTGGTTTGTTTAGACATCTGAGTTTGGGGATTTGGAGCGAATCTAAACATTTGACGACCTCCGTGGCGCGGTGGGCAAATAGCTGGCTGAGACTCAGGAGGTAGTGGGTTCGATTCCCGCCGTGGAACAAATGTTTTCATGATCTACAGATATTTATTCCGGGTCTGGTTGTTTTTCTATATATTATAAGTAAGTATTTACAAAAAAAAAGTATATAAGTATTCTATCAGTTATTTGGTTCCCATAGTACAAGCTCTGCTTAGTTTGGGGCTAGATAGCGCTGTGTGAAATGTCCAGCAATATTTATTTATTATTTATTTATTTGTGTCATAGGCTTTTGATTTGCTGGTTTCATGAATTTTCTTGATAACTAGTAGAGGCAGAATTTCTGTATTTAACTTGACTGTAGTTAAAACTTGAATCTGACTGATTCAAGTTCGTGGGTAATTATCTAAAATCAGTGACTGTAATCGGTCGCGAAACGTTAATTTGCACGTATAACATGTAACACATGCAACAAATAAACTGGATTAAGCTAGGCGTTTATTCTTATGTATTCATATCTATCTTGTAATAAAAAATATATTATGTATACTCACGCACACTCAATCCTTGAAGGCAATGAAGGCTTCTGGCGTTTGTGACGACACCAGCATCATTTGGGGTCAACGGAATACCAGCGTTAAGTAGGTACGTTTTTAACCTATCTAGCACATGCTGCGCTGGTGCCATTTTGGCGCGACTTTTTAATTTGAGCTTCAGGTAGCTGAAAGTTGCATTTCAGTGTCGGATGTTCTTGTTACCAAAGTACCATAGTACTTGTACGTAAGGCATTTTGTGTTATTTTATGTACAAATTAACGTAGCCAGAAGTCTAGGTATCTCACCACCTGCTATTGTGTTTCCTGTGTATATCATGTCGTTTCAAATAAATATTTACATTTTCATCATTTCATTTTCATATAAACTAGCGCCACTCGGAAAGGGGCGGCAACAGATAGAACTGTTTTTCTATACATTTGACGGTTAGAGACCGATTGCTTTCGTGTTGCTGTCGCTGATTTTACCTCATTAGGTGGCTGATCTTTAATGGACCCAATATACGTTAACGATTTCTTTGATGTGGGGCCCATTAATCTCCGTTTATTCACCGTGACACAACTGTTTGGCTCAACTAGTAGTGCCTCTCGATGCTTCTATAATTGCCAATTCAATGCACCGATGGACGTAAGATTTACGTAAGCAACTGAAAGGCCATTTTTCAAAATGTCTTGCTAGTACTTTAGGATCTTGTGTAATAATTCAATTTCAATTTTTGCCAAAGTATCTGTCATTTACCACGATCCTGCGCTAGTCTCATCCAATGTACCTACAATGCAGACTAAACTTTGAAGAGCCTCGTAATAATGAAGAAGTCATTATCCCCTAGTAAGTAATCCCATCCAGTGGCCGTTACTAAGCATTTATTAATGCCTAGGGACCGCAACTATCGGACCGCGCTGATCACTTTCAGAAATGTTTACACGCTGCCGTGATGTGGGTGACCTTAGTAGGGGTATTAATGATCACGTGATTATTAAATTGTCAAGTTGTGTTGCAAGCTGTATTATTTTTGTGCTACTGTCGAAACAGTCAGATCCATCATCATCATATGGATGGAAAGGACAAAGGGCCTTTATGAGTTCGTCTTTCCATATAGTGGGGGTGAGGGGGGGGGGGCATCCTACGCGGTGCTCTTCAGTGCGTGGTCTCCACTCGAGAACCTTTCTGACCCAACGGCCGTCAGTTCTTCGAGCTATGTGCATAGCCGCGTAATGTTCAGCTTGCTAATCCTTGGTGCATATCCGTTATATCCTGATGATATCTTGGTAGCAAATATTATTTTATTTGCCACAAGCCTTCAAAAAAGAGGCCATCTATCAATTGAAAATTACATAAACAGCGCCTGATAGCAAGCTGCCGCCCTAGCTCAGTGAAGAATGCTGTAGTGCCTAGAGCAAGATGTTGAATGGAATAGACTTGCAGGTAGACACGGGCAATACGTGCTAGTTAACTAAGTAGTAAGTTTCCTCACGATGTTTGTCTTCACCGCTTTTAACACGTGTAAATGCGCAAATACATTCACAAACAAAATCCATTGGTGCACATCTGGTACTTGAACCGTCAACCTCCGGATCGGAAGTGGGTAAATTCCACTAGGTTAACAAGGCCTTTGATGCTTTCAGGTGGCCTAAAAACTATGATACCTAAGTTGGCCACTTACTCATAAGGCAATACTTATGTATGATCATCATTATAACATCTGCCATTAGACCACTGCTGCCATAGATTTCTAGAGCTACTGATGCGGCCTACACACAACCGCTTCTATCAACCTTTATTATGTCATCTTCCCATATCGTGGGGGCTGACCTACTCTTCCCTTCCATTGCGTGGTCTCCACTCGAGACCCTCTCCACCCTAACAAGTTTTTCGAGCTATGTACAAGTATCTGTGCACGCAGCCCATATCCTGCTGGGTAGGTTCTTCGAGGTTTTTATAAGAGTGTAAAAGTAAAAATACATATAACATCCATTGTTTATTGAATAAATATCCTCTTTTTGTATAAGTTGTTAATTCTATCTGAAAATATAAATTATTATAAGAAACAAAGATATCAGCTTAGTGTATTCCGATTTGTGAGACGTTGATCCTGAAACAAGAGAAAATGGAGATATAGGAGCAGATTACCTTAATTTAGGTTCTAAATATATTATTTAACCAACGGTGAAGGAAAACATCTTGAGATAACTCGTAGTTACTAGCAGTAATAAAGTACGTTTAAGAGTTCTTTCTTAGATAAACTTATACCTTCGTATGTTAGTACTTAGTTAGTTTTTTTCATTAAGTTATGATTTTAAATTTATTAATTTGACTATTCATAGCCTTTTTCGCCTGAGACAGTTTTCCTTGTTTAGGCATAGTGTACTTATAATTAGATATTAATCCGTAATATTAATCTTAGCACCAAGACAATGAATAAAGATTTTACACATCCAAATTTCGCATTTATAATATTAGCGTGACAAGCTTCGATTGAAGTCGACTCCGATGTATCGCTATAAGAATTCACTGAGTGGAGCTCTGCCAGTCCAAAGACGTCGTGGCAGAGTTATTCTCTCGGCAGTCTTATTTAGTGAGCTAGCTTAAAGAGCTAAGAGTTAAAGTGCAGGGAAAAACTTCTCCATCTAAAAATCTGTACAGTCGTACAATCTGGTTGAACAACGGCTGCATTCTTCATATGCTAACGTTACTATCCAGTCGTGCCTAGTCCCATTGCCACTATGATATAGCGGCGAAGGTATGAAACCGACTAGTAGTTATATATTACAATCTAAAGCAATATTACTAAAAAAACTTTAGTGATTTATTTCAATCATTATTATTAATACGGAATTCCCGCTCCGAGTCCGTTCTCGCCTCGCACATTGTCGGGCGTAACACCGATAAACAGTACGTGATAAATCCCGTATTTTTAATAATAATTATAGCAATATAATTACCATTATCTTCATCCGGCATAGTGATGCTGTGCATTTCCGAGTCCCTCAGGAAGATATACTCCGCCCTGAAGCCGGTTCCGTCCAATCTGTCATTGGACTTGAAGGCAAGCCTTAAGAAGTTTTGATCCGAGGTCACCATCAGCTCTTTGAGTTGTCCGCAATGCCTATGACTTTGGGAATATATCATCTGGCTTGAGAACTGCACATAGTCACTGGCAGATATTGCTTCACATCTGTAAAAAACAGAGTTTTAGCGGGCAGTTGTAATTCATACCAATATTACAAATTCGAAAGTTACGCTGTGTGTTTGTTACGATTTCACGGCTAAATCAATCTTAATGAAATTAGGTATGAATTTTTGACCTAGTTTGAGACATAGGTTACTTGACAAACCACATTTGTGAAGTCGCGGGCGGAAGCTTGTAGTTTATATAAAATCTTTGACGGAAAAGTAGAAGGGAAGCGTGTATGCCACTTGAGTTAGTTGTAGGTCATGTCGTAGTCGTCTAGTCGTGGCGAAGCGAGTGCGTGCTAATTTTTTCACCCGACTTAGGGCCAGTTTTCACCTGAAGATGTGTAAAAAGATTCATGCCAAATACGTAACAACTGTGTTGTTACGTATTTACACTGAGATCGAAGTTTTGTAAGCCAACGACATAAGAAATCTTAGTGTGAGGTCGAAACTGTGTAGTATATAGAGAATGAATGAAAAAAGGCCTCTTTCATAGATTTCCAGAGCGACCGATCTTGGACGACATTCACCCAATGACTCCCAGTAACCTTTATTCTCCTTGTTCTCGATCAAAGCACATGCAGGGCTGGAGGGTAATGAGCGCGCATACCAACTGGCAAAAGAGGCCGCGCTGCATTCCAGGAGGAAACCCGATTATGACAGTTGCCCAGTTTCATTCGTCAAGAGGCACATCCGTCTACGGTCTCTTGACGAATGGAACACACGTTACCAGTCGGGCAAATAGCAGCTGTCACCAAGATGTTCTTCCCAAATGCAGTGGAGAGACACATGACGGTGATGAAAATCAGACTAGTAGGCCTGACAACTCAGATGATGACGGGGTACGGTTGGTTCTCAGAATACTTGCACCGTTTCAAGTGTAAGGAGAACCCATCGTGCATCTGCGAACCAGGGATCGACGAGTCTGTCCCACACCTCCTGTTAAAATCTAGTCCTGTCCTACGCTGCGCTTTCCAGTTCGTGGTCGAGAACTCGAGAAAGTTTGTTCCAAGGGCCATCAATTCTTCGAGATTTGTGGCCCGCTCACTGCTACTTCAGTTTGCCAATTCTCTGGGATAGCTCAGGATATTCGTAGACGAACCAATGTCACTGATATAGGTCAGGTCTATGAAGATCCTCATTTATGATTTAATCTCGAAAAGAAATACCAAGGATAGCCTTCTCTATAGCACGCCAAGCTACCTTGAGTCTTGTGCCCCATAGTGATAGACCACGTTTCTGTACCATTTATGTCATCATTGGTAACACACATTGGATCAAAGACTATCCTCTTATGACACTAGAGTATAGTAGTATTGTACACTTTACAAGCCAGTTACAACAAAATATATTAAAATTAATAATATGGCAATCTTATAAATATAAAAACAATCTCTTCCAGATAACTTAAGTATGTGACTATTCATTTTCGAAATAAGAATATACAAATTCAAGTTTCAGAAATTATTTATTTTCAGGGTCTACAATTAAAAATAAAGAACTTAAACATTCAAAAGTATAGTTGAAGAGGTTTTATAGTCAATAAGAAAAGTTTATAACTAGAGAGCAAATGAACGAGTTTAATGGTCTGAATAAAACTTGAGAGGGTGTTAAAAATTATATAAACGTAAAGCATGTACTAGTGAGATCAAGTTAATATAAATTTGTTCATTAAACGAGACTCTGCGACGCTGAGGTATTTTTCGAGGTGTTTATTTTGTTTTTGTCTACTTATTTGAGCCAGAAGATAAGGTCGCTGTAATTCAACATCTATTGTGCTTCATTTTTGTTTTTAGGGTTCCGTACCCAAAGGGTAAAACGGGGACCTATTACTAAGACTCCGCTGTCTGTCTGTCCGTCTGTCTATCTGTCCGTCTGTCACCAGGCTGTATCTCGTGGACCGTTATAATTAGACAGTTGAAATCTTCACAGATGATGTATTTCTGTTGCCGCTATAACAACAAATACTAAAAACAGAATAAAATAAATGTTTAAGTGGGGCCCCCATACAACAAACATGATTTTTTGCCGTTTTTATAGATAATGGTACAGAACTCTTCGTGCGCGAATCCGACTCGCACTTGGCCGGTTTTTATATTGTATGTGGTGTCAAATAGAAGTTCTCATTTTTGTTTATCTGACTGGCTGTTATCCATTATATTAGAAGGTATTCTTGAGATCGCTAACAATTAACATATAAGTCGGATTAGCATGACTGCCCTAGAAAAGTTTATCTATTCTATTCTTCCATAGATAAAATTGTTCCTATGTCGGTCATGCCTTCCTTCTGCGAGGGTGACCGTCACTTGCATGACTTGCATGGTTGCAGGTCATAATATGCAGAGTGGAAAGCTGAGATGGAATACTATTAGTTACCGTATTACTCTAACCTCAATTGACCTTTTAAATCAAAAATATTATAACAAGAAAACCATGTGAATTAGGCCACTTTTATAACAGACTATTTTTTAAGTAAATGAAGAAGTTAATTTCTCCAATAGTTAGGATTAATCTCCGTAGAAATTTTTGCTAAGTCTTAAATCCCCGGGCATAGATTTGGGTTAATAACGTTTCTTTGAGCTGTGGGCGCAAAAAAATCAGCCATTTTAGTTATGGCTGCAATTTCGTTATTAGAAGTTTTTGTTTTCTAACAGTCTGGCCACGTACAATTTCGTTGTAATATCTGTACCAGGCGTGAAAAAGCATGTAACTTTCATTTAATATGACAGCTTAATTTTAAAAAAAAACCAAAATTTAGAAAACTGCCTCGCAATAATAATTTATGTTAGACGCTGGACGTAAAATATTAAAGGAATAAAATAAAATTACATTATGTACCTACGTTTACCTAATAAAAAAAACAGGCCAAGTGCGAGTCGGACTCGCGCACGAAGGGTTCCGTACCATTATCTGTAATACATTGTATGAGCGCCCATACAACTCAGAGAACTATTTTAACTGGCGTCAACTATGTATGTGTGGGGGACACCGTTTAATTTTCAACATTTTATATTTTTGGTATGTTTTCTTTATACGTGCTTGCTTTTTGCCAAATTTCGTGATTCTAGGTCAATGGGAACTACCATATAGGTTTTCGACCCAAAACCTATAGGGTACTTCCGGTTGACCTAGAATTGTCAATTTTGGTTAAAAGCAAGGTTTTACAGCGCAAGTAAAGGGAAAACTCCGAAAAATAAAAACTAAAATAAAAATTAAGATACATTTAATCTAAATTATCATAAATTATATTAAATTACAGCAAAAATCTAAATCAGCCCATATCTTTTTATCGTGTTTACGCAGGACCTTGAGTTTTATACCCCTACTCAACTTGTTAGGTCATGAGAAAATCGGTGGTGACACGCGGACAGACATACAAGAGAGTGATCTTATAAGGGTTTCTTTTTTTGCCTTTTGAGCTACGGAACCCTAAAAACAAGCCAATTATCGCAAAATGAAAAGTCTACGGAGCTTATAAATTCATTGTAGTTTATCATTTTCAGACACTTACTTATACCTCAAGTTGTTTTAACAATATCGTGTAATTTATTAGTGGTTTAATTCCGAGTGCATAAAGGTTCGCCAGTCCCATTTAAATTACAGGCTGTTTTTATTGATCTAAAATTAGGATACCTACTGAAATAATTTTTAAATTTGTTACAATATATGAATTTCGGTCTGACTTTATTTTTATTTTTAGCGTTTTCGTACTAGAGAATGTTTACTTTAGACTTTAGTTAATAGCAAATATACAGTAAAATTTTAAGGTAATGGCAGCACCGCCAGCTCTTATGACTCAACTCCAATGATGTTAAGTGTTTCTAAAATGAAGAAAATACTTACGGCATTACACCTTCCACGTCAAAATGAGTAAAATGCAAATGTACTCTCTCATTCTCGTTCCCGTAGAAGAAGTAGTTACATTCAGTGTCTCTGGGATACAGGCCGGGGTAGTTTGGTGACGTCACTATACCCCGGGACTGCTCACTGCTGTTGAACACGAAGGCACATGGAAACTCCAGCAACTGACTTCCGGTTGGAATCCCGTAATCTGGAAGAAATTAAATAAATAATTACGACACAAGCGCCTACAACGAGTAATACAATAATTAACGGTTGTTCGTATAGATTCGTTCACATTGACAATACCCGGGTGTTGCCAGTGTCAATAGACGACGGTGACCGCTTACTATCAAGTGGGTCGAAAGCCTGTTGCCTCACAAATAACATAAAAAAAGTTTGTTAATCCATTTTTTAGAAACATAGTGATTGAGATAGTTAGGGGCAATTTCAACTAAACGCTTTCGTGCTTTGGTGGGCACGGTGCCTTGGTTACCTAGCCTATTAGCTAGGAATCCTTAGCTAATAAAATCAGATTTACAGCTCACTTTTATGAAAAAACCGGCCAAGTGTAAGTCGGACTCCGTACGGTTCCGTACCATTATCCATAAAAACGGCAAAAAATCATGTCTATTGTATGGGAGCCCTACCCTTAAATATTTGTTTTATTTTAATTTATTTATTTTTAAAGTGAATATATAACTAAATATAATGTGAATATTTCAAGCGACTACCTGTTGTCGTTATCAATATCGAGCAAAAACGAGCAAAAAAATCACGTTGGTTCTATGGGAGCCCCCCTTAAATATTTATTTTATTTTATTTTTAGTATTTGTTGTTATAGCATTAACAGAAATACATAATCTGTGAAAATTTCAACGGTCTAACTATCACGGTTCATGAGATACAGCCTGGTGACAGACGGACAGATAGACAGCGGAGTCTTAGTAATAGGGACCCGTTTTACCCTTTGGGTACGGAACCCTAAAAACAGGCATTAATCTATACTGATAATCTATGCTGTGATAGCACCATCATAAAGATTTCGTTAACTGCTTAAAGTATTTTAAGCGCGACTTGACTCAGCTAAAAAGATTAAATCTATAATTTGTCTGAGACAAGTAGAAGCCTCTAATCGGGCACTCAATATTACTTTAAAACTACATTAATATCAATCAGGGTCAAACTTTTCTTTAAGAATATTTTTTTGTAATGTGAGTTACTTTACATTTAGTATAACGTATATACCAATATGAAAACCAACAAGTAACCCCTAGAGTAAGTATATCTAGTCTTGCGAGAAATGTCGTAAGAAATTAATATAATGGGCATAAAATACTACAGTACATCTTTAACTAGATTTTGAAGGAGTAAGCTTACACAGCGCCTCTACTATTCGCTTAGCTTAGTCAGTCTTGCTCCAAAGAAAAAGCCAATGTGTTTAATTAGTAATAGGTTTAATTAATATCAAATTATTGAGCTATTTTGTATTCAAGGTCACAGACAATTTTCATCATCATCATCCTCTCCAGCCCGACTTCATCCACTGTTGGGTATAGGCCTTCCCGAATTTGTTCCATCCATCACGATCCTGCGCTGGTCTCATCCATCTACTGTCCACGACTTTAACTAAATCTACCCATCTCGCTGCTGGACGTCCTACCCTTCTATAACCTCTCCTTAACCTCACAGCTCCACCTTTCATCACATCTTATTGCCGAGTGTCCCGCGCAAGACCATTTGAGTTCCATAAATCGATTCCGAACGTTTGAACCTTCGTTCAACCGTAATTCATGGTGGGTAGAATACATTGGTTAAACAAGCGGGTTTTTAGATACTGTGAAGTTCTAGGTGACCTAAAGATGTCGTCCAGCTTGTTAAATGCGGTCCATCTCAATGGGATCTTTTTAGATATCTTCTTTTGCTGATCATTTTATAATATGTATATTTTTTTGATAATTTAATTTATAATTTTATTTCAGTTTTTAAACTCGTTCTTTGATATTGTACTTTGAATATTGTTTCATATTGTACTTTGCATTACTTTAGAATAATGTAATACCTACAAAGGATTTGATAATAACGTTTCAACACATCAGACCTGTACCCAAAGGAATAGAAGCTTTTGAAACTCAACAATAAAAACGTAAATAAATCAGAATAATGCGGATTCACTTTCGACAATAGAATATGATATCTCAAATCCCTTACTGTATACGGTCTCCAAAGCCTCCGAACTTAAAGCTAGTTTTAAGTATTAAAAGACACATAGACTATGTGTCTTTTTTTATTAATATCATCTTAATTCTTAACGAGTGTCAAAATGAATGCATCCCAGTCTGAAACACAACTCACAGTCGATGATGACTTCAACTCATCTCACTACTGGACGTATTTATGTTTACAGTTCTGGCCTCCTCTTTTTCACGTTACATAAATTCACATACTAAAAAAATCTGGAATATCTCAGTACAAAATCCTTACCTTCGACAAAAGAATATAATATCTTGAATCCCCTACTGTGTCTCGACGAATAGAGACCTCTGAATTCGACAGATAACTTCGGTCCATTTGACATTATTGGCTTAGGACGCTCGCTTCCGCAAAATGATGCCATCTTCTCAAGTCGGCCGTCTACGTAAACGAATACGTCTAAGGAGTCCATACTTTCACAGCTGTAACAAAAGGAGGGTTGTTCAAAGCGCATTTCTTTAAAAACACTGGCCTGTTATTCAAATTACATTACTTTGAACAAGTTGGTGTATTTTTTAATAGTCTTACAACAATTCAATGTGTGATTTAATATTTGGGTTTGGTCAACTTTTAAGAAAAAATAAATTGGCTAAGTGTCGGATGCGGCATTACTATTCTATCTATCTATCTGTCTGTCTGTACGACTTCTGTTTGTACAACAGCCGTTTTACTTGTAGATTGTTAGTGCTGTAAAGATGAAATTTGGCATGATGACTCATTTTAGTAACGCCTAGATAAGAAATAAAAACTAAAAATAACTAGTTTTTTACGATCTCTTTCTTATATGGAAGTTAGCGTGAATTTATTTTTATTCTCACACCTCATCCTGTGGAGTTTCATTAAATAGGTCTGCCAAAAACACTATAAGATTTGCTGAACATTTGATACAAAAGTCCGTATAAAGCATTGAAGTGGCCATTTTCGTAATATTCGTGCCCTTACCAGCTAACTGTAACTGTAAGAATTATCAAGGTTGAATACTCTACTAGTTTACGAGCTAGTTCACAAACTTATGTCTGTAAGTTGGGTTTGTAAACAGTTTATATAATGTCCATACAGAATGACCAAAATCAAATGCAAAATTAAGTTTGTATTTTAAATGACTAAGATACAGCCGTACTGATTATGTTACCCTTCACTATGCATGCTCTAACATGCGCTAAACTGTTTTTTTTATTTTTTTTTCTGAATTATGACGAAATAGTTATTAGCTATTTTGTATGTAAAAGAGTATGAAGACAGCTTTAGAATACCTATGTTTTCTCTTTAAATTACTTATTTGCACTAAACACTTTATTTACTATTTAGTCACATTTTATGTACTCCAAAATAACATCGATATCCTAAACTTAAAATACCGAAGGCCTGTTTTAATAAAATCATTGAAATTCTAAGCTTAGATGCCGGTGGGTTGTGATGCGACGCCACGCATTTGTTTTGCATCGGTCTTTAACCTGTTCCAACAGAGTTTAAATTTAAATAAGACTCACTCACTCGATAACATTTTCACTTATCCTCTGCAAGCTGAAATCTTCAAAGACGAGCCTGATCCTTTCCCTGCCTCGGGCTAAGAAGTCGTAGTGACATTGCGTTTTTTGCGGATATGGAGATGGGTGTAGGGGCGATGTCAATCTGCCGCTTTTGCTCTTATCACTCCGGAATACTTGATGGCAGGAGGATGCTAGAAAAAAGTACCTTGTTTGTTATATAACATAAGATAAGCAATATATTAACAGGTCATCACTTATCACACACTTCAAAAGCACAACTACTTACGGAATAACTACCTTTTCTTTATTGCAATAAGGTCATCAGATCAAAAGCACAGTTATGGCATGGCAAACTTGCCATTGATGTTAGGGTTTTAAGTTGAGTGAATTAACGTACATACATTTTTAAATAACAAGCTAGAATAGATGACGGCTTACGGCAAGCGCTTCTGCTGCGAGCCGTCATATAGAAAATATACTTTATTACACACAATTTAAAACCCTAACTTGAATGGCAAGTTTGCCATGCCATAACTGTGCTGTTGATCTGATGACCTTATTGCAATAAAGAAAAGGTAGTTATTAA
This sequence comes from Philereme transversata, assembly GCA_963924445.1. Taxonomy (NCBI): domain Eukaryota; kingdom Metazoa; phylum Arthropoda; class Insecta; order Lepidoptera; family Geometridae; genus Philereme; species Philereme transversata. The sequence goes on from OZ004338.1 coordinate 23,713,776, forward strand.
GTAGGTATAAATAATAATTATTATCTTGTTGGGCTCAACAATAACAAGAAAAGTAGAGGTCATCATTGTAAGGTAGAAAATAAATAAATCTGGATATTTTATACTGCACTATCTAACTCAACTAAGCCCTTGTATGAGAATCAAATAGATAATTGATAAGTCATAGGTGATTTATTCGTTGCTGATAATTATGTTACAAAATAAGGTCTTAGAATACGTATATAGGGTGTTTGATAATATACGCACAAAAATGAAAGGGGTTATTTTGATGAGCATAATAAATAAATTTGTGAAATGTTTTCCATAGAAATGTGAGATTTATTTAGTTGTCCCTTTCTAACCCAAAATCCGCAGCCATTTCCGAAAGAGATACCAAAAATACATGCCTGCCTAGATCTGCGGTAGGTACTTGTAGCAAATCTACGCTTTACGTAGGCGTAGGTAGTAAGTTTTATAGAATCACCTAAATTTCGTCGATTTTCTTTAAAATTTGATAAAGCCAGTTGTTTTTTTAGAAGTATTATTTTATGTTTTGAGAAACAGTCACTTGAATATCTTCAGTATATTACCAAACACCCTGTTTATATTTTCTTTGTAAATATATGCTTAAAAGTACTCCCATACTCATAAAAATATCGGTAGATCATGCAATCATTTTTTCCGAGGCGGGAATCGAACCCGCAAACTCCTGCGCCCCCGCCATATATTATTCCACTGTGATACGGGAAGTCTGACAAAAAAATAAAATAAAAAAAAAAACGTTTAGTACGAGTATCAATCGAGTGTGACTCTGCGTTTAAATTATATCGGGTCTCTTCTCCCGTTCCCCGCGTGATCTGTTTTCTAAGTATATTGAATAATTTAATCGATAATGTTCACTTATAGTGGAATAAAGGTATATTTTTCGCTTTTATGTTGAAATACACATATCTATTTTTACGCTGGAATATATAAATACATAACAAACAACAAACAGAACTAAGGATAGCTATACTAGATGCCAACGCTGCGCTCCTGACAGATGGGGTCATAAAACGTGTGACAAGTGACGATGATATTGCTATCTCACTCGATAATAATAATATAAAATATAAATACATACATAATATAAAATATAAATATATACATAATATAAAATATAAATATATACATAATATAAAGTACACAATAAATGACGAAACAATTGGGCGATCTTATCGCAAAAAGCGATCTCTTCCAGACAACCTTTGGATGGAAAGGATAAACTAAACCTTCAAATCCCTTTAAAAAGTACTAGCTGTTGACTGTGACTTCGTACGCGTATAAACTCTAAAATCGACACTATTAAATGTGTAGGTAACCTAGAAATAAAGCTAAACTCGCTGTTGCAATTTGACTTGACACCCCATTTTTATCCCGTGGGAACTGATATATGGGATAAAAGGTAACCTATGTGGTAATCCAGGTTATAATCTACGTATATACCAAATTTCATCGAAATCGGTTCAGTTGTTACGATGTGATTGAGTAACAAACAAACAAATAAATAAACAAACATCCAAACTTTCACATTTATAATATTAGTGTGATGTTTAGAGCTGGATGATCTTGAAAAAGGCAGCGCCAATTTTCACCAAACATTTGGTTGACGCGACTGGAACTACACCTCAAAGAAATTCTCAGAAATATTTTATTAAGCTATGTCCAAGACGGAAACACAAAACCTTTGAGACAAAGAAGACGTTTCTCAGAAAAAGTAAATGTAAGTGAATTGCAAATAAGCAACCCAAGAGAAATGTTTATATTGTTGGCTTCATTCACGGTACAATGTTGAAATGCTGCGGCATGTGTCAGATTTAGCTGATCCCTCACTTAAATCTCCAAACTACCCTTAGTTGCCAAGTTTCAGGCTCTTACAATAAAATATGGGTCCACTATTTGAAAAATGCGAAGATAGGGTTTTGAACGCGGAAGTCATATAACGTCATATAACTCGTAACTACACAACAGTGGTCAGGGTTCTAGGCAGCTTGTAGTCACCTTCACTCACATACACCGAACTCGCACACAATCAACTCCTCCCGATCAAAACAACGCCAGTAAAGTGGGTATATATTAAGTAAAACGTACCCACTTCTTCTCTCTTTTTTTGGTAATAAATTTTGGTATTGCATTGCGATTTATATTTTTAACCGATTTCAAAAAAAGGAGGAGGTTTTCAATTCGTCGGAATCTTTGAAAACTTTTAACATAACACAAATAGCTTTTTGAAGTGAAACTTGTTTAGTATCGTTGTGATTTGAAAGTCGATGAAACGAAAAAGCGACAGTAAAACGAGACCGACACATAAATTTATAAGATTTGACGTGGGAGAAAATGAGATAGACAGCATCATACAGTGTTTCTTATGTTCGTGGTTCTCTTTGTGCTTTGCTTCGTACTCCCTCTACTCGTGTTAATAATTATCTAACTTTGCATCAGTATGATCATTACTAACACCTACAATTATTATCTTTCCGAAATTTTACATTCGTCTCATTATCTTGAAACCAAAATTTTTGAAGGTTTCACTTCTACCACGTGTGAATTGCACACATGTTTTTTTATCTTGGTTATATTTGATAGTTGATTTTAGATTATTATCAAGTTGCTCGAAAAATAATGATAACACGGCTTTTGACATTGCAGGAGAATTCTTTTTCCTTTGATAATCAGCGAGCTTTGCCATATCCTTTGATATGACAAAGCAACTTTTTTTTTAATTTATGTTCCCCGATTACTCGAAGATGCCTGGAGAATTTACGTTTTGTTTAAAAGGGTATATTCCCAGGTGGTGCCATTGGCACCAAGTCAGGATCTGATTATGGGATCCTAAAAAAATCGAGGGCTGCCGTCAAATTTTATAGGGACGCTTTTCAGTTTGATGTTTTTACCTCAGAACTCCGTCATTTATCAACCGATATGGAAAATTCTTTTTTTATTTGAAAGGATATACTTTTATATTGGTCTCATATAAATTTCATTAAAATTAGTTAAGTAGTTTGGTTAAGTCGGTCATATTTTTGTTATAAAGTTACTTGTCTTCAACTAATACTAGGTATAAGTTACAACTATCTTAATATATAAAACAAACTCGGGTTTGTCCGAACACTTATAACTCGAGAACGGCGGGACTGATTTTGATGGTTTTTGTTTGTTGTATTTGACTTGGTCTCGAATAGCAGAATGACTATTAAAAACATTGGAAAATTTACGAAAAAATTATATAAAAGGAAAATATATTTTCTCATACATAGATGCAGCTAATGATGGCCGATTGACAGTTCTACCGAGGACGTACGTACGTACATACATATGCATGGCAAGGCGGTACGAAGTTTGCCGGGACAGCTAGGAGCTTAATAAAACGCATCGTTTGTCACCAGCACCTATTAATATGAACCATAGCTTAGGTTTTACCTAGGTATTATAAAACTATGTCTCATAAGTGAAATGTATGTAATATTAACTTCTTTGGAGAATAAAAATCTTTAACCCGAATTAGGTTTAACAAGTGGCTAGGCCAACACTATACGGATTGTTGCAAAATAATGGAGTTTGATTTTTTTGGAGGTTTCTGCCTTGACAAGTACTTTGATTATCTTTAATAAAATGTTTAGCTACGTTTTATCATCTGTTGTTTCATCATTTTACAGCTATTTTATTTGTAGGAATGTATTTTCATTATTATCTGTACAGGACAGTTTAAATAAACAATTGCTTAATTACTTTTTGTGTTTATATGTACTTTTTTACTTTTATGTTAGTTTTTGTTATTTGCTTTTTGTAATCTGGTGTTATGGTATGTACTTAATAGATTTGGTAGAAGATCAGCGCTAGCTGATACATCACAAAATAAAAAACTTTCAGTTATCTGAATCCCATACTATATAAGCTTTGCTTAGTTTGGAGCTAGATAGTGTTAAATAAAATTGTGTAACTACAATAAACATAAAAATGTTCATGAAAGGAATAAAATGATTGGGCTAGTTCATGTGAGCCAGTGTTTTAGTCAGCTACTTGAACAATTTAAAGGAGGGTACTTACTGGCGGCGCTCACTGCGGGTCCTAAGCCGGATATTGCCTCTGTGGTACTTGATTTTTTATCTGTTCGGAACATAAAGGAGTTAGAATTCTTGAAAAATAAAATAACTATACAAACTCTGTGGATGGCAATAATAATGTGAAAATATACTTATATAGGAGGCACGTTATGCCTTCTCTGACTAACGACGATATTACACCGTACACTTCTGCCTTTCAATTTGGATGAAGCAATCACATTGATCCATGTAAATATAAAAGTGAATCATTCAATGTCATTCTTTTTTTTTTATTTCTGCCATTTTAAACCAAAGTGAATCAATTTGGTTGAACCGTGTGATATCGCCATAACGTTTGACGAGTAAAACGCTTATTAACCACTCAAAATTACTTGTAAAATCATTCAGGAACCTCTCGCTGGGTGACTCTTATGATAAAAAATAGGGGGCCTGGTAAAGAATAGGTGTTCGTTATATTATCAGTTATCACTAATAGACTGAAATTACACCTAAGGCGTTCTGGAACGCGATCGCGCGAATAAGACAAAATCGGGTGTCTTATAATGCATTTCTCTTGAAGCGTACCATGTCGTAACCTAACGGGAAAACCTCAAATGGTAGCTCATTCCATATCTTGCAAGTAACGGGTAGAAAAGATCGCGTGAAGCGTGTGGTGTGCGATACCCAATTGCCGACGATATGTGGATGAGTTTTGTTGCCTTGTCGAGAAGTGCAGTGGTCAAATCTCGAAGACGGGATGAGATCGAATAGCTTTTAAGAATATTCTCCATTATACATGCTGTAGAATACAAGACTAATAGAATATAAGAATACTGAGCGATCCAATGTCACGGCGTTGACTCAGTGGTTCCAGCCTGTCGGTGAGTTTGGGATCGCCGATAATTTTAATGGCTCTTCTGAAGGTATTCAAAGCGAAGCAACTGGTACTTTGGAGCTTTGTGCCAAAGATGAGAACAGTATTCTACGTACGGCCGAATTTGTACAGCAATAGCCGTTATTGTGCCGTAAAATACTAGCTTGATGATAATGTAAAATTTCCTCCCGAAATATTTCTACAGCAATGCTTACTAAACCTGAGCTTGTCTCGTCCTGGAACTGGAAGCTCGCTTTGAAGCCTTGCCCTGGGGTGTTGGAGTTAGCAGTAAATTGCACGAGAAGGTCCGGTCCCGTTGATAGCACTTCATACCCTGAAAAATATGAGCTTGTTTATACCGCACAAGATGGAAATATATAAGCACTGAATGTTCTATGACTGATAATAATTATGTTAGACTAATCTTAAATTGACTAAAAACAGGCATTTCAACCACATTGAGTGCCACTACAAGGAGGCTATTCAATGAAAAAAAAAACATTGTTATCTACAACATAAAAAGTTTGTTAGGATGAATTGGATTCATTATACAAATTTAACCTATGCAATTAGAGCATCGGTCAAATACCTTTATAGCACAAGCTGACAGATAGAGTGATCAGAAAAGAACACATTAATATACTATACAAAGAAAAAACATAATTAATTAATCTAATTTCTTCATAATATTGCTCTTCCTCTCGTTTGCGATATAACCGGAAATGGCATAACGAATGGTTATTTTTAGTACTATTTTATTGATGGCGGAAGAGCTCAACAGAAGATCCTTTATTAAATGATGAGGTACAAATCGCGAGGTTAAATATAAATACAATCAGTTAAATTAAATTTTTTTTGTAAGCATTTTATGAGATTGTAATGCAAAACATACCTTTTGACTTTATCAACAAAAAAAAGACAAAATTCTGAGGAGAGAAATAGTATGGAGACTTTAACCAAATACATATATGCTTGTCTCTGTATGTCCGTAGATTGTAGTAACAATTAAATGGAGGAACTTATTTCAATGTGATATTTTTTAAATCAATAATTGGTCAAATAAAAACAGTCGCTGGTTTTTCTGATATGGTTCTCATGCTAAGTTTGGTAAAAACAAGCCTTCCATTATATTTTTCAAACTTTCGCGATCGCTATACATAATTACTGGTCTAATCGTATTTATCGGGTATGTACCTTGTTTATTTGTTATCTCGACGTTTCAACTGTGTTACAACAGCCGTCGAGGAGTGACGGCTTTTGCAGCAACTACCCTCACTTGGTCTTCAGAATTAGAAATATCCTCGATCATATTATGACACTACACTAATCTTATCTACGCACTGAGATGACCGATCACGACGCGCACATCTTGTAATCACCGGGTTCCAGGACGCTGAGTGTCTATAGGCATCTTCACGATTGAAATTTGGAAATTTTCAATCACTTCACAAACCATTTTCTTGTAATAATGGCGTCGGGATAACAAATAAAAAAGGTATATACGCGATAAATACGTTTAAATCAGTAATTATAGTCTTGGATAAACAATAACAAAATAAAAAGTAACAATTTTATCCAATTAATTGATGTAAATACACAAGCAATGCATAAAATATACTGTAACGACAGGAAATTAATTAAAATTTGGATGGATTCTTTGGAAATTTTAGGTACGTACTAATGAACGGGATAATATTAGATAGTTAATTATTTATTCTCATTACATTTCTTCCGGATAGTTCCGCTGTTTTCTATAATAAATATTTTAAATAAAAGTGGCACTCCTGGAGTGCCGACAGAAGTGAAAACTTGAATAAAAACAGACTACACTGCAGATACTTATAGTATACAGAGGTGTCGGTAACGGTAACAGTAACGCGATGGTTTTTTCCTGTCTCAAAAATGCCCAACGCGTCTAAAGAAGTTTTAACTTTAAATAAACAAAAGTCTATAAGTATTATATCAGTTATCTGGTTATAGTACAAGATTGACTTAGCTTAGGGCTAAATAGCATTAATTTATTTATTTTAATCTTAATCTTCGAGGCCAAACCGGCGCGTGCTATCATGACAGTTTGACCATAGATTATAAATCTCACATATAATAGAGATGTGCCATAAAGCAAAAACTAGAGATGAGACCATCAATCGAAAATCTGGCTATCAGTACTTACCAACAACTTCATTGCACAACATTGCTATAACTGGTGCACTAGATGTTCTGCCATCGAATACTTTGATAATGTCGGCTCGGTTGAGGCAGCTGCAATCAAAGTAAAGTTCTTAATTGAAAAGTTAAACTGGGATGTGTAAAACAAAATGAAAGTGGCAATTTCTATTGTTTGTATGGTATAATAAAGAATTCTCATTCATTCATTCGTTCATTTATGGATTCAATTTCGAATGTACGAACATTTTATTGAAATAAATTCATGAGATTCAGATGTGCACAATCTAAATCGAAACGTTCTTTGGCTGGATTCACGTAAACAGCTCTTGACTTATTTTATTAGCTAAAAGACATTTCGAGAGGCTTGATGTAAGCAGACATACAATATAATACAATCCAATTAAACGTATATTCTTAATCGCAATATTTACGCTATTTTAGGTTTACACATTGGGGAATTGAGAATGGCTATTAAGTAATAGAGAAATATTAGATTTTCTTTAATAATCGCTACAAGTGTATTTTTAAAGGTACTTATAAAAACATAATCTACAATTTACGACGACTTATGCCACCTGTATAAACTTGAACTTATGCGCAAGTCCGCATAACTTCGACAGTGAACCGTCTTAATGCAAATTTTCTTAATAGTTCTAGGAGTTATATTGGATTGAGTTAGATTAAGGAAGATTAAGCAGTTTTAAAGTTACCTATCATCGCCTTTCTGCAGAAAAGACTCTTCGAAAACAAGTTTGATCTTCTCATAATGCCTGTAAAAGAGAGCTAAAGTTAGATTTAAAATTAGCTTTAATAATAATAACTTTGTTTCAGGCAACAGGCTTAAAAATAAGCAAAGCCCCATATATATAAAAAGACTTCAGAATTATTATACTATAGTTTACTTCGACGACCTCCGTGGTGCAGTGGGTGAATAGCTGGCTGAGACGCAGGAGGTAGCGGGTTCGATTCCCGCCGCGGAACAAATTTTTGCATGTTCTACAGATATTTGTTTCGGGTATGGTTGTTTCTCTATGTATTATACGTATTTATTTACAAAAAAAAAGTATATAAGTATTCTATCAGTTATCTGGTTCCCAAGCTCTGCTTAGTTTGGGGCTAGATAGCGCTGTGTGAAATGTCCAGTAATATTTATTATTATTATTATTTAGTTTATCATAGTTTTCCGACCGATTTTCTTGTAAGTAGGTACTTCTGTAGTATGCCTACAAGACAAACGGTGGATACAGAGAGTAATGCCAAAAGAGTGAAAGAGGACGCCCGCTGGAGCGCTGGACCGACGAAATAAAAAAGGCGCAGGACAAAACTGAGTAGAAAAAGCTAACGACAGACCAACTTGTAAAAATTTAGAGAAGGCCTATACCAGAAAGGGGAAGCCATATTAATAAAAATTTAGTTAAGGAAATAAAGAAGCTACGCTATATTATTGAAGGTAGACTCACCTGCCAATGAACTGATAAGTGCACCGGACATTACTGGGATAGCTAGACGGGTATCGTGGACTGTACAATCGTCCGTGCGCAGGCCGGCTCGGCTGGGAATTGAACACGTAGTCACACGAGTCGTCTACTTGCACGCCGTCTGTCTCGAAGTTACCTGTTACATTGAAGTTTAGCTTCACTCGGAGGTGTTTGAGATATGTAGGGATTTAAAGTTATCAGTCACCAGTCACGTAACATTTAATTTTATTTAAGGTGACTTTGTAAACATTTGACAAACACTCTTATGTAAACACCACTTTATAGTAATAAATAATTGATAAGGAATGGCTCATCCTCTAATGATGACGATGATGATATTAGTCAATTTAGCACGGTGACTGTACTTATTCTGGATAAGCATATTTAACGCCACATATTATGTTATATAGGTATTTGCTTTATAATTTATTGATGCGCTGTATCGTGATTTATGCGTACAACTGATTTTTTGTATAGGTCCGACCGATTTTTATTTTTCTGTAAATTAGAACCATATCCTGTATTTACTTCAGTCTAATAAATGTAATAATGGATATGTTACAGTAAAAACCCGGCTTTAGTTAGAACGCATATTCACTAGTTAAAACTATCCCTAAATGCCCTCGTCAAAACAAGAATTTACTGTTGGTCAACCTATTTTAACTAGACAAACGCGTTTAGACGAAAACCGTGCGCAGAGTTTAATTAAACCTCTGCAAGCTAAAAATTCCACGTCGATTTTGTCACTCATCTAGACCTAACCTAACACTAGTCGGGGTGACCCAATAGTTTTTTGGGGTGGGCTCTCGCCAGAACTCTCGCGTGGTCGGCCCTGAGTGACCCTGACGTTCCACGCGAGCTTCTGGCTCCGCGTTTTTTTATAACACTCTAGGGGTGTCACGCACAAGACTGCCTAGAGTCGGGGTGCTCCGTGTCGATTCTAGTTGTCACTAGGAAATTCTAGTTATTACAAAGGCATTTAGTAAAAACTGGTTTTAACTAGTGAAAACGCGTTCTTACTAAAACCGGGTTTTCACCGTGACATACATATATATCTACCTTCCCTTACATTGAAGTACGGTTTGCATGAAATGGTATATTGAGATCTTAATAATTAAATCGAAAGGAACACCAATAACACATGGTGTTTTGAATAAGATACAGGCAAAGCCTGTCTAAAAATGATTTGACTGTCTACTGTTTCATCATCATCATCATTATACGAGCCAGAGAACGGTCACTGCTGCTGTTCAGCAGTCTACTGTTTACTACTCATTAATTAATACATTTTTTTCATGGCCAAGCACTTCAACCGGGTTAGTGATTTAATGCGCTAGATGTATTAAAAATTACTAGCGACGTGGTAAAATAATTAGTAAATCAAAACGAACCATTAGGATTGCTATGGATTAAAGGTATATTACAAGGTTAACACTTTCGCGTAAGTGAAAAGGCGAGTGGCGAGTCGAGTAGAGGTTATAATTATATTGTTTTTTTTTACATGACTTTTAAAAGAACCCATACAATTTAGGACCACCTAGTACTACCGTAGAACCAATTTTTTCCACTAGCCAGATCCCGTAGAGCTCACATATTTTATCAATTAGTTTGAATACTTTAAATGGACCAGCTGCAAGCCTTAAGCTGGCTAGTACCCGGGATTTCTAATCGCATTTCAGGTCAGTGTGGTCACAGCTTAAGATCCCGCTCCGCTGATCTAGGATAATGGTAGTCTTTTAATCCTTTAAAATGGATTGTGATTGGTTGAGTTGGAGAATTTATTTTCTACCGTTTGGTTTTGAAGATAGCCCGAGGTTTTTTTTATTTCCTGATTGAGCACATCTTTGATCGCTCCTAAGCGATAATACCTCGCATTGCCTTTTTAGTACATCTTAGTTTTTATTATATATATTGGGTGTTTTAAATATATTATATTTTCCACATTACGCAAAGGTAAACTGGAAGATAATGCTTGCTAGCAATAAGTACGCCTATGAACCGATATATTAATTTTTGTCCAATAAAGAATTTTCAATCAAGCAATCAATATTGTTTCTGTTTGGTAATCCACCAAAGAGTTATCTATTACAAATTTGTGACCGACTAATGGTCACCACTGAAAAACGCAGCGTAGGACGGCCCCACAGATATAAAGACGACCTGATTAGGGTAGCTGGGAGCCGTTAGATGCAGGCAGCACAAGATTAGTCAATCTCGAAATCTGTATGGGAGGCTTATGTTCAGCAATGGTCATCCTATGGCTGATATGTTGATGATAAATGTTCGCCAGAACCGTTTACCTATGGAATAGCTCGTTGGTATCATGATCCAATTAGTACCTATTAGATACTAATTGGATAGGATATCGAGAAGCTAATAGCAACGCCTGACTGAAACGTTGATTCAGGTTGATCTGCAAAGCACATTATCCTGCATTAACAGGTTGCTAATTTAAGAGTGTCGACCAGTCAGGCTGGACCACAAAATGAAGGAAGAATTGCCGTGGAGCCGTAGGCGAGGGCTACAAGAAAGCAGAGGCTGTAATTATCAAAGCGCACGTATGTCATACGACGTTTTATAACATATTTGCGAGGAAATAAATAAAACTCGGACTTTCTCGGAAAGAAAAAGCGCACGGAATAATTTTTACTTGTTCACAAACTAGCAATGCGCGCGCATCAGAGCTTTTTTGTTTAAGGCAAAGGCACAAAAACAGCCAGTATTACTAATAAAGTAAATTAATATTTTTTTGTTTATGTTACAGATAAAGGGTTGTAATTTATTGTTAAAATTAATTAAATTAAAGAAGTAAATGTCACTTTTTTATATTTTATCTCCCAAAGTTAATTTTATTCTTACAATCTTGACTACTTTCCTGACATAAAAACTCTTTGCTAAGATTTAAAAAAGTACCGTTCGTTTTAGGCGGAGCATCTTGGTAAACCGTACGTTTCACCTTATTAAAAAGAAACTTGTGCGTTTTACATTACAATAACGCAGAAGTACGTAATGACATACATAACGATATTGAAATTGGTGAACAACCCTTTACGAGCAAATGTGTTATAAATAGTTTTTACGATACCAAACCCGACTACTGGTGGAACGTAATTGGTACAATTGCAATGGGTGGATTATGCCTAACCAGTGGGGTAACTTACGTCTATTAATAAATCTTTAAGTCTTATCAGCCTAATAATACTAGCAAAATTACTCTGTCTCTCAGCATTATGGAGGATATCGACCTCGATAATTATATTTACCTCCTTAAGTGGGAAGCAAGCATACAGCAGGATTAATGTCAAGCAGGCCTATAAACGTTTGTAACGTGTTATGTTTTTAAAAATACTTACGTCTATCAATAAATCTGTAAGTCCCAACAAAACCAGTAGAGTTGCTGGGTCTCTCAGCAGTATGGAACTCCAGCACGAGTAGTGGTCCATGCGAGTAGAGAGCTGGGGGTGCGTCGGCCCTACTGCCGCAAAGGACCCTGGACCAGGCTGAGTACTCGTTGACACCAGGCGGGCCTGGTCCATGACGCCCCCCTTCGGAGTACACCTTGAGGTAGTCTCCTCTTGTGCAGCTGTGAAGAAATAATTGGTCAATATTTAATTTTCTTAAAAGTGAATTATATTTTATCAGCCATATGACCTCCACTGCTGACCATAGGCCTCCCCCGTAGATGTCCAGAGCGACCGATCTAGAACAGCCTGCACCCAATGCCCCCCAGCAACTTTTGTCATCTTTCTATCTAGTGGGGGGCCAACCAACTCTGTACTTTCCAGTGCGTGGTCTCAATTCAGCTGTCTAACGGCCGTCAGTTTTTTTAAATATGTGGCCTGCCCATTGCGACTTCAACCTGCTATTACCACCGTAAGTTCTTATGCTGCTAACTGTGGCCTTAATTCGTTGACTTCTGCCAATTCGATATCGAGCCTATAAAAATTGCAAGTGTTTTATTTGCGGGACTAGTTAATACTTCAATTGAAGATGATTTATAAGCCTGATGGCAAGTTGCAGCATTCATTGGATTAAAAAAAACACAAACGCGTTTAATACTTGCACTAGTTTTTTAGATAGTCCAGAACCTTTATATCTAGCCAAGTCTTCTTAATCCACAGAAAAGATATGGTCAATGAGTACATAGCTATACTAAGTCACAGGTTTCATTACGATGATTTACTTCACTGTTCTTAGTGCGTGTAAATGCGCACCTCAATTTACGAGCACAAAAATACATATGTAGGTGCATGACAACTATGCTGAAACATCAAAAGTCAGTGACTAAAAACATCGGTAGGTATTACATAAGGCTACTCACCTCTGAATAAGGTCAAGTCCTAAAGTCCTATTAGTAGAAAAATTACTTCAATTACACCACATCAGCAAACATGAGCACGATATACATACAACTTATCAAATAAATGGAGGTTTACGAGGAAATTATAAGGGTAGAGGTCAAACGCTGCCATGATAAGTGGACGAAATTAATTAAAAGCCAAAAGCAGTGCCTTCGACCGAGTGGAAAACTACCAGATAAATTATATACATTTAGCGGAGTTCTATGAAGCATGACGACGAATGGATAGAAATCACTGAAGTATTCGGCGATTCATATCGCGTTGTATGGCCAATTGACCTAACGTACGGTCGACATATCTTTTAAGGAAGAGTTTTTATGATTTCAAACTTTATTAAATAGTTACAATTTATATTGGTGTGTCGTGACGTGTTGTGAAAATATATGAAACTGAAACCATTCTGATGTGTCAGGACACGATGCGTCCGACAAATCGACGAAATCGACAGTTAGCTCACGGAATTGACGCTAACAATAGAAATGGTGATCGGGTTAACATGTCCTAGCCCATAAATTGCATACGGCAGAAATTCTCAACCGCTGCTTTAAATAAAACAGTTCTCATAATTCTTCTGTTTACATAACTTGTCGGTGCAAAGTTGGTAACTTTCAATTTTCGATTAAAAACGGATCGGGTGTAACTCCGACTATAACTCCTCGGAATTAATTAAAACTACAGTTGCGGCAGATTGTTTTGAATTTAAACAATCGAAGGAGTGTTACCAAAACTATTCCTAGACTGGGTTACTGGAAAATTATATATGCCCTAATATAATGTACAAGCTTTCGCGGCATTGTACGCGTGGTTTGTCAATAAATACTAGTATCTATCTATATACTAAATTTCATCGAAATTGATCCCGTCGCTTAATACGTAATAGACTTTTTCTGTTTCTTTGTATTAGTAGGGATGGATTGTGGCAACCCAGTAATTTGGCCTAAATAAAACTGGAGTTATTTTTCTCCTAAATACCTTTTACTATAACTACCCTATATTTTCCCACAGCTGGGCAAAGACCTCTTCTCTTATTACCATTTGTCTCGAGCCGGTGCCAAGTCCTGCCTATCCTTTTAAAATAAATCTTAATGATTGCACCAGCGCAATCAACATAGTCAACAATAAGCATTTGGTAAACTGCTTTGAAGATAAATTTCACAAAAATGCTTCAGACCATTTGTTTTAGTAACCTCAATTATGTTAAATGGTGCGTCTTATTAACTATTAAGCAGAGCTCAAACTTCAACGACAACACTAAAAACTTTGCGGTTCCATTAAAATCTATTGCGACTCCGGACCTTCTAGTTGAGGCACAATTAAGCTTTTCAAAATATTTGCACAAAGTTTGAAATAGGAAACTAAGACAGCAGGTAGCGAAATCAATTTGCAATTGAAACATAAATAAAAGAGAAAAGGCCTACTGTCTGCTAAGGTATTAGATCAACGTCAGATATGAAAACGGTATTGCACAGTGGCTTTTGACTTTAGGATAGAATATAAATTGAAAGATTAACTCCTTATTTTACATACGTGATACTAATTACAAAAATATAAATAAATAAATAATGCTGGACATTTCGCACAGCGCTATGTAGTCCAAACTAAGTCAAACTTGTATTATGGGAAGCATATAACTAATACAATACTTATATATACTTTTTAATACTTTTTTATAATGATTTATATAGAAACACCCAGACTTGGAACAAATATCTGTAGATCATACAAATATTTGTTCCGCGACGGGATTCGATCCCGCAACCTCTTGCGTCACAGCTGGCTCTTCACCCACGGCTCCATGGAGGTCCGTCTATATTATCAACGAGCTGTTTATACACGACTGTTTATTACTTGTTTTTTACTTTACCTACATTTTCATTCAAATTACAGGTAACGGGATTTCATGTAAATTGGTTTTCTTTTTTGGGGTAACAAATACAGTTATTCTGAATTTCAGACTTTTGCCTATATTTGTGTCACTAAAGCTACACGAATACCAAATTTCGCTATTGTGGGGTCACTGGTGTACCCCATGAATTTTCAAAGTTTTGTTCTTATTATGGCTAATAACTAAAAAACTACAATGATTAAACTAAAAATAAAAACAGGGTTGAAATGTACTAATAAAGAACTTTCATTTGACGTCTCATTTGACTTAATAGTCTCATTTTAATTTTTTTTACTCCTCTTGAACCAATATCTCAACAACTCCCCCAAACATTTTTAGCTCATTTAGTCACACCAAAATTCACCTATGTATCAAATTTCACGATGATCGGATAATTGCTTCGAAAGTTATCCTCGGACAAACAAACATTCATACATACATACATTTGACCAAGTTGATTTGGAGATCTTGCTTCTCTTGATCAATAATTATAACAGTGTTAATTATCGAAAATTGTATATTACGTCGCGTAAGAAAACATCGTAATGCGTCAGAAAACATCGTCTGCCTTTTCGGGTAAAATCCCGCTCGCGCTAAGCACTCTACGCGACTGAGATGATAGACGGGTGATGAGCCGCTGTTAATTCATACAAATTTATAATGTATTTAGTTAGTGTATTAGGTGCTAATTTGCGTAGCAGGTGTCACATGCAGTTTCAGTACTATTTTGTCTTATTTGTGTCGAGTTAGTACTGTCTTGTGTAATGTATAAAATATACGTATAATATCGACAAATGTGAGTACCCAGACAAACCTTACATGGTTTTTAGGTACCTATAATATTAAGGTTATATGTACTTACATTGCAGTAAATAAAGAAAAAAAATATATATTTCATTTTGACTGAGTTTGGGAGGCGCTCAGGTAGAGTTCGAAAATAAGTTAGTGGTAAACACCTCATTGTGTCCACGAAGATAAAAGGTGTTTACTTTTACTACGATGTCTAAACTACTAATTTCTATAGGGAAGTACTCGAAACCTCCAGTGTCTCAGTTATTCGCTATTCGAATAACGCTATAAATATTTAGATCGCCCACTGCGCATAAATATGCTCGCAGAAACTTTTTTGTTTTGTTTAGATAATGGGTTTGTATTTCCTGTTTGTATTTTCTCAGTGTTTGTTAAAAGTGTCAAAATAAATGCTTTTGTCAATGTATATGTATATGTCAGGGATAAAGTCTTAAACCTATGTTTGTTTTATAATGTAGACTTCAGTGGACTGCGGACCTTTTTCACTCACAAATTGAGTCAAAATTTCAAGTTAATTAGTATCCAGCAAACATACAAACCATACGTGACAGTGAAACGAGAAATTTCATGTTGGACAATGGACGCATTTATACATGTTGCAGGTTTCTATCAGAAAAACCTGTTAACATAATCATCATCATCATATATCAACGATAGGATGTCCACTGCTGAACATACGCCTCACCTATAGATTTCCAGAGCGGCCTGCACCAAACGGCTCCCAGCAAACTTTAACAAGTCATGTTTTCATTTATTGGAGGACGGTTCTGGATGCGCTTTCCAGTACGTAGACTCCACTTGACAACATTTCTAACCCAATGGCCATCAGTTCTTCGAACTATGTGCACAGTCTCTTCATTTCTGATTTGATCACGTAGAAAAACACCAAGCATAGCCCTCTCCATAGCACGCTGAGCGACCTTTAATAACATCTATTAGTTGAAGATTATTTATACAGCGCTTGCAGGTGAGTTGTGCACCGCCAAAGAGTGGAACGCCTTCTACATTTTTTATTATCTATTATTTTTCCCAGTGAAAGTGTCGCTACTTAAAAAAATATGTCTTTTGTTCTCTCTGTCTTTCGGCAGTCAAAACAAAATATATTTTTTTAAACTTTATAAAGCCCAGGTTTTGCAAATTTATTTAAGGAGTCATCTTACTCCCTTTTAAGAATATTTAATTAGTAGCGGTGTGTCATATTTAGCGAAGATTAGGAGAGATAGGCACCGACAGAAATTTTCAGAAATCTGTGTTTCGCCTATATGCGGCAACACTTGCAAAGTTTAATCTCACTGTCCAGGGTAAATTAGTTTTTTTTCTGACACCACCAATTTGGCATTCAATTAGACCGCTTGTTGCGACCGTTTCATATTTTTGGGTGGATTTGTGAAATTCAGTCGTTTAATTACCATAGAAGCGTAACTCCCTTCGTAAGGAACATTACATTCCATTTCAACAAGCATTACATTCCTTACGCAATGCACTAAGCATTATAAACTTGCATATCGATGCTTTTAATATTGCTTTAAAAGTGACTCATTATTTTTGTAAAATATCTAGGGCAAATAAATAATGAGTAGAAAGGTTATAAGTACTTTATAAGGTTATACCTTACGACGACCTTCGTGGCGCAGTGGGCGAGTAGTCGGCTGAGACGCAGGAGGTAGTGGGTTTGATTCCCGCCGCGGAATAAATGTTTGCATGATCTACAGATATATGTTCCGGGTCAGGTTGTTTTTCTATAATATTATAAGTATGTATTTATAAAAAAAATATAAGTATTCTATCAGTTATCTGGTTCCCATAGTACAAGTTCTGCTTAGTTTGGGGCTAGATAGCACTGTGTGAAATGTCCAGCAATATTTATTATTATTATTTATTATTATGATACAATTATGTTGACACTTATTTACAAAAAATCTATACTAAACTGTCTCTTCTTCAACAACCTCACCCATATACATAGATGATTTCATCTGATAGAAAGCAAAGATTTGGTCTAATATGGAGTATGAAGATCTAGAAGATACCTGTTCACTCTTGCCTTAAAAAGACTCCGTCTTTCGGAAAGACAGACAGACGACATTAGCGTATTCTGTGCCTTAGCTGTACCCAATATGAATGTAGAATCAAAACAGTGAGTGCGAATGTATTATCGAGGTGAGGATAGCAATGAGCCGTGTATTTGCTTGACCTTTTATTTAAGGGAAATGTTGGGATCAGATCATGTAGTTTCTGATAGTATTTGTAGTAGTTACGTGGAACACTCCACTACCATTACAGATCTATCACGACTAAGCAACGACCTAGAGCGCTTCAGCTTGAAAACAAACAGGTGTATTCAAGTGAGATTCCGTAGAAAATAACCTTACATTTTAATTTGAAAATTGAAAGGATCAATTCTAATCTGTAAGTAACTACACCATGCTCCGTTATAACTTTGCTATTTTTGTCTTTTCTTAGACAGTATGGAAGAGATCGCTCTAAGGAATAAGGGTAAGACCGCATTAGAACGACGCTGCGCGGCGCAGCGCTGCACGTCACAATATTCTTTTGGATGCAACTATGCCGCGACGCGCAGCTACGCCTACTGCAGCGCCGCTCTAGTGCGACATGCGCCATTCAAAATTATTAAAACAACATTTTGAAGCTTTGTGGCGCGGCGTGCAGCACCGCGCAGCGCCGCTCTAATGCGGTCTTACCTTAAGGCTGTCCATTGTATAGCCTTTTTAGTGTTTGTTGATTGTTACATTGTTTCTGTATAAAAATTACAATAAAGAGTTATTTTATACTAGCTGTTGCCCGCGACTTCGTACGCGTTACACTACAAAATGTGTAGGTAACCTAGACATATAGCTTAACTCGCTCCTGCAACTTGACTTGACACCCCATTTTTATCCCACGGAAACTGATTTATGGGATAAAAAGTAGCCTATGTGGTAATCCAGGTTATAATCTACGTATATACCAAGTTAAATTGAAATCGGTTTAGCCGTTTGATTGAGTAAAAACATCAAAACTTTCGCATTTATAATTCTAGTGTGATTACTTGATTTATCGATTTGGAGTTACATTTCTCTACGCTTGTATTATTTAATGGGTTGCTGTTACCTACAAATATTTTCGGGCCGCAGAAAATAGCCGTTGATTGACACTATCTGTACCATGCAGTAAATAACCACCCTTTATGAAAGGCCAGCGGAATATTTAATCACATCGCCGTAAAAACAGTTTTAATCACAAACAGTCAGCGCGAGGTATATTTATTTTTGAAAATCGTTTATGTTGCTTAATTTTAAATGGTGAAAGACACTTTTTGTTACTATAGATGATATATTTATTTAAAATCTATATATAAAACAAAGTTGGATTTTGATTTTGATGATCTTTGATTTGTTGAATTTATCTCCGCCCTAAATAGCAGAATACCTAACGCTTAGTTAACTCTGCTTAGTTTAGGGCTAGATAGCACTGTGTGAAATGTCCAGCAATATTTATTATTATTTATTTATTTATATTAATATATACGCGAAGAGAAAACTTTGTACCCCTTTTTAAGCTTATTATTCACCCTGAAATTCTCAAAAGTAAATTGTTAATGGGATACCAACTCGCACTTACACCTTGTTAGTTGTCACCCGTACAAAACAGAGTGCTTAGATAATTTTAACAAATCATTATACTTTATAGATGAATTTTCGTTGAACACACCTTTGGGTGAAGTACTGCTCAATCCCAACGGATGGTGATTACCGAGAACACGTGACATACAGACAAACAAGCGAATACACTTTTTAATACGTTAGGCTATTCGTGAAAGGTACTAAGCATAAGTTAGTTAACAATTTCAGTTTTTGATCTTACAATACTTCAGTAACTGTCAATTGTTCAACTGATAATTTAGGGTTTATTTTAAAATTAGGCTAAGGGCATGTTTACAAAGGCGCATTGCGCGTCACGTGATGTGTCGTGTCGCGTGGTGCGTCATGTAATTCGGCATGTGATATGTGGTGTACGGGCCCGCGTCGGTACGCGCAGCGTCATACGTCTCGTTTACGAAGACGCGGGGCGTTACGCGGCGTGCGCTACAGCGAGCAATGTTACATAAGCAAACGCTTGCATACATAGTCATATGTTTGAGTTGACAGCGCGATGCTAATCAACACATGACTTACAAAGCGCCGCGCCTCCATAAAATTTGCTTAGAAACGGGTCCGAGTGCGGGAGTGCTCATCACATGATTAAAATAGTAGAAATTTAGGTAAAATCAATAGCCATTTTCTCGTTAAACACTACTTAAATCCTTATGATAGATATTTTGAGTTTTCTTACTCTGTACGTAGGCCCGTGATGATATCACACTAGAAGGCAAGTTCAAATATTACGTTTGATACATAACTACTCACTAATTACACTAATATTATAAATGTGAAAGTTTGGATGTTTGTTTAATTATTTGTTTGTTTGTTACTCAATCACGTCATAACGGCTGAACAGATTTCAATGAAATTTGGTATATACGTAATGTAAGTATATAACCTGGATTACCACATAGGCTACTTTTTATCCCATACGTCAAATGTATATACGTAAAAATGTCATACGTAAAAATGGGGTGTCAAGTTGCAACAGCGAGTTTAGCTTTATTTCTAGGTTACCTACACATTTTACAAGTAGTGTAACGCGTACAAAGTCGCGGGCAACAGCTAATTGCTTATATAGTATTCTATACGTCACATGTTGCAAGTCATTCGCCACTTAATAGATAGATCGCGTATGAATTCAAATATTTGGTTATTTTTTGACTGTGTGTATTCAAAATTAACAAGTTGCGTAGATGCGCCGCCAAGTTACTATACAGTAGCAATGTCGTCGCCCTTAATTAACGAATATACCCCTAGAGAGAGTTATTCTTTAATTTAGTTTGCGCAGGAATTGAACTTTATTCCAAGGGAGCTAAGGTCGAAAGTATACGTGAAAGGTAGTTTTACCCGTTTACGACCAGCCGATATCTGTTTAAGTGCTCTAGGATCGAGTAGGATTTGTTGAGCTCTATCACAAGTTTATTACTCTTAATGTGTAATAAGTTTTCATGTTATAATATTTTTATATAATATATATATTCAAAAGGGTTCAAAAGAGATTAGCTTTGTGAAAAATTTATATACACAATTATTAATTAAATTTTAATTACACTTAATTATAATTTAATTATTTAGCGATACACCAAAAACTACTTCATTAGCGATAAGGCCGCCCATATACAGGATGTTTGGTAATATTCTGACGATATAAAAAAGACTTCTCGAAAAAAAAAATACTTAGTTATATTATCAAATTTTTAAGAAAATCGACTAAGTTTAGATGATTAATTCGATACAAAACTTACTGCCTACTCTTGAAATCGACATCCAAAAATAAAGGCCGATTTGATATCTCTTTCGAAAATGGCTGCGGGTTTTGGGTTAGAAAAGAACAACAAGAGATATATCGATACGTCACCATTCTGTATTGGTGTATTCTGTTAATGTATTCTGTGGTTAGATGGCAAGCATTATGCAATAGCACAATACAAGTTTAATAAAGTGTTGGTTTTAACATGCCAAAATAAATTTCACATTGCTATGATAAATATTACACAAATTTATTTATTATACTCATTAAAATAACCCCTTACATTTTTGTGTCTATATTATCAAACACCCTATATATGTACGCAATACGTCTTTTGAGTCTAGCTTAGTATTTACAATGTTTAAATGTGGTAATTCAATAGAGAGTTATTATACTTCAAAACTAATAGACGACCTCGGTGGCGCAGTGAGCATATAACCGGCTAAGACGCAGGAGGTTACAGGTTCGATTCCCACAGCGGAACAAGTATTTGCACGATTTACGGATATTTGTTCCGGGTCTAGATTTTATAAAAAATATGTATAAAATGTATGTTTTTACAAAAAAGTATAAAATAAGTATATAAGTATAAGCTTTGCTTAGTTTGGGGCTAGATAGCGTTGTGTGAAATGCCCAGCATTATTATTATCCGTTATTAATAATGTGTAGGTATTTTATAATGACAATCTTTGAAAATGTATGCCACGGCTTTCGATAAAATTCGACTAAAAGTAAATCCATGATGTTCGATCGAATTACGTGTAGTTATAGAATCCAGTCTTCAGGCAACATTTCTTAGAATCTAGTATAGATTCTAGACTCACCTAATGAGCTTTTGACTTCGGTGTAGTGTAAAAGTGCTGAAATGTGTTATTTATGTTAGTTTTAAACTAGTTTTCTAACTTCTAGAAAGTACGAGCATGTACGGGGCGATTTCAAAATGTTAATACAAAATTCTACTCATGAATTTGAACCTCTTTTCCACACAAGTATAAATAATTATAAATCTAAAGAACCAGCTCACGCTGGTCTTGAAGACTACGAGATTATTGGTATCCATAAAATAGAATATTAGTATTTTTTCTTTTCTATTATTATGTAAAATCATTGTTACCCCTCGACCAATCTTCCAACAAGCAAATGAAAACCTTTTGATGGAGAGGATCTCCATCAAAAGGTTCTCTGGAAGAAATAGCTTTCTTTAGCGAAAATACCTCCATTTTTTCATATATTTGTTTCGGTTTTTGTGTACAGCTTGTAAAGAAAGAATTTTCATTCACGAGAAGACGTCGTCGTCCGTCTGAGACGCAGGAGGTTACGGGATCGATTCCCGCTGCGGAATAAATGTTTGCATGATCTACAATTCCGGGTCTGTTTGTTTCTTCATATGTCATTAGTCTATATATTTATAAAAAAAGTATATATTATGTATTCCATAATTTATCTGAATCCCATACAAGCTTTACTTAGTTTGGGGCTAGATGGCATTGTGTGAAATGTCCAGCATTATTTATTTACTAGATGACCCATCCGCGTCTTCGCACGCGTGGTTTTTCAATAAGCAAATTACCATCCTTTTGCACCGTCGAGTAAAAAGTAGAATATATCCCAATCCTGGTCATAATCTATTTATATACCAAATTTTATCGAAATCGGCTTAGCCGATTAGTCGTGAAAACGTAACAAACAGACAGAGAGATAAAGAGAGCTAATTTCCAATTTATAACATTAGTATGACTTTGTACATATTTCGGATTAAAATACATTTTATTCTGGTGCACCCAATGTACTATTTTCTTAATTCTGCATAATTCAATTTTGTTCGCAGTGAAGCAAAGCTATCGCGAGAGTCAATATCGGACTTTGAAAATAAACAATTTCGTAATAACTCTAAACTTCCGAACAAAAAACAAAAACTAAGTTCTGTGTGTTAAAGAAAATAATAGTGAAAGTTCTGGTATTTTCTCGCGAAACAATACTTGTAGTTTCTTTCGCCGAAGGGCTTGAGTACGAAAGTTTTCTAATAAAGGCTCCAATGATATTGATTTTTCTCACGCAATAATGAGATTTTTATCAGAGCCTTTTTTATGATGGGGTTTTACAGATCAAATAGATTAAGCAACATTTCACGTAGTCATCAATGGATAGATTACAGCGTGATGTAATATTACTGTAACCCGATCACTTTTAGTGTCTATTTCACGACATCCGAGTAGCTTTAATTGATGAATAAAAATCGTTCTCTTCGATACGTCTTTGGTTTTCACACACATAACAAAAGACATATATATTTTTTATCCATTTTTATATTAATGTATGGTCCCAACTACAAAAATGCAACACTGAAATTTCAATCCCACGGGACTTGAATCTTAAGTTTTGCCTCGTTGAATCTGATGGGTAAGTACGTTTAATCTAATCTCATTTTATTATTGGCCCACCTGATGTTAAGTGGTAACCATCGCCTATAACAAAGTATCGCCTCGTAGGTCACACACCTAAAAATCATGCTCTAGGATACACTGCTCTGAATCCATTAACTTGAGGCTTTCAAGTGTAAAGCTTAATGTGCCTGTAATTATACCGGCAATCATACACTTCAAACCGAAACACAATCTATGTTGTTTTATCAATATTGACCTATTCGTAAGTTGCTAAGAAATAATGCGGCACTGGGATTCAAAAAAATTATAATAATACAGTTTGTTGTTTAAGTAAAATCTATAATTTATAAAGAAGCATTTCAAAAATCATTCTTCTACAAGGTTTCATTTTAATTTTATTTTTCTCTATAATTATGCACGGGGTTACTATTTAGCGACGCTGGTCTGTACACATATTTTTCTACGATTTTTACAACTTTTTACAACTATTTTATCACATAACACAATGATTAATTAGAAGAAGCTTTTTGGCATTAAGTTCGCCTCTACAGATTGATTAACTTTGTGAAATAAAGAATTGTCTCTCTATGGTTATGCGTGATAAACATAACCATTTCAGAAGACGGCCAAAATAAAAGATTGCACGTATGAATTCTGGTTTACTACAGTCCAGTCCAATAAATAAACTATCTGAAATCCGAGGCACTCAATAGAAAAAATATTGTTATTTTATGGACAAAGCTCTGCTTTTATGGCAATTTCTTCCGCAATCCACATATTTTGGATTAAACTATTAAATTATATTATTACTTGACAACCTCCGTGGCGCAGTGGGCGTATAGCCGGCTGAGACGCGGTAGCGGGTTCGATTCCCGTCACGGAACAAATATTTGCATGATCTATAGATATTTGTGCCGTGCCTGGGTGTTTTTCTATATATTATAAGTATGTATTTACAAAAAAAAGTATATAAGTATTCTATCAGTTATCTGGTTCCCATAGTACAAGCTCTGCTTAGTTTGGGGCTAGATAGCGCTGTGTGAAATGTCCAGCAATATTTATTTATTATTATTATTATTACGGATATGTTGTAGGATCCTTGTAAGAAATAAAACTTTTTACTGGGTGGTCCAAACATTAACGTCAAAAAAATATTAAATTTCTCACGCTTGTGGTATCTATTTGAAAAAAATATGTATATGTTGCATGTTCCCCGATTTTTTGTAGTTTGCTAATTTTGATTTTGAAATGTTTTTTGACAATTTTTAGTTGGGACGGTTAAACTTTACATATGCGTTTTTATTTTGTATCATAATGATCATAAAACAATATTGTAACGGGTCTTTATGTATACACCAGTTACAAAAATTCTGATTTTGAGTATTTTTTATTTGATAATTTCAATTTCACTTTGACTCGCTCAAACATAAATTTGTTCTCTTACCCCCAACTTTTGCGGAAATATTCTTCCTAAATTAATATTTACCACCATTTGTACACGAAAATGCAAGGATTTGGTGTTCAGCGAACTTACTACATTTCTAGCATCAAGTTTTCAAATAAATTAACCCAAATGACGATCTCAAACCTTGTCACTAAGTTAAAACTTTTCACTTAACTCGAAAGTTTATGAACTGCCATAATGCGAACTTATCATCTAACATAAGTAAACAACTTTAGCGTACATTTGGTAAATAGATTTAATGATTTTCTCATTACGAATTACTGGAAATTATTACTTACGTTCGGCAAGCTGGACGACATCCTTAAGTCGCCTAAAACTCCACAGAGTCTGAAGACCCGCTTATTTAGTTTATGTGTTCTGCCCACCATGACTTACAGTGCCGAGACATAAACGCTCACGCATAGGTTACACAGAGAGCACAAAGAGCGTACCATGCTCGGCATCAAACTCTTAGATCGAGTTCCAAACGTCACAAGAACAACAAAGAACGAAGGTTCATGACGTTCGGAATCGAGTTATGAAGTTCAAATGGTCTTGGGCGGGACACTTGGCAAGACATGGAGATGACAGGTGGGGTAGGGTAGCGACTGAATGGTGGCCGAGGAATAGCTCCAGAAGGGTAGGACGTCCGGCAGCGAGATGGGTGGACGACATTGTTAGAGTCACGGGCACGTAATGGGTGAGACTAGCGCACGATCGTGGTGGATGGCACAAACTTGGGGAGGCCTATACCCAGCAGTGCGTGAAGTCGGGCTGTGGATGATGATGACCTACCATTGGACATCAACATTGTACATTGGATCATCACGGGTTTTTGCATCTACATGATATTTTAATAGATATGTTTGTTCAGGAATACAAATCAAACAAAGAAAACTTATTATACGGGTCTTTGCGGCCAACCAACGTCGGGAGCCATCTTTTTCATGTCATTTTTGGATTTCTATGAGGGAGATTTTCCATGTTCAGCAGTTGGTATGGCCAATTTTTATGGCTGACATGATGATGATTTTTTGAAAACCACTATTTATCATCATCCAAGGCACTACAGCAAAGAATGTGATTTAACCTGGTCTAGTAAATTTCTTTAGCTGCGTCTGTCTTCGGCTTTTTCTTTCAAGGCTCTTACTCCAACAGCTTTGATAAAAACTTAATAAAATACATTTATTTCAAGTACTTAAGACTCATATAAGAAGCACAAAATAGCTTAAAAACGAATGGTGTTCAGTCTACCTTGGCGGATATCATTGCATCTCTTGGTCAACATTCAACAGTACTCGATCATATTTATTTTATTTTTGTTGCGGGATACATAAGACACAAAATTCTTTCGTATCCAATACTAAATACAGCATAAAACAAAACGAATTGAATCCATTAAGTCCATTAAGCGAAATATCTTTATTACCGCAGTAAAATGTTGAGCACTAAATAAGCAAGGGATTTGTACTTTTTTGGTAACATGCATTTAGGAAGCAGCAAAAATAGTAGGAGCCCGCAAACAATGCTAGCCGCATAGTCCGTATCGACAATAATTTGTAGGAACGAGCCACTGCGACGGTTTGCATGCCTATTCTGAATATTGTCCAGGCAGAAATTCAAAAAGAATGGGTGGTTTATATTGTCCGGGCAAAAATAGAACGATTGTTTTTTGCTGTTAGCTGCTTATTTGTGTAACGCAAGTTGAATAAAACCGTTTAAATATTCCTGAATAGAGCACAGTTATAACCAATGTCAATTTATTTTGTATAATTCATATCTGTGAACGACGGGCCACAAATGGTCAATTTACTAAAATTAACAAGGCACTACGAACATTATTGCCATTAACATACGTAATAATAGTTAAACGGTTATTTATTACGTATTATGTGTAGTGATCGCGAAAGTTTGAAGAATAATATTTTTAGTATTATGTAAATACCGGTTATATTCTTTTTATCTTTTAATATATAAAACAAAGTCGGGTCTGTTCAAACACTTATAACTCGAGAACAGCTGGACCAATTTTGATGGTTTTTGATTTGTTGGATTTATCTCCACCTCGAATAGCAGAATAAGTATTAAAATATCGGAAAATTTTACGCAAAAGAAATAATGAAGATAATTCATTTTCTCATACATAGATGCAGCGGGTGACGTACATTGACAGCCCGCGTCATATGTATGTCAAGGCGGTATGAAGTTTGGCGGGTCAGCTAGTTAATAAACATATTTTACAAGTAAAAATAAAATAATAAGAAAGCCTAATTAACTATTAATCTAGCCCCAAACTAAGCAGAGCTTGTACTATGGGAACTAGGTAACTGATATAATACTTATATACATTTTTTTTTGTAAATACATAATCATAATATATAGAAAAACAACCATACCCGAAACAAATATCTGTAGATCATGCAAACATCTGTTCCGGGACGGAAATCGAACCCGCTACTTCCTGCGTCTCCGCCGGCTATTCACCCACTGAGCCACGGACGTCGTTATATATATATATATATTATATATATATTATATTTGAATAAGGATGATTAAATAGCCCCAAAAATTCAAAGAAGATTCGTAACTTAAATAGCCAGTAAAAAGCTGTTGTAAATGAAATAATAATCGTGATTAAGACTCAGGTGCGTAAACGCGCTGATTGATGAGTTGACGTTCTTCATCCACGTTCCTGTGGAACAAAACTTCAGAAATTGACGTAAATTATTCTTATCTTAGACCTACTTATTAAAATGAGGATTGTGGAGTAAATTGGAATAAAGAAATAATTTAAAGTCTATTAGTTTTAATTTCACATGAAATCTAACAGATAAATATTTAATATGTTCATCAATATGACTTTTGAAACTATTTTAATTTTACAGATTATTAATATTTGCGACTGTACCAAAATATCAGGGCTCAAAAACTCACAAATCACGGTAAAAATCGCATTTTTAATCAATATGTATTCTCAGAGATGCAAAAAATCTTTTTCAAAAGGAATAATTGTAACCATGTTTTTTTTGCGTAAGTAGGTAAACTTAAGGTAGTAGGCCTTAGTATTTTAGTTCATACATTTTTCCCAGTCTCTTTTACAAAGTTTAAGTTTTTATTCCCTTAGCAATGCGTATTAAAACCGCTATTGTTCTAATTTTTATTAAATGACTATCCCGGGTTATAAAATTTAAATAAAAAGGTATTTATATATTTTGGCGCGAATTTACGCTTTACAGAACGAGCGAATCGTTATGTCTAATGTACGGAATACGGACGTTGTCCGTGTTTGTGTTAGCTACAACAGGGGTGACCAAACATGTTCAAAAAAAACAGACTGACGAATACGCCACTAGTGACTGACTGAAAGGATACGTTTATTGAACTTCTTTAGGCGCGTTGGGCATTTTTCGAGATGGGAAAAAACCATTGAACTCGCGACACTGTTACCGTTACCGACATCTCTGTATAAGTATCTCGTAATTGTTCAAGTTTTCACTTCTGTCGGCACTCCTGGAGTGCCACTTTTTTATTTCTAGTACATTTCTAGTTTTGTATTCAATGCAATTAGTGTCTACTGCCACAGTTATTAGTAAATTAAAAATATTTCCATAAATAAGTAACTCTTTAACAAATATACAACGGACTTAACCAAACTGCGGACCTGGTTTTGATGAAATTCCCATGGGACTAATCTAAAATCAAAAAAAGAATTTTCCGAATCGGTTGTTATCAAAAGAGGAAGTACAGAGGTACCAAAAAAAAACGACAAATGGATCCTCCTTTTTTGAGCTCGGGTATAAAATTCTAATATTTACCCACCATATAATATCCACTGATCTCGATTATTTTTAACAATGATACACTCTTTTTTACTTAGAAAACTTTCGTTATTTATTTCAATCACTATTATAAATACGGGATTTATCACGTACCGTCTTATCGGTGTTTCGACCGACAGTGTTTTGGTTCAATTCGTGAACCTTCATCAAGGTGAGTGCGATCCGCTCCGAATAACGTCTTCGCCTCGCACTCGTATACTCACGATAAAAAACTAGTTGTACTTATAGGTATAATATAGCTTACAAAAATATTAAGGCTATTTTTATGCATTTGTAAAATCATATTAGTTGGAAGACAATTTTAGGCAGCGCCACCTACCGGGTCCAACTATAGATAAGAACCTTTCAGGTGATTTGTACCCATAAGTCCAATAAATATCATCCAAATTGGTCAAGGCATTTAAGAGAAGAAGAACGACGAACAGATGCACGCCGGAATATTATACATATATAAATACAATTATCAGAGTCACACTTACATAGTACTCGTAACGTAATGAGTAAACGTATGATGGAATTATGAGTACATAATGAATAAGGTATAATAATTCTAAACCCGACGCTAATATACTCTGGCACGTATTGTTAAAATTAATTAGTTTCTTTATTGTGAGTAGAGAGGATTCAATTAAATTCATCATGTTTTATTTTGCGAGTTAGAATAGCATGGTGTACTTTATTTTTCACCTGGAATACTTAAAGAACTAGTTTATGCCAAATAAAATACAATGGATAGACTTATCGTTGAAAGTGATTTCTTCCAGGCAACCAATAGATACTGATACGGAGACATTTTTGGAGAATTAAAAAGTAATAATCGGCTTTATGAGGAGAGTATATCTACTAAACGCCGTTTGATACAAAAGTAGACTGCTCTTTAACATTATGATCCAGAAGAATATTGAAAAAAAAAACATATTTTGGACCTGCAATCACCAATGACTCAATATTCGTTAGTTGTTAGAAACAATAAATTAATTATAGATTCGATATAACTTTTGAAACTAACGTGGACTATAAACGCTATTTTCACTAAAACCCGAATTTTTACTCAGATCAAAAACTCACAAACGCATATCGCAAATCCGCAATAAACGCAAATCACAATAGCACGTTTTAGTAAAAATATGAATGATAGATCTGAGTCCCACAAAACCTGAATCTGAATCTAGACCTAGTGTACTTTTATATTAGATATTACGATGTATATTGACGGTATGATTTTTCAGTTACGTCAAATAATGCGTCAAAATTAGATTAGATCACGAAATAAATTGGCCATTTTCATTGAATAATAGAAAATCCCGCAAAACCCTGGTCACCCTACACTAGCCGTAAGTTGTAGCCTTTTATTTTCTTACACGACTAGATAAAAGCAGTTCACCGTCGATGTTATGGCATTAGCTTTTAGAGAATGTTACCCAAATTGACATTACGTGTGCTACGGTCCTACAGAATTTGCTACGCTGCTACAGAATTTGCTACGCTGCTACGGATTTTGCTACGAAATATTCGTCTGCATCGGATTTTTACATCAATTCATGCTTCAGAGTATGTACGTTAGGTTGAGGTGATATTACCCATTAAAGTTAACAGGAATTCCTTTAAATAATGTTGAATTATATTTGGATAAATTTAAATAAATAACAAGCCTTAAATCTGTTGATTCTTGGGCTACTTACCCAGTACCTTGACACCGCCAATTGGCTAAATATTTAAGATAAACAAAGTATTTCTATAAATAAAACATATCGAAAAGTCGTATTTTTGATCGTCCGTATTTTATTATCCACCGTAATTAGTTTCTGTGTGTTTGTTACTTGTGTCGAAATAAATGTCTATATCTATCTATCTACATAAGTTATTCAAAAATGATCTCTATAATTAAACTCCATAGGTCAGAGGTGTATTCTAACCTATGGGTGGTACGTACTAAAGTGAAAATTCGTAGAATCACTTCGTTTTGGTGAACCCCGGACTTTAAACTTTGAAAAATTAAAGTGAATAAAGTCACCAATTCGTTCGACTTAATCTTTTGAAACGGAAACACGAACCGTTCACTCAATTTATCCATTGAAGTAACGATCAATGGTTCTCTAGCAGGAGGAACAGGCGGTTAAATTGACGATTCAAAATTTTAAACATATTCTAATTTAATGAATAAATTAATACGTACTGAATTTCAATTTAAACTAGGTAAGTCAATAAAGGTAAGGTTTGGTAAAACAAGAAGTTTCAGAGAATTAATAAGATTTTTTTTTTTATTTATATTACGAATTTCATCTGATCAAAGAGAAATGAGGGGGAAGCCTTTGCCCAGCGGTGACACAGCATAGAATAAATAAAAAAAAACAAATATTACAATTATTAGCCGAGCATGTAATGACATGTCGTGGTGCAAGAACCGAACACAACCTCATGCTTTATTATTGCGCCCCAAAAGTCATCCAAAAAGTAAAATATGAATTAAAATATACTAAGTATTATGGCTATGAACAATATTTTCACCGAAACGGGATATGTACCATGATTTGTAAGTTTTTGAGTTTACCGATATTTTGGCACAGTTGTTGCATGCGCTATGAACAGCGGAAGAACAGGTGGTAAAGTTGACGTTTCAGGGTGATCCTTGTGAATTTAATAAATGAATAAATAAATAATTGACTATGAACATCGGGACACTCAAAAACTCACTAATATTTAATTTATATCTCATCATCATTATGTACGGGGCCTGTTTGGCCCACACAGCACGGAAAACCATATTATCTGTACTCACCTACCTACTGGGTGTGGCGTAATGAGTGGATAATAGGGTACCTGCGGGTAGGGGCCATTGTGGCGGTTCAGAAAAATATTTGTTATGCTTTGTAAAAGTGCCTCGGTTTTCGAGATATTCGACATTTTCGAAATTTAAGAAATATTTCACCCTTCGTCACTATTTTTGGCGCCAAGACTGCAAATGATTTTTTTTTCTATCTGTTTTTTGGATAGTATTCTTGGATAGATGTGCTATCGAATGGAAACTATTATTTTTATAACACAAGCACAATTATGTTTTTAAAATAAGATTTCACTAAAATTTTACTTGCTTTCGTTTGTTTTCCTGACCTTTACCCTTCTGTGGTGTAAAAAAAATGTATGGTCACTTGAATGCCAAATTTTAAAAAAATTAGCCTATTTCATCGAGATTCCGAAATGGTATATTACATGGTATTTCCACAAGTTGATTCAAAAGTAATTCCTATTAAAATGGGTAGAGCTAATTATTATAAAATTACAAATAGTACTAAAATTTACTTCATTACTTAAAA
Organism: Philereme transversata; assembly: GCA_963924445.1. Taxonomy (NCBI): domain Eukaryota; kingdom Metazoa; phylum Arthropoda; class Insecta; order Lepidoptera; family Geometridae; genus Philereme; species Philereme transversata. Next base: position 23,745,789 of record OZ004338.1, read on the forward strand.
TCACCTAAAAACGTTAGTTTAAAATTCGGTAATGAAATAAAACGAAACAATAAATTTTAAATGCATTTCATTTATTAAATTTACTATTACAAAAGGTGTTTGAAAAGGCCACCACGTGCTCTGATGCATGCTCTGCCCCTTTTGATAAAAGATCTTTTAATCCTGTTCGCAATTCTTTGCTCTGTGATTTTCTGAGCAGCTAATCGCACACGCTCCCGTAGCTGGTCCACTGTATTGATTGGGTCTTTATAAACCTTTTCTTTAAGGCATCCCCAGTAAAAAAAGTCTAATGGGTTGAGGTCTGGTGAACGAGGTGGCCACAAAATTGTCCCCAAACGACCGATCCATCGTCGACGATATGTTTCATCGAGGTATTGTCGAACATTTCGGGCGTAATGAGCGGGGCAACCATCGTGCTGCAGCCACATTCTTCTTCTATCTTCTAATGAAACATCTTCTAATAAAAGTGGAAGTTCGTGCCGTAAAAAATGTAAATACGTTTCTGCAGTCAATGTTCCAGACAATTCGAATGGTCCGATGATTTTGCCATTTAGAATTCCAGTTCATAAATTAATTTTGAACTTGTACTGGGACCTGTCTTCTCTGGCCAAATGAGGGTTTGTACGCTGCCAACTGTGCAGATTGTGCATATTAAAATACCCATCTTTTTTGCACGTGGATTCGTCGCTCCACAAAATTTTATCGAAGAAATCGCGATCAGCGTTCATTTTTCTCAGCATTGTTTGGCAAAATGCAACTCGTGCAGGGTAATCTCTTGGCTGCAAACATTGCACGCGCTGGTAGTGAAAAGGATGTAATTTTTCTCTTTTTAAAATTCGGTGCACTGTTCTTACTGACATGCCAGTATTAGAGGCTATTACGCGCACAGATGTGGTCGGATCAGCAGCAATTTCATCAAGTACGTCCTCTTCATTATGTACTTGTGGTCTCCCAGAACTCGTGCCACCGATGCCACTTCCAGGAATTCGACCTTCCATGTAAGCATTGTGTACGCGAATAAACACACGATAATCGGGATGGCGTGCATTGGGAAATCTTTCCCGATACAGTGCTGCTGCTCGATTGGCGTTACCACCACACTCGCCGTAGATTAAATGCATTTGCGCATATTCAGACGCAGTGTATAGCTGAGGCATTGCAATCAATATGCAATACCAAAAAATCCAAGTTACAAAGCAAATCAAGTCCAAGATCACAGCACAAAATCGTTAGGTTCACAAAATTAAGACGTCCAAATCGCTAGGCAAAACAAAGTCCGAAATCACTGCACAAAATAGACGAGTATCAATCCAAAACAGGATAACACGTTGTTGTACGGGAGTAGTATGATAGCACACTGACTCGAAAATCATAAAAATGCGTTACGCGAAACGATAGTTCTCTTTCACTCATAGCATGAAAGAGCAAGATAGATATAGTGTCGATTGCCGCTGGGCCGGGAACCAATCTGTTCCAAGAATTACTAGTAGTTCTGCGAACAGTAGACAATTATTGCTAATAATAGTTAAAAATATTTCTTTAAATTACGCCTTGATAAGTTTGGTAGGAATTAATTTTGAATCAAGTTGTGACAATGATATGTAATATATACCATTTCGGAATCTCAATGAAATAGGCTAATTTTTTTAAAATTTGGCATTCAAGTGACCATACATTTTTTTTACACCACAGAAGGGTAAAGGTCAGGAAAACAAACGAAAGCAAGTAAAATTTTAGTGAAATCTTATTTTAAAAACATAACTGTGCTTGTGTTATAAAAATAATAGTTTCCATTCGATAGCACATCTATCCAAGAATACTATCCAAAAAAAAGAGAGAAAAAAAAATTTCATTTGCAGTCTTGGCGCCAAAAATAGTGACAAAGGGTGAAATATTTCTTAAATTTCGAAAATGTCGAATATCTCGAAAACCGAGGCACTTTTACTGAGCATAACTAATATTTTTCTGAACCGCCACAATGGCCCCTACCCGCAAGTACCCTATTATCCACTCATTACACCACACCCTGTATATATATGTACTAAATTTTTACCGTGTAGTTTTACTGTTTATTTATATATTTTTAATTTAATCATTATAATCTTTATGTAAATAAGTATGTTTCAAGGAAAAAGAAAGAAATACATTTATTCGCATCACAAAAGGATCATAAGAATATAATTTAAACAATTAAAACTAAACATATTTACATTAGTTATAAAATTAACAATAACAAAGGCACGTTTTTTATTATATAATTCAGTGTGATGGCGAAAAGGCCTGCAGCTCAGCATATGCTGCTGCATGTTACCATGCTGAAGTGCTGGTCTTCTGCTGAGGCCAGTGTTGATTTCACGGACGACCTGACTAACCAACTAATAACAGAACCTGACTATTACCAGTTGGTACTATTAACTAAATGTAACACTAATTTTATATATAGGTATATACCCCTAAGCAACTACACTGAATCATCCACAATAGCAATATAGCACACTAAAGGAAACACAAATCATGACTAACCAATAAAAAGCAAAGTGACGCAAAGATAGAGTGAAGAGTGAGCAAAAGGAGAGATTTGCCTCTACTATGCCTACCATGGTTGGTTGAGTTGTAAGGTAAATACATGTTTTTTTAACTTTAACCTAAACACATCAACATTAATAATATTTTTAGGGGTGGTGGGATTGTGTTCCAACACTTGGTAGCGGTATAGCGAAAGCTGCCATGAAAGGCTGCTGAACCATGTGATGGTGTTGCCAATCGAAGTTGAGATGCAGCCCGTGTATCATACCTGTTTCCATCACGAAACCACCCCCGTTTATTCATATGTTTGTTCTGTATTTGTTCTGTTCTGTGGGTGTGTTAAATAAATGTATTTTGTTTCTTTCTTCTTTCTTTCATTATCCTATCAGTCACAGGACGTCGACTGCTGAACATATGATTCCATCATAGATTTCCAGAGTGACCAATCTTATGCGACCGACACAAGATAACGGATTATTAGGTCGTCTTTCCATATAGAGTGGGGCAATCTTACACAGCGTTATTTAGCTTAGTTATCTGCCCTAGTTTTCAGTCTAGTTAGGTATAAAATTAATGGTTAATTTCCATGTTCAACTTGTTGTTAGCATCAAAACCAAGACATAGATCACGCGGCGGTGACGTCACGTCAACGTGTCGCGACAATTAATTGTGCTAGGCCAATTCTACACGAGTAGGCTTCTAAAGACCACTATACACGATCAAATGCGTTATTCGTTGATGGCATGAGTTGCCTACAAATAATGTCATAATCCCAAAATTATAAAATAACCATGAAGTTGTGCCCTAATAATGTACCTATTCATCCATTACATGTGTAAGAACCTATGTGAAGAGTTTTTTATTTCAGTTCAGGAATGTGAACAAAAATTTACATTATTATTGTGGCACATAATGGTTATTTTATTATAAAGTATCTAAATATTTACTTATTTCTGCTGGCTACTGTACTTTTGGAGTTATTGCTCCATATTGTGTCTTGTTGCCCTGATTTTACGGTCAAGTTTAATATCTAATTCGCATGACAACGTCTGGACCTTCTGGCCCTAAACAAAATTTTAAGTACGAGAACATACTTATTTAGCTCTCATGTTAAAATAAGATATGACGACCTACGTGGCTCAGTGGGTGAATAGTCGGCTGAGACAGAAGGTAGTGGGTCATATTCTAACCGCGGAACAAATGTTTGCATGATCTACAGATATTTGAACCGAGTCTAGATGTTTTTCTATATAATATAAGGATGTATTTACAAAAAATAAAGTATTTATGTATTCTATCAGTTATCTGGTGCCCATGGTACAAGCTCTGCTTAGTTTGGGGCTAAATAGCACTGTGTGAAATGTCTAGCAATATTTATTTAATTATCTTTACTAATACTCTACTATACTATAGTATGCTGGAAGAAAACTCTTATTAGGGTTAAGCTCGCCTTTGTACATGTCCATTTTGTAAGCTGTTTCTGTCTGTGAATATATTTGTAAACAATAAAGAATAAAGAAAGAATAAATAATATTAGGTCTTTACCTATGAAACTGCCGTTTTGTATGGAATAAGTGAAAGTACTTATTGTTTTAACTTTTTTATTTCTGTTATTCAAAGTAATCACTCATGCAATCGACGCATCTTTGCCAACGCATTGGCAGTTTATTGATGCCCTTCTTGTAAAAATCAGCTGGACGGGAGGCAACAACATCTTCAAAGGCATTTTGTACTGCCTCTCAGGAATAGAATTTTTTACCCACTAAAAAGTTGTCTACATTTTGGAAAAGTAATAGTCGGTACGTGCAAGGTCTGGTGAGTATGGCGGATGAGGGAGAGCTTCCAACCACCGCTCTTGCAGCTCAGAGACTGTCTGTTGTAAAGTATGGGGTCGCGCGTTGTCGTGAAGGAGCAGTGGGGACGACCGATTGACTAAAGCTGGTTGCCGATGTGCAAGCTTCTCCATCATTGTCTCCAGTTCTTCACAGTACACATCTGCAGTAATGTTGTTTTGTAAAAAGCTGTGGTGAGTCACACACGCACTGGACCATCAAACAGTGATCATCACCTTTTTAGGGGTCATGTTTGGTTTAGGGCATTGCTTTGGTGCTGAACCAGGATCTAACCAACTTGCTGAGCGCTTTCGATTGTCGAACAGAATCCATTTTCATCGCACGTAACAATTCGGTTCAAAACTCCTTCATTGCTTTGCCTATTCAGCAGCGCGAGGCAGATCTCGACGCGTACGCTGCGCTGGCGATCGTTAAGTTCGTGGGGCACACATCTATAAAGTTTTTTTACCTTGCCTATTTGTCGTAAATGGATCAAAAATGTTTTGATGCTAACATCAAAAACTGCTGCTAGCTCAGCTGTAGATTGAGTTTCGTCAGCTTCCACAATCGCCTTTAATTCATCATTGTTGACCAAAGTCTCCGGACGACCACGAGCTTCATTTTTCAAGTCAAAATTTCCAGAACGGAAACGGGAAAACCAATAACGGGTTATGCGTTCGTTTGTACAGTTCTTTCCGTAAACGTTTTTGATGTTACGAGCCGTTTGTGTCGCGTTGGTGCCACGACGGAACTCATATTCTGCGAATATAATGATATAATTACACAAATTTTTAAAGTATCCATTAGGAAGAAAAATGTTCAAATGTAATGAAAATACAACGCTAATCAATAAATAAAAGACTAAGTTTGTAAAAAGAATGTCATGTTTTTAAAACAAAATTAAATTGAATTTAGAATACAAAGCCATTCCAAACTTTTTTTCTATTTGAAATAACCAGTACTGAAGAACGGCAATTTCATAGGTAAAGACCTATTATTATAAAGAGGAAAGGTTTGTATATTTGTAACGAATAAACTCAAAAACTACTGGTCCAATTTCAAAAATCTTTAGCCGGGTATTCTAAATTATCCTTGAGTAACATGAGGCTTGTTTTGATATTGAGGCTACTTTTTACGCAACGGTGCAGAAGGAAGGTAATGTTTTTATTGAAAAACTATGCGCGCGATGCTGCGGATTGGTCAGCTAGTTTATTATAACAATATATGTAGATATGTGTGGTTTTCATAATAAAGTTAATTCTGGCTGAGATTCTCGCAATTATTAGTTAAAGTTTGGTAAATAATTTAAATTGCACTACATTTGTATCATGGAAAATATTTTAGCTTTCTATGAACCAAATAATTTTAATTACGTGGTGCACCGCAATGGTAAACCCACTCGTGTGAAACAACCCTAGCAAATAACACGTGATAGAACTCCAAGCTTTTTGCGCTCAATTGTACGCGTGTTTAGGCCATTCGTGTATGAAATATTACGATCAGAACGGGATTGTCGCGTGGAAAATGCTTTGTTCGAAAATTGGTATTGTGAAGTGACTTGACAAATAGAAATTAGATTTATTGGCAGCTGCGTGTACTTCTAAAGTACAACATGTCTGCCATTATTGATGGTATAGTTATGAGAGTAGACTCTAGTACTAACTAGTTATTAATACGGCAGGCGGTGCTACCGGGTAAAAGTTTCCACAAGGTCACAGTATCACAGTACTTTTGACATCAAATTGAGGGCCGTAATACGTTGGTTGGATTCCTGCTGTGGGACAAATATTGCACTTATTATTGCAATATTGTATAATTTTCAATTATAATTTTAGAATATTTGTTTTAAATGTGGTCCATGGTACTCGTGACTTTTGATACCCACGTTGTAGACATTCTAGTACCAACAGGTTCCCAACACGTTGGCCTTAAGATAAACATGAACAAGACGAAAATCATGTCGAAGGTCCATGTGGGGCCCACCCTGGTATCAGTTGGGAACTCCTATCTCGAAGTTGTTGACGAGTACCTAGGATAAATAATCGAGATAAGTAGGTACAACTTAGATTAAGTTAGAGAAGAGAACAGTCAACGAATTAAACTCGGCTGGGCAGCGTTCGGCGTGCGAGACGTCTTCTCGTCCAAAGTACCTAAGGCTGTCTGAGGGTGAAAGTCTGTAATTAGTATGTGTTCTCACTATGTACCTAATAAGAAGCCTCAATGTGCTCAGCGTGCTATGAAGAGAGCTGTTTCACTTCAAGATCGAATCGAAATGAGGAGATTCATAGACAAACTAAAGTCAATGACATAGCCCAGAGAATAAGCAATCTAAAGTGGCTCGAATAATGACGGCTTTTGTGGCAGAAAGGTTCTCGAGGGTAGACGAGAGAGAGAGAAAAGCGCAACTTAGAACGGCCCCCCAATATACAAAAAGACGACCTGATAATGGTTGCTGGAAGCCGTTGGGTGTAGGCTACACAAGGTCGGTCGCTCTAGGAATCTTTTTGAGAAACATTTCGGAGAATATGCCCAGGAACTATACGATCTGTTCCCGCCATCTCCCTTCCATCAAAGGACAAGCAGGCGCATGGCTCGGTACCATCCGTACCTAGTTGATATACCACCCATCCGCACATACTCTTTTCGTTCCACGTTCTTGATGCGTACAGCTAAGGTATGGAACACTTTGCCCTCGTCTGTTTATCCTAAAAAATACAATCCAGGCCTCTTAAAGGTAAGAGTAAATAGATTTCTTCTAGATGTTCGTGATTCATCTTAGACCACATCATCGCTTACCATCAGGTGAGATTGTAGTCAAACGAAGATCTATCCAGTTTAAAACATAAAAAATAAATCTATGGGGAGGCCTATGTTCAGAAGTGAACGTCCTACGGTTAACACGACCATGATGATGATGATGGTGAGACATAATCGTGTACATTTTTTTGTTGTTTTTAAATGCATGAACTAAAATTTAATTGAAAACTTAAATTAAAATGAATATTTTGGTAGTTCCATTTCGCAAGCCAAAATCATTTTAGCGAAGTGGTTATTTTATGCCGCACAGCAAATTAATATGCATACGAATACAGAATGTACAAGCCATTAGCAAATTCACAATGCATTTTGTTACAAAGATTTTGTTACCAAAATAACTGGCTGGAAACAACCTCATATTTGCTGCTTTTTGTCAGACAAATTACGCGAAATATATCACTGAAGTAAAAAATGCGCTGTCGACGGCACAATAACCAGGAAATCTGTTAAAAATACGGCACCTATGACAACCGAAAAATATCTTTCTGCCCAGAACACAGTGAACAATTTCCACTTACTTTCACGGGTTTAGTATATTTATGGGCCCAAATAGCGGCGATGCGACAGAGACCAACGAGGACCAAACTAAGATAGTTTGTAAGCTGTGCCACAGACGAAATACTAGTAGCTGGCTACTAACGTACTTGCAGAACATTCACTGTCTTCAAGAACAGTCACAGTTTTAAGATTCCGTACCTTAAAGGTACACTTGTTGGTCTTCCTTGCCCGTCTGTCAGTCTGTCTGTCAAGAACTTTTTTCAGGAACGCATGGTGGTATCGAGTTGAAAATAATATTAAATAATTAGGTCATTGTAGCTGAATAAAAGTTAAGTTTCGAAGTCAACACAATCAAACAATACCGCCATTCCTTCATAGCATAGCCGCATATTTTAAAAACTCGCAAATAAATAAAAACATATGGAAGTATACGTTACAACCCTTGATACGCCAATCAGACACGCACTTGTCCGTTTTTTTTATTTGTGATATTAACTAAGCTATTTTGAAATTTTAAGCCCGCGCGTTACATCTCCCAAAATTAAGCCTAATATCACTATCACATAAATGGCGGTATATGCAATATGCATCTCGTAATAACATTTTCATTAAAAAAAATGCAACCTGACAACACTTTCACTGCACTTTGGTCAATAGAGCAATTTTGGTCGGGGTTTTAGACATGTCGGAAGGCATTCATTAACGGGCTAGTTTAGAGGCAATTTCTAGCAACAATTGTATAGCTATCGAGTTACCATCTATATCTCAACACTTGACGCAATCATGGAGTATAGCTCGGTGATAATGCAGTTATAGATTGATGTAGTCACACCGTGTTTGAGTTCTAGCGGGACTAGCGGACTAGATTGCAAGGTGAACGCTTAGCACACAACACTTTGCATCAAAAGAGTATTGCTAGCATATCGCTGAGCTATAGTCCTAAGCAAGATTTCCAGCAAGATGCAACTTTTATATCCCATTTACGAGTTAACATCTGTCATCGTTAAATTATCTTCCAAATTTTCATATGGTCTCATCTCAATCGTAAAGCCTGAGTGATAAAGCTTAATTTAGATTGCTATCGGTAGCACAATGTAGTGGCACAAGCCAAAACAAACATAGTTCGTAGGCCGTACAGACGAAACTCAATGAAAAGTCACATGAGAAGGCGAAACGCGATAGGAATGGGAAAACTTTGATGGTAATTCTGTTTGGCTTATCTCTGACTGTGCTTACTGTTGGCATAGTAAGCGAAATTATGTTGAAAGTTTAGTTCAAATTAAATTTAGATTGTATGCCAAATTTAAATTAGCCATCAGGTTTAGGACCTATAAAATGTATTGTTTTGTTGTTATACGAGTAACTGCAACTCCTATGTATTGATGAAATTAAGCATGGGATAAGTGTTAGCGACGCTCATAATTCAAACCAACCTAAATAGTAGTGTAATGTACGACATTAAATGAAAATACCGTTGGGGCTAACAGCTATTGTTGTAAAATAGGTTTATTCCAAATTAATTACCATAAAGAAAAATCAAACAACCTAGTTTATCAAATCCTAAACAATCAATGAAACAGCCTTTATAAAATAGGTGAACAAATCATATTCATTCATCATGTAAATAAAACCTTAAACTGACTAAGCGGCATCGTCACAGATGCGCCGCTGATTTACGTTAAAAATTGTTTATTGGAAATGTATTGATTACTGGATAAATATTAAAGCTACCGGTATTACACCCATCTCTAAAATCTGTTAATATGATTTCGGATGTGTGTATAAAATTAATCTCGTACATAACAAAACAGGTTGTATATATGTATAGGTATATGTATCCCTACCTAAGTAATTTATTAGTCTTGTGAGAGTGTTAGGTACGTGTGAGGGTAAGACAGTTTGAAGTAGTCAAGAAAGGTTCCACGTAATGTGCGCCTCATTTATTCCTAAAATAAAAATTCCAAAATCAATTTGCGCATGTATCTGGCTTTACCTGCGTCCAAATCAGTAACAAAGTCCTTGAAGTCGGAATGAACATTACAAATAGTAAGTATTGTAATGCTTCATAACAATATAATGTCAGTCGTGTTTTTACTAATTAAACTGTTTAATAACTAGTGGTTCGCCCCGAAATGAGATCTCGTGAGTCTCCCATAAAAACAAAAAAATATTATTTGTAATCTTTGACCAGTAAAATAGTGCCACGAAATGCATAGCCATTTCACTTAACCTACAGTTACATTCAAATTACAGGTAACGGGAGTTTTTTTTTTGGGTAGAAATTGCAGTTATTCTGGATTTTAGACTTTTCCCTATATTTGTGTCACTAAAGCTACACGCATAACAAATTTCAGCTCTGACGGTCACTGGTGTACCCTGTGAATTTAAAAACTACAAGAATCAAAATAAAAATAAAAACGGGGTCAAAATGTAGTGATAACTTTCATTAAACTTGCCTTTTGACTGGATAGTTTCATTTTTTTAACGCTCTTGAACCCTAGTATCTCAAGAACACGTTTTTAGCTCATTTAGTCACACCAGGATTGTGCCATCACTACTCACCTATGTATCACATTTCACGATGTTCAGATCAACGCTTCGAAAGTTATCCTCGTACAAACAAACATACATATATACATACATTCAACGGCGATTTTCCCCAGTTGATTAAGAGATCTCGCTTCGCGCAATCAATAAAATCTTTCCATCCGTCATTATATCAGCGTCATAGGATGTCTTCTGCTGAACCTTTCATAAAGTATCGAGTTATTCGTATGTACCCCACACTCGAGTTTAACTTGCTAATCAAATGAGGTCAAATGAGTTTTACTGATGAAATCAGACCTAACCCAGAGGGTTTAAGCATGATTATACCCATAAAACTCCATATTTCTAGACAAGTCAGCTTAAAAGCTTGATCATGAGCAATCTAATCATTATATATACGCATGTTTTAAAGATACCATACCATCTACAAATCTAGCCAAGTGGGGCTACATCGACCCATCCCGGAGCCAGTGCCACTGTAAGGCCACCTTACATACAATGGCCCACCTGCTCTCATGTCATCTATGCCCAACTGCCTGCACACGAGAAGACTTGCACCAGGCCACAGCGGGGGTGTGGAAGTTGCTCTCTATTAGGCTAATAAAATTTAGAAGTCAAACAGCCATTGACACAAAAGAAGATTTTCATAACTTTTGTATTTCCTAATATTGTTAACTTTACTAGTTTTTGTGTACCTTAATAAATAAATGAAATAAAGCTGTTTGGTTAGAAATAAAATTCGATTATAATCCCATTTATGTGTTAGCAAATTTACCCTTTATATGTGGACAGATAATTTCGGTGTAATTGGCTTGATGCGACGTAGGTAAATGGAGCAATTTCAAAATTAAATTTTTGGTCGTTTGATGTTACTGACGAAAGATAATAGCCAATTTAGGGAATTGTATAAAAAAGCAATATTATTTAAAAATATAAATAAAATAAACCAGTTAACATGGCTTTTTGGATACATATTTTAATATTAGTGCTTTCATACGAGAACCAAATTACTCGACTACAATAACAAAATACTAATTTCTCATGGCCTCCTCGGTAATCTAAAAATAATAACACCATTATACCACATGAATCAATCAATAAAATAAAAATGTTATCTAAAAGCAAACTGTCCATTAACAGATGGATGACCAAAAAAAATTAAACATCCCCTATTTGTAATTTTAAATTCAATAAATATTCGATTCAATATTAAAGTGTATTATATATTGTAGTGTCTTTATATTTAACAAGTCACATCACCAAAACAAACAGGGCAATAAGTCAAACGCATAAAAGGGTTATTTTGCTTGTGCCCTAAAACTTCAGCCCCAAAAGCAAACGCCGCACTTTAAAATCGCACGTTCAAGGGTCCCCAACAGTTTAATGATTATAGCCTCCAATACTGCTGTCTTCGACCATTTACATCGCCAACTTTATCGCTACAAATGTGACGAAAATGTAAATGGGCCTATATACGCTTTAAGAAGCAGTTTGGTTGGTTATTGTCAAGTTAAAGGTCAATATTCCACAGCCTGACTGAAGAATAAAAGGGGGAAGATTTCGTTTCTAAATTAAGTAATAAAGATTCTCCCGTTTTATAAGCATTGTATTGGAATTAATGATCCTCATTAACGTTAACGTTTAATTGATGAATAATTAAAATAGAATATTCGAATAATTTATATCCAATTACCCTATCAGGGAAATCAAATGTCAAATGACATTTTCGCTTCTGACACGAACATTAGCTGATATTTTGATATCGATAAGCTACATAATGTAAATCGTTTATGTTAGGACCGATGTTTTTTTTTAAATTAAATATAATAAATTTACAATTGCTAATATTAATGAAATGACCCACACATCTCATAAAAGAAGCTGGGATGGGAGTCGTCGGGTACAGATAGCACAAAAAGATCTGGAAGCCTTTGGAAGTAGCCTATATTATGCAGTTTTATAACTACGAGCTTAGCTCATAAATAATTATTTATTTATTTTTTATAAATTAATTGTTACTACTGTTGTTTTTAGTTTTTAATTAACTAATTATATTTTATTTGAATTTTACTTACAATTACAAAATAATATGTTGACGTATTATTGTGTAGTATGAATAACTTACTATTATGACTATTATGAAAAATTGATTATAAATCTTGCAATTCAGGGAAAACGATGGTTATCATAAATTGTAATAAATTGACTGCGTACTGGTTTCAAATGAATAATTCATTGCAATCAATCGGGCCGTTTCATTTCAACACTTACCAGATTTTAGAAACATTAATCAACATCATTTGATGTCGCAAATATTTGCATATCATTTTCGCTATTCCCATGATAGCTACAGCTCGATCGACGCAGTGTCATCGATCGGGGTACTGCTGAATTTCTAACTGGAGATGACTAAAAGCTGGCAAAGTAAGTTTAGACAATAGCATTTAAGCACATTTGGTTCGGTTATAAATTTGTATAGAACAATATAAATAAGTATTATACTTATAAATTATAAAAAAATACGTTTATCTTATGTGTGGGCTATAAATGTCTTAAAACCTATATAAGGTTTGACTAGACACTATTTGGAAGTACCTAGTTCTCTTAATAATAAAATAGGTATTCTAGTTTCCATGACCTCTGTGGCGCAGTGGGCGAATAGCCGGCTGTGACGCAGAATGTTGCGGGTTCGATTCCCGCCATCGAACAAATGTTTGAATGATCTATAGATATTTGATTCGGGTCTGGATGTTTTTCTATATATTATAAGTATCTATGTATTTACAACAAAAAAAGTATATAAGTATTCTATCAGTTATCTGGTTCCCATTAGTACAAGCTCTGCTTAATTTGGGGCTAGATATAGCTGTGTGAAATGTCCAGCAATATTTAATTATTTATTTTTTAGTTATTGAAAATATTCTGGCTAGATTCAACAAAAACTGTAACAACCAAAAACTATCTTAAATTTCTTCTTTCTTTATATTTGTAATTTTTCAAGATCATTTAACCCTAAGTACTAGGAGTCTTACCTCAAAAAAAATTGAACCCTGTATAACGGGTGTTTCAAAAATTGGTTAGACTTTTTTAAACATGCGTTGAATAGTACTACATAGTAAGAAGGTACCTGAAATATTTAAAACCAGAAAGGTGTACCTATAGTACATTCGGTACTTTAGGTATATTGCGGTGGTTCATCTCGAAGTGCATTTTGCCATTCAATTATGTATCTTTACCCAATACACAGAAGTACTTACTCCAAATGCTCTTTATAGATGTCGAAGTCAGTGAAGATGAGCTCGACTATCTCGTGAGGCTGCGCGAGGAAGGTGTAGAGCAGACAGTCGAGGCGCGGGGGGTAGGCACGGGGGTACTCCGGGCTGCTGAATGTACCACGCTCCTTGCCGTACGTTGATGTGAAGCGAACGCAGGTGCAACCTGGGAAAGATATTTTGTTTAAATATATTTGAAAACAGTCATCGATACGGATCACAGATCAAAAATCTATCTATTTGGCCGCCATGGCAACTGAGTGCTATTGAGAATTTTATACTCTTTGTCGGCAACTAGTTGCCATGGGGAGTATTTTCCTTACAAAGCAACTCGGTTGCCAACAAGGAAATTCTATAAAAAGGCAGTTGCCGTTACTTATTCAGTTTTATTCTTTGTTCATCTTCCGTTTGTACTGTCAGATCAGCTAGCTGTTAGTACAATAACAATGAGTTATACTAGACTTTGATCTTAGGCAAAAGGCCGAGAAACAATGAGTTATGTAAAGAGAGTGAAGTTTCAGAAAACTGACAATTGTAATAATATTTTCACCAGACAAACATACAACAAATACTAAATAAAGGTTCAAAAATCCTGACATACTTGAACTTCATTGCAGTGTGTTAATTTAAAGACTTACTAAAACATACCTCAAATTAACCATATTAGAAAATGTATATAATGCCAATACCAAATGGGCTTTGGCTTCAGGCATCATAGACACTTTGAATTTTGAACCCCTAGAACACATTTTGGGGAATGAACCCGGGAACTATACGATCTGATCCCGCCATCTTCTTTCCATCAAAGGACAAGAACGTGTACAACTCATTCACACACACCGTTTTGCTTCTACGTTCTTAATGTTTACATCTATGGTATGGAACACTCTTCCGTCGTCTGTTTTTTTTAAAGACTACAATCCGAGTCTCTTTAAGATAAGCTTTAAGGTATCTTCTAAATCTTCGTGCTTCATCTTAGACCACATCATCGCTTACTATCAGGCTTGTATAATGGGTTGTGTTCTAAGGAGTTGTTTGATATGGTGCCTGCAAGTTCGTTTTATCATCGCACCGCTCGCCATCGACAGAAAATCCATTCACACACCTTGGAGACGATCTGGTCGCGTACCGTGAGATTCCAGAGGAATTTCCTACCGCGAACACTTCCCTTGTGGAATGGTCTCCCTGCCGAGGTTTTCCCTAGGGACTACGGTATGGGGTTCTTCAAAAACGGCGTTTTGAAAATTTTAAGGGGTTGACAACGCGAGAGTAATACCTTCAAGAAGAAGAGTACGTGTTGTAAGTATTGTTACAAACGTCAATAGGCTATGGTAACCGTTTACCATCTATGCTTGTTTGCTAACTTAATGGTAAAAAAAAAATTATAATGTGAGATTGTGTTTAAATAAAAATCTATTTAAGTTAAAAAAAAAAACAGTACAAATAAAGAAAATTGTTAAGCATTTTCGGTATCTTAAAATGCAAGGAACCGGCAAAAGCAATCAGCTAACAAACTTGGAATTCTCTACACATCCTCGAGTCAACAAGTTACGGGGATCTTGTAAGCGGACCACGCGTTAAAGATTTGTTAGTCGATTGCTTGTGTAAGAGTACTAGGAGTACAGGGAATATTTATTTCACTTAACTTGTATTTCGTTTGTAACAACATTATAAAACTCTTTCAGATAAACCCATAAAGAAGATTTGCGAGCTGATCCAATCAATCTAATAATAGTAGATTATTAAACGAGGGGAAAAAGCAGTGTCTTGCGTCACGGGCGCTATATTGAATTCCGAACGTAACGAAGAGTTCTAGAGTGAACTCACGAGCGAAGCGAGGGAGCTACTAGAATCCTAAATGCAGAGAGGGATATAAGCACGCCCAAGATGTAGACAGCTTTATCCACGAAGAGAATACTATACTTTTCACACTTTCTGCGAAACAATAAAAACCAAATCTAGGTTGCTGCATTCTGTGCAGAAGTTAGTTTGATTTACGAATAAGTTCTTATTGTGTGGTTCATATTTTAATACAAATGAGGTTACAAATTCAATAACTGATTGATTTCATAATGAATTGTTAATGAAATTCAATAGGTACAACTTTATTCCCGGCTCAGCCGTAGGGATTTAATCACCTGCTTTCGGGGAGGCTTACATAACATACCTAGTCAGGTCATAAGTATTGTCACACAGTAAAAACATTTCTTTTAGAATGCTGGCCACAAAAAAGTTTATAGAATTCGAATTTCGAATTGTTCATGAAAATAAAAATGTATACTTTTTAGAATTTTACTCATTTTTAAATATGGAGTGGACGCTTAAAGAAGACCGTGTTGCAGTTATTGCGTTGCATCGTTGCGGTTACGCGCCAATTCAATTTTTTGACATACTGAAAAATTTGAATATAACCAAAAGATTCGTTTATCGCACCATCAAACGATACAATGAAGACTCTAGTGTAGATGACAGGTCAAGAAGTGGTCGCCCTCGGTCTATTAGGACTCCAGCAGTGATACTCGTAAAAGCTGTGAAGGCGCGAATTCAAAGAAATCCCAAACGTAAGCAGAAACTGTTGGCCCTTCAGATGGAGTTAAGCAGAACCACGGTGAAAAGGGTGTTAAATGAAGACTTAGGGCTTCGGGCATATCGAAGAAAAACAGGACATCGTTTGAATGCTCGTCTAATGGACCTGAGACTGAAGAGATGCCGCGCTTTGTTGAAGCGGTACGCGGGAAAAAATATCGGGAAATTCTTTTTTCGGATGAAAAAATTTTTACCGTAGAAGAGAGCTACAACAAACAAAATGATAAGGTGTACGCACACAGTAGGGAAGAAGCGAGCAACCATATTCCGCGTGTCCAACGAGGTCATTTTCCATCCTCGCTCATGGTATGGTTGGGAGTTTCTTATTGGGGCTTAACAGAGGTACATTTTTGTGAGAAAGGTGTAAAAACGAATGCAGTTGTGTATCAAAATACAGTCCTGGCGATTCTTGTGGAACCTGTTTCTCATACCATGTTCAATAACAGGCACTGGGTATTCCAACAAGATTCGGCGCCAGCTCATGGAGCGAAGAGCACACAAGGCTGGCTGGCGGCGCGTGAAATCGACTTCATCCGGCACGAAGACTGGCCCTCCTCCAGTCCAGATTTGAATCCGTTAGATTACAAGATATGGCAACACTTGGAGGAAAAGGCGTGCTCAAAGCCTCATCCCAATTTGGAGTCACTCAAGACATCCTTGATTAAGGCAGCCGCCGATATTGACATGGACCTCGTTCGTGCTGCGATAGACGACTGGCCGCGCAGATTGAAGGCCTGTATTCAAAATCACGGAGGTCATTTTGAATAAACTTTAGTGTCATAAGAATCTATGTTTTGTTAACTTCATTTTGGTATATAAATGGTTACATAATGAATAAACTTGTTTCAATTATTTTATATTAAACATGTGACAGAATTTATGACCTGACTAGGTATAATTTGACATTGTCGAGCAGGTGGTGTGAAAAATATATTAAATTATGACCAACAATAATATATAGAAAAAAGTAATTGTTTTTTTTTAGTGCACATAACGATACGCAGGTCGTAGAAGTATGTATGCGGATCGCAAATCTTAAGTGGAGATGGGCAGAATATTTGGCTAGAAGGAACGAAGTGCTAGAAGGCGACGGTTTGGTGGCGAAGGGACGCGCATTGCCAAGAAGTAGATGATCGGAGGACATTGGCGATCGGTCACTGGCGAAGATAGCGTAATAGGCCTATACCCAGTAGTAGTAAAGTAAAATAGCGTTACCTACGATTGCCTACAAAAGCAACTTCTTCGTAACGCAACTAAAAATGTTTACCTTGATTTATTTTTTTGCATTATTTCTGAGGATACTTACGGCCTTCCTGATGGTAAGTGGTCACCATCGCCTATTGACTGACACTGGCAACAACCGGGGATTGATGTTGCCGAAGCGTTCCCTATCTTGCCTGTATAACCCTCTTTATACATTTTTTTTATTTGATGTTTAAACACACCACGGAAGTTTTATCATGTGGATTCCATATTTAGCTTTTAGTCAGCCCTAATTAAAGGGTTTCTTAGAGCCATTGATAAATAATTGATAAGAACTAGAAAGAAGTACCTAACATTTTCCCAAGGTAAGTCCATAATTTATAGCCAGCTACCTAGTATTTTATTCGCCAAAGTTTTGTTTTAACTCATACATTTACAATTTACAGATTCAAAATATAACTTTTTACGTATTTTAAATATTACTTTACCAAATTTCACTATGATCGAATAAACGCCTCGAAAGTTATCCTCGGACAAACATACATACGTACAACGCCGATTCGCCCAAGTTAATTTGGAGATCTCGCTTCAGTCGAATTTTGTTTTGAATTGGAATGGCTTTGTATTCTAAATTCAAATAAATTTTGTTTTAAAAACATGACATCCTTTTTACAAACTCAGTCTTTTGTTTATTGATTAGCGTTGTATTTTCATTACATTTGAACATTTTTCGTCATAATCGATACTTTAAAAATTCGTGTAATTACGGAATATGAGTTCCGTCGTGGCACCAACGCTACACAAACGGCACGTAACATCAAAAACGTTTACGGAGAGAACTGTACAAACGAACGCACAACCCGTTATTGGTTTTCCCGGTTCCGTTCTGGAAATTTTGACTTGAAAAATGAAGCTCGTGGTCGTCGGGAGACTTTGGTCAACAATGATGAATTAAAGGCGATTGTGGAAGCTGACAAACTCAATTTCCAGCTGAGCTAGCAGCAGCTTTTGATGTTAGCATCAAAATAGTTTGATCCATTTGCGACAAATAGGCAAGGTAAAAAAACTTGATAGATGGGTGCCTCACGAACTTAACGATCGCCAGCGCAACGTACGCGTCGAAACCTGCCTCGCGCTGCTCAATAGGCAAAGAAATGGAGGAATTTTGAACCGAATTGTTGCATGCGATGAAAAATGGATTCTGTTCGACAATCGAAAGCGCTCAGCAAGTTAGTTAGATCCTGGTTCAGCACCAAAGCAATGCCCTAAACCAAAAATGACCCCTAAAAAGGTGATGGTCATTGTTTGATGGTCTAGTGCGGGTGTGATTGACCACAGCTTTTTACAAAACGGCATGAGCATTACTTCAGATGTGTACTGTGAAGAACTGGAGACAATGATGGAGAAGCTTGCACATCGGCAACCAGCTTTGGTCAATCGGTCGTCCCCACTGCTCCTTCACGACAACGTGCGACCCCATACTGCACAACAGACAGTCTCCAAGGTGCAAGAGCTGGGGTTGGAAGCTCTCCCTCATCCGCCATACTCACCAGACCTTGCACGTACCGACTATTACTTTTCCAAAATGTAGACAACTTTTTAGTGGGTAAAAAATTATATTCCTGAGAGGCAGTACAAAATGCCTTTGAAGATGTTGTTGCCTCCCGTCCAGCTGATTTTTACAAGAAGGGCATCAATAAACTGCCAATGCGTTGGCAAAGATGCGTCGATTGCATGGGTGATTACTTTGAATAACAGAAATAAAAAAGTTTAAAAAAATAAGTACTTTCACTTATTCCATACAAAACGGCAATTTCATAGGTAAAGACCTAATGTTTAGCAGTGGACGTCCAGCTGAACACATATGGCTGAAAATCACCCCCAAAAGTTAGACGACCCCCTATCTATAGATACTTGTACCGGATCTGGTTATTTCTCAATTAGTAACCATTTATAAAAAAAATAAACTGTTTTCTAGTTCCCATAGTACCTACAAGCTTTGCTCAGTTTGAGGCATCATTGTGAGAAATATCCAGTTTTTTTTTGAAAGACCTCCAAAATCAATATATTATATAACCAGCGTCTACTTTTCCTACCTACCTATCGAAAGTGTAAAATTGAACACGTTTCAGGGAGATAAATGTTACAAAAGAAACAATTACTCAGCCAAACCTTCCATTATTATTTTTACGCACACCATAAAACAAATTTTACGCTAAAAGGGGAATGATCACAAAAGAGTCATTCGGCGCTTAATTACCTTTCCGTTGTACGAGTATAATAGAAACAGTAACGAAAGTTAATAACACGACCGAAACAGAATATTGCGCGAAAAAAGAATTCCGAAACCCGCATTGTGAAACGGAACTAAAAAAATTATTATGTTTTAGTCGATTACTAGTTGACTCATATTGAAAATTAATATCACATCGAAATTTCGGCATGTGGCTCAAATATTCCTCTTCAAATTCTAGCATTAATTATTACGCTGCTTTTTCGCAATGTGGGCTACTTGTGCCGAAGCAGAAAACACGAAACTTGGAATCTGTTGAATATTGTATGTAAAAGTCGACTTGGTGAATTTTCCGTAATCTCCCGCAGTGTCAAATGATATATTCAAGACGTTATTTTGCACGGAATTGGAGATAAACTTGTGTTAAGTCGCATTTACGCGTAAACCGGTTTCGTCTAATGTCAATACCGGTAATTGCCTATATTAATCGGGATTACGGGTAATGATATTAACTGGCATTCATTATTTGCATTGATATTAATCTGTATTATCGGTAATTAGTTCCAATGATAATCGTGACAAACATATTATGTCGAATATTAAGTACATAAAAAGAGACTGGGGATTAATAAATGGTTATATTCATAGATCGATGTTATTACAACTAAACCTATAATTAATTATTATGATAGATCATGTTGCGATGTAAGAACTGGATGAACGTATCGTAATTTGTACAATTTTACGGAAGAACCAAAAACTGAGTATATAAGAGTAGTAGGTTCGCTATATGAAAGGGTTCGCTCGGGGAAGTACTGCGACCATACCTATTTCTGCCGCCAAGCAGCATTGCTGTTTCAATATGAAGGGTATGGTTTCCGGTAAAATTACAGGCACATAAGGCTTTACACCTGTATGCCTCAAGTTGATGGACGCAGGGCGATACGATACACTATCGTAGAGCACGTTGATAAGTGCGTGACCTACGAGGCAATGCTTTGATATAGGCGGTGGTTACTACTTAACATCACGTGGACCATAAGCTAGTTCTATATACATTCTCCAGTATCACAAAAAACTGCTTATTTCTCAATTTTGAATTTTGAAGTCTAGACTTCAAAGTTCATTTTAGTCAACGATACAATATTGTTTATACTAGTAGAAACATCGTTGACTAAAGAAACACTGTTAAAAACACTCGTACACCTACTATTAAGAAATCATAATGAATAAAAATAATTATATTTTTTACATTAATATAGAAAATATCATTATTTTCCAAAAATTGGTTGAGATCCGTTCCTCTGGCTTTTATTGTTTTAATTGATGGAGCGAAGCGAGATCTTCAAAACAACTTTGGCCAATCGGCGTTGTATCATGTATGAAAATATGTATGTTAGTATGTATGTATGTTTGTTTGTCCGAGGATAACTTTCGAAGCGTTGATCCGATTATCTTGAAATTTGATACATAGGTAGGTAGTGATAGCATAATTTTGGTGTGACTAAATGAACTTAAAATGTGTGGGGGGTTGTTGAGATATTGGGGTTTAAGAGGGGTAAAAAAACAAAATGAGACTATCCGGTCAAGTGGCACGTTTAATAAAAGGTCTTTGTGAGAATATTTTGACCCCGTTTTAATTTTTACTTTAAACTGCAGTTTTTAAGTTATTAGCCATAATAAAAACTTAACTTTGACAAAATTCACATGGTACACTAGTGACCCCACAGTGCTGATGACAGTGCGTCTAGCTTTTGTGAGACAAATATAGGCAAAAGTCTGAAATCCAGAATGACTACAATTTCTACCCCGAAAAAAAGAACCAATTAACGTGAACTCCCGTTACCTGTAATTGAATGAAACTGTAGGTTAAGTTAAGTGGCTATTTATTTCGTGGCACTATTTTGATAGTCGAAGATTACTATTAATATTTTTTTGTTTTTATTGGAGACTCGCAAGATCTCAGTTTGGGGCGAACCACTAGTAAGCATAATAATAATATAATCTTTATTTTAGACAACTAGGTCCATATCACATACAAAAAAATACACAGGTTTTACAGCAAGATAAAATATGACATAAAATTTAAGTAGGTAATAAATAACAAAAAAATATTATGCTTGTTTGAGCTTGTTTACTTGAATGTATTGTTTATGATTGCGCTCTTGTGTCAGAACCTTACACCTTCGATAGCTCTTGAGAGCTCGTAAGGTAACCCTGGAGGAAATTGTGGTTAAAGGATGTGCGCACTGACCTCTTGAATCCTGGAACAACGTCACAACCTGGAACAGCCATAACGTTGATAGCCTTTATTTTTTAAACTGAATAGTTCTTCGTTTGACCACAATCTCACCTGATGGTAAGCGGTCTAAGATGAAGCACGAAGATCTAGAAGAAACTTATTCTCTTACCTTAAAAAGGCCTGGATTGTATTCTTTAGAAAAAACAGACGACGGCAAAGTGTTCCGTACCTTAGCTGTACGCATCAGAACGAGACTTTGGATCTTAGTTTCTGGCATATATTGCTCAGCTATAAGCCTAAAAGCTCTACGTTCTATTGAGTCTAAGATAGCGAGCTGGCCGAACCATCCCAAAGGTGGCAGCAGTACTCCATACCAGACCGAACTTGTGCTTTGTAGAGACTAAGAAGCTGCGGCACTGTAAATACCGAGGTTTGCTCGTTGCTTAAACTAAAACAGGGTCGGGTTTAACGGTATAAGCAAAGAGAAGCCGATTTTATTTTTTTTTGGATGGACTAATCTCGCTGTTGGCCTCTGAGGCCGTGACAGCTTAACCGAACTTTTGGCGAGCGCAGATGGCGCTCAGCCCAGTAAGTTGTTTAGGCAACTAGCGCAAGGGCACCACTTAGGTACGAGCCTCGGCCTGGGCTGTTGCCGGGGTGGGGATAGGAGAGAAACGCCCGGGTACATGTCTGTACCTCGTATAGGCGGCGACTGAAGGGACTCGTCGACCTCGCCGGCGAGGTCGGTGTTTCTGTAAAGTGTTTGCTCTGTCTGATATAGATGACTCAGCTTCCGCATTAGTGGAGGTGATTTCGTCATCCGGGTCTCCGAGAACGTGTCTCGGACGACGGAGGATAAAAAGAAGCCGATGCCTAGCAATGAGTCAAAATAGGTATAAAATGATATTCTTCTTCTTCTTAGCGTGTCAATAGTTCTACTTTTATTGTGTTAGATAGGTATTTGGCCGCATTGATGGCGCAAGAGAAGCCGTTTTTAAATCTTCCAGCGTTCACAAGGGACACAATAGCAGGTACTTCATCGAATGTGCAGGCATACCACAGTCGCATTGCGTTAGGCTAGAATCCCTGAACCTCTATTTGAATATATTGACTCTGCAGCGACCAACCTGTGTGCGAAGCCTATTTAAGGACTTCCACACTGGCCACGGCAGGTTGAGCCCTGGTGGAAGCTGTTCTTGAGGGGGGATGAAGTCAGGTGGTCGGTGGTTACTATCTATTCACAGTGTGCGGCTAGCAACAGATGGGTCGTTGGTGGCCTGTGTGGAACGCTTGAAGCATAAAATTATGACGAAGAAGTTTAATTTAATACCGGTAAAACCAGGTTTGTGTCTGAATGAGTGCTAAAGAAATTTTGTTTCTGGATATTATATTTTTTTGTAAAAACAGCGGGTTTTTCTGAATCTCAAATCATCAATGCAAATGGGACTTGTGATATTAGAAATGTCACGCGTTACATTTATTTGGCTTTGGCGGGGTTTATAAAAATAATTTCAGAGACTTTTCGCAACAAATTTCCCTTCTTACAAAACCGTGGCTTAGCGTCCGTTTTCCCTGTGTTATTTGGAAAAGAAAAAGAAAAACAGGACATAACTTAATGACAACTTCTGTAGCACTGAGGGCAAATAGCCGGTGACGACGCATTAGGTTCCGGATTCGATTCCCGCCGCAAAATAAATGTTGCATGATTTACAAATATTTGTTCCATTGCTATTTCTCTATAAAGCCAAACTCAAGCATAGATTACTGGCGATTCTCTATTATTGCTTGAGCATTGCCTTTGAATTTGTACTGAGACCAACCTGCACTTGAGTTTGAAGCAACATACCGCAACACTGTATTTTACAACCCTTTATCTTTAAGTTCACTCTGATGAAAGCTGAGTGCCGCTCATTCCACCATCATCAATTTTAAAATATACACAAACTACATAAAACCCTCTTTAAAACTTCAACAAAGTAACGAAGTAATGGACGCTGTAAACCAAATAATAGCTGCAGTGAAGTATATAAACATGCAACCGCAGCTGGATCAATATGGTATTCAATGTTTCTTGTGTTTTTGTGTCATGTATTCCTCTATCTTCTTTTTAGGGTTCCGAACCAAAATGATAAAAACGGAACCCCTATGGTGTAACTTTGCCCATCTTAAAGTCCGTCTGTTACATCCGATTGATGATAATGATGAAATTAAGCAAATAATGTAACTGAAATTGACTTGAAATTTGGAATAGTTGTTCCACGTATATTGCTAGTAAAAACATAAAAATAATCGTTATATTTTTTATTAATTGATTTTTTAATAAAAATACGCTTTAAATACCCGTTTAATAACAATAATTATTTTGTGCCTACCTCAAGACATACAAGACGTATAAGTTCTGTTGGTCATCAAAAACAGTTTTTTACAAGGATAATCGTAAATAACTGATTATTACCTATAAATATTGAGTTTCAAAAAGATTTGTACATTGTCGAATTTTCTTAGTGTGAGTTAAGTTTAAGCAGACTGTGCTTGGAAAATCCCTACGTTCCTTACTAACCCAGCTTTACTCTACTGGCTGTGGTATAAGTATAACAAAGTAAATTTCTTACTGAAAATAGCCCGCCCTTCGTCACTTAGACTAGTACCTATTGTACCAACTTGATAACCCAGTTTAACACTTTCAACTCCACCAGGCGTTGTATAAATCACCTTCAATTGTTAAAAGGGTCGCGTTATCGCGTATTTTTACCTTTTTGGATGCTTTTATAAACTCGTAACTTGATTTGTGGTCAAATCTTGCAACTGAATTTTAAACCAATTCCTATTATTAATTGAGCCAATTAATTAATTGAAATATTAATGCGTTAATTAATTAATTAATAAATAAATATTGCTGGGCATTTCACACAGTGGTATCTAGCCCCAAACTAATCTGAGCTTGTACTATGAGAACCAGATAACTGATAGAATACTTATATACTTTTTTTGTTGTACATACATAGATACTTATAATATATAGAAAAATATCCAGACTTGGAACAAATATCTGTAGATCATGCAAACATTTTTTTCGCGGTGGGATCGAATCCGCTAACCTCCTGCGTCTCAGTCCGCTACGCCACGGAGGTCGTCTTTGGCTTAACTAATTGAATAAATTGCTTATGTATAAAATTTATTTTATTTCTTGAGATGGCATGTATTTTTTTGTGTGAAATTTATTTTATTGACATGTTTATTTACGTGTAGGTTTCCAAATTCCAGATGGGAAATTTGGGCCACGATAATGTTGATAATGTCTATGTCAAAAAGCACACAGATGAAAACAATTAATTATCTAGCAAAAACTATGCAAAATAGTAAAAAAAAAATCTTAATAAACGGCTTTATGTATTATTTTTTATTATAATAGTTTCCTAAAATCTTTTTATTCATTGATTCAAATAAATCTATATATAAAACAAAGTCAGGTCAGTTAAACCATTTATAACTCAATAACGGCTAGACCGATTTTAATGATATGTGATTTGTTGGATTTTTCTTTGCCCCGAATAGCAGAATAACTATTGAAATATCGGAAAAACTAACGCAAAAAAAAATTATGAATAATATACATGTGCTCATACATTGTAATGATGGCCGATTGACGTATATTGGCATCACGCGTCATATGCATGTCAAGGTGGTATGAAGTTCGCCGGGACAACTAGTTAATTAAATATTTAAATTGTCTAAATTTGATAAATGCAAAGACCACATGATATCAGCCAAAGAGTGGAATGCCTTGCCAGATTCTGTGTTTACTGATAGCTACAACCTGTGTATCTTTAAGTCGCGAGTGAATAGGTTTCTTCTAGGCAAGCGTGTACCATCGTAGACTGCATCATCGCTTACCATCAGGCGAGATCGTGGTCAAACGCAAGCCCATAACGTATAAAAAAAAGCCACTGGACGTCCACTGCTGAACATAGGCCTCCCATCCCCAGAACGAACTTGTGCAGCCTGCACCTAGCAACCCCAGCAACTTTTACCAGATTTTTTACCCCTTTTCATGTAGTGGGGACCATACTACGCTGCATTTTTCAGTGCAAAGACTTCAAATGCTCAAATATATGTTTTCTCTGAATCTAAGGGTTTCTTACAAACTTTTATGAACTTACTTGGGTTTATAGCGAGGCCCTCGTCAACCGTGTGAAGAGATAAGTGAAGGAGTAGGATAAGCGCCGTTGACGTCTGAAAGAGAAGATTTATATTACTTTGGTTTAACTTATATTTAGTTCGTATATTGTAGCCGAAAATATCGATGAGGGTCAGCTTTTTTGGCCAAAAAGTAGACAATTAACAAAAAATGTAAATAATGTAAAAATAGTAGGTATCAATTACATATATAACTAAATAAAAACAAACCATTGTACTTTAGATGAGTTTTTGATCAAACATAAAAAGTATTTTTTTAGAAAAAGACTACATTTTGATATAACTACCCACAGCTTTGCGTGGCACCTAAATAAAAAGTATTGACGATCCCAAACTATATTATTATCCAAATCGGTTCAGCCGTTATGATATTTTCCGGCGGCAAAAGTCTAAACGTCCAAGCATTCGGATTTATTATATGAGTATTATAAGACGGCTTTTCCAAACGTTCTTCGATCGCCGTAAAAAAGGTTTCTCCAATGAAAACAACGATTTATACATTCGGCTACGTGGCACTAAATCACGGCTATCACCGTGAGAAACATCAATAAGTCACATATGCTTCGTAACCTACTGAAATATTGATTGTAGCTGCTAGTGTGCCTGTAATGAAATTGTATTTCTGTTCAATTGAATCCAAAACAAATTATTTGGTTATATTGCTTGGTAATAATTTATTGGTACAAATCCACAAATTCTCAAGAAGGTGCACGTAAGCGTGTAAGGATTAATTTAATAGTGTAATAGTGTATACGAAGGTGGAGGACGTGGTGGAATATGTGAAGAAGAAGGCGAATGTTCAGTTAAGGATCGAACAGTTGCAATCACGCCACAATTATTTTAAATCTTTTTTTGTTGTTGTTCCAACAGCACAGTTTACAAAGGAAGAGTTTTGGCTGAAAAGTGTGTTTGTTGGAGCCAAAGCAGTCTTCCAATCCATACAGAAATGTCACTGTCACGTCAACGTCAAACTGACTGTTGACACCGCGGCAAGACGCCTCACGAAGACCGGCGATTACTTGCAATTTTTCGATATGACAAGAAGAACTGCGTTTCAAAAGTTTTTACATTTTTCAATCGTTTTAACTGTGTTATTTCAAGATTATAAGCATTTACACTACAAGAGGTTGGCGTTCTCATTAACATCCCCATCAGTGTTGTTTTGTCGTTTTTGCGGGCAACTCCACCGTCAAGTATGTCATACGTCACAGACTGTACGTGTCAGCAAATAGTTTTAAGTATTTATTGTATATTGGTCACTAAGGTGTATATGGGCCGTAGAGTTAAGTTTTAACATCATGTACTTTTCTATCGTTGCCTGAAATAAATAATAGTAATAATAATAAATATTGTAGGACATTTCACACAGCGCTATCTAGCCCCAAACTAAGCAAAGCTTGTACTATGGGAACCAGATAACTGATAGAATACTTATATTTTTTTTTTGTAAATACATAATTATAATATATAGAAAAACACCCAGACACATAAATACTATACTTATAATATATACTATAATAATATATACTTATAATATATACTATTCTTATAAAAAATTCTTATATAGAAAAATATCCAGATTCGGAACAAATACATATCTGTAGATCATGCAAACATTTGTTCTGCAGCGGGAATCGAACCCGCTACCATATATATAATAAAGATTTATTGTCTTATATTAATATTTCCCATAGAGACATGAAACAATTTTATATCGTGGATTCCCATTGTATAACGGTCGTGCATTTATGAATATTTTTTATTACATTGTGGATTCCCACTTGTATGTGTTTCGAGCTGAACTTTGAAAGGAAATGTGCTCGGGTCGCAATGCTAACAAGTGGAGATAGAGTTGAACCTAGTTAGGACCTTACAAAAATGTTTTAAAATAAATCAATAGGTCCCCTCAAATTATACTCAAATGCATATTACACTTAATGAATCACACATTTATCATCAACATAAAAGCCATAGGACATCTACTGCTAAACATAGGCAACTGGCCTATGAGCTATGTGCCACTTGCTAAACCTCTGGGCTTCGTTAGTGGCTTTGGTTTATCTCGATCTTCTCATTTCTAATTCAAACTCGTAAACACTATCAGTCTGAAAAATATATTGAGTAGATCCCCACTTTCGTCTCATAAGACAATCACATCATATTTTTACTAATGTTACATGTGTGTTTTTATGCGTATGATTTAGAGAGTGTGGAATCATCACACACGATTAAACATCCATACTTAGTATATTACACGATGCTTCGGAATACGTAGATAAATCCGTGAAGGATTAATTTTAAACAAAATAATTGCAAAATTAAATATTCAAAACCAGATGGTTTTCATAAATAAAATATTCTGTAGCCGGAATTGTATACCAATTTTGTAACTTAAAACTTAACTGTACAAAATCTTTGCTTAAAGGTTCTGGACCCTTGTCCGATTATATAAATTTTAATTAACAGACAAAACAGCATATTTTTACCAAATGTTTTTTTCTGTGAAAAACATCTAAATTTGAAAAGTCGTAAAACAAACATTGATTTCGTAATTACCATGACCCCTTTTAGATTAATACATATTCTAAAAGTTAGGACAGTGTCATCCTTTCGGATATGTATCATTATTCTATAGCACCATGTAGACGATATTATGTTTACAATTTACTGTCGGGTTTCGTCGTCAAATATTTTATCCTCACGTTACACGTTAAGACACGTTGACGGCTTAGGTTGAAACGAAAGGATCTTCGCGTATTAGCGCGGTAATAATACGGGTTGCCGCTTTATTATTAGAAAATGTAGGATTATAGGTGGAATCTAATTAATTTAGCGGTGGTTTTACCAGCGCGGTTTTAACACTCGTTGCTCGTGCTCGTTTCAATATGCAGGGTTATTTTGTTATCAATTACATAAAGCTTTGTTTAACCTGTAATCATGAATAATAATACGTCAAAATGTAATGGTATTTCGTTTCATTGTAAGCGTATAATAAGAGTAAGGACACTAGATACTGTGCTATGGCAGTAGCGATATGTTGTTGAGCCTTTTTTAAATAACCAACCGAAACGTTGAGCGATTTAATACAACTTTGGAATAACTATATAATTTTTCAATTTACTGCGTTTTGGCCGGTTACACGCATCGAATAACGAGCTGACAACTTGCTGCCAGCGAGCAAATGGTTGGCTCCAACTTCATTCGCGGTTCTTAGACGTTGCGATCCGTTGCGATGCCTGCGGGGTATCAAATTAGCTCTTCACTTTACATTGCGCAGTAAAAGCGTTGAAAAATTTAAAGGGTTAGTGTCCGCTAGAAAACGAGCGATGTTTGTGAAGCTTGTCAATGTAACGTCAACCTCTATATCTAAGTTATCTAAGTTAATTTTACTATTTGGCAGACGTCTCTAAACATGTGAATCACATTTTAGAGACGTGTTATCCTCATGAAAGTATACAAAACAATAGTGTTTTTGAAAAGCATTTACTAAAGACTAACATCACGGTTAGAATTGGCCTTAATTTTTTGTTTGTTTTCATTTAATGTGATGACAGGACGACTTTTTTGACTTTTTTTTGTATAAAATAATATAAGACAATTCTTTATTGTACACCAAAGTAAAATACAGAACACAATTTTTACAAATAGATTTAGTACAACAAAATAGTTGCATCCTAAGCAACGCTTTTCAGTACACCACACACTTTGATTGAGAACATATCTTTTTTTGAGCTAATGTGCGCCCCACACACTTTTTAAACTATATAAAACCTATATATACATATTGACGACCTCCGTGGCGCAGTGGGCGAATAGCCGGCTGAGACGCAGGAGGTAGTGGGTTCGATTCCCGCTGCGGAACAAATTTTTGCATGATCCACAGATATTTGTTCCGAGTCTGGATGTTTCTCTATATATTATAAGTATTTATTTACAACAAATTATATAAGTATTTTAACAGTTAACTGGTTCCCATAATACAAGCTCTGCTTAGTTTGGGGCTAGATGGCGCTGTGTGAAATGTTCAGCAATATTTATTTATTATTATTTATTTATTTATATAAAGCAATGACCAAGAATTAAAACAGTGTTTGTACGAACTTGTCGAAACATACAAACAAAATTTAATGTTAAATTTCTCTTAAAATAACATAAATTTTCTATTATCATTTGCTTTGCATTAGTTTCCCGTATAAAACAAAGTATAAAGTATATTTAAAGCTTTACTTCCGGTGGTAAAAGGTTCGCAAAAACTGGGGATCAACTCAGAAATGAGTAATGGAGGTTTTGCGTATCCATTACCTGCGAAGTCGGATCAGGATACTGATTCGGCAGTCGAGGGTCGACACTTTTCATCTTTCAGTTTTTAGCCGATATCTCGGGCATAGCCACTTTAAATATTTTATAAATATATTAAATAAAAGAGAGAAGACATTTTATTTGTAAAGTGCAAAATACACAATAGTTTTAAGATTTAATAAACCATCTCAAAAATGTCAAGCCTAGACGGGACTTGAACCCGCAACCTTCCTCTTGATACGAGAACGCACAATCCATTTGTGCCACCAAGCCGTTCGGCCTGGTGGCACAAATGGATAGTTGGTGCGATGGTTTTTAAAATCTTGGAATTTTCCGTATGTGTTCGGATAAATAACACTATAAAAATAAAAATACTAATCACAATAGTTTTATTTTAGTGTTCTGTGTATATTCAAGAATTATGTTATCTTATCTTATCATAATACAAAAGAATATCGCTGTAAATGTTGTAAGTAAATGTACTGTTTTTCATCTTTTTAATGAGCAGCCGAACGGTAGACTGAATGTCTTTAATTATTAGCTTAAAGCTTTTTTCATCCCGTCAGTGAATTATTTTGGGAAGTTCCTGCTTTGTTCTTTATTCTGTCGATGACATCATGTTTGCATAATTTCATGACATTCGGTTTATGGCGGGTTCCTATATCCGTAAGTAGCCGATTACGACTCGTATCTCCTTGCAAAAATGTCAAACTAGTGTCAAAATTTTAAAACGTTTTCAAGGAGAAACGAGTCATAGCTGCTTACCGATGGATATAGGAACCCGCCATTATTCGACAAGGCTTAACAGCATACCTAAGATCCAGGAGGCAAATGGCATTACATCAAACATTTAGGGCGACTTGCGTAACGATGCCTAAACGTATTTATTGGCTAAATGATTGTCGTTGTCAAATCGTACAAATACGTTAAATTTTAATATGTTTAGTCGCTTACTAAGTTTAGGGATCGTTGTGCAAGCCGGGCTAAATACAATTAAGGCAAGTTCTATAGAAGGTGCACAGACCAGCTTAAACAAATATAATAAGTTGGGAAAAAGACCTTTTCGCATTATAGTATGTATGAACTTGTAATAAAATCTCTTTGGCTACACTATTTGTATCTGGTTGGTTTTGGTATCATTCAAACTTTAAATTTTAAAGAAGATAATTCCAAATTCAAATTAGGAATATGTATGTGTGACTTTTATTTGTTTTTCGTACTGTAAAGATGAGTGAATCTAATGAAGAAATTCGATACATTTTAAAATTTTACTACAAAAAAGGTAAAAATGCAACGCAAGCCGCGAAATAAATTTGCGATGTTTATGGACCTAGTGCAGTCTCTGTGAGAGTAGCACAAATTTGGTTTAAGCGTTTTCAATCCGGGAATTTTGATGTCAAAGATGCACGTCGCTCTGGTCGCCCTATTAAGGATAAAATTGATGCCATTTTTAAAAAAATGGAGCAAGATCGGCATATCAAAAATTAAGAGAGTTTGGCTGGGAGGTGTTAATGCATCCGCCGTATAGTCCTGACCTTGCACCTTCAGATTTCCACCTGTTTCGGTCTCTTCAGAATTCTTTAGGCAGTGTCAGGTTAACATCACGAGAGGACTGCCCAAACCACTGGTCGCGGTATTTTGATCAGAAGCTCCAAAATTTCTATAGCAATGGGATCATGTCCCTACCTTCAAGATGGCAAAAAGCTATCGAACAAAATGGTACCTACATACTTTAGTAAAATGTAAATAAACTATATCAAAAAATGTTTTGAATTTTCTTAAAAAATGCGATGAAACTTTTTCTCCAACCAAATATGTAAATAAATAATAAATAAAAGGTGTAATAAATTAGTTGCATGTATTATAAAGTATTTAGGTATTAGGTGAACTCCCTTTATCCATATCTTAGTCTTAAAAGTGCACCCCCGACCATATGTTTAACATAACTAAATCCTCTCCATCCAAAGGTTGTCTGGAAGAAATCGCTTCAAAGCGATAAGACCACCCATTGTACTATTTGCTTTGTGTCTTCTATTTTATCTGTATTTTTATTTTTTAAGGTGTGCAATAAAGTGTTTTCATTCATTCACTCATTCATTTCTCCATATTCGGGTTTAAATACAAACTTTACCGGAATACCCTGTAAAAACCTTTTTTTCCGCATTTTTCGCCCCTGTCAAAACAGACATCGATTGGAGCCCTAAATCTTACGTACCAGTCCTAAATCTAACGTGAACATTCTAAATCTTCCGTACCCTCCCCAGTAATCAAAGCGGTAAGATTGATATACTATCCGCATTAATTATATTAAATTAAACCGTTAGTATAACTAGAGCAAGTAATTTAGTGACATTAAGGTGTGTACACAACAAACCACTTAGTCGTGGCTTATAATGGTAATGGCTGGGACGTTACACAACTTGGAGTGTTTTAGTTTAAGAACAACGAGAAGTTGGCTAGTTCCCAAAGCTCTTTATTTCGATTATAAGTACGTATAAGTATAAGATTCCATCTTGTTTAAATGTACTCCATACGATGGTGAAACGAATAAAAATGCACCCCAAATTTTTATGTTGGAGACTTGTAATAATGGAATCAACGTTATGTACAACATAAAATTACAAAATTAGTTCTTATATACATCCATACTAATATAATATTATAGATTCTATAGTAACCGGCTCTCTGTTTGTTACGTTTTCACGACTAAACGGCTGAACGGATCGTAAGGAAATTTGGCAGGGAAATATATTATAACCTCGAAAAGGACCTAAGCTATCTTTTGTCTCAAAAAATAATCTTTAAGTGGGTGAAATAGGGATTGAAAGTTTGTATGTATGTGTAATCCTTAATTCCTTAAGTTAGGAATCTGAAAATTAATATTTAGGCTTTTGGTAAGAAATAAAGAAATACTTCAACTTTTTTGCACAATCATCCCTAAAGGAGGGGGGGGGGGGATGAAGTAAGTGGTTCAAATTATGAGGTATTCTTTAGATGCACTTCCTATGTACCGTTGGTATATAGATAGATTGTGAACGGGATTGGGACATCGGCTACTTTTTACCCGACTTTGCAGAAGGAGGGTATAGTTTTTTGACAAACCATGCGTGCGAAGCCGCGGGAGGGTCAGCTAGTTATTGTATATTTTTTTTAATTTCAATTTAGGTTTTAAAATTAAGTGTCAATTGACTACTCGCGCGATGACTAAAGTTGATATAGTCTGCCAAACACCAAACTCACCATAAGCAAAGATGCACCTACTTAACTCTTGACCATTTAACATAAAGTTACGATGAAGGTACTCATGGCAATAACTCGAATCGACAGGCATAGCGCCTGTGAGTAAACTCACTTACGCAACGTCAACACTATGCATAAAAACCCCCACATAACTATAGTCTGCCCAAGCTAAGTAAGCATAGCGGTTTGGAAAGTTAGTTTTTTTTTTGCTGTATATTCCTTTCATCAAAACTATTAAAATATCAATACTTAAATGAAAACACGGGTAAGACTAGTATTGTTGTAAAATAAGTTTTTTCAAATTCATAACCATAGAAAATTTGATATTTTCAAACAACCTTCATATCAAGTCCTAAAATATCAATGAAACAGCGTATATAAAATAGTAAAATATAAAATAGGGTAAATAAATCATATTCATTCATCATGTAAGAACCTAATAAACTGACTAAGAAAAATGGATTATTGGAAATGTATCGATTACTGGATAAATATTCAAGCTATCGATATTAAACAGTTAAAATCAAATAATACGATTCTAGATGTGTGTTTTAAATTATGTTGTACATAACAAAACAGGTTGTTTAAATATCCGAAACTATTAAACTCGCATCAAAAAATCTTCTATTATTCAAATATTACGAAACGTTACGCAAATACCGCCGATGACAGCATTATAAATGACAGCATTTCCGTGAGGCTTTTTTTTTGTTTATTTTAAATTTTTGTTTATTAATTTGAATGTACCCCACATTACACACACAATAAAGTGTTATCAGTTTAGTAACAATCTGTATAACCAATTTACATGAACTCCCGTTACCTGTTATGTGAATAAAACTGTAGGTCAAATTAGTTGGTTTATTGTTTCTAAGGGAGACTCGCGAGATCTCAGTTCGGGGCGAACCACTTGTTAATTAATAATATAATTTTTACAAAAATCTTACAACCGACTTCAAAGTTACCTCGAATATTTACACTGAAAAGTACAGTCGAATTGAGAACCTCCTCCTTTTTTGAAGTTGGTTAACCTAACCAAGCTCTCATCAAACTACCCTTGAAGTACATCCTTTCCAATAAAAACAGAATTATCGAAATCGGTTGGCGTGATATCGAGTTATTCGTCCATTTGTCGCTCACATACTTAATACAAATTTAAGACTTATATGGTTTTCTCATGGATACCATTTTCAGAACTGGACCAAATTGAAATGGCTCTATACGGGAAAACCAGCTTTCAAATAAAAAAAAGAATCTTCAAAATCGGTTCACCCAGTCAAAAGTTATGAGGTAATAAAAAAAATCGAATTGAGAACCTCCTTTTTTGAAGTCAGTTGAAAAGCACTAAGCTGTATTATTGTTATTTTTGTAGTAAGTTATGTCATTGCACAGAGTTAAATTTATGTTCCTCCCTCCTTGTTGCTAAACAATGATATGCAACTTTATGTCCGCTTCATAGATATATCTTGGTTAGATTGTGCTCGCAGAGTGGGGCCTGGTGACAGGTCACCAGGCCTTACTACGAGGGGTGATCCAAAAGTAATGATAATCAATAATAAACACAATGAATAATATAAAAAAAAAAATTATTTCTCAACACAGTCTCCTAGCAAGTCTATACATTCAGTCCATCTCTTTTCTAAACCTAAAATTCCCTTAGAAAAAAAATCTTTATCTTGATCTCAAAAAAGTCCTCAACCGCGGCCATCACGTCGCTATCATCGTCAAATTTCTTGCCTCGGAGGTGTTCCTTAAGTCGTGGAAAGAGATAGAAGTCACTGGGGGCTAGATCTGGTGAATAGGGGGGGTGTTCCACCAGCTCGAAGCCCGCTTCCTGAATGGCAGCCATGGCAATTGCAGCTTTGTAAACCGGTGCGTTGTCTTGATGGAACAGCACTCCAGCCCGCAGTTTGCCTTGCCTTTTCTCCTTAATAGCCTCCCGCAATCTTCTTATTTGTTCTGCATAGTAGGAGCCTGTAATAGTGGCCCCCTTTTCCAAGTAGTCTACCATGATTATTCCTTTAGCGTCCCAAAAAACAGACGCCATAACCTTCCCTGCTGAGCTTGACACTTTGAATTTCTTCGGTGTCGGTTCATCGGATCGTTTCCATGTCATCGATTGTTGTTTTGTTTCCGGATCAAAATGGTGGATCCAGGTCTCGTCCATGGTCACAAAACGTGACAAAAAATTATCTTTGTCTGCCTGAAACTTTTCGAGATTTGCTCTTGACATGTCGACTCGTTTCTTCTTTTGCCCGTCGTTTAACATTTTCGGTACCCAACGCGCGGAGACCTTTCTCATATGCAATTCGTTCGCAAGGATTCTTTGAATGCTGCCATATGAGATCCCTGTGACCTCAGCTACATGCCTGATAGTCACTCTTCGATCTTCCAATACAACTTCTTCAACTTTTTTCACATTTTCTTCAGTGAGGGACGTCGATGGGTGTCCTTCGCGGTGTTCGCCTTCTGTCGATGTTCTTCCCAGCTTAAACTCCTTAGCCCAGCGTGCAACTGTGGAATATGGAGGAGAAGAGTCCCTTAATGTTTTCACCAAGTCGCTGTGTATGTCTTTGGTACACATTTTTTTCAAGCAGAGGTATTTAATGACAGCTCTGATTTCGTGTTTTTCCATTTTTATGTTCACTCCTTGACAGTCCGTATTCAAATGAATGTAGCTCCCGGGAATTATGGCCTATTTATATGATTTTTTTTCCTGAACTAGTGGGTAACTGAGCAAGTGACTGATATTTTTTTGTATTTTTGTGTGCACTAGAAATAACTGATTATCACTACTTTTGGATCACCCCTAGTAAGTTAGAAGTAGGTTCATAGGCACTACAGGTAATGCCTATGAACCTACCTCAGGCACCAGTCTCTCACAATGTTAGTTGACATCCAACTAGCCTCTGTAAGTCAAGTAACTTGTGTGAGAAAAATAAATGAATATTTTATTCTATTCAATCTACCATTCTTACTGTTACGCAGACTTAGAGTGGTGTACAGTAGGTAGGTGGTACCATACTGGAACATGCACTTAAAAGGCTTCACTGAGTGAAGTATATGTACTCTGTGGGATTACACTATTGACGCATGAATTGTTCTGTATTTAGGTCACTTTCTAGGAAATGTTTCTAGAATTAAGCTCTTGTTTTCTATGTATCGGCGATAGGTAGATGACGGCAAGAACTGTTATTGATAAAACTTTACAATCTCAATAAACTCATATACAGTATTTACACAATCGCGATCATAACTCGCGTCGCCACTCGTCAAAATGTTCGCGTTGATGAGCCTACGTCATTTTTGTCATTAATACGTCATCTTATTAATCTTTGTGGCGACTTTTATTGGTGATAGACAAGCGCTTGGCTACTTGAGCGATTTTGCTTTTGTATGTAAGTATGTATGTTTCTCCGAGTTTAACTATCGAACTGTTGATTTGATCTACAATAAATTTAGTAGGTCTATAAGTTGTGCTGTGAAGTTATGTTGGTAGGTATATGAGCTGAATTGATGAAGGGGTTTAAGAGTTGTAATGGGATCCAAAAGAGGGTATACAAAATTTAAATAATACAAATATAGCAAGTGGCGTGTCTTAGAAAAGGCTTTCCGTATGCATGTAGTTATTAAGATACAATGAATACAATAAAATTTGGAAACCAATCTATCGCGAGCTCCCATTTGTTATAAATAAATTCTAATAACATCATAGAAACTGACACATTTCCTGTTTTTTCCATTGTCCGTCAAATTACAGTCACCGGTTCTTAGAAAACCGAGGCTTAAGTATAGCTGCAATATAGCCGTTAGACTGAGCACTGTAGAAACTCTAAGTCATCGAATAAAATAAAATAAACATTCTTCGATCGGTACAGTGCTGCGTTGAGAATAGAATAGTATTTTATATGCACCAACATATAAGGGCCTTATCACACTGGTGATTTGCGAACGTGTTCGCCGCAAGTGCGGCAAGTTTGTGACTTGCCAATGAATAATTGATCGAGCAAAGCGAGATCTTTAAATCAACTTGGGCAAATCGGCCTTGTATGTATGTTTGTTTGTCCGAGGATAACTTTCGAAGCGTTGATCCGATCATCGTGAAATTTGGTACATACTCGTAGGTACCGTACATAGGTGTAGCGCTGACACAATTTTGGTGTGACTAAATGA
Organism: Philereme transversata; assembly: GCA_963924445.1. Taxonomy (NCBI): domain Eukaryota; kingdom Metazoa; phylum Arthropoda; class Insecta; order Lepidoptera; family Geometridae; genus Philereme; species Philereme transversata. The sequence continues at coordinate 23,783,454 of OZ004338.1, forward strand.
GCTTAAAATAATGGGTTTTAAAATACGGTCAAGTGAGACGTCAAATAAAAGGTATTCTAGTGCATTTCGACTCCGATTTTATTTTAATCTTTGTAGTTTTTGAGTTATTAGCCATAATAAAAACTGAAATTTGACGAAATAGACCGGCTACACCAGTGACCCCACAGAGCTGTAATTTAGTATGCGTGTAGCTTAAGTGACATAAATATAGACAAAAGTCTAAAATCCAGAAAAACTGCAATTTGTACCCTATAAAATATCACCAATTTACATGAACTCCCGTTACCTATAATTTGAATGCAACTGTAGGTCAAGTAAGGTGGTTATTTATTTCGTGGCACTATTTTGATGGTCAAATATTATGAATATTTTTGTTTTTATGTGAGACTCACGAGATCTCAGTTCGTGGCGAACCACTAGTTTTATTATTGTTTTTTCTCGACACGCAATACGCGTAGTACGAGAAGAACTTATTTGAGGCACGAAAGCTAAAAACCAATTAAAATTGTATCCAATATTGATTTATACAACTATTGGGATAATGCCTCAGTGGCGCAGTGGGTTTCTAGCCGGCTGAAACGCAGGAGGTAGCGGGTTCGATTGCCGCCGCGGAACAAATGTTTGCATAATCTACAGATATTTGTTCCGTATCTGGGTGTTTTTCTATATATTATAAGTATGTATTTAAAAAAAAGTATTTAAGTATCCTATCAGTTATCTGGTTCCCATAGTACAAGCTCTGCTTAGTTTGGGGCTAGATAGCGGTGTGTGAAATGGCCAGTAATATTTATTTAATATTTATTTATTTATAATGTGAAAAATCTAAAGAATCCCTTGCGTCCTATAAATATCAATAACTATGCAAATATTCATAATCTTATTAATAGTATTTATTGAATACTACGGGCTTATGACGTGAATTTAAAATATTCTCTATCAAGTAAATTTTAAGGAATCGTATTTCCGCTTCACTAGTACGTATCATAAATCAACAATATAACAATATGTTTATTACAAAGTAAATGATGCAGTATTACTGAAGAAAATATGGGATCATATGATGCTATCTGAGGTACTATCGATTTTTTGAGTTTATATACATATTTCATAGCAAACTGTATATGACTACAAACTCGGTCCGAATAACAATTTGACTGACTGCCTTCAACACAAACTCGCAAAGTATGCAAGTTAAGTATAATTCCTAAGTAGCTGAAACTACATCAAAAGCAGAATATTATGATGGATCGAATTATGAACGGCACGCTGCGCTCGAAAAGTGACTTGGAGTAACTTAGCGGTAATGGAAATGGCTGGTTCCTAACATTGGTTTAGTTCAGGGTTACGATTAAGTTACTGTTATAAATTTCTTCATAGGTGAGTACTGAAAATCAATGAAAACGTTAATTAAATTTGTATATGTTATTTTATGTATTATATTTGTATTAGTAATTGAAGATTGGAAATAAAGGGGCTTTATTATTATTATATTATTTTATATTTGTTATTGCTGTATGAATTAATGAAGACACTTTTATGTACACCATATAAACAAAAAAATTACAAACAACATAGAAAACACAATTAGCTGTAAACGTTCAATAAGATAAGATAAGATAAGATAACTCATTATTGTACACCAAAGTAAAATACAAAACATAATTTTTACAAATAGATTGAATACAATGGGCGATGTTATCGCTAAAAGCTATCTCTTCCAGTCAACCTTTGTATGGACAGGATATTATTGTTCAATTTATATCCACACCAAAATAAAGTAAATTAATTATTAATTCCATTATTTAGAGTGTTAATCGATTCTTATGGTAAATTTTGAGATTTACCATAAGTACCTATTCTAAAAATATGAAGCAAACGGAACCCAAAATATACAGATGTGACGATATTGATTACAGACAGGTAGGCGGGACCGGACTTTGCAAATTAATGCAAAACATGGAAGGTTTTAGGCTGCCCAACTTCCCTGGATAACTTTTTCACCAGTGGCTGATTTTACGTGCTCTCCCCAAGTTGTCATCCATCCAAATAGCGACCGTGTGGAACTTGATATTTATCTACGAGATTAAAACAGAAAAGATTCGTAGACTAAACATAGTCTGACATATAGCTCGAGGAACTAACGGCTTTTGAAGCAGAAAGGATCTCGACTGGATGCTTACCGAATAATGCAGCACAGGTTGGCCCCCTCAAATGGGAAAACGGCCTAATAAAGGTTGCTGAATGCCTTTGGATGCAAGCCGCTTATGTTTGGTCTGGAAATTTATTTGGGCGGCCTATGTTCAACAGTAGACGTCCACCATAGCTGATAATTATGACGATTAAAGGACATCGCTATCGAGTAAGACAGTTATACTACTAAAGCTACGAAGTAAATAAAGGAATAAATATAATAAAAAATAAAATATATTCTAAAATAAATTATTCTATTCTAAAGAAGGTTTTTACTTCGAAATCTCCAAATCAAGTAAACGTGTTTTGAATAACCCAGCCGTTTTTAAAAAGCGACGTCTTAAGTACCTGTTTCTGCGAACAAGGGATAAGCCCCCTTATTACCTAAGCCAAATTGCTGTTGCTTCGCTATCGCTAGTCAGGCCATCCCTTTCACTCGTGAGGTACGTACTGTACATGTGAAAGGGATGGCCTGAGTAGCGATAACAAAGCAACAGCAATTTTGCTTAGGTAATACGGCCCAAGGAACTACGAAGAAGTTTGAACAACTGACTTGGAAGATGAATTTCCGTGTGTGTTCTTCTATTGATGTCGACTGTTAGAAGTTTCGAGTCGTTAATTCTTCGTAATAAGACTGTCGTAGGACTTGTCTATAACCTTTAATTCGCTAGTTAAATCTGTGTATAGAAACTAGAATTAAATAAATAAGAAAAAGTTCATTCCAATATAAGATCAGTTTTATGCTATTTTTTTTAGTACACGGTTCCGAATGGCACGGAAAATCAATGAATTTAGAATGTTCCTATTTTGAAGTGTAAAGTAAGTGTGTTGAAGGGTCATATAAAAGTTAGAAGTAAAAAAATACATAAATAGAAATTACATTGCAAACGTAAATCAAACGCAATGATGGTAACGGTGTCTAAATTATCTTCAAATTCTCAACGAAGCGCTGACGCACCAATCTCTTGAACGACTCTTTTGTTTTAGCCTTTTTAATGTTTAATGGCAAGTCATTCCAGAGTCTGACCGCCACAACCGAAAAGGAGTTGGAGAAATAAGAAGTCTTATGGGAAGGGGTGTAGACAAGCAAAGTGTCAGCTGACCTAAGCTAAAAAGACTTTAAACACTTTCTTAACCATAATTCTATATACAACTTAAGGTAGCTTATATTACCCATACGCGTAATCGGTTAGACTCTAATAAAATTAAAAGTTCATTGAAAATGTACAATACCTAAAATAACTTCAACTCACGTTTGTTTTCTTTATAAAAATAGCAGTATTCATAAAAACTCCATTCTTTGTGTATTTACTTTCCAGCCAATCAAAGTGAAGAGCAATCTAAACCCTAATATCCGTTAAGAAAGGTCTACTCATTCCAAATAAATTCTTGAAATAAAATAAAAAGTAATTCAGAGAGATAACATACAAATAAAAAGTACGAGTAAGTTCGTATAAGCTAAGCTATCTATGGTGACGGACTGTTTAGACCTCCGAGAGACTTGTACTTCTTAAGACACCTGAACGTGCTTTCCAAAGAATGTAAGCAGTGAGATAACAAACAAATGAAATAAATTGTTTTAATTTGAACTACAGAAACCATAAATTATAGCAGCGCTGGTTTCATATCATAATCATAATATCAGTCATTGGACGTCCGCTGCTGAACATAGGCCTCCCCCATGGATTTCCAGTGTGACTGATCTCGTACTGCAAGAGCTTCCAGCAACCTTTATTAAGTCATTTTTTCATTTAGTGATGGAAAGAGAGGGCCATCCTACGCCGTTCTTTTCAGTGCATGGTCTCCAGTCGAGAACTTTTCTGCCCTAACGGTCGTCAGTTCTTCGAGCTATGTACATAATTTTAATGTGTTGTAATTTAAACTAATTATATTTAAACAGCCTCTTCAATATTATTATTTATAATCTTAATAATATGACGGTTTCTAGACAAAAACTAAAAAAAATATGTATCTATACAGTAATATAAACAACAGCGACAATCATCCCTAATTTATAATCACTAGCGGTCATCCAGTACAGCTTTACCTATCTAAATAATTTAATTAAGGGAACTGTATTTATAGCGTTTTTCAACAAATTTAAAGGATTTATAAGGCACCCTTTTGCACAAGACGGCCTGTTTCCACAATTCCGCTTCAATACCTCATCAGGTTGTATCCCCATAGCCTAAAAGTTACTTCGCAAGTCAACCCTTCAAAGTCCTCTAAGCAGGGTTCCAAAGGGTCTAACCAAGTCATTGTTGTCACGAAATATGACCAGAATACGGATCAACAATGAATCTGACCTTTGTGAGAATTTCTTACGTATGTGTTTGTTTGTTTGCCCCAAACTTGGGGCGAAGTTGAAACTTTGTTGACGTAAGCCCCTAATTTCGTATTTAGCCAAGGCGACAGATTATCCTCCTGTTTTGTTCAGTGACGTTGGGAAGGACGGGAGGATTAAGCGGGAATGGATGCGGATTAATTCGTTTTGGCAAACAAAATACATCTTAAAGCTCATAAAGGATGTTTAATTGAACTGCTTAGACTACGCTCCTCTTTTATCGCAACTGCCAAAGGAGGATCTTAGCCTTAAAGACACCAATTATAAAACAACGAACTTTAAATAAATTGTGGGGGGGGTATTAGTAATAAAAGATTTTTACACAATGCAAGAATTTTATAACGATTGAATATTTATGCTTCTTCTATATTTCAATGCCTTTTTCAAAAATGTTTCCCTAACTTACCTAGCTATATGTTGTAAGAAAGAACCAATATTGGTTATTGGGTACCTACCTAGTAACTACCTATTGTATGTCCGAAAAGGGCAAACTGTTTGCTTACGTATTTATAAAAAACCTACTACTAATCTTTGTTAAAAACAGCTTTCAATAATGATGATTATATTCTATTCTATTATCTCGCCAATTTTAGATGAATTTTTATACCGCGATAACTTTTACGAATACGTTTTAAAATAGTAAAACACATGATTAATGTGAAAAACTGTTTAACAATAAAAGATGAGAGTGCATGAACGGGCTATGTTATAAATTCGGAATTTTACGGTAATGTTAATTTATGCTACGCTCAAAAAATATTTATATTTATGTCAGTATAAAAGATAATACCTACGTATGACAACATTGCTAATATTGAGATCCACTTTAAAAAAGTCCTTACACCATAATTAATTGTGAAAGCTTTCCAATGATAAACTACAACGTACAACTAGAACTCCACATTTTGTCAGTTTTTTGTGCACGAGTCAAAGGGCCGGCAACATGAACGCGAGTAGCCTGCCTGTACGCCACGCACTTCTCATACCGCTTCGAGCAATGAATACTGATGATTACTCGCGCGAGTAATCGCGCGAGGAGCGATATGTTTGGCCACCTACGGCATTAATCGCGGCAACAATGCGAATATAACAGGAGCATAGTATAGTCGAAGGGTAAGTGTCTTATTTTTGGATAGACTTCAAACCATAAAAAAATTACCTATTGTACGAAATTTAATCAACGTTGCTCTATAAATAGTCTCGGATGAGCGAATTCTGGATAAAAAATTCTCGGCATACAAATAAAACTTGAGGATAATTGAGCCCAAGGTAAACATTTTAATCTTAGTACCGAAGTCTATTTCCAATTGGCAATTTTCGGTTGATTGTTAAACAAACTGAAGATCAAGTAACGGCAAAATTGGACTTGAGAATTGGAGATAATTACGGATTGTTGATGGATTGCAAATGAATGTTTTTGATCGTAAAGCTTTCAACAAGAATAGACTAGAATAATAACGGCCCATCCACTAACTTTAATTCCTTCCGGAATGAACAATCGCAAATGAGCACCAGTGGACTTGCAAGAGTGAGACAGAATAGCGGTATTACATTGCCTGAGTTTTATCCCGTCGCGTTTTTCTAACGTTTGAACGTCAGGACAAGTCAGAAGGAATGCACGTTAGTGGATGGGCCACTAATCTTTATTGTAAACTAGTTGTATGCCCGCGACTTCGTTTGCAATTTTATAGATATTGGCAACAGCGCCACCTGCCGAGTCCAATTGTGAATCTAAACCCTTCAGGGACCCAATCAAACACACACAAAACATTTAATCATTAAGTTGTAATCGAGCTAGTATGACCACTGGTAGGTTTCCAGAAGTGTGGAAATTGGTTTTAGTCTGCCCAATTCACAAGGGTGGACCAAAAGACAAAATAGATAACTATCGGCCTATTTCACTACTCTGTGCTTTCTCTAAACTGCTAGAAAAGCTTATTAACAAAAGGTTAGTGAAATATGTTGAATTTCAGATAGGCAATTCAGTGTTAGGAAAAGGAAATCCACGGAAGACACTGTCTCGATATTAACATCAATAGTATCATCGCATTTGGTCAAGAAACTTTGCAGTGTAGGGGTATTTCTCGACTGAGCCAAGGCGTTTGACACTGTCTCCGGCCCTATTTTATTGAAGAAACTAGAAAGTCTGCGTATTCGCGGGTGTGCTCGTGAATGGTTCAACAGTAACCTGATAAAGTGGAGACAGTGTGTGAAGGTCGAAACAATGATGAGCGGGGAGCAAACCGTTAATTCCTGTGTCCTGCAGGGTAGTGTTCTGGGCCCCACTGTTTTCATTCTATACATAACCGACATACACGCCCTTCCTCTAGAGAACGCGGAAACACTCTGCTACGCTGACGATACTGCTATTATTTTCAGTGGAAGGACATGGGAGCATGCCTTTTTAGCTGCAGAGGTAGGGATAACTCAAATTCAAAAGTGGTGACAAAGTAATCTGTTAACACTGAACATTAAAAAAACAGTATACATCTGCTTCCACAAAACCATTGCCTCAAAGCCGCCATTGTCACTGCCACCTATTAAAATACACGTCTGCGATGAGAGTAGAGCAGTTTGTAACTGCGAAAAACTCACTAGAGCCGTATCTATTAAATATCTTGGGGTACTACTTAGGAGATGAGAATCTCTCATTTAAAAAGCACATTCAATTTTTATCGGGCAGGGTCAGAAAAGTGGTAAATGTCATGAGACAACTTCGCGATGTTGCAAACCCTATCACTAAAGTCTGTGTACCACGCACTCTGCCAATTTCTTATAATGTATTGCATCACCTGCTGGGGATCTGCCGAAAAAACTACGATTCTGAAAGCTGAAAGAGCTCAACGCTCTGTTCTCAAGGTCATATCAAAAAAGCCACGCATGTACCCAACAGATAATGATGATCTGTACAGAGAGTGTAACGTTCTCAATGTGCGTCAGCTGTTTTGTCTGAAAATATATTTGTCTACACATATATCAGTTCTGTCTTCAACAAATTACGAAAAAATGAAAAAGAGCAGAGATTATAAACTCCTAAATTCTCCTGTTTCGACGTCGTTTGCTCAGCGCTTCAGAAAATTTATTAAATCACCTATATTCATTACCACCGTCAAGAAATGTAATTTCAAATATCTTTCTGTAAATCAAGCTAAATCTGTCGTCGGAAAATGGCTAGTGATGTTCACATACAGTGAAACCGAGCGGTTACTAGAGATACAACTGTAAACTGTACTATTAATAATTGTAGTAGGTATTTGTATTAGTTTTTTTCTCTAGTGTTTGTTTTTTTTACCATTGTGTTTTATATAGTAAAATATAAATAATAAAAATAAAATAAAATAATTATACAGATTTCGCTGTGAGGCCCACTAGTTTTACATTATTTTTAAGTTTTCTCAGTAAGTGAATTACTAACTCTTAAGAATAATAAATATCTTGAACCGTTAGTCGTCGACTGAAGTTATAAATAAATTTTAATTTGTTAATCGTACTCAGGTCCCCGCAATACAGGCTTCGCCTAGTGCAGGGATCGTTGGTTAAATTATACCTGATAACCATATCTGCATAAACCCGTTTTTGTAATGTTTAAATAATAAGTAACCTATTAAGTTGTTTAAATAGCAATAAATACAATTTTCATATTTAATATTTTCAATCTTTTTTTTATTACATATTTATAGCAAGTAGGTATTTACAATATTAATTGTATTAGAATATAAAAGGTAATAAGAATGCCTTTGAGAAGGAGTGGTGGAACATCACACGCAGGTTAGATTAGAAAATTCTTTATTGCACTAATAAAATAATAAATAGGCGAACTTAATGCTTATTAGCATTTTCTTCCAGCTAACCTTTATGTAGTGAGGATAAAGTCGTAGTGCCAGAAAATATATAGGTAAACAAACTTTGGCTTAGGTATCATAAAATAAACTTATAAAAATGAATAATAATAAAAATACACAACGAAATATGTACATAATCGAAATATATAAATATATCTACATAAAGTGCTCAATTTTGTTGGGTATCTTGAAGAGAGATAGAGAGCCCACTAGTTTTACATTATTTTTAAGTTTTCTCAGTAAGTGAATTACTAACTCTTAAGAATAATAAATATCTTGAACCGTTAGTCGTCGACTGAAGTTATAAATAAATTTTAATTTGTTAATCGTACTCAGGTCCCCGCAATACAGGCTTCGCCTAGTGCAGGGATCGTTGGTTAAATTATACCTGATAACCATATCTGCATAAACCCGTTTTTGTAATGTTTAAATAATAAGTAACCTATTAAGTTGTTTAAATAGCAATAAATACAATTTTCATATTTAATATTTTCAATCTTTTTTTTATTACATATTTATAGCAAGTAGGTATTTACAATATTAATTGTATTAGAATATAAAAGGTAATAAGAATGCCTTTGAGAAGGAGTGGTGGAACATCACACGCAGGTTAGATTAGAAAATTCTTTATTGCACTAATAAAATAATAAATAGGCGAACTTAATGCTTATTAGCATTTTCTTCCAGCTAACCTTTATGTAGTGAGGATAAAGTCGTAGTGCCAGAAAATATATAGGTAAACAAACTTTGGCTTAGGTATCATAAAATAAACTTATAAAAATGAATAATAATAAAAATACACAACGAAATATGTACATAATCGAAATATATAAATATATCTACATAAAGTGCTCAATTTTGTTGGGTATCTTGAAGAGAGATAAAGTGATTATAGAGATTGGATTTGAAGATTCCCATAGCGGCGGCCCTGCGGATTTCCACAGCAAGAGAGTTCCACAAGCGGATAGCAGTCACAGTGAACGAGTTAGGAAGAGAAAAGTTGACAGGCATCTTGAGTAAAAGATATTGAGAAGAACGAGAAGGACAATCAGGTGGAAAAAAGAAAGAGAAAAACGTATAAAGAAAACAGAGTATACGAGTATCCCGACAAAACCAGATTTTGAGCCACTTTGACTGTGAGCAGTACTATGAGATGTGATCGTACTTGCGTAGCCCGTATACGTACTTAATGCAGAGGTTTAACAGGCGCTCCAGTTTATTAAGTTGCTCCTCCGTAGCGTCAGGATAGCACACATTTGCATTATCTAGAATAGGGAGTAGAATGGAGTTTACAAGAGAAATGTTACAAAAAGAAAGAAGGTTTTGCTTGCGCTTTAGAGCGTGCATTAATCAATACATCTTCCTGCGGACTTCAGTAATGTGTTGCTCCCAAGATAAGTTCTCAGTAATGGTTCCGTACCGAGTAAGAGATCCGAAGATGTCCATCATTTCCTGCCGTGGCCAGCGTGGAAGTCCTTAAATATACTTCGCACACAGGTTGGTCCCTACAGAGTCAATATGTGCAAATGGGGGTTCAGGAATCCCAGCCAAACGTAATGCGGCTGTGGTGACCATGCACAGTCGATGAAACACCTGCTAATGTGCCCCTTGTGCCCGATCACCTGCCCAATGGAAGACTTAAAAATGGCTTCTCCTGACGCCATCAATACCCTAACACAATATAAGTAGAGCTATTGACACGCTAAGAAGACGAAGATGGGAATTAATATAGTTATGAGCTATAAAATCTAGCTAAATCAATAATTTTAAATAGCTCGTATTACTTTCTTGCAAAAATGTCCCAACTTTTATGTGTTCCAAATCTAAATCCCCAGAAAGGCTTATTCATCCACCCTCGCCTATTTGACGCTATTTCATCCTCGCATTGACAAACTATTCACGCAAAATATTCCAAATCGGTTATTCGAGAACGTATGCAGCCTATATGAAAAGGCTTCGCACATTTCATATTAGGATAAGAGGATTAGGTCTCGGGTGTTGGGTATCAAGCAACTTCACATATCTCTGACTTTGCTTCGCTATTATGTATTAGATGTGGAATTTTTGTGATTGATATATTGTTGACCTCTTTTTATCTAGCGCTGTTGATAGTTTTCTTAGCATAATAGGATAACTAGCTTAGTCTTTCTTAACAAATTAGTTATGTTAAGCAACGTTCTGCAAGATCACTTTTATGGGACGATCATGAGGTTGTATTGTTTACAGATGACACGTCACTTTTATTTAAATTAAAGTGACGACAAACTGATTTTGACGATGTAAGCATTGCAATCTCTAAGGTCGTAAAATGGTTCAATGTAAATGTTGTGGACTGTATTTGATGTGAATAAAACCTTCGATTTCTTCTTTACTTGTTATTATTTATTGAACTGTTCTAAACGAAGTCTTAACGCTGAATACCATTTTGAGGGCGGCCGCCGCTACTTTTATAGGCCGGGATCTAAAATGTTATACTGCTGATCCGATAGTGTGGGAGAGAGATGGGTGTATCTCGCTCACACACCATAACATTTTACTGCCGATTCGATAGTGTGGGAGAGGGACGGGTGTATCGCGCCCTCCCGCTCGCACACTATAAATATACAAAAACCGCGGCGCCCGGCTGCCGCGCTCAGTTCGGCGGCGGCGACCCTATCGTTCGTTTCTAATTTCTAAATTTACACAATGCATGTTCTATCCTAGATCTAGCTCGGCGTCCGCTACAGTTCCTCCCACCGGCGCAGCTCGCGTAGCCTCTTCTTTTTTCAGGACGATGAGCTTTCTTACGGGCCGCTTGAAGACGCCAGTCCTCGTTCGGACGTCTGCCACTCGTACTCCGCCGTCTGGACCCGGATAGGCGCGCTCGACGATTCCCATGGGCCACACGTTCCGTGGCAAGGTGTGGTCGACTACGATGACGATGTCCCCGACTTGTAGTCGCCTCTTGTCGTCCGAGGGTTCTCCTCGTGGCACCAATGTGGGCAGGTATTCTCGGACCCAGCGCTGCCAGAAATGGTCAGCGAGCGCTAGGCTGGCCTTCCAGGTGCGTCGATCGGTTTCGCTGTGCTGTCCGGCGGTAGGCAGGCCGGCGGATGACCCCAAGAGGAAATGGTTTGGAGTCAAAGCTTCTGGATCTTCATGACTCACGCTGACATGTGTCAAAGGTCTCGCGTTCACAGAGAACTCGGCTTCTGTCAGTAGGGTGAGCAGGACTTCCTCGGTCGGTTCCTTTTCGTTCAGTGTGGCGGCTAATGCGACTTTGATGGATCGCACCAGTCGTTCCCAGGCTCCTCCCTGGTTGGGAGCCCCTGGCGCGATGAAATGCCACTCCAGTCGGTGTAGCAGGGCTTCGTCTTGCAGCGCTGGTGCCCACTCAGCGTAGGCTGCTCGCAGCTCGTTGTTGGCCCCTCGAAAATTGGTCGCGTTGTCTGAGTACATGGCGCGCGGCCAACCTCTTCGCGCCGCCATTCTTCGCAGTGCCATGATCGCAGAGCTCGTGGATAATGACGACACGAGCTCCAGGTGTACCGCGCGTGTGGTGAGGCACGTAAACAGTGCGCCCCATCTTTTCTCTCGGCGGCGTCCAATCTTCACTATCATCGGCCCGAAATAGTCCACCCCGCAGTGGGTGAATGGGCGGTGGTAGGGCTCGAGGCGTGCCCGTGGCAGGTCCCCTGTCGCCGGAATCAGAGGTCTCGATCGCTTCCTTCGGCAGAGGGCGCAGTCCTTCTCAATGGTGCGCACGGTGGGTCGTAGATGAATGATCCAATATTTCTGACGGAGATCATTTGTCACGCGCTCGCGGTTCGCGTGCCCTGCTGCGCAATGCTCTCGCAGCACGATGAGTTTGGTGATCCGGTGGCGGCCGTCGAGGATGATGGGCTGTTTGACTTCAAGAGGTGCAGTGGCCGCCCCGATGCGGCCTCTGACTCGCAGGATGCCGTCTTCCAGGACCGGGTCCAGCCGAAACAGTCGGCTCGTCCTGGTGATCGGACGAGATGCTTTTAGTTTCTGCAGCTCGTCTTGGAAGCTCTCCTGTTGGGCTTGACGTAGGAGAGTGCGTTCCGCTTCCTCGATGTGTCGATGTTCTAATCCCGAGGCTCGGCGCCGACACAAGTCGATGAATGCCAGCACGCGGGCCGACGCTCTGACTAGCGTCTCGTATTTGGAGAAGCGTGCGGGATCTGGCAGCCACTCCCCTGCTTTGTTTTCTTCCGTAACATGCAGGATCACTTCTTCCTCGCCATCTTCGCTTGACGCCGTTTCTGTCGGCCACTGATTCTCGGGGCGGAGCAAGAATTCTGGGCCCTGGAACCAGCGGTCTTCTATGGAGATTGGTGTGCTCGCGAATCTCGTCGCATCGTCGGCTATGTTCTCCCTGGTGGGCACCCATCGCCATTCTTCCTTGTTTTTGGTCGTCTTCCATCGCGTAGCGTCGTTCCAGTCGCAGACCCGAAAGATCGGCGAGGTGTCCCAGCCACGTGGCGAAAAGGTCGTTCTCCTCATCAGGGATAGGCTCGTCCCAGGAGATGTTCAAGCGCCACAGGCTCTGCAGGATGATCTTCGCGCGTATGGTGCAGTGGCTCAGCAGTCCAAGAGGGTCGTATATGGACATGACCGCGCTGAGTGCTTCTCTCTTGGTAGGCGCGCGACTTCGTGCACGCACTTCGGCGGGGACTCTGTTCATTGAAGTGTTAAACCCCAATTCATCTCGCTCGGCGTTCCAGTGCAGCCCGAGTATCTTGTTCTCTGGCCCGTTTCTTCCAAGTTGAGTCGGTGTGGTCGCTCGCAGTTCTTCGGGTACGTCTCGCAGTACGCTATTGTTGCTAGCGCTCCAGCCTCGCAGTGTGAACCCTGCCGCAGCGTGAACTGCTTGTACTTCAGTAATCACGCGGTGGGCTTCCTGTTCATCCTCGTAGCTCGCTACCAAGTCATCCATGTAGTGATCTCGAGTGATGGCTTCGTAGGCGAGAGGGTGAGTTTGAGCGTGTTCTTTCGCATTGTGGTTGCGTACGTAATGCGCCATGAAGGGAGAGCTCGCGGCGCCGAATATCATGCTCGTCATCTTGAAGTGATGAGGTGGTTTCTCTCTGTCGGCGCCTCTCCATAAGAACTGTTGTGCCGGTTGATCTTCCCGACGAATCTTCACTTGGAGAAACATCTCCTGTACATCTGCCGTGACTGCGATGCGTTTCTCCCGGAATCGAAACAGGATGCCTGGTAGTGACATCAGTAGGTCCGGCCCTTCCAGGAGATGGTCGTTCAGGCTGACTCCGTGGCTTTTCGCTGCCGCGTCGAAGACAAGCCTCTGTTTCCCCGGTTTGTTGACGTTCTGTACCGCGAAGTGTGGCAGGTACCAACAGACCGGACTTGTCTTCTCAGTGCCGTCGCATGGTTCGGCGTAGCCTTTCTGCAGCAGGTTCTCTATCTGCTCGGTGTATTTTCTAGCGAAGCCTGGGTCGGTGTCCATCTTCATTTCCATTTTGTGGAGGCGACGGAGCGCTCCACTGTAGCTCGGAGGCAATTTCATGCCGTCTGCCTTCCAGGGCAGCCCGATCTCGTAGCCCTTGTCCGTCTTCTTTATAGTTCGCTCGATTATTCTAGCGGCTCGCTGATCCGCGTCACTCACATGTGGCTTATGAGTGATGCCGAGCGCTTCGATGCTGAAGTGGTGTTCCACCAAGTTGTGGAGATGATTGTCCTGCTGCTCTCTCGCCTCCACTCTTCGTTCCGGAGTGTAGACGTGCAGGACGCTGTTTCGATCTTCGATGATGGTGCGTGGCACAGTCCCGTGCACCACCCATCCTAGTCGAGTTCGGGATGCGGCCGGTTGGTTCCGTTTACCGACGCGCAGTTCTTGCGTTACGATGTATTCCCAGTGGTCTGCTCCCACCAGTATTCCAGGCCGTACGGTATCGTAGCACACTTCCTCTTGCGATAGATCTCGGAGATGTTCGTACTCCAGAAGCGTGCTCGGTATGGATTGTTGAATCAACTTCATGCCTCTGATTGTTCTTGCTTGAAATTTGTGCAGCTCTCTGTCGGCTCCCCGCAAATGTATGGTGACCAGCTTGCTATTATTTTCTTCTTGTGTCACGTTGACTCCTTGCATCCGTAGTGGTAGCAGCGATCCCTTGGCACCGATGTTCTGCGCCAACTCCTCATCGATCAGCGAGATTGTAGCCCCTTCATCCAGGAGGGCGTGTGTGCGGATCTCCCCCCGTGGACCCACGACAGTGACTGGACACATCTTCAGCAGCACTGTCCTCTTGCTGGTGGCGGTCGGTGTTGCCATCGTCAGGACAGACTCTGCGGTGCCTGCTTCGGACCTCGGGTTTTCGGGACGTTCCTCCTTATCTTGCTGATGCAGACTCGTGTGATGAGGTCGTAGGCATTGTCCTATGCTGCACCGCTTGGCCTTGCAGTGGAGGCGCATGTGTCTCTTGGCAATACATTTGAAGCAGAGCTTGTTCTTGCGCACAAGCTCCCACCGTTCGTCTACGGATAGCGCTGCGTATTTCGGGCAGTCCGGTAGCTTGTGCGGCTTCTCACACATCGGGCACTTGTCTGGCTGTTCGTCTTCAGCTACATTGTACACGGCGTTCGGTTTCCTTTTCGGTCTGGCATCGGTGATGGTCGGCCTGGGGTCTCTCTTGGCAGCTGTTGCTATTGCAGATGGAGCGTAACTATATCGGAGCGCTCGGTCTGCCTCTCGCATGAGGAAGCGAGATAGCACGACGATTTCTGGGTCCGCTGTTCCTTCTTGTTCATTTGCGTAGTCGCACCACCGCGCCTTGATGTGAGGGCTCAGCTTTTCCAACACTTCTCGGGCCAGCATGGGGTTAAAGAGGTACCCCTGGCGGTTGATGCCCTTGATTACGCAGACCACGTTCTGAAGCTTAACAGCGAACACGTTCAGTTCTACCGCTGATGATCCTGGCTTCGGCAGCCTCTTGAGGTCATCTAAGGCTCGGTCGATGATGGCCTCAGGTCGCCCGAAGCATTGTTCAAGTGTCTTCAGGATGACCTCCGGATTGCTTGCAGTGTACAGCAGGGCAGACACCAGTTCCCTAGCTTCTCCTTTCAGGCAGCTCCTTAGCCGCTGCAGATTTTCTGCCGGTGTCAGCCGGTATATCGTCGTCGAATCTTGAAAGGCGGCCTTAAATGCCAACCACTCATTTGAAGCTCCGGAGAATGGTTGCAAGTCAGGACACTTGATCCTGGGTCTGGCCAGCTTTTCCATAGCCTCGGTCAAGGCGTCGACATTACTTCTTGATCTGACGGGGGTGGTTGATCTGTCCCTCACGTTGAACCTCAGGTGTCGGTCGTCCTTGGTTCCGGACCTCGGCACGTCCCGTCGTTCCCTTCGTGTATCAAGGGTGTTCGATTGGAGCCAGGCGTCAACCTTCTGATGATGATCGGTTCCGTTATCACCGTGAAGGCTTTCCTGGTCATCCTGAATGACTGCTAGGCTCACAGCCAACCGCTTCTTGATAAGGTCTGCCTCGATCTGAAGCTCCTTTCTTCGCAGGGCGGCTAGCTTTTCTTCAGCCTCCAGCTCCACCATCCGTGTCCTCGTGGCAGTGCTTGCGGTCGACCGTACCGATTGTGCGGGGGACCGGGGTCTGGCACCCCCCGCACCGTCATCGGCGGCCACGTTCGTTGGCCTTGGTTCGATCGCGACACCGCCTCGTGGGTTTGGTGACGCAGGTGGATCCAGCGATAGTCTTCGTCTTCGTTCTCGTTCGATGGCCTGAAGATCGGCTCCGGCTTCTCCCTGCAGCTCGCGTTCCAGTTCGCGACGTTCCGTGTCGCGACGCTCCTGGTCTGCGGCGTCTGCTTGGCTCCGGGTTACCACCATGGTAACGTCGTCGATTTTTCAATTCTTCAATCCGTCGAATTTTCTGTTCTGATCCGGCTTCTGATCCGTGTTCTGATCCGTGTTCTGATCCGCGTTCTGATCCGGCTTCTGAAGGACCAAACTGTTGTGGACTGTATTTGATGTGAATAAAACCTTCGATTTCTTCTTTACTTGTTATTATTTATTGAACTGTTCTAAACGAAGTCTTAACGCTGAATACCATTTTGAGGGCGGCCGCCGCTACTTTTATAGGCCGGGATCTAAAATGTTATACTGCTGATCCGATAGTGTGGGAGAGAGATGGGTGTATCTCGCTCACACACCATAACATTTTACTGCCGATTCGATAGTGTGGGAGAGGGACGGGTGTATCGCGCCCTCCCGCTCGCACACTATAAATATACAAAAACCGCGGCGCCCGGCTGCCGCGCTCAGTTCGGCGGCGGCGACCCTATCGTTCGTTTCTAATTTCTAAATTTACACAATGCATGTTCTATCCTAGATCTAGCTCGGCGTCCGCTACAGTAAACAATCTACTTCTAAATGAAAAGAAAACAAAGTGTATTAGATTTATACTACCTAATGTTACACAAATAAAAGCAGATATAAAAATCAAAGACGAGGAGTTGGCTCTTGTGGACACCACCGTATTCTTAGGTATAACTTTAGATAATAAGCTTCAATGGGGCCCTCATATTGATATGTTGTTGAAGAGACTCAGTTCTGCGGCATACGCAGTCAAAAAGATCCGTCTTTTTATAGACGTATACACAGCTAGACTAGTTCACTTCAGCTACTTCCAGAGTTTATGTCATACGGTATACTACAGTGGAAAAGTGGTCAAGCCATATCGGCCTAAATAATTCAATAACAGAGTCCATCACAAGCTATGCCACAAGAGTATATTTGTTTTTACTTTTATTTTTATGGTCCGTGCTTGCTTGGCTATATTTCAAGCTAAAACATTTTAGATACAAAATTTTCCTTAACTAGCGAGTCTTAGTAACTGCTAGTCAATCAATACCGTACCGCTAAAGCAAAAAATACTTAACAAGTTCTATCATGGCTTTACGATTTTAGTAGCTGAGATCGATAGCTTAACATGCCCTCTGAAGTGCGGAAGCGCTCAGTTGCAAATGCCCTGCTATAACGAATGAATGTAATGTATTTATGATACAAATGTAAGTAACCTATCCTAGTACGAAACTTAAGATTTAAACAAACACCTGGCCAAATAAACTTCGTTTCGGATTTGCTTCTGCATCTTTTATGGCCGGTCTTGGAACCGAGAGGCGACTTAAGTCTTTATCCATTTTCGTCTCACTCGAAATCCTCTTTGAAGCTGACAAGGATTTCAGATTGGCTTGGAAGTATGTTTGCTCAGTATTTTGGTGGTCAAGTTTGAATGTATTGGGTTATAATCTGTCGTACGTTAATTTAGTTATTTTTATTAATTATATAAAAGAAAATTTAATGAAGCAAAATGCTTTTAATAATAGAAAGAATATACAATACACGACTAGGAATAGGAAGAAACAGTTGAATCATCTAAATACGTTACAAACGATCTATAGATAGCTCAACTGCTCCAGATCCAGACCAGGAGGAAGTGTCCCCAAGACACTGGCTGCATTGCGCCGCTGAATTGCAATGCGTATGCGTTGACCCAGATAAGCACCAGCTCACGGATCACACGTCCGTCGCTTCGATCAAACGCCCAGGAAGAATTTTGAAAAAGCAATGGGCCTCGGTACCCATGGACCCAAGGTCTTGACCCCAAATGACTCAAATACGTAAGCCGTAGTTGCGCCGCTTGAGATCTTCGGCTGAATTTGCCGCCGTACCGGCTGCAACTGCTGCACCAGACAATATAAATATGTATATTAGTATATGTTCATTTGGCGACCACCTTCGTGCAATAGCCAGCTGAGACGTAGGAGGTTGCGGGTTTGATTCCCGCCGCGGAACAAATGTTTGCATGATCTACAGATATTTGTTCCGGGTCTGGTTGTTTCTCTATATATTATAAGTATGTAAAAAAATAAAAGTATATATAAGTATTCTATCAGTTATCTGGATCTTAGATGGCGCTGTGTGAAATGTCCAGCTATATTTAGGTATTTATATATATGTATATTTATATGAATTTTACAGATACTATGTAAGTGTGAATGAAGATGGAGTCAGCAGTTTGAGGACAAGCGAGATGTATGAAAGCGACCGAACAGCAGTAAACTTTAACGATGCCAAATCTCACAATAAGCTTAAAATGAGGTACAAAGTTTTCTATTCACGTATTTATAATGTAGATTTTATTTTATAGTTTGTATGCCGCCAGAAGTTAAAAAAATACAGTAATATTCAACAGTAAAATTTCTCGGAAGGCAAATCTTAAGGTTAGTTAAGTTAGTAAGTTAAAAAATACATCCAAGACCGCCGAGAAAACTCAATTTGAGTAAAATATAGAAGAAAACTTTTTATGGTACTATTCATAGGCAAGTAGGCTTTTGAGTACATGCATCACAATTTGTCATCGCTCGAGGCTAGATATTAGCATGAGAAGTGTTAGCTTCCACGTCGTGCCATTAACGTCTAGGGTTGCCAACATAAATGTTATTATTTAGCGTTACGATTTTGATTTTTTACATAATGTGTCACTTTTTCAAACATTCCTCCAGACGAAAGACGTTGTTAGGAAATTATAGTGTCTACTTCAATACAAGCAACTCAGCTGAAAATGATAAGCATTCCGAGAAATAGATAATTAGAACATTATAATCATCATTATCATCTCAAAATTCGATCAAAAGTTGGATTCAAACAAAACCTTACTCAAAATAAAAATGTACATGCTACCTTTTAAAGGTAAAAACAACTCTAGACAGCAACCACGACGGTCGCCATGGTTTAGCCAATAACTAACTGAGATGCAAGAGGTCACGGGTTCGATTCCCGGAATAAACTTTTGCATGACCTGTAATTATTTGTTTCGATTCTCGGTGTCGTAGCTAAAGAGTAGTAGAGTTCCTTGTGGAAGGGCTCACCCGGGGAAGTGCTACCACCATACCTATTTCTGCCGCCAAGCAGCATTGCTGTGTTTCGGTTTGAAGGTTATGGTTGCCGGTGAAATTACAGGCACATGAGACTTTACACCTGTATGCCTCAAGTTGGGCGGCTTTCTGAGTGCGTGACCTACGAGGCGATACTTTATTATAGGCGATGGTTACCACCAATATCAGGTGGACAAAAAAAAACTCGAAGGGAATTCTAATATGATGTAAGGCCTATGTATGTGCCTGTGTGTTAATAATAGTGCTCAGCTTCGTGCATTAGAGGTAATTTATTTCACCGCTTACCAACCCTGGCATGGATGGCCATTTGTTAGACACAACTTGAGAACCACCTTTGTTACACAAACCGAACGCTGGAGTACTTTAAAAGTTAGCGAAACTTAACTCCAGCCGAATAAATACTAGCAAGTTGGTATACTTTGGGTGTTTGCTGGATATATTGGGAGTTGGTGTTCGAGTCGAATATTTAGTGGAGCCTTCGTGAATTCAACTCTCATTTGGTGAGAAACGATTTATGTGCAACCGACAGCTTGAGATGGACGAGTTTGCGCATTTTGCTAACCCCTCAGTGGGAGGCTAGAAATGTATTCATGGTTTGACCTGTAAGTCATTGATTTCTTTAGAAGGCAACTGATGACGTGTTCATCTATTATTAAACATGATTTATCAATATTATAAATACGGGATTTATCACGTACCGTTTTATCGGTGTTTCGACCGACAATGCTTCGGTTCAATTCGTAAACCTTCATCAGGGTGAGTGCGATCCGATCCGAACTGCGTCTCGCCTCGCACTGGTGGGGTGCAGTGGTGGGGGTTGCGTCAACGGTTGCCCGTCGTGTTGAGTCGTTTTGAGAGGCTGCATCATCGTCATTATCATCACTGCTATTCTCTTCGGTAGTCTTTGGTCGAAACACCGTTAAAACGGTACGTCATAAACTCCGTAATTATAATAATTGAAATAAATCACAAAAATTATCTGAGTAAAATATGATTTATGTTCATAACATCATAAAAATTGAACATTATACAACGTCTGGTGACAAGTTACTTACGGTACTAGCTGATTGAAGGATACATCCACTTTAATGCCTGGGACAGGACTTGGTACAGCCAGGTGAAGTAAGGTGGACCATGGAAAGAAATAAAAACCCCTGGTAACCCAGTTATCTTGAGGTGTACCACGAGAAGAACAAGTTGCCCCTGGTACAGCCAGGTGCACTATGTAGTTGGACCACAGGCAGAGAGTGAATTTTAGATAGAGTAGACCTAATCATCACCTGAGACACTAGGTGATGACTAAGTCTACTCTTAGGAAAGAAATGGTCAATTCGTAAAGGTTTATCTTATTCGCGGATTTTCATAGGATGTTTATTTCCTTTACTGTTTAAATAAAAGTAAATAAAAAATACTTTATTGCGGTACACCATGATTATAAGAAACAATCAAATTAGAACAATGTACCTAAATCTATATTATGATACAATAGGCTGTCTTATCCCTAAATATCCATCTATATCAGACAACCTATGGATATAATGTAATTGTACACAAAGCACAACAAAGCCCAATAATCAGTAGATTTCGTGTTTCCGAAATAAATATTATTATAGTAGGAAATTTTGGTTTTATTTCTTATTTACCCCCTTTCAGAACCAGGTTTCCAGGTCATCTACTACTAGTAGTTGTCTAGTATCAAGTTTATTAAAGTAGTGGATAAAACCGTCATTTGTAGAAATAAGTTAACGAAGTAATTCAGTATTCAGTATTTTCAGTATTTTATTGCGTTCATACAAAGTGGATTAAAATGTTACATGTCAGATCGTATTGACTAGTCAAGAGTCCAGCACTTCATATGTACCCTGTAAGTAAGGGTGTAGCAATATTAAACCTAACTAGGCAGGTCTGGTGGAATCAAAGTTGAGCGATTTTATATTTTGATTTGAATTGTTATGTTTTTTGACGACCTCCGTGGTGCAGTGGGCGAATTGTCGGCTGAGACGCAAGAGGTAGCGGGTTCGATTCCTGCCGCGGAATAAATGTTTGCATGATCTACAGATATTTGTTCCGGGTCTGGTTGTTTCTCTATATATTATAAGTATGTATTTAAAAAATATAATAATTATTCTATCAGTTATCTAGTTCCCATAGTACAAGCTCTGCTTTGTTTGGGGCTAGATAGCGCTGTGTAAAATGTTCAACAATATTTATTTATTTATTTATTATGGTGTACCAACTAATCTATCTATACTTTTGATTCATTTTTAGGGTTCCATACCTCAAAAGGAAAAAACGGAACCCTTATAAGATCACTTTGTTGTCCGTCTGTATGTCAAGAGATCTCGGGAACGCATGGAGGTATCGAGTTGAAATTTAACCATATACTTAGGTGTACAGTTCCCTAAAGCTATGAAAAATCAAACTACGTTCTTGATGCGTACAGCTAAGGTATGGAACACTTTGCCGTCGTCTGTTTTTCCTAAAGAATACAATCCAGGCCTCTATAAGGTAAGAGTAAATAGGTTTCTTCAAGATGATCTAGAGCAGGTAAGATTGTGGTCAAACGAAGTTCTATCCAAATAAAAAAAAAAACTTTTAACTGTTAACGTAAAAAAAAGATATGGCCATTTATGTCGCAAAAACGTACATTTCGACACTCTCAAGGGAATAAAAATTTATAGGGTACTTTCCGTTGACTTAGAACTATGAAATTTGGCAAGTAATATCGTCTTTTACTACAAGTACAGGGAATAATCTGAGAACTACACATTTCCAATTAAATCATAAAAAATATAGTCTTTATTTAAAGTACGTAATCCATCATCGAGGTTAAGCAACGGTATGCGCGGGAATTTGTACGGAACTCTCGGTGGGTGAGTCCGACTCGCACTTGTCCGGTTGTTTCCTTTATATGACCCAAAAGTATACTTAAACCCGTTTTTTTAAATGTTTACATGTTTCAAACGAATT
The DNA here is from genome assembly GCA_963924445.1 of Philereme transversata. Classification (NCBI taxonomy): domain Eukaryota; kingdom Metazoa; phylum Arthropoda; class Insecta; order Lepidoptera; family Geometridae; genus Philereme; species Philereme transversata. The sequence goes on from OZ004338.1 coordinate 23,805,732, forward strand.
GTATCTAAAAACACCATTTTCTCTGAAAACAACTAAAATATCAATTTCAATTTCCAGAGCGCAATATGAAAATGTAATCAAAATCTCTCAAAGTTAAATCTGTTCCACGTTCACGTATCAAAACAAAAACGTTTGGAAACAAGTCACGCGCTGGAATTTACAGGAATACGAGCCGATTTAAGGAACAAAATTGTAAACTTGGGATTGAATCGTGTTTTTTTATACGTCTTTCTAGCGCGTAATTGAGGTAAACTTATAATCTTTTGACTAGAATTGATGGTATAGTCAATACGGCAGAGAATGTACTTCAATTTTTGTAATTCTAGCTCTAATCAACTTTGGTCTCTTGATAAACTAAATTACTAATTCTCATTACTGACTAATTGCCGTCTCATCTACCACGTCATTGATCAAGCGAAGCGAGATCTCCAAACCAACTTAGACAAATCGGCCTTGTAGGTATGTATTGTATGTATCCGAGGATAACTTTCGAAGCGTTGATCTGATCTCTGTAAATTTGGTAGGTACATAACAGGTTGTAATGTCAAAGATAGTATTTTTTTTATGTTATATGTTCAGACACACAAGCTGACGGGCCTCCTGATGTTAAGTGGTCACCGCCGCCTATAAACTCCTGCAGCACTCGAGGTACTGCAGTCGCGTTGCTTAAAACTTGATGCCTTATTTGCACGTCTCTTGAAGGCGTTCATGTTGAAGCCAACCGAGAAAACCTCCGGAGGAAGGTCATTCCACATCTTGCAATGCGTGGAAGAAACGAGCGAGTGAAACTCACCGTATCAGACTTGTACGCATCTAAGTGATCTTACAATCGCTAATGAGCTAACCCAGAATTCTTTGCCGGTTGCGAGAGGTTCGATGGTAGAAGTGGGAATCAGGGATTAAATTGAACAGTTCTTCAGATTATTATTATTGATCCGATTATGAGTTTTTGCATAAGGATTGCCGAAGCGTTGACCGGGCGGGTCGTTTAACGGCTCGTTTCTCACCAGCTGATTTTACGAAGTAACTTTTTAGTAACTGTTATTTATCTTTGATTAGCCCCTTAGCCTAGCAATTAAGCATGTAAATCGTATTAAAGTGAAACTTTTATTACATCGTCTCAAACTTTTTCGTCTGTGTGTTGCATGTCGCGTGGCTATCGGCCGCCGGTAGACATAAAGTGAAAGGAGCTCGCCAGAGCAGCCGAGGCCAATATGGCGGCGCCTATAGTTCGCACCAGCTGACCGTGTAGTGTATAGACTATTACTCATTTGTGCCAACGAAAATTTTAAGTTAAATGTCTATAATGTGAAACAAAGTTTCACTTTTACCGAGGTTTCATAAAACCACACAATCCTTTTTTTAATTGTTTAGATACTGTGTTTTTTTTGTAGTAATAATAAAATATTTTATATATTCATTTTTTCATCTGTGGCTTTAAGGTTTGAATGGCACAATGCGAAAGTGCTCTAACATTTCACACAGCAGTGTTTTATAGATTTTCTGGAGATTTAAATAATAAAGAAAACATTAGTAGTTGTATTTTTTTATTTGTGTGTATACCTTAGCTTAAATATAATTTGTTTGAAATGAAATACCCTATATACTAGTTTATTACTCTAAACAGCTCAAAGGAATTCGCCAATCTTACTTCAAATATTCCTCAGCAAAAAATCTTTTAAATTCCTTACTCCGGTTTAAGCACGGGTCAGTCGTTCACTAAAACTTTTAATTCTGATTCTTCATCTCAGTGAATACTTTTTACTCGCTAAAGTGACGACATTATAAGTCAAGCACTTTGGCACAAAATATGGAGAATACAGAAAACCGGCTCAGAACTCCGCGCTTAAATCACCTGATGATTGTCAAATCAAATCAAATTAATTTATTGTAAACTTATAGGTTATACAGATGTCAGATTAAATATAAATAATATTCACTATTCTCTAGCCCACTCAAGGGCGTGCAATAAGCTTGTAAAGCTTTCACATTTGTTGACTTTTAAAACAGATTACTCTGCATAAGTTAAGTGCTATATATTATAAATATGTATTTACAAAAAAAATGTATATAAGTATTCTATCAGTTATCTGGTTCCCACAGTACAAGCTCTGCTTAATTTGGGGCTAGATAGCGCTGTGTGAAATGTCCAGCAATATTTATTTATTATTTTATTATTTATTTATAAGTCAAACATTTTGCATTCAATTGTAATTATTCTATGTCAAATTAATCGTGTCTTTTGATTAATAAAGTATTCTTCTAAATTATAAAAGGTCAATTAAATTAGTTTATTAATAATTTGAGTTTATTAATCAACTCAATTAATTTGTATTAAGCTATTATTTTAATAATAGTGACGCAGTGGGCGAGTAGCCGGTTGAGACGTAGAAGGTAGTGGGTTTGATTCCCGCCGCGGAACAAATGTTTGCATGATCTACAGATATTTGTCCGGGTCTGGATGTTTTTCTATATATTATAAATATTTATATATTTACAAAAAAAAGTATATAGGTATTCTATCAGTTATCTGGTTCCCATAGTACAAGCTCTGCTTAGTTAGGGGCTAGATAGCGCTGTGTAAAATGTCCAACAATATATATGGATATATAATGGATTTTTTCCTAATGAATCAAATAAAACACGATATTAAAATCTCAAAATGCTTAAATATTCATTTTATCGCTGACTACAGCCAAAAATATTTGGAGATTTTTAAAACTATTAAAGTAAATATTTGTTGCCAAAAATGGCAACTAACGTGCCTATTACACTGATCGAATGTGACCCTACTTAGCTTATTAGAACATGACCTTTGAAAAGAGGTTATTATTTTCACCCTACAATGTGACGATTTCAAACTAAAGCCTTTGAAATCGTTGAACTTAATATCTTTATGAAGAAGTTGTCAGCGAAATCGCACATTTACGTCCTCATTTATCGAATTGCTGAAAAGAGGATTTCTTAACTTTGTTGATGTTTCAATACGAGTTGAGTACAATGGCTCTCGGAACTTTAGCTTTAGCATAGAAAATAAGCGTTTCATTGCTTAAGAGATTGTAAGGCCGCACCCAGAATCGCCAATTAAACTTAACGGTCATTCAATTATGCCAGAGTAGCTTCAGCGATTTGTTTTTTATTAAAATAGCCTATTGTGTTACGTAGCTCTTTTTCTTCATGTTTAGATGATTTAAAAAACAAACCCGGCTCGACAGAGCGTTGGCATTTCCCTTTTCTACGCAGCAGAGACGTGAACCCTTCGAGAAAGCGAGAAGAAGAGAATAGATGCTCTCGAAATGTGGTGCTGGAGAAGAATGCTTGGGGCATCATGAACAGAATTCCGTACCAACCAGCCCATACTCCAAGAACTCTAAATCAAGCAGCGTCTTTCTTCTACTGTGCAATCTTGCATCCTCATGTTCTTCGAGCACGTGTCGTGGCGTAGAGAGGTGTCCATTGAGCGCCTTGTGGTGCAGGGGAAGGTTGAGGGTACGCAACCACACGTAGATCGCCAATGAGATGGACGGACCAAATCAAAGCAGCACTTGACGGTCCCATAAATGAGTGCACCATACGAGAGGAGTGGCGAAGGATTGACAAGCGCCACTACCCCCAAAGTGACGACCACGACCACTCTGCCAAGAGTGTAACGACTGAGAAGAAGAGATTTGCTTCCATCATGAAGGTCGTATTAAATCTAAACAAGTTGCAAGCAGTCGCTCAACTATACATACTTTGTATAAGTAGGTCATAATTAATAGGTCTGTTTTTTTTAATAATCATCATCATATCAGCCACAAGACGTCCACTGATAAACAAAGGCTTCCCCCATAGATTTCCAGAGTGACCGATCTTGTGGAGCCTGTACTTAACGTCTCCCAGCAGCCTCAGTCAGGTCGTTCCATCTAGTGGGGGCCACTCTATGCTGCGTTTTCCAATGCGTGGTACTTGAGTACCTTCCTGCCCCAACGGTCGTCTGTTCTTCGAGCTATGTGCCTTCCCCACTGCCACTTCAGCTTGCTAATGTCGGTGACTTTGGTTCGTTCAAAATTCAATAATCATTAAATTTAATTGACATCTCTGAGTATAGATATTACATTATTTAAGTCCGTTATTGAAACGAAAGTTGTTCTTGTAAGTTACCTCTGCGTAGGCTTAATATAATTATAGGAGCAGCGGTAGAATCTAATCGGCTAATAGCACGCTGTAATATATTAAACCAGTATTTCAACTTCATTGTTAGACCCATGAGAGGTCTTGAGGATAATATTTAAAGATTTTTATGAAAATGTTATGCACAATATTTATTTGAAACGACAAACAAAGGGAAACACTTAATTTGACTTCGATATTCTGATATTATCATATTGATATTCTGGCTAGTTATGTAGATTGTATATGTTACAGTAACAACCCGGTTTTAGTTAGAACACATATTCACTAGTTACAACTAATAATCGCTAAATGCCCTCGTCAAAACAAGAATTTACTGCTGTTCAAAAATGAATGTCAGTTAAACCTAGTTTAACTAGACAAAACGCGTTTTAACGGAACAAATTAGTGTAACCCAATAGTTTTTTGGGGTGGGCTCTCGTCAGAACTCTTGCGTGGTCGGCCTTGAGTGTTGTTTCGCCCACTCAACCTTCACTCCGCTACGGAGGTCAGCAGCTCGCTTCGCTCGCCACCTCCCCTCTTCGCTTCGCTCGGCTTCGCGGGCTTGCTTCACTCAGGACCTTCCACGCGAGCTTCTGGCTCCGTGCTTTATAATAACACTCTAGGGGTGTCACACACAAGACTGCCTAGAGTCGGGGTGCCCCGTGTCGATTATCCCACTCATCTAGACCTAACCTAACACTAGTTGTGATCTAATAACCCCGACTAGTGTTAGATTAAATAATAATTAGCCACTCAAATTATAATTCTGCCGGTAAATTATAGATGTTACTAGGAAATTCTAGTTATTATAAAGGCATTTAGTAAAAACTGGCTTTAACTAGTGAAAACGCGTTCTTACTAAAACTGGGGTTTTACTGTAACATATACAAAATAAAACAACAACAAAATGCCGAAGTTGAAGTACACAAATAATTATTAGATAAAAATGGATGTTGGTATAGACATAGCTGAGTTTAATAAAATCCAACACTCTTTGACCTATCACCCTGGCACACATCTATGAGATCATAATTGCTAGTCACACATTTATTATCCACAGTAATATTTAATTCGTAAGTTACTCTACCTTTTTGTCTATTTGTTAATATGACTAAACGACTTGTCCAATTTCGATTAAATTTTAAATATGAGTTGAATTCAGACATGGACAACAAGGTTATTATTTATAAATTTCAATTAGATATATCGCCATCTAACATTACTACAGTCATTGCGTCCTACTTCCAGCTAAATGCTGCAGCCTACTTTAAACAATTTAAAATAAAAAAAAACATGCATTACACTAGTAATGGTACTGAATTTTGTACTTTACTATGTTACAGATAAAAGCGTTTATCAATTGAATTATTACTGACTATTTCAAGAAACTCTACTGTTCTTATTTGCATTGTGCAATTAGTTATTCAGAGGACAATTTCAAGGAACTGTCAGTGAATTGAGTCTTGTTTGACTAATTATAAGTCGGCAAACAGTTTTCGGTTATTTTAGCCTATTGCTACACGTAAATGAATTCTGTGGGAATTAAGGCGAACTTAAGTTCATATAATCTATAACTTATCTTTATTTATGATTTGACTATTCAGATGACATTGACAATGCTGTAACTATCACTGACCCCTGTTAACTCCCATCTAGGGTTACCATATGTTTATCACTCATCTGGTTTCTCCCGACTTTCCTTAAAAAGTCCTGACTGCCGAAAATAATCAAAATCTCCCGACATGTGTGAATTAATTTGTTACTAATTAAGCTATAGGTATATATAACCTCCAGTAAGCTACTAGATATACTTAATTGCATATCTCAGTTTGTTATGAATGTAATATTTATTAGTACTGTTACGCCGAGGCTGTTAAACAATGAGTAATAATCAAAGTTTCTCGAGCGCTTTTGTCTTGCTGTGTTATTGTTGTTATTGTCTGCGATTGCGCACAATGGGGATGGGTCGTTCTGTCAAAACACCGACCCTTTCCTGGAAGGATCGACATCGTTCTCGAACAATCGAAATGTGTGCGATATAAATAGGCCGGAGAGATCGCCGGACAGTCAGTCTCAGCGAGGCCCTGGAGGACTGACGTGGAGAAGGGTCTCGCGTGAACAGTAGTTGCTCGCGAGTCAGTCTGGATTAAGCTATACGTGCGATCATTTCGGTGACTTTAAGTGGTGCAACAGTGGTGTGAATTAGTGTGTTGTGATTACGTGTGACCAAGTTCGTGTATTCATCGTTTAGTGTTGAATAAAAGTGTTATTTTGATTAGATCGATTCCCATTATTTTATCCCGAACCCTCAGCTCGTAACAGTACATTATTGAACGAGGGGACAAAGCAGTGTCTTGCGTCACGGGCGCTATATTGATGTGTACTTACTTGGATGTTTTTGTACCCAGTTTGCTGCATCGTAATCTGAAACAAACAGATTAGGCTGTTAATATTCAAATGCAATCTAGCTCGGTATGCAGCTGAGCCTGTCGTTATTATGTATTCAGTTGTATTCATTATACTCGGTGTTAACACAACCCTCGAACGTAGGTGCTCATTAATATGAACAGCTTTCATTATATAACATTAAACTACCATGTGTATGAACATTTCATTTAAAACTGTTTTTATAGATGACGAACTGTTTTATAAGCACTCTTATCAGTAAGTTATATCAGGTCGTCTTTGCATCTGGTGACTGTCCTACGCTGCGCTTTCCAGTGCGTGGTCTCCTTTCTCGAACCTTTCTGCCCCAAAGGCTGTCAGTTCTTCGAGATATGTGCCCCGCCCACTGCCACTTCAGCTTGCTAATCCTCTTGACTAAGTCTGTGACCATGGTCATGGATTTTTCTACGGATCTCCTCCTTTTTGATTCTATCTCCAAACATAGCCATATCCATAGCACACTGAGTGACCTTGAGCCTTTATGTCTAGCGTGATGATAAAAATGAGCTCTACTACCTGTATTTACCATGATTTGTGAGTATTTGAGTGTCCCAATAATTCAGGACAGTTACATGCGCCATAATAACGGGGCAATAATAAATAATAACATGCATACCAAATTACAGCACTGTGGGGTCACTGGTGTATCCACTGATCACGGGTGAATTGCGTCAAAGTTCAGTTTTTACTATAGCTAATAACTAAAAACTACAACTTACTAAAAATAAAAACGGAATCAAAATGTACTAATAAAGACCTTTCATTTGACGTCTCACTTGACCTACCGACCTTATTTTTTTTACCCCTCTTTTAACCCAATATCTCAACAACCCCCCAACATTTTTAGCCCATTTAGTCACACCGAAATTGTGAACCTACCTATGTATCAAATTTCACGATGATTGGATCAACGCATCGAAAGTTATCCTCGGACAAACAAACATACATACATACAACGCCGATTTGCCCAAGTTGATTTGGAGATCTCGCTTCGCTCGATCCATAAAATATATATACACAGCGAAGAGAATGTTTTCCAGAAGAAAAACCAAGAATGTATAAAAAAGACTGTAATTACCTGGTGGGAGTTCGTTTACTGGCCATACTTTTACTATGAAACAAACATTGTGAGGGCGTATACAGGATGTAAAAACACGCTTTAAAATGAGCAACTTACAAGAAGCAAACACTGCGAGCACCGTATACAGGATGTTAGAAGTCTATTCCTAAACTTCAAAAAAGGAAAGTACCTACTTATCAAAATGAGCGACTTTCACTATGGAATAAGCATTTGTAAGGTATTCTATTTGTTTCTATTGTGTTCTTATTGTTTGTGTCATAAGTTATTTGTACTGTTAAGTTACTTATTCCTTGGCACCTACAAGCATGTTGAAACTAGAAACTAAGTTCTAGTCGTTTTAAGATTTCTTCGTTATAAAGCCTTGCCCAAGTGTAATCTTTTTGAGACTAAGTTAATATTTTATGATTTAACCTATTTTTCCGATTCCCATTATAAGAGGTTAATAAATAATGATAACGTTGTAGGGGTCTCCAATATAGAGGATATTTCCTAGCGATTTTTCTTCATTACGATAACGCCATGATTTTATTTATTTTCTTGTTTAGATGAATAGAATATTTTTATTGCTCATCATTATTACAAACAAAAAAAATACACTCATAAACCATAGATACAACGGGCGGTCTTATGGCTAAAAGTGATACAGGCAACCTTTGTTCAGCTTAGCTTATGTTATTTTTCACCTAATCTAACATTTGAAAATGCTAGACAGAAATTAAAATGTACGGCGGCACTTATTATATAAGACGCCAAATAATATTGAACTCAGAATAGATTATATTAATGAGTTAGTTGCTATACATAATAAAATGACGTCCAGTGTTTAACATAGGCTTACCCGATAGATTCCAAGGCGACGGATTTTGTGCAGTCTGGGCCCTAAAGCTTCTAGCAGTCTAGCTCTATCGTGCTAAATAAATCCTCTTTGATCTACTATTGCTTTATAAGAACTCGTACAATGCTATAAGATGCACCCTATATTAATATGATTAATATAAAGTCTAAGATTCTTAAATAAAGTGCATACAGTAACCGTTTATTGAAACTCTTCATCTATTTGAGCGGATTCCAGACCGAGCTTCGTCTATGCGCCTTAGGGCACCCGCTGCGCGTTTCACAAGATTATTGAGTTATAAACTTACTCTATAATATTGTCGTATAAATATTTTCTGGAAACCTTTTTCATTTGTAAAACCGTCGCTTTTGTCTGGGAAACTAATAAATTCTAGACATCGCTGACAATGCTTTTTTGTTGTTGGTGTCTGGTATATGCTTTTATTCTACCAATTGTATAACAGAACGGGAAATGCAGAGATTATTAACTGCAATAAGCTGTTTCCAAGGCTGTCTTTTATGAATTTCCAGTGCTTTTTTTAGATGGTGTTGTAGTTTCAATTTTTAGGGTTCCGTACCTCAAAAGGTAAAAAAAGAACCCTTATAAAAACCAAAATTTACCTTAATTCAACTTATTTTATTTTTCGAAATTTTCCCTTTACTTATACTGTAAGACCTTGCTTTTAACAAAAATTGACAATTCTAGGTCAACCGGAAGTACCCTATAGGTTTTGGGTCGAAAACCTGTATGGTAATTCCCATTGATCTAGAATCACGAAATTTGGCAAAAAGCAAGGTACTTACAGCATAAATAAATGAAAAATTCCGACAAATAAAAAAATTGAAAATTAAAGGGTGTCCCCATACATACATAGTTGACGCCAATTAAGATAGTCCTCTGAGTTGTATGGGCGCTCATACAATTTAGAGAACAATGGGTAGGTAAGGAACCCTCGGCGCACGAATTCGACTCGCAATTGACCGGTTTTTTTTTAAATCCTCCTCATCGATTGCAATGGTTAACCTAATTATTATATTGCTTATAAAACTAAAATTATTCTTCACTTAGTATAAATGTTATCTACGTACGTCAGTCCTAATATAACTTGCTAGTCCGTATTAGGGCTTTTCTGTTTAAAAGACATCTAAGTGTCTGCGCTATTGACGCTGCAGGGTGAGAGGAGCTTGCTTCACGATGGTCGTACTGACGCTCTACGACTTTAACCCATACAACACTTTACCGTCGTTTATTTTCCCTGAAGACTGCAATCCGGGTCTCTTTGAGGTAAGAGTGAAAAGGTGTCTTCTAAATCTTTGTGCTTCATCTTTGACCACATCATCGCTTACTATCTGGAGAGATTGTAGTCAAACGAAGATCTATTCAAGATAAAAAACTTACGTTAATTTTTAGGCGCTGACTGTACGATATCAGACGGTGATCGTGTTCGACCATATCGAAACGAATGCTAGTAGTATTAGTTGATTTTGCTAATTGTATATTTAGTTTCACATTTTCTAATGGAAAACGTACAAAAAACTAATTTAACTTTATGAAAAATAGACTGGCTAAGAATTATTTGGAAACAAAGTATTTCACCTAGATTAACTCGCTCTTAAAACGCATCCAAGTAAACCTACCTCACCTGACGGAGGGTCTAAATAGTACCTAAATGTAATTGAACGTCTCCGAACGCCGTGAGTAAGAAAGAGGTTAGGGCGAGTTGTGGCAAAGGAACTGGGCAGTAGGGCACCTCAGCTATAAGGATATTAATCACGAATTCACCTACTGATTAAGGAGTTAGTCCTTCACGAACCTTCAGGCAACCATGCCATTAATTGAGGAGGCAGACTCACTTCAACCGGGTCAGGCACTGTCTAATGACTTTAATTAATCTCCCTATCTTGGCAAATGAGCGTTTAAACTGCCGTTTTGAGATAGGCAGCATTTGCAAGGAAAGCGAGCTCGCGCTGTCTATCAGTCGTGTACCGAAACACCACATATTTTTAGGTTAGGTAAGTACTTCAAAATACCGACTGCCTGTTATGTGTCTTAGGAACAGGTAAGGTAATTAAAATAGAAACAAATTAAGCCAGAATAGGCTGTGCTCTTTTACATTTTTACCCGAGCACCTATTCATTTAAAGTGCACCACCTAAGACGTTTCTGCGGTGGTGTTTCGCCATCACTAACGTAATAATTAATAATTATTTACTGACATCAGCCATAACTTACATTATAAGCGTGCAGAGCTGTTTAATAGGTAATTTGTGATGTAATTTACTAAACTAAAGGGTCCATCTTACTATTGATCTACTAAGGTAAACTACGTTTATAAAAAAACCATAATCTAATTAAAAGGAGCGGTTTTTAGTTGCGTGTAGTAGGTAATATGATAGCTAGAAAGTTCTTTATGTCATCGCCTGACGTGAAAATAACACTCTTCAGATCCTTCTACCAGTCGTTCTACACATGTCAACTCTGGACAGATTATACTCAGAAGTACCACAGCGGCATACGAGTGGCTTACAATAATGTCTTCAGACACATGATGGGTCTGAGGTGCCATTTTAGCGCTTCGGAAATGTACTTAGAGGTTTTGGTTCACTCTTTCAATGCAATCCAAAGAAAGAGGATTGCCTCCTTCATGTCCAGAGTCGACATGTGTAGAAACACAATCGTCAAGAGTCTAGCGGACTGACTGATGCTGACGACAGCGTATCGACGTTGGGTGGAAATAGCCACCTAACATAGGTAAGTAAGACTGAAAATAATTGTAAATGTTTTTTTTTTTAATAATGGCTATTGTATTTTAATTATTGTGTAGTTGTTTTTCTTTTTATTTTAGTTTAGTGTAGATGTTAAAATGGATCATTGTGTCTGCTATCAAGAAAAAAATATTTATTTATTTATTATTTCATCAGCCGTCAACAGGCACTGGTATTCTGATACTTATATAAAATCGGCCTAGTAAGGATACGATTTTTAGGTAATACATATGAAACTATTGGACTGGAAAATTATTCCCGGGAAAAGTTGCGTAGTTTTATATTTATAGACGTTTCATAAGAGACCCATAAAATGTATTATGGAAAGTTTTTTTTATGTAAATACTGTCCGCTTATTTGATAAGCGCTCGCTAAAGCCAATTTACCAAAATTAATCTAAAAGTGAGCACTATCTTGTATTTATTAAATTTTCATCCCTTCGTCTTTCATAGTGCTCCATCTATGAGTTTTCTAATTAAATAGAGACTGTAATTTCACTTAACACCTAATCCTCTAAGAAAAGGTGCTTTGTGTCTAAGTCTAGACCAAGCTCAAAGGATCAATACGACAGACTAAGCCTTCTACTAAATTTGTTTATTTAAGTAACTAACCAACCCCACCCCTCCTTCTATAATTAAATCGGTGGATATATAATTCAGATATTTTAACATAATTAACTATATTAACAAAAATAATCTTTCTACTATATAAAAATCGCGTGTCACGGTTTTATTGATCGCACTCCTCCGAAACGGGTTGACCGATTTTAATGATTTTATTTTTTGTATATTTGTTAGGTATGAGAATAGGTCGTAAAGCATTTTTCACCCTCTTATCCCTCCCATTTTTTAATCGCGATTTTATTGTTTTTGTGCGAACAATATTCATATAATTTAACCGTCGTTCATTGACGTGAAGTCATTTACATAAAGTGTGGCGTCACTTTGACAAGAGTGTTTTATATAATGTTTATGCCGAAGATCCCACTGGAACGCAAAATTTCAAACGTGCGAAGCCACGTGCGGCTCAGCTAGTGTACACATATTTTTATGTCTCTATAAAAAAATTATTGAATCATCTAAAGATCAAAAACGATCTTTAGTTCAACTGCTCCAAATCACTACCAGACGGAAGTTTCCCCAAGATACTTGTTATATTGTCCGCTGAATTACAAAGCTTATGCGTTGATAATGCCAGATCTCCAATCAGACGCCCAAAATCAATTTTAAATAGGCGAAGGTGCCCGGATTTTCCTAATTGCGCCACTTGAGATTTTGAGATTTTTAACTTAATTGAATATTCATGTTCCCGTATGCAACCTTATACCTTATAATGTAGGCCAAAGTCCAATGATTTTCACGCCAAAGACTGATGCCCACAATAGTACGGGGAATTAAGGGCCCCTACGCCCGAACTAGGTGTAAAAAAAACCGGCCAAGTGCGAGTCGAACTCGCGCACTAAGGCCATAAAAACCGGCCAAGTAATCTATAATAAATATTTTCTTTTATTTTCTTTCACACAATAGCACAATTTTATTTATTTACCTTATTTTAGGTTGGTGCCGATTAAGCTAGTCCTCTAAATTATATGAGCGCCCATATAACTCAGAGGACTACTCAATTGGCGTCAACTTGTATGTATGGGGACACCCCTTAATTTACAACTTTTTTAATTATTAGAAATTTTCCTGTATTTGTGCTTACAGTTGACCTAGAATTGTCAATTTTGGTTAAAAGCAAAGTCTTACAGCACAAGTAAAGGAAAAATAACGCAAAATAAAAAAAAATGAAAGTTAAGCTAAAGTTTGGTCCTTACAAGTTTTCGTGAAAATCTAAATTTGCCCATATCTTTTTATCGTGTTAACTAAGGACCTTGATTTTTATACACCTAAATGGGATGATATACCTCAGTATCTGGTATAAATTTCAACTTGCTAGGTCCACCCGTTACTGAGAAAATCGGTGGTGACACACGGACAGACGGACAAGAGAGTGATCTTACGAGGGTTCCTTTTTTACCTTTTGAGGTACGGAACCCTAAAAAAGCAAATTTTATTATTAATATTATAAAATAAACATCATCTTGGGTACCACTGAAGTATGTAAATTAATTTATTTGTGAATATATTTATATTAATAATTATTAATAAATTATAATTTAATTTAATAAATCTAATTTTATTTAGTAAAATGGATTTAACGGAAGACCAGCGCTGGTTGTTGCAACCAGCATATGCGGAGCAACTATAGATTGTGCATACATTTAGATTTGTTTTTATGTTCTTTTTTACTTTTCTTGTTTTTTTTTATTTGATTTTATGTGTTAACGCTATATGTTGCAAATTAAATATTATTCTATTCTATTCAAACAGATACAGTCTATTCTCCCGGTTATAATTACCAAGACAGAGTTGGACACAAACAATTGGACCTATGACATAAGGCAGATTTCAGACAGTTTTTTTATTGAAAGCTGTCGAATACGCATCTGTGTGGGGTTAGGACTACGTATTATCTGCTCGGTGTTATGTATTTAATTTCCAAGTCGACCTGAAAAACTGATAAACCACCTACTCCATGCATTGATTAACTTGGAGAAACGTCGATTTACGTCCCGTTCACCGGATTTTCCTCCTAATGAGACCATAAAAGCCATAATGAAATCGCACACAGTGGGACGTTAGGCCGATCGCAGATAGGCAACAATAGTCGGACAAAACAGAACATCAGGCTTTTATTAAGATAAGATAAGATAATCACTTTAGACAGGACACACAAAGACAGGTGTGCAATACCTGACTTTACTAAGCTAAGGTATACAACCATATCTTATCCATGTCTATTTTGTTAAACTCATTTAATATAGTTTATTTGTATTTTTATTATTCTTGAACAAGTATGTTGTACATATAGTACATGTACAACGTACTTATATTTACTTACTTACATGTTGTACATTTTGACGACCTCCGTGGTGCAGTGGGCGAATAGCCGGCTGAGACACAGGAGGTAGCGGGTTCGATTCCCGCCGCGGAACAAATGTTTGCACGATCTACAGATATTTGATCCGGTTCTGGTTGTGTCTCTATATATTATAAGTATGTATTTAAAATATATATATATAAGTATTCTATCAGTTAGCTGGTTCCCATAGTACAAGCTCTGCTTAGTTTGGGGCTAGATAGCGCTGTGTGAAATGTACAGAAATATTTATATTTATTTATTTTGTATATGTTTATTAGTAAAGGTAGTTTATGTAGGTCTATGATCATAAGTACACCGCGGTCTTTTTGATTTTGTTATGTCCTATCCATCCAAAGGTTCTCTGGAACAACGCTTTTAGCGATAAGACCACCCATTGTACTTACCTTAATTTATGTAATTTGTAATTTTGTTTGATTTATTTTATTTTATTTGTTTTATTTGGGTAATAAACAGTACAATAGAGAATACAAATAGGTATATATAAAATTAATACTAAAACCAGTGATGTTTCCACCATAACATAATTCATTAAAAAAAAATTTGTGAACAGACTAACATAAATGTCCACTAAAAAAATATAAACTGTTATAATGGTAACACATATTGCAACTAAAATTTAAAGAAAATGTATACAAGACTAAAGAGCAACTAATATAATTAGTACATACTAAATCATTCATTGGCTATTGCAGACAAAACTTACCTTCGGAACCCAGCCGCAGTTGAGTGGAAAATATCAATGTGGACAAATCTTTTATGACAAGTTTCGCACACTCTATTAAGAAACATATTTTTATTATAATTCGGAAATTGGCGTCCAAGAAGTTTTCTTTCTTCTAGAAGAAAGTCTAGGGCAGCACAGATATTTTCAAGCAACAATTCAGAATCGATTTTGTTATTGCATTAGAGAGTATATCTATCTACTATTAAAAATAAAGTACACTTTAGATCATAGGTACAATGGGCGGCCTTATCGCTAATCGCGATCTCTTCCAGGCAACTTTTGGATGGATATGATCTATGTAAAATGACATATATTCTTCATATTGCGACTTCAAAGCACACGTCGCTGTCTTCACTGCAAGTAACGATTTCGTACATACATTTTTCCCTGTTTAGAAATAATTGTGTTGTCTCTTTTACCTCCAAAACAAAGCATTTCTACAATCCCAATTCAAAAATTACTCGAGATCAAAGAAGACCCGAAGGAAATGTAAAAAATGCTGATCATAAAAAGATGTCGATTCCTAAAATTGAAGGGTAGGGTATTAAATTCAGCAGCTGACCCGCAAGGGAACAGAATTTTCACTCAAACTATTATACTCATGGCAAAAATCCTCTCCATCCAATAGTTGTCTTGAAGAAATTGCTTTAAAGCGACAAGACCACCTAATGTAGTATTTGCTTTATGTTTTATATGTTATATTTATTTGAAAGGATTAAGCAAAAAAAATACACTAAAGTTTTTTTATTTATTTCATTAGCTGTTCGAGATAACCAGACGATTCTCAACTCGTCCTAGCTTAGCACAAAGCACGTAAGCACTCAGTCGTAAATGCAACATTAGATGACAAGAATGCACATTAAGATGACGATCCCGAGTATAAAATTGGTTAAGTGTTGTCGAACGCCTAAAGGTGGCCTATAAACTCAAACGTTAAGGCTGGCCACTATACTATACAAAATTATTTTATAAACACTATCGCCTGGTAGTGATCGGGAGCAGTTGAGCTATCTACAGATCGTTTGAAACTGTGTTCAGATGATTCAAATGCTTCTTTGAAAACCAATGTATTTCATGAATAAGTAAGGACTGAAAATGTTCTAAGACTGAAGCATTGATTGCCCCACAGGTTAAAATAATCATAGCAGTTAAATATTATCTATCTTGAATTACTAACGTCGGAAAATTATAACCAAAAATTTTAACCAAATGTCATTAGAAATACCGACAGTAAGCTACAAAGCGACTCTAAAATGCTCTTTTTTCTATGAATTTCTCTAACTGTGGCCAGCGGTTGACCCTCCGACAGATAGATAAAAATCATGGATAGGCCATCCCTATCCTATCTCTGTTTATAGAAACGCTGATAGCTACCAATAGTAAGTGTTTTAACTGTTGGTAACGAGTAAGTAAGTTATTGAGAACGGTCGTAAGTGAGCTGAGTTTGATAATTTCCCATAGCATTTGACAGTTCTTGATAGCCATTTTAAGCAGTTGATAAGCGTTTTACTTATCAAACAGAGGTCATCGGGTGATGTTCATGTTACGGAATAAGGGGGTTGATGATCTTGACATCAGTGATTTGACAATCCATAGAATTATAGCATTTGAAGATTCTTGATAACAATCTTGGGTAGATGACAAGCGATATACTTGTCAATCAGTAGCCATTTTCAAGTTACGGAATAGGGAAGATGGTCTTGACATCACGTCATAAAAATATAATGTTCTGTTTTAATTTCAAATTATTTGCTCGCTACCCGTACGAAGCCAGAGTGGGTCAGCTAGTTACGATAGAA
Source organism: Philereme transversata (assembly GCA_963924445.1). Taxonomy (NCBI): domain Eukaryota; kingdom Metazoa; phylum Arthropoda; class Insecta; order Lepidoptera; family Geometridae; genus Philereme; species Philereme transversata. The sequence continues at coordinate 23,822,520 of OZ004338.1, forward strand.
ATAAATACATAATTATTATAAGCTATTATTTTTTATAATTTCTTTATGCACAAAAAATATGTGCAGAGGTGACTCAATGCTTAACATTGGCGGTCAAAAACTCGAAACCCAAGATGAACCACCGAAAACGAATGCTCTACATTATGCGTCAGTAAAGCCTATTTGGAGTGACATAGGCCTAGGTGAGCGGAGGCAATATCGGAAACTCATTAATAACGTTACAGGGTGCGCCTAATTTCACCGTGACTTTGCCATATTTTCTAAATGGATCAATTTTGCGGTTACTAACGATTTTCAGCATACAAACTTCGCTTTGGTGATTCAAAATTAAAATCATTGCGATATTAGGCAATTTATTTTTGTTTTTATTTTTCAAACAACTTTTTATGTTGGTACTTCTAGTGGGTATGATAACTTTTATTACAAATAATTAAATAATGCTCGATATTTCACAAGCTATTTAGCCCCAAACTAAGCAAAACTTGTACTGCTGGATGTAATGAAACCCGATAACTGATACAAATATTAATATATTTATTTCAGGTCTGAATCAAACCAAAAACCTCCAGCGTCTAAGGCTACTGCGCCACGGAGATCGTCGATAACAAATCACTAGGACCATAGCTAAGTTAAATACTATCACACCAATATTATAAATGCGAAAGTTTAGATGTTTGTTCATTCATTTATTTGTTTGTATGTTTGTTTGTTACTCAATCACGTTGTAACGGCTGGAACGATTTCGATACAAGTTCGAAAGAGTTCGAGTAGATTACAACCTGGATTAACACATAAGCTACTTTTTACTGCATAAATCAGGTCCCATGGGCTAAAAATGGGGTGTCAAGTCAAGTTGCAACAGCGAGATTAGCTTTGTATCTAGGTTACCTACACATTTAGTAGTGTAACACGCACGAAGTCGCGGGCAATAACTAGTTATTTATAAAGTTAGCAAAAGTTTAATATTATTTTACATAGCTTAAAGAGTTAGCAAGTTAAAATGGGCAAGTCACATAACTCGGAGCACTGACGGCCGTTGGGACAGAAAGGTCCTTAATTGGAGACCAGGCACTGGAAAGCGTCGCGTAGGAGAGCCACATAATATTGTTATAAAGGTTGCTGTGAGGGTGCAGGCTGCGCTCAATCAGTCACTCTAAAAATCTACACGAAAGACCTATGTTAAAAACCAGCGCTTTGGTTGATATCATTATGTTGAATTGGCAAGTTGATGTAATTAGTTATGGGAGCAAGCCTATTTAATTCGAAAACGTTTCTCAGAGAATACAGTGTTGAATTTCAGTCAAGTGCTGCATCAAGCTTTAAATTATTTGAAAGAAGAAATACATTTAATTGACTCACATAATAACACACGAGATAAATTACTAAATATCAAAACAACAGTGACTTAACATACAAAAATAATAGATTTAGGTTTATATAACATAAAGTCCTTCATTCTGTGTGAGCCAAACATGCCCCTAAATAAAAACAAGACTGTTCAAGTACGCGTAGGACTCGCGCACCGAGGGTTCCGAATCTAGATAGATTTATTTATGTTCATTAAGCAGCGCCATCTAGTTATGTGACAGGTAAACGAAGAAAACTTTTGAGACCACTATTCTAGATAGAGACTTCGTTATAATTTTCCTGTAATTTTTGTACACATCAATTATATCAGTTTCAAATTTTTCACTTATCAAACTTCGGAGATTATAGGCAATGGTATTATTTCGTTATTTTTCATCATAACTCCAAAACTATATACATTCACATCATCACATCACATCACACTTCACACTAATATTATAAATGCGAAAGTTTGGATGTTTGAATATTTATTTGTTCGTTTGTTACTCAATCATGTCGTAACGGCTGAACCAATTTCGATGAAATTTAGTATGTACGTAGATTATAACCTGAATTACCACATATGCTACTTTTTATCTAATAAATCAGGTCCTATAGGATAAAAATGGGGTGTCAAGTCAAGTATCAAGTCAGCCAGTTTAGCTTTATTTCTAGATTACCTTCACATTTAGTAGTGTAAAGCGTACGAAGTCGCGAGTAACAGCTAGTACAAAATAAAAATAATTGGTTTTGGAATGTTTAAATTAATTTCTTTAGTATGATACCCCACTTGACCTAGTAAACCTATTTTTAAATTTTAACCCGCGCCGTTTTGGCTCATTTGGCCATCAAAACGAAAATGTTTTTAGATTTTTTTGAATAGCAATAGAGGAAAACCGGTATTATAAATGACTATTCCAAATTTCATGCCGACAGGTTAATTGCTAAGATAATTAGCTATGACAGACGGACAGACGGCCGGACAAAGTAGCACCATAAGGGTTTCGTTTTACCATTTTGGTCCAGAACCCTAAAAAGTATTAAAGGTTGAGATCTGCACTGGCTCAGTCACTCTGGAATACTACGGTAAAGACCTATGTGCATCAGTTGTCGTGCTATGGATTATAAGTACAATTACAAATTCCATTATAATAAATAAGCATTTCCCAGATTAATTTCCCTTCGAGGTAACGAAATATTATTTCGTGAAATTATACTCGATTCTAGGAAAGTTAAGAATAACACACCGTGGCAACTAAAGTAATTAAATGTAAGGTGAGGCTTGTTAAATAAATACGAATAAAGGTATATAAAGCCAAGGGGCATATTTAATTGGGGTACCAAATGACCCAGTAGAAAAATTACTTCTGAAAACTTTGGGGGCGAAAGTAGATAGAAAACGCTTTATTTACAACACACATAAATAAACTTAAAACATATAACTAGACACGCTTATATACCAATGGCGGTCTTATCGCGGAGAGATATTTTTTAGACAACCGGGATTACCTACTGCACCAGTCACCACAGATCAATTTTGAAAACTTTAGCAAAAAGACAGATTATTGCGGCCTGCACCTAATTACTACCAGCATCGTTTATCAGGTCATCTTTCTAGTAGAGGTTTATCCCAACGGCCGTCAGCTAACGGGGGGGGGGGGGGGCAAACCGGGGCGCGCTTACATTCATGTTTGAAAAAAAAAATTAAGCGATGATGTGGTCTAAGGTGAAGCACCCCACATCAAATTTCTGCCCTGGTTTGGAAATGACATGATGACCCAAGATGACAGGTCACGTTTCTGTACCATAAGTCATCATTGTACACAATTACTGTTTTCTTTTAACACAAGTGAAAGAGAAGCAAGTGAATAAGTTTGTCGGCTTATGTTCCAGCTATGGCAACATTGTACGCAGAAAACAAAATACTTGAAACAAGACACAGACAAATATAACTAATTAAACCGACATTCGTATAATTACAAATATATATGTATGTAAAATTATATATACATAATATGTAAAGCCAACGTCGTGGTCGGCCGAGAAAGCGCTGCGCATTGGCGGGATGATTAGGACGCCTTTGAGAGAAGATGGTGGGGGACAGAGGAGGGATAATTGGAGGGATTGGGGAAGACCTTTGCCCAGGAATAAGAAAAAAGGTTAAAAAAAATGTTCTGGACATGACGTCAGGCGTTTTTGATGGACGCTTTATAGCTGTTTAATACATTTCTTAATAATTATTTATTGTTGTTTTAATCTTAATATTTTTGCTGGTAAAGTCTAGTAGATGTACTTCTTGATACAGCAGTGGGCGTTATTAGATGAGACGTGATGTGACATATTTTAGTATGTTATACAACCACTAGTTTGAACCTTGTGGGAATAAAGTAAGTAGTTCCTCACCAGTTTCACACGCAACGCTGAGTAGTTGCATGTAACACATACAATATACTCGTATTTACAAATCATTCAAAGTTTTTGTCCCGCAGCCTAAATCGCAACTTCTAGCTTATCAGTTGGATAAATGCTAACCTTTCCACAGACGTCTTTTAATAATTACCTAGTATACATGTATAGTATAGTTTGACTATCATTATTTAGGTAGGTAAAATTAGATACCTACTTACCTAACTAAGGTATCTAAGTTAAAATATAATAATATATAATATGTAAGCATGCGTAGATATAGTTTTATACCTTGAAATTACTTGACATTATGATTAAAATAAAATATATAAATATTGCTGGACATTTCACACAGCGTTATCTAGCCCCAAATTAAGCAGAGCTTGTACTATGAGAACCAGATAACTGATAGAATACTTATATACATTTTTTTTTGTAAATACATACTTATAATATATAGAGAAACAATTATTATTGAAGCTATACTTCATTTGGCGCGATGGAGAAAAATGATGAGAGTGAATTTTTACGATGCGTGCGCACACCGACACCTAAATTTAACAGCATGAAGTTAGTTCTAGGTGGTATGAAAATTGATAACTATGTTCAAGTTGTATATTCTAATATTTTTATATGTAGAACACGTGTTTCGTAAGGGTACAATTAAACAGTGTGAATAAATAAATATTATTTTGGTGTTTTTATTAAATCAATTTCATATACGACGGTGATACTAATAATTTATTATTTATTTAAATAAAATCTTTTTGGTTAATTTTAATATTTATCGTTAATCACTACTGCATTTTAGTTATTTTTTTTCCATACGCCAAAGAAGTATAACTTCTAACGCGTGTACATAAGTACACACACTCTTTTTTTTTCCACTTGACATTATGATCATAATTATTTTCACTTGACATTATTATTATTACCCGATAGCTTGACATACCTTTGTTCTTCTACTGTATTATTTGACATATGCCGCTTACTATTTTAATTTAATTGATTTGACATGTTTAATTCTAGGTTTAATTGCCGTACTTTTGAAAAGGCGCAAATCCATCTTGCAGTGCCCTTACAGGGTATATGTACATACTTCTAAGCTACCTACCATCTAAGCATAAAAATGTATGTATAGGTACATGTAAGCAGAATAAATGAATATGAATATGAAAATATTATAAAAAACTAATTACCTACTTACTTGTGTACGTACATACTCTATCTAGGTGAGTGGGTCTATCTATTAATTAAATACCTAATTAAATATTGGGTATACCTACTTACCTGGACGTTTGACGTAAGTTTGAGTATTAATATCTATTTGTATACTGTCCGACATGTGGCGGACGCCGCTACCAAACAAACTAGAGCTACAGCAAGTTAATTAACATTTCATGTCCTGTTTGTGATGTTCTTTCATATTTTCTTATCTAGACTATATTTTCGACGACTTAATTAATCTAAAATTAGAGTAAACATAACCCTCCTTTGACAGTCGGTCATTATGCAAGAATTAATGAATGTTAATTATTTATTATACCTAGAGTAGGTATAGTTTTAATTATAAAAAAATATATTTAAGTATAATGTGCCATCTTTTACGGACAACCTTAGGATGAAGATAATATTTACGTAATGGAAGATTGTACTAGAATATCTTATTACGCGTTTATACCCAACGATCTATTATTAATACCTTTAAAGTGTTTTGCAATGCTCAGATGTACCTACAATATGTAAATAGGATATACTACTCAATTGCAAGTCAAAGTGAATTAATGAGATGTCACACATTATGCGGGCTTGCTTGTCTTACGTCCGGTTCCTATAAATGTAGTTACCCACCAACTATACGATTCCCTTTGAAAAGTGTCTATAATTTTATAATTTTTAAGGAGAAACGTGTCATTATCTATCGGTTACCACCAATGTTTATAGGAACCGGCCATTAATCTAGTCAAGGTACCTAGGTAAGCATATTTAGATATAATTTATACTTTGAAATTACTTCAAATTATGATTTTTATTATGTTTCCTCTTGACTTTATAATTATTACCTGATAGCAGCCGCTAATTATACATGTTCTTTTATTGTATTATTTGACATATGCTGCATAAACTATTTTTTTTGTTGAGATTCTCTGTTTAATTGTTGTACTTTTTGAAACGGCTCAAACCCAACTTACAGTGACCTTACAGGCTATATGTACTTACTCCCTAAGCTACTTACTATCTAAGCTGAAAAATGCATGTAAGCAGAATAAATGAAATAAAAACAATAAATTTTAACTAAAACTCGAAAAAAAAATTAAATAAATTAGTAATAGTTTTATAGGAACAATTCAAAAATAACTATGAAAGTTAAAAGTTCTGAGATAATAAAGACTCTAAACTTGAATAATAAAAAATAACTAACTTAAAAATAATACTTACATACATTAAACTCGCGAAAAACAAACACGTACACGACCTTTATACCACAAAGTAGTCCACCGTAATACTATTTAATCAATGACGCTGACGAAGAGGTTTTTAAATTCAATTCTACTTCGAGGCGTAGCGATCTACGATAGAGCCACGACGGCTACGACGCTACGTCGTAGCGACCGCCCCCGACCGTTCCCACGCCAGACTGACTTCTACCCGCCTTCAACCCCTAATATGAATTCTCATATCTGACTAAACTACTGCACCATAATTTCCACATTTTAGTAAACGTATTTGTGTAACGTCTAAAAGCTTCAGTGCTTCTTTTTAAGGTTGGAGTAAAAATTGAATTTTTATTGGCACATATTTGCTTTTGGAGCGTTAAAGTGCTCAGGTAGAAACCTTATAAGCCGTTAAGGCCAAATGTTACGGTATTATATTTGCGTCATGAACTAATGGATTTATGTTGGGGTTTCTGTGGTCATACGTAGGAGAGTTAAAGAATATTTCATAGTTACACAGAAATAATAACTGTGAATAATGCAACCCAATTTCATTATTCCATTAGATTCACTCAAAGCCACCGCAATGCAAAAACTCCACAAATTTACCTCACGGATATTTCCAATTTTATCCGTTCTCTTTGAATTTACGTTCCAGTGAGGCACAATCACAGTTTCTAGATGCGACACGCAAATGAAAACATATCGCTCTGTGGGGAATCCCCGTATACAAACTTTATCAATTGATTTCCTTCATGTCCTGTGGGAGTGGAATACATTTTTGTTTGCTTTGAATATTCAGAGGTGGTTCTATGACAGAACGTGCCTTTTGCGAGTTTAATGCGGTGTTTGCGGAAGAATTATTTGCATTTGCTTTTATTTTCTTACCTCCGTATTTGAGTTTATTGACAGCCTTAGTTTTACATCATTCTGACTATTTCCAAAAAAAAAAACTTTAATTAATTTGTTCAAACATAAAACAAATCGAATATTTTCTAGAAAATATTTCCGCTCAATCTGTAACCTATATCTAATCTATACACAAAGGTTGGCTTAAAGAAAATGCTACTTAGCATCAAGTTCCTTTTTTTATTTATTTTTTTTTATACTACTAAGTTAGCAAACATGCATACGGCCCACCTGATGGTAAGCAGTTACCGTAGCCTATGGACGTTTGTAACACCAAAGGCTCGCGCGTTGCCGACCCTTTAAAATTTTCAAAGTGCCCTTTTTGAAGAAACCTATACTGTAGTCCCTAGGGAAAACCTCGGCAGGGAGACCATTCCACAAGCGAAGTGTCAGCGGGAGGAAATTCCTCTGAAACGCGACCACATCATCTCCAAAGTGTGTGGATGGATTATTAGTGTAATATAAAAAAATATATCTATAAATCTGCAAAATTAAAGAACTAACTATATTCGGACCATTGAAGTTCCAATTTCATTACATTAATGGTACGTAACATATTGTATGAGCTCCTTTACGAGCGCACCATGTGGTTACATTGAAGAAAATTCTAATATTTTGAGTAGTGCTTACAACGAAGAACTTTGTGTAATAGTTGTAAAAAACGTGGCTTTTACACGACCTTTGGCCTTCTGTAGTACCACTTTCATTCATCTGAATATTTTATAGGTCTCGGTAGAGGAAGGTACTCGTGTCACGGCATATCGTAGATACATTAGATCATAACCTGATACGTGCTTTGGTTGGGATTGAAGCTTGGTTTTTAAAGGCCCAGTGGTTTACAAACATTGAAGGACAAGAACAGACAAACTCTGTGAGAACAGCTATAACCGGTTAGTTACTGTCCTGACTGCACTGTCTTCTGGCCTTGCCCACAACAAATTTTATAAAGAAACCGTATTATAGAAAAAGTGAAGAGTCAATCTTATTTCACTGACATTTCCCAGAGGATTAGCAAGCTTAAGTGGCAGTGGGTAGGGCACATAGCACGAAGAACTAACGGCCGTTGGAGCAAAAAGGTTATCGAGTGGAGACCACGCACTCGAAAGCGCAGTGTACGGAAAAACGACCTGATAAGGGTTGCTTGGAGCTATTCGGTGTAGGCTGTACAAGATCGAGCCATCTGGAAATCTAACGGAAAGGCCTAAATTCAGCTATATACGTCTTATGGCTTATATCATGATGATGATGAAGACGATGAAATCTTATTTTAGCGGTATACAGAGCTGCTCCAAGGAGTTCTTGAGTAATTTGGGCATATAGCAAAGAAACATAGTGGCAACCTAGAGAAGCATGTCATCACTGCCAAAGTTGAGGGGAAAAGACCTCGGGGCATTGCCGTGGTCTGATCATATCCGTACCACTCTCGACTCTAAGATACATAATGCCATACATATCGCCACCAACAGACACCAATTAGCGTAACTAATTATTAACAAATAATATTTTAACATGTATATTTTACTAGACTTATGTAAACTTTCTTATCATAAGTAACATTCTTTTTAAATTTTTTTTTGTGTTTTTGAGGGATGGCTTAGCTTCATTTTATTTTCTGCCCGCGACTTCGTCTGCAATTTTCTGGATCTCGACAACGCAATTGCAGATGAAGTCGAGGGCATACAGCTTGTTAGAAATAGTATTTTTTTAAACTGAGCTGATGTAAACTACTTGATTTTTATTAATTCATTATACTTTTTTAGCTTTATGGTTACCAAAATCTTAAATTATTCTATTATAAATTATATCTATTTGTCTAGACATACAAGACAAATAGAGAATAATTTAGTGCAGTAGGATTTTTTGTGATAATTAATTTATTAGAGACCTGTAATTGGCGGTATAATTTCATTAAATAGTAATAAAAGACACTTTTTTTTAATTGTAGTTGTTGGTCTTTTCAATAAAAAAAAAATAAAAGACGATGATAAATTATACATTCACACATAGACTCGCCTACCCTACTCTCTCTTATTAACTTCAATATTAAAATCAGATGTCGTAATCCACGTCTACGAGTACATACCTTCACCACAATGTCTACACAAACAACACATCTTTCAAACTTTCGCGATCACTGTACATAATTATTAATTAAAACGGGTATTTATCGCGTATGTACCTTTTTTATGATGAGTCAACCCGTGGCCACGCCTGTTGCAATACAGCCGAAACCTCAGGATAATAAATAAAAAAGGTAGGTTCATACGCGATAAATACCCGTTTTGATCAATAATTATAAACAACATATCTTTCAGAATCTTTAATCCACTAGTCAAAATATGTTGCCTATACATATATGATGATCTGTTAGTCAACCATAGCAATGTAATAGACGTTTTAAACTAGTGGTTCGCCTCGAACTGCGATCTTGCGAGTCTCCCATAAAACAAAAATATGTTATTCGTAATCTTTGAGCATCAAAATAGTGCCACGAAATAAACTACCACCTACTTGACCTACAGTTTCTTTCAAATTACAGGTAACGGGAGTTCGTGTAATTTGCTTACTCTTTTTTGGGGTACAAAATGCAGTTATTCTGGATTTCAGACTTTTGCCTACATATGTGTCACTATATTGTCACTATATTGTTTGCCTATATTGTACACAAATACCAAATTTCAGCGTTGTGGGGTTACTGGTGTACCCTGTGAATTTTTTCAAAGTTTTGTTTTTATTATAGCTAATAACTCAAAAACTACAAAGTTTAAAGTAAAAATAAAAACGGGGTTGAGATGTACTTATAAAAACCTTTCATTTGACATCCTACTGGACCCAATAGTCTCATTTTCATTTTTTTGAACCCCTTTTGAACCCCAATATCTCAACATATTTTTGATCCATATTTCCACAGATCCATAGATCCACATCCATATTTTTAAGTCGTTTATTTACACCAAATTTTTACCATCATTACCTTCCTATGTATTAAATTTCACGATGATCGGATCAACACTTCGAAAGTTATCCTTGGACAAACAAACAAACATACATACAACGCCGATTTGCCCAAGTTGATTTGGAGATCATGACAATTTCTTCATAATTTTTTTCTTCGTGAATTTTTCTGATACTTTAATAGTTATTCTGCTATTCGGGGCAAAAACAAATCCAACAAATCAAAGATTATCAAAATCGGTCCCGCCATTTTTGAGTTATAAATGGTGTAACTAACCCGACATTGTTTTATATATACCTATAGATTTACTTCATATTTGCTGGATGTGTTCTGTTTTGTGTGCTATATGTAATAAATAAAAATAAAATAAGCGAATTAAAGATAAAATCATGGAGGGGGCACTACCCTCAGCATTGAGGAATATAACTCAAGAGGCTCTAATCCTAAATGTTCTCTAACGGTACCGAAAGGTTATTAAACAAACCAAATGATTCCAATACAATGTCTTATATTTTCTTCTTTATTTTGAGTTTAAGTCATTCATTTATGTATTTTTTTATTTTTATATAAGCGTATTAGTATGTATGTATGTACATGTAGTAGGTTAGGTACACCATTACACCCCAGGTATTGTACACATAGTTCATTCCATCCGAAGGTTGTCTGGTAGAGATCGCTATTTAGCGATAAAACCACCAATTATAACCATATATTTACGTTGTTATTTTTTATTTGTATTGTTTTATGGAGTGTAATAAAGAATTATCTAATATAATCTATTCGCATGGGAAATGTGCGGGCGGAGTATTGTAGTAACCACATATTAGATGACACGTGGAATTTCAGTGAGATAAGGACTTATGAGACCGTTGGAAGTAGTTTATTTAAATAACTTCTAGCTTCCGCGCACGGCTTTGCACGTATTTGTCACCAAAAAGTAGCCTATGTATTAATCCAGGACATAATCTATCTATGTACGAAATTTCATTGAAATCGGTTCATTACGACGTGTAAGCGAAACATAAACAAACAAACAAACTCAATATCACATTTACAATATTGTTATATGTTATTAAAGTTGCACTTATCTATCTGCCATCCAAGATATGACACTAATATAGTTTATTTATTCGTACAAAACGATGACCCAAAAGTGTGTCATAAATTGCGATGGTACCGTAGATAGTGAATAATAAATGACACTCGTAAATCTCGTATGAAAAGCCTATAAATCTAACTGGTAGTTCTGCACAGGTTAACCACAGACGGGAGGATTTACCAACATTACCTGTCGTGGTTTCACTCTGGCAGGTAGAATGTATTATCCAAAATAATATATCCCAGGTTCATAACAAGGTCCTGTTAATTGAAACCCACGATAGAGGGAAGGGAATCTTAGGGCTAACCCTACACTAAGCCCTCCTTGCACAACGATCCCTTATCGTATTTAGCGACGAAATATATTTCTATGTGACATATTTGTGTGTTTTGACAACTCTCTAAATATATTTTAGTCACTTAGGAAATGTTTTTAGTGGCTAAATATGATTTATGGCAGGTCCTATATCCGTCGGTAACCGAGTACGTATGTAATGTCGCTCGCTAATAGTTATTTGCAAGCAATAGTTAGCGACAATATTTATTTGTACCGCTTAGGCTTCGGCCTTTCAAACCCATATAAGATCTGATGTTTAATGTAATGCTCATCAAAGCTTACATGTGTTTAAATCTTTATATATAAAATTCTTAAACTACAATAGGTATGTATCGTAACACGAAATAAGTACCTACTTTAGGTAAAATTTTATTTGTATAAGTTTTGAGAAGCGCTTTAGCTTAATTAACGTTGTAAATTATGATTGTTCATTCTAGGATTTAATTCACACTGGAATTGTACTAGTTAAGCTTTTATAATCTAATAAAGAACTTTTAAAATTGAATTGAATTGGTAACCGAGTACGACTCGTATCTGCTTGTGTCAAACTTTTGACACGTTTTCAAGGAGAAACGAGACGTAGCTTGTTACCAACGGATATAGAAACCCGCCATTAGAGAATTGTCAAATTATACAAATACGTCAAATTTAAACATGTTTAGTCGCTAAATACGTTTAGGGAATGTTGTGAAAGCCGGGCTAAAAATGTTAAGGCATCGATGCGAAAATCGCCCTAAGATTCCCTCTACCATGGCTTTCAACTATCATAAATGTACATAAAACAGTCAATCATAGTCATTTTCGTGATTGTTTTCAGTCATTAATATAAATACGGGGTTTATCACGTACCTACCGTTTTATCTGTGTTTCGACCGACAATGGTTCGACAATGACATGTCTTCATAATGCAAGAGATAGTGGAGTGAGTGAACCTGGTAGAGACATAGTTAGTGTTGTGTGTTTGCCTGTACCGAGAACTACCAAAGAGAGCAGCAGTGATTATAATGATGATGACGTAGCCTGTCAATACGTTGAGCCATCGATAACGCAATCCTCCCCACCGCGCCCGTCTACTCGCGCGCACAGGGTTGCGGTGCGCAGTGCGAGGCGAGACGTTATTTGGAGCGGATCGCACTTACCATGATGAAGGTTCACGAATTGAATCGAAAGTCGAAACACCAATTAAACGCTACGTGATAAATCCCGTATTTATAATAGTATAAGATTGTTGTGTAATATTTGTTTATAATTCATCATCTCACCACCATAGGGCGTCCACTGATGCACATAGACCTCCCCCATATAATTCCAGATTATATTATAAATGATGAGATTCGTAGACAAACCAAGGTCATTGACAGATCAGAGGCAGGCTGAAGTGGCAGTGGGCAGGACACATAGCTCGCAGAACTGACGGCCGCTACAGCAGAATGTTTCTCGAGTATCGATCACACCCAGGAAAACGCAGTGTAGGACGGCTCCCCACCAGATGGAAAGCCTATCAATAAGGTCATTGGGAGCCGTTGTGTGCAGGCCACACAAGGTCGGTCATTTTGTAAATCTATGGGAGAAGCCCATGCGTTACAATGATGATGCTGATGTGGGAACCATATTGTTTAATATCGTTTGTAACCGTAGTCTTATTACGTATTCCAGTTGTTGCCGCTGTTGCCATCGCCGGGTAGGCCGTACACGTAAAATACGCACTGTAGGTTAGAAGGGGAAAAATGAATGCATCAATGAAAACACTTTATTGTACACAAAGCACAAAGAAAACACAAAGCAATTAGTACAATGGACAGTCTTATCGCTTAAAAGCGATCTCTTGGGAAGGCCTGGCCAAACGACAGGTGGCTGTATAAAAAACACAAGACACAAGTTTTTGTTAACATTTAACAGCGACAGTAACTGGGTTACGTTATAAAAGTACAGGTTATATAATAGTAGATGGAATATCGTAACGGATAACAAGCTTAATCATGATGACGATTCTATGTTTTCACTTCCTAGAATATACAAGGTTATACAGGGTGCTTCAAAATATTATATTACAGTAAACAAGTAACGTTTTAACATAAAAATAACCGACTTAAACAAACTACTAAATTGATTTTGATGAAATTTCTATGACACCAATATGAAAGTATATCCTTTCAAATAAAAAATGAATTCCCAAATCGATTGATAAATGACGGTGTTCTGAGGTTATATAAAATTTGAGGGTTGCCCTCGATTTTTTTGGGATCCCATCATCAGATCCTGGCTTGGTGCCAATGGGACCACCTGGAAAGTATACCCTTTTAAACAAAAAAAGAATTTATCGAATCAGCCCAGGCGTCTTCGAGTAATCGGGGAACATACATACAAAAAAAAGATACAGTCGAATCGAGAACCTATTACTTTTTTGAACTCGGTTAAAAAGGGATATTCAACAAATTATTTTTGCTGGAAATAAATTAAGAAATGTATATTAAATATTAAAAGTATGTATTGACAACAAAATAAAATAGGTATTCTATCAGTTCCCATAGTACAAGCTTTTCTTAGTTTTAGGCTAGATAGCGCTATGTGTAATGTCCAGCAATATAAACTTATTTTAACTCACACAGTTCTTAGTTTTGGGTTTTGCATCCAAAACAGCCGATTTACCATTTTTTTTTTTAATGAAAGCATTTAAATTTTAGAACAACATTGTTCGAGTGTATGAGGACAATAACCTTTCAGGATACACATTCCTAAGGACCCTGTATTTTAAAGTATCGGATGAACTCAGTCTTAAATTGGTGGGATATCCGGATCAGCAAGTTTATCATGACGATTCTATGACTTCTCTTTCAAGAATAGACAAGGTTATACGAGACAGTAGAAATGTTGATAACACACGAAAAGTAATATAAGTTTTCGCTACTATTGATTAAACGTTTGTCTATGATGCTAATAGCCAGAAGATCACGAAAATCGTAGGTCGTCCAACACTAAGCTAAACTTCGTGTCATATAATCACTTCTAAGAAGAAACGGGCAGCTTGATAAAGCTATCAAAGTTATAACTCCGACCAAACTTATATTAAAACTTTAAAGGTCCATTCCAATTTGTAGTAAGTTCAACTGATTTCAATCTGTTCCAAATTTCAATTCCAATTTTCTTTTCAATTACGAATTCTCTGAAGTGGATTGTCTACCTGAAAACTCTGTCACCTTATCAAAGCGTTTCAAACTACAGTAAATTCTCGTCGAATTGAAAGGAATCTACGTCAACCCCTCTTCAGATTAAGATACCTTGAAAGAGCCAAGAGGATTTATCTTTATATTAAAAGAGAGATTACGTACGAGGCACTCAAGTAATTCCTTTATGCTGAAATTAAAATGCTCATTTTGTGACGTGATTAGTTTAATTAATAAAATTGAATTATAATAACCTAGATACGTGCCGTATCGACAAAGTCATATCTAAATATCATTAGGCAATTTAGGCATGTTAATTAACAATAATACCAAAATCACTTGTAACTCGAAATGCTAATTGAACAACATACCAATTATCACAGGGTGGGAGAATCGTGACGTACCTACGTAACGTCGCACAACTCGTAAACAACGGTGCTTCGATTTGAGAACTGGCCATATCAGTTCGCCTCTACTAACATTCTGTTATGCGTCCAAAATTATTTTTTTAACAATCACACTAATATTCAAAATGTGAAAGTTTGGATTCAAAATACATCTGAACTTACATTTAGCGATCTTATTGACGGTGCGATCTACAGGAAATAGCGCTCGATAAACTACTCATATGAAAAATGGCAACCGCTAAATAATGTCACTCTTTAAAATTACCTTATAGTAACCTTATAAAGTACCTAACACCTGACTTTATTTTGTAATTTCTATTTTAAATAAAAATAATAAAAATACTGTATTTATTAATTTATTGAGGATTGACAAAATCCGTAACACCACGCTGCGTTTAAAGACCGGCATTGCTGACGCCGGAAATAAGGCTACCAGGCTAAAATGGGATTGGGTAGGCCATGTAAGACGAATGCACCCGGACAGATGGGCAACGATCGTCACGCAGTGGCTTGAAACGGGCGACGGCGCCGAGGAAGGCCTAGTAGACGCTGGCGTGACGATCTCGATGCCTTCGAGACAGATTGGTGGGATTTGGCACGCGAGCGAAAGTCCTGGAAGACAGTGGGGGAGACCTTTGCCCAGCAGTGGGATGAAATAGGTTAAAAAAAAAATATTTTTAAAATGCAGGATTTAAAAATATTTTTATTTCGTATTTTAAATACATGCGAGATAGTATTTTGTAATTAGTATTATAATTAACGCAAAGCATGTATTTCGTCCAGCTCTGCTTCCAGACAACCTTTGGATGGAGAGGATTTTGTTATAACTAAGATAATGTTTGGGGGTGTACTATGGCTGTACAATTTATGAAGACAGTGCTATTAATACCAAAATAAAAATATAATTTAATACTTATAAAAAATGTATAAATAATACCATTGTACAATATAACCCCCCGGTAAACAAATACTTGAATTTATGTTATTGTAACAAATTATGTACTGCTAAACTCGTACGTGTCTCAACGATAGGGGCACCAAAGAACTTTACGATAAATAAAGCTCAATTTCCTGAAACTTCTTACTATTTCTCTCCATATTATCTTTGAAGCCCTCAGGCAATCGTTGGAACTTCTACTATTTACAAGTTACTGGCACAGTATATAAATACTTGTAGTTTTAAATTCTCCGGTTTTGATTCAACAACCAAGTACTTTATAATTCTAGAGTGGGGGAAACAGTGGTCCTCATTTATGATTTTATGATCATCGGTCTGAAGAGCTGGCGAAAAAAACGATTTAATTACACAATAAACAATATTAAAGGAAAAAAAACTAGACATGTTGCTTGGTTTTTATTTCACGTTATAGTGTTTGTGGCTCTTTTTAACAATATTAAAATATTTGACACAGAACCTCCTGCAACTAGGTTCATTGTCCACTGCGAAACAATTATTTGCATAATCTGCAAATATTTGTTTCGGGTCGGGGTTTTGTGTAGTCGCTTAATTGTTTATCCTTAATAATATGTCACTATTGAGTCTGATTTATAAATAGTTTACAAGTTTATTCGAACCAACAAATGTAGGTGTCTTAATGTAAAGATTGAAATTTAAATTAGGTACAAAAAAAATAAACTTAATTACAACGGAGAATATGGGGGAGACCTTTGCCTGGCTGTGGAAAGTATAGGTTAAGAAAAAACTCAAAATTACAACATGTACACGGTATAATTTGTAAATGAGCTCACTAGCTCCCAAATTCGAGACAGCCCCCCCCCCCCCCCCTCCATATTTTTAGCTCATTTAGTCACACCAGAATTGTGCCATCACTACCTACCTATATATCAAAGTTCACAATGATCGGATCAACAACGCCGATTTGCCCAAGTTGATCTGGAATCAACTTGGGCAAATCGGCGTTGTATGTATGTATGTATGTTTGTTTGTCCGAGGATAACTTTCGAAGCGTTGATCCGATCGTGAACTTTAATATAAGTAGGTAGTGATAATTAAAAATTAAAAATGTCGGGGGCTTGTTGAGATATTGGGGTTCGTGAGGGGTAAAAAAAACAAAACTCCAGTATTGTAAAGTTCTAACCTTCTTTACTGCTAGTGCTATATCTATGTACTATTGAAAATGTACAAGTTTTAAACGGGTGAGTCGGATTGTTCCATTTTTGGAGGACACTCGAGAAATAAATTAAGTAGTTTCCATATTGCTTTGTGACTAGCGATGCCCTTACCAGATGTAAGAGTACCTATTTGAATCAGCAGATACTATCTTTTGATACATCGATCTTTCCTAGTAACATTGCATTAATAGTACATTGGTTGTAAGCGATCTATTATACACCCGAGATATTTTGCGTACGAACGAGCGAATGCGAGTGAGAACGCTAATCGGGTGGTATTGATCGCTTACACCCGAGTATAACAAGAGTTTTCATCATGAAATTAAAAAAGACTTTTTATATCAGTTTGTTGCTTAAAAGAAAATTTGCGTTCCCGGTATCCATTTGTTTTTTTTTCACTACTAGACTATGGCCTCTTTCATTTAATAGAAATAAGGATTTGTAATGGAGGTTCTATTTAATTATAGCTTAACACACTAATATTATAAATGCGAAAGTTTGTTTGTTTGTTTGTACTCAATCACGTCGTAACGGCTTAACGATTTCGATGAAATTTGGTATGTACGTAATTTATAACCTAAATGAACGCATATACTACTTTTTTTGACAAACAATGCGCGTGAAGCCGCTGGCAGAAGCTAGTTATGATTACAACCTCTTTTGTTTTAAATAGAAATAAAGATGCATCATGGAGATTGGAGATTGTGCTTCATTTTAGCTAAGTGTGTAATGAGGTTCTTTCTATTTCAAATTTACTGACATCGAGTACCGATCCGACCTAGACTGAGCCGATATCGAGTTAATAGTTACCAACTTTCAGAGCATGACTGATGAAAAGATATGGTTAATAAGTAAAATTAAAAAATACACATAAAAACCTTAAAACTGACACAGCTAAAAAACAGCCCAGTTAAACTAGTTTCTATTAAAAAAAATGCGAACGAATATCATCTAGGATTTTACAGTGCTATTTGTAACCACCGTACCTATTTCTGCCGCCAAGCAGCATTGCTGTGTTTTTTGCCGGTTTGAGGGACATGGTTGCCGGTAAAATTACAGGCACTTGAAGTTTTACACCTGTATGCCTCAAGTTGATGGACACAGAGCAGTGCAAGGTAGCGCACATTTCTAACGTGCGTGATCTACGAAGCAATTCGATATAGGCGATAGTTACCACTACTATCAGGTGGGCCACACGCGTGTTCCATCTCCACGTCGTATAATTTTTTTTATTAGAAAAGTGCTTTATATTAAAAGTTACTGTAACTTTTTGTCGAATAATTAAATACAAAATACGAAAATATATCCATCCGTTAGGGAACTACGATGCCAGACAGACAAACAGATATATAGATAAACAGACAGAGTCAGACATAGGCGTCAAACTTTTAACACCAACATTTATTTTCAGATATCACTATCTTGTACTTATCCTTTGTTTAAGTTTTTTTTGTGTAATTCTTATTTATTTAATTGTAATAAGAAAAGCTTTCGTGGAAAGAGAGAAGAGGCAAAGTCCTCTCTTCCGAGGGATAATAAATATGAAAAGCTATTTTTAACCAACTTCAAAAAAAGGAGGAGGCCCACAAATTTGTTTTTTTTATGTTTGTTACCTCAGAGCTCTGTCATTTATCAACTGATTTGGAAAAGTTATTTTTTTTAATTTGAAAGTATACAACGTGTCATGACACGGGTAGAGCTCATGCCTAGTATTGTTGTAAAATAGGTTTTTTTTCAAATTCGTTACATTAGATTTTTTTTAATTTTCAATGAACTTCATATCAAGGCCTAAAAACTTAAATGAAACATCTTTTATAAAAATAGGTAAGCAAATCATATTCATTCATCATGTAAATAGCCTCCTGTAAATTGACTAAGTGGCATGGTCACCGATTTGATGTTTAATATTGTTAAAAATTGTTTATTGGAAATGTATCGATTACTGAAAAAATATTCAAGCTACTGGTAAATCGACATCTAAAATTTAAAAATTCAATTCCGGATGTGTATTTTAAATTAATGTCGTACATAACAAAACAGGTTAAGTACTCTTAGATTGGTCCCATAGAAATATAATGAAAACCAGTAAATTAGGTTTAGTAAATTGGTTTTTAAATCAAAATAACTGGTTTCGATTTTCTGCTTGATGAAGTCGGTTCTTTTTTTGTTAAAAAGTTACTTGTTCAGTAATATTTTTCAACATCAAATCTCATAAGTGCACGCGCGATCAACCTTCACGTCAGAATCTGCATGAGCAAATAGTTCATATGAGCCAGTGACCTACATAATGTGAGTAAAGTTTTCAGGTTCGGACGAATCCGTCATGACTTTTAATTAAACTTCCAAAGTAATTAAATCCATTTTAGAAGCTTTTATTTATCTCGCTTTGTTAGTATGTGGTCAAATCTTGTAACTGAATTTTATACCAGTTTCCATCAACCGATTGAGCTGAAATTTGAATAACATATATAACTTCGGTAACAATGTAATAATATGGTATCATGGCGACGGATGCTGGACAACGGAACTTCTGATTACGAATGAATTATAGCAAACTTACATAAACATAAACTTTATAAAAGCTTCTTTTGAAAAAGTATTTTTACATCAAAAAATCTATGACACCTACAAACTACAATGTTAGATTCAGTAATACATTTTCGCGAAGAGCTGTGTAATTTCTATTGTGCTTTAGAAGACTCGACATCGACCATCATCAGGACACCTGTGCTGAACAAGTCCACGTCTAGAAACGTGCGGATTGGAGAGGCTAAGGTGCTTTGTGCGTCTACTTTATACAATTGAGCAAAGATTCTTCTGAAAACATAGATTCTACAGCTATTATTTTCAATTAAAAGGTCATTCGAAATCACTCTAAACCTCATTTACCAGCGCCCTATATTCATTCCCATCAAGCGGGGTGAGATGAAAAACATAAACACATAAAAGAATAAAACGGAAAGGTATAGTCCGATTATTAGTAGCACTACTACAGTTCTTTTATAATATTATCTCTCGGGTAATAGTAGATTAAACGAGGGGATAAAACAGTGTCTTGCGTCACGGGCGCTATATTGAATCCCGAACGTAACGAACATTCTAGAGTTAACTCACGAGCGGAGCGAGGGAGTTACTATAATTCTGAGTGCAGAGAGGGATATAAGCATGCCCAAGATGCAGACAGCTTTATCAAATCCTCCGTCGTCCGAGACACGTTCTCGGAGACCCGGATGACGATATCACCTCCGCTAACGCGGAAGCGATCTCTGTCATCTACATCAGACAGAGCAAACACTTCACAGAAACACCGACCTCGCCGGCGAGGTCGACGAGTCCCTTCAGTTGCCGCCTATACGAGGTACAGACATGTACCCGGCGTTTATCTCCTATCCCCACCCTGGCAACTGCCCAAGCCGAGGCTCGTGCCGAAGTGGTGCCCTTGCGCCAGTTGCCTCTTCAAACAACTTACTGGGCTGAGCGCCATCTGCGCTCGCCAAAAGTTCGGTTAAGCTGTAACGGCCTCAGAGGCCAACAACGAGTTTAGTCCATTCAAAAAAAAAAAGACTGCTTTATCCATGAGGGGAATACTATACTTTTCACACTTTCTGCTAGACAATAAAAACCAAATCTAGGTTGGTGCATTCGGTGCAGAGGTTAGTTCAATTAACGAATAAGTTCTTGTGTGGGTCTCTTTGGTTAAAATTTTAATACAGATGAGGTTTCAAATTTCCGCGAGGGCATAATGAAATTCAGTACAATTTTACCCCTAGCTCAGCTCAGGATTTAATCACCTACTTTTGGTGAGATTTACATGACATAGTATAATTTAACATTGTCGAGCAGGCTCCATTTACAACCAAGCTCAGAACAAACTCGCGAAACAATATGAATGAATGAATGTTAGATTTTAAGTAGGTATATTAGTAAAAAGTTATCTATTCGTATTAAAACTGCTTAGTGATGTAACAGACAGTATATTCTGAATAAAACCACTGAATCTTTATGTCGTAGTCAACTTAACTTGGTAAAAGTACCATTGCGAATGAATGGCCAATGGCAGTGGGCTGCCACTGTTTTGAACCTTTGCCAAAGTATTTAAACGTACCACCTGAGTTTACCTGACTTTATTCGGTAGTTTATAAAGCTCAAAAAAAACCATAGTAAGTTCCCAATCTTATTACGCAATTAGTAGCCTTTGAGACTTTTGTTCTACTATAACGCGCATAAATTATCATATCTTCTCAATAAGTTTTTTTTTTGGTTTGTGTGACTTCTATGCCCAACCTCAGCTTAGACCTATTGAAGACTCTTGTTCATTAGCAGAAAGACAATCATAGAGAGAAAATGAGAATATTGCCAGTTTTCTGACGGACAGTATATATTTCATTCAAACTCGGTGATGCAGAAGTAAAATTCTCTAAGGCCGTGCGCTGCGTTAAGCGGGTGCACGGCGCGGGCACCCGCGCGGCGTGATGTTTCATGTAAATTCATAGAGCAGCGCTGCGTAAGGCGGAACGCCCGTCACACGCGTCGCGGGCGACGGGGGTACGCTCGCGTGTCCGTGCGACGGAGCACGCGAGCGGAGATGTTTCTAGAAAATCAGTGAGCAGCCGCTGCGTTATCCGTGTCGCACGCGCCGTGCTTGTACAATCAAGTTGATAAACATGAGTGATATTGATACGGAACGTGTTATTTTAGATGTGCAAATGTAGACGTTGACATTTTAAAATACTTAAAAAATCTCCTCTCATCTTCTCTTAATAGCGTAAACTTGGTTACAAATTCTCCACACAACAATCTGGACGAGACATATGGGCTGATTGGCTGCCGCTGTTGTCTACGTCGTCTTTTGGCTAGGTAGTATATCAACAAATAATCCATTATGAATCGACTGTACACCCGCACGTCTAAAATTGTACTGGCGGCGCTGCGTTTAGCGGGAGGTCGTTGCGGATACCCGCGACGGGCTATTTGTCCGCGACGGAGCACGACGCGGATGCCCGCGACGGATGCCCGCGTCGGATGCCCGCGCCGTGCACCCGCTTAACGCAGCGCACGGCCTAAAAGTTATGGATAATCTATAAACTTGTTTTAGTAGCTATGACGGTAACGGTCAACTACCCGCCCAATGCTTCAAATGCGCATTAAAATAGAACACTCAAAAGGACATTGCTAAACTACCATCATCCTTTTTCCGTTAGTAACAGTGACTGTTTTGCTTCGGGACCATCTGCAGCTCAAAATCAATTTTCTGATAGGAATAGTAACTGATTAGACGTTTCACTTGCAATCAAGTTGGTGTCAGTTCATCTGTCAGTTACACCCTACTTTCTACTTTCAAGAAACTTCGATGTCTGAACCTTGGTCATAGCTTAGCGCGTAGTTTGTATAGAACATCATTGCTTGCTCTTAAATGTATATCCTACTGATAGTATTAATACTTAGTACCTACACACTGTCGATGTCCCAATACCTGATAATAACATATAATGTAGGTCATTTATTTTATTTTATTTATTCAGACAACATAGGCACAATCCACTTACATAATTACAATAAATCAATAGGTAGTTAGGCGAAACGTCGGGATAACCAACAAAAAAAGGTAGATACGCGATAAATACCCGTTTTAATCAGTAATTGTGTACAGTGATCGCGAAAATTTAAAAAATACTAATGTAGGCCACTTTAAAACTTTGTTTTAAATAATGCTGGACATTTCACACAGCGCTGCGTTAGCAAAACTTGTACTATGGGAATCAGATAACTGATAGATATTTTTAGAATGCATACTTGTACATATTTTATTTAAATACATACTATATATAGAGAAACACCGAGACCCAAAACAAATATCTGTATAACATGCAAATATTTGCCTCCAACCTCCTGCATCTCAGCCGGCTATTCGCTCACTTAGCCAGGAAGATCATCGAGGCATTTAAAAAATGCGATTAAGCTGCATTGAAAATACTTTTTTAAAACTCAGTGACTAAGCTACCTAAGCATTTAAGCAGTCTCCGTAAAAATAAAAATTCTAAAAAATCTTTGCTAAGACTATTCTGCTGTGTCGTTTTCGGGGCTCGAAAACTTTTTTAATAAAATCCACTTTTCGTTACTTGAGCAGCGGCATAAATTTGGAAAGGATATGGCTATTTAAAAAGGGGCGAATAGGTTTATTTATGCCCGCTAGGTAAGTAGCTACATAATATTGGTTCGAGTTACGGCACGACTCAAACTTTTCAGATTACATTAAAAGTTATATTTTGTGACGGTAAAAAATCAGTGACAAACAATTTTAATCTTCCTAATATTGTTCTGATAGCCACTTCAGCAGTCCTGCCGACCCTTTATATATAGCCGATATAATAGAATTCAAGCTAAGAGGCTTTTAAGATTTTTATTTTTAAACTTCGTTTCACCACAATCTTACCTGATGGTAAGCTATTATGTGTTCTAAGATGAACCACGAAGATCTAGAAGAAACCTATTAACTTTTTCATTAAAGAGACCTGGATTGTATTCTTTAGGAAAAACAGACGTGTTCCATACCTTAGCTGTACGCATCAAGAACGTAGAACCAAAACGGTGTGTGCGAATGCGTGGTATATCGACTAGGTACGGATGGTACTGAGCCGTGCGCCTGCTTGTCTTTTGATGGAAGGGAGATGGCGGGGTCAGATCGCCTGGGCACATTGTAATATCACTCACTTTTTTATCTAGATTTTGTTCGTGATATTCACGTTATCTAATGTAAATACTAACGTGGGGAGATAGGTGTTTCCTTTTACCATAATTTAACATTTTCATCATTATTTTGGTCAGTAAACTATTAATTCATTCTCAAAACGTTTAAATGCCCATTATTACATTTTTACACGGACGGAAAGAGCAGAATTTTCTTGTCACAGTAGTATAAATGATGCTATATTTATTTTAACTTTTTAGGACTAGAAACACAAAAATAAACAGACGTGTCATGGGTACTGACATGACACTTTAGACATATTTACTTTTAATTCACGGAAAAACCGTAAAGTTTTACTTGGTATTTACATAAAATTTGAATTTGATGTATGGTTGTACTGGCCGCCATCTAGAATATACTACAAATTTAACCTTGGAATAGGTCCGGATGACATTGTGGATCCTTAGAAAAGACAGTCTGGACTTGGGAACTGCGGGTGAAATATCTCAGAGAGAAACGCTTTAAACAGTCTCATTTTACCAATTAGGCAGAGCAGCCCGGAATCACTTTGTTCTTGACGGCGAAGCCCTACCGGCTTGAGCCTGGGAACTTGACCCCCTCGAGGTTGGAGTCCTCACGTCTCTCTCGTGGATCTTCAAGGCTGGAGACCTTTGCTCTATACAGACCTGGAGATCACGGTGGAGCTATTTTGTCCTCTCGGCCTATCGTCGACGTAGGCTAGAGGCTCCACTAGCCATCAACCAGCGCGCATTCTACCGGACATGCAGACTCCCGGATTTATCGTTTGTGCGCACCATAGTTGGACAATAAGTGTTTTTGATAAGTACCGTATTAATTAGTCAGTCATTGTATTAAATCATAACACATTGTAAAATCCCTCTTTCTTTTTAAACCGTTAGGTAGGTCAATTCAACTTGGCTTGCGGCTCTCTTCTTTTACAGGAGAGAATTGTAATGCTACAACATTTCCCGAAATGTATTCTGTAAAAGATCGATAGGTTTGCAACTTTACGGCGGTATTTGAGACTTTGGTCTCAGTCTGTATATGCCAGTAAAATCAAAGATCGTGTTACCAGAAACAAAACAAGTAACAAATTATTTCCTACATTATTCAGATTACGAATTACGGCGAAGCCGTAGTAATATAATTATCGTCGGGCCGCCGTTCATTAGTCTCAAGTTTCCATTTCGATCAAAACAATATTTCCACAAACTTATTAATTAGGTGCGGATAAACTTCTCTTTTCTGGTGATATTCCAACTGAATCGAGATCCATTAACAGATTTGTGAGAGTTTAATCCAGTAGAAATTTTACTGTCACAAAAACGAGTTGTTTATTTGAAAGTAGTGTTACGCCGAGGCTGTTAAACAATGAGTAATAATCGAACCTTCTCGAACGCTTTTGTCTTGCTGTGTTATTGCTGCTATTGTTTGTGGTTTCGCAGAATGGGGAGTGGCCATTGTGTCGAGGGACCGACCCTTTCCTGGAAGGATCGACATCGTTCTCGAACAATCGAAATGTGTGCGATATAAATAGGCCGGAGAGATGGCCGGACAGTCAGTTAAGCTTTCGGTTTCGGTTAAGCTTTCTTCGGTTAAGCTGTCACGGCTTCAGAGGCCAACAGCGAGATTAGTCCATTCGAAAAAAAAAAGCCGGACAGTCAGTCTCGAGTCAGTCAGTCTCGAGTCAGTCAGTTAGTGAGTGAGTCTCAGCGAGGCCCTAGAGGACTGACGTGGAGCAGGGTCTCGCGTGAACAGTAGTTGCTCGCGAGTCAGTCTGGATTAAGCTATACGTGCGATCATTTCGGTGACTTTAAGTGGTGCAACAGTGATGTGAATTAGTGTGTTGTGATTACGTGTGACCAAGTTCGTGTATTCATCGTTTAGTGCTGAATAAAAGTGTTATTTTGGTTGGATCGATTCCCATTATTTTATCCCGAACCCTCAGCTCGTAACAGTAGTATTATAACGGATCCCAAACGAAGATGTTGCACTGGGAGAGGGTATTATTTTACTATAAAGGGCATCATCATCATTTCAGTCAATAGGACGTCTTCTGCTGAATATAGGCTATCTAGAGTTATCAATCTTGTACGGCCTGTACCCAACGGCTTCCAGCAATCGTAATTAGATCGTCTTTCTTCTTCTAAAACTTGAACACTTTTTTAGGACTAAAAATCTCGCCGTTCCTGTAAATCAGTTATTTATTAGATTAAACACCTTCCATTGATCTTATCTCAAATATTTAAGATGACTACGGCATATGCACAAATACTGATATCACTGTTCTTTTAATAGCTGAGTTTTACTATGAGTTTCTTCATTGAAAAATATCGTATTTGGAAAAATCGTAGAACAAATATTGTTCTCCAAAGTGAGGATTAAATCCATATTTTACGTTTCCGTGCAAAAAAAAGTTTCACCATCATATCAAACCACAGCTGGACTAAGGTTTCTTTATGATCTTACCTAAACCCCGATGTCCCGCAATTCCTAAAAACATACACGTATAAAAAAAGTCAACAACGAAAACAAAAAACAGAGTCGTTAAAACCGCGTCGCGTCGCTTAGCGCCGTAATAAATTGCATCAAACAAAACTCCTGTCCTCTGGGAGAGACAGCGGAGTTTGCACGTGATTGCGTTACAAGTTTTTTAGTAATGAACAAACGGAGTTTCCGTAGGTGTAGCGTAGGCAGATATTAAAATAGTAGAGAAAGAGAGTAAAATAGCAGGTTATTGTGATCTTCATGAGCTTGGATCAGAGTAACCTTGATCTTAAGAATTCCTTAAGGCGTTGAGCTTAGGCAGAAACTGAAATAGTGGAGATAGATTTAAATAGTACGGCGTAGGTAGGCTGACACTTAAATAGATCTCCACAAACTTCTGTTTCAAAGAAACTTCAGTGACTCAGAATCATCTGATAAATTAGGAGTGATACGATAGAACCAATGACCCTCGAGAAAGAGTGAATAGCCGTTAACATTAGATACCTACCTACTACGTTTACAAAAGGTTTTTTTTCGTATTTAGGTTGATTATTTTAGATATTCCTGGATATGTGGTTTATCAAATACATATTACAACAGAATAAAAGTTACATACTGCTCTTATTACATAGTACCTAGACAAATTCCAGATAAATTATTTTCATGTAGCCTTTTCATTACTACTTACAGTCACAAAGTTAACGAACAACCAATGTTCCCTGAAACGAATGTCTTTGACACCGTGCCAAATTGTACGAAACCTCTGAATGAAATACCTAGACACTGTTTGTTTGGGAAATCTACTTTTAATAGTGATTGATACTTTAGTAATGAGAAACGTATACAGATAGTTTTAATAGTGCTTTTGTAGTGATCCACGAATGTATAAATATTGTATACTAAAACTGTAATTAGTTATCTGTAGTCTCCAATTTTATTTTTCTGTGCGTGTAGACACACCAATCTCTATATTCAAAGGTTTGCTGAAAAACAACTCTTTCTATAGTTAAACTCGTCTTTTACATGCCCTTATTTTAAGCTTTTTGCTTGTTATCTATTTTTCTACAATAACGAATAAATCATTATTTATTATGGACAATAAATAATAAATCATTATTTATTATGTACAAATAGACATATTAGTCAGTAAGGGCGACTTGCGCAACGATACAAAAACGTATTTAGTGGCTAAATATGATTTAAGAAGTTGTCCAATCATACAAATACGTATATATAGGTACATGTAAGCAGAATAAATGAATATGAATATGAATAAATTTGAACATGTGCTAGTCGCTAAATTAAATACGTTTAGGGATCGTTATCCAAGCCGGACTAAGTAATGTTTTTGTTGTTTTTAGTTTTTCTATGCAACTGGTTTCAGATCGTGGGAAGTCTTAGCACCCATAGGTGATTATTCTCGCAGTTCTTGGATCATTAGGCGAGGTTTGTTCTCACTACAACTTCCAACACGACAGGTATGTTCATTATGTAGCTTTGGTCGTATAGGATTAAGTTGACAACCAATATAATAAGGTACTAACATGTAGAAGCAACCGCGCTACGACAGCGTAACGGCAGGAATGGTATTTTAAAATTTTAGAGAACCAGCCCCTGTACGAGATAAACTCCTAACTTCGACTCTAATATAAATAATAGTAATAATAAGTCTATATACTCGTATTAAGCCACAATAGAAAATTACAAGATATATATTATAAGATAAAGTACAATATATATACCTATATACCTTATTGACTAATGGCGGGTTCCTACATCCGTCGGCAACCAGCTACGGTTCGTTTCTCCTTTAAAATGTGTCAAAAGTTTGACACCAGTTAACACTTTTCAATGAGAAACGAGTCGTAGTCGGTTACCGACGGATATAGGAACCTACCATAAATGGTTAACTATTTAATTGGTTCC
Source organism: Philereme transversata (assembly GCA_963924445.1). NCBI lineage: Eukaryota > Metazoa > Arthropoda > Insecta > Lepidoptera > Geometridae > Philereme > Philereme transversata. Next base: position 23,850,834 of record OZ004338.1, read on the forward strand.
ACTTCTGCTAAAGCTTAACGTACAAAATACTCCCCAGAGTGTTTGTGATTCCTGTGAAGATATAATCATTTAATCATTGAATTCCGGGAGCTTACTAATGGTTGCCTCATACACAGATTATGCTAGACCTATATTAAAAACAGAACAGGTAAAGTTCTTAAAAATCCGTGGTTAATAAACAAAGTCGTTAAAAAGCCGATCAGGGATCCCGAGCTCTCATTTTCGGCGAACATAGCACCACATCATACTAAGTAGCATTACAACTCACAGTATACTGGTTTAGCAGTATACTACTTACTGCGTAAAATATCTATTGAAGATAATTTATACATAGCTGGGTAGCAAGTTGCAGCAGTTTTTTTGAACACGAATTTACCTTCGTTTGAGGACAATCTCATGTATATAAATATAAATGTATTTAAATGTATTTTTGCTAATAAAAAAATATAAGAGTATTTGAGTATTTAATACTCAATACATATTATTGCTTTCACATGGTGACAAAGTTGTTGCAGATAGTAGAAAAATAGTTTCACATATGAACCCTGGCAGGGTAGCAACGGGAAGGCAGACCAGGTTTTCGTATCTAAATAGGTAGGCATGCTGTTTACACTTTACCGTTTATTCAGTTCATGCATATTGACACACACTCGCGCACACAAACACACACACACACAAATCACACAACCAACATATTCCCACACTCACACATACTCGTACAGATTCCATTATGAACCATAGTCCGGAGGGAGGTATAGGTATGCCATCATACAGGTCAATCCTAGTTTGGGTACCTATGTTCTCCATCCTGAATTGTATTATACCTAGTAAACCATTGTAATTTTTTGTTTGTGAAATTTTGAAGTTTGTTGTTGAATAAATAATTTATTTATTATTATTTTTAATTAATATAAATGTAATATATTCGATATCTTGTTACTTAAGGCGTTATTTACAGTTTTAAGGTTTGTCTTTGGTAAGTATGTATGTAGGTAGAATTACATACTCTAAGACCCAGCAGTGGGTGAAGTTAAGCTGTGTTTGATGACGATGATGATGTTACTAAATACAAAAGAAACAATTAAACTATCTAAAACAACGAGCAAACGATCTTTGTAATTATATAGCTTAACTAGCTGTTGCCCGCCACTTCATACGCGTTTCACTATAATGTGAAGTTAACCTAGAAATAAAGCTAAATTCACTGTTGCAACCCGACTTCACACCCAATTTTTATCCCGTGGGATCTTATTTATAGGATAAAAAGTAGCGTATGTGTAAATTCTACGTACATAATAAATTTCATCGAAATCGGTTAAGCTGTTACGACGTGATTGAGTTGAGACAAACAAACAAATAAATAAATAAACAAACGTCCAAATATTCGCATTTATAATATTAGTGTGATGAGAAAATGTTCGTAATGAAAACTTTTCGTATAAATTACAACAAAACTGATATATGATATTTCAGAAAATGGATTGAATGAAAAAATCCTTCCATACCATACCGATTTGTATTGTGATCGCATTTTTCCTTTAAATAGGAATTATATCCCGCGCGGCACTTTATTACAAAATTGCTGTAAAAAGGAGGGTCGTAATGACGTCATTACATAAGGATCTCGAACCAAACTGCCATTGCGTTTCTTCACGGAGATGAGAAAAAACATTCAATTCCTAGAGGCAACCTTAGATGTAGATAATATTTCTATATATATCTTATAATATATCTTATCTAGCTAAGTAGTTTTCTAAGGTGCCTAATTGTGTACAAATAAATCCCTAAAACGGTTACATTGGTAAACCTTAAGAATTCTGAAATCTGTAGCATAGTTAAAGTTAAAAAAATAATTGAAATACTGATACAAATAAAATGCACAGCGTCTAAAACCCGTACATTGTAATTAAACATTGAATACATAAATCTGAACTACAAACCAGTTGTATGATTAAGAAATCACTATTTCATATATTTTTACAAAAAAGCAAAAAACCGACTTCAAAGTTACATTGTGATTACCTTGATTATTTACACTAAAAACTCAGAATTTAAGAGCAAGTGTTGGCACGCAATAAAAATCTAATTGAATAACACATGACTAGTACGAATATATGTCATTTCAGGACATTTCAAAGTGATCCGTGTGATTTCAATGAATAAAAAAAATGTGCTGAACAGAATCATAAACTAAAACATTATCTGGGTACATATTTTGTTTTATGTTTATTTTCTCAAAAAGCGCTAAATTATTTTCGATAAAATTTATATGGGACCATCTCTGAAGGATCTACCAAACAAAAAAAGAATCATCAAAATCGATTCATAATTGGCAGATGATCGCGTAACACACATAATATACAAAAAAAACGTACAGTCGAATTGAGAACCTCCTCCTTTTTTGAAGTCGGTTAATAAATACGGGATTTATCACATGTTCAATTCCTGAACAATCCATAAGGCTGAATGTGATCCGTTCCGCACTGCGTCTCGCCTCGCACTACGCACCGCAGCGCGCGAGTTGCGCTGTTGCGTCAACGGTTGCCCATCGTGTTGAGAGGCTACATCATCATCATTATCATCACTGCTGTTCTCTTCTGTTCTTTGGTAGTCCTCGAGACCTTTTTAATAATGATTGAAATAAATCACGAAAATTTTCTAAGTAAAATTGACACAGAAATGTTAGTGCTACTGTAGAGCTGTGGACACCAAGTTAGAACAAGTAACTTTTTAATAAAAATATAACCGACTTAACCAAACTACTGAACTGATTTTGATGAAATTTCTATGAAACCTATATGAAAGTATATCCTTTCAAATTGGTTGATAAACATAAAACCGAATTGCGTCCCTATAAAATTTGAGGGTTGCCCTTGATTTTTCCCCATCCCATCCTATGGGCTCCCATCATTAGATCCTGACTTGATGCCAATGGGACCACCTTATACCCTTTTAAACAAAAAAATATTTCTGGAATCGGTCCAGGCATCTTTGAGTAATCGGGAAACAAACTTAAAAATAAAAGATTCTGAAGAATTGAGAACCTTCTTTTTTTTGAAGTTGGTTAAAAAGCATTCTTAGCGTTATGTAGAATCAGCGTGGACGGACTTTACTGGTTACGCGTATCGAATCGAACGAGATCGTCGCAAATTGAAAATATATTAAAAAGTCAAATTAGCAAGACTTGGCCATGATTCTACCTGGTAAAGGTTCCTCGCATTTGATTTTGGCTGCCGGATAATAGCTTTGATTTTTGGGAGCAACTTTGATCATCCCTTTTAGGTAGGTAGCTTTTGGATATTGTTATATTAATATTCTCTAGAACTCCGAACTGAAAATGATTAAATAAATAGTGCTTTACATTTCACACAATGCTATCTAGCCCTAAAATAAGCAAAGCTTGAACTTAGGGACCAGATAGAATAAGGAATACTTATTTACCTACTTGTTTTAAAATATTTATTGTAAATATACAAAAAACACCCAGACCCGAAACACTTTGTGTATTGTAAATGTGTAGGTAGTGCACAGAAAAGGAAACTAATGAAAATTTGCACAGAACTAATAAAAATAGCATAATATAGGTACATACTACATAAATAAACCAACAGGTCTATAGATATCTGTAGATCATGCAGACATTTCTTCAGTGGTGGGAATCGAACCCACAAACTCCTGTATCTCAGCCGGCAATGCGCCCAGTGCGCCCCAAAGTTCGCCAAGCTTTCTGTTTTTCAAATTAATAAATGTGTTTATAGATAAATAAATAAGTAAAAAGCCTTTTTATTTCCTTACTAAAACTAACGGTATTACATTTAAAAAAAATATATTTATATTACTATTTTATTATTATTCTATAACTTATATAAATATTAGTTAAGGCCCTTTCCGATATAGGCCTCCTCCAAATTGTTCCAAAGCTTCGTATTTTGCGCTCTTTCCATCCAGCTTGTGTCGGCGGCTTTCTTAATTTCGTTAACCCAGCGTTCTTGCGAACGTCTTTTGGCTCTCTTTCCCGTCGGCCCTGTCCATTTCATTATTATTTGTGTCCATATTTTGTCTTTTAGACGTGCCATATATCCCGTCCATTTCCACTTAAGTCTTTGTGTGTGAGATAGTGCATCAATGACTTTAGTTTTCTTTCGAATGGAGTCAATTCTTTGTTTGTCTTTTAACTTGGTGATAAGTATACTTCGTTCCATTGAGCGTTGTGTTGTTTGTATTCTGTGTCTAATGTTTTCATTAAGGCTCAGAATTTAGACACGCAGATTTCAGCATCACCTCCACTTCACCCCGCACAGATAGGACAGACAGGGGAGCAAGCTAGAGTCTATTACTGTTTTTTTTTCAATTTTAGCGGCACTTTTGATTTAAAATTTCTTTCAGGCTCCAGAACTTTTTCCACGTCATATTGATTCTTCTTTCTACTTCTTTTTTGTGAAATTTGTTGAAAGATATTAAGATAAACGTAGCTATATACATACTCTAGTGGGTTTTGGTTGACTATGATGGGGTTTTTGTTACTGTTTGAAGCTACTTTTGTCTTTGATGTGTTGAGTTTTAGTCCTATGTTCTCGTTGACGGTGCACAGCTCAGATATTATTTCCTCTAACTGTTTGGGAGTGAGTAGAGACAAAAAGTCAATCTGTTTATTGGTACTTCGGAGTAATTAAGTATGTTAACCCCAAATTGGGGGTTATTATCAACAGTCCTCCTCATTTGCAAGAAAAATATTAGTTCCAAACTTTTCTAAACTTCATGTATTTAGTTAAAGAAACTGAATGAATGAATGATGTATTTATTTCAAGAAAGGTTTGATTTAAACCTTTTTTTAAATAAATACATGTCATATTCATTCAGTTAAAGAAACTCATAGTAGAAATCAGATTGTTTCGTACGTTTTGGTTAGCTGATGTAAAAGCGCGCTACAATTTTTTTAATTTTTTTAAATGCTACAACCCGCGAAAATGTTGTTTATTTTAATTTAAAACAATCAAAATTGACCTGCATTAATGTTTTAAATTCAGAAGTATCTCTGTCTGTTTGTTAAATTTTCACGACAAAACGGCTAAACCGATTTTATCCTTCAGATTCAGATTGATTATGACCTGGATTGAAACATAAGCTACATTTAATTGTTAAACGCTTGTGAAACCGCGGCTGGAAGCTATTTAAATATGATCAAAGCATTTATTTCAGGGATCTTTTCTAAAAACCAGAAGTCTTTCGGTATTAGTCACTTTAGGGTACTTACAGGAATGATACGATCGTTTCGGCTACAGATTTATATTAACGCAAGTGCGTCACTTTGTATGAAAACAAAGAGTGCCAAAGTTTTCGAAAAACTAAGGACACACAAATTAAGTGAAATCGCGTTATCTATGTGATACAGATCAGTGGTTTCAGCTGTATTTAATCTATTAAAATGCCTTCAGCGCCTCTATTAAAGCGCAACTACGTTTTCTTTGCTTAGGGTTTGATAGTCACACCTTAAACGTTTGAAATTCAAAATAAAAAATGATGTTTATTAAGCAAATGAAAAATAATATGAAAATGACATTCCGGGTCTTTAGGCTAATCATGACGCTTGACCGGTCATTATCCTTACATTTATTTGTTTATATTGTTTTTTCTGTTTCGTTTTTTGTGTAAGTACTTAAAGCTTGTAAAGCTTATAGTTGTAAATAATTTTCTAATCTAATCTAAATTATAATAAATAATTTTAATTCATTCATTCATTCATTCACGCTTGCTTATTTTAAACCTACGCAGACACTACAAATATTATTTATATTTTACTAAGATATAAAAAATTTTAGCTTTAAATTTGAGACTGTCATAAATATTAATGACTTTCTTCTATTGCAAGGCCAAAACCATATCATTTTGATGACCAAAAGAGTGGAATAGAGGTTCCAAATAGAAATATTAAAAGAAAATTTCAAAATAGGAATACTAGGTCACTTGGGGTATCATATCAAAGAGATTGATTTATACATTCCAAAACCATCTTTTATTTTGTACAATTTTGAAGAAATTTCGAAAATAATACCGTAAAAATATTCTTATCTACGACCGAAGTTTGCATATTAAAAATCTGAAATTAATATGATTGATAGATATACAAAGTATACAGGAAAATTATAACGAAGTCTCTATCTAGAACAGTGTTTAGATATCTAACCTCAAAAGTTTTCTTGGTTTACCGGTCACATAACTAGATGGCGCTGCCTAATTAACATAAATAAACCTATACAGGTTCGGTTATTTCAGAGCAAAATATGTAAGTGTAAGAAATACCAGTCCAGCAAAAAGCACAAAAACAATATGTATAAATTATTTATGGCGCCTGAAATTAATACCGACAAATAGGAAATAGATTCGATACACTTACGGTTTTCTATTTCAGAAACCACAAACCACTGAGAAAGGTTTTTGGATAAGGTCGGGAACATAAACAGCTTTCATCGATATGTGTCTGTGTTTATTTAAAGTTTGCAAAGCCTCGATGCAGATACAATTAGGACTGTTTTTCATCAGAAATTACTTTAAATGGGAGTGAAAAACGTTACACATTTTAAAATCCCTAGCACAATAAGTGTGTTCCTAAACGTATAAATGCTAACCTGAAATCTCTGATTCTAATTATAATATTTGTGAGAATTACGATCTAGATTTGGAAGCAAAAACCTTAATTTGTTTTTTAAGTGGAATAAAATGATGACCTACTTCATAATATACGTATATTAACTAACTAAACTTCTCTAGATACATAGTATACAACCAGAGTCGAGCCTGTTCGATTCCCACAGCGGAACAAATGTTTGCATTATCTACAGATATTTGTTTTGAGTCTGGTTGTTTCTCTACATATTATAAGTACAAAAAACGCACATAAGTATTCTATTAGTTATCCGGTTCTCATAGTACAAGCTTTGCTTAGTTTGGGGCTAGATAACGCTGCTGTGTAAAATGTCCAGCATTATTTGCTAAAACTTTGCTATAGGCGATGGTTACCACTTAACATCAGGTGGGTCATATGCTTGTTCCATTACCAGGTAGTATAAAATATATATATTATTATTATATATTATACAGAAATAATAAGAGCCCATATGCTTATCGATACTTGAATAACGCCTGTTGGTAGCCCATCCCTAGTAGCCATCCACATTTCTGTCTAAACAAGCACTCGCTCACCGAAGACAATAAAAGTTGCATTCTCCCTCACGCCATGTTGCTCTGAAAGTTTTATGGAGACCCTTATTACGCAAGAAATGCCTTTATTGCGACGTTGATAAGGATCTTACGACCTATTCTGGCGGTTTGAAAGAAATAATACATTTTCGGACATCCAGAGAACGATAAATCTGCGGTAAAACAGGCGTCGTGGGGCACTTTTGATAGATCTCTTTTACTTCTGTAAAGAAAAATCTTCAAGGAAAAAGAAACTTTTGATTTGGACATTTGTTATGTCTCCCTTGTTATGATTGCCTTGGGCGAATGAAGATAATTAATCAAGGTCACCGAATCTCAGAAATACATGTTAGGAATGACCATCTTATGGTTTGGAAGTATCAAGGCAGGCAGCCGACAGTAAAGCCGCGCACAATCTAAGCGGTGAATGAGGTAAAAATCAACCAATAGTATCACTTAATTTTACTAGCCTCGCGCAACTCTGTTAGAATGGGCTAGTGGAGCGCAGTATTTGTACATACATAAAAGCGAGTGATATGTGCGAGGGCCGCGAGTGCGGAAAGTGTGCGAGGGCCACAAGTGCGGAATTTGTGCAAGGGATGTGTGTGGGGCGGTGTAGTGACTTCGCACCGCCCTGCTACCTCGCACATCTCTGGTGAAAAAGCAGGCTTAAGAGCAGTAGAGTTCCTTGTGAAAGGGCTCGCCCGTGGAAGTATTATCACCATACCTATTTTTGCCGCCAAGCAACATTGCTGTGATTCAGCTTGAAGGGTCTGGTTGCCGGTGAAATTACAGGCACAAGAGGCTTTGCATCTATATGCCTCAAGTTGATCGACTGGCAGTGCATCGTAGGGCACATTTCTAAGATCTATAATAGGCGATGGTTACCACTTAACAAAAAAAATGTGTGCTTGTAGCCTGATAGAGCTACTGGATTACCAGGCAATAAACGATGACAGCTGAATATAATCCGCTACACGTCCACATACCTCTAGCCTCTCCTCGCACATCACTGGGGAAAAAGCAGCCTTACATAAATGTACAAAGGTCTATCCTGCTGTATTTTGCGCTATTCTTACTCAAAGCTATCGCCAATTACAAATGTTTTTTTTTGTACATTTTGGTTTATAAAAAATAAATTTTAATGTAACCTATCCTCTGTAGTATTGTAATTGTATTTTTGCGGCTGCTCGCGTTGGCTCATATTCGGCAAATGTTTATGTCCAACGTGGGGTCTTCAGTTTATTGCATAATCTCTTAGGGGTTATTTCAGCAAACAAAGCCGTAACTTGTCTTAAAGTTACGTACAAGGGCAAAAGTTCATCATTTATCATCATGTTTTCATCGTTGATAAAGTTTTGGTCAACGAGAGTCAGCAAGAAAATTATACTAGGTACTTGTTTTGTTATGACATTAAATGAAAACACGGGTAGTTCTAATATTACAAATTTTCATTACGATAGAATTTTTTTATTACCAAACAACCTTAATTTAAAGTCCTAAAATATCAATGCAATAGCCTATTTAAAAAGGGTAAACAAATCATATTCATTCATCATGTAAGTAGGTACCTTTTAAACTGACTAAGCGGCATCAGCGCAAAGGCGTACTATTACTGGTACCTCAGTTTATCTTAGTCAGTATCGATATATGTAATTTGCGCATGCCCATGGCCCACCTGATGTTATAAAAAATAATGCATATTAAAATAAATAGTGCATACACACTTAAAATATATAGTTACAGAGACATCCAGACGTCTACTCTGAAAAACGATTTCTACATAATCAGAACGATACGACAGTCCCTTGAATAATTCGCACTGGCCGTGCTCAGAAAAGTTCATAAGATTCATCGTCTGTCGAAATCCGTATCGAATGATCGGAAAGGTTTGGAACGAATAATATTAAAATGGAATGCTTGGATAAAATACTTTTGCCTAAATACCCGCAACCTCCTGCGTCTCAGTCGACTATTCGCCCACTGCGCCATGGAGGTCAGATGATGAACCTAATCTTAATTTATTCAGATCATGTAATGAACACATTGAAAATGGCAGCTAATCGTCGGGTTACTCGTTTAGAGCTAGTACAGCACAACAAACTGAAACTAATTTAGCTATCGTGAGTTCGTGAAAGTTGATAATTTGTTCGCCTTTCCCTATTTTAGTTAACCAGTGAGTTGCAGTATATTTAACTGCGGTTGTGGTTTTTAGCTAATTAATAATGATTAATTTATTTAATTTTGGTCGGAACAAGATACACTAGCTTCTGACCAAAGCTTCGCTTATGCGACTAGAATAAAATTAATTAATTTAATAATATTCCTTAATTAGTGTATGTTTATTTGGTGTGAAACAAAGAGTATGTCTATATATCTATTAATACCAGCCCATGATCTTATAAACCTGTGATAGAATTCCATTTTGTGTGCGTCAAAAACCAGAACATCCAGACGTACATTTTCAGATCATGCAAATATATCTGCAACAATGGAGTTGTTCAAGAAAAAGGTTTAAAATGCGCGAGAAACAACAGCGAGGATAAAGTGATGAGTATTTTTTTGGTCTACCTCAAGGTTTACGTCTACCTGCCAGCAATATTTATTAATTATAGTAATAATGAATTGATCCAATAGTATGATAAAGATTAACTGAAATGAATTTGTTTTAATTACTATTGTTACGAGCTGAGGGTTCGGGATAAAATAATGGGAATCGGTCTGACCAAAATAACACTTTTATTCAGCACTAAACGATGAATACACGAACTTGGTCACACGTAATCACAACACACTAATTCACACCACTGTTGCACCACTTAAAGTCACCGAAATGATCGCACGTATAGCTTAATCCAGACTGACTCGCGAGTAACTACTGTTCACGCGAGACCCTTCTCCACGTCAGTCCTCCAGGGTCTCGCTGAGACTCACTCACTCACTAACTGAGACTGACTCTCCGGCCATCTTTCCGGCCTATTTATATCGCACACATTTCGATTGTTCGAGAACGATGTCGATCCTTCCAGGAAAGGGTCGGTGTTTCGACAGAACGACCCATCCCCATTGTGCGCAATCGTAGACAATAACAACAATAATACAGCAAGACAAAAGCGCTCGAGAAACTTCGATTATTACTCATTGTTTAACAGCCTCGGCGTAACACTATTTTAATAAACGAAATAATTACTTTAAATTCGAATTCGAATTTCATAGTATACGAATGTGAATAGTATTTTTAAGTAATCAAATAATTATTTTCCTTTTCATTTCACCAATGAAATGTTAAAATTCACTTTGAAATTGAAATAACCAGATGTACAGGGGAGGAGTTGAAATGATGCATAAAAAACAGCTACAAGAACTGATAAAGCAACAAGAAAAAATCTTGCTACTTGGCACTAGAATTAATGTAAAGTTTTGTAGAAATGGCCACTTTTCCAAACAATATTTTTTTTTATGTTTTGTTTTTGCAGAAGTGAATATAGTGAGGCTAAGTGTAGCAGAGTAGTGCTTAGTGAAACTTGCGTAATTCTGAAACCCTCTAACCACACCAACGTTGCCCCTTACGCATTATCGGCACTTAATATTTCAATTGATTTATTCGACAAAAAGTTACATACTAACAGTATTACATGCAGCATTGTAAAAGCGTTACATAGTGAATAGGCGTAGGTAGTAGCACCTTGTGGGGGCCCGTTTAGTAGATGGCCGCTCACCATCTGCCTCAATCTTTTGATATTGCAGAATTGACAGGTGCCGTAACTCATCTCTCCCATAGCCCAGCATCCTATAAAAGCATTACTCTTACAATAGCCCGGACTAAACCATTTTTTCAATAGTATTATCATATTAATACCATATTAACTTTATACGATTTAAATATGTCTTTTTCTGATTAACTTCTGTCCCGCTAATGCATTTAAAGGTTCAGGATAAGTACCTACCTGAGTTTTTAATCAATATTTGGAATGATAATATCAATTGGATTATATATTTTAATTGCTTCGGGGACCTAATTCTACTAAACCAATCGCTTAACTATGACAATGATATTTTCGCAAAATTTCCACTATAGATACTTTTTGATATTCTACTAACATAATATTTTTGCTATGACAACATCATTGAAAATATGACAGTAACAACAATCTGAATCGTTACATAATGGTATATTTCGGAGTAATGAAGGCTAGATGGAAGTATGGGTGACGGTACTTGCTCATCATCATCATGAGAGTCGTCCACCATTGGCTTAAACAGTACAAGCGCTGCAAATCACAATAATTTATTAATCAAACCATGAGTAAATAATTTACAACAACAAGAGATAAAAAGGAGAGTTTAATTAATTAATTAAAATAAATCCGAGCAATAGTTTTTATAATGAAAATTTAATCTAATAAAGCATAAATTAATTTCAAGGATTCAGGCGTGACCCATATCACGATTTAGAGGTGTGAATGGGCTGGCCGCCAAAAGTGAAGTGCCGCCTCATTTTTTTTTTCGGATGGACAATACTCGCTGTTGGCCTCTGAGACCGTGACAGCTTAACCGAACTTTTAGTAGAGTAAGTTATTTAGGCAACTAGCGCAAGGGCACCACTTAGGTACGAGCCACGGTTTGGGCAGTTGCTGGGATGGGGATAGGGGAGAAACGCCCGGGTACATGTCTGTACCTCGTATAGGCGGCGACTGAAGGGACTCGTTGACCTCGCCGGCGAGGTTTGTTTCTGTGAAGTGTTTGCTCTGTCTGATGTAGATGACTCAGATATCGCTTCCGCGTTAGCGCAGGTGATTTCGTCATCTGGGTCTCCGAGAACGTGTCTCTGACGACGGAGGAATAAGTGCCGCCCCACCGCGCCGCACGCTCTTTTTAAAGCCGACCCGATCGCCCGATCCGCACGCTCGCCTGATTACGTAGAGTGGTACGACTAGTACGATAGTCAAAACTAATCTTTTCAATACAAACACTTTTAAAGGTAAATAAAAGTACTTTTAATTGCTAACGCCCACATATATATTATTCGTATTTGTATAAATTAGCAGAATTAGGCATCACAACCATACAAAAATGTATTGGCAATCCTTGACGGAAAAAATTGTAATAATAAATGTCATGTCTGTCATTTAAATATTCATTATTAGCTTAGATTGATTTTAGGTTGTTACTTTAGTTTAGTTAGTGAATAGTCAAGAACTATGAACAAATTATAAGTTGCTTTGAAGGTGGATTAATTGAGGATGGTTCTTAGCTTTTAAAATAGTTTATTGAACCAAAAGTAAGAGAGTTTAATTAAAACCCGATTGACAAACAAACAGGCTTGTCTCTGGAAACCGAAGCGCTATTTTGTTGGGCTCGCTTTATTGCCTGTACTGTTATTTTATTATTGTTCAATTATAATTTTAATTAAGGTGCTACCTCGTGCAAGATACCTTGAGGCGCTACAGTAGCGCTACCTTTATTTTATTTTGAGAGTTCCATATCTCAAAAGAAAAAAGCAACCATTATTAGGATCACTTTGTTGTCCGTCTGCCTGCCTATCTATCCGTCTGTCAAGAGCCCTTTATCTCACGTGGAGGAAACCCTTCATTATGCGTGGTTCGACGCGCGATTAATCAATTTATTTTTTATAAGTTGAATTGTATGGCGGAACAAATTCATTGCCCGGCTGATGTTAGGCGGATTTCACGGCCTATTAAATTTGCAAGAATTAGCCGACGACGTGACATTGCATTGGGCCCAGCACCCTAAAACATGCAGATGAAAAGTATTCACAATGAGATTTTTCGGATTCCTTCTTTTTTGATAACTAAATAATTTTAAGAAAACCACTAACTTCTCTATCACCAACTGAATAAAAAGTCTTTTTTTATTTCTGGGACAGCCTGAGTTTCGGAACTTATTAAAATTTGCTTAGGTTTAACATATTTTTGCTCTTCGACATTGAATTAACGGGTGGTCGCATAGATTTTCCTTGAGCTAGTCAAAATGTTTTTGCCTTTGATTACAGCGTAATAAAATTAAATTGTTTTCAAATCCGCCTTATGTCAAGCTTTTAGTATATGATTTTAAAAACAACCCCAAAAATCTCGACCCCGACGGACTTGAACCCGCAACCTTCCTCTTGTTACGAGGATGCGATACCAATTTCCAGAATTATTTATTGATGGCGTTGAGAGTACTCTAACCAAACGTCAACTTCATGTTTTTATATAATTTTTATTAGCATTATTCTATTACATGAAATCCGCTCAGCCCTCATGCAAACTGCTACATAGACGCGTTTTGGAGAGTTTTAGCCGCGACCGAGCGCTTGGTGCGAAATGCATAGTTATAATAAAAGAATGATTTGAACCCGAAAGCCGTATTAATAAAGCAATATGCATGTGCATGCACTATCACACTAATATTATAAATGCGAAAGTTTGGATGTTTGTTTATTTATTTGTTTGTTTGTTACTCAATCAGGTCGTAACGACTGAACCGATTTCGAAGAAATTTGGTATATACATGGATTATAACCTGGATTACCACATAGGCTACCTTTTATTTCATAAATCAGTTCCCATGGAATAAAAATGGGGTGTCAAGTCAAGTTGCAACAGTGATATTAGCTTTATTTCTAGGTTACCTACACGTTTAGTAGTGTAACGCGTATGAAGTTGCGGGCAACAGCTAGGTACACATATAGCCAAACGGACTTCGTAAAACAGAAAAATTTGTAGAAAGAATTACTGGTTAAATACATGAGCAAGACAAAGCAGTAACGAAGGAGATATTAAATTAAAACAATGTTGTTTTGATAGCAATGCTTATAGTCAGCACATATGTTAAATCATCAGAACAATTTTTATTTTTCGCTCTTAAAATCCCCTCATTATATCTACCTATTAGCTGCCGAAACTTAAGACAGCACTACACAACGTGTTTTTTTATGTACGACATTAAATGAAAATACGGGTAGGGCTTGTATTGTTGTAAAGTAGTTTTTTTTTTAATTCATTAACATAGAAAATTTTAAATTTTCAAATAATATCAATTCCTAAAATATTAATGAAACAGCCCGTATAAAATAGGTAAACAAATCGTATTCATTCATCATGTAAGTAGGTAACTGTTAAACTAACTAAGCGGCATCGTGGCAAAGGCGCCGCCAATTTACGTTAAAATTGTTTATTGGAAATGTATCGATTACTGGATAAATATTCAAGCCAGCGGTATTAAACCTACCTCTAAAATCTGTTAATACGATGCCGGATGTGTGTTTTATATTAATGTCGTACATAACAAAACAGGTTGTGTAAGATTGTTGAGTAGCCTGTATGCTTGGCGGTATTGCAAGAACAGGTTGATGTCGCTGCAAGCAATCCTAGAACTTAATTGCAAGGTCATACTATGGCGGCAACCTAGATAGATTATGGTCTGCAATATGTCGTAGAATAACATTACTGCGAGAGTGTTGCTATGAATATTGCTGAACTAGAGTTTTCCGCAAGATGCAATTTTTATAGCCCTTTTAAAATGCTGACACAATCATTCGACAATCGAGCTGTTTGTCCAACTTTTGAAGTGTCGACGTAGTTCGTGCCTGTTGGACGAAGCTTGGGGAGTTGATGCATGATTGATAATTAACCTCAATAGGATTTTCAACCTGGGCTCGTTAGGACAAAATTTATTTGATTTCGGCTGACAATATAATACAATATACAGCTATTAACATGTAGCAGTGGGGATGGTACATAGTTTAAGATCTCAAGTGGAGACTATGCATTGAAAAGTTTAGGACAGTCCCCACTAGATGCATGCTGAGAGTCATTGGGTGCTTGCCGCATAAGATAATTCGCTCTAGAAAATTATGTAATTCCAAAAGCGTTAAATAACGCCTATTTTCAATAGTAGCCTATCGCTGGTATAATAAAATTATGCTTTACTGGGACGGAATGATAATGGTTCTCATACGAACAGTTTTCAGTATTCGGGCAAACGTTTGCAGGGGTTGGTAGTTGGATTTGACGATCGTATAGAAGCAATAACTGTCATCATAACTCTCGCGTAGGCTGCACTTATCTAATAGTGAAAGAGGCTTTATAAGTTATGTTATGGGCTAACAGATTTTGCGAATCATTTTATTAATATTTCAAGGGGAATTTCACCCGAAAAAAAATCTAGTTTGAAGAGTATAAGGAGTTTTACACATTTTCCCGCTAAATAAAATAAATTTTTTACGCTAGCAGAAATACTTACGTTACTATGTCCCGGTTAGAATGATATGGGTGCTGGTGAAATTACAGGCACGTGAGACTTTTCACTAGTTGCAGGTTGGCGAACGCAATGCCTCGTAGCAAGGCGCCCCCGATTTTCGTTAAAATTTTTTTATTGGAAATGTATCGATTACTGGATAAATATTCAAGCTACCGGTATTAAACCCACTTCTTAAAACAGTTAATACGATCCCGGATGTGTGTTTTATATTAATGTCGTACATAACAAAACAGGTTGTATACAATTATTTACATGATTATACATAATAAACAGTTGAATCGACGATCTTCGTGGCGCAGTGGGTGAAAAGCCGGCTGAGACGCAGGAGGTAGTGAGTTTGATTCGCGCCGCGGAACAAATGTTTGCATGATCTACAGATATTTGATTCGGGTCTGGATGTTTTTTAATCTATGATAAGTATGTATTTACAAATAAAATTATGTATGTATTCTATCAGTTATCTGGTTCCCATAATACAAGCTCTGCTTAGTTTAGGGCTATGTAGCGCTTTGTGAAATGTCCAGCAATATTTATTTATTTGTTTATCTAAAGTAAACGATCTATAGATAGCTCAACTGTTCCAGATCACTACCAGGCGGAAGTGTTTCCAAGGCCACTGGCTGCATTGCCAGCTCTAGGATCACACGTCGCATTGACCAGAAGGAATTTTGAATACTGAAATATTCATAATATTCAAAGTAATTTGAAACTAAAGCAACGAAGTATGAACAAGAGTCAGTGAACACAATCTGTATAAAATCACAAAATGTCTATATCTAATATTTAATTTCTAGACAAAGTTGTTGACCCGTAACTTGTTACCAATTCAATTAGAGTCCGAGAGTTATACTAAAACCAAGTACGATTTGGACTTCGTGAAATATAACATAGAATATAATTTTTAAAAAAATAAATATTATGCGTGATGCTTTTTTGTAAACTGATTTATTATCAATAAATAGGGGGAAATTATTGAATGGCGGGAATACTAATCCGTATGAAATAGAGAAAATCGTACAAACCGATCGATTTTTTTATTATAAATAACTGCATCCAAAGATTTTTGAATTACAACTGAGCTGGGAATCGAACCTTCTTAGTTTCGTACTTTCACGAACCCCTAAATAATACAGAGTGTGTTATTATCCCTTAACTCCTAAATGGTTAAATACGTTTAGCAACAGAATGAATATACAATGATTAACAAGACTATAAAATACAGAAGAAACAGTTTAAACATCTAAAGGCCGCTAACGATCTATAGATAGCTAAACTGCTCCAGATCACTACCAGGCGGAAGTGTCCCCAATACACTGGCTGCATTGCCCCACTGAACTGTAATGCTTATGCGTTGACCCAGATAAGCGCCAGCTCTCGGAAATATTAAAAAGTATATTATCTTCCCACAACCAGCTTTAGCTATGCCGAATTTTAACTATAGTTTCCACATTTATTGCATGTTTTGATAATAAACAACAAAAGAGCAAAAACTTGAAGCGAAATCGCAGTTCCGTTTTTTCGAATAAATTAAGGAACCTTAAAAATAAGTCAATTTTCTTTGTTGTTTTCTCCGAACCTATCAAATTATCTTCTTCAGATGTCTATTTACTTTTAAAGGCGTCTATTTGATGGCAACGATTGATTTAACGATCTTCAAAATGAAGGCCTTAACTCGAAAGTTGATTGGTTTTCAGATAATACCATTAGACTTATCTCTATTAGAATAAGAATTTTGCTTAGGATCTACATTAAGTAAGTCTAAAATTTTAAGTGATAAGTAAGATGATTCTGTTTTGTTTGTACCTGACCTTTTCGGGAGATGCTTTATAAACATAAAATAAGTTTTAACGATTTTACCCATTTTTACGTTAAGTTTTAACCCATTTTAACGATTAATGGAAATTCAGGAAATGTAAAGGTAAAATTAAAATAACAGCATCATAAAAGATAATTAGAAAAAAATGAGGCAGCCCTAGTTGAACAAACAGACATACAGTTGTCGAAAAGTGGATATTTTTATTAGCTGCCGCCCACGTCATCGCACGCGTAGTTTGTCAAAAAAAGCTTTACCCGCCTTCTGCGCAGTCGGGTAAAAAGAAGTATATGTCCCAATCCTGGTCATTATCCATCTGTATACCTTTCATGGAAATAATTTCAGCCGTTTAGTCGTGAAAATGTAACGAACAGACAGACAGAGTTACTTTCAAATTCATAATATTAGTATGGATGGTAAGAACAAGTTAGAACAACATAATGTTTATTGTAATTGCTCACTGGGAACTTTCATCGTAAATAAATAATAAAAAAAATGTATACAAAAAATAAATTTATATCGCCACTTTACAGTCGTATCCAGTGTAATCCCAATCAGAAATGAATAATTTATTTATTCAGAAGCTATAGGTAATATTATTTATTCGACTTCTACTCTACCTTTTGTAAAAGCCTTCCAATATTTTCCACCCTTTTCTATTCAAATGAATAGGTTTCATTAAACTTTTAATTGTTCAATTACATGGAGGTCGTTTTATTCGTACCACTTGTTCCAATTAGAAGGCGAGACACCTTGTATTCAAATCACGTAGTAAACGCGGGTAGCGGATTTAGATATAAATGTTCGCACATAACGGAAAAAGTGAGATTGTGATTATAATTAGTGATTAAAACGGGTATTTATCGCGTATGTACCTTTTTTATCCCGACGTTTCGATTGTATTGCAACAGCCGTGGTCATGGGCGGGCTGGAATACTTGAAGCGTCGAAAAGTGATGGCAGCTGCAGCAACTACCCTCACTTGGTCTACAGAATTAGAAATGTCCAAGTTCATAATAACGACTCACTACACTAACTGTATCTACGCACTGTGACGCCGATCACGACGCGCACACCTAATAATCACCGAGTTCCAGGACGCTGAGAGTCTATAGCCATCTTACCGATTTGGAAATTTCTTATTTTCAATCGCTTCACGAACCATTCTCTTGTTATAATAGAGTGTGATTATTCCAAAGGTTCTCTGGTACCGCCATGTATTACATAGATTAACGTTCTAATTTAATTGTTCCGTTTTTATGGTGTGCTTATTTACTGTATGTTTACTTTTGAATGTTCTTACATGAAATAATAATAATAAAACATCAAAGTAATTATGGGTAATCGGCGATCTTATCGCTTAAAGCAATATATTCCATTCAACCTACTTCTTTTATTACTGCTTGGCGGCAAACATTTGTAGAATTGTGGTGAAAAATTGTTTATTCTTTATTGTACACAAATAGATTTACATACAGAAACAGCTTACAAGATGGACATGTACAAAGGTGAGCTTAATAAATAAATAAGAGTTTTCTTCCAGCAAACCTTTGAAGATAGATATAGTTTGACAATGGTTGGAGAATATATGTATATACCAGAACCTGATGTATGTTAACTTAAATATTGATAATTTTAAATTAAACGGTGAATCTCATAGATATATAACAAGACATCGAAATAATATATCAATTCCACCATATAGACTTGCCAAAATAGGCAACAGTTACTTGTGCATAAGCATTAATTTGTTCAACAAATTTACACATGATGTACGAAACGCGGACACTGCAGACTTCAGCAATAAAGTCAGAAGGTTATTGATGGAAAAGTCCTGTTATACCCTCGACGAAGCTCTTGCTGACAACTTTAGTACTATTTAATTATGACTGTATTAACTAGTGGTTCGCCCTGAACTGAGATCTCCCAAAATAAATATTATTCTTAGGGTGACTTGCACAACGATGCCTAAACGATTTTAGTGGCTAAATATGATTTAAGGAGTTGTCAAATCATACAAATACCTCAAATTTAAACATGTTTAGTCGCTAAATACGTTTAGTGATCTTTGTGTATGTTGGCTTTAATCCCTACTAATATTATAAATGCGAAAGTAACTCTGTCTGTCTGTCTGTCTGTCTGTTACCTTTTCACGCCTAAACCGCTGAACCGATTTTGATGAATTTTGGTATAGAGATAGATGGAACCTTGGGAAAGGACATAGGGTACTTTTTATCCAGATCCCGATCCCGATCCCGGAATTATACGGGTGGAAACGCAGAGTGCAGTTGTGTATCGTATATCCCTACTAAATGAATTTTGGTAAGAGATAGATGGAACCTTGGAAAAGGACAAAGGCAACCTTTTATCCCGATCCCGATCCCGATCCCGTAATTATGCGAGTGATAGATAACGCAGGGTGCAGTTATGTATCGTATATGCCTACTAAATGAATTTTGGTATAGAGATAGATGGAACCTTGGGGAAAGACATAGACAGTCTGTCTGTTTCGTTTTCACGCCTAAACCGCTGAACCGATTTTGATGAATTTTGGTATAGAGATAGATGGAACCTTGGGAAAGGACATCTTTACTTTTTATCCCGATCCCGATCCCGGAATTATGCGGGTGAAAACGCGGGGTGCAGTTATATATCGCCTAATTCAAATACTCCTAGCCAGCTTTTAGAATACTTTCTGCCTGACATGTCCATCAGGCCCATCGGCCTATACACTATGAATGTGTGAGTGTGACGATGCATGGTGTGGTGTGGCGGGGCTGGCGGGCGCGGGCGCGCTGCGCGGCGCGGCGGCAAAGACGTGCGGGGGACGCGGATGGCTCGGTGGGAGGAGTGTAGATCACAAAGTATGCTTACCCGAACGGGCAGACACGTGAGGGCAGACGTCGTTGGCGGACGCATGCGATATCTACAATTTTGAGCTGCAACGTATTCACTTTCTTTACGTTTTCATTGGTGTTTAGGGTTTCTTGGATAAGCATTTTGTGTTATTTACTTAGTTGTTTTGGTTGTTATTATTAGTTTAGCATAAGTTAGTAGTAGGTAGAATTATAGTTAATAGGTAAAATAAATACTTTAATTCATTTTTTAGGATAGGTATAAAATTGTAGTAGATTAGTAGGCAGGTTTTTTTAAGTTTTTTCACATTTAGTAAGTAGTTACGGTACCTAAGAAGGTCAGCATAGTTTTTATTGAGTATTAATAGGTAAGTAATGTTGTTTTGTGAATAAAATAGTTCCAGTAGTTTCGCATATAATTTTATCGATTCATTTTGTTTTTATTCCATGTGGATAGTATATTTTTTTTAACATTTAGTTTTAGTTTAGCAATTTGTTTTGTTTTTGTTTTATTTCATGCAATGTGTATAAGTACCTACCTTAAGTATAGTTTCGTACTCAGTACCTTTAACTAAATTTTTTTGTCAGCTAAAGAATTTTTTTTTTTGCATAAGTACTTACCTGTTTTTATTACTTTAGGTAGGTAACTGGTTAAGTAATATGCCTCGCAAGCGTAAATCTAATTTAGCGCGTAGCTCTAAAAGAGCTCGAACTGCGCAAGTAGCTAGATCCCAAGAATCTGAGGAGCAGACTCAGGCCCGGCAGATTTTAGATGCTGAGCGACACGCAACGCAAAGAGCTGCCGAGACCTATGAACAAACACAGGCCCGGCAGATTTTAGATGCTGAGCGACACGCAACGCAAAGAGCTGCCGAAACCTATGAACAGACTCAGGCCCGGCAGATTATAGATGCTGAGCGACACGCAACGCAAAGAGCTGCCGAGACCTATGAACAGACTCAGGCCCGGCAGATTTTAGATGCTGAGCGACACGCAACGCAAAGAGCTGCCGAGACCTATGAACAGACTCAGGCCCGGCAGATTTTAGATGCTGAGCGACACGCATCATTGATAGCTGCAGAGATGCCAGAAGAATCCCAAAGACGACGTGTGTTAAATGCTGAACGGCAGTCAGAAAGGAGAAATGCGTTTACAATGTATACATGGGGAGCATTCCACAATGCTGCTTTTGATTATGACCCATCGATTGAGTATAATAACCATCGATTACTTCTCATAGGTGGAATGGATAAAAAATGTATACATTGTGAAGCACTCAAGTGGAAAGAAGAAACTCCGGGTATGTGTTGTTCTGGTGGCAAGTTTTCAATTCCAATACTTGGAGAACCAGAGGAACCATTGAAGTCTTTACTTTTAGGTGATAACAACGAATCGCGGCGTTTTTTAATCAAAATAAGGAAATATAATTCATGCTTTCAAATGACGTCATTTGGTGTAGAAAATGAGGTGGTTATGCCTGGGTTTTCATCTACTTTTACAATCCAAGGTCAAATCTATCATAGGATTGGTTCTTTGCTTCCTACAAATAATGAGCAACCAAAATTTTTACAGATTTATTTTATGGGAAATGAAAACGACGAGGTTGACCGCAGGTGTCAAAACATTCAATTAGTAGAAAAGGATATTGTCTTAAAGATTCAGAGAATGTTGCATGAACATAACCGCCTAATAAACACTTTCACAACAGCCTTAGAAAGAATGCCGGGAGATGATTATAAGTTGGTGATTCACCCAGATCGTACACCAAGTGGGGAACACGAAAGACGATATAATGCACCTTTAATAAATGAAGTCGCAGCCATGGTTTGTGGTGAACAGTTTGCTTCCCGTGATATAGTTTTACATGCCCGTGATAACACACTAACTAGGGTGCCGGATACACATAAATTTTACGATGCGTTACAATATCCGCTAATATTTAGCAAAGGGCAAGAAGGGTATCACTTTCAAATTCCACAAGTCGATCCTGTAACTGGCCTGCCCTTGCCTAACAAAAAGGTATCATGTATGGACTTTTATGCCTTTCATATCATGATTAGAGAAAATGATTTTAATATTATATCACGATGCAGGCAACTGGCCAATCAGTTTTATGTTGATATGTACGTTAAGGTAGAAAGTGAACGATTACGATACATAACATTAAATCAAACTAAATTAAGAGCAGAAAATTATATCCACCTTCAAGACGCAGTAGCGAATGACGCTAATCTAAATCCAAATGATATTGGTAGAATGATAATTTTACCGTCTTCATTTGTAAATAGTCCGAGGTACTTACACGAATATACTCAGGATGCGTTTGCTTATGTACGTACATATGGTCGCCCTGACTTATTCGTTACGTTTACTTGCAACCCAGCATAGCCGGAAATAGTAAATGAATTAATGCCGGGTCAAAGCGCGATTGATAGGCATGATGTAGTCGCAAGAGTTTTTAGGTTGAAAGTTAAAAAACTTATGTCTGTTATTTCCAAAGGCAGAATATTTGG
Organism: Philereme transversata; assembly: GCA_963924445.1. Taxonomy (NCBI): domain Eukaryota; kingdom Metazoa; phylum Arthropoda; class Insecta; order Lepidoptera; family Geometridae; genus Philereme; species Philereme transversata. The sequence continues at coordinate 23,873,476 of OZ004338.1, forward strand.
AGAAGTGATCTGCTTTATGTATTCCATAGAGTGGCAGAAGCGTGGCCTACCACATGTCCACATATTATTGTGGTTAAAAGACAAGTTGAGACCCGATCAAATTGATAATATTATCAGCGCAGAAATACCCGATCCAAGCACTGACAAGACACTTCATGATATTATAGTTAAAAACATGATTCATGGTCCATGTGGACCTGAAAATCCTCAGTGCCCTTGCATGAAAGATGGAAAATGCACAAAGAAATTTCCTCGCAAATTACACAAAGACACTGTCCACAGTGAAAACGGATACCCACTCTATCGTAGAAGAGCACCAGCAGACGGAGGTCGAACGGCATCTGTGAAACTACGAAATGGGAGTTACGTCACTATTGATAATAGTTGGGTGGTCCCTTATTCCGCTATTCTATTAAAAATATTTAACGCCCATATAAATGTTGAGGCTTGCAGTTCAGTGCGCGCTATCAAATATATCTGCAAATATATTAACAAAGGCAGTGACCAAGCTATTTTCAATTTTAGGAGCACAGAGCTTGCAAATCGCGTAAATGAAGTACATACATATCAATCTGGTCGTTATGTTAGCAGCAACGAAGCCATGTGGCGGTTATTAGGGTTCCCGTTGCACGAAAGGCACCCCACCGTTACACATCTAAGTGTACACTTAGAGAACGGTGAACGAGTTTATTTTACAGAAGATAATTTCCACGAGCGACTATCTACTCGACCAAAAACCACCCTTACAGCTTTTTTTGAACTTTGCATAAGAGATGAGTTTGCAAGAACTCTTATGTATGCTGAGGTACCGAGATATTACACATGGGACGCAACCAGAAAAACTTGGAAACGCCGAATTCAAGGAACTTCGGTTCAGAACTGGCCTGGTGTCAAATCTGGAGATGCCTTAGGACGGGTTTACACAGTCCATGTTACTAACATGGAATGTTTTTGTTTAAGGATGCTTCTACACCATGTGCGTGGGCCAACCTCTTTCAATGATCTCAAAAAATACAACAATCAAGAATTTTCAACATTTCGAGAGGCATGTGAGGCAAGAGGATTATTGGAGGATGACAATCATTGGAATATAACACTGGAAGAGGCTGCACAATGTAGATCAGCGGCCAAGGTGAGAATGCTTTTTGCTATACTAATAGCGACATGTGGGCTTTCAAACCCTCAACAACTGTGGGAAAGGTACAAAATTCAAATGGCCGACGATATTTTACACAGAGTACAACATCATAATCCAAACGTTACATACAATGATTTCATTTTTAATGAAGCCCTAACAAAGATAGAAGACCAAGTCATAACTATAACTGGGAAAGATTTGTCAGATTTTGGGTTGAGCAGGCCGCAAAGAACTGGGGAAGTTTGCAGTGATATAATAAGAGAATTGAGTTACGATGCTGCTTCTTTACAACAACAAATAACTGAGTCTGTTCCGCGTCTAAACCGAGAACAAAGATTAGTTTTTGAGAATGTTGTGCAAAAAATCGAAAGTGGCGAAGGTGGTTTATTCTTTTTGGATGCGCCAGGAGGCACGGGTAAAACATTTCTTTTAAATTTACTTTTAGCCCAAATTCGTAAAGATAAAGGAGTTGCTGTTGCTGTAGCTTCTTCTGGAATAGCAGCTACGTTACTTAATGGTGGCCGAACGGCACATTCAGTACTTAAACTGCCATTGAACTTAGCTCATGAGGAAATGCCAGTTTGTAACATTACTAAAAATAGTGACCGTGGACGAATGTTACAGCAATGTAAGCTGTTGGTTTGGGATGAATGTACCATGTCCCACAAAAGAGCGATAGAAGCACTAGATCGGACCATAAAAGATATTAAGAGTAACCAAAGTATCATGGGTGGTATGGTGGTACTTTTAGCTGGCGATTTTAGACAGACTCTGCCGGTAATTACTAGAGGCACACCGGCAGATGAAATAAATGCATGTTTAAAAGCGTCTCCATTATGGGTGCATGTAAAAAATTTTTGTCTGACTACAAATATGCGAGTACAACTGCACAGTGATACACAATTGGTGCAATATGCGGATGCTCTTCTGAAAATCGGAGAAGACCGTATGGAAACAAATAGTGACGGAATGATTACATTGAATCGTGAATTTTGTAATGTTGTCTGTAACATGGATGACTTAAAGAACAACGTCTATCCCGATCTTGCAACCAATATGAAGAACAGACAATGGCTGTGCGAAAGGGCAATTTTAGCACCGACAAACGAAGTAGTGGGGCAGATCAACGAACAAATCATGTCAGATGTGGAAGGTGATTTTGTTGAGTATCTGTCCGTAGACAATGTCATGGACACTGAGCAAGTGACATCGTTCCCTGTAGAATTTCTTAACTCCTTAGAATTATCGGGGGTGCCTTCCCATAAGTTGAGGCTAAAAGTAGGTGTCCCGGTCCTGTTGATGCGAAATCTTGACGCACCAAGAATGTGTAATGGCACACGTCTACAAATTACACACCTGGGACGCAATATTGTGAGAGCAATAATTATGACAGGAACAGCAAAGGGAGAAGAAGTGTTAATTCCCCGTATTCCAATAATCCCTACCGATTTGCCATTCCAATTCAAAAGAGTACAATTTCCCCTGAAAGCAGCATTCGCTATGACGATAAACAAAGCTCAAGGACAGACACTCAAAGTAGCTGGTGTTCATTTAGAAAAAAACTGTTTCTCCCATGGGCAACTGTATGTGGCGTGCTCACGAGTATCGAGTCCACAAAACCTACATGTTTTGACCAAAGAAGGAAAAACAAAAAATGTCGTATACAAAAACGTATTAAACTAAGTTAAGTCATGGATCAGGGTCAGGAAAAGTCTACCTATGTTAATCTCAATAATTCAATGTGCCGGCTTCATTAGAATCGTTTCATTATAGTTTCAGAGCCTATTCAGTCCAAACAAATTTACACGAAGTAGTAGTTCTACGCAGACGAAGTCGCGGGTAACAGCTAGTCTTTGACTAATAAATTGGTGCCACGAAATGTATAACCAACCTACTTGACCTACAGTTTCATTCAAATAAGATGTAACTGGGGTTCTTGTAAATTGGTTATATTTTTTTGAGGTACAAATGCTAGTTATTCTGGATTTCAGACTCTTGCCTATATTTGTGTCACTAAAGCTACACGAATACCAAATTTCAGCAATGTGGGGTCACTGGTGTACCCTGTGAATTTTGTCAAAGTTTTTTTTTTATTATGTCTAATAACTCATAAACTTCAAAAATTAAACTAAAAATAAAAACAGGGTTCAAATGTACTAATAAAGACCTTTCATTTGACGTCCCACTTGACCTAATAGTCTCATTTTCATTTTTTTTACCCCTCTTGAACCCCAATATCTCAACAACCCCCAATATTTTAGCTCATTGAGTCACACCAAAATTGTGCTATCACTACCTACCTATATACTAAATTTCATGATGATCGGATAAACGCTACGAAAGTTATCCTCGGACAAACAAACATACATACATACATACGCCGATATACAACGCCGATTTTCCCAAGTTGATTTGGAGATCTCGCTTCGCTCGAACAATTATTGTGTTATGACATGTGTTTCTGATTGTACTTATGTACTTGGTAACTTCGCTTTAAATGTTTTAATGTGAATTTTGGTATGTATGATTATATTTTGTAAAAATTATGACCTTTCCAAGTGTACAAACAATGTATCTTTATGGAATAAAAACATTTTGATTTGATTTGAGTTGATTATAGTGGTGGGTACGTGCACAGAAAATGGCATTGGAGTAAAATAGTAATACTACTAGTTATACATAATATATATCATAATAAATAAAATAGTTATACATACCTATTTAAAATAATACCTATAAACTATACGTACTACTATTATGTATTATAATTCTTGGACTAATTCTTTCACAAGAAACTCGTCTACTACTAGAGTGCCTATATTAAACTTGTGTTTAGTTCAGGCCCGGATCTAGAGAAGGGCAAACCAGGGAACATGCCCCGGTCGGCAATTTCAGGGGACGCCAAATTCATGTTTATAAAAAACTTGCTTCACAAAGCGCTTAGCAAGAATCCAGCGCACGTCGTACTATCGATTATTCATTTGCAATGCATTTGGAACGCATCAGTGTCGTAACTAGGGGCGGCCACCAGGGGTGCAAGCCTCAAGGGGCGCAATTCTGGAGATTTGCCCCCTTGAGGCTGAGTGCACCTACCCACAGCCTGCGAGCTGCTTGGGCACAGACACATTAAGAACTTGCTAAGAATATAAACACGTTTATGCTAACTTGCACTTCATTACCACAGCGCCTAAAATAACCTTAAAACAAAAGTATTTATGTTGTTTCCACTTGCCAAACGTAAAAAATATACCCCCCCCCCCCCCACTCGTCTCTCAAACGCTGAAAGGGCTGCCACATCAAGTTGGCTGGTTTAGTCCTCCAATTCTTATAGTTTGAATAACAGTCTTTTGTTTTATTACTACATATAGAGGAAGCATCATTTTTCATTTCATTTGAAGCGATGCATATTGCAATTTTTTTTCTAAGATGTACCACAAGGTAAGATCAAAACTTGAATAACCTTAGCTTTAATTACATAAATGTGTTTTCTGACGCACTTTTTTGTACAAGTACTTTACTTGAGAAAATTAATTACTTCAGACGTCGACCAAAGTGAGTGTGAAAAAAACGTCACTTTTCATTAGACACTGCTCGTAAATGGATGAATATTTATAAGATACAATAGAAATGTTCTGTCTCAAAACATATTTTGCTTTTCAGAACTGGGAACTAAATTACTGGCTCTTTATTATAATGGGGATTTGTGAATCCTATAATGAAGATTTCCGCAAATTTTGAGTTGCCAAAATTCCATAGATGAATTAATTCCTTGACAATAATAACAAGACGTCTAATTGTATATACCTTGGCTTCCAAACTGGAGGTTGGAGGTTCGAATCCAGGCCGTGCACCAAGAACCAAAAACCGAAAACATCGAAAACATGTGCCATCGGGTTATTCTTCTTGTAAACGTCGATGGGCTTGCAACCTGTCAAGTGAATGCTTAACTTCTATGCAACAAGTATGCATATATGAAACGTAATGTTTAGATTTAATTACTGATTAAAACGGGTATTTATCGCGTATGTACCTTTTTTAATTATTACCCTGACGTGTTGGCTGTGTTACAACACTTGCCTTTGACAGCCCACTTATGGGATATCTTCACGGGTCTGTGTACTGAGTAGGAGAATATTAGTAAATAGGAAGAAATTAATCCAATAAATTAATTTCTTCATATTTACTAATATCCTGTAAAAACATTATCGACCATGGTTCCATCATCATCATCATCAACAACCTATAACAGTTCACTGCTGGACGTAGGTCTCACCCAGGGTGCGCCATTGAGCCCGACCCTCAGCTTTTCTCATCCAATCTTTGCCAGCCACAGCGCGAATCATCACTCTTAGCCGGAGTGATGATTTGCGAACCGTGTGCGATCCGCTCCGAATAACGTCCCCTGATGAAGGTTTACGAATTGAACCGAAACATTGTCAATCGAAACACCGATAAAACGGTACGTGATAAATCCCGTATTTATAATAATGAAAGTTTTATTTGTTTATAATTTATTTATTGGGTACGAAATACTATTATCCACACGTACAAACAATCAAAGTGTGTAAACCTTGTTTCACTTCCAGCAACTTGATAAACCTATTTACTGTGCAAATACATTATGATCAACGTTTGTTTGTTTGATTATTTATGTGCGGGGAAGGAAAACGAGTTACTTAAATCAATATGCATTATATTGCCTAGCGTTTTTTTATCTGCTTTTATTAAAACCAATGTAGCTAAATTATGTGTATATTTTGTTACCAGACAGCCTTAGGTGGAGAAACCATTGGTGCTTTATAAGAATAAATAGCTCACGGCTATGTTAATCCCAATGATGGACATTCTGGGATATCTTACTCACCACACAGACCCTAAGGGGTAGTCAGAGGCACGTCATACCTATTACTGTTGCCAAGGTGTTTCTGTTTGAAGGGTGCCAGTAAAATTACAGTCACATAAGGCTTAACACCTGTATGCCTCAAGTTGATGGACTGTGTCTGGATGCCTACAGGATGAAGAGACAGTGGAGCACATGTTGCTGTACTGTACGGCCACCCACAAAGCCAGACTGAAGACGAGACTGCATGAACTCATCGAGTCATCTTCTACGTCAGCAACAACCTCGGGGACTCTGGAAACCACCAACCCAAAGTCCTACGAATGGAAGGGGGGTAATGCACAATACACCCCTGTGCGGGACACCAGTGCAGATCTTATTCCCCCTACCCTAGAATTAGAATTAGAAGTTGATGGACGTAGAGCAGTGCATCGTAGGGCACGTTCTTAAGGTACGTGATCCTTTTTATAGCCGATATTTGCATGTTCCATCTCCGTATTGTACAAACAAAATACTATAATTTTCGTTATTTTCAACGCAAATATTCAACTCTTATTCTATGCATTTGAGAGTATACAAAAACAACACTCAACTAAAGTTTATGAATGTTTGAAAATATTGTGTAGGTACCTGACATGCCATAATTTCTGGACATCGTTTTCAGTGCTGTAAATATATGGCAGCCAGCCCGTAGAGACAACTTTAGAAAACAACAAAGACTAGAGCTTACAAGAAAAGACAATTAATTTTTGATATTAAAAAATGCTTTTTCATATTCCCGTTGTTATTGTGTATCTAGTTTCTGTTCATGGCTTTGCTCGAGCACATCAATAGTAAATGATCGAGCGATGCGAGATCTCTAAATCAACTTTTGGTGTGACTAAATGAGCTAAAAATGTGGGGGTGTTGTTGAGATATTGGGAGTCAAGGATAAAAAAATTAAAATGAGACTATTAGGTCAAATGAGACGTCAAATGAATGGTATTCGTTAGTACATTCCAACCCCGTTTTTATTTTTAGTAAAGTTTTTGTAGTTTTTGAGTTATTAGCCATAATAAAACTAAACTTTGACAAAATTCACAGGGTGAGTGATCCCGTACTGCTGTAATTTGGTACGCGTGTAGCTTTAGTGACACAAAATATAGGCAAGTCTGAAATCCAGAATAACTGCAATTTGTACCCCAATAAAATTTAACCACATAACATGAACTCCCGTTACTTGTAATTTGAATGAAACCGTTGGTCAAGTATTTTGGTTATTTATTTCATGGTACTATTTTGATAGTCTTAGAATACAAATAATATTTTTTTGTTGAATCGAAGACTCGCGAGATCTCAGTTCGGGGCTAACAACTAGTATTATAAATTTGAAAGTAACTCTGTCTCTCTGTCTATCTGCATGTTTGTTATGTTTTCACGACAAATCTACGTTTCAGTATTGAATCACGCTTGATCAGTTCTAGAACACAGTTCTAAACTGGAAGATCGCCAGCAAGTGATTGAATTTTCAAATATTGTTGAAGTGAAAACTTCTTTAAGTGCGTTGGGCATTTTTGAGATAGAAAAAAACCATTGACCTCGCGACATTGTTATCGTTACCGTCACCGACACCTCTGTATATGAAGTGAAAACTTCTTTAGGCGCGTTGGGCATTTTTTGAGATGGGAAAAAACCATTGAACTCACGACACTGTTACCGTTACCGACTCCTCTGTATATACCTAGAAGAAACCTATTCACTCGCGACTTAAAGATACCCAGGTTGTACTCGTAGCTATCAGGAAACACAGACTCGGGTAAGGCGTTCCACTCTTTGGCGGTGCGCATTATAAAGGTCGAAAAGAACCGCTTTGTGCGAATGGGAGGTATTTCTACCGTATAGCGGTGGCGCACCGCAGAGCGTCTGGTTGTCCGATGATAGAATGGAGATGGTGGGATCAGGTTGAAAAATTCCGCCGCACACTCTCCGAAATGCACTCGATAAAAAACCGAGAGGCTTTCGTTTTGAACCTTTCGTCGATGCTCCAGGCTGAGGAGCCTTGCATCAACTAGCTCATCGTTGCCTATGAGCTTCCTGGCTTCTCTCAATCGATTCCAGAGCTTCAAGTTGGTACTTCGCTGATCCGTTCCAGAGGTGAGAACAGTACTCCAAACACGATCGGACTTGTGCTTGGTACAAGTCGGCATGGTGCCGCGTATTCACCCACCATAAACCACTAAGCAAATAACTAGTTTGTCAATCAGAAAGACCACGTTTCTGTGCCTTATGAGGAGATTCGTAGATAAACCAAAGTCACTGACAGAGCAAATTGCTCGAATAACTGACTGCAGTTGCGGAAGAAAGAAGAAGAAGAATTGGAGACCACGCACTGGAAAGCTCAGCGTAGGATAGCCCTCCACTAGATGGAAAGACGACCTGATAATGGCTTCTGGGAGTCATTGGGTGAGACAAGATAGTCTATGGGGGGCCCTATGTTCAGCAGTGGACGTCTTGTGGCTAATATGATGATGCTGATTGGTAAATAAGAACGAAGCGAGTAAACAGACGCTTCTAGTAAATAAAATTCAAGTACAGGTTGTAATAAATCCAACGTCATGGTTGTGTTGACATAAACAAATGCATGACGTCTCGTGTGGAGACAAGAATGCGACAGACTTCATTTTACCCAACAAATAGCGAGTCGTGTTTCAACTATACTCAGAGGGTCAATAGCAGGACATAGAACGAATGAATTAAATACTCTTTATTGCACACCAAACAAAAATACAGTTCACATCAACAGCCCTTTAGTGTCCACTGCTGGACAGAGCCTCCTCCAAAGCTGGAGGGTTTTGCCATAATCACTGAGCTAGGCAGGCGGATTGGTGATCGTAGTAAAGGTGTAGATAATACACAGAAGAAAGCTGCTGCCCTTCTTCTTGTGACATCCCTTAGTCGGCTTTTACGACATCCATAGACTGAGTTGGAGGGGTCGATTCTTAAGCGGCGACCGCGAAATAAACAATAAATAACGATACTATGGGCGGTCTTATCGCTAAAAGCCATATACTTTTATTTGTAACCTTTATGAGCCGATGACTTGAAATAAACAGTTTATATTTTATTTATTTATTTATAGACGAATGATCCAAACGATTTGCCAACATATTTTATCATTAGTACGTGTAATATACGTGTACGGAGTGGAACCTGCTTGCTATCTTGAATCTCAGAGTCTTGAAGCCTAGAATGTATCTACGATCACACCATCTCTTACCCTGGTAGCATGAGTATTAAAGTCTAGGGGGGCATTCATTCATCTCTCTAATACCTCTGTTTTGGCCAAGGGCTATCCACCAGACTTTAGGATCACCACAAAATTACAATGGATCAGAACTCCACCACTCACCTCAGTCGCTTCGCCGCTCCAGATGAAAAAAGTGGTTTTTGTAGTCACAGTATAGGTCTGTTTCCCAAACAACTTCGTTAAATATTTTTAAATATCCAAAATTCAACCATTCGCAATAACTCTCCGCACCAAACGTCAATTTTTTTAAATCTGTTTTCTTTCTTTTTTGTACTGCGTGTACCGAGGAGGTTTCATGGCGCCTCCATGAAGGCCCATTGTAAACGGCTTTGCTCCCAAGGTTCGCGACAGTGTTCTATCCATTACAAAAGCAGCAAACCCAAAATCTGGCTCAAACAACCTCCGCAGACCGAGAAACATTCTCATCACCGAGAATGTGAACCTGATGAAAAAATCACTTTCGCTGATGCGGAGGAGATTTCAGAAATTTAAACACGTTACAGATACATCGAACTCACGGACGAGTTCGACGAGTCCCTTCAGTTGCCGCCTACACAAGGTACAAACCTGCACCTGGGCGTTTCTCTCCTATCCCCATCCCGGCAATGGCCCAAGCCGAGGCTCGTACCTAAATGGTGCCCTTGCCCTAGTTGACTCATAAAAACTTACTGGTCTGAGCGCCCTTTCCACTCACCAGAAGTTCGGTTAAGCTGCATCGTCTTCAGAGGCCAAAGTGAATTAGTCCTTCAGAAAAAATAATATCTTTCTGAAGAGTCGTAATATATAAATAAATAAATAATAAATAATTAAATATTGCTGGACATGTCACACAGCGCTATCTAGGCCCAAACTAAGCAGAGCTTGTACTAGCGGAACCAGATAACTGATAGAATACTTATATACTTCTTTTTTGTAAATACATACTTATCATATATAGAAAAACATCCAGACCTGGAACAAATATCTGAAGATCATGCAAACATTTGTTCCGCGGCAGGAATCAAACCCGCTAACTCCTGCGTCTCAGCTGGCTATTCGCCCATTGCGTCACGGAGGCAGTTATTGTTCATCAGATCCATTCATTATATTGTGTTACTAGCTTCCGCCTACGGCTTCGCACTGTTATACGACAGAAGCCCGAAGGGGTTTTAAAAAAGATATTTTACTGATTAAGAGTTTAATAAAGGATTAAGATACAATTAAGGATATTATTTTAACCCCCGGACGCAACCGCTCTTTCGGAAGATCAGACCGTGACTGAAGATGGGTCACTGCTAAGTAATACACATAGAATATTATAATACTGAGTAGGTATCTCGTAAGCATAACTCCTTACAATACAAGGATATAACATCTCCCCCTTTAAGAGGAGACTTAAGGGTTGATTCTAAAGTCTCCGTGATACTAAATTTGACTTCTAATTGGAGCAATGTGATCCAGTTCTAGATCAGAATTTTGTCTATCTTCTAAATGTGTTACAGGCTGTGGTGATGAGTTATTTGATGTGAATTGTAAAGCTCGGTTGCCGCCAGGTTTACAAGGATAAAAATGTCTAAAAGCTAAATAACATAAAAATAAAGTAATTACAATATAAATGAAAATAATCAAACTTGAGTAATGTGCCCCATATCTTATTATATGCGGACTGTTGTCAATTTTCTGTAAGTTATCTAAAAGGGATTCTAGTACAATTTTGTTCTTTGAATTAAATTCATCCAAATCTATATTTTGTAAATGGATAGGGGACACATCTTCTATAAGACTATTGAATCTTACTATGTTACAACAGGTGTCATTAATTAAATTGAAATCCGGTATGCTGTTAATAGGTGATGTAATGTTTATTACATCATACTTAGGGATAAGTGTAGTACTTTTACAGTGTCCAGTACATTCCTTAGGTATAGTAAGTATTCCCGTGGATAGTATTGTTGTTTCGTAAAGTTTTGAGTTCGCACAATCAATTGAGATTTTATTTGGTTCTGATTGAATAAAAATCCACTTGTTATTTACTAAAGGTTTCCAAATATCCACTGTCCCGAATATGAATTTAATTTCGCACTGTTTTGGTATTTCACTAATCACTTTGGTCAGTAATTCACTCTCACAGGTAGGTCTAGCATCGGCTGCGTAGACATTTGTGACGTCACAAATAAAGTTACCCGGGATTACAGTTCTGCAGTTATTCAAATCGTCTAAATTACAATATTGAGATTTGTCTTTAGTCATTGCAATATACTTAGTACTAGGTATAATTAAACTGAATTTATTAGATTCTTTGACATTATATGGTGTAGGTAAGGCAATATTATGGAATAATAAGTATTCTTTAATACCAACTAATGGTACCTGTAAAACAAATATAATCTTATAATCTACATAATAACAAACAAGCTTAGATACTCTTAAAATATGATGAACGGTGTTTACGTCTAGAGTTACAGGTAATCTTAAATTACTAGGTAAGTATCTGTAGTTATTGGCAAGCTCTCGGTACAATTGCTGTGAAGTTATAATCGATGGATGTAAGATATTTTGGCTGCTGAACAAAATAGCGTTGATTAGGTGTTCCAGTTGGAATGACAAGGTAAGTAGTGAGGTTTCTAGGCTATTAAAAATTTCATCTACATTAAGAAGAATGCGTAATCCATTGATTTCTTCAGAAATATTCCTTACGTTATGCGAGAGGTTGTCAATAGCTTCATTTAATTTAGCTTCGTTACTCTTAATTTTATTCAAGGTGTCATTATAAGATCTTATGATTGAGGTAGTGACCAAAATATTTTCTTTCATTAATGAAACCAATTGTTTCTCATTATCTCGAATAGATTCTATGGCTTCGCTATATTTTAGGGCGTCATTTTCATCTAAAGTGCCAAAGATCTGTTTCAATATAGTTCCTATACCTCCTATCCAGGCACGTTTTAATCGGTTATCAAATAAGTGTGAGATAGATTCAAATTCCCTGTTTATATCTTGTTGTCGTACAGCTAAAGGTTTTAATCTGTTATGACATTCTATTTCAATTTCTAGGATTCGAGTTTGGTTACATAAATATATAGTCGTCTTCAAAGCTGATTCGATGTTTTGTATGTATGGTGCAAAATGAGATATGTCCAATGGTATCAAAACATTTAAGTAGCCGTTATTAATTTTCACTGTGCCCAAGTAGTCAAAATAAATGCCTGAACTTGAAGTAACTGGTTGAAGATATTCCTGATACGATTGACCCCGAGTTGTAACTCTGCAAATAATAATTAGAATTACGACTAAACCTAAATAAGGTAAGTTATGTATATTTCTTTAAAACGTAACCTATATGCCTAATACTTACGTGCTATTTCTATTAATTGCTAACTTATTTATCTAAACCGTTCACCAACATAATTATATTATAGATTGTTCCCGACATCAGCGAGTTTCACTTGATCGTAGTGGTGAGTAACATGACGCCGGTTGATGAGTAAGGTAAGTGTATTATTGCCATTGATCTTTACTATTTTGTAAGGTCCCTTCCAGACGGGGGACAAGGCCTTACGCAGCCTTAGGTGGTTTTTTAAATATACGTAATCACCGATTTTATATTTGATTGGACGAGTATGGATGTCATATAAAATTTTTGAAGATTCCTTTGATTTTCTAATAAACTCTATGGCTTTTTCTCGAGAATATTTCAGTCTATTTTGCAACATACGGACATAATCAGGATACGTGGCTCCCTGTGGCTCGTCATATATGGAGTTGGGTATAAATGGCTTGCTACCAAACACTAACTCATACGGTGTAAAATGCGTTGTAGAATGGATAGCTGTATTATAGGCGAGCATTCCTGTGTACACATAACGAGGCCAATTCGTATGTTCGGCATTGGTATAGGGTTTGAGATATTCTTTTAGGGTGGAATGACTTCTTTCCAAAGCTCCTTGAGTTTGAGGATGATAAGGAGAAGACCATAGGTTTTTAATTTTGAGGAATTCGCATGTCTTTTTGAATAGATCTGATGTGAAGTTTGTGCCTTGATCGGTAACAATTATTTTAGGGATTCCGAATATAGATATGTAGTGAAGTAGGCACTCGCAAGTTTCTTCTGCTGTAGTACTACGAATTGGGTAGGCTGAAGAGAATTTGGTGAGGTCATCTTGGATGGTAAGGATAAATTTTAATTTTGCGATACCAGATTCAGGAAGTGGACCGACAATATCGAGGGATATGCGTTGCAATGGTTCGGTCGACGTACTGGTAATTTGCATGGGAGCGCGGTTTACCTTTCTAAGTGCTTTATTCTCTTGACAGGGTTTACATTGTTTTACATAGGCTTCTATATCACTTCGCATGCCTTTCCAATAGTATGTTTGCTTTAATCTATTGTACATGCGTGCTGAACCTAGATGACCTGCTATAGGGATATCGTGATTTTCGAATAAAATTTTCTTAATTTCAGTTGGAGCAGGGTATATAACGTTATTGTGATAGATATTTACTTTAATTTTCGTGTCATGAAAAAGGTAAGTTAGAATATTATAGATTTTGATAAATGAATGCTTTTCGAAAGGATTCTTTAAATCGGAAATGCCAATCTCATTTATATTTCCTAAAACTACTAATTCGTTCCTAATTCTTTTCAGGGTTTCGAAGATTTCTGGATAAGATGCCTGATCAAAATGATGGACTTTGAAAAACAGCAGATAATACGCTTTGTTATTAAGATCTACCTTTTTAAACAGGAAGAGTTCTTTTTCAGAATCACATACACTAGTATTGACTTCTGAATCATTTAGAATTTCTGGAATGTAAGGATTGGACTCATCTAAATCGATGGAGGTAGGTACTAGGATAATTTTAGCAGGAGATTTCATGAGACTTTCGTTATGCTCTTTGATTTCTGTGTTAAATGATTTATTTTTTTCTGACATTATTTTCAGGAAAGTGGGATAATCATCGACAGGTAAATCTGGATTAGCACTCGTAGATGGCATAGGGTCATAATCAGGATGAATATCGGATAAATTTGGAACGGATTGAGGTAAATTATCAACTTCATTTTCGATTTCATCTCTAAGGATATCTGGGATATTGGACGGTAAGTTTATATCAGGTAAGGGCAGGATGTCCTCATAAGGATCAATAAGATCTGGATCTTGGGATGCAATTTCATCGGGATTAAACGAAGGTGGAGATATAAGTAGATCCATTAGGTCCCTATCCAATTCTGGATTGGGTTCCCCTACGTTGATAGGATTAGACGGTTCCGTCGGCTGGACAGGATTGACGGGAAATCGTGATAGGGCATCGGCATTTGTGTTGATTTTCCCTTTCTTATGTTGAATATCATATTCAAACTCCTCCAGCTTTAATCGCCACCTAATGAGTCTTGAACCTGGGTCTTTACAATTGAATAACCATTGCAATGGTTTATGGTCTGAAAGGATTATAATGCGATGGCCATAAAGATAAGGTCTGAACACTTTGGTTCCGAAAACTATGGCAAGACATTCCTTTTCTGTCACACTATAATTGGATTCGGCTTTATTTAGTGTGCGAGATGCATAGGCTATCGGACGGTCTTGACCAACTAGACCTTGGGATAATATAGCAGATATAGCATAGTTTGAAGCATCACATGTGAGGTTGAAAGGTTTTGTGAAATCTGGATACGCTAGGACTGGGGCAGAAACGAGTTTTTCTTTTAGGATTTCAAAAGCGAGTTGATGTTCGTTCTGCCACGAAAAGGAGACATCCTTCTTTAGTAAGGACGTTAAAGGTTTTGCCAGTTTGGCGAATTCGGGTATAAACCGTCTGTAATAAGATACCAGACCCAAAAATGACTTAATATCTTTCGGAGACTGGGGAACAGGATACTCTGTGACCGCTTTCGTCTTATCGGGATTTGTTCTGACGCCTTTTTCGCTGATGATGTGGCCTAAATAGGCAACCTCTTACCGGAGGAATTCACATTTCTCGGGCTGCAGTTTTAAATTGAATTTTCGGAGTCTATCAAAGACAGATTCGAGATTGGATATATGTGAATTCAGATCAAATGAGTAAATTACTATATCATCTAGGTATACGAAACATCTAGAGCCCTGCAGCCCTGTGAGCCACATGTTCATCAACTTCTGGAACGTGGAAGGTGCATTTTTAAGCCCAAATGGCATTCTGGTGAACTGGTAATGACCTTGAGGTACAGAAAATGCGGTTTTTGGAGCGTCTTCTGGAGATATGAGTATCTGATGGAAACCAGATGCAAGATCTAGAGTGGTAAAATATTTACTTTTCCCCAGCTGGTCTAGGATTTCGGATATTTGGGGAATAGGGTACGTTTCCCCGATAGTTATGTCATTTAATTTCCGGTAGTCAATGACTATTCGCCATTTTCGCTGGCCTTGAGAGTCTAACTTTTTGGGAACTATCCAAATTGGAGAACTCCAAGGAGAAGAGGATGGTTTTATGATGTTGCTGTCAAGCATCTTGTTGATTTGATTATCGACTTCTTTTTTATGAAATTCTGGGAAGCGATAGGATTTCGTGTGGATAGGGATATTACTATTAGTTTTAATCTCGTGATTAAGAACATTAGTATAGGACAATTGGTCATCGGGTAGATGAAAGATGTCAGAATATTGGGAACATATTTCCGTAAGAGCATTACACTCCTCTTGATTGAGATGATTGGTTCTCAATGAATTCATGACCGCGATCGTGCGGTTGGAAGTGTCATGTGGACTAGCGCTAAGTTGGACTGCATAGGCATTTAAAGGTTCAACTTTGAAATTTAAATTAGAATTTACACTGATAGGAGATTCGGATGTGTTCACTACTGAAAGGTTTACACGATTGTTTTCTTTTACCTTGACAATGCAATTGGAAACTAACAGATTGTTGGACAAATGTTGATCTTGAATGATGCCTTCGGTGAGGTGATTTGGGTTTTGTACCGAACATTCAATGATGGTTTCGGTACGAGGTGGAATGACATAAGAAGGATTTAAAAAATGCAATTTAATGTCTTGTTTTCCTAACCTCAGGACATCGGTGGTGTAGTCGATTTTACACCCAAAAGCTGTGAGCAGATCCGAACCGATAATACCATCATAAGGTAAGCTTATGTCTTTGATGACATGGAATCTGTAGGATATGAATTTGTCGTTAGGCAACTGGAGTTTGAGTTGAAAATGACCCTCGGTTGGCGTCGGAACGTCACCAGGGTCTATGCCTTTGAGTTTTATGGATTCTTGGATTAATTTTGGATTATTCAGAATACATGACTTCTTCAGGAGACATACTGCAGCACCGGAGTCCACGAGTAATGTCAAAGGAATATTGGAAACATTTGAATAGAGAAGTGTGTGCGGCAACATTCTTTTGGATATATCGAGATTTACTTCGTAAATGGGACTGTCAGTTTGGGGCTGGTTACCCTGTCGGTTAGTCCTTGGATTCGGAATGGGACTGTCAGTTTGGGGCTGGTTACCCTGTCGGTTAGTCCTGGGATTTGGTATAGGACCGTCAGTTTGGGGCTGGATACCCTGTCGGTTAGTCCTGGGATTTGGTATAGGACCGTCAGTTTGGGGCTGGATACCCTGTCGGTTAGTCCTGGGATTTGGTATAGGACCGTCAGTTTGGGGCTGGATACCCTGTCGGTTAGTCCTGGGATTTGGTGTTTGAATGGTGCCTTTTCTTACTGATTGTCTAGCGCGGCACCTTGGCAAGACAACACCTCGTTTAAATCGTTCTGGGGATCCTCATATGGAACAGGTGCCATTTCATCTTCTGGCATCTCGGATATATGATTCACCCTGTTATTACCAAAGTTACCACGGGAGGTATTTGGATGTTGGTAACCTGGCGAATTGAATTTATTGTTATTGAATTCCCTCCTTTTACAGTCGCTAATGTTATGCCCGACACCCTTGCAGTATCGGCAGAATAATGCATTGCCGGTCTTAGGTTGGCTGGTATTCACCTGACCAGGTTGTGGATTCGACCTTGGGCCTGAGCCTTGAGAAAAACCTGGTTTGGGCTTTGGATTCAATTTGAAGGTATCTGCTGCTGACCGTTTATATAAGCTCTGCTGGATCCGTTCTTCTGAAATTGCCATGTTTACGGCCTCATTCAAAGTCTTTGGAGACCTGCACCTAACAATATTAGAAATTCGAGGATGCAGTCCCATGAGGAAATGATGGAGGGCTAGATCCTCCATTGCAGCGACACGACCAGGCAGTTCTTTTGCCTTTGTGTTGGATAAGGTGATTTCAGTAAGCAACTGGGAGAGATATGTTTCCACACGCAATGAGAATTGGTTGACACTGTCCTGCGGGCCTTGCCTGCTCTCTTGTAGGTCAGTGAGAAGGTGAGCGTAGTGTTTACGCTCACTGAATTGAGTTTTAATGAACTCTTTTAACTGATCCCAGGATGAGAACTCTTTAATTGAGCAAGCAAGCTCCGCCTTGCCACTAAGTTGACTAAGAATGAATTTAAAAAGGATTGGTTTTTGGGCCTCCGAAGCAAGTTCATATGCGTTATTACAATTAATGACGAACGAGTTTACGGTTTCGCGACTGCCATCATATGGTTTAATAAACTTGAACAAAATGTTCAACTCAATTTCGGCCATTGTAGCAGCAGCTGCGGCTGATCTCGTAAGTCGAGGCGAACTAAGAGGTGATTTTACCTCGCTGATGCTGGGAGACTTTTCTACCTCTTGGACATTAATTGCTAATTTACCGTCCTCTGCCTTAGGAACTTTTGGCATAATAGCTCTGAATTAATTACAAATACGGATTATATTAAATTAAATTCTAGACTGAACCCTAAAAATCAGTTAACTAATGCAGTGCAATGACTAAAGACTTACATTAGTGCGTAGGCGACGGCTACCGCGAATTGCATGAGCGGCATTCCGGACGCGATAAGGATTCGTTGGAGTCTGGCGAGACGGTAATCGATTCTTGAATATTTTGATGTGAACTGGATATCAGGATAAAATGTAGAATGCTTCTTAAGGATATCACGACACGATGCACGACATCACCGAGGATACAGGATACGGGATGTCAATGCAGGATTCTCTTGCAGGATACTGTTGCAGGAAACCACGGCGTACTGAATGATGTCACGATAGCATGCACGACGTCATCGAGGATACAGGATACGAGACGCCAATGCAGGATACTGGGTGTCAACAGACAAGTGAGTAGTTACAGGAGCTCTTACAGCTGGAGCGTGAAACCGAAGGTAAGTAGCGTATAACTTGAACTTTCACTTCCACTTTCACTTTCACTTGGATAGTTTTATTCCAGGATACTGAGGAATTTATTTGAGTCCGGTTGAGGAATTTAGACGATCTTCCGTAATTAAGGACACCGGGAAATTCGGTATCCCACCGCTGCCACCAAATGTTATACGACAGAAGCCCGAAGGGGTTTTAAAAAAGATATTTTACTGATTAAGAGTTTAATAAAGGATTAAGATACAATTAAGGATATTATTTTAACCCCCGGACGCAACCGCTCTTTCGGAAGATCAGACCGTGACTGAAGATGGGTCACTGCTAAGTAATACACATAGAATATTATAATACTGAGTAGGTATCTCGTAAGCATAACTCCTTACAATACAAGGATATAACAGCACGCATGGATTGTCAATAAAAAGTAGCCTATGTGTTAATCCAGGTTATATTCTACATACATACCAAATTTCATTAAAACCATTCAGTAGATTTTGCGTGAAAGAGTAACAAACGTCAACACATACATCTATACTAACTTTCGCGTTTATAATATTAGTGGGATTTGTATCGTTAATATTATTTTTTGTCATAGTTACTTGAATATTTATTTATTTAGAATAGAATAGAATAGAATAGAATAGAATAGAAAAACGTTTATTTGTGTAATTGTTAGGATTTATTTATTTTGATGACCTCCGTGGCGTAGTGGCCGAATAGCCGGCTGAGATGCGGGAGGTGGTGGGTTCGGTTCCACCGCAGAACAAATCTTTGCATGATCTACAGATATTTGTTCCGGGTCTGGACGTTTTCATATATATTATAAGTATGTTTTTACAAAAAAAGGATATAAGTATTCTATCAGTTATCTGGTTCCCTTAGTACACGCTCTGCTTAGCTTTGGGCTGGATAGCATTGTTTGAAATGTCCAGCAATATTTAATATTTTATTTATTTTATTAGTACATCTGGTTTTATAACACAAGAAATAAAAGAAAGCTAATAATAGGTTTCCACGACTAAACAACATAATAAAAGAAAATGTGAAGTGAACAATAAAAAGTCTAAACAAAGCGGTTATAAATAAATACTAAGTTAACATTATAATAAGTTTTGTTTTATGATGTCCAATAAAGTATAATCTATCTATGGGGAGTAATATTAAACTGTGAATATATCTGTGATTTGCTTACGCTCGATATTTGTACCATACTCTGTAGCATCCCTCTGTAGTCCCCAAACAGTAAGGAATGCTGATGTTTCAGGATTGCCACAAGTAGCGGATGAAAATTCATTTTCTTTGGTTTCGTGAACTTTTGCTGCATGCTTTTTTGCTCGACTTGGACTGCATATATCATTTACTTAATAATAAAATAAAAGATGGTTTTCTTTTAAAGTTTGTGAGTTATCGTAAATCATGAAAACATTTGTTCCGCGCCAGGAATCGAACCCCCACTGCATCTCAGCCAGCTATTTGCCCACTGCAGCACGCAAGTCATCAAACTCAAAGATGAGGAGTGGAGTCAATGGAGTCTTCTTGTTTGTGCTCGATTTTGCACTATCATTTCGCCGCAATCCACGCGACGTGGACTGACGCGGAGTCATGAAAATGGAGTCCTCGTGTATGCCCAGCTTTACACTTAATGCCTGCATAACTGCATTACAGGAATAAGCCTTTTAAATTCAATTATTTAGCCGTCATAACTCCCGGATAAAGATCAACTTCGCCAACTAAAACGCGATGGAACTTGTACCAACATTTCAAACCAGAATAATGGCTGCAGCTACACCCATTGTTCCTTAATTTCACCTTTGCTTATGCAAATGAACTGAACCACTGACATAGAAGAAATAATAGTATAGTAAAGAAATTTCACTCGTATTACGCCGTGCCTCTCGTGCCCAGGCTACGGCACAGCTCCAACACCGTCCTGGCAATGATAGCAGGCAGAGTAGACTGCCCCAAAGGTGTGTAAACGCCTTGTTTAATTATGTACCTATCAAATAAAAAAATATCACCTTGGCCTTATTAAAAAAAACATAACACAAGTTACAACCACTTAATAAATTATATTTTTTTCAGTGTTACTTTTGTGCCCATATTTTTTTTACTCGTATTCTATACTATGTTTATAAAAATGTAACAGACGTATTGTACAAATAAAGTTATTTTATTTTTATTCTACTCCCAACATTGAAAACTGATACTGACTGACTCTATCTGTTGTTATTTTTGAGAAATAAGATGGATCTTG
Source organism: Philereme transversata (assembly GCA_963924445.1). Lineage (NCBI taxonomy): Eukaryota > Metazoa > Arthropoda > Insecta > Lepidoptera > Geometridae > Philereme > Philereme transversata. Next base: position 23,894,223 of record OZ004338.1, read on the forward strand.
GACACCGGATTATGGTCATCACAGCCCTTCAGAATAACAGCTACCCAAGTAGGCCGCCGGAGTGTAACTTGACAAAATTGGGCATCATTGATCCAACTCATATAAACACTTACTTACGAGGCAATACTTTGCTATAGGCGATGGATACCACTTCACATTAGGTGGGTGTTATATCACATACAACATACGCTTGTTACATCTCAAGGTAGTATTTATAAACTACAGTGTGAATGCGGGCCACACAGAACATACCGCACTTATATTTCTATGAATAAATGAAAATTCTTCATTACAAGCTAAACACAACAGATATAAAAATAAAACAAATAAATGTAAGCATAATGGGCGGTCTTATCGCTTAACAAAGTGATCTCTTCCAGACAACCTTTGGATGGAGAGGATCATTGCATAATGGAAGATTGGTAAAAAAAATAAACTTAATAATAGAAAAAGAACATAAATATTACCTAATATTAATTAATTTATTTATTTTATATCTTATTATTTTATTTTTTTATTGTCAACCTCTGTGGCGCAGTGGGCGAATAGCCAGCTGAGACGCAGGAGGTAGCGGGTTCGATTCCCACTTCGGAACAAATGTTTGTATGATTTAAAGATATTTGTTCTGGATCTGGATGTTTTTCTATGTATTATAAGTATGTATTTACAAAAAAAAGTAGTTTAAAAGTATTCTATCAGTTATCTGGTTCCCATAGGACAAGCTCTGCTTAGTTTGGGGCTAGATAGCGCTGTGTGAAATGTCCAGCCATATTTATTTATATTTTATTTATATTATATATATGTACTTACATACATACATATATTATTATATACATATATTAATAATATTATAGATCAGATGAATGAATCACGACTCTTCATGGAGATAAAAGTTTTTGAGCTTAGCTTTAAATACGGAAGAAGAGGGGGATTTCCTAATGGAAACTGGCAAGGCATTCTATAATCGGACAGCTTGGACAGAAAAGGAGTTTGCATAGAAACTGGTTCTATGCATCGGTGTTTTGAGAAGGAGGTTTTCAGAGGATTGGAGTGTTCGGGAATTTGTGCAATGAAGGAACTCGAAGCGTTCCTTCAGATAACAAGGCGTGGAAGGATTACGAAGGATGTTGAATAGGAGGGATAGGATGTGAGTATTCCGGCGAAGTTGAATGGGGAGCCATTTGAGTTTATTACGATATTCGGAGATGTGGTCGTATTTCCGGAGTCCGAAAATAAACCTTCTGCCAAAATTTTGAAGACGCTCAAGCCTTTTGAGCTGTTCCTCCGTGAGGTCAAGATAGCAGCAACCAGCGTAATCTAAAATTGGGAAAAGAAGAGATTGTGCAAGCGCAATTTTAGTAGATATTGGAAGAAAGTTTCGCAGTCTCATGAGCGAACCAGCAGAGGCAAATAGCTTCCGGCTCACAGATTCGAGCTGAGGACTCCACGACATACAGCAATTCTTTATTCTTTATTGTACACAAGAAAATACATAAAAAAGTACAGAAATAGAGGGCATGTACAAAGCTACCCATGAAGATGCCCAAAATTTTCACAACCTTTGAGTATTCTATATATTTATTAAAACACTACTCGTACATCTATCATAACAGCTTGCTTGCTTGCTTCTCTGCTCTGAGTGCTCAACTACCTGTACTCAGGAACATCTCAATGAAGCAAGTGATGTGGTTGTTGAAGTGGCCACTGATTGGTCCAAATAAATTTAAGCTATTAATTTAATGGCCGGTTCCTATTCTTCACTTCCTGATAACCACTTGTAGTTTATCTTTAAAAAAGTGTCATATTTTTGACCTCGAGAACCTAGTCGTTATCGGTAACTGAAGTTTATAGGAACCGGCCATTAATGAGACATTGACAAGAGAAAGAGAAGAAGAAAAAGAAGAAGTATAGCAGCTTGACAGCTGATAATTAATCCTTACTCAACGTAATTACTACGTACTGCTCGCGTCTTGAAACTCCTACTACTAAACTAACTACTAAATTGTAGCTGATTGACATTCGAGCAGCTGATAGTAGGTACAATGTAGGTACCTACTACCCACTTATTCTGTTTTTACTATAATCGTGTACCTAGGTACTGTTTGTAAGTGTTTTAATAATGTTCACTTCTTTAATTAATCCGTGGATGATGTCGTGGGTCATACATTTATTTATGTAACTACTATGATACTATGTTTTACTTCATAATGTATGACTGATTATCTTCCCAAATAATAAGGGACAATATTATTTGATCCTCAAGAATCTAATAGATCTATTGTAAATGTGTACTTTTAAAAAATATTTGGTATTCAATAATAATATTTTATCCCCTGTTTTAATTATTGATCTTGATAAGTGGGAGAACAGACACTGAGCACACCGACTCTAGGCGTCTTGTGCGTGACACTCCTGGTGTGTTATAAAAAAGTTCGGAGCCAGAAGCTCGCGTGGAAGGTCCTGAGTAGAGTAAGCCCGCGAAACCGAGCGCAGCGAAGGGATGACCCCCGTCGCGGAGTGAAGGTAGAGTGGGTGAAGCGACACTCAGGGACGCGAGAGTTCTGGCGAGAGCCCACCCCAAAAAACTACGTGGCGTTAAGTACCCATTTGGTACTTACGCCATATAACGCCATCGCAGCTACAGATTTGACGGTTTTTAAGTGCCGCCAAAGTTAAAAATGTATCGAACTTTATTATTAAATGCTTAATTCTCTTAGGTTTGGGACCCAAAATGGATCTATCAAACTTAATTTCTACATCTCAAACATTTTTGGCGTAGCTCCAAATAGATTATAGTATCGTTTGTTCGATTTATTTTATGTCTCACTAAAAGAGGATCAATCAATAAAAAAGATGACCGTCTATATTTTTTTGCTTGCTGTTTTTGTAAAATTAAAATGATCATTTAAATGCATGCCAATAAGTACCAAAAAATAAAATAAGAGCTTCCTAAAAGTTATTTATAAGAATTGTCCTTTAGTTCATTCAATTGATGAGGTTTTGGTTGCAAATAATTTCTAATCATTTCCATTTTTTCAATTAAATTCACTTCAGATTAAAAGCTGATACAGTGACACAGAACTGACCTATGTACAGTTAAGTCTTCTACGCTACTGCGGTGCGCAACAATAGGCAGCGGAATAGGCCTATTCAGTCGACGGAACTTGGATTTTCCGATGGGACGTGTTGGCACTTTTGGTCCTAACTGTTCCTGCTACAATAGTCTAGCTAGTATGTATTGGACTGTACGTGAAATTGGAATTACGTTATTCGGTTATCAAAAGCCTTTGTAGCGAATTGCCTATCTATATAGTCGATGAAATTATATTAGCCAGTGCACCGTAGTAGAAATTCGCCCGTACCTCATTTTTTAACATTTGCCCCTCCTCCACATAAACTTTTACTACGACAAATCCCTCTGTGCGCGCAATAAGCTTAAAAAAGTAAAAAGTTTTTTTTTTCATATATTAAAAACCCATCTTTATGCTTCGGGAGGTAAAAATTTACATATCTGACAACCACCCCATTTAAACTAGCGTTCCATTAATAAGAACCGCATTCAAATCGGTCTATCTGTTTTAGAACTACAATGCCACAGACAGACTGATAATGAGATAACCGCATAACACCCCACTTTTTGCCTCGGTGATGAAAAGAAAAGCACCAATAGAAACGCACGGAGATGACGTTACTATTTTACGACGTAATACTAGTTTATTAATGCTTTACTATTCTCTGGTACAAAAAGGAGTTACTCTAGGCTTAAATTATTCCATAAGTACCAAAATGCAGGTAGAATTAGGAATGCGGGTAGAATGAAAATACTACGCGTAGTCGCGTGAAACAGCGATTACAGAATGGCAAATCCACTGCAAACTTCCTTTCTCTATTCATGAAGCAATTTAAATACCTCTGTTAGAGCTGACTGTTTATGAATATGGGGAATATTTAAATGGCTCATAAATGCACAGTCATCAGCACACAGCTTACCTTTTTTTTGAACACTGCAGAAAGACCTCCTTAAATTTTTTTTTATTTAATGCCACAATGGTCTAAACTGCTTGGAACTTTATGAGTTCGTCCGGTTATGTCGTTCTCAGTTCAGCATATTATTTACACTAGTGACCAAGCATAGTGGTGGACCCGTTTTTTAAGCTAAATTTTAGCTTGCTTGTTATTTTTTTTCTTCTCCATATAAACTTTACCTTAGCCAAATCTCACACTTTTCCATGCGCGAAGTTTTCTCTTCACTTATCAATATAATATATACCTAGACTGTATCTCAGTACTGAAAAAAGCCTTCCTCTATTCCTATTAATCATACCTGTGTCAAAATGGTCCATTCAGCTTGGAATTTAGTGTGCTTGTTCGTCCATCTCATATTTCTTTAGCGACGTCTTCAAGCTAGGTTAGGGCGTAGTATTCATAATTGATCGAGCGAAGCGAGATCTCCAAATAAACTGGGGCAAATCGGCGTTGTATGTATGTATGTATGTTTGTTTGTCCGAGGATAACTTTCGTAGCGTTTATCCGATCATCATGAAATTTGGTATATAGGTAGGTGTGATGGCACAATTTTGGTGTGGCTCAATGAGCTAAAAATATTGGGGGGTTGTTGAGATATTGGGGTTCAAGAGGGGCAAAAAAAATGAAAATGAGACTATTAGGTCAAATGGGACGTCAAATGAAAGGTGAATTTGAACCCCGTTTTTATTTTTAGTTTAATTTTTGTAGTTTTTGAGTTATTAGCCATAATAAAAACAAAACTTTGACAAAATTCACAGGGTACACCAGTGACCCCACAATGCTGAAATTTGGTATTCGTGTAGCTTTAGTGGCACAAATATAGGTAAAAGTCTGAAATCCAGAATAACTGCCATTTGTACCCCAAAAAACAATAACCAAAAACAAGAACCCCCATTACATCTAACTTAAATGAAACTGTAGGTCAAGTAGGTTGGTTATGCATTTCGTGGCACCAATTTATTAGTACAAGGTTAAAGCCGGCATGCACAAAGATGACTAAACGTATTTAGCGACTAAACGTTTAAATTTGAAGTATTTGTATGATCTGACAACTCCTTAAATCATATTTAGCCACTAAATACGTTTATGCATCGTTGTGCAAGTCGCCCTAAGAATAAAATTTATTTTGGGAGATTCGCGAGATCTCAGTTCGGGGCGAACCACTAGTTATTCTATTAGGCCACCCGGTGGTCAACTTGACCCCCCAGGTCACCTGACTTAAAAATAAATCATTCTGGACATTTCACCGAGCGCTATCTAGCCCCAAACTAAGCAAATCTTGTACTATGGAAACCTGTTTAATTATAGTGTGAGTGTTGATAAAGAGCATGAAATTGGGTGAAACTAGACTTAATTTTATCGACGGAAAAAATATAAAATATCAACTTAATTTAACAACATTTACTTTAATATATTAAAGTAAGTATGCTAATATGACCTGCCCATTCCATTTGAGATTGGCAGGCACCTACAATTTTAGCTTGGACATAATTTATTTTAGAAATGTTCAATAAAATTTGAGTTGAAAAACATGTATCGTTACAAAAATAAAGTTACCGACTTCTGTCGTTGACTGCCCCATAAAAAAATCGTGTAGGCAGGGAGTATTCCAAACAACTGCGGAGTAAAATACGAATGCGGTTAAAAAGTTTGTTTCCGGTTCATATTTTATTGCATAAAAACATACTGTGAGTGCGTAACAACCAACTCGTAATAACAATGTTTCAACAAAAATATACGTTGTAATAATTATTAATTGACTCAGAAATGAAGAGATTCGTACACGAACCAAAGTTAATACACAGCAGTTCATAGCACAAAGGATGAGCAAGCTGAAGTGGCAGTGGGCAGGGCACATAACTCGAAGAACTGACGGGGCAGAAAGGTTCTAGAGTGGAGACCGTGCACTGGAAAGCGCAGTGTAGAATGGCCACCCGCTAGATGGAAAGATGGCCTAATAAAGGTTGCAGGGAACCATTGGTGCAGGCCGCACAAAGTCGGTCGCTCTGGAAATCTATGGGGGAGGCCTATGTTCAGCAGTGGATTTCCTATGGCAGATATTATGATGATGAATCTATATTATTAATACGGGGTTGATCACGTACCGTTTGCGTGTGCGAGGCGAGATGCAGTGTGGAGCGGATAGCACTCACCCTGATGAAGGTTCGCGAATTGAACCAAAACACTGCTAAGACGCTCCTGCCTAAGGTGCACGAGCTACGAGCCAATGCTTTGAAGGAGTGGTGACCACTTAAAGTCAGGTGGACCATTTGCTTATTCCATCTCTATGCTTACATTTATATTCCGACTAGCTGAATGCCCGCGACTTCGTACGCGTTACACTACTAAATGTGTAGGTAACCTAGAAATAAAGCTAAACTCGCTGTTGCAACTTGACACCCCACTTTTATCCAATGGGACCTGATTTATGGGATAAAAAGTAGCTAAATACACACTAAATTACATACACATACTAAATTTCATTTAAATCCGTTCAGCCGTTACGACGGATTGAGTAATAAACCAACAAATAAATAAACGAACATCTTAACCATTTCAAATTTCGAACTCTACATCCCTATGAGCCTTGTCCTAAAAGTGCATAACCTCTTTAAGCTTAGAAACCTTCAAATGAGGTACTTATATAGTACGGTGACTTTCGAGATATCACTATTTTAAAGAGTATTTGCTTATGTTTTCAAGTGAGTTCAACCTTTTTTAAATAAAATCGGATTGAGTTTTCAAACATATGTCAAAATAAAATGTAATTTAAATCAAAAGCACTAAAGAGTATTGATATCAACTTCGAAGCAAATCATCGCCAAAATAACTTTCTACCCCTTTTTAACCCCGTTAGGGGATGAATTTCAAAAAATTACGAAACACGTCTTCAATCAATTCCGTTAAAAAAGGTTTATGCAAAATTTGAAGTAGATTGGACCAAGGAGTTGTCCCATACAAAATTTTGCCCCCCTTTTTCACACTATTAGAGGTAGAATTTCGGAAAATCCTTTCTTATCGGATACCTACGTCATACAAAGAATACACCCTCCAAGTTTCGTCTCTACGATCAGCGGTTTAGGCTGTGCGTTGATCCGTCAGTCAGTCATTCAGGACAAAGCATTTTATACGTATAGATTAACGTTATGGCTACGTCTACGTGATAATTTCATTTTGGACTCTCAAAAACAAGTGAATAAAATATCAATTACACCTACCATATACATTGTGTCTGATTATGATCAGTTTATAATACTTGGGTCCAGTCTCCTAGGAATAAATAACAATTCTGTAAGTATTACGATTAATTAAAAAAATACTTGGAAGGCTTAGTTTATTTCAAACAATGTTTAACCATTATATTCCGGGCACTCCCGCGTAAGAATACAGACGCCGTTTGCATTCCTGAGGGTATCTCCAGCACATTCACAAGCGGGGTTGTAGCAATCTGGGCTTACAGATGGACAAGCTGGGGCGTTCTTGAGGTGGTCACAAGTTTTGTAGCAATGGATTTGGGAGCATTTTTCGTATATTTCGCCGGCGGGGCATGCTGTAACAAGTAAACAGAAGATGGTTATTTTGTGAAATTGAGTCTTGAGCCCTTTCGAGTGGCCTTACAACACCGAAACTTGTCTTTGAAATTCTGAAGATGAGACGCAGCGTGGAGCGGATCGCACTCTCCCATACGTGATAAATTCCGTATGTATAATATACATTGTTAGAATCCTCATTGCCGCCTGTACGGCAAAATATCTCGGGTGTTCAATAGGTCGCTTACACTCGAGTATAACACATAACTTATAAACATTTGTGCTAAAAAAAAGTTTGCGTTTCCGGTATCCATTTTTTTTTTTTCTCTACTAAACTAGCCTGATATGGCATCTTTAATTTTTAAATAGAAATAAGGATTTGTTGTGGAGATTGTATTTCAATAAGAATGCAATGAGAATGCCTCATTCTATTTTAAAATTGACTTATGGCCGTAAATTTCAAAAAAATGCCCCATAAATTCATTTAAGATTAGTAAGTGCTCTTATATTGCAAAATGATGTATGCTGTTGATATTATTATTTAAAATACATGTTCTTTTAATACTTTCTGTAACTATGTTAAAGTTATAAATGTCTATTTCTATTGCTAATTTTACACTATTTTTAATGACTGTTATTAATGATTTTTGATTGTTTTTATGATTGTTGTTATTTGATGACCTCCGTGGTGCAGTGGGCGAATAGCGGGTTCGATCCCCGCCGCGGAACAAATGTTTGCATGATCTATAGATATTTGTTCCGGGTCTGGTTGTTTCTCTATATATTATAAGTATGTATTTACAAAAAAAAATGTATATAAATATTCTATCAGTTACCTGGTTCCCATAGTACAAGCTCTGCTTAGTTTGGGGCTAGATAGCGTTGTGTGAAATGTCCAGCAATATTTATTTATTTATTATTTTATTGTGATACACACTATTGTGATATTTGATTGAGTTTATCTGCGTTAGCTGTGGTTGCCTTCACAAAGTGAGCACAGGGAGCGTGTCTATTGTATTATATTTTAACTTATGTATGTGTATTTGTAATTGTGTAATTTATGTCTGTGTGTCCTTGGAAATCCTTATATATAATAATAAATAATGGAATAATAAATAAATTAAAATAAATTGAATCGCATTTACGGCAATCGAGTTTAAAATGACCATCTTTCTGAGCATGAGTAATGAATATGACTTTTAAAAACCATACGTGCCTAAGTAAATTAATTAGCGGTCTACCGCCTGAATGACACCAATCTACATTAATAGTATAAAAAGGAGAGATTTGTATTTTTGTAACGAATAAACTCAAAAACTACGGGTATGATTTCAAAAGTTCTTTCACCACTAGTATGCTACGTTATCCCTAAATAACATAAACTATATTTATTACTAGAAACACTTAGGGATCCTTACTAAAACTTTAACAATGTAATCCAAGGTGTAAAAAATATCGTCATAAAAATGTTTAAAAAATAAATGTCCACCCGTGCGAAGCCGGGATGGGCCGCTTGTAATAAATATAATAATAATAAATAATATAGCTCAGAAATATATTAATCGCCATAATGGACATCCTCGAATCTCTTACTGAGTACACTTTTTCTATGGAAGTTAGCATTCACGTGACAGGTATTATTATATATCACGTGACAGGTATATCTTTACATAAAATAAAATAAATTAACAGATAATTACTTACAAAATGCCGGTTTATCGTTATCCACTGGAGAAGCAACCGCAACAGCAATAGCCACAAACACGAACACAATTTGAGGATTCATATTTTTAAAATATAAAGATCGTCTTCTCTCTCAGTAGCTAGCAATATAATAAATATTCTCAGGCTCATCCGGCGCTCTTATAAAACGAGTTATACAAGATTGCTTGACCACATTTATTCACTTAATTACATGTTTGTTTTTACTTGTTACTGTGTAAGATAAATAGGACTTGTTACATAAAAACATGATGATATCATGATTTATTTATATACATATAGAGACGGCCGGATTATTAATGCCACTAATATTATAAACGCGAAAGTTTGTATGGATGTATGTGTGGATGTTTGTTACTCTTACACGTCGTAACGGCTGAACTGATTTCGATAAAATTTGGTATGCACGTAGTAGACCTGGATTAACACATAGGCTATTTTTTGTTGACAACCCATGCGTGCAAAGCCACTGGCGGAAGCTAGTGTTTCTATAATACTGTTTTAGTGTAAGTATAAGGGAGACCGGGTCGAAGCCGTATAGCTAAGGATCTAGGCCTGTAGGTCGTTCATTTTTAAACACAAATGTATCAAATTAACATTTTTAATTAGTATACTTATCTAGGTACAAATGATGTACACATGTTATTAAAACTAAGGCATTTAAAAAAATAACAGAAAAATAGCAAACTTCTACTATTTACGATTTTGCCCCAACACCTGGGTAAAACCATATACTATATACGATATTGCCCCGGAAGTTATCTACAATACATCCTCTGCATATGAAATCATCCAGCTCCTCTGAACTGTTGCAGCCTGTACAGCCCTCATGAACCCAGCCCTTGCAAGCCAAACATTGGACCCAACCTTCATCTATGCGACTTGTACCGTATTCTTCAAGGCAGTACAATCATTATAGTCATCATAATTGGTAACTTGATTGGTTTTCTGGGTTTTTTCGTTTGATCTGGTTTTTTAAGGTTTCCGGTTTTGTGAGATATTAGTCAGCTCATTTTTATATGGAGGGATGTAAGGAACTTAAAGTTTCATAAACTCCGGTCATAATCATATAGCCGGTTTTACCCCGTTTCGGTTTTGACCCATTACTATTTTTGTCAACACTTAGTTCACACTATTATATATATGCAAGGTAAATTCGCCGTTACAAGTATCATAAATTACGTGTAAATACACAACCTTCTGGATAAATAATGAGCAACTTACCTGCAGTTCACCTAAACATAACAACAATTGATTGAATTAAAAAAAAAGTACTTCTGGAACACCAAAAAACAATAAATCCAATATTTTCGTAACGTGCGATCTTACTGCGACAAGTGTTTGTTGACAAAACGCTCTGATTGGTAAACTCCAGTGAGCGGCTTAGGCGCGTGAAATTTTAATGATTGACGAGAATAGACCTACTGTACGGTTTTACCCCGGTTTTGTTTCCTACTACCTACTAATATTTATAATTCGAAAGTAATTCTCTCTCTGTCTGTTTGTAACATTTCATGACTAAACGGCTGGACCGATTTTGATGAATTGGTATTTAAAGATTGATTAAAACCTGGAGATAAAGGCTACATTTTATAGTTCCGGACCAAATGGTCAAAACAGAACCCTTATGGTGTTCCCTTTGTCCGTCTGCCCGTCTGACTGTCACAGCTGATTATCTCAGCAACTACTAAAGTTATCGACTTGAAATTTAGAATAGCTATAAATTATATTGACTCACCTCTATTGCAAATAAAATATTATAAAAATATTTTCATATTGCTTACAAAAAGAACCAAAATTGTGAGTAAAAATTTCAAAATAGAGTTACTAGGTTAAATGGGGTATCATATAAAAGATTAGATTAGACTGGAAAATTCTTTATTGAACCAATAAAATAATACATAGACAAACTTAGTGCTAATTAGAATTTTCTTTCAAAGAACTTAATGTACACCACATTCTAAAAGCAGGTAGTGGGTGCAATTCCCGCCGCACAACCAATGTTTGCATTATCTACAAATATTTGTTCTGGGTCTGGATGTTTTTATATTTTATCAGTATGTATTTACAAAAAAAAGTACACAAGTATTCTATCAGTTATCTGGTTCCCATAATACAAGCTCTGCTTAGTTTGGGGCTAGATAGCGCTGTGTGAAATAATAATAATAATAATAATAATGCTGGACATGTCACACAGCACTATCTAGCCCCAAATTAAGCAGAGCTTGTACTATGGGAATCAGATAACTGATAGATACTTATATACTTTTTATTTTGTAAATACATACTTATTATATATATAGAAAAACATCCAGACCCGGAACAAATATCTGTAGATCATGCAAACATTTGTTCCGCGGCGGGAATCGAACCCGCTACCTCCTGCGTCGCAGCCGGCTATTCGCCCACTGCACCACGGAGGTGAAATGTCCAGCTGTATTTAGTAAAATTCTATTTCATGTGAATTCTAATATAATTGATCGAGCGAAACGAGATCACCAAATAAACTTGGGCAAATCGGCGTTGTATGTATGTATGTATATTTTTTTGTCCGAGGATAACTTTCGAAGCGTTTATCCGATCATCGTGAAATTTGGTATATAGGTAGGTGATGGTGTGGTATATAGATGGCACAATTTTGGTGTGACTCAATGAGCTAAAAATTTTGGAAGGTTATTGAAATATTGGGGTTCAAGAGGGATAAAAAAAAAAAATGAGACTATTAGGTCAAATTAGACGTCAAATGAAAGGTACATTTTGATTAGAGAAAGAGAGAGGATTAGTACAGTTCGACCCCGTTTTTATTTTTAGAAAAGTTATTGTAGTTTTTGAGTTATTAGCCATAATAAAAACTAAACTTTGAAAAAATTCACAGGGTACACCAGTGACTCCACAGTGCTGTAATTTGGTATGCGTGTAGCTTATGTATCACAAATATAGGCAAAATTCTGAAATCTAGAATAACTGCAATTTGTACCCCAAAAAGGGTAACCAAATAACATGAACTCCCGTTACCTGTAATTTGAATGAAACTGTAGGTCAAGTTAGTTGGTTATATATTTCATGGCACTATTTTGGTAGTCATTTCGATTACGAATAATATTTTTTTTGTTTTTATGGTAGACTCGCGAGATGCCAGTTCGGGGTGAACCACTAGTATTATAACCTAACAATAACGTACTCTGCAGTTCCTCTTTGAAAAGATATTTATTTTCAGGGCAAAATTTCATATTAGGTTGCAAAAAATGTAATAAAACAAATATGTAGTCCGGGAGGTAGCGTTACAAATATAAAAGTCATAATAAACCAACTGATTTCGATAGTTGATCCCGTACAACTGTAATCAGTGAACCGACCGTTAGCAGTGGGGGTGGGTGGAGAGAGACTGCGAAAGTGGTAAAAAACGGAATTATCATGTGGGTTGAAACTTTTATTATAAACAGTTGACCTCATAGTGAGTTGAAAAAAAATCGCATAGATAAGGAATACACTATGTATGCAAGCAATTACCTAGTTAAATTTAATCCGGCAAATTTAAATTTATATTTTTTATTAAGTTCACGCAAACAGCTGACGCATTACTCTGCGTCTACGATGCAGCGGATGTTTTTTTCAACTCGCTATGATGTCAATTGTGTATGAAAGTTTCAGTCAGTCTTCGGTTATTTTTTTTTTAATATTACCATTCTCACTTATACCTACATTCACCGCGGGTGCATCAGTTGACGCTTGGTTCACTTATTAATCATGTCATATATTTTTTTTATATTATACACATACATACACATATTTTTTATATTATACACATAGCAAGAAACATAGGGTCAAGGTAGATGGGCAAGAGATACACTATGTCGATGAGTATATTTATCTGGGCCACATAGTCTTTTTCAAGAACAGACAAGATCGAGAAGTAGACCGTCGTGTCGATAACGCTTGGAAGAGCTACTGGTCCATGAAAGAGCTAATGAAGGGCAACCTTCCACTGTCACTTAAGCGAAAACTCATCGACATGTGTATCTTACCCATTCTAACCTACGGTGCTCAGACTTGGTCATTGACGGACTCACAAAAGTTCAAACTCGGGGTATGCCAACGAGCGATGGAGCGTAGCATTTTAGGTGTTAAGCGGACCGATAGAATCCGCAACACTACTCTACGCTCTATGACCGGAATCATCGACGTGGGGTACAAGGCTGCAAGACTCAAATGGGACTGGGCGGGTCATGTCACTCGAATGCACCCTGAAAGGTGGAATAAGATCTCCACCGACTGGCAACCTACAGGACGACGGCAACGAGGCAGACCGCGAAAACGTTGGCGCGACGATCTGGATGGGTTCCATTCTGACTGGCAGGAGATTTCTGGAGAACGCAAAGAATGGAAGCAAATGGGGGAGACCTTTGCCCAGCAGTGGGACAGTATAGGTTATTAAAAAAAAAATACACAAAAGCTGACGGGCCTCCCTGTTGCCTATAAACATGTCGCCGTCCTTATTTTGTTCACATAGATCCTGTTCATGCAAAGGTTGCCTGGAAGAGATCGCTTTTAGCGATAAGGCTGCCCATTGTACCTATTATTTAAGAGTGTAACTTCTTATAAATGTTTGTATTTAATGGTGTGCAATAAAGGAATTATCTATCTATCTATGAACTCCTGCAGGACTCAAGGTACTGCAGTCGCGTTACCTAAAACTTGATGCCTTATTTACACCTCTCTTGAAGTCGTTCATGTTGAAGCCCACCGGGAAAACCTCCGGATGAAGGTCATTCCGCATCTTGCAGGTGCGTGGAAGAAACGAACAGGTGAAACGCACCAATCTATATCGAAAAAGATAACAATAGATTGGCATAAAAACACTACCTAAAAAGCAACGCTACCTCCTGAAACTAAAAGGTTCTCAAAGTTTGACGGACACCATCTCGGATCCAGACCAGTGTCTAAAAAACTTTGTAATAAAAAAATGTAGCTATGAAGAAATAAACCAGCCAAGTGAAGTTTCAGTAGGAATCGCGCCCGAGCGTATCTCATGATATACTACGTGTTTTGTTATGTACGACAATAAATGAAAACACGGGTAGAGCTAATTAATGGTTAGTATTGTTGTAAAATAAGTTTTTCTCAAATTTATTACCATAGAAAATGTATTTTTCAAACAATCTTATTAACAAGTCCTAAAAGATCAATGAAACAGCCTGTATAAAATAGGTAAACAAATCATATTCATTCATCACGTAAGTAGGTAGGGTACCTGTTAAACTGACTGAGCGACATCGTCGCAATAGTGCGATTTACGTATAATTTTTCTATTGAAAATGTATCGATTTCTGGATAAATATTCAAATTACCGGTATTAAGCCCACCTCTAAAATCAGTAAATACGATTCCGGATGTTTGCTTTAAATTAATATCACAAAACAGGCTAGATGGAGCGACCATATTATATGCGCTGTAACTGGTAGAGAATAGATGAGAAGAGCCTTAAGAGAAGATTGACTTTAAACGGCACCTGCATCTAGCAGTGAAGATGATGATGATATTATAAAGAAAAACTTTTTCCCACCCGGATAAAAAAGTGTAAGTGCTTTTGTGACCTACTTCGACCTCTAGCACCTTTGCGACCTTTTAGGAAGATCTCTACACATAAGAATATCGGGCTTTTCACTCTGGATATATATGTAGTCGATGACGGCGACCCTAACTATATTTAAATTTAAAGAAAATGCTAGTAAATTCATAATAATTACAATAAATTTAATTAACCTGCTTTTATATATGGCTTGCTGGACCAAAGAGTGGATAAAAATAGATAAAATATATAATAGTTACTCTGGATATACTTAAGTATACGTATTCACGTATGCATCGTGGGTAAGTGTGTATTGCATGGTTTCAAACAGAACCTACACAAAGTTATGTATACTTGTACTGTACATCCTGCTTTCCTTTTTATGAGTTCATAGACTAAGCTAATGATATCCAAACCAAATAAATACGTAAAAACGTAGTACGTAAAGCCATGCTACATTAACAGATAAGCCATCCAATTTAACACCTCTCTTGCACCTGTTTTATTCTAATATTTTAGGGGTTTTAATTTGCCGAAAGAAGGTCTGCAAGAATTATATGAACGTGCTTTATCTCTGTTTGCCAAACAACAGATGTTATTAGTGGCTTTTACTGTTGTTTATTTAGGACAGTTCGGATCCAGCCTGTCCAAATGTTGGTTACATTTGAATTCAGTTGGCTGGCTCTACAAAGAGGCCTGGTATAATTAAACTTTGGGTTTCCAAGATGTGGCGACTATAATGTGGCGGCGGTAATGTAGCGGTAACAAGTAATATTAGCAGGCTGTCAACATAACTACTTTGTCTTCTTTGTTATCCATACTAATATTATAAATGCAACAGTAACTCTGTATGTTTGTTTGTTAACATTTTCACGACAAAACGGCTGAACGGATCGAAATGAAATTTGGCAAGGAAATAAATTATATCCTTGGGAAGGGATATCTTATGTTTAAAAAAACCATCTAGGAGGGGATGAAATAGGGGTTGAAAGTTTCTATGGGCAATCCATTATTCCTCAAGTTAGGTTATGCAGTAGCGACTTCGCAGAAGGGTAATGTTATTATTGAAAAATACGCGTGAGAGCCCGCGGGCGGGTTAGCCAGTATTTTAATATGATGAATGTTATATCGCGGCGAGTTGTCACATCACAGGGCTTATTGTATGCCTATTCATAAATTAAGTATTCTCTACAGAGAAAGATTACATTTCTAAAATACGACCTAACGGCTGTAATAAACCTGCTGTACCGCTATGCACATAACACGGTACGAGTATCAGCTTAATAATATGCTCTTATTCCAGAATTGAACTCAAAACTAAATTAAAGCTCAAGCAAATATTGTTGAATTTATTAAATAAGCTGATGGTTTCATAATATTTCTCATATATACACATTTTTGTCTAGATTCTAGGGCATGGTCAGGCTTAACCGGCAGCTGTATCTATTTAACGTAAGGTTTTCAATTGTTCACCGCTTTTTATGACGGTCATTATAACGCTTACAGTTTTTTAGCAAACCAGAGATGTATGTTGAAAGCTTGTTTGTTTTCTGCTGTATCGGTATCCGACTACTGCCAAGGAAACTGTTGCTTAGCACTGAAGAAATGATTGGTTCAGCATCTACCTCTTGAGAAAAGATTAATGTGAGCACTGAGCATACATGCTTAAGACCATTCAACATTAAAAGTCTGCAATTTAAGGCACTGCGCAAAAGTAGACACTTTTTATCGCTTGTACAGGACACCATCACAGGAAAACGTGGTTTTACGTGGCAGTGTCTACGTTTGCGCAGGTAGCGGTTGATTTAAAACTGGTTGTTGGAAAATAAAATATTCACTGGTAGCTTGTATTCGACACAAGACAGAGAAGTGTCTTCGTTTGCGCAGTGCCTTAACCAACAAAGACTTTTAAACAATTGAAGTTAAAACTCTACGGCCCTTACCATAAAAAAGGTAAACACCTGTTGAACACCTGCTTTAAAAAATTCTTACAAATATTAATAATACAACGGGTGTTAAATTATTTTTGTGGTAATAATGCCCTTATTTTGTCATTATAAATAAAGTGTTCATATATAATTTTTATTGATTATTTGATTTGGTTTATTCTAGGAAAATTCTAAGTAAAATAAAAGGCTTGAGGCAAGTCCTTCATAAAGGAAGCAGCCGCTTAGTGCTTGGGATAGGTTTAGAGATAAAGTAGGCTTTCCTACCAACTATACCTATCCCCTCTGCTCCATAACTACCTTCATAATGTGACAAAAAATAACGTTAAGCTCAAAATCTCTAAAATTAATATAACAGGAATCATTAAAATAATAGCTCCCATATCTCACATTTACACCTAAAGGCAACAAAAGAACGCTAGGGAGATTGTTTCGCTACTTTTTGTGGACACGTACACACAAACAACTGGTCCATTAGTGAAATGATTTTCCTCTTAATGTGTCCACGGGGGCGAAAAATATGGTACTACCATATGTGGCAAGGATGTAGAGATTGCTGGATAAGCCACGTCGTAATTTTCATTTTCTTTGAATACTTTTTTATCTCGAATAGATCTTTGCTTGCCCACAATTTTACCTGATGGTAAGCCTAAGTGATGATATGGTCTTAGATAGAGCACGAAGATCTTGAAGATACCGTTTCAATCTTACATTTTAAATACACCTATCATGTTGACATTAAAAAATTGAATCTGTGACAATTACCATAATCTATTTAATATATAAATAAATATTGCTGGAAATTTCAAACAGCGCTATCTAGCTCCAAACTAAGCAGAGCTTGTACTATGGGAACCAGATAACTGATATAATACTTAGATACAGTTTTCATTGTAAATTCATACTTGTAATATAGAGAAACAACCAGACCCGGAACAAATATCTGTAGATCATGCAAACATTTGTTCCGCGGCGGGAATCGAACCCGCTACCTCCTGTGTCTCAGCCGGCTATTCGCCCAATGCACCACGGAGGTCACCTAGGTCACAATATAACCGTTGCAAAACTTTAAGGTGTAAAAAGGACATCTCCTAAATCTTGACAATCTTACAGTTCACAAAATTATACTTAATGTATTTTTACAGTTACATTTTATAATTGGTAGCAGATATATCAAAAGTATATATAACAGAACACAAAAGTCTGGCCAGGCTTTAAATTAATATTAACATTCTTCTGGTTGTAAAGCAGGTATAGATGGCGACTTAGGAAAATTCCATAATGCTGTTAAGTTACTACACTAAAAAGTTAAGTTACCTACTGAGAACCGTAAGTTTTGACTACCAACGACGACCGTATCGCTCAAATCTACCTATCGATCATACTTACTTTGCTCATCAAGGTCACTGAGCTATTATTTATTCACTTCCAACCAGTCTTATTCTTTGTGAGCATCATAACACTAATGGATTTCTTCGTAGAAATTGCCAAGTGATAGCCAAGATTTGGACGTTACTGCCTCGTAGGGCAGAGATTGCAACTTTTTCACGCGTGCGTCTATTTTATTACTGTTACATAAAGAACAACGATAAAAGAGCCGTCAAAATATCGTATTCGATACATCTGGGGATATTCGGAAGGTTCAATGAAGTCTGATTTGGTATGTACACGAGTTGCCAATAAAATCATATATATCCTGCGAATGTTGGTTGAATTTGAATTGCTTAGGACAATGATATTTGAATATCAACTTTAGAACCGATTTTATTTGGTGCGATATTTATGCTTATTTTATGCACTATGCACTATGGTCCAAAATACTTTAGTTTCTAAATCCTTGATCAGTGTGTGTTTCACCTGTGTGTGCGTGTGTGTGTGACCTCATAAGAAGGTTCAAGGTCGCTCAGCGTGCTATAGAGAGAGCTATGCTTGTTTTTCTACGAGATCGAATCAGGAATAAGGAGATTTGTCAATCGCGTGTTGTTACCCTGAGACTTACAAGTGAATAGTCTCATGTTCCTGAAATTTCTGAAACCTCATAAAAGGTGCCAATATCTTTGTAACTCGAACTATGAAATGCGAGCATATTCATAATTACGGTCCTTACAAATGAAAATAGTGAGCAAAAAATCTAAATTTAATTTCATTAAAATCACGTTTACCATTTTAGAACGTCAATCAAAACGTCTTGCTTCAGTTGACACGCGTGAAAATATTATGTTTGTAACCAAACCACTGCAGAACTGCAGTCAATGAATGAATGAAAACACTTTATTGTACACCTTAAAGAAATAAAACTGACAGACAAAATAGAAGACATAAAGCAAGTAGTATAAGTAGTTTATAAGTATTTCATATATATCCTTTTCAACTTTTCAATCTATCTTCCGCTTACAAAAACTTGCAATACTACTACAGATAATATTGTTTACATTTCTCTTCTCTGTGTTGACAATTCCTAACGTTTCCGCAAATATTTCGACGAGCGGGCGTGGTTTTTGTTTCCAAGATAAATATAATATTTTGTGGATAATATTATTTTATTTTTCAACAGTCAGCAACACGAACTGGTTACAATGTTTAAGGATTGGACCGCAACCCGTGGGGAGATACCCAATTTGTTTCATTCGCATATAGCTTTGGTTTTCGAGGAAACACATCGGAAACCTTCCTACTTGTCTAACCATCTTCAGTAAACACGTAAGCGGATAATCAATTCGTGATTGTGATCGTATCAGGGTATAATTACGGAAGGTTCGTAGAGTAGTTGCAATATGTTTTTGTTTCTACTTTTTGAATTTGCTTGATATTATAATTATAAATATCTACATAGTATTTTTCAAACTTTCGTGATAACGTGCATAATTATTGATTAAAACGTATTTATCGCGTATGTCACTTTTTTATTTGTTATCCGACGTGTTGGCTGTGTTGCAACAGTTGACTGGAGTACTTGGAGCTACCGTCGAGAAGACGTGATGGCAGCTACAACAACTATCCTCACTTGGTCTTCAGAATTAGAAATATCCTCGTTCATATTACGATCCTAAGTGTATCTCCCACGTGTTGATATTGTGCAATTATTATTGTCATGTCCTGTTGAAAAATTTTTTTTATTTCATTTAATTTTACCCACAAATATTACTAAATGAAAATTGGTTTTTATTTATCGTTTGAAAGAAGCTCTTGCATCCAAAATAGGAATTAAACCGCACCGCAATAAGCGCACGAAATGGGTTGCTCGGTATAACTCGCCAAGTGCTCTCTGGGAGGACCACCACAATTATCCAGGTAATTGGCTCATTAAAACAGTTCAACAGAATTTTCAGCTGCATTTAATGATACTCGGATATGAATTTAAATTCACTTTTTGCGTGTTGGTGGTAAGTAATAAATAAATAAATAATAAATAAATATTGCTGGACATTTCACACAGCGTTATCTAACCCCAAACTAAGCAGAGCTTGTACTATGGGAACCAGATAACTGATAGAATACTTATATTCCTTTTTTTTTTGTAAATACATACTTATAATATATAGAAAAACAGCCAGACACGGAACAAATATCTGTAGATCATGCAAACATTTGTTGCGTGGCGGGAATCGAACCCGCTACCTCCTGCGTCTCAGCCGGCTATACGCCCACTGCGCCACAGAGGTGGTCAAGTAATGATTACAATGTTGGATTTTGAATTTTGAAACTGGTTGTTTTTGTATCAAACGTAATTTTTGGGCATGCGGCTGACTAACCCTAGTGATCTGCTTATAGAAGAGATCTGAAGATATCTACTATGGATGTGTAGTCGTGAGCCTATTTTTAACCCCCGGTACGTGACGAATAAAAACGGACGGCTAAAACCCATTCGTGATTATTCTCGCAACCCTTCAACTTCGGCACGTTAGTTAGAAATGAGTTCGTAGCAATTGCTATAATTTTCACTTTCCGTTTAGTTTTTAGCCTACGCTAGCTACCTAAAACACCAACCTTATTTTAACAGTCAGCAGACCCTGAAGAGCATAACTGGGCCCATAACCTATCACTAAATAAAACAAAGTTTATAGGTGACGCCGAAAACTAACTAAGCAGTTTTATTTTATTTACTGATTATTTCTTAAGAATAAGTTTGACGCCTATGTCAGTCTGTGGCATCGTAGTTGCCAATCAGATGGACCGATTCGGATGCGGTTTTTTTAATAGAAAACTAGTTGAACTGGGGTGGTTCTTATCTATGTCAGTTACCCGCAATGCAAAAAGAGGGGCAGAAGGTTTGTTAAAATTTTAATTTAAGTTTACTTATTGTTTTGTTATTCAATAAGTCGTTTAGGTTTAAAACAATTTGCATATTTTTTGCAATTTGATGATATTCAATTCCAATAAAAAAACCTTAAACAAAATTTTAAATATAACGGAGGTCCGATATCAAACCTAAAATTTGAGAATCAAATTCGCGACTTTTGTCCCTAGAACCTAATACCACTACTTAAAAAATAAACAAAATTTAGGAATTAAATGTATCGGAAATCCTTATATCTTACGCAACTGTATTTTAAATAGGTACGGGATGTACCACGTACCGTTTTATCGGTGTTTTGACCGACAATGTACGTAATAAATCCCGTATTTATAATAATGATTGAAATGAATCACGAAAGTTTTCTGAGTAAAACTGTAAATAAATCTTACTTAGGGGTAGTCAAGGCCATTTGTCACATGCCCAATTTTGCATAATATTTGAGTAAATCTGTAAAAAATTAAATAACTCCGATCTTCCCCCGAGCTAACTTTATAATGCAAGTTCAGCGTTTTTCATCCCCCAGCTACATTCACAAATGCAATTAAAGACGGGCTTTAAAAACCCGCCTCAGCGCTTTCAATATAAAACTTTTACAAAATGAAACTTTAATCCAGTGGATGAGACCTAATTGCATAATGATTTGCTCTGACCTAATCCTTGGGTTAAAACTCAACCATTAAACTCTTCCACAAAATAAATCTAGTTATTGATTTGGAGTTGAAGTTTCTCTGAGCTCAGTAGTTCAGCATAACCTATCAAAACCTAGGATTAAAACACAAAGGATTTTCAATGAGGGTTTTCACGGTCGTCAATCAATCAAGCTTTCTGTGTTTAAAAATAGATGGCATTGCACTGTGTTCACTCAGCTATGCAGTCGACATGGTGTTGCTGAGCCGTCGGTCAGCTGATGCGAGGACAGACGGCTTTTTTGCGATCATGTGCAAAAAGTCTCACTTATATGCAGAATTCGGGACCAATGGAATTCTGAAGGTGATTGCCGAGAGACCTGAGTCTGCAGTGGTGGGGTGATTCACGGGGCTACTCCTGTGAGGTATTCTCTGTGTTACTCTTGTACTCTCTGTGTTGTGTATTTTATTGTTTTGTTTTAGTTGTAGTACTAACTTAGCTCTAAGAAATAATTGTTACTAACAAAATAAGGACCCTGTTTGTCTGAAATAATAGTATATTTTTTTATTTATTATGATAAACTGTCAAAATAAAGTAAAATACATTTTGATATTGACATTGATACTTGTCAGTGCTATCATAGTGGGGCTCAATCATGTCAACGATTTCTTGCGAAAGCTTGCACAGGCCTCGAAATTTGAACAAATTCTTCCCACCCTTGCGCAAGGAAATCGTAATATGTGAGGCCGCCAAAATGTTACCAGCTGGAGGTTCGGGGTTAATTAAGTAAACTTAACAAAATAATCCATTTTTAAGCACATAAATTACAATAACACAAATCAAATATACAACAACGAAGTTTTACATAGTTATAAATTATAACAAAGACGTCACATAAAAATTAAAAATATGTTAGAAGCTAAAGTACAATAAACAATTATATATTACACATTCCAAAATCTGAAAGTAAGTATATGACTGATAAAAATATATGCAAATATTACGGGATAAATAAAACGAAGTTTTATTGCTTGTAAAACAAAAGTTTTCTGCGTTTACCGCTCACATAAGGCAGCGATGCTAAATTAACTAAAATCTAAGCAGAACCTTCGGCGCGCGCATTTCATTCGACTTGCTTGACCGATATTCATTAAAATTTGCACAAAGTTATTATATAAGATCTTTAAACTAATCCTGCGTTAAAAATATTAATTTTTAAATGGCTATGCGTGTACATTAACCTTGGTATCGCTTTTAAGAGTAACTTTTAGGTCATCTTTCCATCAAGAGGAGGATAGATTCAACGCTACATTTTCCAGCACTCGTTTTTAAATTACCAAAGCTAAAGTTTCCTTGAAATTCCAAATATTTCGCTTGTAGGTACTAAAGTGAATATTGGCGCGGATTTGCAAGCTGATTGTTCCTTTGTGTTGTCTTCGAGTCGAAGGAAAGCCTTTATGCATTCTCGGCGTTTGCTTTGCAGCTTCTGTTTGAAATGTGTTTCAATTCAAAGAATTTTATGGTTCACTGTGGTTTTCGGAAGCCAAAGTAACTTTGAATTTACTATTTGTGCTCGCCAAACTAAACAGAATCTACCCGTAGGTAAAGTTAATACTGATACAACGGTATCAATATATATATATATATATATACAGGGTTACAGGAAAAATCGTGCTAGATCCGTTAAGGGCGTGGAGTACCCATCATTTCTGACTTATTTCACTATGAAACACCCTACCCTAAACTTAACCCTTTTCGAGATATTCGACTTTTTATTTTTTTATTGAAAATTGCCGATTTTTAGGCTACTAAATTTATTTTTGTTTATTTTGTGTATCTTATTATTATTATTATTGCATTTTTACATGTGTAATAAGATGCTTTAGGACGTCAATCATTAAAATAGTGCATAAGTTAATTGAATAGACCGTAGTAGACAAGTGAAAGTTAAGAAATAAAAAAAATATTAGAAAGTTTATTTTTCTCTAAGGGATATCTAAAAAAAATATTATGGCAATGGTTCGGCAGATGTTTTTTAAAATATCTACGTTTTATCAGCTATCTAACGAGGTATAACAATCTAGGGTTTGTATTACATTTCGATTGTATTCAAGCTCGCAACGAATACATAACTCGCTACCCCGGTCGTCGAGTGCCGGATGTGGCCGTTTTTGACAGAGTCTATCGAAGACTTCGAGAAACTGGCTCTGTTTTGAGACGAAATACAGACATGGGAAGACCACGAATTGATGACGAAGAACAGGACAATGAGATAGTGCAACGCTTTCGAGCGGATCCGACTACTTCCACCAATATTGTTGCCCGTGATCTGGGACTTTCGCAATGGAGAGTGTGGTTTACAGTGCATACTGCTGGCCTATACCCGTACCATTACACGCCGGTACACGTTATTGAAGAAGGAGACCCCGCGAGAAGATTGGACTTTTGCAGATTTATGCTAAATGCTGACGTAGAAGACCCAGATTTTCTAAGAAATATCTTGTGGACGGATGAGTCCAAATTTTATAAAGATGGCATAACTAACTATCACAACGCCCATTACTGGGCCCCAAAAGAGCTAAGGAATCCCAATAAGAAAAGAGTGAAGGGGTCCCAACGAAGATTCAGCGTGAATGTGTGAATGGGCATTATCTCCAATCATTTGATTGGACCTTACTTTCTCCCGGATAATCTAAATGGGGAAAGCTACGAAAATTTCCTGAGAGCAGACTTAAGTGATTTGCTGGATGATCTGCCACTCAACCTGATCAGGGACATGTGGTTCCAACACGATGGCTGCCCTGCCCATTTCAGGAGAAGTGTCAGAGACTGGCTGGACACAAATTATCCAAACAAATGGATAGGACGAGGTGGACCGTTGCCATGGCCAGCAAGAAGTCCGGACCTAACCCCCATGGATTTTCACGTGTGGGGGTGCATGAAAAGTCTTGTGTACAGCGAGCCGAATCCAGTTTCGTCTGTGGAAGACTTACGAGAAAGGATTGTGGATGCAGCCAATAAAATGAGGACCACGTTAACCACTGGAGTAGTAAAGACTGGTCTCCGTAGAAGGATGCGACAATGTATCAGAAATAGAGGCGGCCATGTTGAACATGAACTGTAGAATAAGAAAAAGTTGTGTGAAAATCTTTAATAAATGACATTTCATGCTTACCTATTATTTTATTTTACTTTTTAGGGCTAAGTATAAATTTTCTTCTCCACTGTCGCCTATAAAACTAAATTTTTTTCAATGCATTTGAATAAAACCCTAGATTATTATACCTCGTTAGATAGCTGATGAAACGTAGATATTTTAAAAAACATCTGCCGAACAATTGCCATAATATTTTTTTTAGATATCCCTTAGAGAAAAATAAACTTTCTAATATTTTTTTTTATTTCTTAACTTTCACTTGTCTACTACGGTCTATTCAATTAACTTATGCACTATTTTAATGATAGACGTCCTAAAGCATCTTATTACACATGTAAAAATGCAATAATAATAATAATAAGATACACAAAATAAACAAAAATAAATTTAGTAGCCTAAAAATCGGCAATTTTCAATAAAAAAATTAAAAGTCGAATATCTCGAAAAGGGTTAAGTTTAGGGTAGGGTGTTTCATAGTGAAATAAGTCAGAAATGATGGGTACTCCACGCCCTTAACGGATCTAGCACGATTTTTCCTGTAACCCTGTATATAGTATGTATATAGTATGTATATATATATATATATGTATATAGTAACGCTATCCAAAGGATAAAAATATATACGTCTTTTGTTTTTACATCTATTACACATCTAGATCTCCACGATAAAGGCGTGCCTAGTATGGAGATCAGATATTTTTAATCTAAACCAACTGTATATACAATGGTCTAACCAAATGAGTTTTTAAATTATAGTTTATTGATCGAGCGAAGCGAGATCTTTAAATCAACTTGGGCAAATTGGCGTTGTATGTATGTTTGTTTGTCCGAGGACAACTTTCGAAGCGTTTATCCGATCATCGTGAAATTTGGTATATAGGTAGGTATTTAGTGATGGCACAATTTTGGTGTGACTAAATAAGCTAAAAAAGTGGGGGAGTTGTTGAGATACTGGGGTTCAAAAAGGGGTACAAAAAAACAAAATGGGACTATCCGGTCAAATGCACGTTAGATTATAGCCGGCTTGCACAACGATCCCTAAACGTATTTAGCGACTAAACATGTTTAAATTTTACGTATTTATATGATTTGTCAACTCATATAATAAATACGGGATTTATCACGTACCGTCTTATCGGTGTTTCGAATGTTTGAAATAAATCACGAAAGTTTTTTAAATAAAATTTGACAACTCTTTAAATCATATTTAGTCACTAAATATGTTTAGGTATCGTTGCGCGAGTCGCCCTAAGATTTTTTTTTGTGTTTTGGGAGACTCGCTAGATCTCAGTTCGGGGCGAACCACTAGTTACTGTAACATGAAAACAGATAAAGAGAGAATGATTATTATCCGTCAATTAAAGTTACTTAGAAGTGGTGAAATAGGTCCTTAGTCGGACTTAACCTGTGAGGCAACGAGGGCTTTTCATTTTCAATTTAAAAAACTAGTTCCAACTAGCATAAGAGATGGCGCTGCCTGGAGATACACCGCAAATAATATGGTTTATATGCCAAAATCTCATAGACACATATCAAAATTTGTCTAAAACTATCTCACTTCGTCAATAATTCACTTTCCTTTGATAATCAGCATATGACAGAGCAGCGCCATCTGTTAGCAGTTATAAAAACATGCTCGTGAAAACCCCTCATTGTTCAGGTGCGTATCCACCGAAATCGTGGGTAACTTCTGTGTACAACTCTTTAAAAAGTCATCATCTTTTATTTATTTTTGTCGAAACCAAATTAATATACAATGGTGGACTCAATATATCTCTATTTGTAGGGTTCCGTGCCTCAAAAGGAAATAAAGGAACCTTTAGATCATCTCGTTGACCGTCGGTCTGACTGTCAAGACCATTTTCTCAGAAACGCGTGCAGGTATCAAGTTGAAATTAATATCAAATACTTAGGTATACGGTCCCTTGGAACTGACGTATGGCTATTTACACCGCATATCACACTCGCAAATAAATCAAAAACAGGAAGTACTCCCGTTGAGTTAGAACAGGGTTTCTCAAACTTTCGGCTCCACGAACCCCTGTTAAAGTTTCCAGGTGACAAGAAACCTCTTAACTAACTAATTAAATCCCCCCTCCCTGACTGAATCTGACTGTTGAAGAAAATAAGGTTTTTATTTCAATAAAAGGTAACAAATAAAGTGCCAAAAGAAATATCTTTTTAATATTAATGGGTGTGCTTGTTTCTTGTCGCAAATGGAGTAAATTTTAGGAGTAATTTTGGACAATTTTAAACTTAATTCTGACTCGGTATCAAGTCGAGAGAGAGTCGAGAGAGAGCAAGCGACGAATTCAGTCGCGCGCGCACCACCATGTGTGCCGCACGTGCCTGCCAGTCATCAAGCCATCATTATGTAAATCTTGTCGCGAACTCCCAGCCGTGCGAATGGCGAACCCCTAGGGGTTCGCGTACTTCACTTTGAGAAACCCTGAGCTATAATAATGAGGCAAGGCGTAAGGTCTTACAGCACGGGGAAAAAAAACCGAAAATCGTTAATTTGTCACAGACAGACGGACATGGCAAATTAAATCATAACGTTTAATAATTAAAAGTAAGTAAGCAATAATTAAAATCACAAAGATCATTTTGCAACGACATTACTAAATTATAACCGAAACTATATGCGTCGCCGCACACGAGCCACACGTGGCATCCACAAAACACCACCACCTAAAGCTGGAAGCGGAAGCCACTTTTTTGTATTTTTCTTCGCTTTCTGCCGGTGGCGGTCACACACACAACCGTAGACGTGTAGTGTCGGTTATTATAACACTTAAATCTGCCAATATTTTTTAACGCACAGCACATTAAAAGACACGCTCATTGGAAATATAAGGGCTTATGCACACGACGTATTTTAAACGCGCAGACGACATGCTTTTCACTAACGCGCGTTTACGGTTCCATAGATTCCCAAAAAATCCTAAGTAATAAGAATCGCGTTTGCAGCGTGTTTCCGAGCATCATCCGCGCGTCGTCTGTGCGTTTAAAATACGCCGTGTTCATATGCCCTTACAGTTTTCAAAATAACTGTTATATAGGACCTAATATCTCTGCAAGAAATCTATAAGGAACATTCATCGTCATATCAGTCAAATGATGTCCACTACTGAGCATAGGCTCCCCCATAGACTTCCAGAGCGACCGATCTTATCCCACGATCTTCACCCAACGGCTCCCAGCATCCTTTACCAGATCTTTTTTACATCTAGTGGGGAGCCGTCTTATGCTGCGCTTTCCAGTGCGTGTTCTCCATCCGAGAACCTTTCTGCCTCAACGGCCGTCAGTTCGTCGAGCTATGTGCCCACTGCCAGATCAGCTTGCTAATCCTTTGTGGTATGTCGGACTTTGGTTTGTCTACAAATCTTCTCATTTCTGATTCGATATCGTAGAGAAACACCAAGCATAGCCCTCTCCATAGAACGCTGAACGACATTGAGCATTCTTATAAAGCCCTTTTATTTTAACTGGGCTCGTTTGACCACAATCTCACCTGATGGTAAGCGATGATGTGGTCTAAGATGAAGCATAAAGATCTAGAAGAAACCTATAGTAAAAGACCACGTTTTTGTACCATACGTCATCACGGGTAACACATACTGATCAAAGACTTGAGCTATTTCGAACGCTTTTTAGTTCGAACGCTGCCCAACCGAGTTGGAGTCGTCGACTGACCTCTTTCTCGAACTTGGTTTCTCCTAGGTAGACGTACTTGTCAACAACACACTAAATATTGGGAACATAATAACCCCTAGATTCTGTAAGCGATGCTTTCTAGTCACAAAACCTACATGTCGTTTTGTCACCGCGTGATCCAATTTTGACTTTCTGACGTCATAACACGGTTGCAATTGTGTATGCATACAATACTTCTCGTTTATAGGTTTGGTAGTGAAGTTGAAGTAGAAGTTCCTGATTTATTTGTATTACAATGTATGTTTTATCAGGCTCCTGACACTCCATAGATACGCACTGATTTAGTTACTTTTTACTTCAGCAGATGCAGCGGCCTGTCTAGACGCAGTTTTTATGTGTGGGAATGCACTGTATGGTTGAGTTTAGCCTATTTACCGGGATAGGGCCAACATTATACATAATCAACTTGGTTATTAGGTTGACCAGGTCCTACTATTACTCTACTTATTAGTCAACTTTCTGTAGGGCATATCGGTAGGATGGTAGATTTAAAAAATGATATGTAACTACAATTAGTTCTATTGGTAAAATAAGGCATAATAGTCCTATCTATCCAAAGATTGTCTGGTAGAGATAGCTACTCAGCGATAAAACCACAAATTGTATTTTTAAAATTACGTTTAATTATCTGTTTTTAATTCTTATACTACTTTACTTATGTCCATTCAAAAGTTGCCTGGAAGAGATCGCTTTAAGCGATAAGGTCGTCTAAGCTTTTATGTTAAGCTACTGTTGGTTAATTTACCAATAACGATTTTTTTATACCTATTATATTCTACCAAAGTACCAACACAAACGAGTCGAACTCGCACACCATTATCTATGATAAATTGTATGAGCGCCCATACAACTCAGAGAACTATCTAAATTGACATCAATTTATGTATGTATGAGGACATCCTTTAATTTCCAACATTTTTTATTTTTTAGAATTTTGCCTTTATTTGTGCTGCCTACTTGCTGTAACCTTGCTTTTAGCCATTTTTCGTGGTTCTAGGTCAACGGGAACTACCGTATAGGCTTTCGGCCCAAACCTATAGGGTACTTCCGGTTGACCTAGAATTGTCAATTTTGGTTAAAAGCAAGGCACAAGTAAAGGGGAAATTTCGAAAAATAACAAAAGTTGAAAATGAAGGTAAATTTTGGTACTTACAAGTGTTCGCGAAAATCTAAATTTGCCCATATCTTTTTATCGTGTTGACTCAGGACCTTGATTTTTATACACCTAATAGGGAATATATATCTAAGTATCTGATATAAATTTCAATTTGCTAGGTCCACCGGTTCCTGAGAAAATCGGTGGTGGCACACGGACAGACGGATAACAGAGTGATCTTATAAAGGTTCCTTTTTTACCTTTTGAGGTACGGAAACCTAAAAAGAAAATATACCGAGAGCTGGAGCTTATCTGGGTCAACAGATAAGCATTGTAATTCAGCGGGGCAATGCAGCCAGTGTCTTGGGGTTACTTCCGCCTGTTAGTGATCTGGAGCAGTTGAATTATCTATAGATCGTTTGCAACGGTCATTAGATGTTTCAACTGTTTCTTCTGTATACTATAGAGTAAATAATTGTATATTATTTCTGTGAATTATTATGTTTATTATGCATTTTTAAGTATCTTACAAGCACCCAAACTATCGAGGATCAAGTCTCAAAGAAAACACAACTAAATTATAAGAGGATTCTAAAGAAAATCCGTCAACGGAAAGCAACTAAACAAATGGTGAGAAGCCTGCAAAGCCTTCACGTAGTAGACTTAAGGTTTCAAACAATATTCCAAAGGATTTTAAAGTTTTCAACATTGGAAGACAATTCGAGAATTTATTTGAGGGCTGTGTTTGTTTTTCAACCAATAAGTTTTACAATTGACCTTGCTATTTGTTTATTACCTACCTACTTAGAAATACTTTACAAATACTTTTATTCTCAAAATAAGTACCTATTTTAGGAATACTTTTCTAAGTTGTAAATTTACAATACTATTAGGTATCTGTTCAGTGCAGGCACATAGAGATACTCGTATCACAGTAAGGGATACATATATGATAGATAATACTTTATTACATACCGTTTCAGAGGACGCATACCAAACAACGGGAACTCACTTTATAAAATTTCAGTGTTTAAGTAGTAAAAGTTTTTTCACACCACCAGCTCGACAATATCAAATTCTATGTCATGTAAACCTCACCGAAAGCAGGTGATTAAATCTCTACTGCTGAGCTGAGGGTAACGTTGTACTGGATTTCATTATGCCCTCGCAGGCATGATGTGATTTGAATTTGGAATTTATCTTTATTAAAATTTGAACCAAAGAGACAGAAACAATAAAAACATATTAGTAAATTGAACTAACCTCAGCACAGAATGCACCAACCTAGATTTGGTTTTTAATGTCTCGCAGAAAGTGTGAAAAGTAGAGTATTCTTCTCGTGGATAAAGCTGTCTGCATCTTGGGCGTGCTTGTATCCCTCTCTGCACTCAGGATCCTAGTAACTCCCTCGCTTCACTAGTAAGTCAACTCTAGAATCCTTCGTTACGTTCGAGATTCAATATAGCGCCCGTGACGCAATACACTGCTTTATCCCCTAGTTTAATATTCTAGTATTATTATACTTTGTAGAATAACTTAATTACTATCCGGTAACTATTTTATTGTTACCTGGATTAGATGATTTATTTTATTATATAAATGACAAAACAATTAAAATTAACACAATTTAAATAAATAGGGTATTGAGAGGCTAATCCACACATTCCCATTTTATATGCAGGACCCCATCGCTGTTGTTATTATCCGTAACAATAAATCACTAAAGATGCCTATTGGTTAGGCAAGTAATATATATACGTAAATACTTACCTAATAATGTAGATACCATCAGAAATTCTGAAGATGAAGTGAGGGTAGTTGCTGCAGCTGACATCACTTCTCGACGGTAGCTCCAAGTACTCCAGTCTGCCCACGACCACGGTTGTTGCAACACAGTCAACACGTTGGAATAACAAATAAAAGAGATTTATACGCGATAAATTCCCGTTTAAATCACTAATTAAAGAAACATGACGGTCAATGTCAATTTTGCGCTTACTGAAGCATGCGACGATTGTTGAATGAGTTTTAAAATATTGATACAGTCTGGATGACTAGTTATTAAAGTTCTGATAGAAAACAAAAGTCGCCACTTTTCATGGCAGAGAGATTTAAGTATTCATTGTATTCTGAGATGATTTATGGAGACTTATCATCATCATCATAGGACACCCACTGCTGAGTATAGACCTCCCCCTTAGATTTCCAAAGTGATTTTGCAACAATCTTATAGTGCCACTTTACTTACACGAGCGTATTAAATGATGCAATTACTTTAGTACAATATCACTGCAGATACAACCCTAGGCATAGCATAACAATGGATGATGATAATGATACTAGTGATCTACTCGTAATATCCATCCAAAAACAATAGGTAGTTGGCTCTAACGACCGCAGGACCCTGCAGCCAAGACCGTACAAGATAAGATTGCTATCATGACAATGGAAGTAGAAATCGTAAGGTCAATCTACGTTGGGTCGGTAATTACCAAATTGTAATGCAAAGCCTTTTTATATCTAGACGTTTTCCTTATAGCGTTTTTATCCGCAAGTGAAAAAAGCTAAGAAATGTTAAAGTAAAAATACCTATGTCATCATCATACACGACGTCCACTGCTGAACATAGGCCTCCCCCATACCGACCAGATCGGTTCAGAGCGACCGATCTTGTGCGGCCTGCATTCATTGGTTCCCAGCAACCTATAACAGGTCGTCTTTCCATCTGGTGGCTGTCCTACGCTGCGCTTTCCAGTGCATGGTCTCCACTCGAGACCATTTCTACCCCAACGGCCGTCAGTTCTTCGAGCTATGTTCCCTGCCCACTGCCAGATCAGCTTGCTAATCCTTTGTGGTATGTCGGACTTTGGTCTGTCTACGAATCTTCTCATTTCTGATTCGATATCGTAGAGAAACTTTATTTTAGTTGGGCTCGTTTGACCACAATCTCACCTGATGGTAAGCGATGATGTAATCTAAGATGAAGCACGTACTTCGAGCGATGTACCCTGCTCACTGCCACTTCACTGTTCGTCTACGAATCTCCTCATTTCTGATTCTATCTTGTCGAGAAACACCAACCATAGCCCTCTCCATAGCGCGCTGAGCGACCTCGAGCCTTCTTATGAGGCCCATAGTGAAAGACCACGTTTCTGTACCATATGTTAACTGGGTAACACACACACACACACACACACACACACACACACACTCATCGTAACATACTAAGACCGTATAAAGAAGATAAAAGAACTCTAAGCTTATTATTTATACTTACTTCCTGACTATTATATTCCTGGTATTGATATTTATTTATCAATATCGATATTTACTTTTATTATATACTTAATCGGAATAACCGAATTAACGGAAGAGCGAGACCCTCTAACACAGGTATTTTATACTTAAAAGAGGGTCCCAAATCCATGAAATGTAAATAGATTAAGTTTACTGAAATTAATGTATTTGTATAAAAAAAAA
The DNA here is from genome assembly GCA_963924445.1 of Philereme transversata. Lineage (NCBI taxonomy): Eukaryota > Metazoa > Arthropoda > Insecta > Lepidoptera > Geometridae > Philereme > Philereme transversata. Next base: position 23,927,390 of record OZ004338.1, read on the forward strand.
TATTTGTATTTGTATTTACTTCCTGGCTCAAATTACACTCTTCAAGTCCTTAAGTAATGTCGATTCAAATATATAATCATCTTTTGTAAAATATAATCATTTCGAATGTCAAATAAACGGAATGGATAAGATTAATTACAATTAAGCTTCACGGTTCGGTTTTCTTCTATTCCCACTATGTCTGTGACACAGCTTAAATAAATAAGTGCTGATTCATACTCCCATTTTTCTCAAAAACTATATTTTATTTTAATCTTTGAATTCAAAAGTCAAATTTAATAAGTCAAAATTTAATAAACAAAATAAGTCTAGACAGGAGATTTGCTACAAAAGAAGACAAAACGAAAATAACTATTAAGATTTTTCTGCTGAATTAATAATCTCAATTTTATTGAGCGCAAATACTTAGACTCTTTTGCTGAGAAGATACATGGACGGTATGATAAGATAATTATAAATTTATTTTATGAAGCCAAAATCCTTAAGTACAATAAATGACAAAAATAATATTATTGCAAAAGACTTGACTGACCCAGCTGTTCTATCTGAATATCTTGTTGTTTACTTGCAAATGATGCAAACAGGTAAACCATTTAATGTGATTCATCGAATTGGACAAACTGAAGAATAAAATGAATCAGTTTTTTCTTGACTCTGATTAAATCAGACGTGATTTATTAACCTGGTCGTTATTTTAAATTGATTTATTAATTATTTAGATATGGCGAAAGTTTACGTGATTGGTTTACTGTGGTCATTTTGGATATTGTTTATTCATAGTCAAGGTACGATTCAGATATTATTTAAACAGATAGACATTGATTATGGATATTATTAGTCCACCTAAAGGTTTCCTGAAAGAGATCGCTCTAAGCGATAAGGCCTAGTTTTTAGGTTTTCTAGGTTAAATAGTTGTTATTTGTCTAATCGTTGATGATTAAATTGTTTCTTTTGTATTTTATATTTTAATTATCATGTGTGTTTATCAATGCAAGTAATTTAATTTAAAATAGGTTTAATTTAAAAGCATAATAATACTATTCATAATTTTTTTGAAGACAATATTTAGTTCGCGATGATGAGGATTTCTACAAAAACTCTCGGTCTATTACGGTTTCGCCAGCGACATACTTCATAATCCTATTTAAACCAACCTTGTTGCAATTTTTATCGCAAATAATATTCTGTCAGAAGTTGTAACCCACTTTCATAGCCAAGTTACACTCAGGAACATAACATTCTTTTCACACCACCTGCTCGACAATGTCAAATTATATGTCAAGTAAACCTCACCGAAAGCAGGTGATTAAATCCTACGGCTGAGCCGGGAGTAAAGTTGTACTGAATTGCATTATGCCCTCGCGGATTTAATGCTATTGCCCGCGGCATCGCACGCGTGACTGGTCGATAAAAAGTAGTCTTAAATCTTAATCCCACCTGGATCTTTATAACAAATTTCATCAAAATTGGTTCAGTTACGTTACGATATGATTGAGTCCAAAAAATATCCAAACTTTCGCATTCATAATATTAGTGTAATTACAGTTGTAAAACAGACTTGTAAAAGCAACGAGATGTTTGCCGAGTGTGCTCACTGCGGCCCGAAGACATGTGACGACCTCGGGTACCCTATACCCTGTGGCGGCGGGACCAGCCTGTGTAACCCAGAGTGTGTATGCATCGACGGATTTGTTAGAAGTTCTAACGGGACTTGCATACTGAAGGTTGAATGCCGTAAGTATCAAAACAGTTGTATTTATTAATTATCATTATAAACTGATAACCAGATTCATGAGCCCATCTAATATACTTATCGTACCCATAGTAAAGTTACTTAGTGATAAAGAAACCTACATACTCGTATAGGCATACATACAGTTCCTGAATTCTACAAAAACGAGCCCTGCTCATATTCTCTGGACGCTACTGAGGGCGCTGTTCTAGAGCTCACTGACACTGTTGTTCAAAATATTGACAAAAGAAAAAAAACACTTGGCATCTTCTTGGACCTATCAAAGGCCTTTGACACCGTCTCAATTCCCATCTTACTAAACAAACTGGAGTACATTGGTGTTAGAGGAATTTTCCTTGATATGTTTCGGAGCTATCTTAAGAACCGTTCACAGTACGTAACTATTGACAGTTTTCAGAGTAAGGAGGAACCCATTTGTTTTGGAGTCCCTCAAGGTAGCGTCCTCGGACCTACCTTATTCCTAATTTATATAAATGAACTCTGTAATGGGTCATTCCCGAACTCCAAAATTATTACATACGCTTATGATACTGCCGTTCTTATTCACGGACAGACTTGGCAAGACGCTCGTAAGAACACTGAAAATGTTCTCACGTTTATTATGTACTGGCTACGGGCAAACCTCCTCACACTTAACATTTCAAAAAGTAAATATATTCCCTTCTCCACAAACATAGCTTCCCAACCTCCCCCTTCATTTAGTATCCGTGCACACGTTTGCTCCGGAGTTTCTCCTCCTTCAGCCTATTGCAACTGCTTAACTATTGAACGTACTACAGCTCTCAAATATCTTGGAGTCATGGTAGATAGTACCCTTTCCTGGAAGCAACAAATTGAATCCACGGTTTCGCGAGTCAGGAGACACATATTCGTTTTTAAAAATTTAAGGTCTGTTCTGGATTTCAATTTACTGAAATCTATTTATTACGCATTAGCTCAATCTATTTTGTCATATTGCATTGTATCCTGGGGTGGCTGTGTTAAAACCTTGATGTTTAGACTCGAGAGGGCTCAGAGAGCTGTCCTTAAGGTCCTTGCAAAAAAGTCCATCTGGTTTCCCACGTCCGAACTTTACTCACTCTGCCAAGTTCCCACTGTCCGACAACTTTTTATATTAAAAACAACCTCGCGCAAACACTCACAGCTTGTTTATGATCCTAGTAAAACCGACTCTAAGCGCAGATCGGATCTAGTTTGCAAAACTGAAAAAACGGCGTACGGCATTTGCCAGTCGTCATTTTTATTTCCTTAGCCCCACACTATATAACAGAGTCAACAAACAAATTAATATATTTCCTTTACCCCGCTATAAATGTCAACAAAAATGTCTTCAGTGGCTCATAACACTGTCGTATGAAGAAACTGAAGACCTTTTAAAAGTTGCTGTATAGACTGTAGGTCATACACACACAAGTACACACAAGTTCTCACACACACACACACATACACATACACACACATACACACACACACATACGCACACACGCATACACCCCCTCACACATACACACAAACTCACACACACACAAACTCACACACACACAAACTCATATACACATACGCGCACATAATCACACATGTTTATGGAATTATGGAAATAATAAACTCTGGAGGGGGGCGTTAGTGTTCGCGACACAGTTTATAACTTCTGCGAATACTATCGTGTTCCAGTATTGTTGTGCCATGTTTTTGTTCCAAAATAAAGTTATTTTGATTTTTTTGATTTTTGAACAATGCTTTAAGGCACTCGACTTTTTTTTCTTCTAACTACGAAGGTTCATGACATTGGGAATCGAGTTATGGAACTCAAATGACAAGAACGGCGGGACACTTGGCAAGACGTGGTGATGACAGGTGGAACAGGGTAGCGACTAAATAGTGGCCGTGGACTGGCTATAGATGGGTAGGACGTCCGGCAGCAAGATGGGTGGACGACATCGTTAAAGTCGCGGGCCGTCAATGGGTGAGACTAGCGCAGCATAGTGGCGAATGACACAAACTTGGGGAGACCTATACCCAGCAGTGGGCGAAGTCAAGCTGTCGATGATATGATGATCTATAAAGGTGATTAACAATACATAGAATAAGGGGGTTGAGGTTAACCTCAAACACATTTTGAATCACTTGGAAGCAAAACACATTTTTAGACATAAAATATTGCTTGTTTCCAGCTGCTTGTGGAGGTGATCCCAATGCAACGACCGGCTGCGGCAACCACTGTGGCAACAGCTGCTCAGACTACAAAGATGTCAACAAAACCTGCTTTTCGGGCTGCCGGTACGAAATAATAACGCCGGTATGATAACGATATTCTAGGATAACAATCTATTTATCCTAGGATTTCGCTAGAAGGACCTAATAAAGGTTGCCGGGAGTTGGATGCAGGCCGCATAAGACGAGTTGCTCCGGAAATCTATCAAATCAAATCAAAAAACCTCTATCTATCTTTAACTATATCTATGGGAGAGGTTCTTGATCAGCAGTGGACGTTCTATAGCTGATATAATGATGAAGATGATCCTAGGGACATAGATAGAAGAATGACCTAGTGAAGATTGCTAGACTCTTTTTTTTTTGTACGACTTGGAGATGGAACAAGCGTATGGCCCACCTGATGTTAAGTGGTAACCATCACCTATGACAAAGTGTGTTGTAGGTCACGCACCTTAGATACGTGCCCTACGATATACTGACCTGCGTCCATCAACTTGAAGCATACAGGTGTAAAGCCTCATGTGCGTGTAATTTCACCTACCCTTCAAACCGAAACACAGCAATGCTCCGCCTGTTGTGTGTAGGCCGCACAAGACCGGCCGCTCTGGAAATACCCTTGAAAATGGCTTTTGTTCAGCAGTATACAGTATAGTATGGCTATATGGCAGTATATTTAGGCAGAAACAAAAGCCAAAGAAGCATGAACAAACGAATTATTTAATTTTCCACCCGAGACAGAATGACCTTGGTCACGACTCATAAGGAAAAACTGATTTTTACTTCTAATACGAGGAAAAAGAAATAGTTCGTATTTAAGATCTGAGCTACGGATTCACCGGCTTTTCCTCTAGTAAACAAAAATAAATTTTAATCCCGAGTCGGATAGTATTTGTAAATGAATTGTAGTTATGTAGTTTTTTTTTCTTCAATGTCCCTTTTCTGTGCACTTGTACTCACCAGTCAGTCTCAGAAATTTGCGATGGTCAAAATGAGCTAAACAGTCTAAAGTGCCATTACTTAGCTATTTAGAGCAAATTGTTTACTTATTTATGCAAATAAGCATCTTGTATCTTGTCTCTATCTATAATAGGTTTGAAGATAACTCTTAATAGATTAGGCTCACTTTGTTCTTGTTCCTTTATAATTTCACCATAGTATTTTTCAAACTTTCGCGGTTAATGTACCTACATAATTACTGATTTAAACGGGTATTGAACGCGTATGTACCTTTTAATTGTCTGCCTGCGACCACGGCTGTTGCAATGTAGTTGAAATGTTGGGATGACAAATAAAAACATAATAACATAACACTGTAAAATACATCCTACACCACACACACTAGGTACACTATACACACATAAACACACATACACACACACACACACACACACTTCAAATGTGATCAAGCAAACATTGTAGCTCAAGAGGCACTTTTTTCATTAATTTATATTCTAAAAAATGTTAATTTTCCCTTTTTCTTGCAAACTATTTCTTGTTAGTATTTTTTCATGTAAATATTTAATTTAAATATATATATAGGTAAGTAAGTATGTTAAAGTTAACAGGCGAGCTACTTTGCTGCGTCTTTATAAGTTTAGTATTACATAATGTAGATTCAATTTGGTTTAAGTCCAGCACTATGTTAATTAGTTTATAATATACGGTAATGTAACTTTGAATCTAAGTATTAATAAATAAATAAATAAAAATAAATAAATAAAAAGACATACGCAATAAATACCCGTTTAAATCAGTAGTTTCACCATGCCCATCTCTCTATCTGATTGTGTTTTTGGTTCCCAAAATCCATTGGCTTAGTGAGATCTACTTACATCTACTTCCAATCCGGGAGTTCGAATGTCTGTCTTGGACCCAATTGAATATTATAATGAACAAAATGTATGAGCACGTGGTAAAATCAGTAAAGGAAAATGTTATGAGGAAACCCGCAACTTAGTCAACACTGCACGTATTGACTATGTGTTTCCTGCTGACTAAGCTGAGTTAATAACTGAGTAAGCTGAGTGAAGCGTATAGGTGCATCATCATCATCATCATAAGCCCACATTAGTCCCCTGCTGGACATACGTCTCTCCAAATACGGGCCACTGAGCCCGGCCTTTGCCTCTTCTCATCCTCTTATTGCCCGCTAGCCGGTCATCGCTCCACCTAGCTGGGGCTGCCCTACGTTTGCTGCTGTCTCCACTCAAGAACTTGTTTATTCCAACGGTTGTCGGTTCTCCGGCATATAATTATCGCACACTGCTCCTGCCGACCTTGGTTCTCTGTCAGCTGATCTCGTTGCGGATTTTATCCTTCAGAGAACTCCGAGCCTAGCCCATTCCATAGCTCGCTGCGCAACCTTAAACTGGTGGACTGGTCCTGCCGTGTGAATCCATCTCTCAGCACCACCGTAGATATAGATTTTAGGTGGGTACGCATCATCATTATCTTTGCAGTGTCCCAGCTGCTCTCATGTTTTTGACCAAAATTTTTTACTAAATATCTATTTAAAAAAAATTAAACAATAAATATATATGAATATAGGTGTCCCCATACCGTCCGGAGCGACCGATCTTATGCGGCCTGCAAGCTTTATCAGTGGTTGGATACGCATACTCCATCTAAAATCCAGTCCCACTATAGCAGCTGCATCCTTCAGCCCCCACCTAGTCCTGCAATGCAACCAGCTACTAGGTGCAGTATAAATTATCTTTAATTAATAGATATAAATGTGTATGTTACAGATACAACAATTGTAACTGCAAACCGGGTCACGTATACAATGAGAAAAACCAGAAATGCGTACTACCTAAAGACTGCTGAAGGTATCTTATTCGTTAACTTGCACGATGAAACAGCAGTAAACACTTTAAAATTCGAGGTTAGACAATTTTATTAAATTCGGAGGCCATGGCTAGTAACCTTATCTCATTTAGTAGCGAAACACAATGCGAATGCGATGCGAATTCGCATTGTCAAAATCGACGAGCTCGTCTGTGAATTATTGTCATCTCATCGTATTGTGTTTGTCTGTTCCCTAAGATACATTAAACTATTATCCTTTATACGACGTGGAGTTGAAACAAGCATATGGCCCACCTGATGTTAAGTGGTAAGTATCGCCTCATCGCCTATAACAAAGCATTGCCTATTAGGTCACGCACCTTAGGACCGTGGCCTTCGATGAACTGCACTGCCCTTGCGAGTGAGTAAAGCTTTTTGTGCCTGTGAATTTCGTTCTGCATGTCAAAAAATCATTATCAGATCATAACCATATAGGAGTATTTTTTAAGAGAGCTTAAATGATGTCATTTATATGGAAAAAAATATTGCGATGTTTTTATATAAAAAATTATCAATAACATTGGTTCAGATCTAAAACTTCCCATTTAGAAGTTCGTTATAAAGTAGAATCAAATAACGTAAGAAAACTCGGCTTGTCTTGGCTAGTCTGGCAAGCTATATCGAAGTTTAAAATTTTCCAGGCATTAAGGAAAGCACTTAACTAATTGTTGAACCTTCTTTTATCAGCATTGTTGAGCAAACAATTCTCTAATTACTGGCAAGAATTCTTTTTTCATTTACGTAGCACGATTTTTTCAGAAACATTTAATGAGGAAAACAGCAAAGTTTCAACAATGAAACGAGGACCTCCGGAAAGTTTATTTCCAAGTTATTTTTGTTAGGAATCGAAGGATCACTAGCCTTCGATTCCCAGTTTCCAAATTTCCACCTATTTGTACGACAATTTATGTAGCTGAAGATTGTTTAAGTCTGAAAGAAAGATTTAAGACCAATTCGTATTGTTTATTGTTCAATTTAAACTTGGAGATTCGAAACCCTGACTGTATAATTAAGTTACTAAAATAAACGATTTTCTGGAACTTTTGATTTACGCGGCTATTAAAATACCTGGTTCTGTACAACAAATGTTTTAGTTACTAGCTCCTGCACTACACACACACACATATACATACATTATGGGCGGGAGCTACTTACTGTTTGCAGTACCATACAATTAGCAACTAATGCTTTTTGTAGGTAATTTTCTGGGAATAACACAGAATTAACTGAGAAAATGCCGTGAATGCATTTTCTCAGTTAATTCTTTTTTAAGTCTATTGCCTCACATCAGCTCATTAGATCGTAATACAGCGTTTACACATACGGGCTCGTCCGTATATGCTAACGACGAGGGCTCGTCGCTCGTCGATATGAGCTGCTGCGAGCAACCATTTATGATATACTAGCATCCACCAACAGCTTCGCACGCGTTATTTGTTAACAAAGGCCTGTGTGTTAATCCAGGTTATACGTACATACTAAATTTCATCGGAATCGGTTCAGCCGTTACGACGTGATTGAGTAACAAACGAACATCCAAACTTTCGCATTTATAATTATAGTGTGATACACTAAATTAATTAATATTAATATATGTATTAATAATATCTGTATCAGTTCAATTGTCCAACTGATTGTCTACGCGACGGAGGTTTATTTATGAAGACGAAGATGAGTTTTTTACATAGGTACACGTACATTATTAAATTGATGGATATATGCATTTTAATTGTGACTAAATAAAGGAGAGGAGAAAGGGAGGAGGGTCGAGCTCAATGGCGCACCCTGGGAGACACCTACGTCCATCGTTGGACTGTTATAGTTTGATGATGATGAATAAATAAAATAAATAAATATTGCTGAACATTTAACACAGCGCTATCTAGACCCAAACTAAGCAGAGGTTGTACTATGGAAACTAGATAACTGACAGAATACTTATATATATTTTTTTGCAAATACATACTTATAATATTAAAGAAAAACAACCGGAACAAATATATGTAAATCATGCAAGCATTTGTACCGCAGCGGGAATCGAACCCACTACCTACTGCGTCGCAGCCGGCTATTCACCCACAGCGCCACGAAGATCGTCAAGGTCGAATCTGTGTTTTATGTTTTTTTTTCAAGTTCGCGAAGTACTTTGTCTACAATTCCTCTACGTGCAGAGCTTACGTGAGCCGTTAGTGATAAGCTAAGTACCTATCGATAACACTAAACCAGTAATTGTATTGAAAAGGAAACAAGCATGTTTATTGGTTGGCGCCTTCTGCCACGAGTCTTAATACTAACTAAGCAAAGCTTGTTTCAATACTATGGGAACCAGATAATGGATAGAATATACTTTTTTTGTAAATACATATGAATAATAAGTATATATGTAGATACTCCCAGACCCGGAACAAATATCTATAGATCATGCAGACATTTGTTCCGCGGCGTAATTCGAACCCGGAACCTCCTGCGATTCAACCGGAAGTATAAATAAATAAAATAAAAAAAGTCTCTGGCATCTGAGTTAGTTATAAAGACCTGTATTACAGAAGTCAGTGGAATACTTAAGTATAAATCTTCAATCGATAAATACTTATAGGCCTCAAGTTGTCTCTTGTACGTAATTTCATATACAAATACTCTGAGAACAATTATGTGTAGACACGTACAATAGCTCAACTCACAAAAGTTTTGCCGAAAAAACTGTGAAACAACTCGAAACTCCGAACAGACACAAAAGTAAACAAACTTCCAAGTCAATTACAGAAAGAATAACATTTATCCTGTCCAATTATTTACTAAGAAACGCACCAATCACGAGTCAATAGGAAATAATACGATGAATTAATGCTTTGTTGATGGGAAATGTAGGCTTGAACTACACAAGAGCATTATGTAATCATCATCATCATATCAGATGAATGAGGTATCATCGTAAGCAACATCGACATTGTAAGCAATGATGCTTACAATGTCATGACTTCATTATTACCTTGGCACCTCATTTGTTCATCCATTCAAAGGTTGCCTGAAAAAAAAAATAACGGTAAGCCGGTCAACCATTGCACCATTTGCACCTATGATTTACAAGAGTTTTTTCTTTCGTTTGTCTTTTTTGTTTATTTATACTATAATAGTATATTATGATACAAGTGAGCTAAGTTGCTCATTATATACGAGGCTGTGAGATGCAGCTCGAGCCGTAGGCAAGGGCGTAAATCAGCAGAGTGTCTAGTGAGCAAGTTGCTCACGAGTTTCATACTCACTTTTTCAACACACTTGCGAGGAAAAACAAACATGTATTGCAATAATCGTTAAGCATAAAATTATTAAACTAAAAAATATTTTGTTTTTTAATTATTAAAATAAAAATAAATTGATGAATGTACAATTTTCAAAACGATATTGTTGCACGCGCAAAATGTAAGGTGATTGATTACATATCAATCACAATCAGTCATACAGTAGGCTGTATGTCAAAATTATAACTTTAGTTATAAAATGCAAATATTTTATAACAAATTATTGTGAGTTATAAAATAATCTGATAATAATAATGTTTTTTTCGTCTTAATTAGGAATACATTTATTTATTCCAAAAATGTAAATGGATTTTCAGCGGCATAAAACCTCTTTGTTGTAACAAAACTGTATTACCCGATTAAATTGAAAATGCTTTGTTTAGTCGCATATATTTGCAGTTAGATACTAACTTAACGTTGTAAGGATAAATCTATTATGCACTAGTGTGTAATATTATTATGCACGTGTGTGTTATAGTTCGGTTTATGGCCCTAAGAATGATGTAATAAGGCTCACTTTACGAGTAAGTGTGTTGAAAATATTTATCTATACATCTACCGGCAGTAGTAGTGATTATCATAATTAATATGTAATCAATAAGTAATTCAATCATTTTAAGCAACGTCTACCAGCCTGATTCTACCATAAAATCTCCTTACGAAAACTTTTTGGGTCACGATTGCTTCCATTGTAAAAATTACGCCCGCGCTTTGCGAAGCTTTTCCCGGCTTTATATGAAACTATCTTTAGGCAAGACGGAGCAAAAACTTTCTGGAATGTTCTCTGAATGTTTCCGCATCGCTGGATTGATTTATCGCCTCTGAATACCAGTAAGTACTTTCTCTTTCCACGCAACCTCACCCCTAGTAACTAAAGACTTCGAAAACAGTCTAACAAATAATTAATAAATACACACACTGATATCTTTACTATAAATTATTTAACAGTATATTGGTGATCAAATAAATATAGAAAAACGAATGTGTTTGAGACCCGCAGACAAATTTGTATTTTGTGTTTATTTTATTCGTCAAAGTCAAAGTCAAATATTTAAATTCATTAAAATCACAAGGATCACTTTGAAACGTCAATTTTACTGCCTGTTCCTTCGCGACCAAGCCAGGAAAGAAAGGCAAGAAACAAGGCTGATTGTTTTTTTTAATGATTCTTTTACAATATTATATTAAATAATACAGAAAATAAATTACGTCTAAATTGTAAAATTTCGAACGAGTTGGAGTAATTTCAATGCCAAGCTTCTGTATCATCTAAATAATCCGATATTTTATAGTAGGATTTTTTATAAAGATTTAGTTTAATTACGTTTTTAAATTTATTTATTGTCAATTTTTGTACATCCCTTGGGAGTTTATTATAAAAGCGTACACCTTGCCCTTTAAACGATTTATTAAATTTATGGAGTCTACAAGTGGCAACAGCGATTTTATCTATATTTCTAGTATTAAAGTTATGATTATCGCTATTTTTCTTAAAGTAATTAATTTTCTTGTGAACATACATCATATTTTCATAAATGTGTTGACAAGGGAATGTCATAACATTTATTTCTTTAAACTTATTGCGTTATGATTCTCTGGGGCCCATATTATAAATTGCACGAACAGCACAAAAACGGTGTTTATATCTGCAGCACTCCCCCACAGCAATATACCGTATGATATAATGCAATAAAAGTTACAAACTAACAGTATTATAATATATGTAATAACATAAAGCACTGTAAAACTCTAGAGGATTGTCTCGGTGCTTAGTAACACTAAAACAGCCAAACATTAGATACCTACTTACTTAAAGGCCCGTGTCCTTTACCGTCAGTTGGAATCGCGCCACATTGATTTCAAATCTATTGTGTTGCGTGTTCTAACTGCAGATCTTTCGACCTTTACAAATGAAAAGTTTTGGGCAAAAAGTGTATTGTTTTGTCGTTTTCGCGGGCGACTACACGACACAGACTTTACGTGTCAGCAAATAGTTTTAAGTTTTAGGTAGAATATGTACGTTAGTCACGAATATATCTATATGGGCCGTAGAATTAAGTTTTAGCATCTTGTATTTTTCTATTGTTAACGATTTATTATTATTATTTCCCTAAACATAATTTTATAACATTAACTATCTTGTTTATTTCATTCTCACTCGGTCCGGTCGATAGCGACAGAACATCGCAGCAAGATCATCTTCTATGTATACAGGTTTTTCATTAGTTCATTCATTATTATACGTTAACAAAGTCTTGAATTCATAAAGTAGTGATAACCTACTTAATAAATCAAGAATTTATTACTATTTATTAATTATTATTAAATCAAGATAAATAGTAAAACCTAAAAATAGAAAGAAAAACAGAGACGCTTACATATTGAAACCTTTCTAAGTTCAGTGCATTTAACATAATTAGACATGGGTTGGGGCTGAATTAGATTCCTGGTGCAATGTTTCACGATAGAATAACTAACTACAAATGGATTGCCCGTGTTTTCCTCTCACATATTCCAAAATTAACAAACATATTACTTTATACAGTGCTTTGCTTGTCGCGCTGGCCACTGATAGCGGTGTGGGGTAGTATCTAACCGCTACGCGCCACCCCGTCGATGTATTTAGCTTCTAAATTGGGAAAATTCTGCCGGTTCCACCTGTACCTACCAGACTATCCCCACTGGTAGGGATACATGAATTTTTCTCCACTTTTCCCTTTTATTTATACATTTTAGGCTTGCGTTTGACCACGATCTCGCCTGATGGTAAGTCATCATGCAGTCTACGATGGAATAAGCTTGCCTAGAAGAAACCTGTTCACTCGTGACTTGAAAACACCCAGGTTTTAGTTATCAGGAAAAACAGACTTAGGTCAGGCATTCCAAATTTTACAGCTGAGATCCGTTCACCAAAAAGGAAAAGTGCTTTCTTTAGAAATCTTTAGATCGGCTGACCTGATCTTAATCACACGTATGCTGAGTCTGACACCATTTTGTGACATCATCACGTGGCAATGGCACTGGGAGACGCTATAGAAAAAGTATGGAAAGTTTTTTTTTAATTTTTATTATGTGTTTAAACGTTCTTTATGTAACTTCTATGTTCGCTTTGTGTCTCGCTTTGTAGTCCCAATGTGCTGTTACAAATAAAAACTTTTACTTTCTTTTTTTTTAGCTAAGTACTATCCCAGTTAAACTATTTACTATTTACTCCATTGGCGCAGGGACACAAAGTGAGTCTTGGCCTCCGTTATAAGAACTCTCCACTTTCCTCCGTCCATTGCCATCTCTTACCAGTCGTCGGCTCCAAGGTCGCGCGTGTCAGCCTTTATCCTATCTTGTAATTACTCTTTTACTAATAATTGAAGTTATACTTCTTTTGGCGCGATGGAGAAAAATGATGAGAGTGAATTTTTACGATGCGCGCGCACACCGACACCTAAATTTAACAGCATGAAGTTAGTTCTAGGTGGTATGAAAATTGATAACTATGTTCAAGTTGTATATTCTAGTATTTTTATATGTAGAACACGTGTTTCGTAAGGGTACAATTAAACAGTGTGAATAAATAAATATTATTTTGGTGTTTTTATTTTATTTAAATAAAATCTTTTTGATTAATTTTAATATTTATCGTTAATCACTACTGCATTTTAGTTATTTTTTTTTCCATACACCAAAGAAGTATAACTTCTAACGCGTGTACATAAGTACACACACTCTTTTTTTTTGTTATCTTTTCCAAATAAGGCACTTATAAGTTTTAACTTTTGACTGACGTCCGTGACGCCAATGCAGCTTTAATGACTGTAAATCAGCGCTGAGCAATAAGTTTATTGTTCAGCATAATGCTGAGCCATTCCCCTTTTTCAGCACAGGGCTCATAGTGACTGGGTACGTATTTTTAGTATTATTTATTATTTTTTGTTTAATTAACGTGTTTTTAATTGTCTGTATTTTATTGTCTTTATTTAATTGTCTGTCTTTACTTATCCACTGTATGTAGTTTCTGTGTGTTTGTTACTTGTGTCGAAATAAATAAATAAATGTCTATCTATCTTTCCAGCGATACTTGGGATGACCAACCGGTCGGTGGACAGTCGGTCGGCCCAAGTATGCTCTCTTGACGCCTCGATCTTCTCCCATTCGCTGCAGAATCGCCAGTTAAACTATCTTCCTATTAAAAAAACCGCGTACGAAGCGGCGAATCCTTTGAGAACTACATACGATACCACAGACACACACACGAACTTATACACTTCTTTTTGAATCGGGGTAAAAAACAAAAAGTTTCAGCAATGTAAAAACTTATGGTTTTCATAAACTTTAACTTATTTCCACCTAAATCAACTGACAGGGGTTATTAAAATATCAATTTTACGCCTCAACTTATGGCCAACTTCCCAGTTCGTACTTCGATGAAACTTTGAAAATTTCGTGAGTTATTTTGGCGCGAGCTTGCGCTAAACAGAGATGCCATTGAAGAATTTTAAATTAAACTTTTAGTTTTCATGGGATCATTCTCGTCTTTAATCATGAAAAGGTTCGGACTTGCCTTAAAAGTTAGTCTTGATATTTGTCAAAGAAACTTCCGGCAAAAATTTGTTGCAATTGGCAACATTTTGACTTACTGACTTAACATAAATTCTAAATATACCTATTTTAACAACAAAGGAAATCATTCCATACAAAAAGAAAGTATGAAATGGCCGAGCACCACATTCTTATTTATTTTCCAGTTTAAAATTACCTATCTTGAACTTAAAATATTCTACCATCAATTTACGGGTTCCTCTTTTAATTGGAAAAATTATAAGAAGGGCTTAACCATTATAACTACAAGAAAACTTTCTTAGGAGACTTATACATACATATAATGTATATAAGTATTCTATTAGTTATATGGTTCCCATAGTACAAGCTCTGCTTAGTTTGGGGCTAGATAGCGCTGTGTGAAATGTCCAGCAATATTTATTTATTTATTTATATAGTAATTGTAAGTAGGTACTTTCACTTCTGAGAATAATTTTCTTAAATCTGATTTATAGTAAACTAGCTGCTACCAGCGGCTTCGCCTGCGTCATTCTGGGGTGTAAAAATACACACAGCTAATTTTAAGAGACTGTTAATGAGACTACCTAGAAAGAGCAAGTTGAAGAATGAAGAACTCTGCGGCAACAGAAAATTTGTTATTGCTCATCATTGTGACTAACTTGAAGAGACGTGGCTGGGGGATGTTGCGCTTGCTACAATCTTTTCAACTAATCAATTCAACCCTTACTTGTGATTTGGTTACTGCAGTTGCTACAATTTTTTTATTTCCAAAAAACGTCTTAATGTGACGAGTTAAATTACTAATATCACAGACAACTATTAAGTATTTCATGCAACAAATATTATTTGATTCTATATATTATTTCGTTTGAACATGATAGTGATGGTGTTTACTCTAATCAAGTTTTATTAATTCATCAGCATTTGTTAAACCAGAACCCTTTATTTACTGTAATCAAATTTATATTTTCTAGTAGAAAATATCTTCTTTTCTAAACGTCGCAAGAGAAATCTGCTGCAGATTGAGACAAATGACATCGATTTATCTCCGTCCCATCGCATGATAGAAGATAAAAGATAGCTGCAATTAGTAATAGGACATAGTACCTTTGCACAGTATAGATGTTAATCAGTTATGACGCTACTAAAGTAGTTTTTTGGTCACAATACAGTATGCTGTTGCTTAAAGTTAATAACATATGAATAACATGAAAATGGTTTTGATACGCTATGGATAATAAACCTATCTTAAAATCCAGTGAATATATACTCCAAAATACTCCTAATCATGATTTATTGGGGTTTAAACTTTTAAATGAACTCAAAATTTGTTAATTATTATTATCATTGTGTGTGACATCGAACGTGGGAGACTAGCAGTGTGTTATCTTTTGCATAGTCGTAGTAATAAGGCAGTGGTGTGTAGTTATGAAATAATTTTAAATTATTTGAGTAAAAGGTTTGTTATATAAATAATTTAAAAGTACATGTATTTATTTCATAACTACATGCCACTGCCTTTATAACTATGACAATGCAAAAGATAACACTTGACAAGCAACAAAAAACAGATAAGGTTTTTCTTTTCTATTTCCCGTTTTTGTTAAATATAATTAATAGCACTGACTTCCTTTTAAATTTTAACGTGTTGTTTTTTTTTTTTAAATTGGATAGAACTTCGTTTGACCACAATCTCACCTGATGGTAAGTGATGATGTGGTCTAAGATGAAGCACGAAGATCTAGAAAAAAGATCGATAGGCTTGCAACTTTACGGCGGTGTTCGAGACTTTGGGTTGTTTTTTTTACTCGAGGTACAAGTAAATGTATCTATCTGAAATATAATGATATTTTGATCTGTCTAAGTGCGTTAGAAAAAAGAACTCAAAGATAGGTCGAAGTTACTTGTACTGGAACGATTTTACACCAAATACTGAACGAGGCATGGAGCGTCACATCTGTTTACAATTTATATTGTGGCCTTTATTTTTCGCCACTAATTACTTTATCTTCTTTATTTTTCTCGGCGATTTGACGCAAAAGCAATTTGATAACAATCCTATGTCCCATGAGCATTTAGATTTTTTTTGCAATGAGACGCTTTTTGAATCGCTATTGGGTTTTTGTAGTCGTCCACATGAAAACATTAGTAATTTGATTTTAAGATTATTTTATTACTTTCAAGATCATGAAATAAGCTTAAATTTATATTGGGGCCGACTTAGCATAAACTAAGCTAAATGTAGGTTTCAGATCACTAAAATATGCGCTGTGAAGGTGACGTCGACGGCCATAGACGTAATACTGGCCAAATAATGGGAGCACATAATTTAACAATATTTTATCATGGACACGATGAAGAAAAAGTATTAAAATAACAACTGTCTAATGTCAATAATGACTAGTTATTCCCCTGACTTCGGACTTTCTTCCACATATTCAAACTACGACACTTATTCGACGAAACACAGATATCGGTGTCGTTTCTAAAATAGCTCTTCTTGCACACGCATTTAGGGTTACAATTGTGTACGAGAGTGTTGCAGACTCTTGGTTGAGAATCTACAGCTTCACAGTATTCTGAGGCACAATCAGAGGGACAAGGGTCCCATTCCTCGTCTGGTCTCGTCGTGCAGCTCACGGGAGCTGGAACAAAATTTATTAATTAGAATAAAACTTTCAAATGTCTTCTAAAATGCAAATCCTATTTTTACTGATAAAAAATGAGGAAAATACCATCTCATTTACCAAGTCAAATAAACCCACTTAACATAGGAGAGATGCCCCTAAACAGTAAATGTATTATGTCGACCACCGTGGCGAATAGCCGTCTGAAACGCAGGAGGTTGCGGCTTCGATTCCCGCCGCGAAAAAAATGTTTGCATGATCTACAGATATTCCGGGTCTGGGTATATTATAAGTAGGTATGCATTTACAAAAAAAATATATGTATTCTATTAGTTATTTGGTTCCCATAGCTTTGATTAGTTTGAGGCTAGATGGCGCTGTGTGAAATGTCCAGCATTATTTATTTATTTTATTGTTCAAAATTCATCATCGAGTATACCTACACTGCATTGGCAAAAACTAAAAAGAAAATAGATTTCCAATTAGCGGATTGGATTAAGGTTTTCCCCAGAGAGTACCATTTTTAAAGGGTCGACAACGCGCGATTGATGAATTTGGTATTACAGACGTCCATAGGCGACGGGGGAATCAAAAATAAATAGATTTGTAGACGAATCAAAGTCACTAATATAGTACAAAGGCTGAACATAGCTTGAAAACCTGACGGCCGTTGGGGCAGAAAGGTTCTCGAGTGGAGATCACGCACTGGAAAGCGCTATTTAGGACTGCCCCTTACTAGATGGAAAGAAGATCTGATAAAGGTTCAAAATCGGTTGCTCTGGAAATCTATGGGGGAGGCCTATGTTCAGCAGTGGACTTCCTATGGCTGATATGATGATGATCATAGGCTACGGTAACCACTTACTATCAGTAAGTCTTTTCCCCTTAGTTGTAGCACAGTTTAGTTATCTCGTCAAAGGTAAGTACTTACGACAATCCGAAGACTTGATACACTTAGGATCTTCTATACTGCGTCGTTTGTGGTTCAGTTGACATGAGCACCCAGAAAAGCAAGGTGCGAAGGGATCTGTCTCGCACACGACTACAGCTCGGCTGTCGTTAGTAGGGCAGAAGTTAGTTAAGCATTGGAATCTGCAGGCGACGAAGTTTTCGTTCGGACCACATGGGTTTCCACCTTAAACAAACAGAGGAACTTCTTTTACACTACCTGGAAATGGAACAAGTATATGGCCCACCTAATGTTTAGCCATCGACTAAAACAAATAGGTCACGTACATTAGAAACGTGCCCTACGATGCACTGCACTGCGTACATCAACTTGAGGCATACAAAGCCTCATGTGTCTGTAATTTCACCAGTAGCCATACTCTTCAAACCAAAACACAGCAATGCTGATTGGCGTCAGAAATAGGTATGGCGGTAGAACTTCTCCGGGCGAGCCCTTTCACAAGGAATGCTACTATTTTTAGAATTTTATTCTTTAGACATACATAATGTACAGTTTTATCCTCCTCCATCGTTTCCTTATTGAGGATCGTGACTCCTTTGGTGAAGCTGCTTGTCTCCAGTGATTTATATCAGTTGCCTACTGTAGAGTTGCGCTGCATCTCTAGATGTTCGGATACCTAGTCTACCCATCGTTTCTAAAGTTTTATAGTTACGTCAAAATTAGCAAGGCTAGTCAGCTCCAAGTAAAGTATAGAATAGTGGTTAAATAAATCAGCTAGAAAACTCGTTTCAAGAATCTCTACTAGTATGATCCCTTTTCGCAAGACCCAGATTAAATTAAACGAATCTCAAAAAAAGTTTAGATGTCATTCAATTATGTGGCGTCATCTTGTCGGCAAGATTTATTCGAGGATACTAACCTTTACAATCCTCAGGTAGGATGCACTGTCCTGTCTCCGACTTCAAATACCCTGGGTTACATTCACAACCGATTGGATCACACTTTCGCTTGCAAGGCGTCGCGTTTGGTGATTCACACGTGGACGGGCAGGGGAGTGGGCATTCTTTGATTCTGGCGTGAGGATCACCATTGCATGTTTGGTTAGCTGAAATAGTATTTCAAATCGAATGTATCAATCTTAATACACTTTTAGCTACTAAATCTATGATGCTCACAGCATAGAAGTCAGCGATAGCAGAGCATCTGGTAGACTCTGGACCGAATCATTGAATTGAACTTCATGATGCTAAGGTTATCTCTAGTGAACGCCGTTATTACAAGAGAATGGTTCGTGAAGCGATTGAAATCAAGAAATTTCCAAATTTAAATCGGGAAGATGGCTATAGACTCTCAGCGTCCTGGAACCCGGTAATTGTAGGTGTTAGCGTGTCGTGATCTGTCGTCTTAGTGCGTAGATATGGTTATTGTAGTATTTGGTAATATGAACGAAGACATTTCTAATTCTGAAGACCAAGTGTGGGTAGTTGCTGCAGCTACCCACACTTCTCGACTGTAGCTCCAAGTACTCCAGTCAACCCGTGACCACGACTATTGTAACACAGCCGAAACGTCGGGATAACTAATAAAAAGGTACATTCGCGATAAATACCCGCTTTAGTCAATAATATAAATGTAATTTTTTTTGGTTTTAAATAATGATTTTAGGTTATTTGTGAACACCTTCTCTTCATATCAGAATCTTGCTGTAATAATAATATTAATAAATTTATTTCAAGCAACAATAGAAAACTACAAGATTCTACGGTCCATCTAATATATAAAATTCTCGTGTCACAGTTTTCGTTGCCATACTCCTCCGAAACGGCTTGACCGATTTTGATGAAATTTTGTGTACATATCGGGTAGGTCTGAGAATCGGTCAACATCTATTTTTCATCCCCCTAAATGTTAGGGGTAGTCCACCTCTAAATTTTTTTTTATTTTTTAGACAAAATTTTTAATTTCTATTTTTTTATGATACAGCATTCAAAAATACATGCAACCCTAAATTTTTACCCTTCTACGATCAACCCTTATTTTTTAATAGCCATTTTAGTAATTTAACAACCCGATTTATAAGGCAAAACAACGTTTGCCGGGTCAGCTAGTATAAATATATACCTTAGTGACTAACATACAATACATAAGTCTGCGACGTGTGACGCACTAGTGCTGTGTCGTGTAGTCACCCGCGAAAACAACGAAACAACACAATTTTCGGCCAAAACTCTTCCTTTGTAAAGGTCGAAAGATCTTTAGTTAGAACACGCAACACAAAAGATTTGAAATCATTGTGGTGCGATTCCAACTGTTTGACCTTTAAAAAGAAGAAGATTAGCCTTCTTCTTCACTATTCCACCACGTCCTCCACCTTCGAAACCTTGTAATGAAACGATACAACGGAAGAGCACTTGTCACCTACATATGGAAATTCTTATAACGTTTATACATACTTGGACACTCCTCAATCTTGATGCACTGCCCTCCAGCTTCAGATAGGACGTACCCCGCCTGACAGTTACAGCTGTCCTCATTAACTTCAGAAGGTTGTATAATCGGACAGTTCGGTGGATTTGGGACAGCACAGGTAGGTCTGCATTCTTGTTGGACTTTACAATTAATTGCTGTAAGAAAAGTTACATACTCAATATATTCATCATTCATGCTCTAAAAGTTGGCCATTTTTAGCTCGCTACCTGATGCATATAATATATATATTATTAGTATATAAATAATATTTAAAATAAAATGAGGCTCATTGCATTCATAATATATTATAATAAAATACAACCGCCACATTCTATAATCAAATATAACCTCCATGACAAATATTTAATTATATTGAATGAAAGAGGCCATAGTTTAGTTAAAATTCAAATCAAATCAAATCATTTATTCCATCACGATTTACAGAGCTGACAATGCTGTTTAAGATACAGTGCTAGTTCACAAATTTGGTTGATTATAAACATTGCTTACAGAGCCTCAAGCTAAGCTTAAAGAATAAGCTTGTGTTTTGAGGCTCAGAGTATGAATTCAATTTCAATTATTAATTTATTATTAAACAAAAATAATTAAACAAAAAATTAAAGTTAAACTCTAATTGTAAACCGGCCTCCCGCGATACAAGCAAGTCCTAGTGCGGGGACCACCAGTAAAATTTAATGTAATTATGTAATTTAACGGTAAATAAATATTTTGTATTTGTATTTGTTTAGTATTAAAAAAACCGTGAATATTTTTTTTTTAGTTTTTTTTCGTGAGGAAAAGTTATGTTTTATACTCACTCAGGTGTAAGCGATTAACAACACCCTCGCTTAGCGTTTTTTTCTCGGATTCGCTCGCTCGTATGCCAAAATATCTCGGGTGTACAATAAATCGCTTGCAGCCCTTGTATAACAATGTATGTAGTATTGTTCGAATAGTTTACACCTTAGACTACTAGGTCACTGATTGCCTTTACATGAGTATTCAGTGGTGAGATAGTAATAAGTATTTGGGTATAATATGGTGTCCTTCCAGCACAGATAAATAATATACTTACTTTTCTTCTTACAGATAACGACCTTATTTCAAAAAACAAAAGCAAATAATGAACTGAAACGCAAAACCCTGCCAAAGTTTTGCAAAAAATAGCATTAGACATAAGCTACTATGACTACAGAGTGAAGAAATAATTAGATACTTACGACAGTATTCCTTACGCACGCAGATGCCATCTCTGTTCCTGTAATATCCTTCGCAGCAGACACATCGTGGTTGGCAGTTGTCAGGGTCGGCGTAGCATTCGAGTTTCGTGATCAGATCATCGCAACTTTCTGCTAGACATTCGGAGGCACAGGAGTTCCACATTTCGTTAGACCTTGTGCAGTTTACTGGTTCTGTTATAGCAGAATAATGGGTTGATATGAAATAAGACACAAAGCCAGCAACCAGAAATGTTCGATTAAAAAGTTTTTACGAACCTAAGAAACTGTTCCAGAATTTTTTTGAAGTAAATATGTTCTTGTAACCATTACCACACCATCTCTAAATTCCACCCTACATAGCAGATTTATTAATTTTCTGGTTAACTTCAACATATTACCTACCTTATCATAAATCTTAACTTTGAACATTCATATTCTCTTTAAAACTGACGAATTATTTCAAAATGCTTTAAAATATGTAAAATTCTCATCAAAAAATTTTGTACTCACTATTTGGATGTGTACCTGATGTTAAGTGGTAACCATCGCCCATAACAAAATATTGCCTCGTAGGATACGGTCCTTAGAAACGTGCGATTAACTTGAGGCATACAGGTGTAAAGCCCCATGTGCCTGTAATTTTACCGGCAGCCATACCCATATGAAAAACAGCTTGGCGACAGAAACAGCTATGGTGGTAGTACTTTTCGGGGTGAGCGCTTTTACAATGAACTCTACTACTCTGGAGACTTAGTTCCATGTTGATACTTACTACAATCTGAAGCCAGCACACAAGTATTATCATCATAGTTCTTCCTCAAGTAATTAGGCTTGCACAGACAGCCCGAAGGGCACGGCCGACCCGGCTTGCAAGCTACTTTTATAAGACTATCGTCTTCCGGACAGTATTGGTTGGGGCACGGGAAGGCGCACTCGGAAAATGTACCGTTGTCTCCACAGGGGTAACCACCTGAAATATAGGGTTAGTTAATGCAAGACAAAGTAGGTGAGATTGGCTTTTTTTAACTACAGAAAAGAGCAAAATATGCTATTTATATGCTTTACTTTTCCGTACTTTAACTGCTGTTCCAAATATTTGATTCGTCGTTTGATTCATTGTAAAATGATAATCGCAGTTTTATAGCAACGTCGATATTTCCTTATGGTTCCACTTTATGTCGACTAATACAAAATTACAACGTTACAAATTGTGATTGATTTTTGATTGACAATATCAAATTGAAGGCTATTTTGCAAGTTTAATAGCCTTTACCTCAGATTATACAAACAAACAGATAGAGCGCGCCGAACGTGCGAGTGAAGCCACACAAGCGAATACAAATTTAAAAGCGAATACAATCTCGCGGCAGTGCTAAAGATAGCGTCGTACTGCTTGAACGTCTCGATCGATCCCCGCCGCGGAACAAATGTTTGCATGATCTACAGATATTTGTTCCGTGTCTGGCTGTTTTTCTATATATTATAAGTATGTATTTACAAAAAAAAAGTATATAAGTATTCTATAAGTTATCTGGTTCCCATAGTACAAGCTCTGCTTAGTTTGGGGCTAGATAGCGCTGTGTGAAATGTCCAGAAATATTTATTATTATTATTATTTTCTGTCAAAAATGCCGTCTTGTGTTATTAAACAGTGTAAAAGTACACATATCATAAAAGTACAGAGTAAAAGTACAGATATATAAATAAAATCTTCACATATTATTTCTTCTGTAATTTTACAATGCGTTTACAATGGTACATAAAATATTTAAGTGTTTAATAAACTAGTTAATTAAACAATTGTTCAATCCTAATACTCACACAAATTTGTATTCAATTATGTAGTAACAAATTCATGTATCCAAATAAAATTTTAGAACCTGTTGTCGTAAAAGGACATTAAAAAAAATACAGGGAGTTTTTTTCTTTTTCTGGTATCATTACACGCACACTGATGCACGTGTCCCTACAGAGCTATTTCTAATTGCCACGCACACATGAATGATAAGTGGCGTCATACTGTTTGTTGCGTACACTCCATCTGATTGTTTGTATAATCTGAGGCCTTCACATATTGAAACTGTGCCATAAAGCAAGCCACGTTGCTAGTTCACGAACAGGACAAAACAATGGACACAAAATTGTAAGGTACTATAAAAGTAACATTATTTAACGTAAAAATGATATAAAATACAAAAGAAACAGTTGAGCCAAGATCGTTGCAAATGATCTATCGATAGTTACATCGATACTCGATACTCCAGATCTATCGATACTCCAGATCACTGCCAGGTGGAATTATCCCCAAGACACTGACTGCATAAGCCTGCTGAATTGCGATGCTTATGCGGTGACCTATATGTACCAGCTCGGACCGTGAGTCAGTCGCTCCGACTTTATTCGAATTAGTTTATGTAAATAAACATTTTAATTACATTAGAATTAGATGGTTCTACATACATTCACAATCTTCAGGAAGAATACATTTCCCACCATCATCTGACAGGATCAAACCAGGTTTGCACTGACAGCCGACAGAATCACACGTGTGCCCGTAAGAGCCTGCATTAGGTGAGTTACAGGTAGATGGACAAGGCCACGGGCATGATGTTACCATAGAGTTTGGGTCACCCTTGCAGCCATTATCTGAAATTACATGATTTTTCAGTTAAAAAGTACTTGAATCGAAACAAAAGTATTATTTGTGGTTAAGATTAACATTTACACCCCAAAAGAGAGATATTTAACCCTGACCGCACAAGGATTCCTTGTATCTTGTATTTGACGACCTCCGTGGCGCAGTGGGCAAATAGCCGGCTGAGACGCAGAAGGTAGCGGGTTCGATTCCCACCGCGGAACAAATGTTTGCATGTTATACAGATATTTGTTCCGGGTCTGGATGTTTTTCTATATATCATAAGTATGAATTTACAAAAAAAAAAGTTTATAAGTATTCTATCAGATATCTGGTTCCCATATTACAAGCTCTGCTTAGTTTGGGGCTAGATAGCGCTGTTTGAAATATCCAGAAATATTTATTGATTTATTTATTATCGTGGGTATCAGGAATTACAAGTACCTGGTACCACAACACCCGGAACAAATATTTTCAGTTCATGCAAACATTTCCCCCACAACAACTATTGACACCGCAACCTTTAGTTTCTCAGTCGACTATTGGATTGGCTAGGTTAACGCGAAAGGCTGGATAATGAGATAGCCCCCATCTTGACTTTAAATTCGGATTGACTGACACCATTTCTGATGTATATGTCCAACGAGCGGTTCAAAAACCCATATAAGAATTAGAACAAATCCAATCCATTCCCACAAATGATACTCTCATGAATCATTATGACTAATCATCATCGATTTCCAGTAACTCTTTTGTTACGAAATATGCTTTGAGTACTGCTAAAGTAAACAAACCTGGACATTCTTCTATTCTGATGCAAGTTCCATTCGTATCAGACAGAATATATCCCGGTCGACATTTGCAGCCATCTTGGTTTTCCAATACATTTGTAGGTAAATGCACGAGTCGACAGCTTGGCTCGGGATTGGCGCAAGTTGGCCTGCACTCAGGTGAGATATCACATTCCGGCGCTGAAAATAGCATCCTACGTAGGTAATTTAAACTGGAACTTACGCTTGGACTGGTCGTACCTCCTATTAGCTAGGTAAGTAGGTTGCTAATTAGCTATTTGATCTGGTTGAGGTAGATCTAAAAGAATCCTGACTTTTTATAGCCGATACTGAAAGACCATAATTTAATTAAATTTAAATAATTCATTTATTAATTAAATTGCTAACTTCTGTAAAAAGTAAATACGTACTTATACATCCATTGCTATAAATACTGGATTTATCACGTACCGTTTTATCGGGGTTTCGCCTGACAATGTTTCGGTTCAATTCGAGAGCCTTCATCAGTGTTTATAATAATGATTGAAATTAATCACGAAAGCTTTCTACGTCATACATTTATAGACTGATTCGAATCTTAATCTTTGTACCAAAGAATTGAGGCTATCTATAAAATTACCGTTCTTGATCGAAATAAGTAAGTAAAGAAGGTAAGACTAAGTTTGCCTCGGGCGATATTTAAGAATTGAAGTTGAAGTTAAAATCTACAAAGGGTCTAACAAGACTAGTCTGAAGAGCACTTCTCACTACGTACACATATTCCGGTATTATTCCGTAGATTCTCATTGAAATAATCACTACCAGCCTTGCAAACCGTTTCATTACTGCTTAAGTATGAACTGAAGATACTATCACAAATATGCGGCGGGCAAGCTATCTTACAATCACTAGAAACTACGTTCAGCCCGCATAGTTCAAGGATATCTAAAAGTTAAATGAGAGGCCGGGATTATGTTTTTTGTTGGAACCAAATAGCCCCCTAGGACCTTTGAGGACACATATACAAAGACTATTCTATTTTATTTACTGTCATAACTACAATACTTGCTCGCAAAGGCTTAACGAGAAACTACGGTTGCGAAGTTTTAAGAAAGCAAAATATGAAAGGGCTTCTAGGGAATGCTGCAATTCCTGGCATCGTGGTAAAAAACTCGTTCTGTAAACTAGAAATAGAATAGAAATAGAAACATATTTATTGTGACCATAAAAGTAAAGTATAAAAAAAAAGTATAGTATAAGTATAGTACTAAGAACGTATATATTTGAATAACTTCTACAATGTTGTACTGCCACTTTGATTTCTTATGTGTCTAGTTATTTATTTCAATAATAATCGATTTAATAGTCATTTATTGATAATAATAATTAGGTATACGTCAACTATAATATTGTTTGTTAGTTTAAGTGTGGTGTACAATAAAGCGTTTTGTATCTGTCTGTTTTAGCATAAGAGATTCCATTTTACAAATGAAGAACATAGAATATTGTAAAGATAAATTTGGTCACCTAAAAATAATGACAATGGTTAGAGAATATACGAGAACCTAATGTACTTATGTTAAATTAATTTTAAATAAAAGTGTCTCTCATAGATATATTAGACATAACAAGACATCGAAATAATATATCCATTCCTCCACATAGACTTGCCAAAATGGCAACAGTTTATTACATAAGCATTAAATTGTTCATCGAATTTACACATGATGTACGAAACGCGGACACTGCAGACTTCAGCAATAAAGTCAAAAGGTTGTTGATGGAAAAGTCATTCTATACCCTTGACGAAGCTCTTGCTGATGACTTTAGTACTACATATGTAATAATGACTGTATTAATCAATCCTGAATTATTTTGTTATGACATGTGTTTCTGATTGTACTTATGTACTTGCCAACTTGTCCTTAAATATTTTAATATGAATTTTGTATTTATGATTACATTGTGTAAAATTATGACCTTTCCAAGTGTAAAAACAATGTTTCTTTATGGAATAAAAATATTTTTGTTTTGATTTTGAGAAAACTCATAATCCACCATATCAACACAGATATACGCAGTAAACATGCATGATCCTTCATCGGCAGTCAGGTAATCAGGCATTATGTCTGTAAGCATTTGCACACCTGGCTCCTAAATGCGCGGCGAACCCTTAAACTGACAAGCTTTCTATCACTCCCTACAGCTTTCGTATCCGAATATCAAGTTTTATCAGGCCCTCTAATTTGTGAAACTGCTTACGTTAACCATTGTGTGTAATATTTAATGTTTGACATAAAAACTAAAGTAAACTTACTCGTCGGACACTTTTCACTCGGTATGCATACTCCTTCTGAATTCCTCAAGTAGCCATCCTTGCAGTCACATCCCCATTCACAAGTGATATTCTCTGGGCAGAGATAAGATGTATGGATACTGGCACAGGTTTGTGGGGGGCAAACAATTTTGCATATAGACAGCTCTTCGTTTTTCCCGCAATGTGGTACTGTAACAAAATATTTATTAAGGGATGATATTATTTGATCCTCAAGAATCCAATGGATATATTGTAAATGTGTAGGTACTTTTAAAAAATATTTTATCCTCGTTTTTAGTTATTGGTTAGATGAGTGGGAGAGCCAACACTGAGCGCCCCTACTCTAGGCAGTCTTGTGCGTGACACCCCTACAGTGTTATAAAAAAGCGCGGAGCCAGAAGCTCGCGTGGAAGGACTCAGGAGCGACCACGCGAGAGTTCTGGCGAGAGCCCACCCCAAAAAACTACGGTAGAGTTAATACGTAAGTACCCATTTGGTACTTACGTATTAACGCCACCGCAGCTACAGATTTGGCGGTTTTTAAGTACCGCTTAATTTAAAGTTAAAAATGTATCGAACTTTATTAATAAATGCTTGTTTCTCTTAGATTTGGGACACAACATGGATCTATCAAACTTAATTCCTACATCTCAAACATTTTTTGCGTAGCTCCAAACAGATTAAAGTATCGTTTAATTGATTTATTTTATGTCTCACTAAAAGAGGATCAATTAAGAGTATTAAAAAAGATGACCGTTTATATTTTTTTCTTGCTGTTTTTGCAAAACTCAAATGATCATTTAAATACATGCCATTTATTAAAGATCGAGCGGGCGAGGTGAACGAAATATTTAAGTTAATTAGACGAATTGACCTCCGTGGTACAGTGGGCTAACAGCCGGCTGAGACGCAGGAGGTAGCGGGTTCGATTCCCGCTGCGGAACAAATGTTTCCATGATCTACAGATATTTGTTCCGGGTCTGGTTGTTTCTCTATATATTATAAGTATGTACTTACTAAAAAAATGTATAAAAGTATTCTATCAGTTATCCAGTTCCCATAGTACAAGCTCTGCTTAGTTTGGGGCTAGATAGCGCTGTGTGAAATGTCAGCAATATTTATTATTTATTATTAAGAATGCATGTTTGTCCGATAACTTTTAAATGGCTGATTTAATCTGTATGCAAAATGTTTAATTGCATACAGATTAAATAAAATAATTTGATATGCTTGTTTAAACAGTTGAGTGATTTTTTAATCACAGGAGTTTTTAAATGGTGTTTGAGTGATAGGGTTTGGCTTTAACTACTAGTAATAAACAAAACATATTCCGATTTTCTGTGGCATAGCTATTGTTTTGCTCAAACAATGTCTAGTGATTGAAATTTGAGTTTGGGTTTCTTGTGAGGGTGATATAATGTCTAAACTTTGGCCACGGTACTCGCTGATCGGCTTTTGAGAAGATGGCGTTAGCTTGCAAATTGCATAGATATTTAACACTTGAATGAGAGGAGGGATGATGGACAAAATGACTAATCGACTTCTAATTAGCATAGCAAGTATTTGAACGGTTGGTTTAAAAAGCTCGTGTTCCATACAAGCTTACGAGTATAATATTATAAAAGATGTATAAATATGTCCTGCTATGCATATTATACTAGCAGATCATAAGTTCAAAATGCTTGGGGTAGTAATCCAAGAAGATTAAATTTCCTATTATTTCCAATAGTAAACCTCATGCTAAAATTTTGTTACCTACGAATAACCTACGATTATGGATTCTTGAGTGTGTTCAGGACGTATAAGACTGTTAGTTTTAGAAGTCACATCATAAAGGTTCCCTGTTTACCATTTGCGTAAAAAGGGCTGCTTTCTCAAAAATTTCGTGCGAAAACTATGTGCAGGGAAACTCATTGTAGGATCAGGAGAATGTACATGTTACTATTAGACTTTATACAAAGAATTGTTTGTGTGAGGTTAGAATACGGTTGTTACTGTTAGGCTTACAAAAATAAGTGCTTACGCGGCGGGCATTCTCCCCTAGGTATGCAGATTCCACTAGCATTCCTCAAGTAGTTCGGTTTACAGTCGCAGCCAGGTTCACACGAGTTGTTGATGAGGCACACGTATTGAGTGAAAATGTTATCACAGGACTGAGGTGGGCATTTTGTCTTGCAGTCCACCAGCACTTCGTTTAATCCACATATTGGGGGAGGTTTTGCTGTAAAAATTGAATTTGAGATTCCGGCGGTTATGTATTTAGAATTGATGACACTTATCAAGTGCTTACGCTTAGAATAGCTTAAACTGTATGGCAACATTTGTTTCACGGCAAGAATAGTATTAAGCATGAGCATGAATTAAGGAACGCCTATTGATCCCCCCCCCCTATTATAGCTTGTATCTAGATGAGTACGTTTTTCGATTAACAATATTCACGTCTATATAGACATCCTCGAATCTCTTACTCAGTACGCAGGCCCGAGAAGAACTCCCACATGGTGGTAGTCAGAGGCAAGTCTAAAAATTACGTTTGATACATGTCCACTTTGTTGTGTTCGCCAAAAAAATTACCATTATACTGCGCTACTACTTTTTATCTATAGATGTTATTTATTTTTGTTGCTTAGATTTAGTTTCACCAATATTATTTTGGAATAGAATCCAAAGTTCCGCGTGGTATGACAATCCAAGTCTTTGGTACGTCTACTATTTGAAAATAGAGAGCTTCGAATTTCTTAAACAGGTATCTATTCCATTTTACAGTTTCGCGAATCCGCTTCGAAGCATTCGGACAAAGAGATCCAATAAGGTTATATAACTAACTAGGATATATAACTAAATTCTTTTCACCGGGAAAGGTTCAAGGAACCTTTCCGTTACACTTAATTAAATATTTTCATAATGGATCCGTGTTTCGGGCCATAAAGTATAGTAGAGATGTTCGTTGAGCTTTGTGAACAAGAAAAATACGTAGCACAGAAACCCATTTCTTTTGTTGGACTGCATGTTTTTACAAACTTGTATGTCTGATTCTAAGTTGCCTATTTTTGAGTTTCCTTTATTTAGCTTAAAGTTAAATATCGGTCGCTTATAAGCGATAAGACCTACTTTCGTTTTATTTTTTTTAGTTTGTTATTGTTTTTATGGTATAATACATTGATTCTGTAATAATTATTTAAGTATGTTACAGTAAAAACTCATAGCCCGATAAAAACTTATTTTAACGAACGCCGTCCAGTGTATCTCGTAATGAGTTTAGACTGGAACATATACAAAATATGATGAAACAGAAGAAATACGAAATTCTAACTTATCGCAGCCATTAAAAAAGTTTACCGAGTTTATGAAGTTTCAGTTTTAATAAAAGTTCGTTTATAACTAGGTTTTTCGACAAACCCCCCTTTAGGGTTATACCAGGGTTTTCACTTTCTATACTTTTATGTATACTCACGACATTGCGCCTCAGCCACACAGATGTCATCGTTGTTTCTGTAGAACCCGGGCTTACATACACACTGGGGTCTGTTGGGATAGTTCCTGTCACACTGGTTAGGCTGCCCGATGTCAGTGCACCTGTCAAAGAGACATGGAGGAGGGCGGGCAGAGTACATTTCATTCGGCCTTGTACACTTTATGGGGGCTGAAAGAATACACGATTAACTAGACTTTAAAAGACTTTAGACGATTAACTAGACCAAATAGTTCATAAAATTAAGGCCGGCTTACACGACGATCCTTAAACGTATTTAGCGAATAAACATGTTTAAATTTTGTATGAATTGACAACTCCTGAAATCATATTTTGCCACAACGTTAAGGCGTCGTTGCGCAAGTCACTCTTAGACTTTTCTACAAACAAAATGTAAGCAAATATTTCAGTTTTTTAAAAATTTTGCTAATTAAAGTCAACGAGAGGAATTTTAGATTTTTGCTGTTTAGGCAGCGTTAAAATTCCACATTGACCTTTTTATTCAAATGTTGGATTTTCAACTGTTTTCAGAGCTGATATTACAAGTTTCCGTTAGTAACAGAATGGTTACGATGCGCAGAATGATGACATTTATATAGGTAAAATTTCTGGTTTGGTTTTATTTATCACTTTGTCAGCTATATAATTAATTATGCCATTCAAACCAACTATTGACTGAACTGTTACTGTTTAAACAGTTGCTTACAGTTTTAAACAAACCGCAAACTGCATATGCATATAACACGTAAAACAAAAAACGTATATAAACTTTAATAAGGGGCACATAAATATAACTAAGATGGTCGTTAAATATGTTAACACGTTGGTACTCTTGTAATAGAAGTAATTTATTAGCGCGAGCGCCCGTTGAGTAGAAATCATACTTAATAGGTGTAGTTTCAATCGCTGACTATAAGAACTGGTGGAGCAGTACAGAATAAAACGAATTTTATACTCAATTTGAAGATCACCTTACTTTTTTGGATCGAAAAGACTTTAATAATAATTTTGCTAATATTTCGTTTTTATTTCGTCTTTTATTTCGGTGGGTTCGATTCCCACCGCGGAACAAATGTTTGCATAATCTACAGATATTTGTTCCGGGTCTGGATGTTTTTCTATATATTATAAGTATGTATTTACAAAAAAGAAGTGTATAAGTATTCTATCAGTTATCTGGCTCCCATAGTACAAGCTCTGCTTAGTTTGGGGCTGGATAGCGCTGTGTGAAATGTCCAGCCATATTTATTTATTTATTTATTATTTTATAGTGTGAATATGTATACCGAAGACGCCTTCGAAAGTCAAAATCTACTAAAACAAGTCGCTGAGACTGTAGGAACCTTGTCTGGCATTCTATTTAATTCAAAAGGCCATGTGTCTCATTTTACTGCTACTAACTTATAGTGCCAGACTATAAGTTACCTGAAAGTAAAATAAATAAAAGCTGCAAAGTTTGAGTTTTATGAACAGTGCGCTGGGGGGTGATTCTCGGGAAATCTCGTGTACGATGACGATTCGGATAAACCCGTGACTTCGTATGGAAGTCCTATAAAATAGTACGTCATCTTTAAGTGGAGATGTAGACTATACGGGTAAATAGTGGAAGCGACATGAATAAAACCTAGTCTGGACTGAAATTCGAATGATTTTTTAAGAAATCTGTGATTATAATAATTTTCTTTTGAATGACGCCAGTCCGAATACATCGACATTTAATTTGTCGATAATATTCGATGTTGATGGTTTCTTTGATTGAACGAAAGTTGTGATAGATAAGAATCAAATTTTTTACTTTGATCAAGATCCGTTGTTAAATAATTGATATGAAGAGAGATTATTCTCGCAGAAATAACAGCGTCAGTTTTTCCACAAATACTATGGAGTTATAAGGTTTCTACGTAAGTATATTATCGTGTCATATTAAAGATGCGCCCTGTCTTTTATTTGCTATTAAATGTTACTAAAGGATTTATAGTGTCTATAAAACGAACCATGCATAAGTTAGCTGCAGTAAGATGTTAATTCAGCAAGTCGTTATTGTACGCGCGCTACGAGTACCAGACGTATGAGTACTACGTAGTATACACATTTATTCTGTGGTTTATGAAAGAACCTAATGTTTGAAAGGAGTTATGGTGCATGCACCTTGCAAAAGTTTCTTAGGTAAAATATACAGCGATATAACTCCTATAACAGCGACTTGAATGTCTAAGCATTAACAGACGTAAGAACCTTATGTTTGAAAGGAGTTATGGAAGCCACAGAACAAAGGGAAGTTTAATAGTTGGCTTCCGTGGCTTGTGTGTTGATAAGTTTACGTGAATCGAATACCTGAGCAGGAAGGATGTGTTTAATTACGCAATCAACCTGCTTTCGGGTTCGGCTGATAAGAGAATGAATATTTAGGGTTATGAAGATTGTTTCGTCTGATTTCGAGCGGAAATGATATGATATAGATCATGATTTTTTCAAATGTTGCTTCGCTGTATAATTATATGACGATACTTTGTTACGTTGATACGTTTTTGACATACACGGTGACCATAAAATTGCGTGACACGACAAGCTACTACGCTAATTTCGGTTGCATGATGTATCTAATTTTGAGAACATACCTTGATTGAAGAAAATTCTGTCTGTGTATCTACAGTCACGTCCTCTATTACTAGTTTTTCTTCTCCATAATAAATACTACAAAAGATTGTTCTAGAGACTTTCGAGCGACCTTTAACACCAGTATTAAAACCGATTCAGGCCGCCATTTTTAGTGTAAATTTGAGGCAAAACGTAGTTCTAAGCACAAGTTACTTACGACAATCTGAGTAGAGGATGCACTTGTCGGTTTCACGGCTTCTCAAGTAATCGCCTTTGCACAAGCAACCCGATGCACAGGGAAAGGGAGGCGAGCATGCTATGATGCCTCGGTTGTCATCCGCAGGGCAGTAGTTGTTCGGGCAGCCACCGGCGCAGAATGCGAAGGTTTCATTGCAGGAACAGGTATTCGCTTCTATGGAAAGAAAATTGATTGTTTAATTTCAAAAGTTCAGTAAGGGACTCCTACCACATAGGTGTCTTGTAAACGAATCGAAAACGAATCAATAAGTATACGAAAACCCGCGCGCAGTTCGTTCCATAAACAACATAAAGTTTGTATACCGGTTTGATGACGTCACATTTATTTTAACTACTCATACAAAGGTATACCTGTTTTTTGGAAAAGAATAGGACATCGGTTTTTACTGCAAAATTGTTTCCAGCAACTGGCAATATTAGTTTAGGAACTGAAGAGGCTTTTGTTCCGAATGAATACAAAAAACGTCGTATTCCATTGCAACGGTAATAGGAAATACAAACAAAGAAACAAGACGAAATCACGCCAAGCCTTTTTTTTATTTTGAGATTTTTTATCTCGTTACTCGTTACTGACTATTAAATGGGGATGTTAATAAAATCTTTGAAAAGAGAAGTGATAGTCAGGTAGGTAGGTACCTAAGTTACGATTTTATTACGCACGCGATTTTTTTCCAAACATGGCGATATGGGTATCTATATGTCTATTTTGGCAAAGCGATTACAGAAGGAATATTAAGTTACGATCCGATATAACTATAGCTACAGTCGGAACTTTTCTGTAGTGCCGTCTTACCGGGGCAATCTTGAAGTTGGACGCACTTTTTCTCATCATTTAAGTAGAAGCCCGGCTTGCATTCACAGCCTTCCTTCACACACGCTTTGTTGCATGGTCCTGTGCCAGGAAAGGCACAGGTACCAGGGCACGGGTTAGGGCATTTCTTGAAGGTGGCATTACGGTCGTTGCAGCGCAAGTAATCTGGAAAAATCTTTTGGCATCACACTAATATTACAAATGTGAAAGTTTGAATGTTTGTTTATTTATTTGTTTGTTTGTTACTCAATCACGTCGTAACGGCTGAACCGATTTCGATTAAATTTGGTATATACGTAGATTATAACCATAGGCTACCTTGTATTCCTTAAATCAGTTCAAATGGGATAAAAATGAGGTGTCAAGTCAAGCTGTAACAGCGAGTTTAGTTGTATTTCTAGGTTACCTACACATTTAATAGTGTAACGCGTATGAAGTCGCGGGCAACAGCTAGTCAGAAATATTTAAACGAGGGGGTTTTCAAAAGCAAATAAAAAATGGTACTGATTTAGTAGATACGCTGATTTTCGAACAAGGCTATGAAAATAACTTTATAACTTAAAAAATTAATAATATCTTTTAATTTTAATAATATATTTTGTATATTCTTTGTCTTGCTTTTGTATGTAATCAGTAACTCTCTTTATCTATTTGATTAACACTGGAAGCTTGATAAAATTCGGCTTTGAAACCCGCCCATAGTCTCTACTGAAGGTTTAATCATGACTCTAACGATGGTAGGTGATATCATTGCTAAGCAAGTTTTCTGTGGGTACCCAAATATCTTCTAGATTATACCAAACTTTACAATCATAATGAATGACTAGTATTTGTTACAGCGTTATCCAGTTGCTCTACCAGACCCTATATAATATTCGCCTAACGTATATTCAATAAAGGCTTCCGCAATTTTTATTAGTGATTTGAACAGTTCATACTTAGGATTCGTAGAGACCGATTAGTAGGTGATAAGACAATTACGAACAATGATTCGTAAAGTCTATCTCAGATTCTTCTCTCTGAAGAAGAGCTTGGTAAAATTTTAATTAAAAATACCTGGACAGTCTTCTAGCTTCACGCATTTCTCGTTTTCTAAAACTACGTATCCGGGATTGCATTCACAGCCGTAAGTTTTGCACATTTTGCGGCAGTTCGGAACACCTTTCGGATTACCGCATGTGCCAGGGCAAGGGTTAGGGCATTTTTTGTAAGTAGAGTTCTTGTCGCAATGGTCTGAAAAAAAATAGGTACACTATATGCAAAAGGCTGTCAGAAAACTAGCAGCAAAAGAAATTTGGCCTCGAAATCGTGTATAAATCCTATGCAAATAACTCGAACCAAATATTTTTATCTCTTATTAACACTGAAAACTTTGTCCGATACTAAAAACTGTTTCACCCTGTTGCTGGTCTAAGATGGGCTTAGCTTAAATTAAAAAAAATATATATATGACCATCATGAAGAAGTTACTATGAAAACTACTTACCGTCATGGCAAGTTACTGGTGCGAATCCTGAATGTCCTAATGATGATGAATAACTGGTGCTTGAACTGGAGCTGTGGCTTACGGAAGACGAGCTCTGACTGCAAGAGATCGATCGCTTTGAAGATCCTGTCAAAGTCAGACATTGTTTAACCGAAGAACTCGATTACTTTGCTCGCAAACATGTTAAAACTAAAATGTGATAAGCCCGATATGTCCTTGGATGAGTCACATACATTTATGTAGGTAATAATCATTATCCAAAGTTTTATTACGCTTCTAACTACTGATACGATCTTAGAAACACACGAAACGACAAAAAGATACAGTGAACTTACTTCCATTTTGGAAATTCCC
Source organism: Philereme transversata (assembly GCA_963924445.1). Lineage (NCBI taxonomy): Eukaryota > Metazoa > Arthropoda > Insecta > Lepidoptera > Geometridae > Philereme > Philereme transversata. Next base: position 23,963,984 of record OZ004338.1, read on the forward strand.
CGGAGGCCTGTTGGCGTTCACAGCAACGCAAGCTAAAATAACTAAAACAAAACAAGGCAACGTTTGCACTAACATAGCGACCACACGATCCTAGAGATCTATCAACACAAAGGCAAAAAATAATTAAAACGGGTTTTTATCACTTTTATGTACACATATGCTTATGTTTTCAAGTAGGGCAATTGTGAAGAATTTAATTTTATTGAGCTGCAAAATACCCATTGAAGCCATTCCACCTGATCAAATTGTAAAATCAATTGATATGCTAAATTGAAATAAACATGTATGTCGTATGGTGAATCATGACGATGGCGATATAATTATTATTATAATGCACCTAACAAAACACTAATGAAGTAAAAAGTGTACTTACATTTTAAGTAGAACTGTTTACGTATTCTTTTGTTGATCTACCTTCAAAGTGTTTTTATTTCAAAGAACCAATTAAAGTGACAACTATGAGTAATAGGTAACTATATTGTCAATTAAGATCACTTACATCAAAGTCAAAGTCAAATATTTTTATTCATTAAAATCACAAAGATCACTTTGAAACGTCAATTTTACTGCCTGTTCCTTCGCGACCAAGCCAGGAAAAAAGGCAAGAAACAAGGCTGGTTGTTTTTTTTTTAATGATCCTTTTACAATACATAATACAGAAAATAAATTACGTCTAAACTGTAACATTTTGAACGAGTTGGAGCAATTTCAATTCCAAGCTTCTCCATCATTTAAATAATCCGATATTTTATAGTATTTTATAGTATCAACTAGGTATTGTATAGGAACTGCAGAAAAACCCTGCGGTTGGTAGGAAGAACAACGACCACAAGTTGCCAAAATAAAAATCATTAATTGAGAACTCACAGGTATACCTAAACCACAGAAATACAAGAATCTCTCACCAAGATGCTGACATCAGGATATTACGCTGTGACGACGTAATAAGCATTATCTATTCAACATAGAATAAGCTATTCAGTATTCAACACCAGCTTTACTGCCCAGGTAAAGTCGCCAGAAAAGTAACTTCTCAACTCGGGTGACCAAATCTAGCTGTACATCCGAATGTATCTTTACAATGTTCCACGAAATTTCACTTCCAATATAATAGAGATTACATTCAAAATTCCTTCGCAATAAGTGCGCAAATACCATTTTTTCTCCTTTAGATTAAGCTTCAAATATTAAAAACTCTATTGTATTTCAATCCGGGATGATTTTTGAAATAACCACTTTAGTAGGAGTCGGAAATAATGTAAAATTTAAGTTTTCATTGATGAATGGTGTTTAATCTAAGTTTATTTTCTATTTATATGGTTATAGTTAAAACTAAAACGAAGAACAATATTTATAACTTTCTATAATAGAATATGTGATATAATAATGAAAATGTTTATTTGACATACACAAGAAAACAAACATATTCTACGATAGTTGTTGTGAATAACTTTTATCATACGAAGTGGGCTTGTGGAACGCTTTTCCCCGCAGTATTAAAAAAATAACATCAAAACCAGCTTTCAATCGTTCTGTCCATAGTCACTATTTAAATTCAACAGCATTGAGCTTTTCGTATAAATTTATTAAGTACTATTTGTTATTAGATTTATTATTTTTATAATTATATTGTACTTATGAGTACTTAGTTATTTATTTAGGCAAGTATCTAGGAAGTTACTAGTTTTTTTTTATTTTTATTTTTTTTCTATTTGTTTATCTTTTAGTTCTTATTTAAGCACGCCAACCAAGTATTTTTTCTGTCACGGATCAGTGGTATAAAATGCTTTTAGCATTAAGTACTTCATTTATACATTTGTGTTTGAGCAAAGGGCGCATGGAGGGCGTGCAGCGCACAGCTAGATTTGGTTACTAGAGTTGTAAAGCCATTTCAGAAACCGACTAGGTATACATATAACACAGGTATGAGAGACCCGTCCGACCATTAGGCAAGGGAACATAGAATTTTATATTACCTATTCGACGTTTCAGTAATTTCGACTGTAATGCTCGCACGGGACGGTACAAAAAGATATTAAATTTAAAAATGTACGCAGGATTGCTGTGAACAGATATATACTTATGCCCTCATATGACAGGGTAGATTGCTACGGGGCGCGTTTTGTCGACTTCAATCCTTCCGCTTATCAATGAACCGAATTAAATTGGGATTGGAAAAATAAAGAAGCCTTATTTTTAACACCAGTTCTTTGAAGAGTTCACTACTTAGCTTGTACGAACTCACTTATTGTACCTAAAAAGCTCTCGCAGTTAAATATATTTATAGTTAGTAGTGTTCATATAGATGATATTTAGTGTTGCCAGGTGTCCTGATTTTCGCGGGACATCCCGATTTTCAGGGGTCTGATGAAACGTCCCGATTCACCCTTGATCGGGACGCCAAATATCCCGATTTTTCACTAACCTCCTTAGTCTGTATTTATTTGTTCTATGTACCTACCTAAATTCTTGTATAGGTGTGGGGGCGAAATAGAGATTTCTACTTTTTATAAGGGATACATTTATTTAGATAGTTACATAATATTATATAATTATTTACATGAGTATTAAAATAACTGATCAGATGGTAAAAATAAAAAATGATTCACAGAAACCAGTTTTTTGTAGTCATTGTAGCTGTCCCGATTTGAAAACCAAAATCCCGATTATGTACCTTTCTGTTCCGAAATTTGACTCACTCGACCTGAGGGCTTAGCCAAGTTACATTCGATTATATATGACGCTAGTCGATAAGTCAGAAAATGAATGGGATTTGACACATGCTATGGAAATATCACGTGACATATCGAGAACAAACCTATGTAGAAATCGAATCGATTCGAAGCGAATGTAACCAGGCTATGGGCCCTGGCAATACTAATCTTAACTGATTAGCTCGGTTATGCAACGTTTCGCACTGTTTTTACTAAGAGGGTGGTTCCTCTACTTCTTTTGTGACAGAAATAAAGAGTATCAAAGCACTCTGCTTTGGTAGTAAAAAAAATATGTATATAAATATTACTAAAATGTGCTTTGTTATAGCTATGTTGCGTTTTATTTTGAAAGTTTCATGTGAATGACACTCACTCGCAGTGAGCAACGGTGACAAACAAGTAAAAACATCTGAACATCAAACAAACACTGAAGATTTCATGGTCCTAAATATATAAGAATGATGACACCGCCATATTTTATTTTCGCCTCCAAGAAATACGGACCAAAAACTATTTGAGTACGACTTATTGCCTTAAAATGGGTGGAAACGGCAGAAATACTGTCTATTTTACCTAAGAAGAACTGGAATTGTAATCAATCCATACTTACTAGGATTCCCTGTATCTCAGGAATCTTCGAGTACCATGCTACCACAAAACCCAAAACAAATATTTGTAGACCATGCAAACAATTGTTCCTCGGGACTCGAACCCCGTAACCTCTTGCGCCTGCCGGCTTCGCACCCACCGCTCAAACCGGTCGTCAATTAAGTAGGTACAGTAAAAATAATACACTTATGCCTGGGATACACGAGGCTAGTTTTTCAAGCTAGGATAGCAAGCTAGTGTCAGTAAGCTAGCAAGCTAGTACTTGTGGCTTCGTGTAGACAAAAATTGCTTCATTTATAAGCTAGTAAACTAGTAAGCTAGTTGACAAGCCAGGACAGTTTTAAATAGGATGGAGTTCTATTTTTTAGGCTAGTAGCGCCCCCCACCACTGATTTTACTATCCTGGCTTGTGTACTAGCTTCATGTGGCCGGCGAAGCTAGTTTTCAGTTGACTCGTAAGCAGTAACCACGTGTTTTGTTTGTTTTTCTCCGCGACGTGTTTTTGAGATTTTAAGATGCCCAAACTAAGTACGGAGATTAATAACACACCCGTTTCTGTAATTCTTCTTCTAGTTCGTCTAGTGCGAATTGGCACAGTTTTTGAAGTAACTATTTCAGTCGAATAGTGTTTTATTTCGCGTGCAGTTCATTTTGGACGTGTGGTCACCTCGGTCACAGCAATAATACTAGCTTAAAATAATATAGCCTCATGTAAACAGAACTAGCATATTCCAAGCCAGGTCAGCTAGCCAAGACAGTTTCAAAGAGAACTAGCTTGCTATCCTAGCTTGAAAAACTAGCCTCGTGTATCCCAGGCATTACCTACGAACTAATAAGGTTCTGATAAAATAAAAAAAATCGTCAGAGCAAATCAAATTATGGTTTAAAAAGTAGCACCTTTAGGTAAGTACTAAGTAGGTACAAGTTTCGTACAAGAACCTACCTACAAGTAGAACAAAAATAATGTCGTAACATTTTTTTTATTTCGTCATTTTTTCAGCCGGTGGACGTCCACTGCTGGACACAGGCGTCCCCAGACATTTCCAGAGCAACCGATTTTGTGCAGCCTGCACCCAACGGCTCCCAGCAACCTTTATCAGGTCTTCTTTCGATTTAGTGGGTGGTCCCATCCAGTGCACGGTCTCCAGTCAAGAATATTTCTGCCCCAACGGCCGTCAGTTCTACGAGTTATGTGCCCTGCCGACTGCCACTTCAGTTTCCTAATCCTTTGCGGTATGTCGGTGACTTTAGTTTTTTTAATAATCTCCTCAGTTCTGATTCAATCTCGTAGAGAAACAACAAACAAAGCCCTCTCCAGAGCACGTTGAGCCTTCTCATTTTTTATTTGCTTTTATCTAAAGTACTTTCTTGAAATAAAGGTATAAAATACTAAGGTTCTAAATTACAATAAAATACAAGTAAACACTTGACTGATTACGAGCCGCCTCAAACCCATCGCGGGGCCAACCAATGGCAAGGGTTACTTACTTGAAATTAATTAAAATAATATTCGCAACGTCAAAAGGCGAAAGTCAAACACCTAAACTAAATTTTCTAAAAAGGTATACCTTTATTCGTAACTTTATTAAACAGCTTATTCAAAGAAATTCATAATTCAGTGTCATTGTTTTATACTATATTTTATACAATTTCTATTCAAATTAGGCTCGCTGTCCATATAAGCTTGTGTCACTGTCCAATTGCCACACATTCAGACGTAGAATAGTGATTGTTATACAAGGGCCGTAAGCGATCTATTACACCCGAGATATTATTGCGTACGAGCGAGAAGGCTAATAGTTCGTGATCGCTTTCACCCGAGAAAACACATACGTTTTAATCACGAATGCGAGCCTTTTTCATAAGTTTTTTGCTAAAAAGAAAATTGGGACTTGTTGACTTGTTTGAGACGATCCATAACACCAGATATATTTTGGCGTACGGGTGAGCGAATGCGGCATACGTCTTTTTCATAACTGAATATTGTATGATAGCGTTTAAGAACTTTGTATGGATTTTAAATCTGAAATAAAGTAAATTAATAATTAAATAATTAACAGTTTGTTGCTAAAAAGATTTTAAAATTTTTAAATAAAACGCTGTTATATACGTATGTATATGGTTTAGACTTGTGACAAGAATACTAGCTGATACTTGAACCGATACTAAGGTTTTTAGAGTATCGGAGCAAAATGGTAAAAACAGAATACCTACTTAAAGTGCTGCTTTGTGCGTCCGTCTGTCATAGCTAATTATTTCAGCAACTATGTAGCTTCACTCATGAGCAGTCATTAGAAGAAGAATGACTTGAAATTTAGAACAATCATAAATAATACTGTCCCATCTCTATTTCAAGTAACCCATAGTTATTTTCATTTTGATTGTCAAAGGGGCCAAATAGGTACGGGTCAAATTTCAAAATAGGTTGATATTTTTGAAGTTATGACAAAAATGTCGAAAAAAATACTGTTTCCTAAGATTTCCTAGGATTTTTCCGTGATACTTTAGTGGTCATTGTGCCTAAACACCAAGTGAGGGATCCTTTGTGAGATTTCAGCGAGAGGATCCTGTTTGATCATTAAAATTCAATTTGACACGACCATTGAAACGGTCTCGGGAGCTCTGAGCTTTGGACACCTTGATGCCGTTATAAGCGCTTTATGTAGATATCGGGGTGTTTTAATTCGCATTTGGTGGTCTTAGTGAGGAAGATTAGGATGAAAGTGGGATGAGGAAATGAAGGGATTTTTAAGATAAAATAGTTTATTTATTCTAAGTCGTATTCGATTTAAACACAGATAGCTGACGTGGCTCTGACAGCCGCAAGGTTGAAGTGGGATTGGGCTGGACACGTTTGTCGTATGCCAGAGGAACCATGGGCAAAAACCACTACAGAAGGGGTACCAAACGGGCGGCGGCCGCGTGGTAGGCCCAGGCGGAGGTGGAGGGATGAACTGGATGCGTACCATTGTGGCCCTAATTAACCAATAATCAGGATTCGGGAAAGAGGGGAGGCTTTTGCCCTGCAGTGGGACTCTACGGGCTGATAATGACGACCTCCGCGGCGCAGTGGGCGAATAACCGGCTGAGATGCAGGAGGTAGCGGGTTCGATTCCCACCGCCGAACAAATGTTTATATGATTTACAGATATTTGTTCCGGGTCTGGATGTTTTTCTATATATTGTATAAGTATGTATTTACAAAAAAAGTATATAAGTATTCTCAGTTATCTGGTTCCCATAGTACAAGCTCTACTTAGTTTGGGACTAGATAGCGCTGTGTGAATGTCCAGCCATATTTATTTAAAATAATAATAATACAATTTTTATTTAGAATCGCCAAAGCTATATGAAATTGCCTTTAAATTCGATAATTTTGTTTAAACATTTACCATGTTGCCCATAAATTCACATTTTCCTTGGAAGTAACATCGTGTTTTGACTATCATTCTGATTTGAAAGTTTCCTCCGGTGAATTTTTACTAGATGAAACTTTCAAAATGTTATCATTTGATAAAATTTTATCAATATTTTAGCCATGCCCCTTTTTAAAATTCGATGCTTAAGTAATCTTTTTCTACAAGAATGTGACTAGTCTACGCATCATTACAACTTTAATTTTAGACTATTCTGATCGTAAAATCAGAATACCCCTGAAACAAATGTTTCTAAACAACTATATATACGAAGATTTGTTTTAAAGCGAATATGATCTCCATTCTTAGTACTATGTTAAGGTATGAAATAAAATCACTATTGCGTAATAAAATTAATTTACTTTTAGATATTTCATAACAATTTCTAATAAAAAAATTATACAACACTTTTCTTATTATGACAAATTATTTTACAAAATATTATTGTACAAGATTTACAAAATTATAGAAGGTAACTTTTTACAATCTTAGCCAATAAACTACATAAAAAAGTAGTGTGTTAATCGGTACCCTTAGTACAAGTTTCTTGCGCAATCGAATCGACCATTATTATGTTTACACCCTCGATTTCACCAACAACTCAATGCTTGGGAGAAAACTCAAATTGACAGATTTACGTCAAAAACTAACAACAAAATGTACAGAATTCATACAAAAAGGTGAGTCCAAATTATGTTAAATGTTATTAAACTTTTGTTATCATCATCATCATTCTCAGCCCATGTCGACCCACTGCTGGGCATAAGCCTCTCTTTTCCTCTCTAGAACTGGGCATCGAAATAGGGGGCATCCCGTGGTTCAGACTAGCACAGGATCGGAAAGAATGGCAGAAACAAAGAGAAGCCTATGCCCAACTTTTGTTATATTAACAATATAACACTTTCTCAATATTTAACTTCAATGCTCGAAGCTGAGCAATATGTGATAAATTAGAATAGATTTGTCCTGTTTTGAGCCTAGAGGCCATACTATATTGTAACCTATAACTAATAACATTTCAATATAACAATGTTATAAAGCTTTTTAACACGCTATTTGTCATATGTGGACTCGCCTTATGTAACAACTTAAACTAGGAGTCTGTTGGTGAAATCAAGCTACATCATATATTTTATATGTATGTAGGTACATATGATATCGGATTTGTTCTGATCGATTCGATAACAGTAGAAACTACGGCTGTGGGTACATTTTGGCACATGAGATTATAGCCGCATGGAATGTTGGAGTAAAACTGAGCATTCTTAAATTATCTTTAAATTATAATTTTTAACTTACAATTACGTTAAAGTAACTGGCACAAAATTCATACAAAAAATAACTGAAACCAAAGTTTCATTTTCATAAAAAATATATGGAAAATACCAATTAAATAGCCAAAATACGACGTGTATTTTTATAATATATTACCAAATTAGCTTTTTGCTTTTATCTTTCATGGTATAAAAAAGTGTGCAATTTTTAATATTAACTTTAATTTACCAAACCAACGCAAAACTCTTTCTAATACAATTATTTAATTAAATCTGCAATTGATGATAAAAGTTATGTTAAAACCGCGGACGAAAAAAAAAAAGACATCACTAAATTAAAAGTGATGCACCCAAAGTATGCTGATTCGCTCGTAAACATTCTAATCTATAATGAGGATACATTCTGATTCCAAAGGTTGTCTGTAAGAGATCGCTTTTAGCGATAAGACCGCCACTTGTATTTCTGCTTGTATTGTTATTTGTTTTTTATATTGTTTTATAATTTGAGTGTGATTTACAATAAACCGTTTTCTATTTATCTGATACAAGTGTTGGAGCCGTTGGGTGTAGACGGTACAAGATAGGTCGCTCTGGAAATGTATGGGGGAGGCATTATGTTAAGCAGTGGTCGTCCTGGAGATACCTCCAGTTAAAAATACGGTGACGCTAATTATATTTTGTTTTCGTACGTGATAATTATTTTTTTACAATGGTACACTTGAGGCCATAAAACTAATCGCAAACATTTATTTAACATTATGTACCCACCTGCAATAAACATCAGGTAGGTACATTATAATATACAGCAATATTTAACGTAAAATTATTTACATTTAATTTATTTTATTCACAATTCAATTAAAACAACAGACTAGCCTTTAGCTAAGTACATTAAAAATTCTAAAAATTCACATTAGTATTGGAGCATTAATTTCAGTCGTAATTTTACATTTTCCTTTGAAAATGGTTATTCGTTGAACACAATTTATTATTATGCTATTTATTATTCCAATACTTTTGGACGGACGATATCACTTTTAATTAAGATTCACTCACTAAGTACACTTTAGGTTTAAATTTTCACTTTGTGTTCACATCGCGTTCACGTCGCGTTCACTCTAGAGTTCCGTGGTTGTTTCAACGGGTGAGTTCTCGTAACAGTATCCGGAGAAATTCCTTTTACCAAACGTTACATTATCGTTCTCCGACGCCCTGCAAACAAATACAAAATAAAATTACCTCTATTTTTTCAACATAAATTTAAAAGGTTCTAGTAACTCAGTTCATCTAATATATAAAATCTCGTGTCAGATTGTTTGTGGTCGCACTCCTCCGAAACGGGTCGACATATTTTAATTTATTTTTTGTGTATTTGGTAGGTATGGGTCGTAAATTATTTTTTACCCTCCTACCCCCACCCCCCATTTTTTAATCATAATTTTAGTATTTTTGTATAAACAATATACATATAATTTAACCGTCGTTCATTGATGTCAAGTCATTTACATGAAGAGTAGCGTCACTTTGAACAGAGTGTTTTATATATTTTACTAGCTGACTCCGCAAACGTTGTTCTGCCATTTAAATACAAAGAAATCAAATGCAGAGTGAAATGGCAAAGTGACGCGACAACTCATGTCAATGAACGACGGTTCAATTATATGGATATTGTTCATACAAACATACTAAAACCGTTTTTTAAAAATGGGGGGGTGAAAATCACTTTATAACCTATTCTCATAACTACCGAATATACACAAAAAAAATTCATAGGAATCAGTGAAACCGTTTCGGAAGAGTTTTGCTACAAATACGACACACGAGAGAGAGAGAATACAAAACACGAGATTTTTATATATTAGAAATATCCCGAAGTTTCCACGGGAACGGGAAATTTTAAGTGTGTGAAGCCGCGGGCGGGTCGGCTAGTTCTTAGATACATGAATATTAAGTGAAAGGAGACCACTTCAAAAAACTTCAGTTATTAGTACTTATGGGTTAGAACAACTTTTACAGAGAAACAAACACTTTTAAGATACGTATTCAAAAACTAAACAAAGTTGCAGTGCAAGTAAACTTGTCGATCGACCAATTGACGTTACAATATTGGGAATTTAGCAAGATATTGGACAGATTTCAACGATTTTGTCGAGATTTATTTATACCTATTCATAAAATAATCACACATGTAATTGTACAAATCCATTTGAAATGTTTAATTAACTTTTTACTAGAGTTTGGGAAACAACAGTCTGATCTTACTAACAAAATAAATGTATTGTAAACGGAATTGATTCTCAAGCAAAGATTTTTTAAATCTGCGCTTGTGACCATATTCACACTTTTTCACAGTTCTAAAATACGGGCATAAGACTTGCCTGAAATTTTTATATGCCACTTTTTACTCAGATAGATAATTTTATTATTATTTTTTATTAAACACTATAAACAACAAAACAATTAAAAGTAACAGTAAATGAATGTATATAGCGGTCTTGCGCTTTGTAGCAATCTCTACCCGACAACCTTTGAATGGAATGGATCATGTTCGAATATACAATATAAATTTATAAATGGAATGGTTATATACTTTTACTTAAAAAGTGAACTATTAAAAAAACCTTTACCTTTGCAATCCCGGTATTTCATCATACGCCATAATAGGATGCGTCTTTTTCTTATGATTATTTCCATTGATCTTCCTCCCTAATGTAGCCGCGAGTAGTCCTCCCCCAATATTATTGTTATTGACCCGCGGTAAAGTCCCCAGCGCGTTGTTGAGTGCGTGGTTGTTAGGCGCGCGGCGATTGAGCGTCTGCGTGTTGCGCGCGAGGGACGCGTTCTCGAACGAATGGTTGTTGAGAGTGTTGTCGTTGACGCTCGAAGCTCGCGCTGTGGTCGCTGTTTCAGAGAGGGTTGGACTGCGTTCTCCTTCAAACAAATTTAGTACAATACGATTATTACTATCTTTTATTTCAATGATTTATTTGTCACAAAAATTAGGAACTCACACATCATCATTATCATCATCATCCACAGCCTGACTTCACCCATTGTTGGGTATAGGCCTCTCAAAGTTTGTGGCATCCACCAAGATCCTGCGCTAGTCTCACCCACTGACCCATCTCGCTGCCGGACGTCCTACCCTTCTATACCCACTCCTCGGCCACCATTCAGTCGCTGCCCTGCTTCATCTGTCATCACCACGAATACAAATACAACAAGAACACACGCAAATACATTTAGCCCCATTTTGGGTACAGCCCTCCTCCAACTGTCTCCATTCGTCTCTATGTTGCGCTTTATCCATCCAGCCTTCGCCCAGTCAGTAGGTACTTATACAATACTATAAAGTCATTCTAAAATAAATAAATCCTGACATGATTGACCGTATTATCATCATCTAAATGACCTCCGAATTTGTTCATGAAAATTAGTAGTTAAAATTTTTGGTTAGGAAATACGATTTTCCCGAAGGATTCCTTACGTTAAAATTTATGAATTCCTTTAATCATTATTCTCTTTGTTTTGGTTTAGGATTCCCCCCAGTAAATATTTATTTCTGTCTTCTTGATCGAGCGAAGTGAGATCTCCAAATCAACTTGGGCAAATCGGTGTTGTATGTATGTATGCTTGTTTGTCCGAGGATAACTTTTGAAGCGGTGATCCGATGATCGTGAAATGTGGTATATAGGTAGGTAGTGACGGCACAATTCTGATGTGACTAAATGAGCTAAAAATGTTAGGGGATTGTTGAGATGAGAGGAGATGGTTCAAGAGGGGGTAAAAAAACACAAAATGGGACTATCCGGTCAAGTGACACGTCTAATGAAAGGTACATTTCGACCCCGTTTTTATTTCTAGTTTAAACTTTGTAGTTTTTAAGTTATTAGCCATAATAAAAACTGAACTTTGACGAAATTCACAGAGTACACCAGTGACCCCAAAGTTCTGAAATTAGGTATGTGTGTTACTTTAGTAACGCAAATATAGGGAAAAGTCTGAGATTCGAAATAACTGCAATTTCTACCCCAAAAAATAGTAACCACTAACATGAACTCCGGGCACCTGTAATTTGAATGACTGTAGGTCAAGTTATTTGGTTATGCATTTCGTGACATTATTTTGATAGTCAAGATTACAAATAATATTTATTTTTGTTTTATGGGAGATTCGCGAGATTTTTGTTGAGAGTTTGGGGCCAACCACTAGTTTAAATAGTGTTCTGAAAACTTACCATTTTTAGATAAATATTCTACGCTGTGTATATTGAATGCGTGATTGTTAGAACTAAAGTCTAACTGCAGATCAGCATCGTCCACCGCCATATTCAACACCTGTTGACAAAACAAATTATAAAATACATTACGGGTTACAGACCAAAATAAATAAATAATTCATTCAGAAGAAATCAATGTGCGTCATCCATCATGGAATGGTAAATATCGTGTTTGGTAATAACTTTAAAATGAATATACTGCTCATTATACTTTAAGATTTATGCTTCTTATGACGTAATTAAATTGGTACCTCCCGAATGACAGAACTCGAGAAAGAGAGATTCCATCATTTTAAACGATAAGTACAAATGTAATAATGCTAATCTATTATCAGACCTTTAATATGTTTACTATCCTGTCTGTTTTTTGAAGGAAACAGAGAGAAAATACTTAAACTGCAGTTAAAGTATGCTCGAAGTTAAACCGGCATTTTGAAAAACGAAAATCAAAGCCGTATATTCATTTTAAAAAGTGCTTCATGCTTCTTTTGTGAATTTGCAAAGTCAGTTCCTAGAAAGTTGTAACAAGCCCCATATTTTGCCTTACAAAGTGTATCATGCGAAGGTATAGTATAGTTTTGCTCACACTTCGCATGGGAATCCCGTAAGTTTGCTGGTCTCGGGTGTAAGGCAGCGCGCCTTGCCACACTTTACTCGTCTGGGAATAATTGGTTTGTTTAGATTTTTACCTAAACTAGTGCAAAGGTTTGCTACTTTTTGCGTTTATAATGACAGATTTTTCATTATTTAACACACTAAGTAAACATGCGCGTAGGTTAGGTATTTGTTTCTAAGTTTGTCCACTATACAGATTAAAGTCGCAAGCATTTTTCTACAACCTGTTTTGTTATGTACGACATTAATGTAAAACATATATTTCGGAACGTATTAACTGATTATGGAGATGGGTTTAATATTTATCCAGTAATCGATACATTTCCAATAAACAATTTTTAACGTAAATCGGCGGCGCCTTTGCGACGATGCCGTTTAGTCAGTTTAGCAGGTACATACTGACGTGATGAATGAATACGATTTATTTACCTATTTTACACAGGCTAGTTCATTATTATTTTGAGACTTGATATTAAGATTGTTTGAAAATTTATAACGATAACGAATTTGAAAAAAACCTATTAACCCTAACAATAGTAGCTATTAGCCCTACCCGTGTTTTCATTTAATGTCGTACATACCAAGACACCTAGTATAGTAGTAATTTTTTGGGAAGCTTTATATACTTTTTCAGAAATGTGAATTATGGTTTTGTAGTTTTCCTACCCCGATTTTAGCTGTTTGTTCCAGATATTACTTCTCTTGAAAACATAATAAAAGCTGGTGTTGTAAGCACTCGGGTTTAGCTCTTACTTTTATTTTAAATTCAGTATTTTATTCAAAGAATTCGGCATAACAGCTTTTTATTTCTAAACTAATTATATTTTATGTTATGCTAGTTTTATGTTATGTTATAGCAATATTTGAATTAAGAAACGATTAGTTATGATTATATACCTGTGTTTCGTATCTAGGAGCGGGTTCGTCTTCACTGGACTCGTATCCTGAAGGCGGACGCGGCGGCGCCATGCTGATGCTCAGAGTTCCATATTGCTGTATCGCTTGCTCCTTGTGTTTCTTATATCTAAGGGAAAACTTGTATTAATACTTTGTTTAGGTGTCAGTTTGTCATTTTTCACTACTGGTCTCGAACACAGGTTTTATCAAAGGTGTGGCGATCTACATCACTATTGCGCAGGGCATCCCTAAGCGTGAGATGGTAGATCTGTCATGGATTTTTATATCTTGGACCAGAGTTTCCTAATCTAAGATTTATGTTTCTCTCGCTCTAATTTATTTATGTATCTAGCTTAGAACATCATTAATACAGTCGTTTTAATTGTTCGTTTGGGACGTCGCAGAACAAATCCACTACCGAAGTTACAAAATTTTATTGAAAATAGTTAAATAAATAAATAAATATTGCTGGACATTTCACACAGCGCTATCTAGCCCCATACTAAGCAGAGCTTGTACTATGGGAACCAGATAACTGATAGAATACTTATGTACTTTTTTGTTTTGTAAATACATACTTATAATATATTGAAAAACACCCAGACACGGAACAAATATCTGTAATCATGCAAACATTTGTTCCGCGGCGGGAATCGAACCCGCTACCTCCTGCGTCTCAGCCGGCTATACGCCCACTGCGCCACGGAGGCAGTCAAAGGTAAGGTAAGGTTAAGGTTAAGGTTTACCGACACGCTAGAAGACGGTTTTTTCTGTTCTCTCATGATTACGAATTGACGCTCTATGGTATCTACACAACAGGCCATCCGGTAAGTGCCGGCGGCGGCTTCAGGACGTTGCAAGCCGGAACAATTTAGCCTGCGGTGGCACGAGCCGCGGCATCTGCGGCATATGCCGTTCGCAGTTTTACTCGAAAGCCGACGGCACAACCCGCCAGTATGATTGTTTCAAAATAAGCCCGGGCAGTTAGTCTACGTACCTGTTCCATGAAGCGCAAATATAGATGACAGCGGCAACTGCCACCACTAACACAACCGCTGCGAGTGCTATTAAAGCGGCCGGCAGCGCTGTAGTCAGCGGTGCAGCGGCTACGTGGGGTTTACGAGGCGGCTCCTTAGGCTCTAGTGGAGGTCTTATTTCGCTGACTGGAGATTGGAGACGCGCGGCAACCGCTTTATGGATTCCGCTCTCTTTGGCTCTGTGGGACAATACATTATTTGATTTCTAACAATTCTCATCGTGGCGGACAATCAAGTAAGAACGAGATAGCATGCCTTTGGTTTTTTCTTGATAACACAGCTTTTAATATGAAGCTTTGGAGTAGGAAACCTCACACTCATATAATAAGGACATAATCAAGAAAGGTGTAAATAGAGCATTAAGTTTTTAGGTAACTGCAGTGCCACCGGTACCACGAGTTCTGCAGGAGTTTATAGGCAACGGTGACCACTGAACATCAGGAACACAGTCCATCAGCGTGTCTGTCCAAATGTTTAATATAAAAAAATAAAAACAAATAATTTCGTTGAATAGAAAAATCTGCTCAGGATGTGATGTGACATAAAATTTATTCAAGATTAAGGGTGACTTGAGCAACGATGCCTAATCGTATTTAGTGGCTAAATATGATAATAAAATAAATAAAAATAAATATATAATGTATCTTACGTGTAATATAATATATATGATGCAACTTATGTATACATATATATATATATATATATATATACAGGGTTACAGGAAAAATCGTGCTAGATCCGTTAAGGGCGTGGAGTACCCATCATTTCTGACTTATTTCACTATGAAACACCCTACCCTAAACTTAACCCTTTTCGAGATATTCGACTTTTAATTTTTTTATTGAAAATTGCCGATTTTTAGGCTACTAAATTTATTTTTGTTTATTTTGTGTATCTTATTATTATTATTATTGCATTTTTACATGTGTAATAAGATGCTTTAGTACGTCTATCATTAAAATAGTGCATAAGTTAATTGAATAGACCGTAGTAGACAAGTGAAAGTTAAGAAATAAAAAAAAATATTAGAAAGTTTATTTTTCTCTAAGGGATATCTAAAAAAAATATTATGGCAATGGTTCGGCAGATGTTTTTTAAAATATCTACGTTTCATCAGCTATCTAACGAGGTATAATAATCTAGGGTTTTATTCAAATGCATTGAAAAAAATTTAGTTTTATAGGCGACAGTGGAGAAGAAAATTTATACTTAGCCCTAAAAAGTAAAATAAAATAATAAGTAAGCATGAAATGTCATTTATTAAAGATTTTCACACAACTTTTTCTTATTCTACAGTTCATGTTCAACATGGCCGCCTCTATTTCCGATACATTGTCGCATCCTTCTACGGAGACCAGTCTTTACTACTCCAGTGGTTAACGTGGTCCTCATTTTATTGGCTGCATCCACAATCCTTTCTCGTAAGTCTTCCACAGACGAAACTGGATTCGGCTCGCTGTACACAAGACTTTTCATGCACCCCCACACGTGAAAATCCATGGGGGTTAGGTCCGGACTTCTTGCTGGCCATGGCAACGGTCCACCTCGTCCTATCCATTTGTTTGGATAATTTGTGTCCAGCCAGTCTCTGACACTTCTCCTGAAATGGGCAGGGCAGCCATCGTGTTGGAACCACATGTCCCTGATCAGGTTGAGTGGCAGATCATCCAGAAAATCACTTAAGTCTGCTCTCAGGAAATTTTCGTAGCTTTCCCCATTTAGATTATCCGGGAGAAAGTAAGGTCCAATCAAATGATTGGAGATAATGCCCATCCACACATTCACGCTGAATCTTCGTTGGGACCCCTTCACTCTTTTCTTATTGGGATTCCTTAGCTCTTTTGGGGCCCAGTAATGGGCGTTATGATAGTTAGTTATGCCATCTTTATCAAATTTGGACTCATCCGTCCACAAGATATTTCTTAGAAAATCTGGGTCTTCTACGTCAGCATTTAGCATAAATCTGCAAAAGTCCAATCTTCTCGCGGGGTCTCCTTCTTCAATAACGTGTACCGGCGTGTAATGGTACGGGTATAGGCCAGCAGTATGCACTGTAAACCACACTCTCCATTGCGAAAGTCCCAGATCACGGGCAACAATATTAGTGGAAGTAGTCGGATCCGCTCGAAAGCGTTGCACCATCTCATTGTCCTGTTCTTCGTCATCAATTCGTGGTCTTCCCATGTCTGTATTTCGTCTCAAAACAGAGCCAGTTTCTCGAAGTCTTCGGTAGACTCTGTCAAAAACGGCCACATCCGGCACTCGACGACCGGGGTAGCGAGTTATGTATTCGTTGCGAGCTTGCGCAGACACACAATCGCAGTATCCGTAACAAATAAGCATATCAGCATATTCCTCAGGTGTGTAGGACGTCATCTTCAACACTTCCGTATCACAGGTACAAATCAGAGTCCGGTTAACAAGCACATTAGTCACAAATCAGAAGAAATAGTCCAGAATCACAGCCAAGTCGAGAAAAAGAGCAAAACGATATCACATCTACTATGTACGAAGCACAAAAGCAGACTGACAACCAAAACTGTTGTACCCCCTGTTGTATCCCAGCCCTAACCGGTCTCTACACATTTTTTATTTCATTCGCACTTACATAAATCGTCACTTGTCTCGCAAACCCTAGATTGTTATACCTCGTTAGATAGCTGATGAAACGTAGATATTTTAAAAAACATCTGCCGAACCATTGCCATAATATTTTTTTTAGATATCCCTTAGAGAAAAATAAACTTTCTAATATTTTTTTTTATTTCTTAACTTTCACTTGTCTACTACGGTCTATTCAATTAACTTATGCACTATTTTAATGATTGACGTCCTAAAGCATCTTATTACACATGTAAAAATGCAATAATAATAATAATAAGATACACAAAATAAACAAAAATAAATTTAGTAGCCTAAAAATCGGCAATTTTCAATAAAAAAATTAAAAGTCGAATATCTCGAAAAGGGTTAAGTTTAGGGTAGGGTGTTTCATAGTGAAATAAGTCAGAAATGATGGGTACTCCACGCCCTTAACGGATCTAGCACGATTTTTCCTGTAACCCTGTATATATATGTTATACATCTTATGTATTTTCCTAAATTTTGCTCCATCCCAAGGTTGCCTGGAAAAGATCGCTTTCAGCGATAATACCACCCATTTTATAGTCTTATTTAATTTATTTACTATATATATATATATAATTAATTAATATGTTGTATAACTCAATTAAGTGTTATGTACGCCTATAATAGGCATATGTATCAGTCCTAGAACTCAATGTTAAAATTTCAGTGTGTCAAAATATATATCATGTTGGCATTCCACTTAATAATAATAAGTGCGATGTACTTACTTTACAACTAGATTCGAGTCTCTAGCCAGAATCTCTCCTGTAGTCGGATGTAGTAGATACAGCCAGGCTTCGGTTCCTCGTCCATCAGACTGTATCGTTCCGTTATCGGCTATATAATGCCGCGCAGTGAGCTTCTGCAGTCCGGCGATTAAACCGCTTTTTTCTTCAACACCGTTTAGTAAGGCTCTGGACATACGACGCATTGCTTCCGCGTCCAGATCCGGTATTTCAACGACTAGCTGGTTTTCTTCTTGGAGAAGGTTTATCTGTAGGAATTTATTACTAAGTAAGAATACTTATCTTTATAAGTATATCTAGGGAAGATTTTTTTATTGAATATTCAAGATTCAGAAATATTCAACAATCTAGTTTATATTAATCGATTAACTTTTACCTAAATACTAACTCCCTACCACCTACTTTAATTCTATAACTAAACTAATTGGTTAATGTACCTACTTATGTAAAGTTGATTTGAGACGACATACGAGTATGTAGGTATAATGTTACTAAGTTTATAATTCTTTCTCCTTTTCAAATTAGAAATAAAGATTCTTTAAACTGAATCTCAAAATCTGTCACCATGGAATGTACCTAACGCTAGATGCAATAGCTGATTTTTAGTCCCTAATGCAAAAAAGGGGTGTTATAAGTTCTGCCTGTCTATGGGCCAAAATAAAGAAATAGGAGAGGAGGGAAGCCCTTAGCCCTTAGCATTAGGGTGGGACATTAGAGGCTCTTAACCCATATGCATACTTTACAATATTATAAATTGTAAAGTAACTATGTCTGTCTGTTACGTTTCTACGATTAAGCGGCTGGACCGATTTCGATAAAATTTGGTTCTTAGATTATGACAGGGATTGATACTTAGGCTACTTTTTATCCACAGAAGGAGGGTAATTCTATTGACAAAGTACGCGTGCAAAGCCGCAGGAGGAAGCTTGTAATTAATAAAAAAGTGGCACTCCGGGAGTGCCGACAGAAGTAAAAACTTGAATAAGAGCAGACTACACTACATATACAACTTATATAAAGAAGTGTCAGTAACAGTCAGTAGTCAGTGACAGGTGTCGGTAACAGTGTCGCGAGTTCATTAGTTTTTTCCCATCTCAAAAAATGCTCAACGCGCCTAAAGAAGTTTTCACTTCAAAAAACTATTAAGAACTTACCACAACAGAAGCTCTAGCGATATTATAATCCTGCGTAGAATGCGGGTTGTCTTTAGCCGTGACACTGAATTTGAAGGGCAGCACATTCCGCTGTACGCTCTCGAAGGTCTTGATATTGCTGATGATGCCCGTGTCGGCATCCAAGGTGAAGTACTCCTCAGCCGCTTTCGTCCAGGAGTTCTTGTGATATTCTATCTTGCCGTATTCCCCGCTGTCTTTGTCTTTGGCCTAGTAAAAAAATAAGGATTTTGGTAGTGTTTTTTAACGAAGGCATTCTAAGATATTCAAAATTATTCTAAAAAAACTGATACTATAATAGAAGCCTAAGATATAAATAAATATAATTAAATAAAAATGAGTTGATATTGTGATTGACAATATACCATGGCCATAGACTACTCATTAGCATAGTTCCCATAAACCACCAACAGATGGCGCATTATTAAATAAATACTTCTTACATAAAAATATCCCTATTCAAGAACCAATTGAAATTTTGATTAATTTTGTAATCAATCACAGTTGATTGAACTTGACATAGCTAATATGCAAAGTCCCATTAAACACCATTACATGGCGCAATATTAGATACATATTAGTTGTCAGTAGCCCAGAGAATATAGATAGATATATCACTCTTTTCTGAATTACCACACAAACAGAAGTAATACAATAATAAGTACTAGGCAATACAATGGGCGGCCTTATCGCTGCAAACGATCGCTTTCAGGCAACATAATGTTTAAGATATAGGTACATATTTATGATTCTAATACACTCACCTACCTTTAAAATCATCTCTCTCTCTAGCCTCAAAGGTTTGCTGGAAGAAAACTCTTCTCAGGGTTAAGCTCGCCTTTGTGCATGTCCTCTATTTCTGTGCTTTTTAATGTATTTTCTTGTGTTCAATAAAGAATAAAGAACCTTTGGATGGAACGAAATTTACGAAGATACGAAGCGCGGTGTACTTTGAAGGATACAATATAATGCGTACACCAGTGCCATATCTTTAGTACCAATCGCTAGATAGATTCCCTCTAGCAGCTTGAATAGGCAATCTATTACCTAAAAATTTACTAAATTGGCAACAGATGGCGCATTAATAACCACATCTTACCTTGACTTGCAACACATTAGTTCCCAGCAGCATATCCTTCGTCACAATCGCCAGATACTTCCCTCTAGCGGCCTGTATCGTCGACTGGTCATTGAGCACAAACACAGGCGCGTTATCATTCGCGTCCATCACATGGACTCTGATAGTCGCTTTACTGTTCTCAGGGTTTATAAGGCCTTGGATGGACTCCAGTTGAACTTCTAATGAGTATTCAGAGAGGGTTTCGTAGTCGAGGGAGCTTGTGTTCAGGTAGATTGCGCAGTCGCGGTCTTCTGTTAGTTTTACATAGAATACACCTGAAAATAATAACAGCGTTTTAGAATCTCGTTGTTCAGGCTAACGCCTTCAAAAAGACCAGGGCAACAATTTATATCTTCATTATTTAGGGCACTTTTTAACTAACTCATTCAAGGATTCATTCAATCATTCGCTCACTAGTTTCACCATTCATTCACTCACATGTTATCAAACCATTAAAAATAAAATAAATGAATAAATATTTCTTGACATTTCACACAACGCTATCTAGCCCCAAACTAAGCCGAGCTTGTACTATGGGAACCAGATAACTGATAGAATACTTGTATACATTTTTTTTGTAAATACATACTTATAATATATAGAGAAACAACCGATGAACCAACAAGAACAAATATCTGTAGATCATGTAAACATTTGTTCCGCGGCGAGAGTTGAACCCGCTACCTCCTGCGTCTCAGCCGGCTATTCGCCCACTGCACCACGGAAGTCGTCATTGCACTATTAGCATCGTTATTTTTATTATATTTAATCCTGTCGTAATTTTTGGTTTTATTTGAACCTAAATATCCTCCAAAGATATTGCACGCGTTAAATTTAGAAGTTAAAGTTAAGTTAACCAAACCAATACTCATTTATTTAAATCGTAGGGGCATAATAGAACACATAGGCTTTATCCACGTAGTAGCTCATTTCACCATCATTATTTTAATTAAAAAAATCTCATTGTAATGTATTTGAAAAAAAAACTATTTTATAACAATACTAGCCATCAGCCCTGCCCTACCCGTGATATAAATTAATGTAGTCAATGCGGTTACACGCGGTATAAAATAAGAAAGTATTTAAATAGCAAAACATATATAAAAAGTCTATCAGTTATCAGGTTTGTTTGTTTTAATTCTTTATTGCACAAACAGAAATATATACAAATGGAGGACTTAAAGCTAAAAGCATTTTCTAACAGACAACCGTGACAACTTAGGTTGGTACTGGTTCCCATAGTACAAGCTTGGCTTAGTTTGGGGCTGGAAAGAGCTGTTAAATGTCCAGTATATCTTTTTTATTATTAAGTGAAACAGGTACTAAGTAATAAGTGACTAAGGTAATACCTTGTTGTGAGGAATCCGTGAGCAAACACTTGAGCGGGATATCAGGTGAGTGTTCTCTTTTATTCAACAGCGGCAGTACCCTTATTAGGGTTCCGTTGGGAGAATTCTCTGCAACGTGTTCCGTATACGTAACGTCTGCGAACCCGAGGCCGACCTGAAAAAAAAAATATTTCAGACTTATCTAGTAAATGGAAACTATTAGAACTACATTTCGTGCGCTATTTTTAAGTGGTAGCACAATTTCAAATCAATATGTGCTTGAATGTTGTTTCTTTTTATTTGTTGTGATTTATGGCGCCAAGTTTTTTCAGTTAACGTGTTAAGGAAGGAAAATAATGCACAGAACTCCACAAGACAAGAATAAAGTAAGATAGAGTTGTTTACGACGTAAACTTATACCTACCTATAGTAACACTTAGTTTATTTATTATTGTTAATTTAAGTTTATTAATTTGACTGAATGTTAATTTTAAGACAATGAATAAATATTATTTTTACTAGCTTCCGCCAGAGGCTTAGCACCCGTAGATTTTCAATAAAAACATTAATCTCTTTTTGCGCAGTCGGGTAGAAAGTATGTCCTATATCCGCGCAGCGTATCTCTCAATCCTGGTCTAATCTATCTGTATTCCAAATTTCATTGAAATCGGTACAGTCGTTAATTGTGAAAACATAACAAACAGAGTGACAAAGTTACTTTCTAATTTATAATATTAGTATAAATGATTAACTTACATCAGGAGGTACCGTGGCAGAATGACTGACGTAAACCGTTAGACTGGTGACTGAAGACATCACTGGCTCTCCTTGATCGAACGCCTGGACGTCCACCTAAAACAATCAAACTTTAGTCAAACGAGGAGGGGCATAAACGTTTGGAGTATGATCAAAATAAAAATGAAGCAGCTATTTTGTTATGCATTAGACTTCCCGAGAACTTTGTTTTGTTATGTACGACATTAATTTAAAACACACATCCGGATTTGTATTAACTGATTTTAGAGGTGGGTTTAATACCGGTAGCTCGAATATTTGTCCAGTAATCGATACATTTGTAATAAACAATTTTTAACGTAAATCGGCCGCGCTTTTGCGACGGTGCCTCTTAGTCAGTGTAAAAGGTACCTACTTATATGATGAATGAATATGATTTGTTTACTTATTTTATACAGGCTGTTTCATTGATATTTTAGGGCTTGATGTTAAGGTTGTTTAAAAATTTAAAATGTTCTATGGTAATGAATTTAAAAAACACCTATTTTACAACAATACTAGCCAATAACCCTACCCGTGTTTTCATTTAATAACGTATATAACAAAACACATAGTATAACGCCCATTCAAAATTGTTGAAGCTGTCCAAAAAAATTACGCATGAGTTTCAAGTTTTTACAACTGAAACTTACCGTATATTCACTATCCGTCTCTTTCCTAAGATCATCTCTCACTCTCACAGCGCCTGAATCTGGTTCAACATGGAAGTATATTGAAGCCTTGCCTCGCCCCACGAGTTTATATCGAACTCTATTGTTAGGTGCAGTAGAGTCCAAATCTGAAGCAATGACGGTTTGCACGAGACTGCCTATTGATGCTGAATCTTCTATGGTGGTGGGACGGATGGCTGATGTGAAGATTGGTGCGTTGTCGTTTTTGTCCTAGAAAAAGAAAATACTATTTTTTAAAGTTGCACTTAAAATAACAAATAATAATAATTGCAAATATGCAATTTAATTAAATGAAATAACATTACGTTTTAAAACAATATTTAGTCTTTGATTTTATGTTAAAAATCAAAACAGTCAATGTTTCTACGATTTAACCTAAATGCGGCTTAAACTATTTAAATTAGTTGCTTTTGTTTTTATACCAAAACCAGAGAACAAAGCGAGCTAGATTTTGTTTAAAGATAAGTTAAAGCCCTTTTGTATATAACATTCCCCGTAGTAATAGCTCCCGACCCTTCACCGTTTTCAATGATCTCATGGCGCCAACATCCCCGGCTGTAGTGTTCGAATAAGGCCGGACTTCTATTTGATGGATTAAAGACGAATCGTAGAATCAAACTGTCATTACTCACACCTATAATTATATCCACGGTAATTGTGATGACACATTGAGTTGATAAGAGTTAAACTGCTGCTTTAAATTGAGTCATAGTGACTCAATTTAAAGAAAAACTGTAATTGAGTTCAATTTAATTATTCTTTAAATCTATACTAATTCAAGCAGTCAGGGTGTGGCAACATTATTAAACGTCAAACATATGAATAAAATTATTTGTCGGAGTGTTTGTGGGTGCATTCCGAAACAAAACATAATCGCTGCTAGCGTTCACCTAATTATGTTTCGTACAGATTCAGCTATCACGCTGATGACAGTTACATGCTGTCAAGGATTCGGAACGCTCATGAACGCGCTCGTAGTCAGTGCTCCTGTATAATTTCATTTCATAACAACAATAAAACCTAAAAATGACCATGACAACCAGCTGTCATGTCACTTTTGACAGGGAAGCTCACGGTGATTTCGGTTTAGAGCACGTTGTTAGCGCAAAATGCCGGATGTAATGACGTCATCTATGACGATTCATGGGACATCGTTGTCTCGCTCATGGTGACTCGGAACGATTTTAGTGTGTTTCGGAATGCACCCGGTATGTCAAAATTGTAATAAACAATACTTACATCGACTAGTATTTCCACGGTAGTAGTGGCCCCTGGTCCTTCGCCGTCGTTTTCCTCAGTGCCCACTATGATCTCGTGGCGCGCCATCAGCTCCCGGTCCAAAGGCTGCAGTGTTCGTATGAGGCCAGACTTGCGATCGATTGAGAACGTTTCGGTATTTCCCATTAGGATCGTGTAGGTTATTTCTTTGATTGTATCTGGATCTTCAGCCTGCAAAAGTATTGGATAAGTAAGTAATGAACAATCATCACACTAAAAACTAATATTATAAATGCGAAAATTTCGATGTTTGTTTATTTATTTGTTTGTTACTCAATCATGTAGCAACGGCTAAACCGATTTCGATTAAATATGGTATGTACGTAGATTATAACCTGGATTAACACATAGGCTACTTTTTATTTCATAAATCAGGTCCCATGGGATGAAAATGGGGTGTCAAGTTTTTTATGGAAAAAATATTTTGGCCTTCGTTACCATTTTACACATAGTTTAAATCTAATCAAATCACATAACATTTTATATTAGCGAATACAATAACAGTAAAAGGAAATTGCAGTTAACCAGTCTATTTTAGTCTATATTATATATATTATGTGATCATTTTAACTATGATCGGAGTTTATCGCGCACGTGAAATTGGAAATAGCGCCATCTTGAGATTTTTTTCGTACCATTATAAGCGGTAGTAAGCTAGAGGTCACATTTAAATACGTGATGATTTCATTTAATAAACGATTCGTAATTCTTAGCGACATCTCGCGTCTTAGCAGATAATTAGATATCGAGTTCCGATATTATGTAGGACATTGTCAGTTTAAATTATACTGGTCTGTGGTATCACTGCTAACCCTAACTCCTCAAAAGGAATGCTTCAATACTCACTTGAACCTTAACAACAGGGTAATTGGGTACATTTTCCGGTACGTGCACAGAGTATAGCGCTTGTCGGAATACAGGGGACTCGTCCGGTATGTCTTGCACTTGAACGGTGACTGACGCTGTACCGAGACGTTTGTCAACAGCGCCATCTGTTGCTGTTACTACGAACTCGTAGTCCTGAAACAGTACGATAGGAATATTCCATTAAGTACTCAATACATTTATTGCTTTCACATGGTGCCCAAGTTGTTACAGGTAGTAGATAGATTGTTTCACATATAAACCCTGACAACAAAAAGCAACAGAAAGGCAGACCATGTTTTCCGATCTATATTTAAATAGGTAGGCATGCTGTTTACACGTAACAATTTATTTGATACTAGCTTCTGCCAGCGGCTTCGCACGCGCTGTTTGTCAACAAAAAGTAGCCATGTTTAAATACAGGTCATAATCTATCAATACACCAAATTTCATAGAAATCGGTTCAGCCATTACGACATGATTGACTAACAAACAAACAAACATCCTACTTTCACATTTATAATACATGTTTTTTTATATATGTGATTTTAATATTTTGATCACACAAACATTATGAATGCGAAAGTTTGGATGTTTGTTACTCAATCACGTCGTAACGGCTGAACCGATTTCGATGAAAATTGGTATGTACGTAGATTATAACCTGGATTAACACATATGCTACTTTTTGTTGACAAATAACGTGTGCGAAGCTGCTGGCGGAAGCTAGTATCTTATATTTCGCGCATAAGTTATTAATTATTACTACTTATTTGATCATTATTATACTGGCATACCTATCTATGAACATTGTAATTTGTCAAAGGATGAATAAATGAATTGAACGTAATAATAATCAGTAAATAATATAGATTCAAAGAATTATTGACATTAAAGTTATGTGTTTCAGACGAAAGGTTTTGAGTATTGTAAAATGGGTTTCAATGGCTTATTACAATTTTTCCACGGAACAGATAAACTGCTATTTTTTGCATGATTTTCATGTAAACATTTCAATTTTAATTAAAGTAAGCCGCTACAAATTACAATCAAAGTACCTGTTGTCAATATCTATAATAATAATCTGTTATAATAATGCCTTTTAAAAGTTGATATCTACGGAAGAATAGAGAAAAAAATAATTATAGCTTCGAGAGTAGAAACATTTATTTGTACGGTCGTGTTTCTATTCTCTACGCTCATATAAAAAAAACTCTATGAAGCAAGGCAACTAGCCTCGCTGGGTAGCTTTCTGACTTATACAAATCTCCTACATTTTGACATTTAAGCAAAATATATGTACTTAATATTTAAGGTTAAGAGGCAGGCGGAGTCGGAGGATGGACCTAGTTGGAGGAAACTATAGGCCTTGTTTGCAATGAACATTAGTGACTACTAAAGAAAGAAACATTTATTTGTACTAAAAACAAGATATTTACCATGATTTGTGAGTTTTTGAGTATCTAAATATCCCGTTTGTAGTACATAGTGTTCATAACCAAGATAGTTTCAAAGTTATAAAGAAACATATGTTCATTCCACCACAAGAAACAAAAAAAAGCTAAAAAAAAACTCCATTTCTTATCAACTAAAATTACATCTAACTGTTAATGGTGGCGAAAGGGTCCTCAGCTTAGCATTTGCAAACGCATACTAATCTCTCGTATGTATATGTTAAAGGCCCTTTATGCTCGTGATATAGCTATGCAAATTATATTTCGTTACTTTATTCTTTATACAACATGTTTTGTTGTGTACGACATTAATTTAAAACACAAATCCGAAATCGTCCTAACTGATTTTACAGGTGGGTTTAATACCGGTAGCTTGAATATACATCCAGTAATCGATACATTTCCAATAAACAATATTAAACGTGAATCGGCGGCGCCGTTGCAACGATTACGCTTAATCAACTGATTCCCTACTTACATGATGAATGAATATGATTGGTTTACCTATTTTATACAGGCTGTTTCATTGATATTTTAGGACTTTATAGTAAGGTTTTTTGAAAAAATTTTTTTTTTCTATAGTAATGAATAATAAAAACGTGGTATACTTAAGCCTAACCTGCGTAGGGAAGAAAATCATGTGACTAAAAGAGTGTTATATATGAATGTGGATGGATATAGAAGTAGAGGAAGGCCAAAGAAGAGATGGATAGACTGTGTGAAGAATGATATGGGTAAGAAAGAAGTGATAACGGAGATGACGGCTGATAGAGAGGTATGGAAGAAAAGTACATGTTGTGTCGAGCCCACGTTATGTGGGAAAAGGGCAAGAGGGAATGAATTTGAAAACGAGTTTTCATATAATGTCGTACATAACAAAACAGGTTGAATAATAATGATCGAACTTCACTTGGAAGTTCGTTTGATCATATATTACCTTAGTGTGTTCGTAGTCCAGTTTCATATTAGTGCTGATCAATCCCGTGCTGTTATCGATGCTGAAAGGCAGGTGGGATGGAATGCTGTAACTAACCATAGCATTGATTCCTTCGTCTAAATCAGTCGCGTGGACGTAGCCTACGAATTCACTGGCTACACCTGAAAAATAAACAACTTGGCGTTAGCAATATAAAAAAAATGACTGAAAAACACTACGTAACAGACGTTATAAAGAACTGGACTTTGTAGGTCTGAAGTCTCTGAGCTAGGTAAAAAGACCTGCGTTACAGAAGTCAGAGGCCTCTCCCATAACTGAGGTCACCTAGTTTAATATAATATGAATAGTAGAGTGCGAGGCGAGACGTTATTCGCAGCGGATCGCACTCACCCTAATGAAGGTTCACGAATTGAACCGAAACATTGTCGGTCGAAACACCGATAAGACCGTACGTGATAAATCCCGTATTTATAATAATGATTCAAATAAATTACGAAAGTTTTCTAAGTAGAAATTATTAGTAGATTAAATAAATAAATATTGCTGGACATTTCACACAGCGCTATCTAGCCCAAATTAAGCAGAGCTTGTACTATGGGAACCAGATAACTGATAGAATACTTATATACATTTTTTTTTGTAAATACATACATTCTTATAATATATAGAGAAACAACCAGACCCGCAACAAATATCATAAGATTGTGTCATAAGAGGCCAAAATACGAGGCATGCCTTTTAAGTTTTGTCGTTTGAAGAAAAAAACACATCTAGAACCTTATAGTACTTTTTATTGTTTTTCAAAGTATTCACAACGTAGCTTAAAACACTTTTCCATTCGCTCAAACCAGTTATTATAACATTTATTCCACTCTAAAGTGGGGTGTTCAAAATGGCTGTCTTGAAAGCGTCGACTGCTTCTTTACCGGACTGGAACCTTTGACCACGAAGACTTTTCTTAATTTTAGGAAATATAAAGAAATCGTTAGGGCTTAGGTCAGGACTGTATGGAGGATGGTCAAGAATTTCTACTTTTTCCTGCTTCAAATACTCAATCGTTTGACGAGCGCTGTGTGAGCTTGCGTTGTCGTGGTGCAGGATGATGCGTCGCTTTGAGTTAGATTTTCGAAGTTCGGCGATGACTTGTGGTAAACAAACTGTAGTATACCACTCTGCGTTAACCGTTCTACGATCTTCAAGTGCAATAGTCGCAACATGGCCGGTTTTTCCAACGAACGTGGCCACCATCTTCTTTGAAGTGCTTCGAGAACGAACAACTTTAGTCGGCTTTGGCTCGTCTTGAAAGACCCAGATTGTAGATTGTTGTTTGGTATCAGGATCGTAGGCATAGATCCAAGATTCGTCACCACTTATGATGTCGTAGACGTGATTTGACTCCCCTCGGTTGAACCTTTGCAGAGTTTTCTTACACCATCTGACGCGGGCCGCCTTGTGATCGTCGGAAAGCAGATGCGGTATCCAACGGCAAACTAGCTTTCTCACACCAAGCGCTTCATGCAAGATCTTCTGAATGGTTGTCCCTGAGATGCCTAATAGAGCCTCTATCTCTCGAT
This sequence comes from Philereme transversata, assembly GCA_963924445.1. Lineage (NCBI taxonomy): Eukaryota > Metazoa > Arthropoda > Insecta > Lepidoptera > Geometridae > Philereme > Philereme transversata. The sequence continues at coordinate 23,993,392 of OZ004338.1, forward strand.
ACGTCACATGACGATCTTCGAGAATTAGTTGTCTCACAGCAATGATGTTATCTTCAGTGAAGGCGGATTTTGGGCGTCCTTCGCGAAATCTGTCACTAACACTAGTATGTCCACGCTGGAATTCTAAATACCAGCGTTCGACAGTCCGCAGACATGGGGCTACATCACTGAACACAGATGTTAGCTCTTCTAAACACTGAAGCCGTGTCAGGCCTCTTCTAAAGTTGTAGAAAATTATTGCACGAACATTTTCCTTAGAAAGATTCATTTTCGTACGTGACCTGACAGATTCAAATCGAAACTGTGACTAAACAATAGCATTAATCCTAATACTTTCAACTGTTTTGAGATTCAAAATGTAAACACATTCGAATATAGAACAGTTCCAAATTCAAAATTGCCGGAAAATATGGAAACGACAGAACTTAAAAGGCATGCCTCGTAATGTATTGAGGGCGAGAGCGATTGTTTGAATCCAGAGCAAAGCGAAGGATTCTAGAGGTTAATCCCGAGCACAGCGAGGAATTCTAAAGTAGAATCCTAAGCGTAGCGAGGGATTCAAAGTACGTCGCTCGAGGTTAAATAATTTTGGTACCGTGTGGCACACTCTGCTTTTCATCACCCTCTATGAGATATAAAATCAGAGATGCTTTTAGTAATGACGAATATTTATATTTACATAACCGAATTACATATGTATATTAATATTAGATACGTTTTCGCAATTTTGAAAGTTTATTGTAGCTGTTTTGTTGGGAACCGATAATGTCGTTGACTTGTTTATCACTTGGGTATTCGTAATAACTTCAGACTTTGGTTTATGATCATGTTGAGTCAGTGGTGACATTTCACGCTGTTTTGAATACAGTTTCTGAAAATAACTGCATAATTATAATTTTTCCATGCAATTAAATTTTCATAGGCTTTTAGATAATTTTCTCTCGATTTATTTGGTAGTAAATTGTTTATGACAGTTTCTGCGATTAATTTTTGATTTTCTGGTGTTAATATTTCACTTTCACTGCTAAAACTCATCTTTTATTCAATTTGTGTGAATCAAATTAAAACTGTTTGTAGTATTTTGATAAAAGTAATAAAAAAAACGAAGAATTTCCAGATTTTTTTTTAATTTTATTAAACAATGTCGCGTCGGCAGGCGCGCTTATTTTATTACCGAACAGCACTTTATTGAAGCGAATTGCGTTCAAACTTTTTTAATAAATAGTGTTCCAAATTGAAATTCTGTGAAAAGTAGAGTATTCTCCTCGTGGATAAAGCTGCCTGCATCTTAGGCGTGCTTATATCCCTCTCTGCACTCAAGATTCTAGTAACTCCGTCGCTCCGCCCGTGTGTTAACTCTAGAATTCTTCGTTACGTTCAGCATTCAATATAGCGCCTGTGACACAAGAAGCCTGCTTTATCCCTTCGTTTAATAATCTACTATTATCCTTCATTATTTTAACTTTATGCAGCACCGTCCGTGACTGCTTCGCTCATTACTTTCCATCGGAAAATTGCATGGAAGAAATCACTTTCAGCGATAAGGCTGCCCATTTTTAGTATAAATACAATTTGTAAAGTACCTTCTTTAACGTGGAATTCGTACGAGTCTTCATCAAACTTCGGATTATTATCGTTAATATCTGTTACTTTGATGTTGACAGTGGAAGTGCTGGACAACTTGCCGGGGTCTTCAGCTCTTACCATCTGTGAAAATGAATAATGGTCACAAACCAAACAGTACATAAAGTATTCAGGGACGTGGATCAAGCTTTCCGTCTTGTTAAAAGATGTGGCCACGGATCTAACGGGGGAAAACCGGGGCACCCCACTAGATGCAGGCCCCAGGCGGCAATTTAAGGGGGCGCCAAATCCTTCAATATAAAATGTAAAAAAAACTTGTTTTAAAAAACGCTTGGTGTCCAGCGCACGTCGTACTATCGATTATTCCATTCCCTGCCCGTATTCCACCTACATAGTTCATCCCCGCCCCTCGCCCCTCCCCCCTCTCCAACGCTGGAGGAGACAGATCAGAACATTCTAGATCCGGGGCTGCAAAGATGGCGTTGTTTTCCATATTTTATTCGAAATGTCATCAATAAATTTGACAGTATTACCTATCGGTAAATATCAATACTAATATTATAAAGAGGAAAGATTTGTAACGAATAAACCCAAATCCTACTGAGATGATTTCAAAAATGATTTCACCATTAGAATGTTACATTATCCCTGGGTAACATAGGCTATATTTATTACCAGAACAAATTGGGGATCCTTACTAAAACTTCAATAATGTGAACCAAGGTGTAACAAAAATTACCCATAAAAAATATTTATAAAATATATGTACACCCGTGCGAAGCCGGGACGGGCCGCTAGTAGTCTATAAAGAGAGTAGCGGTAGAGGTAGAAGTTAATTAGGGTGTTTTTTGTTATTTAAGAAAAACGTTTTCTCAGCTTCCACTGGACACATACCTAGGCAATAGGTTTTTAGGATTCAGAAATCGAACAAGGAATCTGATAGTTTCGTGATGTCCGTCTGTCTGTCTTTCCAACCATTTACAGCCGCTTTATTTGTAGACTGTGCTTGATGTAAACCTTATGATACGTTTTAGTGACACTTAGTAAGTAATGAAATAAAAGTTCAATGGGTACCTCCCATACCAATATGTAAGTTGGGGGTGATTTTTCAACCATTTTCATAATATCCGTGTGCCCCTAACCGACTTCGATAAAAAAATAGCTAAAAATTAACTGAAGTTTGGAAACAACGAATCAAAACTCCTTAATCGCAACTAGTTGTTAATTTTAGTTGCGATGACGGAAAATATATTTCTTGTGTGTATAAAATCCTCAATGGCAACTGGTTGTGAAACTTAGTTGCGGCGGCCGAAAGGGGAAGATACGTACCAGTTGATACCTAGTCAACACTTCTCTGTCCAAGCTCCGAATTACTGTAATGATTCCCGTATTAGCTCCGATAGTGAACTGACGAAGATCGTTTCCTGACATTATGGAGAATGTAACTGGCTCGTTTTCTGGATCCTTGGCCTGAAATTTAAGAAATTATAGCTTTATTTTGATGTCTACGATATACGAAGCATTTAGTAGTTAATAGCGGTTAACTATCCAATAGTGACCGAGTCGAACATAGCTTCTTCTTCTTCCTGCCCTTTTCCCATATTACGCGGGGAACATAGCTTAAACTAGTAAAAATTAACGAATAAAAAAATATAATACTTAATCACTTAGTTTAAGTATTACAACTTTTTATTATTAATTAATTAATTACGGGAGAGGCTTCTGTAACACAGGTATTTGTACCCAGCTCAGCGACTTCATAGGACGTCTGTTGCAAAGTGTTTTTGAGTCCATATTTATTTTATTGATCTGTTAATAACGACTAAACGTATCTAAGACTACGCCATCTATCGGAACGGACGGAACAATGAAGCAAGATACGTACTTAAGCAAATGTTTGACGCAAGATGGCGCTATAGTATACAAACGCCGAATTTTAAATATGCCGTTACGGCTTAAATACACCAAATCCGTCATCATCCGAAGTATGCCGGACGTCGTCGGACGAACTCGACCGGACAAAACAACCAAACAAACTACAACCGACATCGGACGATGTTGGTGTAAGCACACTCTTTAGTTTACAGTAGCTGTTTTGCCTCATATGTCACGCACCGTAGAAACGTGCCCTACGATGCCCTGCGTCCATCAACATACATATGAAAAGCCTCATGTGCCTGTAATTTCATCGAAAACCATACCCTTCATACCGAAACACAGCAATGCTGCTCAGCGGCAGAAATATAGGTATGGTGGTATTACTTCTCCGGGCGAGCCCTTACACAAGAAACTCTACTCTTAAGCGTTACAAGTTATTACATTTTTTGCAACAGTCAATAACAAAAGTTATGAATAACGAATGTTAAAGATTTGAGACGTAGCTCAAACTCGACGAACGTCAACTCGTTCAAAAATGTTACAATTTAGACGTAATTTATTTTCTTTATTGTTATGTATTGTAAGATCATTAAAAAAACAACCAGCCTTGTTTCTTGCCTTTCTTTCCTGGCTTGGTCGTGAAGGAACAAGCAGAAAAATTGACGTTTCAAAGTGATCCTTGTGATTTTAATAAATAAAAGATTTTGACTTTGTTACCGACGCCGGCGCAATTAGAAAGAGATAACTAACAAATAATACAATAACAGAACTTACAGTAACTGTAGTAACAGTAGAATTGATAGCAGCTCCTTCAGAAACCAGCGCGTAATAATCCCGGGATGAGAACTGCGGCGGTCTAGTATTAGGTCCGGGCGCCACCGATATCTCCACTATGCCTTGAGAACTCAGTCCTTTCGCGTCCGTCGCTCGAACCGTCATACTATATTGTTCGCCGGCTTGAAGACGCCCTGTACTAGCTATAAAAAGGTAAAAATAAATCAAAAATTTTAGATAGATATCATCATCATTACTGATTTAAATGGGTATTTATATCGCGTATGCGGTATTTATTACTGATTTAAACAGGTATTTATCAGGTCGCGTATCGCGGCTGTTGCAACATAGTCGAAACGTCGGGATAACAAATAATAAAACCGGCCAAGTGCGAGTCGGACTCGCGCACGAAGGGTTTGGTACCATTATCTATACTAAATATTTTTTTTTATTTTCTTTCACACAATTTTATTTATTTACCTTATTTGAGGTTGGTGCCGGTTAAGCTAGTCCTCTAAATTGTATGAGTGCCCATACAACTCAGAGGACTATCTTAATTGGCGTCAACTATGTATGTATGGAGACACCCTTTAATTTTCAACATTGTTTATTTTTTGGAATTTTTCCGTTATTTGTGCTGTAAGACCTTGCTTTTTGCCAAATTTCGTGATTCTAGGTCAACGGGAACTACCATATAGGTTTTTGACCCAAAATCTATAGGCTACTTTCGGTTGACCTAGACTTGTCAATTTTGGATAAAAGCAAAGGGAAAATTAAAAGGACCAGCAAAGCACAAGTAAAGGGAAAATTCCGAAAAATAAAAATAGTTTAAAATTAAGGTAAATATTGGTACTTACAAGTTTTCGCGAAAATCTAAATTTGCCTATATCTTTTTATCGTGTTGACTCAGAACCTTGATTTGTATACACCTAATAGGGACTATAGACCTCAGTATCTGGTATAAATTTCAGCTTGCTAGGTCCACCCGTTCCTGAGAAAATCGGTGGTGACACACGGACAGACAGACAAGAGTGATCTTATAAGGGTTCCTTTTTTTACCTTTTGAGGTATGGAACCCTAAAAAGGTACATACGCAATAAGTACCCGTTTAAATCAGTAATTATGTATAGTGATCGCGAAAACTTGAAAGATATCGCCATATAGACCCCTTCAATAAATGACGAAAACTGGAGTATTTTCGCTAAAACTCTATGAATTTTGAATTTGATTATTTTTGCAGCACACGTGCAATCAGTAATTAAAATCATGCTCAATTAACACAACACATATATAAATACAAACATGCCAAACACCCCGTATAGATGGAAACTAGAACCGTAATCTAGATAAATCTAGATACTATGTATCCCCAGTATGTTTGTAAATGTAACTTTATTTACCAAGGGACCGTAGAACTACGTATTTAATATAAAATTCAAGTTAATACCTCCACGCGTTCCTGAGAATAGGGGTCTTGACAGACAGACAGACAACGAAGTAAGGCTTCTATAAAGCAAGTAGGGCTCCTTTTTTCTGTTTTCAATTTAATTCATTGAACTAACAGAAAAAAATATAACATGAAGGACTTAATGCTAAAAGCATTGACTACCAGTGAACCCTAACAGGTAAAAAACATAGGTTGGCTTGCTAGGTACTAAAACAATAAAAAAACAATAAAAAAACAAAAAGAAAACCTTTTAAGGTACGGAACCCTAAAAAATATCATAAGTACAGCATACATTAAATGTATTTACTTGCAAGCTAAACAGCTAGTCACCCGTGACACAGTTTATTTTATTTTTATTTTTGTGAGACGTTTATTTTAGTAGTTTTTCTTGTACGTTTGCTTAATATCTTCACTGCTAAACAGATATATTCAACTTTTGGTGTGACGTCACATGATGTATTTATGACATGACGTAATATTTTACGTTCGATGGATCTGTCATAAATGACTAGCTATTTGAAACAGACTGTATAAATTATAATCAATAGTTAGTTTGATGTAGGCTGTTGCATTATAGAGGAAGAAATGGTGCAAGATAGAAGTGCTTACATATAACTCCCGTGCTAGAATCGATAGTGAATTTGTTTCCGCCATTGTTAGACACGTGATAGATGCTGTACGTTATTCGTGCGTTCTCACCCTCGTCTATGTCTACCGCTTCGACCTGAAATCATTTAACATTTATATTGTGATTTTCTGGAGGTTTTCTGCCCCAACGGCCGTCAGTTCTTCGTGCTAAGCGCCCCGCCCACTGCCACTTCAACTTGCTAATCCGCTGGAATATGTATGGAATATTAGCTGTTGCCAGCGGCTTCACCCACGTTGTTCTGGGGTGCAAAAATACATATAGAAACTTTGACATCCCATTTTTATCCCAAGGGAACTGATTTATGGGATAACTGAACTGATAAAAAGTAGCCTATGTGTTAATCCAGGTTATAATTTACGTACGTACCAAATTTCATCGAAATCGGATCAGCCGTTTCGACGTGATTGAGTAACAAACAAACAAATAAATAAACATTAAAACTTTTGCATTTATAATATTAGTGTGATGGACACACGCAGTAAGTCTATAATACTAAATGTAGTTAGGTCCTGACGCTGTTTGATTTCAGTAGAAAAGCAGTGTTAAGGACCTCTGGATACCCATACTTATATTATACATTCGAAAGTAACTATGTCTGTCTGTTTGTTAGGTTTTCACGGCTAAACCGCTGAAAAAATATTTGGTACTCTTTTAGAAGATTATGACCGGGATTGAGACATAGGCTACTTTTCACCCGACTGCGCCAAAAGAGGTTAATGTTTTTATCAAAATCCGAGCGTGCGATGCCGCGGCCGAAAGCTTGTCTGGTATAAGTTTAAACCATGAACACATTTACTCACTTATTGGCATAAAAAACTTAGGTACTCAGGATATGCATTAAACTAACATTTAGTTATAGATGTGTATTTGCTGGTCCATGAACCCCTCCTTTATAACTTTTGAAACTATCATGGTTATATACACTATTTTTTATTAAAAACGGGATATTTCCCATAATAAACTCACAACCGAGGTATGCCCAAAATATCAGGACTTTATAACTCTTAAATCATGGTAAATATCTCTCTCTATATATCTCTTATCGACAGTTAATTACCACTAAACTTATCAACAAGGGTTCTCTACTTTATCAAGTCAAATTCGACCGAATTACTAAATAGATAAGTTACCTTATGCACTGGCGCGGGCTCTAAGCTAGCAGGCACTATGATAGGCTGTGTCTTCGGTATAACAGGAGCATTATCGTTCTGGTCTAAAAGCTGCACCGCTAATGAAAATGGTGCTGACGCAGCACCGCCGTTCGCTTCTCTAGCTACCACCTGGAAATAGTAAACAATACCATTTTATAATGCACACTCCATACTTGCAATATACACTTACATATAATAGATGCCAGAACTCAGTCGGTAGTTATAAGCAAATAAAATACATTACAAAAATGCAAAAAGAAAAAGTGGAATGTTTAAGAGAATTTCGTACATGCAAATAGTTACTAAAGAGTACGAGTTACGAATGATTTGTGCAATGCTTAGGACAAATCTTCTAAGGATTTTTAAGCGTTTGTTTTAGATATATTTATAAAAAAAAGTTGGAGGGTAGATCAACGAGTGAGTGGCATAGGTTAATGATGATGATGATCGGTTTGATCACACCAACGGTAATTTTTACATATTTAAATTAATCGGCCTTGTCCCACTTCACCATTCAGTCGCTGTGCGTGGGATGATAAGATAGTGACGTCAGACGAACTTCAACAACTCAGAACTGACGAATTTCAAAACGATTTTTTTTATTTTTTTATATGACTTGGTGATGGAACAAGCATGACTCACTTGACATCATAAGAGGCATCTCCTCATACAAAATGTTACCTAGTAATACTACACTATAGCCCAGTTAATTAAAGAGATGAATCTAAAATGGCGCCGAAAATCATTACCTCTCATTCGCACATGATTGCATGGAATAGTGTGCGAGTGAGAGGTGACGACACCCGTGTTAGATGCTTTATCACTAAATACCGTTTATTGAAATAAACATGGAATTCCACTTTCGTAAGCAATAATTGCTTATTTTTCCGAGTCAGATCCATCCCTTCCGGAATAACTTATAAGTTCTGGAAGATATTTTAGTGATCAATTTTTGATTATGTCTTTCTAGCTTTTTATTTTTTATTTATAACATTTGTAATTATTATCATCATCATCATCAACCTATAACAGTCCTCTGCTGGACGTAGGTCTCTCCCAGGATGCGCCATTGAGCCCGATCCTCAGCTCTTCTCATCCAATCCTTGCCAGCCACAGCGCGCAAATCGCATATATTACATTTGTTATATATTTTTGAAATACCAATATTATGCAATGTAATGAAATGGTGAATAAATTAATACTGAATACTGAAGTATATTCTTCCATCAAGCCACTGGCTTTATAACTTACTTGGAACCTAAACTTCCCAGGGTTAGGAGGATCCCGGTCCAAGTTTTCATCGCTGACCACGAGATACCCTTCGCCGTCGATATCGAAGAAATTGGTTGTCAGTTCGAACGTGTACTTTGGTTTTGGATCTCCAGGTCCCTAGAAAAAAGTTGAATTTCAATATACACATGGCAATATTGGTCCACATATGTTCAATTTATTTGGCAACTTATATATTATTATTAACTCTAGTTCAACCAATCTTCCTGCCCGTTTCCCACATTACGTGTGGTCGGCACAACATGTATTTTTCTTTCATACCTCTCTATCAACTCTAAATTAACCAATAACATTTTAAATTCGAAATTTTGTTGACTCCAACATAGTGTTTAGCGGGTGTTTAAAAAAATCCTTTATAAAAATTGGTTAGAATTTTTTTAAACACTCGTTAATACTTGTTTAACTTTTTGTGGTACTAAGGTTTATTTTTAAACTGTCAATTCTTATTTACAATACTTATTTGTTTGAGATTGTAACCGTAAACTGATCAAAATTAACTCAAACATCGCAAGTTGACTAATTATTATCTATCGAGAAGCTATGTTGTACTGATTGTATCAAACAAAAATACAAATCTAAATATATAAAACAAAGTCGGGTTCGTTATACCATTTATAACTCAAGAACGGCTGAACCGATTTTGATGATCTTTGATTTGTTGGATTTGTCTACACCCCGAATAGCAGAATATCTATTTAAATAACGGAAAATACACGCAAAAAATAATAATGAACAAAATTCATTTTCTTACATAGATGCAGCTAATGATGGCAGATTGACAAATTTACCGGCGACGTACATTGGCAGCCCGCCTCATGTGGGCGGTATGAAGGCGGTAGGAAGTTCGGCGGGTCAACTAGTTATATAATAAAAGAACTTACCAAGTCAGAATCTGACACCGTCAGCCGAATAGGCATACCCTCAGCATCAAGTATCTTGGTTCCCTTAGGCGAGTTCTCCTCCACTTGTCCTTCGTCTGAGGAGGCGTTCACGACAGGCGGGTTCGCGTCGACCGGCCGCACTGTGATACTGAGCTTAGCTGTCGTGAAGCGCTTCGCTTCCGATACTTCTTCAGCCTAGGATGGAATTTCAATCATTAACATTACAGTTCATTTAACAGTCTTTGGAGGAGTTTTTGTTTTTATATGCCTCTTACAAGTTGACAAAATACCACAAATTTTGTCTAGTGACATAACCTGTGTCAGAGATTTTGGAGCTAGTATCCAAATTTACGAAATCGTTATGGCACCTACTACAAACAAATCTACAATGAGCGTTACCTTAAATAATTTTACTTAAATATATATGTACGAGCTTCTACAGCGAGGCGTCTCGAGGTCAAAATATTTAAATATCTATGTACCTTCATCGACTCAATTATTGAGGGAAAGAAAGGTAATTAGTTTGGTGTCACAGATGCCTATGTAAATTAACATGTAATAGCGCCTCGCGAAATAAGTAGCCTAATATTCAGGCTGTACCAAGTTCTAGGGTCGACAGTGTCGCTTGAATCTTCTCTAGCTCTAGGTCCTAACGTTTTATCATTGATAAATAACACCTTTATAACCTTTATAACCAACTGGAACTTTTTAGCAATATTCGTGTCTACCGGCACCAATTGCCTAACAGCTCCATTATTAGGGTCTATCGCGAAGTAAGTTGCCCAGGATTCCGGTTCTCCGCTGTCTATCGTGTATCGGATCCGAGCGTCGAGGGTATCCATGTCTACTGCTTGGATCTTCTCAGGTTCTAAGGTCAGGATTCCGGCTAGGACTCCGCTGTTTACCTGAAAACATGTAGAAAATGGATGATTACTATCCAGAAACTACGTAGAAAGTATTTATAAAGGTATTTGATGGAAAAAAGAAATGAGAATTATGTTTTTAATAAGACTCGTATCTATTCTTTAGGGTTATGAACAGTTCCCTCCTTCATGTCAGAGACTCTATCATGTTTTTAAGCAATTAGAAGGGAGAAATGGGTGCAAGTGCATCCAATTTTATTAGACCCTGCTTTGTGATCATGGACATGTGAGAGTCGATCTTAAATAATACGATAAGAAATTACTATGTGTTCACGCAAGAGGTTTCAGATTTTCCCCTTTGCATGATATTCAAATATTTGCTCCAGGTGTTGTGATACCACGTACCACACCTGGTATATTCCTGATACCCACGTCGCAGAGGTTCCTATTGCACGGTAAAGACTATGTATGTATACGATTATTGTGGTATTTATATATGTAAGTTACTCACAAAGCTAGAATACTCTGGGTTGAAGCAAGCTCCTTCATGGAGACTGCATCCTTTGTAGATAAAGGAGGGGTCTTGATCATCATCGTCCAACACATTCACCGTCAGGGTAGTGGTACTGGAAAGACGACTCCTGGTGTCACGGGCGCGATCCTAGAATCAGAAACACAAAGCTTTCTTAAGAATATATAAAATTAATTAATTCCACAGATTGTGTAGTTATCAACATCTGTGAAATGTTGAAGCAGCAAGTAGCTTGCTGAAAAACGAGAGGACTCGTTCAGTTCTTGGATAGTCTGTGTAAGATACGTTTGCTAATGGGACAAGATGCCATGCCATGGTGGTAGTCCAATTAGGTCATCGACCAAACATGAGCAAAGATGACTGTGTTCAAATCAAAAAAGTACGATACCAGGAACTTATTTTCCCACCTTGTAACCTCTCCTTCTTTGAGTTTGAGTTGCATTGTTAAGAAATGTGATAGAACTTTCGGCGTTATGAAGCTGAGACTGAATGGGAAGAGTAGAAGTTGGGCTTGGAGAGAGAATTCGTGTCTAAGTAGAGCCGTGAGAACGTCCAGCAAATTACTGTAATAGTAATAAAGACCAGCTGTTTAAATATAGAAGATCTTTTTCTTCTTTTGTGTCAATAGCTTACAGCGTATTTTAATTCGCAATTTTTCATATTAGGGTTGAGTAGAACCTGGCCACGTCTATTGCATTTATTGTAGCCTTAATAACATAGAAGATAAAAGAAGGTAACTTACTGAAGCAACAATAGTGACTAGATACTTCTGCGTGCGCTCGTAATCTAAAGTCCTGTTCACAGTGACCTGTCCTTGATGAGGCAGTGGTATTGCAAAACTTCCATAACCGTCCACTGCATTGGCCTCCTCTAATGTCTTGTTATCTCCTGGTATGATGAAGTACTCGGCGAGGCCATTGACACCAGCATCGATATCTTGGGCACGGATCTTGTCGAATATCGTTGTACCCATTGGTGCTAACTGAAAAGTGACACATTTAAATTTATTATTTCATCGAATTCAGTCAGGATCTGATTCAGTTAATTTCAAACTGTATTATATATTTTTATCAACGAAATTATAAACTCCGATTTTAAACCAATCGCAAGATTCTAGTCTTACTTGATAGTAATAGGACATATACAAAATAATTCTCCGCGCGGACGATGTTTCGCGTCAAGGAACATTAAGGAAAGTTAGAAACCTGTACTGCACCATGAAAGCTCTTACAATAATTGGCTTGACACCATACGCAACGCGAACAAGCCCTCACGAACTAAGCCAAAGGCATTCAGAACTTAATTGCTGAACGCTTAGGTTAATAATCGCTTACCTCGGACACGCTGGTTTCATAAGGGATACCCTGAAAGACCGGTGCATTATCATTGATGTCCGAGACTCTCACTATCACAGGAATGGTCCGCCGCTTCTTCGTCGCTTTCACTTGACACACCAGCTGTAATTAACAACGTGGGATTAGGCACGGATAAACGCTTTTACCACTGTAGATTCGATTGTAATAATGCGATTTATTATGCCGCATCTTTTGTGGACTGCCAGCACTGATCGTTCAGTTGAGCCAAATGGAATATAAGCTGACATTCGCTAACTTTAAGCATCAATATCGCTCGTGCACGCAATACGTTTTGACCAATTTCTATGAGTGGCCTCTTCATTGATATATCTAGAAACTATCTACTATAATTTATTCTGTGACGGAAGCTATCAATTAGCGATGGATATCGCTCGGGGCAGGACCAGATTTGAGGGTAACACCTAGGCGTTTACGACTCTAAATAGATGAGGTGCCATAATATTTTGTGAATTTATTTGTCTGTAAGATAAACGACTCGATTTCTTTATTAGACAAATGGTTTCGTTAATTTGCTTCAGTGATTAAATAATGATCAGCTTGTTTGAAAGTGGTACTCGATTCTAAGTACAACCAGCAGTTTGCCACTGGATCTATAAAACATCGGTATTTGCCACAGATGACGCTGCCCATCTTTACCTAACCCAAGTCTTTATTATTCGATTCAATAGACTGCGGTTCGAGGTATCAGCATCTCTAACGCCTGGTCCAGTCACTTTTCGTTCACAGAAAGATGGTGGAGTACGTCTACATTGGAATGGAGGATCTATGCTATTTTATAGTAAGTTCAATTTGCATGTCTCACCTGGAATACCATATGTGAAAGGTTATCGGCATCTCTATCCAACGGTTGGAGCAGCTGTAGCCGCTTTCCATCCAATTGAAAGAGCGTAGGGCCCTTCGGGAAGACGGTGGATAGGATGACATCAACATCAGGATCGCCGACTATTGGCAGGTCCACTGGTATTGTACTTTGGTTTACTTCTGCAATGTTAAAAGCAAAATGGCTGAAAATGGGTATCTAAAGAGTATTTTTTTTTTACTATCTGGAGATGAAACAAGCATATGGCCGGCCCATCTGATGTTAAGTGGTAACTATCGCATATAGCAAAGTATTTCCTCGTTGAACATGCACCTTAGAAACGTGGCCTGTGATGCACTGCCCTGCGTCTATCAAGTTGAGGCATACAGGTGTAAAGCCTCATGTGCCTGTAATTTCACCGGAAACCATACCCTTCATACCGAAACACAGCAATACTGCTTGGTGGCAGAAAAAGGTATGGTGGCAGTACTTCCCCGCGTGAGCCCTTTCACAAGGAACTCTACTACACTTAAAGTAGTAGAGGAAAAGAAAGAGCGAAAATAATTGTTTACGCACGGTCCAGAAAGAAGGGGAAAATAGTAAGTCTAAAGAACAGCTTATCAACTTAGCTTTGGATTACTTAAAGTTGCTATGTCACTCCCTTACAGGCACCCGACCACTGACCTTTACAAGCTGTGCACTGTTCTGTCCGTCAGAAAAATATATGTTTCACAGTGTATAAGAAGATACCATTGGGGTTCCGTCCCATGCCTTCCTACTTTTAGTAAGAGAAGAAACAAATGTCCTATTCCGAGACTTCAAAGCTCTTTCGCACGTAGACACTACTACTTCACTGCACCCCTACTTTATAATCTAATGTACAATCATAACAACATGATTAGAGAACTTAGCTCCTATACTCTTAAAACAAAAATCATCAATTGGTTAAACAATTTTGATTACGATGGTGCGGAAAAGTTTTTCGTTAAAATTATCTGAAACACCAACGACACACATATACATAGTTTTTACCTGCCTTGTACATAATTGTCATTTATGTTACTATACTGTTGTCTTCTACCTCTACTATGTTTCTGCAATTAGCAATATAACTTACCGTGTTAGTGGTTAAGTTGTGCAAATTATGAATGTCTTTCAATTATTATTATACTTTGTAATATTTAGTTTACGTAGTCATAAATTAAAACTATTTAGTCTTGTTTACACCTTCTTACACTATAAACGTATGTTTAGTCCCTAAGCCCAATCAACCAAGCGTTATTTTTGCTGTACAATCAATTGTATCTTTTTTTAAATTTTATGTGACAGCATTGTATCGGGGATGAAGCAGTCTTCTGTAATAAATTTTTTTAACTAAAACAGAAGACAGAGAACTCTCTCTTCTTTGTTCCCATGTTTTATTTATAATAAAAAGATTTGATTTGATTTTGATTTGATTCTACGTTCTTTTGGTTCCAACTTCCAACCAAAAGGTAAGTAATCTTCTAATTATTTATTTGTTAATAATCAACACAAATTTCATCCTTCTGCCAAGGAAACTTATATTTTGGGATTGAAATACCGATTATTAGTACTTATAAGTAATTTAAGTTGGAGATATCTTGAAGGCCAGACCTTCAAGTATGCCTTCAAGTCTCGTCATTTACTTCTAACGGCCTAAACCGACATAAATGAATCAAGAGAGATATTATGTCAGGATCGAAGCAAGTCCGTAAAAATTATGTTACAAAACTTACGGTTCCCTCTACTCTCTTCGATATCTACTATAATGCTGGATTGCCCCGTCTCCACTTCACATGGACCTGCAAAAATAAAAACAAACTCTAAAGAATTATAATGATGTATTGGAATTTCTTTAGCGCTTTATACCTAAGACGTTAAAACGTGAGGAATATAAAGAATGAGAAAGGAAGCTATTCATTCAAGGCATTTGAATAAAACGATTCAAACAGCACTTACAAAAAGGCGTAATCTAAACTGAAGGTAAGTAATATAGATATGTGCTTACTATCCGGTCAATTTAATACGTTGCAGGTAGCAGGCATTGATATTTGCGATTGAGTTTAATTCTTTGGATTCCCTTATAATTAACTGCTGTGAAGCCCTAAGCTGTAAAATTTGAATTCATAATTTTGGAACCGGCACACAACTCTTTATTAACTCAGGGTTAGAATATTACAATACGTATTTAAATCTAATAACTAGATTGGCACGTGTATAATATCGTATTTATGACTCTTGATCTGCTAAAAGCCGTGGCCAAGATATTGTAAACTATATTGAAGAACACAGAAATGTCCACTAAAAATTATTCGCTACCTAGGCGATTCGGATAATGTCGCCTAAGATATCCGTCTAAAGACTAACAATGAAATTCATGAGCACTTAGAAATGAGCACAGTTAAAGTGGAAATCAGGATAACTGAAATACATGCAGTGCTTAGCACACCATCCCAACCAACTGGCACTCAGGCTTGTACAACCTAGCTATCAAAATCGATTAAAGAGAGAAGGCATCCAATACTAGATCAGAGATACTAGCAGTAAACAGGAAAAGTTGTGCGCCAAAACTGGAGCTTAAGTCACATGACAACACATCCCAGAACACGTTTGCTTATAGTTGAAAGACAGATCGCATTTCATAACAAAAAATAAAATAAAAAAGGCACTCCGGGACAGTGCCAACAGAAGTGAAAACTTGAACAATTACGAGATATTTATATACAGAGGTGTCGGTAATGGTAACAGTGTCACGTGTTCAATGGTTTTTTCCCCATTTCAAAAAATTCCCGACGCGCCTAAATAAGTTTTCACTTAAAAAAAGATATCCGTCTATTTTATTCGAAGCAGAACTAATCCACGTCTCTACTAAGAATAGTTTTACGTAAAGTGGTCCGGGATTCATAAATAACCGAAGACAGGTGCGGACACTTCGCTTCGTTAGGGTTTGCGACTAATTAACTGAACCAACGTAACGATTCCATTGAAGTCCCCTTAGTTTATTCTCATATTGGAATTACTCCGTGTCGATTTATAAATTTAAGTTTTTGGTTTCAAGCGAATCGCTTTTGTTAGCCAACAATTCGATTTAAAGAAGTCTTATGGCTGATATGACGATAGTATTAAGTCCGGCATGACGTAACACAGTTTTTTTAACGTTGTTTGACTCTTTCTGGTACTCTGACAGAGTAAATTTTAAATATCTGTCTACGGCTCAAATACACCAAATCCATCATCAGCCACGGTATGCTCGGACGGCCGAACTCAGCCGATCAAATCAAACGTATGTATCGTATGTACGAGTATGTAGTATGTATCGGTTGTAGAACCGAGATCGTCCCGGTTCCAAAGTACGGGTTCTCGATATTTTACATATGGCCGTCAACGTCCGAGCATACTACAGCCGGATTTGGACTAAAAAGATTTTCCTCTTTTAAATTAAGTTTAAACTAGATTTAAAGGAGGACTATAAAGATGCTGTTAGTTAGTAACAAACAAGGTAGATGAAATATAATCTATAGAGTAATGACATTATAACTTTCTTTATCCAACGCAAACTAATCACCAAACGCCAAGAGCCATTTGTCATTCAAATTATCTAATGTTTGTATCAACCTCTAAACTGTATTATAACTTGATTACCTATCAACTTACACAGTAAACATAATTTATAGCCTCAAGCCGTTTATTTATGGATCGTCAGAAAGTATTAGTTTTCGTGTAGCTAATACCAGGTATTTTAATAGTCAAGGCATACCAGTGATACTGATGTGGTGCCAGAACCACACAGAATGCGTTTCGGGTGCGGCATGATGTCATGATCATGATATAGATGTCATGAATACAATGAAACCAGGTAAAAATCTAAAGCCCGTCTTACTAAAACGTATGCTACTTGGCGACATTAGATTACATACGACCTCTTGTTTTAAAAAAAGAACAAGTTATTTTTTTTTATTTTAGCTTAGAAAATATACACTGCCAGCACCTATGCCTATGGTTAACGAATTGCTCAGTACACCATGTGTACTGAACAATTCGTTAACCGTAGACATCCTCACATCTATTTCAAAAATCGTTACGCCATTTTTTCAGGAGTAAGTGCAATTCACACGAATTTTCTTACCTAAAAGGAAAAAAAGGAACCCTAATAGGTTCACTTCGTTATCCGTCTGTCTGCCTTTCTATCTGTCTCTTTTTCTCAGGAACACGAGGAGGTATCAAGTTGAAATTAATATCAAATACATAGGTCTACGTCTACGGTCCCTTGGAGATGTAAAAAAATTAAGCTTCTAAGTTAAAGCAATAAAAAAATACAGCTAGTTGTGCCGCCTATTTTGCTCCAAAATAAATCAAAACCTATAGGGTACTTCCCGTTGATCTAGAATCATGAAATTTGGCAAGAAGCAAGGTCTCACAGAACTAAGTAAAGGAAAAAATCAAAAAATCGTTAATTTGTAGTTATATCACATGAATAAAGTACATGCATTCCGTATCGTAAATTTCGCTCCATCCAAAGGTTGCCTGGAAGAGATCGCTTTCAGCGATAAGGCCGCCCATTGTATTGCCTTATTTATGCTAGCCTAGTACTTATTTTTTTAATATTTCTGTTTGTGTGGTAATTCAATATAGTTATTTATCTATCTATAAAATATTTTTAAAAATCCTCGGTGCGCGAGCCAGATTCACACTTGTCCGGTTTTTTTATACAACATGTTGGTGGAACAAGCAACCCAATATTAAGTGGTAACATAGTGTTATGTCTACAGAACAAAAGTAGGTTGGCCTTAAAAATTTTAACTTTAACTTAAAAAAGTTAGCGCTAGAACTATAATGAATTAATGAAAACCTACATCCGTATCGTTAAATTGAATGTCTATTATAAAAGCCACCGGCAAACGGCGATGGACGCACCGACGCCGACCCACCTTAGTTTTACGACTTGGTCAAGACTTAGCATATTATATTATGCTACACCAAGCATAACACGCATCACGAGCTGTCTAAGCCTTAACACGTAACTGATAACCTAAGCTTCGAAGCAATAAAGTTCCTAGTTAATAATCAGAGGAGTTAACGGTAACACTGTACAATAAATGTTTGTTGCTTTAGGGAGATTATAAATAATGGAATAATGGGAAAAGTAATAAAACCGGTATTAAATTTTAATGTTCATAATTTAAAAAAAATTCACTAGATATTATTGGTAAAGGATAGTGGAGCTTTATGAGATATCGATTCAAAAGATATCATTACGAGATAAGCCAGTATCAGTTTCATTTGCATTTTTACCCGTCATATATCATACCCAGATTCTTGATAATTATATAGTCGCCTTGTAATGTAAGGCAATAATACGGTAGGAATTATTGATTTTCAACTACAAATTCACAAACAAAATTTACAATTCCAATATTGCTATCAAAGGTATCAAAGCATAGATAAGCTGCAAAATAGATAATAGCAAAGCGAGAATACAAACATTATTCTAATTAACGAACGAACTAAACCGAATTCCATTATGTAGGTGCGCCTGAGAAAATTTCAATTAAGAAGTTAAAGGACAGTAGGTACATTAATCCCTTCAGATAAATATAAAGAGTTAAACCATAAGAGCTGGTTAATTAGTACAAACGCACCTAATAAGCACATATTTTAGCTAGCTTTCCTTAAAAGTAACAAGAAGTAACCCTTATACGCACTTGTTCCAATTAGAAAGCATAGTTTATAGTCTCGTTTTGGTAAATGTATAGAATTCTGGTAATTAGTTTGCGTTGAGCAGATCATTAGCTTCATTGATAAAATTAATGTCATATCTGTGGTCGTTCATATCTATTAATGAGCTGATGTAACACTACCGGGACAACTTAATATTGTATAATAATTTTAGTTACTTTTCCTAGTGGGTGCAGCTGTTATGATTAAATTTAATAGTGTGCAACATAACGAAGTTATTGATTTAGATAAAACAATGGAGGCAGACAATTTAAACAAACAATTGAACAAGAAAGTAATTTTCGTGATTATGCAGTAACAAGATCAAATCAACGATTGTGCTGACGAACAAATCAATACACAATCATATAAGGTTTTTATATTACAACAATACGTTGATTACGATGACTCAATGGGAAATAATGATTGAATTAATTCACAAAGGGAACTTGACACAAAGTCACTAATGCATGTCGCAATAGGATGACTAATATTTGCAAGTGATATTTTCTAACAAATAAAAATCATGATCCAAAAAACTTATAAATTGAGTCTATATTCGACAAGAAACAATCGAAATCGATAAAGTGTGATAAATGTGACCCGACACAATATATATTACAATGTAAACGCAATGAAAGCAACCGATAAACATTTTACAAATGTCCCCTTTCAAGATATTTAAGGGCAAACTGCGACGATAAAAGTAAATAAAACCTCATTTGCATGCAACAGAATTTGCATGGGAATTCAGTTTAGTATACCAAAGACTAAAGTAAATGCGATAAATAGCTGCTGAGGTAACTAGCAGTCAATACAGGAGCTAACAAGATACATGTTTATCTAGGTTTTACTTGGTTGTTTATTCGTGAAATAACATAATTGCTGGCAAGCATTTGTTCTACGTACTAAGCTTTATTCATTTCAATTGATCTAGCTAATGATACAATAGATATCAATTTCTACTCGCAATATAATTGTTTGTTTTCTGAATTTGAGTTCCCTTTTATCTATATTATTACTGTAACGAGAAGAATTCAAAAAAATCACTTTAAGCAAGAAGTAAATCCTTGTTGATTGGATATCCCAAAGTTTCTCCAATCCAAAGACAAACCATAAAATAATCGTAAAATATGAAGACATTGTTATTAAACGGGTACTGATCGCGTAAATAACAATAATTATGTATAGTGATCACGAATAGTTGATAAATATTTTTTTTCTCACCAGGTGTCGCCGTTGCCAAGTGCAGTAGACCGAACAGGATGAGCCATGATCTGCCATACCGCGGCGCTCTCCACCGCGCCATCTCACTGCAACAAACAAATGTACAAATAAATAACAATGATACTGAGCATGAGTGTGAAGACAGCAACGTGTGTATATGACAGTCCTTCGTATCTTATAAACGAGCTTCTACCCAACCTACTGCTTCACTCGCCTCATACATATAAAAAGTAATCTAAAAGTTATCCCAGGTCCATCATCATCCAAACATTCTAGTTTGAATAGTGTGATGCAAGTTCCAAACTGCTACACCGATTGTGATCATAATAATTGATTGATTAAGTGATTGTATAAGCAAGATCAATTGAAACCCCCAATCGTAAAAGGTTCATGTAGAAATTTAGTTTCTATAAATAAAGAGGGTAATCTTCTTTGCAGTGATAATAATTATGCAAGGATGAAATCACATACGATCTAAACAACCCTAAATTCTTAACCAAATAGCTTTAATAATAACCAAAATGGCTAACAACTCGATGTAAGTTATACACATTGAATCCTATAAAAAGACTGAAACGGATATTGTAAATGGACTCGAAGAAAATTAAATCACTTTTCTAATCAAAAGCAAAACATCGGAAGCTGTTATGAAACTTAAAGATTAAAGTCCAATTACTAGCTTATAGATTACCTCATAACTAACAAGAGGAAACTCGTCCGCGTATTTCATAGCAAAAAGTAACTTCGTAACGATGGACATTATCTCGAGGAGTAAATCATAAGAAACGCTAAAAGTTTCCGATCGATGGGCGGAGCTGCCAATAAATAAGATAGTGCAATGCGAAGATACCGCAAGTTTCTAGTTCATAATAATAACCGGAGATTCGCCCTTTTGTTTAATATCAGTTTTATGTGGCAAGCAAAGGTATCTCGAGTTATTATGACCTTTTAAAGTGATAATCTGGTAAGATTTGCAAGAAATAGCGATAGAACAAAACTAAAAATAGAAACCTTAACGTGACTTTTGAATTTGAGGGTTAAGTTGTATCATCTCTTTTGAATCATAGTGTTTACTGCCAGTGAAGTCACAGTACGTATGACAATGACGCTTTTTGTATGAAATCATTGGTATTCATTTTCTATAAGTTTCTTCTCGAACAACAAAGTGACTCATACGAATCATGCACGTTAATTTCCTGGGGAATTGTTTACTGAACTTACCCGCTCGACATCAACCTGTTCGATATAAATTCTTGAATTAATCTTTTTATCAGAATAAAATTAAAGCGAGTAATGCCGTGGCAGCCTAGCATTAATATGTCACGGCTCACATTTGCATTCGAAAGGATTTACCAGTGAGTAATAAATACGACAAGTTTGCAAGCCTCCTGGCGGTACTGAGCAAAGTGAATATGTATTAAAATGTTATATTCCAGATCATCTTGAAGATGTCACAGGCAGAGATATAGGATTATGTGAAATTCCAGCATGGTATAATAGACAAACAGTACATTCTCGGAATCTTGGTATACATGGAACACATGAAGTGTCCAAACTTCTAAACTTTCACAAAATCACTTCAAATCGATAAGACCACCCTTTGTACTATTTGTTTTGTGTCTTCTATTTTGTCAGTAATTTTTAATTTTTATTGTGTACAATAAGTGTTTTCATTCATTTCATTCATGCATTCTAAAACTATTCTGCAGTAAGCAACTCGGACTAAAAACAAAAGCAATAAGATCCAATCATTTTAACACATATCAAACAACGACTTTCCTGTAAATCAATGCATAAGGTTGACCTTGATCAAGCGCAAAATCCTTTAACTCTATTATGGAAAATTACGAACAGTGGGACATCTTAACAGTCATTACTCTAATCCTATTACGGGTTCTTAGAACTGTGAAGTCGCGTATTCGAATAACACCTTTAGTTTAAATTGTTAAATACGATGCAAAATAAGACCTATGACAATATACATAAAGAATGTCATTTTGCTGTATCGTAGTACTCGCATACCTAATTGACATAATATAATATGAACCAGTTAAGAAGATTTTAGGTTAGTTCAAGTCTATTATATGAATGCACAGTATGCACATGCAGTATTGCAACACAGAAGAAAATATATAAGGCGCCATAATAACAAGGAAACTCTCATAACTCAACCTACAAACAAAACAAAACATAACCTCGTTCAGTTCTAAAGGTCATGCTAAGGAAACCATATAGATTCCCCACAATTGATGTCTACAGAGAAAGTGGTGTCCTTAGCGTTAGGCAGCTTTTCATTTTAAAAACTACAGCCATTGCCCATAAGACCGTATTGACCTCTCAAAATTATGAAGCCAAATTGAAAAAAAAAACTTTAAAATACCCACACCACCATGCGAAACATCTTTCGTGCAACGTTTTGGTCTTTTCATGTAATCACATGTATACAACAGGGTTCTTAAATACTGTGATTTAAAAGACAAATTAGTTTATCATACAAAATGTATAGTAAGTAGGTGGTACGAGTAACTTAGTCTTTCATACATCGAAACAGAAAATACTTTATGTATCCTAACCTAAATTTCAGCTTTACTTACCGTTTTATACGTATGTTCAAATATATATTTATTGTATAAATCTATATACAGGCTGTTTGGAAACAGTACAGACGATATTCAAGTAACGGTTTCTCAAAATATAAAGACTTCTCGAAAAAAAAACTACTAGTTATAATATCAAATTTTAAAGAAAATCGACTAAGTTTAGGTGATTAATTCGATATAAAACTTACTGCCTACTCTTGCAATAGACATCCAAAAATAAAGGCCGACTTGATATCTCTATCGGAAATGCCTGCGGGTTTTTGGTTAGAAAGGGACAACAAGAGATATCTCGAGATGTCACTATACAGTATCTGTGGTTAGATGGCAAGCATTATGCAATAGCACAACATAAGTTTAATAAAGTGTTTGTTTTTATATGCCAAAATAAATTTCACATTTCTAAGGTAAACATTTCACAAATTTATTTATTTTGCTCATCAAAATAACCCCTTTCATTTTTGTGCGTATATTATCAAACGCCCTATATATTAAACAAAGTCGGGTTAGTTACACCATTTATAACTCAAGAACGGCGGGACCGAATTTGGTGATATTTGATTTGTTGGATTTGCCTCCGCCCATTAAAAAATCGGAAAAATTCATGCAAAAATAAATAATGAAGGAAATTCATTTTCTCATACATAGATGCAGCTAATGATGGCAGATTGACAATTCTACCGGCGACGTACATTGGCAGGCCACGTCATGTGCATGTCAAAGCGGTACGAATTTCGGCGGGTCAGCTAGTCTTCTATTATATAACAATCAAAGTCCTGACTGACTGACAGACAACGCACAGCCTAAACCACTGGTCGTAGAAACTTGAAATTTAGAGGGTATGTTTGTGTTGATGCGTAAGGGTGTACTAAGAAAGGATTTTTTGAAATTCAACCCCTAAGAGGGTTAAAAGGTTTTACGTTTGTATGAAAAACAGTGGTTCCTGAACTTGAAACTTGGCAAATATATATATTTCTTTTAAATAAGACAAATGGAATTTTTTTTTTTCAAATATCATCCTCTGGGTGGGTGAAAAAGGGTGTTGAACTTTGTATGGTAAAACATTATTCCTGAGGTTAATAGACGGAAAACTTATCAAGGTACATAATGAAACATGGCATAGTTACTTTTTTTGAAAATCACCCCTTAAGGTCCAAAAGGAATGTTGTAGTTTGTTATACAACAATTTTCATTGCAATTACCAACGTATAACTTTGCATAAATGCTTTTTATAGGTAAATAATGAAACATTTTATCATGATAAGACCACCAGGGTCTGATGATGGAGCCAGGAGGGCATCTACAGAACTCATTAATGGATAACAGTAGATGTATCGTGTTTGGGTTTGCGAGACGTTTCACGATACAATTAACTACCAGCGTCTGAAGATGGGGAAATCGGCCGTTCTTAATGAATGAATGAAATACTCTTTACTGCACACCAAACAAAAATACGGAATCAAGGAAATAAACAATAACTAACGGTACACTGGGCGGCTTAATCAACAATATTATCATCAATGTATTAAATAATCGTTACGGGTTCTGACAGACTGACTGAAAATCAACGCATGACGTAAACCGCTGATTTAAAGACTTGAAATATGGAGTAGTAGTAGTGTAACGCGTACGAAGTCGTGGGCAACAGCTAGTATATTATATATCTTGTTTTATATGTAATATTTTTATTATTTATAGTGTTTATTTATATATACTTATTACTTATGCTTCCATATAATAATGAAAATGGTTACTTATGGTTTTCTATCAAGAATATATGTAAAATTAGTTTTAGTTATTGGTAAAATTATGTTATGTCCGAGGTCAAAGATGCCAATCCATCTAACTGGTCTTCACGATACTGGCTTGCCTAGTGTGAAGGCCGCTGCATAAACTGTGATCGTAGGCAGTGCCTTCTGCCTCAAACTTTGCATAATCATGTTAAACCCTTTTTGGGGCTCTGTCCATATATTGGACACCATACATTTTTAATTTTTGCGGCTAAACCAAACGTCAGACAAATGTCACTTTTGGCACTCTGGTCGAGCAATTAGATACTGATAACGTAACGTAAAAAAAAAACAAGCATGGCCGACTTTTATCAGGTGATCGATCGTATGTCAAAAATTGATGATTTTTGATGGTTGTTTAGAAATCTAAGAAAATCTTCAAAAACAATGAACAGAAAGGTAAGTTTTCTTTTATGTATTGTTCCAAATGTTGTAAATATGGGGTAAAAGCTCTGATTTTTGAGAT
Source organism: Philereme transversata (assembly GCA_963924445.1). NCBI lineage: Eukaryota > Metazoa > Arthropoda > Insecta > Lepidoptera > Geometridae > Philereme > Philereme transversata. The sequence goes on from OZ004338.1 coordinate 24,018,432, forward strand.
TGTGGTTCACATTTCTTGTCAGAAACGAAAAACTATGACGTCCATATTTTGGACACTGCCTGCGTAGGTCATGGTAATTTTCATGCCTTAGAATCAGATTTATAATTTTTGGTTTCTATGTAACTAAGTATGTAACTGTTTCTATTTCAGACGATTCCATTAGATAAACTAGAAGATGTTCTCGAAGACCTGTTCGCATTGTCGGATGGTGAACACTCTGAAGATGGTAATGAAAGTGACGAGAACGACACCGAAACTATTTTCATACCGCCAAGTAATGCTGAACTTCAAGAAATTTTGGATCCAATCTTGCCTCTTATTTTGCTTTCATTTGCTTGAATTTTTTTGCGTCCTGTAAGCTTATGCAATTTCTATTTGAAAAAAATATATACTCAACAGCCACTGTTCGTCAAGACCGCACCAATTTGCCTGAATTGATAAGAAGCCATAGGAAAAAGAAAAATACACCTAAACCAGCTGCTCTAAAATTGGACAAAGGCCAAAACAAATGGCGAGTCAACAAAAATGTTGCATTCTTCGTATGGAAGGATACCAAATTGGTATATGTACTAAGTACAGCATAGGTATCACCCTCGACAAAAGCGAACCTGTAAAAGAACGCAAAAAGATGGGACGAAGTCTGATATTCCTTGTCCTTTGGGCATTTTAGAGTACACAAAAAGGATGGGAGGTGTGGACAGATTTGACCAGAAAAGGGGTACTTACCCTACTTCAAGACGCAGTAGAAGGTGGTGGATGCGTATATTCTATTTTTTTGGTGGATGCAGCTATCACGAATGCTCACATACTTTATACCCAAAATTACAGAGTGCATAATCCAATGAGTGCATTGCAGTTCCGCAGTGACCTGGCACGTAACCTGGTCAACAATTACAGCTCCAGGAAACGAAGAGTATCTGTCTTGCCTAACTTTGCGACCAAAAGACCAAAGGGACCAACAAGCAGGCAGAAGTCTATTTATGGTATCCCTGACGAGCTAAGGCTGAAGGTATTGCTATAATACCAGGCATCTTAAGATAATTACAAAAATTGTCTTCAAAGTAATTTTATTGATAAGTTTTTGACTGCAAATACATATTTTTATCTTAATATTTTTTTTGATTGATTTCTTCTAAAAGGAGTTTATCGTCTGAAACAAAAACTCTGTTTTAAAAATGAAGCACAAGTAGGAGCCCATTTAAAAAGCTGCAAAACATGGTACTTTAACTGGCCATGAGTAATTCGCTTATAAGCTCCCATACATACATGAAGTGCTGGACTCTTGACTAGTCAATAAGATCTGACATGTATCATTTTAATCCACTTTGTACGAACGCAATATAATACGGAATACTGAATACAGGTTGTCCCAAAACTAGTATGTTATCGTGGGAGGGGGCGATTTTCGACTCTTACGAGAACAATATGTTCTCAGACTTTTGTGAATTCGATACATTTGTATAAGTTAAGTTCTAGGGAAGGCGCTAAATCTAAAAAGTTCAATATATTGATTCTAAAAATGAAATGTTTAAATTTTTTTTAATGAAAGATGTTAATATTCGTGGTCAGAATCACCCTGTTCGCGTTCAGGCTTAAAATATTAGTTCTGGGACACCCTGTATAATTGAAAACTATAATTTATGAGACGTGGTATTCACATTGTACTGGGAATAGCTATTACCTATTGTTTGAAACATAGCCTTTACACGTCCGACGGCGTCTCGACTCATCTGCAATGGTCGTTAAAAAGAATAAAAAATGTAGAAGAGAGTATTAAAGAAAGAATAGCACAATCTTTGTTTTGAAAAAGGATGTTTTTAATTAATTTAAATTGTTCTAAACATATTCAATTACTCCTGGCCGTCCTGTTTCTAATTAGAACCTGCCTTTGGATTTAAAACCAATAAACACCTGCAATTAGCCAGAAATAAACAACAACAAAGGGAAAAGCCGCGTATAAATGTTTCAGTAGTAACAGGTTTTATCCGAATTATAATGCGTTTTTCGTTCTGATTCGGAGATAAAACTGCGTGTTGATTATATTGGAGAATAAGCTTTAGTTATCTATATTTTGATGATAGAGACCACGATAGAAGAAATGCCAAATGGAATAAAATAAAAACAAGACATTCTCAATTTCTCACAGATACTGAATCTAGTTCTAAGTCTAAAGCATCAAAACCGAAAGTTCCACTAAAGAAGCCCCGTTAGACGAATAGAATCGCATCCATTTCCGCATCCACCCCTCGATTTACTTTGCTAACGGCGATGATTGTTCTTGCGCAGAGATGATCGATGCTTTATTGTAATAGCCCACACGCGCTTGAATCTATTACGCAAAGATTACACAAGCTTAGTGACTGGATCCAGTAATTCATTTTTTTGATTACAGGAACCGAGTCACGGTTCCTGTAAATGCCAGGACACAACCAGAGGTGCACTAGTATTAAACCAGTGTTTGTTCTATTTAGGAGCCAATATCAATTCAGTAATGGGTTGCTGTCACTAGAATGAGAAGTTAGACGCCCAACGCAACTAACTTCTCTAGTTTTTGCGTGCCTGAGGGCTTAGCAAAGTTACAGTCGATTAGCGATGACGCTAGTCGATAAGTCCGAAAATGTATGGGATTTGACACACGCTATAGAAATACCACGTGATACAGCGACAATTAATGTATGCAGAAATCGAATAGATTCGCAGCGAATGTAATTTGGCTACGGGCCCTGATCTCGGATCGATTCATCAACACTGCAGTGGAAATAAACCAGTGTTTACATGATGCCAGTGGTAAGTTAGAGCTAGACTGGGTTGCTGTACTGGCACGTTACTAGCCTCGTACAAACCTTTCATTATGCTTTACAATAACTCGTGCATGGATATGAATACATTTTAATACAGTGACGTGCAAACGCCGACGACTACAGTAAAATAGATGTTAAGCTTTAGTTTAATGTTCACGAAAGCATTAAATTTGGTATTGAAACGTTTATAATATTCATGATCTTGTGAGCGCGTAGTGTTGTTCTCGTAAACAAAGGACATAAGCAAAGCGGCACATAGTCTGGTGCGGTTAGATTGATGTGAAATTCCTTCGAGTTCTGGTTTGAAAGTTCAGTTCCACTCGCTTGATTTACCATCAAATATATAAAAATCTCGTGTCACGGTGTTTGTGGTCGCACTCTTCCGAAACGGGTCGACCGATTTTATGTCTTTAGGGTTCTGTACCTCAAAAGGTAAAAAAATGAACCCTTATAAGATCACTCCCTTGTCCGTCTGTCCGTGTGTCTCCACCGATTTTCTCAGGAACGGATGGACCTAGCAAGTTGAAATTTATACCAGATACTGAGGTCTATAGTCCCTATTCTGTGTATAAAAATCATGGTCCTGAGTCAACACGATAAAAAGATATGGGCAAATTTAGATTTTTGCGAAAACTGGTAAGTACTAACATGTAACATGTCCTTAACATCAGACCCGTTGACGTAGAATCACGAAAGTTGAAAATTAAAGGGTGCCCCCATACATACATAGTTGACGCCAATTAAGATAGTCCTCTGAGTTGTATGGGCGCTCATAAAATTCAAATGAGGTATATAAATAAAATTATGCTATTGAATAAAATAAATATTTAAGTGGGGCTCCCATACAACAGCCATGATTTTTTTGCCGTATTTTATAGATACGGAGCCCTTCGTGCGCGAGTCCGACTCGCACATGGCCGATTTTTTTTTGTATATTTGGTAGGTATGAGAATAGGTCGTAAAGTATTTTTCTCCCTCCTACCCCCAACGCCCATTTTTTTATCTCGATTTTAGTATGTTTGTATAAACAATATCCATATAATTTATCCGTCGTTCAGTGACGTGAAGTCATTTATATGGCGGAGACTAAGACCCAAAGTCTCGAACACCGCCGTAAAGTTGCAAGCCTATCGATCTTTTACAGAATACATTTTGGGAAATGTGCCCAGGAACTATACGATCTGATCCCGCCATCTCCCTTCCATCAAAGGACAAGCAGGCGCACGGCTCAGTACCATCCGTACCTAGTCAATATACGAGGCATGCCTTTTAAGTTCTGTCGTTTCCATATTTTCCGGCAATTTTGAATTTGGAACTGTTCTATATTCGAATGTGTTTACATTTTGAATCTCAAAACAGTTGAAAGTATTAGGATTAATGCTATTGTTTAGTCACAGTTTCGATTTGAATCTGTCAGGTCACGTACGAAAATGAATCTTTCTAAGGAAAATGTTCGTGCAATAATTTTCTACAACTTTAGAAGAGGCCTGACACGGCTTCAGTGTTTAGAAGAGCTAACATCTGTGTTCAGTGATGTAGCCCCATGTCTGCGGACTGTCGAACGCTGGTGTTTAGAATTCCAGCGTGGACATACTAGTGTTAGTGACAGATTTCGCGAAGGACGCCCAAAATCCGCCTTCACTGAAGATAACATCATTGCTGTGAGACAACTAATTCTCGAAGATCGTCATGTGACGTATCGAGAGATAGAGGCTCTATTAGGCATCTCAGGGACAACCATTCAGAAGATCTTGCATGAAGCGCTTGGTGTGAGAAAGCTAGTTTGCCGTTGGATACCGCATCTGCTTTCCGACGATCACAAGGCGGCCCGCGTCAGATGGTGTAAGAAAACTCTGCAATGGTTCAACCGAGGGGAGTCAAATCACGTCTACGACATCATAAGTGGTGACGAATCTTGGATCTATGCCTACGATCCTGATACCAAACAACAATCTACAATCTGGGTCTTTCAAGACGAGCCAAAGCCGACTAAAGTTGTTCGTTCTCGAAGCACTTCAAAGAAGATGGTGGCCACGTTCGTTGGAAAAACCGGCCATGTTGCGACTATTGCACTTGAAGATCGTAGAACGGTTAACGCAGAGTGGTATACTACAGTTTGTTTACCACAAGTCATCGCCGAACTTCGAAAATCTAACTCAAAGCGACGCATCATCCTGCACCACGACAACGCAAGCTCACACAGCGCTCGTCAAACGATTGAGTATTTGAAGCAGGAAAAAGTAGAAATTCTTGACCATCCTCCATACAGTCCTGACCTAAGCCCTAACGATTTCTTTACATTTCCTAAAATTAAGAAAAGTCTTCGTGGTCAAAGGTTCCAGTCCGGTGAAGAAGCAGTCGACGCTTTCAAGACAGCCATTTTGAACACCCCACTTTAGAGTGGAATAAATGTTATAATAACTGGTTTGAGCGAATGGAAAAGTGTTTTAAGCTACGTTGTGAATACTTTGAAAAACAATAAAAAGTACTATAAGGTTCTAGATGTGTTTTTTTCTTCAAACGACAAAACTTAAAAGGCATGCCTCGTACCACCCATTTGCACACACCGTTTTGGTTCTACGTTCTTGATGCGCACAGCTAAGGTATGGAACACTTTGCCGTCGTCTGTTTTTCCTAAAGAATACAATCCAGGCCTCTTTAAGGTAAATAGGTTTCTTCTAGATCTTCGTGCTTGATCTTAGACCACATCATCACTTACCATCAGGTGAGATTGTGGTCAAACGAAGTTCTATCCAATATAAAAAAAATGAAGTGTCGCGTCACTTTGACAAGAGTGTTTTATATAGTTTTTATGCCGAAGTTCCCACGGGAACGGGAAATTTCAAGCGTGCGAAGCCGCGGGCGGGTCAGCTAGTAATAATATGAAAATAATATGCTGAATAGAAGACGACCATAAAGAGTTTGCAGTCGTTATAACTCATTACTGTAATTAAAATATAAAATGTTGGACCACCCCTAAAAGGTTGTTAAGGGTTAAGTTAAGGGCGTGTCCTGTACTGACACGCCTCTTTCGCCGCTCTGTTGAGGCTGGACATGTGCCGAAATCATGGAAGTTGGCTAATGTGCAGCCTGTGCCCAAAAAAGGTAGTCGTGCTGACCCATCAAATTATAGGCCCATCTCGGTCACGTCCATAATTTGTAAGACTATGGAACGTGTTCTGAACAACAGGCTCCTGGCACACCTAGAAGCTAATAACCTCCTCAGTGATCGCCAATACGGCTTCCGCCGAAACCGGTCAACTGGGGATCTTCTGGCGTATGCCACGCATTTATGGAGCGAGGCCATTGAGAAATACGGAGAAGCGTTTGCTGTTTCTCTCGACATCTCAAAGGCCTTTGACAGGGTCTGGCAAGATAGCCTTATAAGTAAGCTTCCATCTTTCGGTCTACCCACTGGTCTTTGTGTTTGGATCTCGGACTTTTTGAGAGACCGATCGATACGAGTCGTCGTTGATGGCTGCTCGTCCGATCAATTGGCGATTAACGCCGGAGTCCCTCAAGGGTCGGTACTCTCTGCAACTCTCTTCTTGCTGCATATCAACGATCTGCTAAAGCCAGGAACCTTTGGGTATGCGGACGACAGCACAGTTGTGGAGAGTTAACCATCTACTGCACGAGCCAGTGTGGCGCAGATTCAGTCTCACAGAGAGGCCATGGTTGAGCGCTTAAACTTGTCCTTAAAGGCGGTCTCCGACTGGGGCGATGCCACCTTGGTTAAGTTTAATGCTAATAAAACCCAGGCGTGCTTGTTTTCTGCGAAACGGAGCCCATTTCATCTGGCTCCTACTTTCCGTAATGTACCCGTGCCGATTTCTGACCACCTCGAGCTTCTTGGTATCTCATTAACACCCACTCTGAATTTTGGCTCATACATTGAGTCGAAAGCCCAGCTGGCCGCTAAGAAGCTTGGAATACTTGCAAAGGTGAGGCAATACTTCACACCGGGACAGTTGCTCAACTTATACCAAGCACAAGTCCGATCATGTCTGGAGTACTGTTCTCACCTCTGGGACGGATCAGCGAAGTACCAGCTAGAGGCTCTAGATTCAATTGAGAGAAGAGCCAAGAAGCTCATTTGCAATGACGAGTTAGCAAAAGCAAGGCTCCACAGCCTCGAGCATCGTCGAAAGGTTGCAAGCCTCTCGGTTTTTTATCGGATACATTTCGGAGAGTGTGCTGCGGAGCTTTTCAACCTGATCCCACCATCCCCATTCTATGATCGGACAACCAGACGCTCCGCGATGCGCCACCGCTACATGGTAGACATACCTCCCATACGCACAAAGCGGTACTCTTCCACCTTTATTATGCGCACCGCCAAGGAGTGGAACGCCTTGCCTGAGTCTGTGTTTCCTGATAACTACAACCTAGGGATCTTCAAGTCACGAGTGAATAGGTTTCTTCTAGGCAAGCGTGTACCATCGTAGACTGCATCATCGCTTACCATCAGGCGAGATAGTGGTCAAACGCTAGCCTATAATTTATAAAAAAAAAAAAAGTGGAATGTATCTGAATGTTGAATCTGTTGAATACACGGAATATCATGAAGTAAAGTAGTTTACCATTTAGTCGTATTACGAGTAGAATTATCTGAGATCAAATTGAACACAGCAACGGCTTAAGTAACAAAGTTCTCAAGCGATTTAAGATCTTTTATAAATAGGTAAGCTAGATATACAATTTCTTGAACATTTACCAGGGACAGGTGTAAACTACTTGAACTATTGCAAGTGAAACTGTGCCCTCCACCGTGGGAATACGGTCCTATTTTGAATCCAGATACCGTGACGTTAATAGGTTCGTTCTTACTATATTAAAGCTCCAAAGGTTTCGTCAGCCTGCAACTTGCAAGCCACAGCGTGCATTTTTCAACAATTAATCTTATCGGTAAATCGTAATGAGTTTAAGATAACACTGACAAATAGAAAATGCCTAACAATGGGTGCTAGGTTGCAGTAAAAGCAGCCTAGCTAAGAGGTCGGGTTATCGATACGTGTAAGTTCTATCTCTATCGAGTAGGCTCATCGACTCGATGCTATCATGCGACAAAATGCGTAAATTCTTGAAGCTATTAACGTATCTTTGAGCTTACAGGAATAGATTACGGATTATTGCCTGTCGATTCTCTGTAGAGAGATTTGCTTTCGAATTTTCAATTGCAGTGAATCTCTTGTTAGTATTCTGTTATGCAATTAACACACATACAGGATACTATAATCTTTGTGTCGTAGTTGTAGGCTGTAATAGCAATAATTTTTTTGTATGTACATCTTATGACTTTTTTGCACTTTTGATCAATGACTTCTACCATGTAGAAGCATTCTAGGTTAGGTACAATTCCATTAAAATTTCAATTAAATGATTATTTATGCTTACCAAACCTACAGAATGATTATCCACCTTGCAAAACAAAATAATTTCTAAACAATGCTATTTCCTACAAATAAATGCTTTTAAATTGGATGTCGTCACGATTTCCCATAATTTTCCTATACTTAAACAGATATTAGTTGGTTGAAACGTGAAAGTGTTTACATAAAGGTGCATCCTCGATTTGCATTTTGCGTAATAACTTAAAGATCAGCGGGTCAGGATGAACGTGAGATGCGATGACTGATGTAAATTAACATGTTCACGCCGGTGATTTATGGGAATTGAAATAATGAATGCGGATAACTGGCCTTCCAATTCATTGAGATAAAAAATTTACTACAAGGAGAGGAAAACAACAATAATTAATAACAATTTATAACTAAGTACAGAAAAAAGCACGTTTCAACTAGAATAGCAGACAACACTACTGCTTAAATATAATATTTTTAGGCAAATATTTAATTTGTAAAAATGTTTGTAAACGAAACCCACATCCTGTGTTCCACGAAAACTTTACAGTGTCAGTAAAAGTTACCGACTTATTATACCCAAACAGAGTTCAAATCATTGAATATGTTTCTGAAATTCAAGCATGCAAAAAGGGAATATAATATATTCAATTCAATATCAAGGGAAAACAGTCCATTACAGAGAAAACATTAACATTGTATCACGCCACTTCCTGTGGACACTCCCACCATATAAGAACTAAAATTACTCGCATCCAAGTTATATTGAATCTAAGATCAGCGTGATTAGGCTCATTTTACATCAAAGGAGATTTGGAGTAACACAAGCCCGATGCGGACACTCCCACTGAATCACCTGGCTCCGTCTCATTATAACTCAGATGCGATCAGCACGCGAGTGAGATGCGATCGAGATGCTATCGAGATGCCACCGAACTTCAGAATGAATCCTTTGCTTCTTTTGCGCTTACGTCTTTAAATAGATTATTGTAGGCTGGACTGGAATAATGTAATTGCGAGAACGACAAGAGCTATAAAATACACCTTGTTGTTTTATAAGAAAAGCAAAGCGATTTACGTGTCCTAGAGACTGGCAATTGTCATACATGAAATAGGTATTCATTTTGATTGTAAAAACAATAGAAAATTAAATCATTGAAACTGACTGCGGTTTGAAAATAATGACATCAAGTTTCAGCAATAACTTCGTAACGCACGACTTTGCTAAGTAATACATCTTGTTCACAGCGGATCTTCTTTATGGGCATCGGATAACAATCTGTCAGAAAACATTACTGAATAACAGGAGACCAAGAATCTAATACTCGTGATGACACAGAAACTGATTGAATTACTCTTTATAAGGCTGAAGATAGGGTATGTATTACTGCAGCGGAAGGTTTTGAAGATTCAACTTAAAGTTTGCGAGAATTTATGCTAAACGAAGCCAAATGTCAAAGGGGAATAATGACTGACCATCATAAAGCGGTAATAGGCTCCTAGGATAATCTTTTATTTATGGAACGGGAAGCGAGTTGACACAGAACCTCGTAAAATCCCATGTCGGTATTGAACCAAGATTTATTGGGTCTTTTCAAGGTAAGTACATAAATTAAACATTAATCGCGCCGTGAAAATGTGACAAGATCCTATTTTATCAGATGGTTTGCTTTCACAAAGCATCTTTTCTTAATGTAATGCAAGCATACCTTGGAAATGATTTGAAAAGGTCGGTTACATCAAATTAGGAATTCTATGTTTGTATCGAATGCCATAAAATACTGCTTATAAGACACAGATAACGACTCATCATCATATACAACGCGCTACATCTTGACATACGACAATGCAGGCCTAGAATCCCTGAACGAGAAACGGTCACTCGTTAATCTAATGAAGCACATCAAAACATCCCGTTTTTAAATTCAATCGATGAAGCCAATGATCTTCGAGAAAATAATTGACAGATCCCATGAATATTAAGGCAAGGCAATTGTCCTGTCAAACTCAAATCCGTTGATAGCGAGGCGGCTTCTCGTGCAGCCGCTGAGGTTGGTATCCATTTAAGGAAATAATCCATTAACATTTTACCTGTGACTACATATTCAGTTCACTATCTGGCCAAATGTGAGCCAGCGGTTTAGACACGATTATGTAGCTGTAATCCTGGGTTCATGACATGTTTAGATGGGCGGAGTATTAAGGTAGGTACCTATTTCCTTGTGCAGTGATGATTATTACGATGTAATCGGTAGAAAATTCTATTTCAAAAGTAGCGTTTTGAGATTATGATCATGACACCATCAAGATCATCATCTAAGACTAGGCTTAGACTATATCAATTGCAGTCATTGTTGCATATAAGTCTGACTGGTGTCCGCATTCAAACTGGGATCAACTAAGAATTTTACGCGCAAACCCGTGGTCTCGCTCAGACTAACAGTACTAAATCACCAATAAACATTAAAATAAACAAAATCTGTTGTGGATATACTGCTTGTTAACTGTTGCTGTTTGCATTCCTGATCAAAAGGTTTCCAATCCACTCATTATCCTCGGTACAGGTCGTCAGTCGCTATAAAGCTTTATCTCTTAACTTATACGAACCAATAAAGTTCGCAGGAAATATTATACAGATAGAACCAATGGAACAAAACTTGGAAATCAAGTTTTGTTCCTTAGGTTCATAAAATGTCGAAGAATTTTCTGAAATATGAGTTGCCAGACAGAATAAATTCTTCACAATTGTGCATATAAAGAATATCTGCAAATGCAACTGAATGCGTTTACCATAATACTTACATATGTCGCCATCGAGCCTAATTAAGTCTTTTCACCCTTCTTTTATTGCTCACCCTGGCCTTCAAAAAACCAGAGACCGCAAATATAGTCCTTTTCATCGATTTCGATGACGTCTAACCTTACGTAAATTAATATGATCCTAATATGAGCCCTAATATAAATTTATGACACGACAAAGTAGTATTGATAATACAACATCTGTGGTATTCATGTTAAAACAGTACCCAGTTGAATTCCTGAGCACAAAGCTCCAGTTAGCCCACTCATTATCCTGAACAGGTAGCCGACCGCTATTATACAACGCTCCATCTTGTAATTTTGTTGGGCCAATTGACTATTGACTATTCTGTTTTATGGTCGGAATATAGGATAGAGAAAATTCTTCGTAGACTTTCATAATTATGCATAGGAATTCTACCTTCCTACCTAGTGTACTCAACGCAGATTGGTCTAAAAAATCTTCAAAACTGAATTTATTATTATTTCAAATTCCAAATAAAGTATGAATACTCTTATACCATACCTAAATGATAAATGCTTTGTAATTTTAGTTTACAGATAAAAATCTTAAATTGCAATAAAATATGTACATATTAATTTATTTATGTAACGCTTCAATTAGATTTTGATGAAAGATTATAGCCACTACGAACTCACTATGATTGATCACTCTATTGCACAATATGCAAATTTTAGTTCCGAATAGGAGAATGTTCGAATAAGATCTAAATGGACATGATTAACTGACAGTAATAAAAAGTCTATAATATGATTAAGATTAACCCTTTCATGCCAGCTTTCATGGCACAGTTTTAGGATTACTTTGTAATTACGGAAAAACAAAGTAAGATGTGAGTTGCGTTTGATAGTGACCCTATTTTGTAACTCAGTAAATGAACAGATATGATCGTAGGCATGAATCAGACCAAGTTAAGAGAACATTTATAATATGTTATTTAAACCTATATTTTAGAAAGCAGATGTTATAAATAGCGAAAAAGACTAGCACCGGATACAGACCAACACGTATAATTTTATTTTAAACCTGTTCCAACACCGGCTTCAAACGACGGCTAATATATTGTGTGACTATAAAATATATCATAATAGCATTTTATAAATGCATATTTTCGAAACATAACAGATGTTTTGTATGATATTAATATTAATGAGCCTTTAATGTCAATAAGAATAACGATACATTCAAAGATATTATTGGTATAATATTATTAAATGGCCACTTTGTACTGAAGTATCTTAGACGAAATAATAGTACTTACGATTCAATGGCGTCGTTTCGTAGATACGCAAATGGGATTCTAGGAAAATTCTCATATACGTACGGATAACTAAAAATATTGTCCGTATGGAAATTTTCTTTTATAAACTATTTTTTTTTTCTCAGAAATTAAATTTTCCATCTAATTAAGTGTGAGATTGTCGAAACTTTTATTTTGACAATCTCACACCTATATATCTTTATTGATCGAGCGAAGCGCGATCTCTAAATCAACTTGGGAAAATCGGCGTTGTATGTATGTATACGTATGTTTGTTTGTCCGAGGATAACTTTCGAAGCGTTTATCCGATCATCGTGAAATTTGGTATATAGGTAGGTAGTGATGGCACAATTTTGTGACTAAATGAGCTAAAAATGTGCGGGGGTTGTTGAGATATTGGGATTCAAGAGGGGTTAAAATAAACAAAATAGGACTATCCGGTCAAGTGGCAAGTCTAATAAAAGGTCTTTGTGAGTACATTTCAACCCTGTTTTTATTTTTAGTTTAAACCTTGTAGTTTTTAAGTTATTAGCCATAATAAAAACTGAACTTTTACAAAATTGACAGGGTCCACCAGTGACTTCACAGTGCTGAAATTTGGTATGCGTGTAGCTTTGTTGACACAAATATGGGGAAAAGTCTGAAATCCAGAATAACTGCAATTTGTACTACATAAAAGTGTAACCAATTGTGTAAGTGTCAAGTAAGTTGGTTATGCATTTCGTGGCACTATTTTGATAGTCAAAGATTACAAATAATATTTTTTTGTTTTATGGGAGACTCGCGAGATCTCAGTTCGGGGCGAACCACTTAGTTATTACAAAGCCAAAGTCTTCATTCATTGCAATCAAAAGAATCATTTTCCAATGTCTTACTATGAGTAAATTAAGTAGACGCGGCCCACCGCGTCCACTTAGTTAAACAAACTAAAGGTGCGTGTCCCAAAACGCATCTTTAGTTTGAATAATCTCTATTTCTACCACGTAATCTAATAGGTACAACTTCATACATACAAATACGAAAAGAATTTCTCCCCGAACTTAACCTATAGTTTATTTTGTAGTAGATAAAATACCTTCAGCTTTTAAAAATGCGCGTTTCACTAAGAACTAAATGCTCGATTTATTGTTTCACTATTCCAATGGAATTCGCCTACGCGACTAGGAGCTTTCAAATAACTGCACCTGATGTTATCGATTAACTGTTTTTTTTTCTACATATAAAATAAAATAAATTGTTCAGTGCGAGTAGTAAATAAATTTTACTTAGAAAACTTTCGTGATTGACTTCAATTATTATTATAGATACGGGATTTATCACGTACCGTCTTATCGGTGTTTCGGTTCAATTCGTGAACCTTCATCAGTCGCCTCGCACTGCGCGCTGCAGCCCTCTGCGGGCGAGTCGACGGGCGCGGTGGTGGGGATTGCGTCAACGAAGGCCTAGCGTTTTGACAGGCTGCCTAATCATCATTATCATCACTGCTGCTCTCTTCGGTAGTTCTCGGTACAGGCAAACACACAACACTAACTATGCCTCTACCAGGTTCACCGATAAGACGGATATACCCCGTATTTATAATAATGATTATATAAATTCAATTAAATAAACATTTATTGTTTCACTATTCCTATGGCATTCGCCTACGCGACTCACGGAGTGAAGATCGACCGAGAGGCCATGTCACAAGGACCTTTTGATCGTCCAATGATGCCACTGTGTTCAATCCGTCACCGTGGCGCATGAAGGCGCTTCGTAATGAGCTTTCAAATCTATTACCTATCTGTTTATTATTATTCGCACTGAATAATAAATATCTTATTCAGTGCGAATAGTAATTAAGTTAAGTATATTAACAGCTGTTTTGCATTCGTATGTTATATTTATGATACTATGTATATACATGTACATGTATGCTATTGTGAATTTTTGAATACGCAACAACTTTATTTAGAGTAATTAGTTGTTAGTCAAAACGTACATTATAATGATTTTATCTACCGTTTAGCAAGTATGTTACCTGTTCTAATAGTTCTTATCGCGATTTTAATTAAACATTTAATAGTTCAGGTGATTTGAAGTTACTTATCGATATGTGGGAAATGTCATAATTGCAAAAGCGATATTTATACAACTTTATCTCCGAAGTAACTTATAAAATAGTTTATCGACTTTTCACATCGGATAGAGATTGACGGCTGATCGAATCGGTGCGTTTTATCTCGTCTAATAAATACTCGTTTCAGATAATTGATTTCCATGTTTATTTTATGATTTATGTTACTTGGAAACGTACGAAGAATCTATACACTGCTCATAGAGCCTAATCATAAACTTGGACGCTAATTACAGGGGTTATTTCAAACCTTAATGCTTTGTCCATAGAGTCTACATCAAACGCGTTGGCCTCAAAATGATGCAATCTCAGCAAATAAATGATAGCGTATTGTCCGTTTCGTATCATTAATTGTCGATGTCTTCATTAGTAGATTGAGCTTGTGTTTAAGTTGTTTGTTTAAGCTTTCTAAAGTTGAGTAGGCAGGTATAGATAAGTGCTAATATTCTCGACCTCGATATCGATAGCAGGCTCTCAAATACGAGGCATGCCTTTTAAGTTTTGTCGTTTGAAGAAAAAAACACATCTAGAACCTTATAGTACTTTTTATTGTTTTTCAAAGTATTCACAACGTAGCTTAAAACACTTTTCCATTCGCTCAAACCAGTTATTATAACATTTATTCCACTCTAAAGTGGGGTGTTCAAAATGGCTGTCTTGAAAGCGTCGACTGCTTCTTCACCGGACTGGAACCTTTGACCACGAAGACTTTTCTTAATTTTAGGAAATGTAAAGAAATCGTTAGGGCTTAGGTCAGGACTGTATGGAGGATGGTCAAGAATTTCTACTTTTTCCTGCTTCAAATACTCAATCGTTTGACGAGCGCTGTGTGAGCTTGCGTTGTCGTGGTGCAGGATGATGCATCGCTTTGAGTTAGATTTTCGAAGTTCGGCGATGACTTGTGGTAAACAAACTGTAGTATACCACTCTGCGTTAACCGTTCTACGATCTTCAAGTGCAATAGTCGCAACATGACCGGTTTTTCCAACGAACGTGGCCACCATCTTCTTTGAAGTGCTTCGAGAACGAACAACTTTAGTCGGCTTTGGCTCGTCTTGAAAGACCCAGATTGTAGATTGTTGTTTGGTATCAGGATCGTAGGCATAGATCCAAGATTCGTCACCACTTATGATGTCGTAGACGTGATTTGACTCCCCTCGGTTGAACCTTTGCAGAGTTTTCTTGCACCATCTGACGCGGGCCGCCTTGTGATCGTCGGAAAGCAGATGCGGTATCCAACGGCAAACTAGCTTTCTCACACCAAGCGCTTCATGCAAGATCTTCTGAATGGTTGTCCCTGAGATGCCTAATAGAGCCTCTATCTCTCGATACGTCACATGACGATCTTCGAGAATTAGTTGTCTCACAGCAATGATGTTATCTTCAGTGAAGGCGGATTTTGGGCGTCCTTCGCGAAATCTGTCACTAACGCTAGTATGTCCACGCTGGAATTCTAAATACCAGCGTTCGACAGTCCGCAGACATGGGCCTACATCACTGAACACAGATGTTAGCTCTTCTAAACACTGAAGCCGTGTCAGGCCTCTTCTAAAGTTGTAGAAAATTATTGCACGAACATTTTCCTTAGAAAGATTCATTTTCGTACGTGACCTGACAGATTCAAATCGAAACTGTGACTAAACAATAGCATTAATCCTAATACTTTCAACTGTTTTGAGATTCAAAATGTAAACACATTCGAATATAGAACAGTTCCAAATTCAAAATTGCCGGAAAATATGGAAACGACAGAACTTAAAAGGCATGCCTCGTATGGACATCACTTAGCGTTATGTGAATTTCAAATGTGTCATACGATTCTTGAATTCAAATCCAAAATCAAGTCAAGATTACCACAAGTCTTTTAAAAGGTCAAGTGAATTTGACTTGACTGCTTCCGTGGCGCAGTGGGCGTATAGCCGGCTGAAACGCAGGAGGTAGCGGGTTCAATTCCCGCCGCGGAACAAATGTTTGCATGATCTATAGATATTTGTTCCGTGACTGGTTGTTTTTCTATATATTATAAGTATGTATTTACAAAAAAAAAGAAGTATATAAGTATTCTATCAGTTATCTGGTTCGCATAGTGCAAGCTCTGCTTAGTTTGGGGCTAGATAGCGATGTGTGAAATGTCCAGCGATATTTATTTATTTTATTTATTTATTTATGTTTATTCCTGTCATTTGTTAGTCCGAGAAAGAGTATTAGCTTCAGCGGGAAAATTTTCATTTTCTCATGCTTAGTTAGTATTGACTGTATACATATTGCATACCTAATGGTGAAGAAGTGCCTTTTGCATTACTAACTAAGCTATTAGCACCATCTATTGGTGTCATCTTTACAAAGTCTAATCTTTTGTTTATTTCTTAAATTTTCATTTTTTTTTTCGCTTTGTGTTCGTTCGTTCTTAGCTGTACGTTCTAAATGCATACAGCAAAGGTATGGAATACTTTACCGTCATCTGTTTTTATCTTAGATCAATATGTTTGATAAGTTGATAACTGACGAAATTATTACATTTAAACACTTGTCGTTTCACAATGTACTTGTGTCGGAGACAAATCGCCGCGCCGTATCGTTCGCCACCTTCTAGGACAGGGATAACAGGAGGGGGGATCGAATCAGCCGGCCGCCAGCGCGCATCGGCGCCTACTCAACACTTATTTCAAATCAAAGGACAAACTAGGCGTGCATTCTTTACGTCCTAATGCATCTAAGTTACCGACAGTCTACTGAGTGATTTTGATTTGATTGTGTTTTTTTTTATTTCACAGTCATTTCCCAACTGAGGAACCCAACAATGTACTTCCTTCCACAAGCCCTCAAGCAAGGTGAATAGTCAGCATTTCAAAGTACCTTAGAACGTGATACATTTAACGCAACTGAGCAAATAAAGTGCCATGACAATACACTTCAGATTCGACATCAATTTGTATGACAAAGCACTTGAACACATAAAATATCGGTTACGAAGGGAAACTCGGCCTGTGGCGTTCGGTTACATACTGACTAACGTATACTGCTTCGTGGCGAATATTCCGTTTCATATGTTAATGATATTAAGAAATAGCTACTGTCACTGGTCAGAAAAAAGTATAGAGTGGCATAGGGAATATATGGCTCTACTGTGCCTTTAGCAATATAATTAGGTGAAATTAATACCTATTTATATCTAATATATAAAATTCTCGTGTCACAGTTTTCGTTGCCATACTCCTCCGAAACGGCTTGACCGATTTTGATGAAATTTTTTGTGCTTATCCGGTATCTATGAGAATCGGCCAACATCTATTTTTCATCCCCCTAAGTGTTAGGGGTAGTCCACCCCTAATTTTTTTTTTTATTTTTTAAACAAAATTTTTAATTTCTATTTTTTTATGATACAACATTCAAAAATACATACAACCCTAAATTTTTACCCTTCTACCACCAACCCCTATCTCAACTTAGCAACAGAACATCTAAGGCGGTACGAAGTTCGCGGGGTCAGCTAGTTGTATATATAATTATGTATGTTTATACTGTCCTTGATAGAATCTCGTCTCGTGGGTCACACAAAACAGTTATAATGTCATCGAAGTGAAACTCCTAACTAAACCTCTACAAAAAAAAACTATTATTTATTCTGTAGCAGCTAAGGAATGTGATTTCTTGTGTGACGAAACATAGACAGAGTCGGGTAAGTAAGTCCTGCTGTGCTGCCAGGCGTAAAATATTACCCAATTATTCATTGATATCAAATTAGAAAATGATAAATGTGGTTTTACTGCAAAGTGCGTAGGATCGAAGATAGATTTGATAGAGAAAGATTTGAAAACTTGAGTGAATAGGACAAAATCAAGACGGCAAAGGAATTTGAAGCCCATAAATGTGTCGTAGTCGCCTGGCTCTGTACGTGCCTTTAATGGCATCGCGTGATGATGATGAACAAGGGAAAGTGCTTATTTCGTTTTATACTTACACATTTAATTCGAGCAAGGTTCACCAATGGAGACCTGGAAAGTCCAGCATCGGACGGTTTCACTAGATGGAAAGAAGACCTGATAAAGTTTGCTGGAAGCCGTTGCGTGCAACTCGTTCAAGATCGGTCGCTCTGGAAATATATGAGGAAGAGTTCTGTTCAGTACTGGACCTCCTTTGGCGATATGTACGATGATGATGATGAACATATAAAATAAAAAAAAACAATTGTATAACACAGTTCATAACGAGTAACCTACCAGTTAAAAAACCACCTTCTTATACATTACGGCATCTTTAGAAAGCGCGGTTCGTATGGAACTATGTTGGATTGAAATTGTAAAATCCAATGAAAAATCCAGAACGGATTATGAGCGTCACTCTAAAGTCAACTATTTACAAATTCATATATTATATTCTATTCTATTGACGACCTCCGTGGCGCAGTGGGCGAACAACCGGTTGAGACGCAGGAGGTAGTCTGTTCGATTCCCGCCGTGGAACAAATGTTTGCATGGTCTACAGATATTTGTTCCAGGTCTGGTTGTTTTTATACATATTATAAGTATGTATTTATAAAAAAAAAGTATTCCATCAGTTATCTGGTTCGCATAGTAGAAGCTCTGCTTAAATTGGGGCTAGATAGCGCTGTGTGTCCAGCAATATTTATTTTTTACTCATACCTATAAACCTTCAAAATATGTACTCCTAAGTTCCAATTTTAAACCGACTTCAAAAAGGAGGAGATTCTCAATACGGCTGTATGTTTTAAACATAACTAATTTGTCAGTAAACCATGTTGTTTTTTCCACTAGCAATATTTAACCACCCGTTGTGTTATTGCACAGCCCACCTATGGAAGTATGGGCGACAGGTGTGTGCGTGCTTACTTTGTATGGTACCGAAAAAATAACAATACACCTGATAGGTTATTGACTAGTTTTCAATAACCTTGAATCCGATGAATGTAAATTTCGTTTAACACCCACGTAAGAAATTTTCGTTGCATTGTTATACACAATATTACTGTTAGATTATGCAGGTCCATTGTTGAACCCAAATTTTGTTTTTACAAATAATATATCTAGTTTTACTTCTTGGTCTCTAAGTAATTCTCAAGGAATTACGTTTCGGCTACATCATAATTCTATGCTGTATCCTGTTTCGATAGTAAGTCGTTAAATCTGTAATAATTGTTGAAATTTATGATTTTATTACTGAATATAATCAATAAGCAGTTATCTAGTACAGGTCTATCAGAATAAGAAATTGCTAAAATTATTTTTTTAAGCATAATCTGAAAAGCACAATTTCCAAATACCATTACAATAGTCTCACTATACTCTATTTGGGAAATCACTTTTTTGTAAATTTTGACTTTTGACAGCATTTTACAATTTTTGTATTACTTGTCTAACATTGGTCACCTGTGCTCTAACCCCCTTTTTAAGAGACAGAATATGGAGGCATAACTGCATATTTTCAAACAAACTTCATAATTGATTGATCTTTAAAACTTTACAAAGGAAGAGTTTTGGTCAAAAGGGTGTTGTTTCGTCGTTTTCGCGGGCGACTACACGACACAGCGGAAATGCGTCACACGTCGCAGACTTTACGTGTCAGCAAATAGTTATAAGTGTGTATGTTAGTCAGTAAGGTATATATTTATATGAGCCGTAGAATTAAGTTTTAACATCTTATACTTTTGTTATTATTATCATAATTCCCTGACGGACGTAGGTACTTGTTCTTTAACGAACTGGCAAATCTTCCTTTTGCGCCTAGTTATCCGTAAAAAGTAATAACGACAGGTTATTAATGTTCACTACTTCATGATTAGAACCGTTATAGCCGTGTGACGACATAAATCAACTCATTACAAGGAGTTCAGAGTAATGCTAAACAAACTGTACGCTAGCAGTTTATATTGTCTTATGCTCAGCAACATCCTATGGCTGTATTCTAAAAGGATCATTAAAAAAACAACCAGCCTTGTTTTCTTGCCTTTCTATCCTGGCTTGGTCGCGAAGGAACAGGCAGTAAAATTGACGTTTCAAAGTGATCCTTGTGATTTTAATGAATAAAAATATTTGACTTTGACTTTGCTGATATGATAGTAATCATGATGTATGCTAACATAGTCGAGATATAAGCTCCCGATAGCGTTAGCGTGCTCGCCAAGAATTGTAAGCACAGGCATTAAGTTAGCGCACTTTTTCTAGTCTTTTATCGATCAGTTCAATCAATTGGAACTCATAGTCACTCACGTCCCAACAAGCACCACCGAAGAGTAGTAGAGTTCGCCCGGGGAAGGACTACTACCATACCTATTTCTACCGCCAAGCAGCATTGCTGTGTTTCGGTTTGAAAGGTATGTTTGCCGGTAAAATTACAGGCACATGAGGCTTGACATGCCTTAAGTTGATGGACACAGGGCAATAGATCGTATGGCAGTATTCTAAGGTGCGTGACCTACGAGGCAATAATTTGCTATAAGCAATGGTTACCGTAGGCCATAAGCTTGTTCCATCTCCAGGTCGTACAAAGGAAAAAAAAACCAGCCCTTACGACTTGAGTTTGAAAATCTGTCGTATTTTTCTGTGCTTTTCTCCAAAAATAAGAATCTTGTGTGGTAAGAACAGTATATATTTTCATATGAGTAAGTAGATTGTATATACTTTAATATTTTCCATCGTTTTTCGCGCAGTTTAAGTAGCGAAGTCCATACCTTAGGTCTTTACTTCACATAACCACCACCACCAACGACCACCCAAAGAGATGTTCATTCTCCAGTTAAATGCAAGTAAGAAGTGACAGTATGAACGAGTTCAGACGAATAGAACTCTATAGCTGCATATTTGTTACATTAACGACGAGTTATGTAAAAACTAGTTGTACTTACACAGAAATTTTTACACCGAAGTGTTCGCATTACTCGATTTGTGTTTTCCGGTTGTTCATCTGTAACAAAAAAATTACAATTTAGTTTCGTGTCTCACGTGAATGTTTAAATCCAGTATTTTCATTTATTTTTTATGATAGAGATAGGGCAAGAGAGGTGTTGGTAGAAGATTTTTTTTTTCTACAGATATTTTTTTATCAATTTTTGTTTCCAGTTACAGAGATTATTTTACAAAATGATTCAATGATGAAGTCGATTATATTGACTGACCATACAGTTTCGTTTGATAGTAATCATTTGGGACATCCCAAATGATTACTAAAACTTACTGCCTGCGTAACATCAGGCAATGCACTTGCATACAAAGAGCTGAAGATCTGTTTAGGCTAGCTCTAGCTAGAGAGAGAAAAATTAAAAGGATAACCGCAATCCTCCAGATTGCAGTTATGCAAGGAATGGAATGAAATGGGGGAGACCTTTGTCCAGCAGTGGGACAGCATAGGTTATTAAAAAAACCGCAATCCTCCAGTAATCGAGAGGCACCATAAGAAACACTATTTGATATTATTACTATACCAATACTGAACCGTTTGTCAGACGACTTTCTACCGGCTAAAAACTAAACACCTGTTTGGTATTTAAAATTATTAAATTATGAACAAAGTGTTGTACTTGTTACCCAAACGGCAATTAAAAATAATCGATGACAGACTCAGGAACTAATTACACAACCAAATCCATAAAATCGTACCTCTATCAAACTATAATTAATTCGGTAATTGTCTCGGAAATACATAACAGCAATTGAAATACCGCCACTTTAATTGACCAAATCTTACATAAGTTTAAATGTATGTTTTTAAAAAAACATTTGGAACTCCTACGCGTCAAAAATTGCTACTAACAACTAGTGATTTTCTGAATCAAGTTTAATACCGAACGAAACCGATTTTCAGCATTTAGCCTTTAGATTATTAACGAGCCTTATTATAAGATAGAGGTCTTCAAATCACATTTTATCTATTACTCAATTCTATTAACCTATTTCGATCTATGGCGCATTCTCATCATTCAATCTCAAAGCCATCGACTCCAATGCTAATTATTTTGTCAAACATTGATAGCACATTATGCTCATTATCTTCACTAACAAGTCTCTTTTTCGTTGCACTTTCAGTCAGCAGTTCTTATGTCATGACTTTTTGACTCAATTTTAACCAAACGCCGAAAGTGAAGTAAGGCGAACATTCGGCCTTTATCTATAAACACGCAAGAACACATTTAACAATGTATGGGGTGCACAATATTAGTCCCATTCACTTAAACGGTACTTTGGATCGTTTTGTAATCGAAATTGGTGCACTACCATCGAATCTAGAGCGGACTGACACTTTAGAAAGGTTCATAAGCATTTACATGCAATATTATTGTTTTGTTGTACGTAAAGGTGAAGCCTTCTTTTTCGATGTTGTATGAAATCTTTCGATGTTGATACAAAATGCAATCCTTGAGATAAAGGCGATGATGATCTTTAAAGCCTTCTTAGTACATAAAGTGAAATAAGTAAAAAAACAAGTTGTAGCTATTCGACAGATGATATGGTTAAAAAAAAGCCTACCAGACTACCAGTCTTAGCCACTCCTTTGAACTAATCAGCGAATCTTTTGTTTTTCACAGCTTCTAACCAAGTCAGGGTTCCGAGAACAGATCGCTTCCTCGACAAGCGTACAGTAAAGATAGGTGTTGCATCATGATCCTTGAGGTCAACTCCCAACATTGTCTTACCACAATGGCAATTGTGAGAAAGAACCACCACTTGAGACAATAGAACAAACTCAGCAATTAGCAACCAATTAAATATTTGTTTGTGCCTGATCAGCAAAACAAATGAATTAGATGCACCGTGAAATTCAAAACAAATGATTGTATCGCTACTAATTGAATAGGAAGTATTCAATACGATTGGAGATACTAAAACAATCGCTAACAATGCAGTGCACTAGATTCAGGAACACTGATAAATACAATAGGAATAAACTAGACTACAAAATAAATTATATAATATAGGTAAGATTGTGTTGAATAAGGAATTGGCTCTTGTGGACACCACCGTATTCTTAGGTATAACCCTAGATAATAAGCTTCAATGGGGCCCTCAC
Source organism: Philereme transversata (assembly GCA_963924445.1). Taxonomy (NCBI): domain Eukaryota; kingdom Metazoa; phylum Arthropoda; class Insecta; order Lepidoptera; family Geometridae; genus Philereme; species Philereme transversata. The sequence continues at coordinate 24,041,815 of OZ004338.1, forward strand.
ATTGATAGATTGTCGAAGAGACTTAGTTCTGCGGCATACGCAGTCAAAAAGATCCGTCTTTTTACAGACGTAGACACAGCTAGACTAGTTTACTTCAGCTACTTCCACAGCATTATGTCATACGGTATACTGCTGTGGGGGAGCGCTGCAGATATAAACACCGTTTTTGTGCTGCAGAAGAGGGCTGTTCGTGCAGTTTATAATATGGGCCCCAGAGAATCATTACGCAATAAATTTAAAGAAATAAATATTATGACATTCCCTTGTCAACACATCTATGAAAATCTAATGTAAGTTCACAAAAATATTAATTTGTTTAAGAAAAATAGCGATAATCATAATTTTAATACTACAAATATAGATAAACTCGCTGTTGCCACTTGTAGACTCCATAAAGTTAGTAAATCGTTTAAAGGGCAAGGTGTACGCTTTTATAACAAACTCCCAATGATGTACAAAAATTGACAATTAACAAATTTAAAACGTAATTAAACAAAATCTTTATAAAAGAGCCTACTATAAAATATCGGATTATTTAGATGATAGAGAAGCTTGGGATTGAAATTGCTCCAACTCGTTCAAAATGTTACAATTGAGACGTAATTTATTTTTTGTATTGTTATGTATTCTAAACGGATCATTAAAAAAAACAACCAGCCTTGTTTTCTTGCCTTTCTTTCCTGGCTTGGTCGCGAAGGAAAAGGCAGTAAAATTGAGGTTTGAAAGTGATCCTTGTGATTTTAATGAATAAAAATATCTGACTTTGACTTTTGACTTTGGAATGTACCAACGAAATAAAGATGCAAGATTATTCCTCTAATATTTATTACACGTATAGATTCAAAAGTAGCTCTGAGAATTGAGTAGTGTTTAGATCTAGATCCTAAGGACACTATCCAGGGATACTAACCCTTGCACAAGTGACATCAGCGTCGCCTGAAAGTGCGTAGGCGCAAGGTGTGGGAACCGGTCCTCGTGACTCACTTATTGGATAACAATTTTGGTAGTCCGAAACACTTGCGTCACGAAGTTAATCGACTCGGTTTTACTCTCGAATGGTTTACGGTAAACCTAGATGTTACTTTAATTTATAACTTGAACTAAATTTGATTTTAAAGATTGCCATAGCCCGGTTAAGTTATAGCACTTGGCTTTGAATCGGTGTTCAATTTAAATGATTCAAAGCATGATCACTATTCACACTTATGATGGCCGTCATTTAATAATCAATTAGTTACAACACATTTACAACGGCACTTATAAAGCTATTAATAGATTTGATTACTTTATTGCAATAGGTGTTCAAGTTTAATAAAATAAGGTTTTTAATAATACTTATATATATATTTATTATTTGCTTATGTAAGTACACTGTTTATTCAATATTTAATTATTTTTATTAAAAGCTACAATCCTATAACGTTCTCGTGAAATCCAGTCCATCCAAAGGTTGTCTGGAAGAGATCACTTTTAGCGATAAGACTGACACTTGTATTTCTGCGTGTATTGTTTGTTTTTATATTGTTTTTTATTTTAAGTGTGGTTTACAATAAAGCGTTTTCTATCATCTATCTATCTATATAACATTTCGCTAAAAGTCAACTCGTTTAAACTACCAAACTCGACTCTCGACGGATGTGTCATCTACATAGAAGTATAATAAGGTACTTATAAGAACAGGTGCCACGAAGGACCAAGTCATTTCAAATAACACTCTCAGAGAAATAAGTACAATCATTAGTCATTTCTATCAGCTTTCATTGTACCGCGTGGGCGATGGGAGTGACTTGCTTCAAATTCGGTCAAGCAAACATGAACAGGTTGAATAAATACATTGGAAGTAGAGTATGTGGGATATTGGTTCAGGTTTTGTTACATCATTTAGTTGATAGTGAATATGATCAGCTATAATGAGGTTATGTAAACGTATTGAATATTAAAATGCAGCAACCATGTTTTAAAATACAACAACAGACAGCAAGAACAAGACAGCAAGAAGTCCAATAGAAATCTGAAGCACAGAATATTGATGAATATTAACTTGAAACTTGCGAATAGTATTGCTTGAAACAAAACAATAGCAAGATTATTTCTAACCTATAACAATCCTACAGTGACCTTTCGACTGTAAGTACCACAATAGTCTAGCCATTGAAACACTTGACACAATAATGCAAGGTTTCACATGCAGCGTGACTAGATCTTGCACCTGCTACGAGTATAACTATACATTTAAAGACTATTGCTTTACATACTCATGTGTTTTGCTCTCAAGAATTCACTTGTAGCAAATTAAGAGACTCTAACTAAGCCAAGGCCGCGCAGGCATAACCCTGAAATATTCTTTCCTTTAATATAATTGTCCTTTATTGATGGAGCTAAGCGAGATCTCCAAATCAACTTGGGCAAATCTGTCTGTATGTATGTATGTTTGTTTGTCCGAGGATAACTTACGAAGCGTTAATCCGATCATCGTGAAATTTGGTATAAAGTAGGTAGTGATGGCACTATTCTGATGTGACTAAATGAGCTTAAAATGTTGGGGGGTTGTTGAGATATTGGGGTTCAAAATGAGACCATCCGGTCAAATAGCACTATAAGTATAATATAACTATAATAATAAGAGGTATTTGTGAGTACATTCCGACCCCGTTTTTATTTTTACTTTAGTCCTCGTAGTTTTTAAGTTATTAGCCATAATAAAAACTGATCTTTGACGAAATTCACAGGGTACACCAGTGACCCCACAGAGCTGAAATTTGGTATCTGTGTAGCTTTAGTGAGCCAAATATAGGCAAAAGTCTGACATCCAGAATAGTCGTAACTGCAATTTCTACCCCAAAAAAGTATAACTAATTTACATGAACTTCCGTTACCTGGAATTTGAATGAAACTGTAGGTCAAGTAGTATGGTTATGTACTTCTTGGCACTATTTTCATGGTCAAAGCACATTTTTTTTTTGTTATTATTGGAGACTCGCGAGATTTCAGTTCAAGACGAACCACTAGTATCTTTATCAGTGTATTATCTCAAAGTAAAACATGCTTATAATGATATGTTGCTATTATCCTCCTTTCCAACTGCATATACAGGGCACTTATTTCTGAAAAATAGTTTAATCTGAGTCCCATTCCATCTGCTTGTTTAAACTACCACAAGGGGCTCAAGTTGCATTAATCGTGATCATTTCCAGGCAGTGCCCTACACGACAGAGCTAGTGCCACTCCATGACATTGCCTAATGCGGAATGTCCTACTTCCCTCAAGTCTCGAACAATACACTCGGAACCGTTCAGGTAATCTGCATAAACAAAAATCTTCAATACCGAACAATGACTGATGCTGCAAACTTTTGTTTTTAGCGAAAGTCAATACAGAAGGAAACAAACAACTATGGAAATTAGGCAGTTTTCGAAAACGAGGTAATGAATACAGTCGTGAATCGTAGAGACTTCTCCCTTCATTCCCTTTCATTTACCGCTAGTTCTTGGTGACCTGACCTGATGTACAGTAAATCATCTTATTTTAATGGTAGTAGAGAAAGAAAGATTACAGATGTTTTTGAATCAAATTAGATTCATAAAGTTGTTTTTGAACATATGATACACGTCCAAACTCTTTAACCTATTGTTTTGTCTGTTTGTGGTACCTCCAAAATCATGGTGCAATGAGCTATTATGTACCCAAAACCTATGTAATTATTTAAGTATTATTGACGTAACCACAAGTGTTCTATTGTAACCTGTAACTTGTTTGAGTCAATGACTTGAAATAAACTATTTTTGTTTTATTTTATTTATTTGTGTCCCTATGGTTTGAATAAATGAGTATCAGTATGAAGAATCTGTATTTGCGCATCTTCATTAAAACAGTATCGTGATCATGACAAGTTTACGGGTACCTTTAAGTCGAAGTACGAACACGATTCTATTAAGTCTGATGAAACCACTTAAAACACCCTGAGGGTGCTCGTAAAGTTTTGTCGAGTACCTTTTACTGCGCACTGCTAATTGTGTGGATAGCTCGTTGAAGTGAAACCTGCATAGTATTACCAAATACTAACAATGGTTCTACGTCCAAAGAATTATTATTATAAATACGGGATTTATCACGTACCATTTTATTATTTTTTCAATCATCAATATTATAGTCGTAAATCCATAAAACCGTACCGTAAAACGATACGTGATAAATCCCGTATTTATAATAATAATTAAAATAAATCTCTAAAATTCAGTGACTAAAATTCTAAAGAATTGTTTATATTGTTAGTCTTTTGCAAAATAAGAGTTTGACTCTTACTTTTTGCTTAAATTGATAAGTATACAATACCTTTCTAAATAGGTAAACGTATCGGTTCAGCCGATATGTTAAGTATCATGTAACACATTATGTGTTCCTGATGTTTAAATTATCATTAATTGATCGGGCACAATAATATTTTGCAAGAAGCTTGACCTTTTCTTGAATTTTATAGACCCTGCACATTTACACTTATATAACGATCAAGCATATCGACGCAAAACAGAGGTGTTATTATGTATGGCTGTGTGTGTCTGTTAAAAATATTATATCTCAAAATTTCAGCGTTCTGTGAAAAGAGAACACTGATATTTTGAGACTTTATGATGTGCCAAACAATAAAGTTTAATATGAATGTATAGCAGGGATATAGAGTAAACCTCTACTGTCAAAGAAGAGATAGATGGATTTTGTAAAGTTGATATGGTGATAAAAGTAGTAACTGAGTACTGAGATGGCTTCTGATAGAGCGATATGGAAGAAGAGAACATGTAGTGGTGACCCCACGTAATTTGAGATGCGTAATGTGATAAGAGCAGAAAAACGATGATCCACATTTTCTGAGGTGGAAAAAACAGAATCTAAAATGGACATCTATAATGTCGACGTAACTTTCAATCACGTTTACAAAATCAAGTGGGTGCTACTTAACAAGTAATTCAAGTTGCGCAAATTAATCAACGACATAAAAAAAGCTGCAAAACGCATGCGCAAGAGTACCAAGTAAACCCGATTGACGCAAACCGCTCACTTTTTACTTGGAACACGTGTCATGTCCCATTCACTTGTCAATGCTGCTTTTAATTGCAAATAATGGAATTGGTTACAACTTCGATGAAGGAAAAAGTTCACAATTTTATGACCATTTTATGATAATTTATGAATAAGGTGCTAGAATAATTTGACTGATTCGCACACACCGATTTGGTTCTACGTTCTTGATGCATACCGCTAAGGTATGGAACAATAAAAGAATACAACAATACAATCCGTGCCTCTTTAAGGTAAGAGTAAATAGGTTTCTTCTAGATTTTCGTGCTTTATCTTAGACCACATCATCACTTACCATCAGGTGAGATTGTGGTCAAACGAAGTTCTATCCGGTTTAAAAAATACAATAAAAACAGAAAATAAAACTCAGTAGAACTCGACAAGAGACCAATGGACTTAAATGTGGGTTCGTACATCAATAGATTCATCATCATTATATCAGCTGTAAGACGTCTACTGCTGTGCCTCATAGGCCTCCATAGATTTCCAGAACTATCAATCTTATGCGGTCTATAGCCAACGGCTTCCAGCAACTCTTATCAGGTCGTTTTTCCATCTAGTGGAGATCTCTTACGCTGCGCACTTTCCAGTGTTTTCTACATCCTCCAATTGAGAACTTTTCTGCCCCAACGGCCGTCAGTTCTCCGAGCTAATCCTCTTGGCTATGTCTGTAACCTTGAATTGTCATTAATAGATTCCAAAACCAAAAATTATATGTGCTCTTAAGGTGTCAGAAAACAACGCAAGATAAGTATGCAGGCATGTTTAAAAGTCAAAAACATTAGGAAATTAAATTACTATCTCTGCGGCGCAGTGGGCGAATAGCCTGCTGAGACGCAGGAAGTTACCGGTTCGATTCCCGTTACGAGAGAAATGTTTGCATGGACTACAGATATTTATTCCGGGTTTGGTTATTTTTCTATATATTACAAGATTGTATTTACAGAAAAAAAGTATTCTTTTCGTTAACTGGTTCCTATAGAACTAGCTTTACTTAGTTTGAGGCTAGATGTGGCTGTGTGAAATGTTCAGCATTTTATTATTATTATTATTTTATATTTTTTGTATTTATTTATTATATTCAAGAAAGGTGCCTAACGAGTATCACTGTGTGGGTATCACTGAATATAAAGTGTTTTATAACAATTCCTTACAGGCTCATTTTAAATACCACCATACTTCAATCTTGTCACTGTCAAGAAAAGCAGTGACACGACAAATGAGCAGCTAAATAACGAAAACAGTAAATCTGGTATAAATAAGCTCCTCACAAAACCAGAGCTCTATTTCATTATACAGTAACTTGCAAATTACAAATGTCTTATGCTAATAGCTAATGAACTGAACCCACAAATCAAACAAACACCGAGTCGGTCGTACTGATTTGAATTTATTCTTCCCGATTATCGAGAATTATACTCAAAAGACCGGTACAGTTTAAGACAAAAGTTTAAGTATAAAGATGTTAAGGTTTTTTTAATGTTTATATTGATAAGTCTGCTTAGTGCTTTCATGAAATAATTGTTAGGTTCAGGGTTAATCTGTCTACAAAATAACAGATAATAAAGCAATTTTTTTAAGTCTAGGGGGGGGGGATAAATTATACTATTTTTTAGCAAAGTACCTCATACCGTTCCTTCCTCCATAAAGTCATCTCCATCCTGTCTGAGACCGAGAATAGTGCTATTTATAAGTTCAACCATTAATTATGTACCTAGGTTCACGAACAATAAAGAATTATGAATGAATGAAAGGTTGTCTGGAAGAAATCGCTTTAAGCGATAAGACTTTCATTGTAGATACATGTTTTAAGTATCTTTGTTTTTTACAATAAAGTGTCAATTGATATATCTAATAAATAAATAAATAAATAATTGTGGGCATTTCACACTATCTAGCCTCAATGTAAACAAAACTTGTACTATCGGAAACAGATAACTGATATAATACTTATATAATACTTTTTTTGGTAAATACATACTTATAATGCATAGAAAAATACCCAACCCCGGAACAAATATCTGCAGAACATTTGTCCCGCAGCCTCCTGCGTATTAGCCAGCTATTCGCCCACTGTGCCAGCAGTGTCGTGTGTGTTTGTCGTATGTGAGAGATTTATTTTGAATGTGTGTCTAACTAAACTATCCTGGGTGAATATACCCCGGATAGTTTAGTTAGACACACATTCACACACGTTTATGTACATACATACACAGTACATACACGTTTTATATATAATTTCAGATCACTTTTGCCTTCGATTACACCAGAAATTTCACGCGCGTCTCTAAAACGTGATTATGGGTGAAATGTGAATCTCCCACGCCTCGACCTCCCGTGTACATTGACATTTGAAACCCATAGACTCTGCTTTATAGCCAAGCCAATCGACTTATTCCGCCAAAGTTAGTGCTTACTGTAGCTCAACACATGTTCGACGAAGTTAATTAAAGCATACATTTTAAAACGCCTATGCCTACCAAACTTGGGACTACCTCGCACAAACCAGATTTGAAATTTATCTATCCAATTCAAAACCGCCAAGCAGCGTTGCTTTATTTCGGTTTGAAGGGTATGGGTTGCCGGTGAAATAACAGGCACAAGAGGCTTTACATCTATATGCCTCAAGTTGATGGACGCTGGGCAGTGCATCATAGAGCACGTTCCTAAGGTGCGTGACCTACGAGGCAATACTTTGTTATAGTCGATGGCCACCACTTAACACCAGGTGGGCCATTTGATTGTTTTAGCATATATTTTTAAACCCCACAGACGTAAACGCCTATATCCAGCAAACTTAGGATCATCTCGCAAACACTAGCTTTGAAATTTATCCATCCATTTCTAAGATTCCACAAAGGGACAACACTTATATAATATCCTTCCTTCTTTTTGGATCGAAATTACAGAATCGCGACTAAAACTTCGCTCTCTTTTGCCTTTATTTGCTACAGCATATACCTACATAAGTATTATTTCTCCGTGTATATTTATACAAAACCTACTCCGCGTTTTATTGTCCTCTTATAAGATTACGGGTTAAGCGTGTAATTTGAAAGAGTTCTGACCTCCAATCAAAGCTTGAACACAATACACCTGGTAATTTTCGTATAATTCAAAAACCTTTAATTTGTCAGCGAAAATATCTTAAAGTTTATAGCAACAGGTACAGTACTTTCTCAGATCAATACAGGTCTTGAAGAGTTCAAATCGAACAGTCAAGGTCCCAATGACTCCGTTATCGGACCAGCAAACTCACGATATGGAACTTTTGTGATGCACGCCTCAAGTACTAGTCCACGGAATTATAGTACTAAAATACCTGTATATTGTAGTCTTTGTGCCGTGACTGGTTTCCATTGTCTGAGGAAAGTCTACGAGTGAGTCATGTTTTCAACCATCTTTTAGTTTGTATTTGTTCTGACGTAATTATGTGGTTAATATGTTTTATTTATGGTTCAGGAAAATGCTTAAACAGATAATTTGATTTTGGTAAGAAACAGCAAGATTGTGGCGGATGGCACAAACTTGGGGAGGCCTATACCCAGCAGTTGCTGAAGTCGGGTTGTGGATGATAATGATGATAAAATAAATAAATAAATATTGCTGGACATTTCACACAGCGCTATCTAGCCCCAAACTAAGCATAACTGATAGAATACTTATATACTTTTTTTTGTATTTTTACATACTAATAATATATAGAAAAATACCCAGACACGGAACAAATATCTGTAGATCATGCAGACTTTTGTTCCGTGGCGGGAATCGAACCCGCTACTTAGATTTTTGAGACGATATAATTGTCAATATAATCATAATGACGATATAAACAGCCGATGTCATTTATTGACTATATCAATGTAATTTAAAATTTTTTTTTGACTAGCAACGGAATTCCTATAGACTCGCAAACATCACCGTGTGCTAAAGAATTAGTTTGAATAAATTAATAACCAACCCTGGCTTCTATGGCTTTACATAGTTTTAGCCGTGACTGTCGCCTTAATGTGCCCTCCGAAGTACGATAAGATGATGATAGCTTTAGCCCAAGTATGAGCGCTAGTACTATCATTGAAACTCTGGTGTCCAGGACAAGATGGAATGCTCATTTCAGCTAATACTTCCTCGAATACCGATTGATATTAGTTACGTCTGTCGTGCTGGCTAATGTTTTACTCTAGATTTATGGTACCATTCGTTGGGTGATGGAAACGGGTGTTCGCTCGCTGGTTGTTTATTATTAATGTGAGAGGTTTAACTGCCTCTGTTCTTGGATGAGACTTCCGTAGTATTTATCACAACATCGACGTAGTTATTATTTCTTGACAAAGAGCGAGATCAAAAATCATCTGGATGGTTGAATATAATCGAACAATCTTGTAACTCATATTTATAATTTAATCTTATGACTGCATTCTGAAGTTATTGAGCCCAATGTGTGTTTGTGTCCCAATGACAAAGTGAGTGTAATAAAACAATGTTCTCATAAAAATTGATCGAGCGAAGCGAGATCTCCAAATCAGCTTGGGCATATCAGCGTTGTATGTATGTATATATTTATGATTGTATGTGTGTATATTTGTTTGTCCGAGGATAACTTTCGAAGCGTTTATCCGATCATCATGAAATTTGGTGTACAGGTAGGTAGTGAAGGCACAATTTTGGCGTGACTTAAGGAGCTAAAAATGTGAGGGGTTTGTTGATGTATTAGGGTTCAAGTGGGATAAAAAAAACAAAATGGGCCTATCTGGTCAAGTGGCACGTCTAAGGCTAAGTTCATATGAACGCGCGGTACAGCGCGGTGTAAGATCAAACTAAATCAAACTACTCGTCCACATTACCGCGCGCTACCGTAGCGCGCGGTAATGTAGACGATAAACACTATTTAGTTTGATCTTGTACCGCGCGGTACCGCGCGGTCATATGAACTTAGCCTAATAAAAGGTCTTTGTGAGTACTTACATTTCGACCCCGTTTTTATTTTTAGTTTAAACTGTAGTTTTTAAGTTATTAGCCATAACAAAAACTGGGTACACCAGTGACCCCACAGTACTGAAATTTGGTATGCGTGTACACAAATATAGGCAAAAGTCTGAAATCCAGTATAACTGCAATTTCTACCCCAAAAAAGTGTAACGAATTCACATAAACTCCCGTTAAGTACCTGTAATTTGAATGAAACTGAAGGTCAAGTAAAGTGGCTATCATTTCGTGGCACTATTTTGTTAGTCAAAGATTACGAATATTTTTTTTGTTTTTATTCGAGACTCGCAAGATCTCAGTTCGGGGCGAACCACTAGTTTCAATAGAATCACCATACCATAAGAAATAGCCTCAATCTTAAACCTAATACACACCGTCGTATTAATGACGCCTCTTTAACAGCATCGTGAAATGTTCACACATACAGTTAATACTGCTATTCTAATTGCTTGGGTCCATAGATTGGGTTTCCTGTATCATAGTTTACGATAATAAAATAAATATTTTATTAAGAACACTATGTTTATGGCTTGTAATTTTAATGGCTGGTGAAATGGCGTGCTACTTTATAGAGATTGATTTCAGAGTTTTAAAAGGTAGTTAAGATGCCATGTAAACAAACATTACTTAACATTTTTACAACAACTTTTCCTTTTTCGTTGAAAATAAAACATATTAAATCATTGCTCATTAGAAATGTAGATTCGTACCTTCTAGACTTTTAGGCCTTCTAGAATAAAGAAAGAAAATAAGTTTATTTGACACACACACAGGAAATACCACAAAGTACATAGATAACAGAAAACACAGGTAACACACAAGAAGATGAAGAATATGTACGTACATAGGTAGGCGACTGCGTTTTAGTAAAACCCGTACGTAATTAGAATTTGAACTTCGAATAGGTTGGGCCACAGAATTGATAAAACACCAGGATACGCATTCAGCTGTAATTGCAAGCCGTGCGCTGTGTCCATAAAACGAAACCTGCGTCCCGCGCCCACCTCACTGAGTTGCAGGTAGCTGATATTGAAAGAGACGTTAGGACAATTTGATTATACTCTACGTCATTTAAATGACGATTGTCGTATGTAGAATGAATAGCTGATAATGCTAACGCGTCTTCTGCCAGACTTGGAAACAGATCCCTGATACTCGTACACGTCTCGCAGTGCAAAGATCTCGTTGATTGCTTTGTCTGGCTATGAGATAACTGCATATTACTGCCGTGCCGATAAACCGAGCCAATACAAAAAGGAATAAAATCTTCAGAAAATTAAAGATTAATAATTGGATCTCCGTAGTCCTCAGTGTCAATAGTTCTTCGACACTATTGTTTAGGTCAGTGAACTTTAAGTGGGTAACTTTTATATCAATAAAATTGTGAAAGAATCAGTATGCAAAAGTTTTAGTTCAGCATGCAGAAAATCATTACGCCATAAGTTTAAAGAAATAGATATTATGACATTCTCTTGTCAATACATTTATGAAAATCTGATGTATGCTCACAAAAATATTAATTTGTGTAAGTAAAATAGCGATAATCATAATTTTAATACTAGAAATAAAGATAAACTCGCTGTTGCCTCTTGTAGATTCCATAAAGTGAGTAAATCGTTTAAAGGGCAAGGTGTACGCTTTTATAACAAACTCCCAAGTGATGTACAAAAAATGACAATAACAAATTTAAAAACGAAATAAAACAAAATCTTTATAAAAAAGCCTACTATAAAATATCGGATTATTTAGATGATAGAGAAGCTTGGGATTGAAATTGCTCCAACTCATTCAAAAATGTTACAATTTAGACGTAATTTATTTTCTTTATTGTTATGTATTCTAAAAGGATCATTAAAAAAAACAACCAGCCTTGTTTCTTGCCTTTCTTTCCTGGCTTGGTCGCGAAGGAACAGGCAGTAAAATTTAAGTTTCAAAGTGATCCTTGTGATTTTAATGAATAAAAGATTTTTACTTTGACTTTGCAACACGGTTCTATAATTTTTAGTTCTGCGTGCAAATGTTTTTATCTATTAGTTCTAAGATTTGTTAGTTTCCGCTAAGTGCTTAAAGAGCATTCATAATTGAACACATAAAACATGAGTTTCTACTTACGCAGCATCTAACCCTAGCTAATTTAAAGGTAAATAAGCTTCCTTATTTACCTTCTTGTTTTAACCAAAACGTGCGTAAGCCTCGGTTTCCTAGGGAGTTGTGAGCGGTAACTGCTTATTAAGATTCTTATCAACCACATCCACTAATATTCTTTTGTAATTCTGGTCACAAAAGGTAGGGTGGGGGGGTCGATTCAAGCAGAAAAAATCGATACCAGAGTATTCATTTCATATGCAGATTTAGTCAGTCAATATTAACCCATCAGGCTTTAACTTTCGCTTGGCCGTCCATCAATCTATCGGAAAGATAGCTCAATTCATTATTCTCAAGTGACAGCTCATTACTTGTTTCAATTCATTGCATTGTCCCCAGCTCATTTACTTATAATTAGTCATCATCATATCAGCCAGAGGACGTCCACTGCTAACCATAAGCCTCCCCCATAGATTTCCAGAGCGACCGAACTTGTGCGACCTGCACCCAACGGCTCCCAGCAACCTTTAACAGGTCGTATTTCCATCTTGTGGGGGGGGGGGCGTCCAACGCTGCGCTTAATTAGTAATTAGTATGCGCAATTAACTTTGCCGTAAGTACCAATAACATCTTCAATCCGACTTGCAGCATTTAATGTGTCTTTTGATTAGTCGAAAAGAACAGAGATTGATAATTTTAAAATTAATTTACCTTAAAACTAATTCGGATAAGATTTTCCCGTCTTTATCTCCCTCAGCTAGTGTAGTGATACGTGACTCATCTCATTACAAATGGTCGGCATAGGTAGTGTTATTTTGGGTCAATGAACCTGAATGATAAGTTAATATGGATATGCCCCGGGATTTATTCCCCGAATCCCGGGGGTATTTTTCTGAATGTCGATGCAAATGAAGTTTATCTGTTTAAGATACCATGAGTACGCACGACGACATATCAGACTACTAATAAACCGAGTCCTCACCTCACCCGCGATAAGCTACAAAAGCGTGAGAGAAAGGGATGACTTTAGTGACCAATACAACATGTATTTGCATAAAGCTGAATACTTACTATATAAAATAAGAATTCTGAAATACTAAAAGACCTGTTAAATAAAATAAAAATATATTTCCCGGGATTAAGAAGGCATATCCACACACCAGTACTCATTACCAATTCTGAAAACACAGATGTCTTCTCTGCGTAATCGCTCGTAGCTATTAATCCTAGCCTTAGGCGCAGAGTTTAGGAAGAAAAAAATCATATATTCCATCGACCTCAATTAGATTGTGTCACACCTGACTACTTTCGATTACTTAAATACTTAATACAAACAAACACCGCCCAGATGCGATAGCCATTTTCGTACTGAATAGACGATAATGGTTTTGCTAGTAGATTAGAATCTTTTTAATGAAATCGTAAGTGCTTCGCGACCATTTTTGGTTGCGACGATTGAGACTTGGCTTTTGCTTGCATTCACTTTTATGGGATCCAACTGGGGTTATCGGATTTATCAATATTGATTACAATTAATTCTACTTTCTTTAAACAAATTGTTTGTATGGTCAAACTGATTTCAATTGCATTGATATACTATGGAGTTGACATGCCAAAAGTTTCAGTAAACCTAGATAATATATTGTTGCATTTATAGTGTCGTACGTGCTTGAACAATACATATGTGTAACAAAATAATTGTCAATCAAGGTGTTTTGCTTAATTTGTTGTAGGATGAAAGTGAGTGAACTACTCTAATCTCGGTCATTTGCAACTCGATTTCGTTTTACACAAAAACTATCGGCGCAATTTCGAACTCGCATATCGCGAGGTCAGGCTCTTAACTTTTGGCTAGACACGAACGATAATGTCAACTGTTGCGAAAGTCACGAGAATTGTACTAAATCCCATTCGCGGGCAAAACGGCCGAATTTAGCCAGATAATTCGCCTCAATTACTGTGGTGAAACAGAGTTTTTCTTGTTTTGTTTTTGTGTGATTGTGCGGTTACCGTATTTGGGGTTCTGGGTCAGAGTGCGTGCGAAAACAAACTGTACTGTATAATACGTAACGAATTATACCGTTTGGCGTGTTCGCGTTTTTGTTATCGTTTTTCATCCACTTGATAATGAGTAGAATAAAACTTAAACAAACTTAATTTGGATTTTCATTAGTAAAATTCCACGCACTACGCAGCTCGGTTAATTTTTATATTTCGCCAAGTGGACACACTTAATATTCATTTCCAAAAATAGTTTTTTCAGTGAATGCAGAAAATTGCACTAGTCTGGGGTTAGCACACGCATCATTATACAACAGAAAAAATAACTAGTTATTGTACGAGTAGTAATTAAAAGTTAATTATCTAGAAACTGGATGTCACTGGATCTAATCGAATGGTCGATTGAATTTACGCTTTCGTGCCCTTTTAATTCTAGGACGTGATTTGCCAATAAATCTTATGACTCTGATATTTATTTCTAAACAATTATTTCCATGAGTACTTTATTGTCTTAAAGTCGCAACTTTTCTATATATTAGGCAAATGATACGCAGGCTCTGTGATTATTTACTATTTTAGAGAATCTTAATTTATTTCAAACAATTGCAATTTTACTCCATCCATACCAATATTATAAATTCGATAGTAACTGTCTCTCTGTATGTCTGTTTGTTACGTTTTCAAGACTAAACGTCTGGACCGATTTGGATAAAATCTGGTATACAGTTAGATTGTGACCGGGATTGGGACATAGGCTACTTATACGCGACTGCGCAAAAGGAGGGTAATGTTTTTATTGACAAAACACGCGCGCGAAGCCACGGGCGGCAGCTAGTAGGACTATAAATAGTATAAAGAAGCAGGGGAGCGCAAAGTTGGCCAGACCAGTCTAACAAAGTAGCTATATGAGTTTGTTGATAGGCATATTTATTTTCCACTTGAGAACAATCAATTCACTTACCAACAGTTAATTATAAACTCAATTGCTAGTTATTAACAGTTATTAAACATACGCAATAAGTTATTACGAGACAGTTAATAATTCTTTGGCAAACGACGTACCCTTTCTCCTATTTATTCCTTAAGGCTGCCGATAGATCAAATTATGGAAAGACGCTTTTAAACAATCTCCTAGAATTTCCAAACAGATAAAAACTCCTATAAAAATACTTTAAAAAACTCAAAATAATATTTAGATAAATTATGCTTCTCAAATTCTTCAAAAAATACAATAGGTACATACATCTATTTAGATTCTTATTTAAAAGCGAAAATAATAATTTGTATTTCTGCAAATCAATAAAATTGCTCCCAAATATTTTTTTATTCATCACAAGAATCACATTAACAGGTACTTTAGTTTTATCTATTTCTCTTACAATATAATTTTCAGAATCACCAGGGTATTATGAAAGAGTCTTAACAAAACGGAATGCGAATCTACCACCCGCTGATTCAACTACTGCCAACTTTGAAACAGCTAATGCCAGTCCTATTTCGTCCTCATTCCCACCTATACAATAAATAATTAAATACCAATGGATAATCAAGTTCAACGTGTTTGTTGAACATTTACTTAAGCTTGGCTTTGTTTATTCAAATGTTCCAGTGAATCTTTCTTGCGTGTTCAGTCACTTTAGGTTTGATGGAGTTACCTGAATGCAGGGTTTATTAACCTGGGGTCCATGGAACCCTAAGGAATTGTAACCGATTAGATGAGAAAGATGATATACGCATTGCGTTGTCCAAGACAATTCCTCAATTTAACGTGCGTACTAATCAAACTGAAGCAGCAGCAACTATCTCGCTGACCGTTACGCGGTACATCTTTACTTTATTTTCAATAATAAATAAAAGATACCTGTTTTCTTAAATACCTTGTTTTACATCCCTATATATTATATCCAATATAAAGATTGGAAGGGGTCCGCTAAATTTTATGAATGTTGCCAGAGGTCCATCACTTTAAAAAGGTTACGAAACCCTGCTCTAAGACACTTCTGAGGGAACCTAAGATCGACAATTGATGATGAATCGATGAAGAGATTCAGTGCGTCGCGGATATGATTCTTCTTACATAAAGAAACCATGGCTAGGATCACACAACAATCCTTAAAGGCTATTGGATTTAGGGAGTCCAAAGCTGAGACTATGAGCATTAAGTCCTCGTTTTGGAAACATTTTTTTTGTCTAATAAAGAATTAAATAAATGAATTGCTCCCATTATAGGGTTAATTCTTTTTCATCCATCAATACTATGGAATTTCTCAATACTCAGTTTGAAGCCGAACTAACTCTTTATTCACAGCCTATCATGGTACCAACTTACACAAAAATGGATAACGTTAAGCAATAAACAATTTGAAAATCTTTAAAACTTTAATGAACTTTATTCTTTTAACGATTTTCTAAACTAACGTTACAATTTTACAATTTTTGAAATCTTTAACTTAAAGACGAACTACATTCTGCCACGAGAAAAACAAAGAGAACAATCCAATCTCAGGACAATAAAATAATTCAGTGCATTATGAAGTCCATTACAGAACCATTATTTATTATCATCCCTGTTCCAGCACATACGGACATTCACATCCAGCAAATTATAAATGCTAATCGTCCGCATGCGATACAATGGCGAGAGGACGCTATGATAATAAGGCGTACAATACTATGCGTTCACATAAAAAGCCGGTTTTATTGTAGCTAACTGCGTGTATCAGCGCCGAGGTTTGCCTTAAATGATTATATCAGTTCGATCCTAATAGATTCTAATGGTAACTCCTTCCTAAGCTAGAAATCTTAGTCTTCTGCCATTAAATTGATGTGACGGGGTCAGTTTTTCAAATGGAGAATTTGTTAGTGGATGTTTATGATCTAAGTTCGTGATGTCGTCGTGTTCTTGTTTAATCGAAGCTGTTTGTGGTTCTACAAATAACCTGTAATAATAATCGTAGGAAGAGAAACAAGTGGGGTGTGAGCATGTGTCTTAGAGGAACGCTCCTTTCATGCTTATTATTTTGCTTTTTAGGGTTCCGTACCTCAAAAAGTAAAAAGGAACACTTTTAAGATCACTCTCTTGTCCGTCTGTCCGTGTGTCACCACGGATTTTCTCAGGAACAGGTGGGCCTAGCAAGTTGAAATTTATACCAGATGCTAAGGTCTATAGTCCCTATTAGGTGTATAAAAATCAAGATCCTGAGTCAACACGATAAAAAGATATGGGCAAATTTAGATTTTCGCGAAAACTTGTAAGTACCAAAATGTACCTTAATTTTCAACTTAATTTACTTTTCGAAAATTTCCCTTTACTTGTGCAGCCTTGTTTTTAACCAAACCATACCAGTTCTAGGTCAACTGGAAGTACCCTATAGGTTTTGGGTCGAAAACCTATATGGTAGTTCCCGTTGGCCTAGAATCACGAAATTTGGCAAAAAGCAAGGTCACAAACATCACAAATAAAGGAAAAACTCCATAAAATAAATAAAGTTGAAAATTACAGGGTGTCCCCATATATACATAGTTGACGCCGATTAAGATAGTTCTCTGAGTTGTATGGGCGTTCATACAATTTAGAGGACTAGCTTACTCGGCACCAATTGCAATTAAAATTGTGCTATTGTGTGAAAGAAAATATTTATTGCAATACTAGCAAACCCGGCGAACTCCGTTTCGCCACCAGATGGCTTCGTTTTATGTAACATTTCGTTTGGTGATTAAAAGAAGAATTTTTTTTTGTTTCATATTTGAAAAGGAAAATTTTTATTTCATTTCACAACAGTAATGAATTCATTTTGATTACAAAAATGAAGTGTAATTTAGTTGAACTTCTCTAAGTAAATGAAAGTGAATCCAAAGTAAATACTGAATCGAAGCGTTATACGTGTCCGCAAATTATCCGTTTTATTGAAGTGCTCTTTGGTAAACCACATTTTTGGTTTTTTGGTCTGACGTTAACACAAACAAAGCGGATGGTTTGCCCATGTGAAAAACAATGGTTTTCTAAATTTATCCCGCATACACTAAGCGATTGGCTGCGACTTGTTAATTGTCATTGCGAACGCAAGGCGAACTGGAAATTGCAATCGTTTGAAGTCAAACGGAAGATCAGTCGGAATCATTGGTATTCGAGGAATACATACATTTTCACCTGCGTACTTTCTGTTAATAATGGTTGCCTCAATCAAATTCGGCATAAGTCTTTTTACCGAAAGTCGAGTACCGTTGCAAAGTCGCGGTGGATTCAAATTATGCAATATCATAATAACTGTACCAACTTTGAGTTGCAAGTTATGTGGTGGAAATCCTGGTAACTCCAGGGAGTTCAAAAACTCCGTTGGATAATTGACTACATCATCGGGATTTGTTATGGAATCAACGGATTTGTATGTCACCAAATCGCCAGCAATTTTTGATTGAATGGTGAAATTCAGTGCGTGTATATCATTATTCTTTGCGGCAAGACTTGCTCGTTGACTTAACCAAGCATAATTCTGATAATTCTCACTAATGTTTGGGAAAACATTATCGCTAACCACTAATATGAGAGTTCAACTTCAAAATGATCAAAGTGCTGCACAATTTTCCAAACAATTGTTAGCTGTTGGAAATGGAAAAGTCCCAGTTGATGCGACATCTGGATTAATTACTCTTACCAACGACTTTTGCCGATTTGTAGACTCTCAATTAGGCATCGTACAAACGATGTGTCTCGTTTACACGATGCATGATATTGCTTCTTCGCTGAACGACAATGTCTCGCGATTTAGTTGGATCGCCAACAATAATTGCAGCAACATCATTAACGGTGGGTGCATTGAATCTTCGCACATGTTCACCTGTTGGGGTACAATCCGCTCTTATGACAAATTTGTACGTATCCGATGGCATTCGTTCCAATGCTGTTTTGAACATATTAACCACAGCATTATTAGCGTGAAAAAATGCTTGCAACTGTACAATAATTCGTCTCTTTAACTGTTGTGTTCCCTGTATATTGCACCGCACATTCAGCTGATCCACCATCGACGAAATGAAATATATTTGCAGAAATTGATGCGGTTCATCTGGTGTTGGCACCATTGAACCATGCAAATGATATATTTGTCCTTGTATCTGTAATTGCAAACAATCATTTGTTGAAGAATACGGTGTAACTTCTGATCGTGTGATGGTGTAGTGTGTGGTGTATATGTAGTTGTTATGTGTTGCAATTCATTGTGTTGGTGTGAGTGATTGGTTATGTGTGTTGTATCTTTTACCTTGCAAGTCGGCATGAAGCCGCCTTCTCGAATGATATTAGCTCCAAAGGAAGTCATGCGAAAGCAGTTATTGTATTCAAGGATGTGTTGAAGAAAATGGCTGGAATCGGGATCACTTCCATCGAACAATGGTTTCAGTGGCTGTGGTGGTGTAAGTAATCGATCCAGTTTGACTTTTCCACTTGCGCAGCACAATCCAGCCGTTTCTCTTTTAAACTTTAATGCATTGCAATATCGGCATATAGTCGTCATTGGTCCAATATCTAAATTTTCATCATCACTGTAGTTCGCAGTGGGATCATATTGGAATGCCAAGCGAATGTATGATGCCAATGATCTTCGTGTGCTCACGCGTTGTCTCAATCGGGCATTTTCTCTTATTATATTTTGTCTTTCTTCGCTTAAGTTCTGTGAATACACTTGTTGCTGGCTTGCATGTCTTGTGCGGCGGCCGATGTTCGCACGTCGTCCTCTAGGCATTTTGGACTATGGACAAAGTGGTGAATTTAACCTCAAATGCACGATCCAAATAATTTACACAGTTAAACTTACCACCTTAAAGATAAATGCCTGCTGTTGAAATTCAATAAAAAATTGCACAATACACGTGATTGATTTGATGGTTTCCAATTTATATGTTAGGAAACGAATAACTTATTTATTTTTTTTACTTTTTTTTCACAATTTCACAGTGAACACAATACCGGTTTGTCACATGAAATTAACTGAGCAGAGAACAATGAGTAGCTGTCAAACAATGTATCACGCACCGGCGCCATCTTCTTAAAATATTGGTTTGTAGTACATGCTATGTATCAGAGATGGCGCTGTATGTAAAAAAGAATTTCCCGCTTTTCTGTTGAAATTTTCCTGAATTTTCTTTGCTATAAACCTCACGGAGCCCGAGACCTTTCCAACGAATGCAAAACCGTGGAAATCGGTTCGTGCGTTCTGGAGTTATAGCGTCAGGAAGGAAAACCCGACTTATTTTTATATAGTAAGAAGATTATGCTCGTGTGCGCAGAACATTTTACAATAAATACTAAAGCGACCGTTACACTATGCACTTCCCAATTTGTTGAGCATAATTTTTATAGATAATGGTACTGAACCCTTCGTGCGCGAGTCCGACTCGCACTTGGCCGGGTTTTTTCAGTAGAGTTCAACAGATATTTTAGAAGAGCCTTAATTCCCACAAACTAGTTACAGTAAAATTATGTAAGTTCTAAGTGCTGACAATCTGCGACAACCTGCTTTATCAGTGTAAGTTCCTCTTACCATACAATATTAAATCAGGGCCAGTTTAGAAGCAAGAGCCGTATCCGAAAGCAAGTTGGACCCCATAAATCATAGCTAAACGTATCGACAGAGAATGCATATTGAATAAAGCACCCACTTTATCTGTTTGAATGTTTAAAGCTGCATCTACATTTAAGATTTTGAACAAGCAGAATTTTTCTACAGACAATTTTACCGAAAGTCCTTACCGCCTGCGTTGCGTATTTTTAAAGCGAAAAAATGTTTTTGATAAAAAGTTACATTGTAGACATAGCTTTAAATGTATAGTAGACTAAAAATATGACAGACCTGAACACAGACTTCGTTAAAAGCTGTTTGAAATTAAATAACAGATTGAGATAAATAAATCTCATAATTGGAGTTCATTAATTGTATCAGAGTTATTGAATTGATAAAATGAGTTATTGTAAATATCAGATACGCCAGTTGAATAATCCCTATCTTGATAGATTAAAAGCTTTGCAATTTCACAATACGATATTCAACTGCTACGAACTAGTACGAATTAGAAAACGATGCAAGTTTCAACGGAAGGGATACGCCGACCTTTCCCTTGGCCATAGGATATTTCAACATAACTCAATAATTCATAGCAATTGAATGGCCATCGTTTATCTTTCAATGCGCAAAACCTGGTAAATACAATCTCGTGTGTCCCGTGAGAAATATTACGCCCTAGGCCGACCACAGAGCCAATACCACAATGTAACTAAAGTTGACTGGAGACCTAGAACTATAGCTAAATAGGCTCGGCATATTTAAGGCTTGCTTTAGATACAATTGGATTAGATAAAGATAAGATAAAGATAAAAAACGGGTATTTCGTCACCAATGTATGCAGAAATTGAATGAAATCTTAAAATTAGGCGTAGGCTAAAAGATAAAGCGTCCAAAATGGCACTCAGCATATGCTATGGCAGATTCGCTCGGTCAAAGCGCTGGTCTTCCGTGGTCGCCGTGGCTGTGGATAGTGGCTACTGCAATCTACAGGCACAATATCGACGTGACTATAGCTACCTTGTACCGAAGTGTAATATAAATACATCTTATGTGACCAATATTGTTCTATTATGTATGATACATAAAAATTATATAAATATAAACTGAATAACGGATTAACTAGTGGTTCGCCCCGAACTGAGATCTCGCGAGTCTCCGATTAAAACAAAAACATATTATTTGTAATATTTGACTATCAAAATAGTGCCACGAAAAAATAACCAAAAACATGACTTATAGTTTCATTCAAATTACAGGTAACGGGAATTCATGTAACGTGGTTACATTTTTTTGGGGTATAAATTGCAGTTATTCTGGATTTCAGATTTTTGCCTATATTTGTGTCACTTAATCTACACGTATACCAAATTACAGCACTGTGGGGTCACTGGTGTACCCTGTGATTTTTTTCAAAGTTCAGTTTTTGTTATGTCTAATACCTTAAAAACTACAAAGTTTAAACCTAAAATAAAAACGGGGTCAAAATGTACTCACAAAGAAATTTTATTAAACGTGTCACTTGACCGGATAGTCCTACTTTCATTTTTTTACCCTTCTTGAACCCTCGACAACCCCCCAACATTTTTAGCTCATTTAGTTACACCAAAATTGTGCCATCACTACCTACAAAATTTTACGATGATCGGATAAACGCTTCGAAAGTTATCCTCGGAAAAACAAACATACATACATACAGCGCCGATTTGCCCAAGTTGATTTAGAGATCACGCTCCGCTCGATTAATTAGCACTCCACATATCATTTCTTTCTTAAGAAATGCCTGACTAAGCTGAGGATAGTATAAATGCTGGGCAGGCCTACTCCATCTCAGATATCCCAGATACTGCAGTCGTTGAAATCCATTGAAAAGTTGTCTGGAAGAGATCGGTTTTAGCGATACGACACCAATAGTACTAAATCTATTTGTAAAAATGATGTTCTGTATTTTATTTTGGTTTACAATAAAGAGTTATCTTATGTTACCTAGCGATGGCTGCAACTTGCCACCGGGCGCTGTATAAATCATCTTCAAGTGATAGATGCCTCAGTGTGGGTACACATGGATGGTGGACGATATACATTAATGTATGTATATAAGTTTTTTTGAGTTTATTGACAACCTCCGTGGCGCAGTGGGCGTATAGCCGGCTGAGACCCAGGAGGTAGCGGGTTCGATTCCCACCGCGCAACAAATGCTTGCATGATCTACATATATTTGTTCCCGGTCTGGATGTTTTTCTATATATATTATAAGTAAGTATTTACAAAATAAAATTATATACAGGGTGTGGTGTAATGAGTGGATAATAGGGTACCTGCGGGTAGGGGCCATTGTGGCGGTTCAGAAAAATATTTGTTATGCTCAGTAAAAGTGCCTCGGTTTTCGAGATATTCGACATTTTCGAAATTTAAGAAATATTTCACCCTTCGTCACTATTTTTGGCGCCAAGACTGCAAATGAATTTTTTTTTTCTATCTGTTTTTTGGATAGTATTCTTGGATAGATGTGCTATCGAATGGAAACTATTATTTTTATAACACAAGCACAGTTATGTTTTTAAAATAAGATTTCACTAAAATTTTACTTGCTTTCGTTTGTTTTCCTGACCTTTACCCTTCTGTGGTGTAAAAAAATGTATGGTCACTTGAATGCCAAATTTTAAAAAAATTAGCCTATTTCAAAGAGATTCCGAAATGGTATATTACATGGTATTTCCACAAGTTGATTCAAAAGTAATTCCTATTAAAATGGGTAGAGCTAATTATTATAAAATTACAAATAGTACTAAAATTTACTTCATTACTTAAAATCACCTAAAAACGTTAGTTTAAAATTCGGTAATGAAATAAAACGAAACAATAAATTTTAAATGCATTTCATTTATTAAATTTACTATTACAAAAGGTGTTCGAAAAGGCCACCACGTGCTCTGATGCATGCTTTGCACCTTTTGATAAAAGATCTTTTAATCCTGTTCGCAATTCTTTGCTCTGTGATTTTCTGAGCAGCTAATCGCACACGCTCCCGTAGCTGGTCCACTGTATTGATTGGGTCTTTATAAACCTTTTCTTTAAGGCATCCCCAGTAAAAAAAGTCCAATGGGTTGAGGTCTGGTGAACGAGGTGGCCACAAAATTGTACCCAATTGATTTTCTGAACCGCCACAATGGCCCCTACCCGCAGGTACCCTATTATCCACTCATTACGCCACACCCTGTATATGTAATGTATCAGTTATCTGGTTCCCATAGTACAAGCTCTGCTTAGTTTGGGGCTAGATAGCGCTGTGTGAAATGTCCAGCAAAAAAAAAGTCTACCTGAATATTTACATTTATAAGTCTACTTCTTTCTCTAAAACATCTCAAACGATGGGATAAATATTTGAGCTGCGAGTTTTATGATGCCAGGCGTCTAACAACCTAGCATACATAAGACATACATTTTCGCATACGCGTCTTCGCAGTGGCATGCGTGTGCAGTGAACCTAAACCACACAAAGACTACAAACAGTAAAGTAATAAATTCGAAGTAATTTTACCACAAATGACTTGAGTGAGGAAATGCGGGTTCATTTCAATCGAGTAACAGCATCCTGTTCCTGAGAAAATAAGACTGGCCTTAGTTTGCATTTACGATCATATTTTACGATGCATGTATTTAGCAGAATTATTGTTAAAATAGACAACAATAATTATGAAATTCTACTGACACGCAGGATTTTTTTCTTTCACCTTTGATAAATTGCTGATGGATGGAAGAAGAAAGTGAGGCCTTTGTCCAATACAAGGGATCCAGTAAACTCATTTCGATAAGGACCGCTAGAACGAATAGTTTCGCGTTGAATCGACCGCCGACAATTACTTAGATTCGGAAATCAATAGTTTGTATTGCATACCCATTGCCAATTAAGATGTTGAAAGGCAAAAAATGCCACTGCTGCGTAGTCCTAAATACTTTCGAAATTCCTACTTAAACTAATCAGCAATATCACAAACTATTTATATTTACTACTCAAAGCATGTACAAACTAACAGTTATCTCTCTCACATACAAAATAAAGGCCCAACAAATCCAGCTAAACACCGTATTCAAATATATGTCCAGGAACGTAGGAGTTAGGACGGCTTCCTTCGTCAATGGCAGGAACGAGTGGACGGACCACCTGTCTTCCACGTCGACTTAACATAACGAACTGTTATTTATAGAGGGCTAGCTTTTACCCGCGACTTCGGTCACAAACAACAAAAGAGACTGGGCAAACTTGTATGGCGAATGGTCCGTAATAGCGTCGCCAGATTTATGTCATTTGAAACGCTCTTCAAGCTTGTTGTATTCGGTGAATGTCATATTTCTGACACACCAGCGAAGCCCATAAATTTTCTTTTCTATAGAAACGCAGTTCTGCAAATCTCTAACCTGAATTTAAACTCACTATTAATATTATGCATAATGCAACTAGTCTCAAACTTTGTGAATATTCGCTCGGACCGTGATCGAATTAGGATAGTTGCATGTAAAATAAAAAAATTAAAAAAACACATCTTTAGAGTAGAAAAAAGTAAAAGTTCATTTATTTTTTAACTTATAAATATTTGTAGGTTTTACGAGTAAGATAGAGTAGAGTAGATTGGTGCCAAATATGGCTCGCCCTCGCAAGATGCCATAAGATAAGATAGCTGAGAACCACTCCAGTTAAACCAGCTCTACCAGTTTCTATAAAAAACACGTCTGAATCGGTCCATCCGTTCGGGAACTACGATGCGACAGACACACAGATAGACATAGGCATCAAACTTATAACACCCCTCTTTTTGCGTCAGGGGTTAATAAAAGCGGATGCTATTTCGGATCCCGTTGTATCTAAATTTGCAGGATAAATTTAATGGTAATTTCACATCGACATGGGAGTCGTTCTAACAATACCAACCACTAAGGGCGACTTGTGCAACGACGTCTAAACGTATTTAGTGGCTAAATATGATTTAAGGAGTTGTTAAATCACACAAATACGTCAAATTTCAAATCATACAAAAACATGTTTAATCGCTAAATATCTTTAGGATCGTTGTGCATGCCGGGCTAAGTGCTGTATTTCACCAATGACATAATACTGCAGGTTGACTGAGTTGCATCGAACCACAACACAAACATACAACTGCACTTTCGCATTTATTGTATGTGTGTAATGTTCGTTAGTAGCATTTTAGAGTGGGTGTTTACTGTTTAGATAGCAGGTCTGACCGCTGACGCGATGTTCGTAAATAAAAGTCGATAGTTCCAGCCCAGCTTATCTTACAGTAAGTAGTCTACAATCTAGTAAATTGCATTAGCTATAGTTTCTGAATTCATTACCATGAATTGAAGTATTGCTTGAAATCTAACGGTATATTACTGATAACTTAACATAAGTTATTATTACATAACATAGCGAATTCAACTATAACACAGGTAACATTAAAAATGTACAAATTAAACAAAAACAAGCGATATATAAATCTAAATAGCTCGTAATAATCGAGTCCTATAATTTTAATACGTTTGTAAACTTTTAAATACAATATTTTATTGGTGAAAATTCAAAATAAGATTACAGCCCAAACAGTTGGAAGAACGGTAAATTACCCAAACCACCAATAGAAAGCAACAATCGCGCAATGCGCCACCAGGAACATCGAGATCGCAAATTGATTCATTAGATATTTGATTAACCTCTAAGATATTCCTGGGCGATATGCAAAGCGAGACACGATATCTGCAAGCGGATAAGCGTATTTACATCTATCGTATAACAGTATGTAGACACCGTCCGGAATACAATCGCTGTTGAGAAGGAACCGATAAATTGATCAGCTTTTAAGAGCTTACAATCGGTTTATGAAAAGGGAGGGCAAAATAGGACAAGAAGTTGCATATAATGTGCCAAAGGGTTCTGCCACATTCTGTGGCTAGACCACAATCATAAATTTTAGTGCCCATTTAATAAAATATCTACGTAAAAACTTGAGAAAAGGCTTCAAAAGAAACAATGTTCAAAACTGGACATCGTTTCCTGTTGTTGCGAAGATGACACTTGATAATATACAATTTACTGCGTTGCAATACAGTTTACTTTTACGGTAAATAATGGTTTGTTGTTTTAAACCAGCTTTCGCATGCGATCTCATTGCATTTCTACACTTCCTTTAACCAGAACTCAAAAATGTTTATGTAGGTACCTATATTAAAATGTCACATAAAGAACGAGAGTTTGATAGAATTTAATACAGTCATGAGCATAATTTAAGACAGTTTGAAAGGAGATTAAGTTCACCCGACGAGGAAGTACATACATAGGTGTTGCCGCGCCATCTATTAGCAAGTATAGACATGTCAGAAGAATCACCCTCATTATAAAAATAAAAATAAGCATTCATTCATTGTCATTGCACGATGCAGAAAAATAAAGTTATTTTGTTACAAAAGTGCATTTAATCTAAATCCAACCATTAATTGTCGAAACAATTAACATTGGCGACCGTGACAGGACGAATCAGTAATCAGTGCAAACCATTGGAAGAAAGCATTGCAATTTGAAATATAAAAAGGCTGGCGCGTCGGCCGCCATCTTGCACGTGGCCTGTGTGGAATCGACGAAATTTTCCACGAGAGAAGTTGCAAACTTGGATCCAAACCACAAAACACCACCAAAACGGACATTTGAAGATCCTGTTGTCAAATCTCTTCGGTTTCATCGCCTATTTTGGGCCCAGAAAGACTGGATGACGCCGCTGCAAAGCTAACCTGAACTCGGAAGAAGGCTGGACGCTGGGACTTGAATACCTACTGTTTAGCTGGTCCAGTGGAGCATCTAAAGCTTCACGACTGCAGGATAATATTCCATAAAAGTTAAGTGCCCTTCCTTTACGTTTCCACCTACATGAGCTTCCTTCCTTTGATCCTAAATCCTTCCTAATCCATAACAAAAACCAAAATAAAAGTACAGTATATTCATTAAAATATGTGCCTAAACACATAATAATATACTTACATACTAAATGTAGGTAATCTAATTACCGTTACAAAATAGCATAAAACAAAACTTACCTAATTTCTTTATCTAAAATCATAATTTAAATGCTCACAATAAATAAATTGCTACAATAGATAAAATTGACTACTAACTAATTAAACCTATATTTACAAAACTAATTATAATTCAACTTATGTACTAAAGTAATAAAATACCATCCTATAACTATAAAAAGGTAGGTTGTATAAAGTGTCTAATCCTTATTCAAGTAAATAATGCCATAGTTCCTCCACTTGCAATAAACGAACAAGTTCAGTGTTATTAAAATAAAGTTTGGACTATTAAAGTAAATATATTAAAATAAATCGTTCATTTGAATTGAAAACATAAACATTGAAGACTAACAACATAATTTCACTGGCTCCGTATCAATAATATATCATTACATGCGAAAATTAACGCGATTTTGCCGAATAATTCCAGGTTTCGTGCCAACAAGCGGCCGGCTTAGAAAGATTGAACTTGAACTCGCGTGGTCTTATCAGTTGCCTATCGCTGCGAAACAAAAGGGATCAGCTGTTGATGAGCCAAGTGCACTCGCCCGCCAGCTTCCGTACGATACCTACTGCAGACTTCGCCAAATAAGGAGCGTGAGCATAAACACTTTTAACACATTTCATCTCGTAGGTACCTATTTTTGAGCTTTGTCTACTTAGTCTTTTAAAAAAAAAGTATACCTAAAATATTAAAGTGAACCTATTTATATACAAGCGACAAAATGACTCAAGGTTTTGAAGTTAATCTTAAAACTTTAAAGATGAGACGAAGCTCGATAAAGGGACAAATAACCAAGTTTAAGAAATATATAGAAGAATTAATAGTAAAAAAAAAGGATTTAGAGCATTTAGAGTGCGCTGAATTAACTCTTAAACTTGGAAAATTCGAGATGTTGTCTTCTAAATTTGAAGAGGTGCAAAGTGAGATTGAAATTTTGAATCCTGATTGCTGGGATGTGGAAATTGATGAGCGTGACGTCATCGAGCGTGATATAATTAAACTGATAGCAATTTCTAACGATTTGCTTGATAAAAATAAACAAAATTTAGAGCTTTCCCGCGGGGAGCCTTACGCTCATTGCAGTCACGCTTCTCAAGAAATAGGTATTAAGTTACCAAAAATTGAAATAGCTAAATTCGATGGCGCTTACTTCCGCTGGCTGGAGTTCCGAGATACATTTACGTCTCTGGTACACAACAATGAGCGTCTGTCGTCTATTCAAAAGTTGCATTATTTGATCTCGTATCTCGAAGGTGATTCGGCTAGGATAATCTCAAATTTGGAAGTGTCCTCAGAAAACTATACCACTGCTTGGAGTTTATTGCTGGAGCGATACGATAATAAGAGGTTGTTAGTGAATCATCATCTAAAATGTTTATTCAATATTCAGCCCATCAGCCGCGAGTCAGAGAAGTCATTGCGTTTCCTCGTTGACCACGTAACAAAAAATTTACGAGCTTTGGCAAGTTTGGGTCAACCTACAACTCATTGGGACACACTTATA
Source organism: Philereme transversata (assembly GCA_963924445.1). Lineage (NCBI taxonomy): Eukaryota > Metazoa > Arthropoda > Insecta > Lepidoptera > Geometridae > Philereme > Philereme transversata. Next base: position 24,071,090 of record OZ004338.1, read on the forward strand.
ATTTATATGTTGTCCTCGAAGCTAGATAGTCGTTCTCTTGAGAAGTGGGAAGAGACGCGCAATGATTTCGCTGATATACCTACTTTGGAAAACTTTAAAAAGTTTTTAACAGATCGTGCGGACGTTATTGAAGCATTAAATCGGACAAAATACGATAACAATACTACAAAATCGATAAATAATAATAATAATAAATACAATTCTTCCGGCCAGGCACACTCGCCATCCAACAACAACCAACAAAATCGCTCCAACAATAATCAACAACATCGGCCAAATTATAATCAAACAAAATCATTTGCGAGTTCTTCTAAAGCCACAAGTGCATTCTTGTGTATCATTTGTAGCGGCAATCACAGGATTTATGATTGTCCATCATTCAAATCTAAAAATATTCAACAGCGTATGGCTGATGTTACTAAATACAAATTGTGCCTGAATTGTCTCAGGCAGGGTCACCCAGAGAGTGACTGTCGTTTAGGATCTTGTCAAGAGCAAGGCTGTAGACAGCGGCATAACTCGCTTCTGCACAATTCAGCTCAAACGGAACAAACATTAGTCAATTTCTCTAAAGAATGTGATACCAAAATGTTTTCTCGTCAGGTAATTTTATCTACAGCTATAATTGAGGTGCTAAATCCAAATACGAATCGACGCGAGGTGGTGCGGGCATTGTTAGACTGCGGCAGCCAATCGTCATTCGTAACTAAATCGCTACAGGAAAGATTAGGTCTAAAAACCAATCCGATCGAAACTATAAATGTAATCGGAATTGGGAATCAATCTACCAATAGGGTGACTGAAAGTTGTGTCGCTCAGCTAAATTCAATGACTACACAATTTAATGTGACTTTGTCATGCTTCATTCTTGATGAATTGACAGGAGAAATTCCAAAATCTCCAATTGAAATCAAGAATCTAAAGATACCCCAAACAATAAGACTAGCCGACCCTAACTTCGACCAGCCTGCACCAATTGATATTTTGATTGGTGCAGATATATTTTGGGATATCCTTGGATGTGATCAGCGTTCGCTGGGACCCAATAATCCAAAGCTTAGACTGACTAAATTTGGCTGGTTGATATCTGGCCCTATTTACACCCCTAAATTAAGGTCTAGTAATAATATTCATTGTAATCATGCAATTGTTTCCGAAGTTTCAACAAAAGATAATTTCGACGAAATGTTAACAAAATTCTGGTCGCTTGAAGAGTTGCCACAAAAGTCCTTTTTGAGCCCAGAAGACAAAAGATGTGAGACTCTTTTTGCTGCTACCACATCTCGATTAGAGTCAGGCAGGTTCTGCGTAGAGTTGCCTCTTAAGGATTCTCCAGACTGCCTAGGCGACTCGTATAGCTTAGCTAAAAAGCGATTTTTTCATTTGGAAAAAAGGTTTCAAAAAAATCCTCAACTAAAGTCTAAATATGTGGAATTTATCCGCGAATATGCTACTCTGGAGCATTTGTCGGAATCACCCATCTCTAAACCCGACTTATCATATTTTTTATGCCACCACGCTGTCATAAAAGAGTGTAGCGAGTCTACAAAGTTACGCGTGGTGTTCAATGGTTCTGAACCCACCTCTTCAGGCTATTCGGTAAACGATATTTTACTAAAAGGCCCTCATATACAAGACTCTCTGTTTTCCATTTTGGTTCGAGCTAGACAGTATCAGTATGTCCTTACGGGAGATATCGATAAATTTTATCGTCAAGTATACATTGCCAAACCCCAAGATCGAAACTTGCAGCTCATTCTGTGGAGAGAAGATGAGTCTCTGCCTCTAAAAACCTTAAGATTAAATACTCTCACTTATGGTACAGCAAGTGCGAGCTATTTAAGCACAAGATGCCTGTGGCAGGTGGGGGAAGAGTGTGAGGATTTATTTGTCAAAAATATACTTCAACACGATTTTTACGTTGATGATTTATACACAGGTTGTGATGACGAAAAACAGTTACAATTCATACTAAATTCAGTTACAAGCACTCTAAAGTCTGCATGTTTCAAATTAAGAAAGTTTAAAACAAATGCTCCCCATTTGCTTGATGAAATATTATTAAGTAATGATGAATCACTTTTCCTCAGTGAGTCCACCAGCACCCTTGGCCTTGGATGGAATCCGAAAAGTGATTCACTACATTTTCCATTCGAATTGCCCCCTAAAGGTAATGTAATAACGAAGCGTTTTATAATGTCAAACGCATTTAAAATCTTTGACCCTCTGGGCTTGCTCAGCCCTTGCATAATAGTGCCAAAAATGATGCTCCAAAAATTATGGCAACTAAAAATTGATTGGGATGAACCTGTCCCAGAGCCTATCAAGGAATCTTGGTCTGAATTTGCTAATAATATGCCCTCTTTAACTACATTGCAGATTCCTCGAAAGGTTCTTTGTAGATCTCCAAAATCTATCGAAATGCATGTTTTCAGCGACGCATCTCAGTGCGCTTACGGTGCGTGCGCTTATATGAGAACAATTGATGAAAATGATGACGTGAGGGTGAATCTGTTGTGTGCTAAATCGAAAGTAAGTCCTCTTATACCAACAACGATTCCTCGTTTGGAACTTTGCGCTGCACTACTCGCAGCCAGATTGTCCAAGAGCGTCATTGACTCTATTAGACACAAACCATCTCGTATCGTTCACTGGTGCGATTCAAGCGTCGTGTTATCGTGGCTCACCAGTGACGCTAGTAAACTAAAAACTTTCGTGGCTAATAGAGTCGGAGAAATTATTGAGATTTCAGCTCAGTCTTCATGGCGTTATGTACCGACTAAAGTAAATCCTGCTGATATGATCTCCAGAGGAGTAAATGCCAGCCAACTTCGCGACCTAGAGTTGTGGTGGTCGGGCCCTAATTTTCTAAATTATGAAGAATCTCAGTGGCCTACTCTTTCTCTTCCGGTCTCTGAGAACTTACCCGAAATAAAGTCGATGCCTCTATCTAATTCTGCTGTGGAAACTGTTGTTGATTTCAGAAAATATTCAAACCTAAATAAAGTTCAAAGAACGTTCGCATATATTAAAAGGTTCATTCATAATTTAAAAAATCCTACAGCTAAATTATCTGGGCCTTTATCCGTGGAGGAACTGAATAGTTCGTTTCATTATTTATGCTTTGTTGCCCAAAGAGAATCCTTTCCTGATGAATATCAGTCGCTGTCTAAAGGTAATTCATTGAATCACAAATCTAAATTATTATCGATGTCTCCATTTTTGGATGCCAATAGATTAATCAGAGTTGGTGGTCGAATCGAATCATCAAATTACACGTACGAAACTAAACACCCTATTGTGCTCGATTCGTCCCACCAATTAACAAAACTGTTATTTGAGCGAGAACACCTACGTAATTTTCACGCTGGTCCTCAGTTGCTCTTAGCTTCTGTTCGTCAGTCCGTCTGGCCCGTCAACGGGCGTCGTCTCGCTCGTCAAATTGTCCATCGATGTGTTCGATGTCAGCGAGTGCAGGGTAAGGTGTTACAACCTAAAATGGGAGATTTACCCTTGCAACGTTTAAATCCTGATTTTCCTTTTACTTCAGTAGGAGTGGACTTTGCAGGTCCTTTTCTAATTCTAAATCGTAAGGGACGTGGTGCCAGGTTACAAAAGGCGTATATGTGTTTGTTTGTGTGCTTGAGATATAAATGTATCCACCTGGAAGCCGTGTCTGATCTCTCTAAAAACGCTTTTATGATGTCTTTGCGCAGATTCGTTGCACGACGGGGTAAGCCCATCGAGATTTTCAGTGACAATGGAGGTAATTTCACAGCTGCATCTAAAGAGCTGAAAGCCTTTCTTAAACAAAATGCTGATAGTTTATCTGACTTTGCATCTCAAGAAGGCATTAAATTTGTGTTCTCACCTAGCTACGCTCCTCATTTTGGCGGTATCTGGGAAGCTGGCGTAAAGTCCGCAAAATATCACCTACGTAGAATTATGGGAAATTCCCACTTAACTTTTGAAGAGATAGGTACATTGTTTACGCAAGTGGAGGCCATCCTAAATAGTCGTCCCTTGTGTCCTCTCTCTTCCTCACCAAACGATCTCCTCTTCCTCTCCCCAGGGCATTTTTTAATTGGAAGACAACTGACTGCAATGCCGGCTCAAGATTTGCTAAACGCCAAAGAAGGCAATCTCCAACGATATGCTCGAGTAGAAAAGCTAAGACAACATTTCTGGCAAAGGTGGCAAAGGGAATACATCTCCGAACTACAACTCCGCAAAAAATGGAAAACCAACACAAGCAGTCTCAACGTCGGGGATTTGGTTTTGCTACACGAAGATCATGTCCCTCCTCTAAATTGGCGTCTTGGAAGAGTCTCACGATTATATACAGGACCCGATGGGATAAATCGCGTTGCTGATGTAACCACTACCAGAGGCAGCGTCAGACGAGCTCTCATTCGTCTCTGCCCGCTTAAACTGGAAGAAAGTTAAAAAGCATGCTTTTCAACGGGAGGCAGGATGTTGCCGCGCCATCTATTAGCAAGTATAGACATGTCAGAAGAATCACCCTCATTATAAAAATAAAAATAAGCATTCATTCATTGTCATTGCACGATGCAGAAAAATAAAGTTATTTTGTTACAAAAGTGCATTTAATCTAAATCCAACCATTAATTGTCGAAACAATTAACATAGGAGTATTCAAAGCAGTTTGAAATGAGACTCAGACTGACACTAATAGGTGACAGCGCAGACTATACTTCTATAAGAAAATATTCTGTTGTAACGCAACCACACAAAAATGTATTGGCGTGATCCTTGAAGGGTAAATATACTACAACAATTATGTACAAAAAGGTAGAAAGCGTGTGAGCGAACTCCAATAAAGTGTCTCGACAATAGGCGATGAACGGTATCTCCTTATAAGGAACAAACAAGGCTCCCAATATAAGTCCCTAAATTCGTACACGAACATGACTAGCGGGCGTGGCGACAGTAATCGATATCACATTCCTGCACAACAGCGAAAGCCTTTTAGCAAATGTTACAAGGCTTAGGGTTAAGTACGAAACTTGTACAATATTCCTATCTCCCCTTTTATATCGACACATACTCGTATAAATAGCCATAAGAGTGCACAATGGCAACATAAATCTACTTGACGCTCACACCGGTGCGGCGGAGGCTTCCGTCGCCGATCCCTTATCGAAGTAAATAGACTGATTTTTTGTACGATTTACCTTATACGTTCCATTCTTGAAATAGTTTTGCCGAGTAGATATTTTTTTAATGTCACAAGAAACACCAATTTTATTGTTAATTTACAGCATCGAATCGATTACGCTTCGACTTGCTTGCGTTAAGTTCAATTTATAGCAAAATGTTTTACAAAAGTGCTCTAAAGAGTACGCTTAGCTCTAAAGTGTCGCTATTATATAGCTTTGTTTCTTCCTGAGAATTCCATTCAACTAATCAGATCAATTTAGTATGCACATTTTGCTACAGATTTCTGCTTTTAAGGCTTAACGGTTTCATTCAGTACATAGCTCCAACGGCACCGTATCAAGTGATATATTTTATCACCAGCTATTATTTTCAATTTAAACTCTGATTTAGTCCGTGAGACACCTTTTGTGACTAAACGCCGGCGTTGGACGGTGCCTAAAAAGGCACAACTTATTCCGATCATGATTAGCCTGAAGGCGTTATTTTTAGGTCTTGACAAGCAATCAATGTAATTGCGTTCTCATTGTTTTAAAACTACTAACTTTTGATTAACGGTATTTTTATCCCATTACATGGGATAAGAAAGTTTTACAGAACTTGAATGAAGTTAAAGAACGAACAAGTAATTTACCCAATGCACAAAAATAACAAAAAACCCTGATTTACTGACCCTCTGACATTTTGTGTCAAATGGTAATAGCACCAGTTTTAATTTAAGTGGTAATATCGACCAACAGGTTTGATAATGTAGGTAGCTCGTTCTTGCATACAAAAGACATAAACGCGCTCTTTTCTCGTTTTATGACAACAGAAATGTTAAAAGACACAAACCAACCTCATTAGTAGTTGGCATCAAGGCGAATACAGAAAAACAACGATATCGTGTTCGATCAATTGCACAATTCTTGCCGAATTCGTGATTAAAATTCTTTTCTAGAGCCGAGATTGTCGCTGAGTGATATAAATTCGGAATCGTATTGCAATCGCTTTCGATCGCAATCTAGTCGTCTACAGCGAAATTGAATCAGATATTTTCTAATTTAATTGTAGACATTTTTTTATACTAGCTGTGTTAGATTGGCAGGTCACACAACGTAATAGTTATTTTAAAAGTTACGATATGTCTATTTGTTTAACATTTCAAAAGGAAGCGATAAGTTTATTTTTGTCACAACTAGTGTTGCCAGGCCCAGTGTGGCAAATTTCAGAACGGAAGGTTAAAATAATCGGGATATTGATTTTTAAATCGGGACAGCTAAAATAGCTAAAAAACAGGTTTTTGAGATTTTTTTTTATAGGGTGGTTAGTTTTTTTTATTAGACGTAAATAACTGCATATACCAGTATATTCAAAGGTTTACTGGAAGAGACAAACAGCGATACAACCGCCGATTGTACTTTGCAATTAATCTGTTTCTTTTATGACGACTTCCGTGGCGCAGCAGGCGAATAGCCGGCTGTGACGCAGCAGGTTGCGGGTTCGATTCCTACCTAGGAACCAATGTTTGTATGATATACATATATTTGTTTTGGGTCTGGTTGTTTCTCTATATAATTATTATAAGTATGTATTTACAAAAAAAAAGTATCTGGTTCCCATGGCACAAGCTTTGCTTAGTTTGGGGCTAAATGGCGCTGTGTGAAATGTCCAGTATTATTTATTTATTGTCAAGTTATTTGTATTTTTATTGTGCATAGGTAGTCCTATATCCCGTTCCAGCACTATGTTATAGGTTCCTTACAACCCACGATTCCTTAAAACTAGTTATTTTATACAATACCGTAACAGCCAGGCGTCAGTAGCGAATCGTGATCGATAATTTATCTATACTTTCCAACGGTACTCGACAATCGGGATCGTTTACGTATCGCTTTATCGCGAATCGCCGTTGGTATTTAGGGTTTGAATACCGGCGATGGCAAGGCTTAGGGAATGGCCGGGTCACTCCAAACTCTTGAACTGTTGTGAGAAACGTAAATTTAAGCATCCAAAATTATTTAGATTTGGATGAATAATAAATGTTTTTATCACAAATTACTTTGTCAAAAGAAGATTTGATAAAATTAATAATCGAAACCGCAAGCAGATTCAAATGAGCCCAAACACTAGTAGCCTACTATAATCCATTCAGTAGTTCCGTTGTCTAGCATCCGTCTCATGAGACTACCTCCATGGTACCATGTTATTGCATTGTCACCAAAGTAACATTATGTATTCCAAATTTCAGCTCAGTCGGTTTGGGGGGACTGGTTAAAATTCACTTGCAAGATTTTACGTAAACAAACAAGCATTAGAATAAAATAAAAACTGATGCCATTAAATGGTATATCAATTGCGTTTGGTGGCAATTCAGCATTAGCTGGGTAAAGGACGCAACTGCCTGGGACGGGATGAAGAAGACTTGCCCAGCTGATAAACCATATATATAAAATATATAAAAATGTATTAATACCAATTGAGTAAGAGTTTCTTCAGACATTAGTGACCCATTTAACTCCACTTACTTTTGACCATCCCGCAGTACATTGTTAAGTGGTAAGTCTAGTAAGTGAAGGGTTTTCTCCTTGTACTTATTTTTCGAACATTGGTTTAGTTTACTTCGGTATAATCGCTTTAACCAGGTGATGAATGATTAGAGCGAAGTCCACAAACCAATTTTAATGAAAAAAAAATCTACGTTACCTGAAATTATGTTCATTCAATATATTTTTCGGGAGCGTGAAATTTCCGTAAATGTCTTTGAAAGTACATTGCACTTATTGTCCATCTGATGAACTAGCTGCTCTGTTATTTGCCATGAACATGGATCACCATCAAAGGCATATCAGACTGATAGAGAAATTGACTACAGCCGAAGTAGCTAAGTATTATCGTAAGGTAATCTATGCTCCAACAAATGCGGAATAGAAAGGATACCGAATAAGATCTTTGCTTATTCAAAGACGATGGTGCTCAATTAAATGATTATCAAGATAAAATGTTATGAGATAAAGCAATCGCCGTAATTCCATTTGATTAAAAAATTTACTCGTTTCTTACACTCATGTGTGGAATAGTTTTACCTAATTAGAGATATCACTGTCTTTGAAATAACAATTTTTTGTATGGAAATATTTAGTGCTGTGTCAGTTTTTAGGGTTCCGTGCACCCAAAGGGTAAAACGGGACCGTATTACTAAGACTCCACTGTCTGCCTGTCTGTGCGTCTGTCACCAAGCTGTATCTCATGAACCGTGATAGTTAGACAAATGAAATTTTCACAGATTATGTATTTCTGTTGCCGCTATAACAACAAATACTCCCCATACAATACAACAGATATGATTTTTTGCCGTTTTTATAGATAATAAATAAATAAATAAATATAAATATTGATATTGCTGGGCATTTCACACAACGCTATCTAGCCCCAAACTAAGCAGAGCTTGTACTATGGGAACCAGATAACTGATAGAATACTTATATACATTTTTTTTTTGTAAATATGTACATACATACATATAATATATAGAGAAACAACCAGACCCGGAACAAATATCTGTAGATCATGCAAACATTTGTTCCGCGGCGGGGATCGAACCCGCTACCTCCTGCATCTCAGCCGGCTATTCACCTACTGCACCACGGAGGTCGTCAAACGCTCGCACTTGGCCGGTTTTTTTTATATTTCAGCCAAGCTGTATCCAGTGACCACATGACATGTACAAGTGAGAACTGACAATCCGTTTATTTATTGACGGCAACGACATCATGAATTCAAACCATAATAAAAACAATATTAATTCTTAGAGCAATGTACTATACCGTCTACCACGTTACAGTCAGCAGACGATTGATGACAACACATACAGAACGATAAATATAAAGAAGCAACTTATTAATTCTGGGCCCGTTCACTACACAACAATTCAAAAAAAAACTTGAACCCGACTCCATAACGTAAATATAGAAAGAACACGTGTCTTCGTACCAAAAATGGTCAAGTCTGAAGTAGCGGTGAGCGTTGTGGTAACAGGTTTGGCCAAATTTGGGACATATGCGGTCTACCTGCTTTGTACTTGCCTTTAATTAAAATATGAAGAGTGGGCAATTTGTTTATACTTGAATTATTTACAGCGAACTACCAATTCGATAAAAAAACATCACTGTTGCCGCCAATTTCCATAGTTATAGCCGTACAAGTTAAAATTAAAAGCGGTGTCATATAAATGGAAAATCCAACACTTTATGTACAAAAACAATATATTTAAGTGAACAATGATTCTTTGTTTTCCTCTCTCGGCATATAACAACAAGCAACATCGGTTCCTTAATATATTCTATCCAGTTTTACAATAGATATTATTCCCTCTAGAGTATCTAGACATACAACCTGTTTTGTTATGTACGACATTCATTTAATACACACATTGGGAATCGTATGAACTTATTTTAGAGATGGGTTTAATACCGCGTGAATTCAGTAATCGATACATTTACAATATACAATTTCTAACGTAAATCGGTGGCGCCTTTGCGTCGATGCTACTCAGTTTAACAGGTGCCTACAACAACAACAATTACCTTTTTTATAACAATAACCCCCCCCCCCCCCCCCCTCCCGGTTCTGCGTGAGAACGAGAACCTTTCTGCCCCCACGGCCGTCTTTGAGCTATGTGCCCACTGCCACTTTAGCTTGCTTATCCTTTGTTCTATGTCGGTAACGTTGGTTTGAATAAATATATTACAGGCAATGTACTATACAAGTTGTAGCTACTGTGTAATGAGTCTCAAACTATACCCAGCTCAAAACCAAACGGTTTAGTGAAAGCTTATTGAAACTTGTCCAGTGGTTTCAGGTTGTGCCATTCCCCAAATCGACCATTTAATAAGCAACAAACTAATGAATTACATAATTCACACCCACTTATATCTGAATCAATGATTCGACATCAATCGTATTCAAATAATTACCATCATATAAACTTTAAATCATTCTGATGTCAACACTGGCCTTTTCTTGACCTCTATTTTGATGTCCAAGTCGCTTCTGCTTTTAATATGATGAACCAGATGACTGAATGCATCTTGCTTGCTCCTTTAAGGACAGGGATCACAAACTGTCTTCTTAGATTTATATTAACTTTACTGATCTATCTTTCTAATGGTAAGTGAGTGGTTTAGTACTTACCTATTTAATAAAATAAAGTGGAACTATGGACACGCTCAGAAGAAAATATGAATGGTAAGGGTATAGAATATCTATTAACATAACAATTAACGATGATCGACGTCTACGAATAACTCAAGAACAAGTACAAATTCAATTCCATAGCTTACTGCCAGTAATTCAACGTTATCAGCAATCAAGTCGAAACATCTACACCCAAACACCACCCACGACCCACAATTTTGTGTTTCAATGATCGAAACACCATAAAAGTTAACCAATTATTACTTACAGCCACGAGAATAACGGGACCAGACCATAGCATCGTACGGTATAACCTATTGACGTTTTTACTGCAATCTATTAACGAAACATAAAAATCTGTGGTTTTTACAAATATTTAAGAAATAAGCATTGATTCGAAAACCATTGATTTTTCAGCAGCAAGTTCGACAACTAACAAAATAAGATGATTTGATACGGACCGTGCTGCCACAGGAAAGTAAAACCACGGTGTTGCTGACACGAAATTGAAAATTACACTCTATGCTAATAAATTCTGGGATAATCACTTAGAAGTTTTGAGCAAGAAAACAACGAGCAAATTAATTAAAGTGGGCACATAACGAAAATGAGAAGCAAATCAGATTCAGGTAACCTACGACTGTTAATAAAATAAAGAAAGTAGGCTGGATTTCATAAACGATTCAGACCTAAAACTATTGATTTACATTATAACGCTTTTACCATAATGTTATTGAAGCCTTCATTCACAGAACATGAATAATGTATTCAAAACTGTTTATAAGCTCATCATGTTACCTTTTTTTTAAATCTTATTTTATTAAAGACGGTTTGTTCATAATTTGAACATGTCAGCGTCACATGTTACCTTAATAAAGTAAGTCGTTATTAATCTTTACAGTATGTTGGTCTTCAAAAAGGGCGTTTAAAAATTTTTAAAGGCTCGGCAACGCGCAAGTGCGAATTTTTGGTGTTACAAACGTCCATAGACTACGGTAACCGCTTACCATCAGGTGGGCCGTATGCTTGTTTGCTACCTTAGTAGTATAAAATAACCATTTTAGTTTTAATGGTGGGACTTTTTATTATATTTGTTGCCACGTAAGCTGTATTTCTCAATAGGAATATATGGAATGCAGTCATCTAGTCATCTCATTTTATTACCAAAGTTAAAGCTGTAAATAAATCAAATTACAAAAGCTTTGAAAACTGGAAGACAGATAAATATATCGAAGCTAATTTCTTGAACATAGTACTGCCAACCAAGAATTAATGATACTACATTTGACAGAGACAAAAGATACCGAGAAGCGGAGCGAAACGTACATTTTTGTGTCAATTTATGTACATGCATACATGTATTAGAACTAGGGCTTTCAATCTTCGTTAGCAAGTGCTCGAGTTGGCAAATCAAAGCTTTTCCGCAACGGAATGTTAGCTAAACAAATAACACGCAAGCTGATGAATAGTCACAAGACATTTAATTCTTAATCAAGAGACAAAGAGATTAGCAGTAAAATAATTCGAATGTCATCTCAATCAATAAACTTAGATGTATAATAACTTAAATTCTTAGATCTATTCGCACATTTTGCCTAGAGAAGATGCACTACAGACACATTTTAATACAGTTCACATTTTAATACCGTATAATATTTCCATTGCATTAGACAGTTTATTCTTGCCTAATCAGTTTCAGGAACACGATCGTATTACAGAAACATGAGCATGTAAATCGGTTTACGTGTCGCACTGTTATTTATTATCTCACGAATATCAACCTCACATTTACGTCGACGAAATTCAACGACCTAATTATTTGTCTTTTCTCCTTGACTGTTGGTCGATACTGACCAAGTTTCGTTAGAATCGGTTATTGGAGATTAACTGGACTATTATTACTTAATCTGCATGCACACCCATTCAATCGAGCTTAACCTTAAAGCTTATCATGCCGTAATAAGTAGTCAAACTTATTACAGGGCACGATAGTAATTTCTAATAATTTCTGGTTAGAACTTACTATAAATACGAGTATGACTATACGAAGTTAAATGGTCAGTATTCCTACGACTCTTGAGCACAGACTTCATTTCAATGCAAGTCCCAAGGTATCTGACTAAAGCATTATCACCTCAGAATGGGGGCAGTACTATTGTACCGTTAAGTTTGCTGATACACGGGAAGTCGTTGCGGCAACCGACAACTTCGAGACTGACAGCTAACTAGACGGTAGCGGTTGATTTGTTTAAATGTTTTGTGGTTTTTGGATCGCCGTTTTAAAACTAGTATTTAATAGGAAAGTATTAAATGTATATTTTCCAGACAGAATCAGAAAGTACTATTCGATGAAATTTGGTTTTAACACCCTATCTTCTTTTTTATACTCAACTATGGATGAATTGATTTATTTTCGAACAGAAACCCTTATGTTTACTAGCTGAAGTAGCAACATAGTAAGTAGCAAGTAGCGCACCGACATCGTATTAGACTTTATTAGCAAGGGTTCATGTACATTGAGAGATTAGTTAATGCGATTTCAGACTGAGCACGCGTACATATGTACATGAGGTATTGACCGCATGCATAGGAATAATGCAAACGAATACATAATAAAGCATAATAGCACAAAACCTTCCTCTTATGGTCTTAGGACAAGTTTCTGACGTCAGCATGCCAGTCCGAAATGATCATTTTCTCAATGACACCGGCGATGCTCGTGACTTTTGTACGACCTTTGCGGCGAACTATCTAGTGACTAACTAACTTATTGATAGAGCTTGATCACTTCATAGTTCCGACACCGGTTAACAGGTTTACACGTGATGTCTACGATTTAGTAGTCAATGAGACAATTTATTTACAAGCTAAATATGCCGGTTTTATGGTATTGATATTGCGATGAAAAGAATGCATGGTATTTAGAATATCGAAGACTTAAGGTGATATGAGGGTTATATCTGATACGCTAAAAACCAAGTTGGTAATACTGTTAGCTAATCACCTACGCCGTCTCATTTTTGAGCTGGTCCATGCTGAATATCAATAGTTACAGCCAGCTGGATGAATTTGTTAGTTCATTCATACCCCATTTCATTTCCTAACTAACTTCATCAAAAGATTATATTGATATCAATATCAAATTAAACATTTATGGAGAAGTTATAGAACCAACATTTTATTACTGTAACACTATTGCAAAAGATTTCCTGCAACAAAAACAAAGCGTAGCATATTTGAATTACCGTTCATTAATCGAACAAATCCCAAGAATACCAATCAAGAGTAAACCACAAATGACTAAACCTGTACAGTTACACAAAATCCTTGCCTTGCAAATTCCGTAACAGAAAATTGACGCGACTCTGCATTACCTATTCGGCGTACGCAAACGTTAACTGGCGTAACCAATTTATACAATACCCACAACACTTCAGTACAAGGTGTATTGTTAGTGCCAATACAGAAGTAACTGTTAGATATTCTATGGCTGTTATCTGAAGAAACTGTTAAGGAGTCTGGGGTATCGCTTGAAGGCAGAATTTGTAACACCTCCCACTACTCAGAAGGGACGGCTATGATTGCCGTCCAGCGTCCGCTCTTTTACGAGTAAACAAAACATGGAGTTATTGCTTTATAATATTTGTAGAAAATGGTAGAGCTTTAAGATAAAACATATGGCAGTAGTTTTGGTAATAACCGTCTGTGTCTGGACTCACAAATCTATCAGATTCTAAACATTTCTACGACACAAAATAAATACTTAGATTTTTTATTCTACATTTGCAGACTGGATTATAAGTTAATACAGAAGCAAAGTTGTCGCAAGTAAGAGATAAGATGCCGCGGTTGAATCCAACCGGGACCCCGTGACCTTGTCAGGTGCTAGTGCAGCATCGCCCCGCTCATCCGATGGGCGGTTTGATGATGCACTGGCACTGAGGTGAATGAAGAAATATCGGTGCGTTTTTAGTTGGTATGCCGCTGATTGACAGCCGACGGAGAGTCCAACAGACCCCTTCAGCTCTCCCCGGGTTGGAGAATATGCATAAAGCATTTTCCCGTCGTAAAAAAAAAGTAAGAGATAAGATGAAATCATTAGAAGAATAAGTGAAACATACTAGTCCATTAGTTACCCAACCATCGCAATACAAAGCAAACCCGTTACGAAACAAAAAACATCTCTGGACTACTCGAAAGCCAGATAGAAATGTAACAACAAGATTACAGAAGCAGATAAAAATGTAGATTGGAGCCGTGGTCACTTCAAATGGACCTGTCTAATTGTAAGTAAAATCTCAGATAACCGAACCAAGCTAGATGGTTATGACTTGCAATATAAACCAGCATTAGTTCAGGTTGTTTCCAATGATTTCTCAACTGCAAAACATATTGTATTGGTAAACAGAAGTGTTGAAATCGAATTGAAGATCGGAAAGCAGTTCAATTCGCCATTAAAGTCAGAGGAAATGTACGAGCGCAGTGCGCTCGCAAAACGCGTAGACAGATTCTTTGAACACACAAATCTGGTTCCCTTATGTGGAATCTAGTCCAATTCTAAATCATTGACAAAACGGTGTGACAAAATAATTTAATGACTGCGGCTATGCGTAGGTCTAACCTTCTTAAGAAACCGCACCCTTTACTTAGAGATTTCATAGTGCTTTAAACGCAGATACTATTCTCCTGCATTAACATTAAAACTCACCTAAAATCGTTCGCGTTCCAACCTCATAATCGTACCGCCATCTTTGAATCTGCGAGCAATAAATTGATAAACATTAGTGCATTAGATAGAAACAGAGATATTTGCAATTCTAAACGAACAGTAGATACTACGCTGAGATAAAGGACTTGATACTAGCTGACAATATATTATGAGCGTATAGAGGAAATGTATGAGGCGAATATTTACAATCTTAAACCCTGTGATTTCGATTATTATAAGATATGTGATATTAATAAAGGACTCTTATATTCTAACTAAATAACTGACGATATTTTTATTGTACAAGATGATAATATTTAGAGCCATTTTCGACCTCATTACAAATGGAAACAGTGTCTCTAAATGTTAAAGCATTCAACGCTTTCAAAATAAACCGCCGTAATTCTTTTGCAGGCCACCTTTTCATAGGCGTTATAAATGGTAATATAATAATTTCATTGCAACTCGCAACCATAATAGCATTAACGCAACGATTGGGATCGCCAAACACTTCTGCATTATTTTTCAATACCTTCGCATTAAGAAACGACTGACTATTTCCAAGAAGCATTATTCTGAATATAGGGATGTCTCTTTCATTTGCCGATCACGTCCCCGACACGTGAGTCCATTTCTGCTATCGCAATTATTTGTACTACTGTCGAGCTATATTGCACCTTGCAGTCTTCATTAGAACGTCTACTTAAAAACTGGTTTGAAGTCCCTTGTACGAGGCATGCCTTTTAAGTTTTGTCGTTTGAAGAAAAAAACACATCTAGAACCTTATAGTACTTTTTATTGTTTTTCAAAGTATTCACAACGTAGCTTAAAACACTTTTCCATTCGCTCAAACCAGTTATTATAACATTTATTCCACTCTAAAGTGGGGTGTTCAAAATGGCTGTCTTGAAAGCGTCGACTGCTTCTTCACCGGACTGGAACCTTTGACCACGAAGACTTTTCTTAATTTTAGGAAATGTAAAGAAATCGTTAGGGCTTAGGTCAGGACTGTATGGAGGATGGTCAAGAATTTCTACTTTTTCCTGCTTCAAATACTCAATCGTTTGACGAGCGCTGTGTGAGCTTGCGTTGTCGTGGTGCAGGATGATGCGTCGCTTTGAGTTAGATTTTCGAAGTTCGGCGATGACTTGTGGTAAACAAACTGTAGTATACCACTCTGCGTTAACCGTTCTACGATCTTCAAGTGCAATAGTCGCAACATGGCCGGTTTTTCCAACGAACGTGGCCACCATCTTCTTTGAAGTGCTTCGAGAACGAACAACTTTAGTCGGCTTTGGCTCGTCTTGAAAGACCCAGATTGTAGATTGTTGTTTGGTATCAGGATCGTAGGCATAGATCCAAGATTCGTCACCACTTATGATGTCGTAGACGTGATTTGACTCCCCTCGGTTGAACCTTTGCAGAGTTTTCTTACACCATCTGACGCGGGCCGCCTTGTGATCGTCGGAAAGCAGATGCGGTATCCAACGGCAAACTAGCTTTCTCACACCAAGCGCTTCATGCAAGATCTTCTGAATGGTTGTCCCTGAGATGCCTAATAGAGCCTCTATCTCTCGATACGTCACATGACGATCTTCGAGAATTAGTTGTCTCACAGCAATGATGATATCTTCAGTGAAGGCGGATTTTGGGCGTCCTTCGCGAAATCTGTCACTAACACTAGTATGTCCACGCTGGAATTCTAAATACCAGCGTTCGACAGTCCGCAGACATGGGGCTACATCACTGAACACAGATGTTAGCTCTTCTAAACACTGAAGCCGTGTCAGGCCTCTTCTAAAGTTGTAGAAAATTATTGCACGAAAATTTTCCTTAGAAAGATTCATTTTCGTACGTGACCTGACAGATTCAAATCGAAACTGTGACTAAACAATAGCATTAATCCTAATACTTTCAACTGTTTTGAGATTCAAAATGTAAGCACATTCGAATATAGAACAGTTCCAAATTCAAAATTGCCGGAAAATATGGAAACGACAGAACTTAAAAGGCATGCCTCGTATGTACACAAAAGAAATACTTATACATATTGTCTTTTAGATATAGGTAGGTATAAAATTGCATTAAAGTTGTTACAATTTTCTTCTCTCTCGTGCCTTCTCTTGTACCACATGAAATCAATCTATATAATCTGTTTGAATAATAAATAAACCAAAAAGTTAAATTCACGAGGCGAAATATTAAAATGTGACACTGATTCATTCTTCTATAGTGCTATAAATTCAAATTATACAGGGTTACAGGAAAAATCGTGCTAGATCCGTTAAGGGCGTGGAGTACCCATCATTTCTGACTTATTTCACTATGAAACACCCTACCCTAAACTTAACCCTTTTCGAGATATTCGACTTTTAATTTTTTTATTGAAAATTGCCGATTTTTAGGCTACTAAATTTATTTTTGTTTATTTTGTGTATCTTATTATTATTATTATTGCATTTTTACATGTGTAATAAGATGCTTTAGGACGTCAATCATTAAAATAGTGCATAAGTTAATTGAATAGACCGTAGTAGACAAGTGAAAGTTAAGAAATAAAAAAAAATATTAGAAAGTTTATTTTCTCTAAGGGATATCTAAAAAAATATTATGGCAATGGTTCGGCAGATGTTTTTTAAAATATCTACGTTTCATCAGCTATCTAACGAGGTATAACAATCTAGGGTTTGTATTACATTTCGATTGTATTCAAGCTCGCAACGAATACATAACTCGCTACCCCGGTCGTCGAGTGCCGGATGTGGCCGTTTTTGACAGAGTCTATCGAAGACTTCGAGAAACTGGCTCTGTTTTGAGACGAAATACAGACATGGGAAGACCACGAATTGATGACGAAGAACAGGACAATTAGATAGTGCAACGCTTTCGAGCGGATCCGACTACTTCCACTAATATTGTTGCCCGTGATCTGGGACTTTCGCAATGGAGAGTGTGGTTTACAGTGCATACTGCTGGCCTATACCCGTACCATTATACGCCGGTACACGTTATTGAAGAAGGAGACCCCGCGAGAAGATTGGACTTTTGCAGATTTATGCTAAATGCTGACGTAGAAGACCCAGATTTTCTAAGAAATATCTTGTGGACGGATGAGTCCAAATTTGATAAAGATGGCATAACTAACTATCACAACGCCCATTACTGGGCCCCAAAAGAGCTAAGGAATCCCAATAAGAAAAGAGTGAAGGGGTCCCAACGAAGATTCAGCGTGAATGTGTGGATGGGCATTATCTCCAATCATTTGATTGGACCTTACTTTATCCTGGATAATCTAAATGGGGAAAGCTACGAAAATTTCCTGAGAGCAGACTTAAGTGATTTGCTGGATGATCTGCCACTCAACCTGATCAGGGGCATGTGGTTCCAACACGATGGCTGCCCTGCCCATTTCAGGAGAAGTGTCAGAGACTGGCTGGACACAAATTATCCAAACAAATGGATAGGACGAGGTGGACCGTTGCCATGGCCAGCAAGAAGTCCGGACCTAACCCCCATGGATTTTCACGTGTGGGGGTGCATGAAAAGTCTTGTGTACAGCGAGCCGAATCCAGTTTCGTCTGTGGAAGACTTACGAGAAAGGATTGTGGATGCAGCCAATAAAATGAGGACCACGTTAACCACTGGAGTAGTAAAGACTGGTCTCCGTAGAAGGATGCGACAATGTATCAGAAATAGAGGCGGCCATGTTGAACATGAACTGTAGAATAAGAAAAAGTTGTGTGAAAATCTTTAATAAATGACATTTCATGCTTACCTATTATTTTATTTTACTTTTTAGGGCTAAGGATAAATTTTCTTCTCCACTGTCGCCTATAAAACTAAATTTTTTTCAATGCATTTGAATAAAACCCTAGATTATTATACCTCGTTAGATAGCTGATGAAACGTAGATATTTTAAAAAACATCTGCCGAACAATTGCCATAATATTTTTTTTAGATATCCCTTAGAGAAAAATAAACTTTCTAATATTTTTTTTTATTTTTTAACTTTCACTTGTCTACTACGGTCTATTCAATTAACTTATGCACTATTTTAATGATAGACGTCCTAAAGCATCTTATTACACGTGTAAAAATGCAATAATAATAATAATAAGATACACAAAATAAACAAAAATAAATTTAGTAGCCTAAAAATCGGCAATTTTCAATAAAAAAATTAAAAGTCGAATATCTCGAAAAGGGTTAAGTTTAGGGTAGGGTGTTTCATAGTGAAATAAGTCAGAAATGATGGGTACTCCACGCCCTTAACGGATCTAGCACGATTTTTCCTGTAACCCTGTATAACTCTACTCTGCTCTGCTCTGCTGTGCTCAGAATTATTAACGTATATTTAAATTTTAAAACGGTCGTTGTATTTGTGGTTTATTTCAAGTGAAATGTCACTAAATTTGTTTTTTTAGAGGCAATGACTCTATCGGCACTCCTTGTACGAAGACATTCATAAGTTACTTATACAGAAGAGACTAGATAATGCGGTCACGTTTAAAACGATTTCCGTGTATAATGCATCCTTTAGTAGTCCTGTAGTTAGATGAAAATAAACTAGTATTTGTATTTATTTGTTCGACATAAAGTTACATATCGATAGTATTACACCACTGTCACCCTAGAGATTTGTCTCGGTTCTTAGAGACTCGAGCCGCTACAAATTATTTCAGATACCTACTTATAGACCCGTCACCTTCAGCTAAACATAAATAATTATGCTCAACACAATTACAAACGACCTGCCTCTACCCCCCCCCCCCCAAATTACCAAAATAAAATCAAAAACGATTATCTACTTATGCGTGGCAAAGTTTTGTACATCATCAGAGACAAGCAATTTAGAGTCAACGTTCTGATCCTCCAGAGAGGAATAAATTGTTAGTAATTAAGGTGCTCGTGCTTTTGCAGGAAACAATTTCAGTCTCTCTACCTCAGTCTGAGACGTGTTCAAATAACAGCATTATAACAAACTTCCGTTTTGAGGTCTGGATCGTGTTGTCGTGATCACCGTTCTACGTGACTAACAAATAATATTAAAACAATTACATGCATAATGAGGGCAATTTCAGGAGGTTTAAACAAAAAAACATCAAAATATGTATAACTTTTTCCCACATAATATGGAGACGACATTTAAATGGGTTAGATTATCACGCTAGAGTTTCTGCAAAATGGATTTCAGCAATTGTCATTACTAAAGAAACAGATATAAAACATTGAGTATTAGTAATTTAGTATACTTATATCTGGCTAAAGAATTTATTCTCAAAAGAAAATATACATGTCACTTCATGAGAAACAGTAGGTTTAAATACTTTAAACTTTGGTTAAATATCCAGTAAGCATGCAGAACGTTGTAGTTAAAGTGTAGGTAATACTTAAATATTATATTTACATTTTCATTTTAAAGTCAAACTATAATTATACAAGATGATCCTTGTGATTGTAATTTATATAATGTATATGCATCTTATACGAAACAGAGCTTTTTAAAATATCAAAACAACATAAATATATACATTTTTAATTATTCCATAATACACATTTAATTGATCGAGCGAAGCGAGATCTCCAAATCAACTTGGGCAAATCGGCGTAGTATGTATGTATGTTTGTTTGTCCGAGGATAACTTTCTAAGCGTTTATCCGATCATCGTGAAATTTGGAACATAGGTTCCACCTAGTGCACTACCTAGTGATGGCACAATTTTGGTGTGACTCAATGAGCTAAAAATTTTGGGGGGTTGTTGAGATATTGGGGTTCAAGAGGTGTAAAAAAAATGAAAATGAGACTATTAGATCAAATGAGACGTCAAATGAAAGGTCTTCATTAGTACATTTCGACCCCGTTTTTACTTTTAGTAAAGTTTTTGTAGTTTTTGAGTTATTAGCCATATTAAAAACTAAACTTTGACAAAATTCACAGGGTACACCAGTGACCCCACAGTTCTGTAATTTGGTATGGTAGCTTATTTATCACATATATAGGCAAAAGTCTGAAATCTAGCATAACTGCAATGTGTACCCCAAAAAAGGGTAACCACTTAACATGAACTCCCGTCACCTGTAATTTGAATGAAACTGTAGGTGAAGTTATTTGGTTTTTATTTCGTGGCACTATTTTGATAGTCAAAGATTACGAATAATATTTTTTTTGTTTTTATGGTAGACTCGCGAGACCTTAGTTCGGGGTGAACCACTAGTTGCATATCACAAATCCATGTACATGTCTATTTTGTAAGCCGTTTTTGTCTGTAAATCTATTTTTGTACATTAAAGAATACAGAAAGAACAAAAAAACTTGAGTCTTCTTTCTCAAATGAATTCAAACAAATTATTTCTCTAACGAATCATTTGATCAAAATAATAGCCGTCTAAATAACTAAAAAGCTTACAACGTCACGATTCATCTAAGTCACAAAACATCGAAATGATAATTACCATTATTGAATAAAGGTATTTTCTAACGATGGCAGGTGACTTGTTCTCAAAGTATCGCAAAAAATTATTTAAATTCAACCCTATACATTCCGATATAGAGATCAAAATAGTTGATAATAATGTTGTACCTCCATTATGCAAAGGTTCTGCTAAGGTCAGCTAAACAACGTCATATTTAGAAATAAATTCAAATAGCAGCAGATACATCCACTCATATTTAAATGTCGAGACAAGAATGTGCTAATGGTTTCTGTTGATGTCTGTCTAGTCATTACATGCATACAAGTTCATGGTGACCTTATAGAAAGTGTTTATGACTATCTTGATTGCGAGAGAAAAGTGGACAAGCAATTCCTTTCACAACCAGTAATTATTTTCAAGAAATTATGTCAGTGATCAAATCTAACACCAGTTTTTTATTATTATTTCTATAACGATAGTCATTAACGATAAAGAAGTAATCATACATCATAATGATATGAACATCTCTTAAATCAAATACTCATCGTAATAATCATAAAAAAGCTTCTCTGTAAATGAACTTTAAAACATATAAGCAGAAAACAATCCAATATTGAAAATAAAAATACTACTAATTAATAAATAATAAATATTGCTGGACATTTCACACAGCGCTATCTATCCCTAAACTAAGCAAAGCTTGTACTATGGGAACCAGATAACTGATAGAATACTTATATACATTTTTTTTGTAAATAAATACTTATAATATACAGAGAAACAACCAGATCCGAAACAAATATCTGTAGATCTTGCAAACATTTGTTCCGCGACGGGGATCGAACCCGCTACCTGCGTCTCAGCCAGCTATTCGCCCACTGAGGTACCACGAAGGTCGTCACTTAACTAAACAACAGATTTTAATGTGTTACTGTTGCGGAACATTAGAATTTCTAATTTGAATCACTAATTTGATTGGTTCAGAATATTTATAAATAACTGTTACAACATACAAAATGCATTATAAATGGGGAATTTGTTGGATTCATCTGTTTGATCAGTTTTTTGATGATTATGGGGTTTAAGTAAATTCAAAAAACGACAGTTGAATAATATTGTAGTTAAATGACGATAATGTGATAACCGAAAAGATCTACGTATTATAATTATGTATAATACGTAGCTCGTTCAGGATTACAAAATCCACTCTTAACTTTTTTTACTTTTTAATAGGAAATCATAAATGATTCGTAGACAGCAAAAAATGTAATCACTGAATCGATAACTACTAATTCTTACTACTCGCCGATAGCTTAAAAAAAGCCAACCGTCGACAAAACAAATCTATAGTTGGTAATCATTACCAAGAATATCAATAAGACAAGTGTGCCGAACCGTTATACTTGGTTACACGCACAAAAAGCTTTTCTGGGTCAATGGCACAACGTAGACGCAGCTTCACATCTCCGTTTACAACCTACCGGAAATATGGATCTTATTCCAATGAAGTAAGAGTGAATTAATGAACTTGACGAAGGCTTTGGTGGGGCGAAGTAACCTTTTCTTAACCACTTTTAAGCGTAGTTTTTCGTGACGGATTAAGTTTATTGTTTTGGAGAAACTGGGTATTTGTTTACTAAATATCTGAGAATGAATATAGAATTTAGTAGGTTCACAAAATATAAAAAATGTTAACCCCAGAATTACAAACATTAATATAGATAAAAATTCAAAAATAAAGCTGTAAAGAACGTTTTAAGCAATTGCTCGTAAATTATGTAACACAGTTAAAATAATATCGTAGAACTAACCTGAGAAGAATAATTCACATGAAACACAATTTGCATAGAACATTAGTAGGGCTATTGGGATTCAATGTGAATGAACTGAACACAATGCTAGTATTTACATACAAAAATAATGTATCTATTGCCGCTAATACAGTTACAATGGTGTTTATAAACATTCCGTTTGTGAAAGAACTGTGTCACAGACTCACAGTCAGTTGACAAATAAAAAGTGAATAGATAATGAAGTAGATAATAAAAGGAAAGGAATGTTAGTTTTGAAATAGATAATAAATAATATATACCTACACTACACATGAAACATATGTAATGTTACACATTTTGTTTCACAAAACATGATTTTAATATCATTTAAAAAACCGATAAAATTATGCAAGTTACAATTGTATTGCAAATAAAGCCCACGTTTGAGAAATAATGAGATACATTCACTCATATTAACCTATGAAATAGCACTTCTGGTATCTTCATCTTTCTCGGAGTCAATTCTTGCGTTCTGCAAAAAGGAATGGGGCCGTCACGACCGGTCTTTAAGGGCCCAACCCACAACCAGTCGTTTTAAATACACACCTATAAAGCACAAGCTGTCTGTCTTGAAAGCACACATCACACATGAGACAACCAGAGCAATAGCCAGTTAGAAAACTAAAATCCAATGTGTTATTAATTCATTTGAAACTAAGCCGAGCAGGAAGGTGGATAGATAAACATTAGTCTATGTGACAAGAATCTAGTTAGTATGCTATCGGTCAATCACAAAAAAAAAATGCAGTTCCCGGACAGAAATAACGATCGATGCGGTACTAAAAAACGCACAATAAATAAATACAATAATATTATTCATACAATTGATATTGTTAACAAATACTGTAAAAGTTTGCAAACAAATAATCGCAATAATACCAAACTTAGAAGATAATAAATATCAATGCAGAACTCCTCAAGCAACTGATGTAAACAGAAAATTACGCATACCAGTACAATCTTAAATCTTTCTTAAACATTCCAACATAACCAATGAAACAGAGGTCACCGAAGAGGGAATCAGAAACAATGTTAGATAGAACCGATGATTAGGATGGTTCCTGCGCTACTAACCGGTAAACTTTTAAACATCATATCAGATCATCTGACTCACGAGTTTGAGCTAAATAAGGTTCCGTCTCCTCCTCCGAGAATTACTGTCTGAAGCCCGATGTCTGAGCATCACTATTATATTTTGAAAACATAAATAAAAGTTACTTTTGCTTTCAAGATTATCTATGTAACTTCTGCAGCGTGTCACTGTTAAGTTATGTTATGGTTACGCTTTATCCTAATATCGGGTTATCTTAGACATTGAGATTTGTAAAAAAGTTATTACAATTAGATTTTTTGACTAAGATGTTCTTAATAAATTCTGCTTTTGCAACTGCGATTCCTGAATATTGTAGTTCATTGACCGTAGCTTCTGAGAATCTTAGTAAATTCCTGTAACTGTTTTCAATGCTAGCGAATAATCTATATATTAGATGAGCCGTACATATACTAGAACCTGTAAAAAACAGTTAAAGCTCAACGTCTTCATCACATAATGCTTGGTAACAGAATCATAACCCGGCTCAGTACTGTTAGTACGCTTGGGTGGGCCGACACGACGCGACGGCGTCCAACGAGTCACGATGATAGACTACCTGCCGAAGCCGGCCTGTCGGGGCCAGCTGATGGGCATGAACCAATTTAAATAATTATGAGTTTTGTGATCCGTTAGAATATTGTCACAGAGCTCAGTGGTACAAAAATATTCTTTGACTGGTGATGTTCTTGCGAGTTATGGTAAAGGTACTGAATATACTGTATCATAAGTTAAATTAAGAAATATGTACTTAACTTAAAGTATCTTCGTTAACGTTTGTACCCAATCGACACACGGTCTTTATATTTCAATACGAGCAAGATCATTTTATCAAATGGATGAGATGGACCACCTGCGGTAAAGTTTCGCTTTTTGTTCACCAGTAAATTTGTTTTGCTTCAATAAAAGCCGCGCACTACATTAAAAGTAGAAATACCAACTTTCTTAACCATATACAGCAGTCCGATTCGGTATTAGACTTGTTAATCTTACGTACGTGCCCAGTTGTTTGAGGCGACGTTTTTCTCAGAAGCACTTGCAAGAATTCCAGGCATGATCCATCGTAAGCCAGCATGAATTGGCATAAAAACTAGCCACACCTAGATTTATAAACTGTCGTAACAGTTCAAGTGTGGGTAAAGTAAAAACTCCTTAAGATTGCTAACAGCTTCCTTGAAGAAGGCAGTACACATCGCAAAACATCGATAGAGTATCGATGAAGATCTATACTAGTAGTGAAAGAAACTAATAGAAAAATCATAGATTTCATCGCAAAGAAGTGGCAATACTGTTAGACACATGAAATATTACCAAAACAAGACCATCAGATGGACTCAACTGTATTAAAATTTAATTTAAAATTCAAATTAACGATTGCCGCACGAATCCGCCAATTCGTTGAGCTAGAAACTCAAGCGTGTCCCAATAGTCACAAACGGTAAATTTATAAACATATCTATACCGCTATGCTAATTGAATTACTGTCGAAACTTCGAAAGCATTATAAAGAAAGTGTCAAAATTTACTACGCCTGTTATGGTACCTGTTGTAAATAGACAACAAAAGATAAGACCCATAGATCACAACTTTCTCGAACATCTACAACACATAATCAAGTTAGGACTACCCATATATCATTATATCATAACAATAACACAGTACCTACTTGTAATACTTGTAACG
The DNA here is from genome assembly GCA_963924445.1 of Philereme transversata. NCBI lineage: Eukaryota > Metazoa > Arthropoda > Insecta > Lepidoptera > Geometridae > Philereme > Philereme transversata. The sequence continues at coordinate 24,097,171 of OZ004338.1, forward strand.
CAACAAACAAATCTTTGACGATCCTAAAAAACCGTGGTAAAAAGTTACATCACGAGACTGTATTGTATTTGTGTACTATGATCGATTTTACGATGCGATGTACTCAATTTGGCGACAATAATCGTAAAAGTGGCTATAGACATAACTGTAGATACGAATGCTATAGTAACGTATTACACTCAATTCGTGCAAGCAGCGGTTTACATAAGCCAAACCTCCCTAGAGCCGTAGAGTTCAAATCAGTACCAGTGTCAGTAGTAGAAAATACACGTACTTATTGTCTTAGAATATAGTCAGTTTTTGCATGAAAAATTGCACTGAACGATGAAGATATATATTAAGTTGTAATACACATTCGCATGTTTTTGTTGCGTAAATGATTGTGCCTATTCTTCAGAACTTTGTCGTCTGTATCTGTTAGGTAGGGTAGACGTAGAGCCATTAAGACGTCTCACGATTGCGTGATCGGCCACTGTAATCTGTACAATAGAAGCTTTGTGAGGCGTAATGAATTATATATTGAACTTCAGTTGGTTACAAACGACGCCCAATTTGCCACTTACAACTTTGATGCAACGCTTTCATATTAAATTTAATAATTTCTTAGTTTTGCCTTCGTTCATTTCAATTGATCGGCTATTCTTGACCTTTTTTATTATTAAAAATGCAATGTCATAACTGTGCGTAAATTCAAATTAAACATATTTACCAAAGTTCTGTATTGTTTGAAAAGCTAAATAGTTGGTTCCACTCCTTTATGGTAAACTAATTTCCGCCAGCGGCTTCGCACGCTTTGTTTGTCAACCAATAGTAGCCTATGTTTGAATCCAGGTCATAATCTATCAACACACTGAATCTCATCGAAATCATTCAGCCATTACGACGTGATTGTCAAACACACAAACATCCAAACTTTCGCATTTATAATATTAGTGTGACACACTCACATTAATATTATAAATGTGAGTCTTGGCACTAAACGCACTGATTGATTTTAATTATGTTGCTTATACAGGGTTTCCCAGAAATGGTGGATAATCCTGCACGTGCGTGTGCGGGGGGGGAGGTGGGGACCCACATCCCAAAAAAAAAAATTCTATTCCCAACAGTCCGCGGTCTACGAATTTTTTTGTAAAATTTAGAAATTTCCCAGTTTTCCTCACATTTGTGGGCATCACGTCCGCTACATGAGGCCTAGTTCGGATTTTTTTCTTTTAAAGTATTCCCTAATAATGGTATTCCTAAATTACCTTAAAAAAAACGCAACTACTTAGGATAGTAGTTAACTAGTAGTCCCTAAACATAAATTTTATTTCTGAAATTTATTTTACTGCAAAGTTTGAGCACCTCTGCTGTAAAAAAAATGTATTGGAGTTTTATAGCCAACCACATAAAAAAATTACCTACATCATAAGGATTCTAAAACAGTAGCATAAGTACCTACTTTAATGGTAAAATTACTGAGCTATAGCTACTAATGTGTAAAAGTAGGCGTTTCATTACAAAATTGCAAAAGAAAAAAATAAAACAAGTAATGACCAAAAAAGTATTTATTATAAAAATAATCAAAGTAAATGTTCAAATTGGGCTCCTGATGCCCTTATGCAAGCTCTACACCTTTTTATAAAAGATTTTTGTAATCTGTTATTATAATTTTTTGATGATATAATTCTGGCTGCTTCGGCGACGCGAAGTCGAAGTTCTTCTAATGAGTTTATTGGTTTCTTGTAAACCTGCTCCTTCAAACAGCCCCAATAAAAAAAATCCAGAGGATTTAGGTCTGGGGACCGTGGTGGCCACAGTATTGGCCCCAATCGGCCGATCCATCTGTTGGGATAGGCATCATTTAGATAATTTCTTACTTGCACAGCATAATGTGCCGGACAACCGTCGTTCTGGAGCCACATTCCTTGCCGGATGGCTAGTGGCTCATCTTCTAATAATATTTGCAACTGGTTTCGAAGAAATTGTAAATAATTGTTGCCATTTAGGTTGCCCGGCAATTCATATGGGCCTATAATTTTTCCATTTAATATGCCCGTCCAGTAATTTATTTTAAATTGATACTGGGATTTATCTTCTCTCATCAAATGTGGATTTGTCAATTGCCAACTGTGCAAGTTATGAAGGTTAAGATACCCATCCCTTTTACATGTAGTCTCATCGCTCCATAAAATTTTTCTGAAAAAATCTTGATCTTCTTGAATTCTTGTTAACATTTCATTGCAGAAAACAATCCGTGCTTGGTAGTCTCGTGGTAGCAATGTTTGTACACGTGTCACGTGATAAGGATGCAGTTTAAATTTTTTCACAATACGATGTGCTGTAGATTTTGATATTCCCGTACGGCGTTCGATATCTGGCATCGAAATACTGGGATCTTCTTCCACCATGTCAAGGACAATATCTTCAGTTACAGGATTGTGGGGTCGTCCTCTGCTCCTAGGGCCACCAACGCCAGTACCAGGTATTCTGCCCTCTGAGTAAGCTTGGTGCACTCTTGTAAAAACTCGATAGTCGGGGTGACGCGCGTTCGGGTATCTCTCCCGATAAAGTGTTGCGGCAGCACTTGCGTTGCCACTACATTCTCCGTAAATGTAATGCATATTGGAATACTCTTGGGGTGTATAAATTTCTCGTGACATCACACAGTCCTGTTGATATACAGAACAAATGTCCAGTAGAATGCCGAGTCGTCGCAGTTATCACCAAACAAACAAAATCCAATCAAAATGCACAAATCGAGTCCAGTAGAATGCCAAATGTAGAATTTTGTCACCGAGAATCAGAAAAACAAGAGCACATGCGATGTCGAGAACGTCGAAATACGCACTAAAATTAAAATAGTTTTAACTACGGAGACAAAACAATAACCAAACACGAATTCTACCATACAAAGGAGATTTGTTGACCCTTTCACTCGCAATATTCCCAAGCACAGTTTTGTCTCGCTCACACAGCTTAGAATTCAACTGAATGTGCCGAGCAGGTAGTAAAGTCTAATTTTAGGGTCGACAGCGCTACTTAACTGGTAAAAACTAAAAAAAAATATCTGCAAATAATTTTGCTATTTTGTAATGAAACGCCTACTTTTACACATTAGTAGCTATAGCTCAGTAATTTTACCATTAAAGTAGGTACTTATGCTACTGTTTTAGAATCCTTATGATGTAGGTAATTTTTTTATGTGGTTGGCTATAAAACTCCAATACATTTTTTTTACAGCAGAGGTGCTCAAACTTTGCAGTAAAATAAATTTCAGAAATAAAATTTATGTTTAGGGACTACTAGTTAACTACTATCCTAAGTAGTTGCGTTTTTTTAAAGGTAATTTAGGAATACCATTATTAGGGAATACTTTAAAAGAAAAAAATCCGAAATAGGCCTCATGTAGCGGACGTGATGCCCACAAATGTGAGGAAAACTGGGAAATTTCTAAATTTTACAAAAAAATTCGTAGACCGCGGACTGTTGGGAATAGAATTTTTTTTTTTGGGATGTGGGTCCCCACCTCCCCCCCCGCACACGCACGTGCAGGATTATCCACCATTTCTGGGAAACCCTGTATATATATTTTGGTTATTAGTTGTATGCTGGCTGAGTTTTAATATTATAAGTCAGCTACTTGTTTTTTTTTATATTTTTATATGTATGACTTCCTTGTACTCACAAAGGTTCCAACGGGAGACCAGCGCTGTGGTACCTTACTGTGACTCGGAAAAATGCCGAAACCTTTTTGTGACGGCTGCTAATAACTGATATCTATTTAATTTTTTTTTGTTTAGTTATTAGTGGTTGGCATAATATTTTTTTCTTTCTATCTTTAAAAAAATAATAATCTGTACTTTCAGATTTCCGGAGCTATTTAGACATGGGTCTTTATCACAAAGTGTAAGACATAATGAAGCAGGTTTTAATCGATTAACATAGACTCTGACCTATTCACCGTAACCATTGATTAGAATAATCGACACCGTTAAATTACTCGAAGGAGTCACTCATAAACTTGTTTCTAGTCGTAGTCGCATCGTGAACCGAAGACAACATTATTGGATACGCAAGCACTTGACCCCGATGTCGAGGATTCGATTCGAACACGTCGCGCGGAATCGATTTGTGCGAAATTTCACATCCACCCACGTCTATTCTCTAGCACGGTGAAACATGGCTGAAGGAAATCAAATTATCTCAAAAGTAAAGAGAGGCTCGCGAAACGAAAAACAAAGTCAACAAAAGAGGTCACGTTTAGACCAGATGCAAATAAATGATGGAAATTGTTTAAAACATTGTGTATTTTATGAGACAGAAAAAGAACACACTAATCAGTTACTTTACGAACTAATAAAGCCAATGCATAAATTCTAAAAGCAATCCAACACACCTACTATGAAGTGCAAGCATTAAATCATGGAGTGAACCTATTTCGTTCCCAGTATCTACTTTATACAGCACTAAGAGCAAACGCTAGCCATTAGCATAACTAGAGAAGCGCGGGCGCAGGTGAGCGCCTAACGGAACGCCGCATATCGAAGACTCATCTGTTATACCAATCCATTTGAATCCCAACTTTAAAACTATAGCAATAAAAACCAATTTGCAAAGACAAAAGAATCCGTTTTAATTTATTGTAAAGGTTACTCCACAAATATAAGAGACAACGCTGCCCGTGTCGGACAGATTAGCGCATCACAACGTATTGTATGGTTATTGCCTTTGTATCGTGATATTACAAAAAGTTTTTGCGGTGCCTTTGCATAGACAATGTGATTTATTTAATTGATAAAATGAAATGTACAAATAAGATGTATGGGCATTGGGCGGTTGTTCGATTACGCATCGAGGTTCGCATGCCGTTTCTGCTACAACTATGCGTATTTCGAGTTTCGTTTTTCTGTCGATGATATCTTCATGATGAATAATGAAGGAAACGTTATTTACTGGACATTTTGTCACAGGATTATGGGCATTTAGATATTGTTTTAGTTTCAAAGTTTAACTCATTGGTACCTGTCTCGCCTAGAAGTTTATATTCTCGAAAAAACAATACTTTTCAAAACTGCAGTGTACAAATCTGCTGCTACAGAACGTATTACTTTAATGCCTGCCTATTGAAATAAATATTACTTAACACATACCGTGAAGCAATTTATACGAGCAAGCATAGTCCCGAGAGCAAAACTTCGTGATTTCGAAAGCGAGTGCAAATAGAATTTGCTTTATACTTTACCGCGTTTATTAAATATACCGTGACTAACATGCGATGGTAAGTGGTAAGTGGTAACCGTTTATGCTATCAAACAAACGTTTGTTTTACTTGATGAGGTTCAATTATTGGGTCAGATCCTTTTTGGTTCAAATTGATACAGGTTTACCGTTCTAAATTAGGTCAATATAATCACATGAACATACTTGACTCATTTTAGTAATACAATGTTTCAGAAGGTGACGTCGAAGATAATGTGTAAGTATCGGACGGAGATACGCACAGGACCTTGGATTTTTTTAGAAAGTTGCTATTCCGTTGACATTTCATTGCGCTGAGGAAATTTGTATCTACCTTAGGGGTCTAGTCTTAAGCCCTAGGGATTAAAAAACATGACCTATTTTCAATAATCACTCGTTTTCTTTCCTTTCGAAAGAAAGTTCGAAGTGACTCGTTTAAGAAATTGAATAATACAATACATCCTGAACATTTCTCCGCTATTTCGAAAGTCGTTTAGAATAGGCAATAACAATAACACACTAAACACACAAGAAACCACACGTCACGAGCGAGTGATTTTGAAAACGAACGATTTGTTACTCACGTCGGAATGTGACGTATTGTCGACGTGCTTTCCATGGTAAATCTCGAGACGGTACGGTTTGATTTGTTTGTGTCACGTGAAGAAATATGTATGAGGAAGTATTTAGACATGCGTTGAGCAATGCTCGTTCAAAGGATAGCGGATAGTTGACAGACAGTTGTTGGGCCAGAAGAAATATTATGGTAGGTTTTTGTTGCGTTACAGCAGTAGTAATTTGCAAAAAATAATACAACAGCGTGTTTGTCCAATGCTCGACGCTTAGCTTCCTTGGAATCAACAGCCATGCATTATGGAATTACAAAGGCAGTCAGTCTAGTAAATATAATAACTAGGATATCTAGCATTCCTACGCTCCATTTCCTGTTCGCCCCATAGACGGCACGCTTCCTTGGAAGCAAATCAAATAAGTCGCTCATTTTAATTGCTTCATTCTTGACTCATCATAAGTAGAACTCTTAACGATGATAGATGGTGCAGAAAGGAGCTTGGAAACCAGTAAGTAATGGATTAATTGTGCAACTGTAAAATAGTTTCAACGAAGGAAACCAAAATACAAAGTTTCGATATAATATCAAATGACGAAGGAATTCTTATCCATGTCATACATATTGCATCCTTCCTTCTGTCGACATTTAAACACCTGTGCAATAAATGTACACAAGTTTTTGCTTTTTGCCGACAGATTGAGTGACACATGGCCTGCGTATTCAACAAAACAGCCTTCTGTTGTAATATGATACAGAACCCATATACAATAAATAAGCCTATATTGGGTAGGGTAGGGCTCCATATTTCATACGAAACAAATCACCTACCTTTGATTTAAAAAATCTGCTTGGAACCATTATGTTACCTACAAAAGAGAGTCTAAATGCCAAATAACATGCATCTATCTACAAAACTTCATGATTCACATAATCCATTTATATTATACAAGGACTAGCATCGAACTAATCGTAATGCGCTTTGATCCTAGGTCCAGTCCGAAGATGCACTTCCCGTAGGCATACTCGAAACCATTTGCTTCTCATGGCTCTGGATATGGAAACCACCTACGTAAAGTCCGTAATTAATAGCGTTCCATACGTCAACCAGTTTAGCATCCGCGTCTAATGTACCGCTAGACCAAGGCTTAGTTCATTCGTACCATCACAGATTCACTGGAATATGAGAATTCCGGCGCTGAATTTAGATTCAATATGGCTCGTGTTCATTAATAGATTGTCGATGTCGAACGGAAAATGCATAATGGTGTTAAATAAATAAATCTAAGTCTATAAAACAAAGTCGGATTAGTTACACCATTTATAACTCAAGAAGGGCGGGACCGATTTTGATGATCTTTAATTTGTTGGATTTGTCTTCGCCCCGATTAGCAGAATAACTATTAAAATATCGGAAAAATTCACGGAGAAAAAAATATGAAGAAAATTCATTTTCTCATACATAGATGCAGCTAATTATTGCCGATTAACAATTCTACCGGCGACGTACATTGGCAGTCCGCATCATATGCATGTCAAGGCGGTACGAAGTTCGCCGGAACAGCTTAGTACATATAAAATATTTCTGGACATTTTACACAGCGCTATCTAGCCCCGATCGAATATTTTAGGTTCCAAGCTCGCATGCCTTTTGTTTATGTTGATAATGTGTTGATGACATTCTCGGAGTTGACTTGCGCGTCACACACACGCACACGCACAGACACACACACACACACACACACACACACGATGAAGATGCTTATGTTAAGATAAACACACGGCGTAGATAATATATATTTTCCACTTACACTGCCGAGCGATATTTATATCAACATAAAATATTATAGCATCTTCGTCGTTTGTGACGCACTTAGCTATGAAATTCTGTGACAGTGAATGGGCGTGTTCAAATCGGAGTTAGGAATTGTTCGCATTTCTGTGTAGTCGATGATTATGAGTTTAGATAGTTGTGACCGGTAACCGAATGTCAAGTTATAACCGTTTAAAGATATAGAGCAGTTCTTGTTGAAATTTCTAGGTACGAGTATCCTCAAAACATGGTCAGCAAGTTAATGGCCTTTAGACTAAACGATAAATTTAAACAACCAATGCAGTTTCGTTATCAAATCGAATTCAGGTTTACGCGCGCGATATCGTATGGGCGTACAACCGTACAGGTATGGTACTAAAGTAGTACAAATATAATTTATGAGAAATCTGAGGAATATCGTGTTTCACGGCTGTCGTCGGCTCTGTTTGCCTGCTGCGCTGTTGTTTCCAAGCCACTTGATATTTGATATCTATTTGCGTTTTCCTCGCATTCCTCTCTTAAACATAAAGTAATTAAGCTATTATTTGGTAAACTTTTAGAAGATAATAATAAAAATCATTATTATAAATACGTGATTTATCACGTACCTACGTCACGTCTTATCGGTGTTTCGACCGACAATGTTTCGGTTCAATTCGTGAACCTTCATCGATGTGAGTGCGATCAGGAGGAAGAGACAGTGGAGCACGTGATGCTTCACTGTACGGCTACGAGCGATATCATGCAGAGGACGGGTGTGCAAGAGCTCATCGAATCCTCATCCGCTAACACCACAACGACATCCACGGGGATCTTGGAAAGCTGTGTCCATCAATCCAAAATCCTGCTCCGTTACTTCAAGGAGTTAGGATGGCTGGGGTCAGGTTAGAAGGGGGGTAATACACAATACACCACAATGCGAGACGTCAGTGCAGATCTTATTCCCCCCACCCTAGAATTAGAATTAGAATTAGTGAGTGTGATCCGCTCCGAATAAGGTCTCGCCTCGCACTTATTCGCAGCGGATCGCACTCACCCTGATGAAGGTTCACGAATTGAACCAAAACATTGCCGGTCGAAACACCGATAAGACGGTACGTGATAAATCCATATTTATAATAGTGATTGAAATCAACCACGAAAGTGTTCTAAGTAAAATAATAAAGATGTTGAAAAAATACCTGAGCACAAAAAAGTATAATTTTATATTATTATAGATAAAGATTTGTTTATACAAATCTATTATTATTCTAAGCAAAACAAAGAACACGACAACACAAAGACGAATCCGTCAACACAGTAAACAGCCATACATATATACGCACTAAAAATGGATATACCCTCTTTCACGCACACACGGTAAAAAGCACTCTTCACAACCTTCATTGATTCCGCAACTGAATAACAATTCACTTGCGGAATCAAGCAGTTGAATAACAATAAAAAAACAAACGCGTACCTACTATCCCTAACATCTGTCGGAAATCGAGGAGCTGAAATTATACAGAATTTGTAGTTAACCAGGTGCATCGAATACCTTACAAGAGCCGCCGTCGGAAACGGATTATCCACATAATTACACAACATGTTACATAGCAACTTATGACGGCGGCGGGCGTGTAGGAAAAGCATGTGATTTACTCTTTGCATGTAACGGGAATCAGACTGGTTCAGAAATTAGATTTATGAATAGAAAACATTTAGAGACTGAGTCATGTTTAGGAGAAGGAAACTGAATTGCTAAAAGCAAAGGATTCATATTGATTAAAACAAAGTCTCAATCTTGGTCATAATCTATCTACATACATATTACCTTTCATAGAAATCGGTCCAGCCGTTTTAGTCGTAAAAACGTAACAATCAGACAGACAGAGAAACAGACTTACTTTCGAATTTATAATTTTAGTAAGTATCTATTTATTTATTAACTAGTAAGTGTTTTTAATTTTTAGATGGAAAAACTACTTACTCGTAATTATGTAATACTTACTCGTATCTATGGGGGAGTTCAACAGTGGACTTCCAATTGCTGATATGATGTTGAACAGGTGATGATGAAGTGATTACTACGTTTTTTCCAACAAACATTGTTGCACAGGGCGTGTACAGATATAAACTTGAGAGCAAAAAAATCGCACATTCATGATTTTTTGACATAACTAAAAAAAAATCAAAAAATATTATGTTTCTGTAATGCAGATTCATAGTCTATTTTAATACCTATCCAGTGGTATCTGATTTGTCTTTCAATCATTACATAAAAATGATTTTGTGGATCAATAACAAAAATGCATGTTTAGTAAAAAATTCTTTATTCAAGTATTGGTGTCAAAGTTATGAAATTAATAGATAAAATTAATTAAAGGTTTGTTATTAATACCGAGTGTTCCCTCCCCTAGCCTGAATCACTGACTCCATCCGTGTTTTCATTGATGTTACTAGACTTTTGATAAAGTCTTGAGGAATAGCCTCCCATTCCTCTGCGATCGCCTGTTGCAGCTCCTGTAGAGTCGATGGAGGAGCATCTCGGCCTCGAACTCTTCTTTTCAGCTCGTCCCATAGATGTTCGATGGGATTGAGGTCTGGGCTTCGAGCTGGCCACTCCATAACGGTCACATCCACCTCTTGAAGGTACTCGATCACTATGCCAGCAGTATGCGGTCTTGCATTATCTTGCATAAACAGAAAGTTTTCGCCGATAAACCCAGCAAAAGGTACGACGTGGCTCTCGAGTACTTCCTCAATGTATCGTATGGAAGTCAATCCTCTTGATTGGCGACCAGTATTCGGTCCGGTGATGAAGGCAAGCTCGGTTTTTGCTTCCATAGACATGCCTCCCCAAAACATGATTGATCCACCGCCATAGGCGACACGTTCTGTTATGCAGCATTGGGCAAATCGCTCTCCCGATCTTCTATACACCTTCCCCCGTCCGTCGTTGCCATGCAAGCACATCCTGCACTCATCAGAGAACAGGACTGCACTCCACTGCTCTTCGGTCCAATTCAAATGGTCTCGAGCGAACTGAAGGCGGGCTTCTCGGTGGGCTCAATTCGTCAATTCTCGGTGGGTCAATTTCGGCCCGTTTGCTGGCCTGTGTGCAGTCAGGCCACCTTCTCTCAATCGTCTTCTGACTGTCCACCGGCTAACTTCTACTTCACGAACTTCTTGAAGTCGTTGGCCCAGTTGAACTGCGTTCAAACGACGATTTCTTAAAGATGTCGTTATAAGAAAGTGGTTATCACGCTCTGTTGTAGCACGGGGACGGCCCGATCCTTGTCGCCGTTGGTAGCCACCAGTCTCTTGATACCTCTGGTATACACGCCGAACGGTAAATCGGCTCAAACTCAATTGTCGAGCCACTTGACTTTGCTTAAGCCCCGATTCAACAAGGGCAACCACTTGAGCGGCTACTTCTGGTGTAGTATCCATTTTCGTGTTCCGTTTGAAGCCAATATCAATAGAGAACCTTTCACACTGTACGTTGGTATGCAAATGATGACCATTCCCTCAATATGCACTCTTTTATACCTGCGATAAATCCCGCCGCCGGCCTTACCTGGATCGAGCGACATAAGGGGGTCTATTGTTTTGTTGCTAATGAGTTGTTTTTAAAGGTAAATGTCAACCCTTTATCAGTTCTGCGAATGCCTAGATTATGCACTTTAATTTAATTTGATTTTAATTTGCTGTAAGCTCCAAATAAAAAAAAATTTAACTTTTAAGTAAAAATGTGCGGATGTGCGATTTTATTGCTCTCAAGTGTAGATATTTATTTCGATACAACTTACAAACACACAGAAACTACGAACGGTAGAAATACAGAAAATGTAAAAACTACTACCTAGCCACTACGAGCACTGTGCCGAAAAAGTGGCATGGCTAAGCATTATGCTGAACGCTGCTCAGCCATGAAACCTGGTGCATTGACGCCACGTACATTATGTACGTCAATTATGAGTGCATTTGTTAAAAAAAACGAATAAAAGTCGCATGCCTGAACTAAGTGTAACTACGATTTCAAGTATCTTATCTACTTAAAATGAACAATACAAGATAAAAGCTTCGGGGGCATACATTCGGAATATTCTCGAAATCCCCACCGCCACGTCTACGTCCCCACTGCTGGGACACTGCTGTGGGATGGTTGATGATCGACAATAGAGACGAGTAATTTAAAAAATAATGAACTCGAGATCCCCACTGCTATGTTGTAGAATGGTTCGAAAAAACATGATCCATCCCACTGGCTGCAGCAGTGGGGACGTAGATGTAGCGGTGGGGATTTCGTGAATAATACATACATCTCCGTATAAAAACTACCTCATCATATTTAGAAATAGCACGAAAAAGCACTCGAATACAGGGTGTCTTATTAGAATTAATAAGCCGTGATAACAATAATCACTTAATTTTATGCGAACCCAAACGTACTGACGCAATAGTAAGCGAGCCCATAAATATTTGGTATTGCTACTTACATGTAAAGCTGGTTACTGGTTCAGTTCAGACGTATTTATCTGCAACCAGCAAGAAGTCATGCACTCTGACATTTTGCGCAGTTACATTGTATAATGCGTTCAAATCATTTTGTAAATATGGTCAAAATTCTAACTAATAACAAATAATTCGTGTATCCCTTTCCGTTGCGGAGTTATAACCAATTCTTTGGGCGAGCAGAGTGAATTTTCGAGGCTCTTTTTAAAACATTTTCACGGTAAAATAATAGTTCAATAGACACTATCGTACCAATGCTGTGAACTGAACAGACAAGTTGGGAATACATAATTATCAACGTGTCAGTCGGCAAGCACCGGTAGACAAGACAGATGACTGCATACTCCTGTTTTCTATATAACTATGGCATTCGCTATCAGCCATGTAATGCGGGCAGTGTTAACTGTGATTCAATAAGAACCGTGAGAAAACTGGAAATGGCTGATATATTAATTTTCAAACATGAGTTACGGCGATATGATAATTCGGTTAGAATTGAATTAATCAGGAAACAGTTTTGAATAATGGGTTATTGATGGAGTGGTAGATGGTTATTTTATGGCAACACGACTAAACTAGTAACTGAAATGCCTAGAAAGAATGGGACAGGTAGGACATCAATGTATTAAGTTAACGAAATATAAGCTGATATGATATACCTAATAAAAAATATTTATTACACCCTAAAAGTTACGTAAATAAAATAATAAATAAATAACAACATACAACAACATTTTAAACTAGTAAATGTATAATGGGCTGTATTATAAGCTAAAGAAAGCGATCCCTTCAGACAACCTTTGGATGGATATATAATAAAGTAACTGATCAACTAAAGAAGAATATATGTTATAATAACAGCCTAAGCTTGAACACATAAAATAGATGTCGCGTAAAACAGAGATAAAAGAAAACCTATTTTTTCAGATGGAAAAATCCTGATTATAAAGATATTGGAATGGAAAAGGCTTGACTTGTACTTAGACATGCATATTATAGGTACATGTTACGGGAAAAACTTAATAATAAAGACATTAGTATTTCTCAAACTTTCGCGATCACTTTACATAATGAGTCTGCCCGCGACGACGGCTGTTGCAAGTTGCAACACAGTCGAAAAGTCGGGATAACAAGTAAAAAAGGTACATACGCGATAAGTACCCGTTTAAATCAGTAATTGAATAAATACATTGTTAGGCAGGTGGGTACCAAATTCCCAGAAACAGAAGAAAACAGAAGCTTAAAAACCTAGTTATAGGTTCAAAATTTGTAATGTATTGAAAGCAAGTCACGATATTGGGGCTATCGCGAACAGCCCTTCAGCTAAACTGGTGCAACACAAAATCCTGTGTAAATATCACGAAATTGAATTCTAATAATGCTAAACAATCGCCAATTACCGTTACAAAGTTTGAATTTACAAAGTTCTCATGCTGTATTAGGTAAATAAATGGCGTAGTAGTGGCGGCTAAGTTCTCTGAGTATTAGAGTGGACTAATCTCTAGATCTTCAGAGACTTGTCGCTGGCGGCGTGTCTCCTGGTACACACGCTGCCAGAGAAATAGGGCTTTCGATTTTATGTTTCAACTAAAACTTTAAGTAGGTTGAGGGGTTCAGAGGGTCATGGCGGAGAATTTAGCAATACTAAAGCAATAACAGTTAAAATAATTCGCAATATCTACTAGACAATGATATGGCCTCGTCTGCGGGCTTAGCATGGCGTAAACATTATAGTCACTGCTATATCAAAATAAACAATTCTTATCTTGCGAGTAAGATGCCTGCTACCATTATATTCGCACTATAAGAATTTTTTTTCGTAGGTCACGCACTTTAGGAACGTTCCCTATGTTGCATTGCCTTGCGTCCATCTAATTGAGGCATACAGGGGTAAATCCTCATGTGCCTTTTTTTTTATTCCACCTGGAGATGGAACAAGCCTGATGATAAGTGGTAATCATGGCCTATAACAAATTATTGCCTCGTGTAATTTCCCCGGCCTCTTGAAACCCTTCAAACATGGCGGCACAAATAGGTACGGAGGTACTTCCCCGGGCAAGCCCTTTCACGAAAAACTCTTCTATACTTTTACAAAATATTAAAACATGATAGGTAATTATTATTATTATTCTATCAGTTATCTGGTTCCCATAGTACAAGTTCTGCTTAGTTTGGGGCTAGATAGCGTTGTGTGAAATGTCCAGCAATATATTTATATATTTATTAAATAAATTAAAAACACAAACAACTAAATAATAAAAAGTTTTGTATGCCTTTATAATGAGGAGTGATATTATACAGTAGACATCTATCTGCTGAAATTTTTCAAAATAAATCAAATGCGTAGTATAAGCACATATATGTATAACAGCTGTAACTTAGTTGCATTTAGGAAAACTACTTCAGGTTAATAAGGAGATAATTATTTCCTTATTAATCAAGTAGCTTTTAACAAGACGGTTTTGACCCTATATTTTATACTTATTAAATGATGCCAGTCAGCCTTAACGAGCTTAATCATTGTCGTAATCTCCAGAGTTGCCTCCAGCTAGTCATTTTGCGATCGTAAAGTTACGAACCACTTTTACCCTGTACTTTGCAGGTTGTATTGACTTCTGTTAATCAAAGGTGTCGCAACTTGGAAATGTTACGGATAGTTTATTTGCACCAGTATCGCTTCTTTCGCTCCAATAAACAGACAGAAAAGGAAATTGTCACCGAGCAAGAACCTAAATCACCGATCGATCTGGTTGAGTTTCTTAAGATATCGGTAGCGGTACCGACCAACCGCCATATTACGTAGGTAATATAACAGCAATTACATTAAAGAAAGAATAAGATGGTACCGCTATTTTAGGACATCTTAGCTTTAGTGATCAGTCACAAACATAAAAATATTCTATTGGCTCCACGGGACTGGATTCTGTAGCATAGCTTGTGAAGCCTATTTATTGTTTGATATAACAAAATACGGGAACACAGAGAAAAGTTTCATAATATTAGCACTGCTACAAACATTATTTAGTTTAACTATTATTTCTGTCGTATTGTTTCGATGTAAAATAAAACCCAATTAGAGTTTAGCACGCGAGCGTCTATCACTTTACCTTCCGTGTTTAACCATAGTGAAGTGAGAAATTATCTCCTGAATTCGAAATGTAACAAAATAATATTGCATTTATTGAGTTTGCGTTGCATTCAAAATACATGTTTTTATGATCACGACGAGAATTTAAAACCCAAACTCACGCACACTTAACATACCAAGTCTAATAGGGCCAAGCGAAACGAGAAACAAAATTACTGACCAAACCACTCGTCCGTAAGTAGGCCCGACAATCTAAACAGGCAGATGTCGACCTCAAGAACTGTAATAACCGAAGAAAGATGAAACGGACAGAAACCACTCTGTAACATGTTACATTGGATTACTGATAAGTATCACGTAGGCAAGTACATACTTCATTTCTAAATTACTTACCTAACCTACTTCGATACTTTTTTGACGCCTACATGGCGCGTTTGACGTAGTGCCGGCCGAGACCCGCAACCTCCTGTGGTTCCGGGTTCGATCCCCGTCGCTGAAAAAATGTTTGTATGACCTATACAGATATTTGCTCCGGGGCTGGATGTTTTTCTGTATTTTATAATATAACTTTTGAAACTATCATGGTTATGAACACTATTTTCTACTAAAACGGGATATTTACCATGATATGTGAGTTGTTGAGTATATATCGGGATACTCAAAAACTCACATCACGGTAAATATCCCGGTTTTAGTACTAATAGTATCAGTTATCTGGTTCCCATAATACAAGCTTGACTTAGTTTGGGTCTAGATAGCGCTGTGTGAAATGTTATATTATATTTCATATGTACACTAAGTACTACAAAATATTACCTTTTAATTATTGATTAAAACGGGTATTTATCGCGTATGTACCTTTTTAATCTGTTATCCCAACGTATCGTTTCCGAAGACATTTTTAATTCTGAAGACCAAGTGAGGGTAGTTGCTGCAGCTGCCATCACTTCACAACGGTAGCTCCAAGTACCCGTCAACCCGTGACCACGCCTGTTGCAACACAGCCGAAACGTCGGGATAACAAATTAAAAAGGTACATACGCGATAAATACCCGTTTTAATCAATAATTATGTACAGTGATCGCGAAAATTTGACAAATAATATTATCTTTTAAATTGAAACCGTTACTTGCATTCTAAACGGTAAGCCTCTAGGCCCTTTTCTCTTATAATTCAATATCCATTTACCATCCGTGTCCCATATAAAATGTAAGTGTAAGTACTTTATCAAAGAGATCGGATACAATGTTGGTGCAAAATAGAAAGCCAACCTAGCAGTTCTACTTCTTGGATCCAAACAGCACGCGACATAGTACATGATAGCATTTACTATCACTAGTCAAATGCCTTGTAAATGTAAACGAGTCTTTAAGCCGAACATGCTCAGTAAATTATTTCGTCTAACTGTGCAATATTGAGACGGAAGAAATCAAACGAACTGTAAGTTATTTAACTAGCTGGTAAAAATAGAAGAAATCCAGCTACTCTACTCGCACCACGCAATATCTTTTTACTGTATTTACTTATGCAAATGTCAATGCGATGAAATAAACAAAGGTAAGGTAAAGCTGATAGTTAAATAACCGCAACTATGTTCACAAGAAATCTCGGTAATGAGCTAGACTTCTCGCAATTCTCACATTAACGTATCTGAATTGACGATTTAACGGGAAACATTGCAACGGAATAGACTAAAGTTACGTACAATATATACAGCTGATTTTATACCGGCTACTGAAAATAAAACCGTTGTTGCCCAGTAAGAATCGGCCCTTACTATCTGATTTAAATGTTATGGGCTCAACGGGGCTCTAGCAAAATAGAAGCGGAAATGACTCTTGACTAAAATTTTTCCGCATGATATCATCCCCTCAATCCGGATAAATGAAACTTTACTGGTAAGAGTAATGAGAAGATGAATTAAATAAGTTTAAATGAAAAATATTGAAACCCGACGCAAAAAACACGGAATAAATTTCCATTCTACAGCTGAATTCCCTTCACCAAAGAAGTAAATGCTGATAATCTTCGGATCGGCTGACCAGATCTTCATCACACATAAGGACCAACCCAGCTTTCTATTTAAAAAAAACTGCACCCAAATCGGTCCATCCGTTTGGGAATTTCTCACAGACACACACAGACATAGGCGTCAAACTTAAAACACCCTTCTTTTTCCTGTAATCACTAAAGGTAAATCATTAGAGATGATGTAGCAAGCATCGCGGGGCGAAACTGGATGACGCTAGCACAGGACAGTGGAGAATAGCACATGCAAAGGGAGGCCTATACCCAGAAGTTGGTGAAGTCAGGCTGTGGATGAATGATGATGATGAAATCATTAGAGAGAACTAGACTGTACATCTAGTCACGTAACTTTTGAAAACAGTATTTACATATCATCATGTTTGCAAAACTAATCCATCACAATTCAGTTTTTAACAGCTTTAATCACAAATTGCTAACGTTAGAGAACGCTACTAGTATTGCAAGAAAAACTAACTTCGTAACTTAAAATATACCGGTAATGTATAGAGATAATCAAAGACTATAGAAGGTAAAGTTTGGAGATTCATCAATCTTTGTTGTGAATTTCTTTGTTAAAGAAAGGTACGGCACATTGCGTAATCGTAACCCACCCAAGAGAATAAACAATCACGCAACAAAAAGTGCTAATTCTTTTAAAAAATAGATTTCACAACAGCATTAGTGAAACGGACAATGAATCTCCTAAAGGGGAACAGAACAGTAAATACGATTCGTTAGTAGATAAGGAAAGTAAGAGCTTTAAGCACAGAAGAAAAAACAGAAGTAAAGTGCAAACGTTTCACTCCGGCGGAAATTATACGAACTAAGTATGAAAGAATGAAAAATAATTTATTGAAAACCGCAGATGAAACAAACACGAATATAAAACACAAATAACGGGCGATATTATTGCTAGCATTTATTTCTGGTGCCACACCTATAACAAAACGTAAGCTATGTGTGAGCTCTCAATTCCATAGAAGAAAATCTTTTTTTAAAGCTGAATTTTAAAATTTCTTGTTTCAAAGTCTTTTCAAATTTAACTTAACCTAGCGGATAAAGCTCGATTTAGATGAAGTGACACAGGCTTGCTTTTAGTTCGGCAGCTGCGGCCATCTTGAATTCGATGTCAAAGGTTGCGCGCGCGTAAGTTTCACCGACAGTCCCGATAGATGAGTGGGCCATTTCGCACACGATAACGATGCAATAGATAATTAGGTGATAATTTGAGCACGCAAATACGTCATTACCTGTAATGATAGGGTTAGAGAAGCCACTGACATCAGAGCTTTTGAAATATGAAAATTAGCGGTCGTTGAAATGTACAGATCTAATGATTATTTAATTCAGATTTATATTTGTAATACCACAAAAATTTTATTATAAAGTACCTAGTAATTTTACTTGATGCTAACAGAAATAAACTATTGACATTCATATCATACAAACCTAGACACTACCCTTCCATTCAAGCCAAAGACATAACCGCAGACCAAAACCTCATCAGCATAAAACTGTTTTTCTACGACCGCAAATTCATCATTTTAAATTACCTACCTTCTTAAGTTCTTACCAACGCACTCTAGTCATATTTCATTTAAAACAAAAAGCAATTCAATTTAACGCCCTACATGTTAATGCGCTAGTAAGCCACTAAGGTATAGGAAAATATTGCCAGCTTTGCAGCAATTTTGATAGAATTAGCCATTTTCCTAGTGGCAGAAAAGTGAAGTACTTACGTAGTCTTACAGAATTATGTGGAGTGGATTTTTACCAATACGAGTAAAGAAAAAATAAGTGTACATGACTCTTTAAAAATCAAAGATGGTAAAACGATATTATACGAAAAAAAAATTTTTTAAAAAGAGCATAAGTGATCTGAATTTAATGCCTACATGTAAAACTAACAAGAGCATACCGGAAATGATGTTTTAGTATTACTCTGTGAGAGTAATGTAGCCACTAAAACTTATATGAGTTGGCAATGGTAAACCATAGGAAGTGGAGAGTTCACGGGCGGTGACCCGGCCTCAGGCACCGTGACGACACGGCCAATTCTACAACCGTTTCATTATTCCGCGTCACTACTATTTCATTCATACGTGAATTGAGAGCATGAACGGAAATAATTGTCTAGTGAGCAAATAAAAATAGATTTTGAGTTGTAAAACAAATTTAACGCTATTTATAGAAACAACACGATAATTTGCGCGTATTAGATAATCTAGACATTGGACACTTCGTACCAAATCCATTTGGTTATTTGTGTAACGCGTTCATACATCATATTATGTCTGGAAATAATATCGTAAATCAATAAGAGGTTTTAAAACCCCCAAGCTGACGCAGCTAATACAAAAAATAATAATACCACAGTTCATACAACAAAACATTCTACTATCAATCTGTTAGATGCTTTCAAATAAGTGAAACAGATCGTGGAAAGAATAGGTATATCGTGGGATAGCAACAAAAATCTCAAAGAAACATTACCTAAAAAGCGCATATTTTCGCTACTGATCCATAAAAAAGAATTCAAAACATTGTACGACTGATTCAAGCACGATGTTATCATAGAACGCGCTGCGCATGTCAACCAATCTAGTACGTGCGTAGACTGCTTTATTGACGTTACGTATTACGTTGCATAGAATGTGCACAGTGTGCATACACGCAAATCCAATGTCGAGGTCAATGCGATATTTGTAATCGTTTGTCAGTTTGATGATGTAAGGGCTATTGGGTATAATTCAAGTTTATAGGTAAACATGAAGTTAAAATTATCACTTAAAATATGTTGATGTAATGAGTTGATTTAATAAATCATTTGACGCATATGATAAACATATTGATTTTAGCATATAAAACAACTGAATTAAAAACAAACCAATTACACAACAATTAAGAATAAAAATGCAAAATCTCAATATGGACGACTTAAAACGCGATACGCATTGAATGCGAAATAGCGGTGATGTTATGGGAATGAATAAAGCTTACTTCATCTAGCCTTCTCATTGTAGGGAAACGCAAAGTAGGTGAATCGTTTGTCGTTATAACTGTGAAGGTGAGATGGAAGACGTTTTGAATCCAGTTTTTAAGGCGAATGCGAGTCTAGCTTGAATTTCTTTAATAAATTTAGACATGACTCTGTACAACAAGTTAAGACAATTAGTCAACATAATGATGAATAAATACATTACTTCAGAAGTCAAATGTTGGATTTTTTTTTAATAACCTATACTGTCTCACTGCTGGGCAAAGGTCTCCCCCATTTCCTTCCATTCCTTGCGTTCTCCAGAAATCTCCTGCCAGTCAGAGTGGAACCCAGCCAGATCGTCGCGCCAACGTTTTCGTGGTCTGCCTCGTTGCCGTCGTCCTGTAGGTTGCCAGTCGGTGGAGATCTTAGTACACCTTTCAGGGTGCATTCGAGTGACATGACCCGCCCAGTCCCATTCGAGGAAATATTATTATTGATCGAGCGGAGCGAGGTCTCCAAATCAACTTGAGCAAATCGGCGTTGCATGTATGTATGTTTGTTTGTCCGAGGATAACTTTCGTAGCGTTTATCCGATCATCATGAAATTTGGTATATAGGTAGGTAGTGATGGCACAATTTTGGTGTGACTCAATGAGCTAAAAATTTTGGGGATTTGTTGAGATATTGGGGTTCCAGAGGGGTAAAAATAAATGAAAATGAGACTATTAGGTCAAGTGGGACGTCAAATGAAAGGTCCTCATTAGTACATTTGAACCCCGTTTTTATTTTGAGTTTAATTTTTGTAGTTTTTGAGTTATTAGCCATAATAAAAACAAAACTTTGACCAAATTCACAGGGTACACCAGTGACCCCACAATGCTGAAATTTGGTACTCGTGTAGCTTTAGTGACACAAATATAGGCAAAAGTCTGAAATCCAGAATAACTGCCATTTGTACCCCATAAAATATAACTAATTAACAAGAACCCCCGTTACATCTAATTTGAATGAAACTGTAGGTCAAGTAGTTTGGTTATGCATTTCGTGGCACCAATTTATTAGTCAAAGATAACAAAACGGCATGCACAAAGATCACTAGTGACTAAACATGTTTAAATTTGAAGTATTTGTATGATTTGACAACTCCTTAAGTCATATTTAGCCACTAAATACGTTTAGGCATCGTTGTGCATGTCGCCCTATGAATAATATTTATTTTGGGAGATTCGCGAGATCTCAGTTCGGGGCGAACCACTAGTGTATTACTATTAGTTAGCCCTGTTCTACTGCAGGGCCTTCTTCCACACTTCCAGGTTTAACTGTCTCAGTATAAGAATAATAAATAAAACATTCTTACCTTGGTTGCTGCGATAATAAGAGACGTCCTTTTTTTCGTAAGACACAAACCGTCGTATAAATAATGTAACTTACCTGAAAATAAAAATAAAAACCATAAATATAAAACCAAAAGATACAAGGCAAAAGTGACCCAATATTTTTATCTCAAACACGGCAGAACTGGAAAGCTAACATTGGCAGAGACCACGAAATCGAATATGGACATGATATGGACAGCAGACAATTCATACCCGTTTCCACGGTTATCGCGTTTATAAATAGGGTAAACGGACCTAAACACGGTTAAAGCTCGTCGGCTCTTTTGTCTCAGATAAGGTGTGCTATTACATGCATTTTGCGGGTTTGCAAGGGGTTAGTTGTGGAGGCGGAAGCGATAAGGCACTCGCCAGTGAACGGTGAGGTTGAGGGAATCAGATTGTTGAGACGCTAAGGGTATTGGCAGAGAATAGGCTTGCAGTGACAGTGTGAAAGAATTGATTGTTGACAGACTCTTTTTAGACTTTTAAAGCGGTTTAGGTTGTAATGACAGACTTGACCATGAGAAAACTACCAAACTCTTTTGATGAATAATAACTACAAAATCAAAACGATTGAGCAGTCACGATTGTTCTGAAGTTTTATATCATCTAGAATAATAACAGAAATACTTAAATAAGTACACTTTCTCAAAAAAGAAGCACGACTTTGTACAGAAAATTACCAACGTACGCATAGTAAATGACATACCACCCGCAATTTTACAAATCGTTCAATCGGAACAATAATTTTGAGACTAGCATATCATTACGCGCAAGCAAGATGGCAATTTTTATTTAGTAGTAAAGGAAATAGTCTATGGAAACGTAAGATAAGCTGATGGTAATAAAGCTATTTAAACACTGAACCTGTGTGAAATAAGAACTAAGTTTTAAAGACAAGATCACAGATTTTAGAAGACATAAAAATGCAGAAAGACCAGTTAAAATAACTGAACATTTATTCTAGAAACTTGAGCTAAAATTATTTTGCGAAGAGCTTTGCTTTTGATTACAATCATGTAAGTGTTTAGAATGTTCTAAGTGCCAGTGGGAATTCATAATTTTTCAAAGACAGTGGACAGGACACTTTCACCATTTTAATTGATTTAAACTTACCTATTCTTTCGCAGGCTATTATTTTAAAAGCTTTTTTACGATCAACATTGATGTTTATTTTAATAGTATCCGAATGGCTCGTAATTGTTTTGTGAGATCTTCGAATTTAATGAATAGAATATTATTAACAATATTATGTTCCGTGCAGTTTAAATTAATGCAAAATATGACAAGTTTAACTAATATAGAGGTTATTTAAAGTGCATTGTATCAAAAAACTATGGCTATATTTTGACACAAATAATCCGGAAAATATTTACGCTTGATATTTAGGTACCGGTTACAGTTGACTGAAATCTATTCTAATTCTGACTTATGTCTATGTGTGATCGTGTATGGGCCTATTCACACGGCGTGTTTAAAAAACACGCGTCGTCTGCGCGTTTCACGAACGCGCGATTACGGCGCATTGGATTCGCAAATAAAACATAATATAATAAGCGCGTTTGAAGCGCGTTAGAGCGTTTAAAATACGCCCTAAGTGGTTTGTCCACACAAAACATATGCTTTCTCACATCATAAACGTTTCGTTCACCCGATTTTCGCACATTTGCGACGTCTCAATTAGCTCTAACGTTCCGTTATACACATTCCGTGGGAGCACTTAACAATGACAAGTATTCAAACAAGAACCAATTAATTATTACGTCATATGCTAATGAGTTCTAGAACTAGAGTTTTTTTTTTTAATTTGGTGGTTTCATTATTATAGAAATCAAAAGGTGGTGATGTCATTCGGCAAAAAGGTAGAATATATACTAATAATATACTATTTGAATCCTTGATCAATCTTTAAATTAACAAAAACATTAGAGTTGTTCACATTTAAAGCCAAACGGGTTGAATACTGAATATATACAAAAGCACACTAAATTCGATAAATTGGATTGTACTACCAATCATCTGAAATCACATGTCTAGTTATAGAACAATCACGCTTTCACAGTTGAGTTGTTGCACAAAACACATTGTGAGACAACAATAAAACCGAAAGTCATATTCGTACTCATCGATACTAAAAGCCTTTTATAGCACTGCATAATATGGTTCGAAAATTCGCAACGCAAAACGTAAAACGGAGCGTCATTGTTCTGGGCAAGATTGATGGATGTATGTTTAGCGCTTAATGGAAGTACAAACGTGGGAGTTTAGAATATAGAACATGTGAATGCGAACCATAGGAAGCCATTGATGTAAAGGAGAATCCTATTTGTAACCGTCGGGATAATAACGTATGAGCGACGCGCCATCGGATCTATGGTTTGAACCTTTTACATTCATGGCTTTGGTATTATTTACGAAAGATAACAATAAAGCAAACACCTAACAAAGAGAGAAGGACGACCTCCTTGGTGCAGTGGGCGAATAGCCGGCTGAGACGCAGGAGGTAGCGGGTTCGATTCCCGCCGCGGAACAAATGTTTGCATGATCTACAGATATGTGTTCCGTGTCTGGGTGTTTTTCTAAATATTATAAGTATGTATTTACAAAAAAAAAGTATATAAGTATTCTATCAGTTATCTGGTTCCCATAGTACAAGCTCTGCTTAGTTTGGGGCTAGATAGCGCTGTGTGAAATGTCCAGGAATATTTATTTATTATTAATCTTTTTAGAAGTGCTGTAATTTTCATGAATTTAAAAGAAAAGCTTATTGTATTTTAAAGAGACCAAGAGACATAGTGCTCATTTCATAGTGAACCTTATATTGAGCAATTGAATTAGATGAAAAGATAGAAGTTTATTGTTTACTGGCCATATTCTCCGAAATCCCAAGGCCGCGAGGCACCGCACCCAGTCCTAACGATCATATCGTTTAGATCAGCACTAATGGTCATAACCTGCAAACAAATGGGACGCGATAAAAACAAGACAAAAACCCATGTTGGGACAAACTGGTTTCACCACCATTAGGAATAAAAACCATAGCAGTGTACCATCATACTTACATCCGTGCAGCAAACATACATATCGAATGACTGTTGAGGAAAATCATGTGTTGAGAGAAAATGAATGAACGACATGAAGAAATCTATATAGTAAGTAATAATGAGCAAAAATCGTGAAGAATTACATAGTGCGAGATACAGAAGAAAGTAATCAAAACTAATAGAGATATCTAGTGATAATAAGCTTCATTGGGGTTCCCACGCCTTCCCAAGTTTTTAAATGCCCAAGAACCCAACAGAGAGGTAGAGAAAGGATGCCGGGAGCCATACGTCCGGCAATAATGATAGGGATCTCAGCAATTATTTTAGTATTAAATAACACACAACACAGGCATTTCATTATGAGATGGTAAGTCGCGTCATAAAAGTTGCGGTCTGCATAATGCTGTCATAATCTTGCATTTTTTATCCAAAAATAACTATGGCACATGTCATGTGTATCTACCTGTGATGCTGGTGAACAGTATGCCAGAGACAAATAATCCTTTATAGAATAACTAGCTTCCGCCCACGGCTTCGCACGCGTGGTTTGTCAATAAAAAATAGCTTATGTTTTAATCCAGGTCAAAATCTATCTATAGGTTGTAATATCATTCACCCTTTATCAAGAGTTTGATCGTGATATTCACAATATCTAATGTAAATACTTACATGAGGAGATAGATTCTGTGTTTCCTTTTACCATACTTTAACATTTTCATCATTTTTTTGGTCAGAAAACTCTAAATACATTCTCGAAACCTTAAAATGCCTTTATTACATTTTTATATGGGTGGAATGATCAGAATTTTCTCGTCACAGGAGCATAAATGATGCTATGTATATTTATTTTAACTTTTTAGGACTAGAAACACAAAAAATAAACAAACCTGACATGGGTACTGAGATGACATTTTAGACATAAGTATATGCTTACTTTTAATTATTATTTTAATTAAAGAATTCACATAGAACCTCTGAATTTGATGTAAGGCTGAACTGGCCGCTAACTGTAATATTGTAATTTAATTTTGGAACAGGTCCGAATGACATCGAGAGCATCCTTGAAAAAGACAGTCTGGACTTGGGAACTGCGGGTGAAAGATCTCAGAGAGAAACGCTTTAAACAGTCTCATTTTATCAATCAGTCAGCCCGGAAACAGTTTGTTCTTGACGGCGAAGCCCTACTGGCTTGAGTCTGGGAGCCTGACCCCCCCCCCCTCGAGGTTGGAGACCTCACGTCTCCCTCTTGGACCCTCGAGGCTGAAGACCTTTGCTCATTACAGACCTGGAGATCAAGGTGGAACTACTTCGTCTTCTCAGACTAAAGGCTCCACTAGCCCTCAACCAGCGCGCTTTCTACCGGACCTACAGACCGGATTCATCATTTGTGCGCACCATAGTGGGACAATAAGTGTTTCTGATAAGTATCGTATTAATAGTCAATCATTGTATTAAAACATAACACATTGTAAAATCCCTCTTTCTTTTTAAACCGTTAGGTAGGTCTAAATTCAACTTGGCTTACAGCAAGGTACACCAAATTTCATCAAAATCGGAATCAAAATTCACAAACATCTAAATTTTCACTATTTGATCATTTTTTTTCTTCTATGTACCTAATACCTATTACGTTTACGAGTAGGTAACTAGGAAGGAATCTCTTATACCTACTTTAAAAAAATCCGTGATATCGCAAACGAACCTAGTACTTTTGATTTCGTGCTAAGCTGTTTTTATTATCATATGGAAAGATAATGCTCATTAGTAAGATCAGCAGGTAAAACCAATTCTATAAATATAGTTATTATAACCACTTGTACAGTAGGGTTTTGTAAAAAGGAACTGGTCAGATTCAGATTATGGACTGGTTGGTCGGATTGTAGCTCATGAATAATTTATTTCAACAAAAATGTTCACGTTAATTTTACGAGCTCGGACATTAACAGTATTTGGATTAAGTAGAGCACTTTTTGTCGATATTGCAGCAATCAGTGAATTGTTTTAGGAATCGACAACATAATGGAGTTACATATTTTTATTTATCGATTACTCGGTCCAACGCCTGCTTTGATCGGTCCATTTACACCGGTAAATTCTTGTTTCACAAAAAAGCCTTTGATTTTGCCATTGACAGTAGGTTGTTTTGCTTGTAGGGGTTCAGTGTACTTTTAAGTTCATGCGACGCCATTATTGCTGAACATAATAAATAAGAGATACCTAGTAATAAATCGTTTTTACGAGTTTTAAAACTTGAAACCGTGTTGGAACCATGAAGCTGGAACTTTTATTGTACGATAGATGTAGAAGCTTCTTCGTTTTTTATCACACGCTCTTCATAGCATCGTAAAATAACACGTAATGACATTATTAAATGCAAGAAATATGTTCAGTCCACTGCATTCAGATATCAATCTGATTCGAAGCAGTTTTATTTGTTCCAAGGTGGCTGACACGACAGGACAAAAAGTTTAGGCCAGGTTTTATTCGAACGTGTTGGTTTTGTACCGCATTCAACAAACAAAAGACAGTTGTTCGTGGTTCCGTGAGTCCGAGGGGATAGAAGGGGAAAAGGGGGGCAAGATACGCTAGCGAGCGCATTCAAAGAAGCCGCAGGGTAGAGCTCTTGCGGTCAGAAGGGACACAGGATATTCGATTCGGTTTTTTTTAAAAGCCTGTTTCGTGAGCCTTGAACGGAACTGGCTACACTTTTTTTATGAGTATAGCTGCAGTTGGTTCGCATGCAATTAATAACATGATATTAGCAATATACGAATGACATCTACTACATTGTTTAATACTGATCGGTGGATGTCAATCATAATATTACCATGATTTTTAACATACTACATCGTTATGCCGGTTTCCTGTCAAAATATTCCCTTTTAAAGCACATGGATATGCCAGATTAATTCTTCCAATTACTGATTAGGGGCACGCCTGCTGCCAAGAACTGCTGAAGGCCAAGGATCCTTCTCGATGAGAAGGCAGGGTCGGTACCATAATATCTACTACCTCACCTTGACATGCACATTTTAAAATCGAACTGACTGCAGGTAATTCTACACTGATACCCTTCGTAGCTCTATAATGACGATACGAAGATCTACCAGCGTTGTTCCTACCCGATGAACTGTGAACGTCATTTGTCGTCTGTGTTAATTGAATCGTCCAGTGTTTTTGACTCTAATTAGATAATGTAGACATTCGACCGAGAAGAATGGAATTGAAGAGACAGGACTTATTGAAAGCTGGTGTTTCAAAGTCATGGTGGTACTTTGCCAGTTGAACTTATTGCTTCTCTAATTTATAAAAGTTTATTTGGTAATAATTTTTGGGTTTTAATGAAACTTGTTTTTCACTGGGAGTTGGGATCCTTGTTCGTTTTTTCTGGTATCAAATCATAATAGGTATTAATTTCTTCAAAAATACAATTTTATCAAGGGGACCTCTATTGTTAGTTTTTTTTAGAAATTTTTTATGATAACTGTTTTTAATTGTACGTAATTATTTAAATTGACTGACTAGACTGACTATTTGTCAGTCTAGACAAATACTACTAGTGACTAGACTAATACTACTAGACTGTTAGGACTTTAAAGTAAGGCCATATTATTTAGCCTTCTGGAATACTCAGATTAGTTTCAAGAACTTCAGTTGGTTCTCATGATACAGAAGCTACGCACATTCCTTTGCAGTAATTGGTCAAGATGCATAGATTCACGTATCTAATTACGTAATTACATAAACTAGAAACACGAACAATAAGCCAAAGGGTGGGAATAATACGATGAAGGCTTTAATTATCCACAAAATTAACAGAGCATTTCCCACACAACGCGCAACGTTACAACACTCGCTCTCTCAAATATACTTAATGCACAGTTCCTTTTAATTTTTTGTCTCCGAACCTCGACACAGGGTACAGAATAATTAACATAGGCATAATAGGGACAACTGACTTAGAAATACAAACCATAAACTTCTTCAAGGCACACGTACGTAAACAGGTTGACGTTCCAATCAAGATACGTGCACTGCACGCTTAGGATACGACACAGAAAGGGATGGGACTATTTCAATAAACGAAGGAAGAAACGAGATGCAAAACCAAATTGAGACACGAAGCTTTATCACGATTCCAAATGGCATTGGCTGCCAAAGAGAATAAAATTTCAGACCTCCTGATTAATTAAATATGAATAGTGCAATATTTGTTTATTCTACGAAGAAATTGCTAGAAAGGTGAAATAACGACTGCCGAACTGAGCTCTCGCGATGTACAGATCAAATTCGTTACTTTTATTAAGTTAAAAATAAACTAAAAAACACGCTTTTGCCAATGCAATTTGACAGTTATGCAAAGTTTCAGCTCAATAGGACAATTTGCTTAGGAGTTCGGTGGAACAGCTCCTGACACCATCATCTGATCAGCTTGTTGTCACCAGAATAGCCTTGTCGTCGGAATATCTTACATTTTCAAAGTTTAAAATGTATACGAGAATTATAAAAACATAACCACAGAATAAAATCTATGCAAATTGGTTTCAAATTTTACTTTCTTCAATGTAACTCAAAACCTAAACACCCTAGAATAAAACTAAATACCGTTTTGGAATGTTAACATGAAGCCTTTTCGTATGACTTACCACTTGGTATATTTGTATCACTTTTTTGTTACCCTCCTTTAGAACCTTATCTTAAGAACCCGTCCATCGATTCAGCTCATAACAATAACAGCAAAACTTCATAGCATTATGTTATCGATGTACTGAATTTCATGCAGATCGAAGTTATATTCGGATAAAGGTACATACATACAAACATACAAAAGCAAAATCCACATTTTACAAATATAATACACCTGCGTCCGCAATAGATGAATCATACAAAGAAGAAAAAATACGTCATAGTAGAATTGAATTGACTGTTTAGTTTGAAATCTTTTTTACAGAGTATAAAAGTCGTGGACTTTTTTTGGTATCCTGATCGATTTATCCCATCGTTGCAGATGGTTTTAAGTGTACAATCCGAATCAAGAAACTAAAATGTTTTTTATCGTTAATCGAAATGAGTAATGAGAAAGAAAAAAGTGGATGAGAAATGAGAAGTCAAGTAGAAAACTGGGTTTAAAACCTAAGTCCATAGTGCATCAGCTCTCTAAAAGCGAATATAATTCGATACTTTGAAGGTCTATTGATTTGTCAGGCATCAAAATCTTGTCCACGCAACAGCAATAGACAGCGATTGACAGACAAGGCCAAGATGGTCACGAAATCCACTAGAGTGTCTCTCAGCTTGCCTTCTAACGAAGACTATCATTTGAGGGTCCTCTAATAATTTTATAGGTTTTTGTAGGACCTTCAATTTGAAAACCACGGGCCTTACTAAAGTTAAACACCTACTAAACTTTGATTAAAAAATATTCTATATAAAAATTGGTAAAAAAAAATTAAAACACCCTTTAGTTAGTGTTTAACTTTTTGTCTTTGTCGATGCTTTTTAAATACCTAGTTTCAGGATAAGATTTACTGATCTAGTGATTTCTTCAAGACAAGGCTCATTCCGAAAACATGTTTTGAGTGATAATTTTTATAATGATGGAACCCTTATCGTAATTTCGTCATGTCATGACAGCTTATTAGGTATCTCCAGAACTTGACCATTTGATTGTATCTCTTTGCATACTTCAAAAACTTATTTAAGTGACACCAGTCTTTCAAACAGAACCGGTTTCGGCTTCGCTCCAAACTATTAATTTTATGAACACCCGAGTCCCAAATCAAGAAGGAATTAAAACAAAAGCGAAACAACAGCTTGTTAAAACCGAGGCACTTCTTGTCCTCGCTAAGTGTTGAGGTCGACAACTATCTATCTGTGCATTCCGAAGCATTGATATCAGTTCAGTTTTGTGTTCGATCATTTCATTCGATCTATTCCGGCCGATAACAATAGCAGTAGGATCATTCGAATTGATTTCAATTGTCCGTTTTTTTCGAATTAGTATAGTAGATAAATCTTTTTATATTAATTATTTTTTAACGTTTTTTTAATGCATGTAATAACAGAATATAAAAGTATTTACAAGACTAATACAGGAGAAACAGTTGAATCATCTAAAGACCGTTGCAAACGATCTATAGATAGCTCAACAGATCAGACCTACTCATCAGACTATCAGACGGAAGTGTCCCAAGACACTGGCTACATTGCCCGCTGAATTATATTATATATATAATTATATTATATTCTTTATTGAATTTTTGATAATATCGATTTTGCGCTATACAATATTGTCAGCAACCTGTCTGGTTATTAGGATTATGAGGCATCGATTCAAATGCATAATAAGCTTGACAGAATGTTATTACCACCTACGTTGACTTTACAAGCACTTCGATTATGACCGTATAAGCCGAAAATAATTTACCGATTATAGCTGAATCTAACCATTGTCTGTAATCGTTAAATCCTTACATCACCGTGGATTACCAGTAATACCCAAGTTCCAGTCACGAATGCCAACAAATATTGTGACAGAATTGACACATTTTCACGCGGGTTCTAAGGTGCAATTTAACATAGATTTGTGCCAAGTGCCAGCCAATCATGATATTATATGGCTTGTTTAACAGTCTTAAATGGGTAGGTAAATGGGCAGTTCCAATTTTTTCAGCTGTTCAAGTAAAATAGTATTGTTACGAGCTGAGGGTTCGGGATAAAATAATGGGAATCGATCTAACCAAAATAACACTTTTATTCAGCACTTAACGATGAATACACGAACTTGGTCACACGTAATCACAACACACTAATTCACACAACTGTTGCACCACTTAAAGTCACCAAATTGTTCGCACGTATAGCTAAATCCAGACTCACTCGCGAGCAACTACTGTTCACGCGAGAGACCCTTCTCCACGTCAGTCCTCCAGGGCCTCGCTGAGACTCACTCACTGACTGACTCGAGACTGACTGTCCGGCCATCTCTCCGGCCTATTTATATCGCACACATTTCGATTGTTCGAGAACGATGTCAATCCTTCCAGGAAAGGGTCGGTGTTTCGACAGAACGACCCATCCCCATTGTGCGCAATCGCAGACAATAACAACAATAACGCAACAAGACAAAAGCGCTCGAGAAACTTCGATTATTACTCATTGTTTAACAGCCTCGGCGTAACAGTATATTCTACTGAATTGAACTGCAGGCAGCACTAACGTCCTAGTAAAGAATTTGAAGCGTTTAACGTGGGTAAGTGTAGTCGCGACTCGCGATCACATCTGTTTTTCTTTGATAACGTTACACACTATAGACATTACAATGTGTGTATTTTCTCAGACTATTCTATTGAATATAGGTAGCACTGATAGATTATTAACATTAGCCGACCTCACCTCGTCAGCAAAGGTAAGCCGCTCCCAGCAAGCCTTGTAGTTTAAGCTAAGGATTTATAGTGTACAATTGAAATCAGGAGTCGTGTCTTGTTAGGTTTTCAAAGCAAACCATTATTTAGTCTATTGGGTTCAACTTTGTATCGATCTCTAATGGCTGGAATTAGCTCATTTGCTTCAGGTTAAACGGCATCTTATCAAGATTGACTTCTGTTTAAAGGGTAAACTTTACTTTGAAGGCGAACATACAGGACCTCGCCTTCGAATTATGTCTAGGTAATAAAAACTTATTAGCACCAACGATTGGTGTGTCAATTTATGCACCACGATCTCGTGACAAACTTACTAAAGATCTACCAGCTAGTTTCTGCTGCCCTGCCATTATGTTATATTATGCAAGCTAACCTTGATTACTTGTTTAGTGCAGTACCCAACACTTTCTGCATTAGTATCGTAGGTATATAATTATATCACATAAATTACATACTTGAACCCTAGGTGCCCGAGCCAGACTCGCACTTGTCCGGTTTTTTATTATAAACCCCACTGCGGGGCATAGGTCTTCCATCCCTTTTTTCTCTATACTTGGCTACGCATCCATACACGCATATTTGAGGACCTCAAAACTCAAATCGAGGTAGGTACGTCATGTCCGCCTTATAACAAACTTACCTACTATCTAAAAAGAAGTCGTGATTTTAACTAATTATCCATTTTATCATTCTCTAACCCTTGATTCGAGTACCAGTGCAGCTAGTCATGAATTCTCAGGGCTGTCACAAAAGATAAATTAGGTCCTGCGTCCCACTTACAAAAGGCTAGTACGACACGGCCTTATTGCATACCACGACAGGTTTGATCAGATCAAACACAGATTGCAACATTGCATGGTCATAAATAGGGTGGAAATTGTTTGCCTATTCCATCATGTATTTTGCGGAAGGAGTTGAAATAGTGATGACAGCATGCGGATTCTTAGTCTGACTAGCATTTATCGTTTGAAAGATCTTTTAGTTGCATCAAACTAATGTATGATTTATTGAGCTTGCCTTTTCTTGGCAACACATTTTTTATCATTTTTTAACCTCAACCAACCAGATTATCATTTCTAGTCGCTTCAGCTTACTATGAGGGTAGTTTGTTATCTTTAACGACGTTTGATATCCTATTAGAATACCACGGCGAAATATTTCCATTCAAAGCTATAAAAGATTTCATGTGGCATGGCTTATGCGATAGCGCGTTCGAAAAATAATAAATACCTAAGTAGATACTACTAATCGGTAAGTTACTTAAGAGTTCTCGTAATATCTGCCATTATTTCTCGGCGCATAACTGTAAAATAGAAGCCACTGTATGAAGGCGAGTTTATGATTTTTTTATCGTTTTGCTTACCTTTTGCAATATGATTTACCTAGTTAGATTAGTTAGACTATTGGGACGGCTTAGCAAATAGCACAGATCATGTAACAATGCGCATCTAATCTATGTCGAAAACTAATTCATAATCACCCACATTGAGTAGGTTGTGTATTGTAAGAGGAGCGAAGCTGTTGAATATGGTGCAAGGGCAATCGAAAATAAACGCCTATGGCCTCGATTTGACAGTACAACAGGTACAAAGCTTTATTGATCGTGTTTATTTGCAAATTTGATAGTTACAATAAAGTGCGTATATGTATGAATGACATGAATGATTAATGATCCTTTTCTTATAGATTAATTTTATCCATTTTTATTGTGTAGTGTATGTGTGATCATGATCACTGATCAGTTATCGCGAAAGTTTAAAAAATACTGTGGTCAGTCTTGATCGAATGGCGGCGAAGGCCGGCATGGTCTTTCGGCTATCTTCGTTATGGGAGACCAAAACGCGAAATAGGCGAATGAGGCGATGGTGAGTTGAGAGTGGAGCAATTTGTTTATGAGGAGCGGAATCGTAGGGGCCTGGCCCCTACGATTCCGCTCCGACTGCTGCTCCGACGGCTGGCCGACTTACTGGAGAAAGCGGGCCTATTTATGATGAACTCCAACTTCCATAAGCCGCCTCATAGAAAATGGCTCTACAAAAACGAGTTAGACTTCACCATGCATGACTTCTAAGAGACTATATAATAATAATCCGTGAAAAACGGGAGTAATCCCCAGATTTTTAGAGGCACTTTGAATAATAACGTTCAAGTAGAGAGGTTTTGTCTGATTAAGTCCACGCTCATCTTATGCTCAACTACGAAACCGCAAGAGGTTTCAACTCGAATTGGAAAATCGCCTTGATTGCCTAGAGAGGTGCATCCTGTGTACGATATTAATGGCAGACTGGTAGTCTGGAAAGATTTTCAAAACCCGCCAGAACAATAGACATCAAGAGCTTTTCAATCATACACGGAATCTCATGGCAGATCAGTGCGGCATGACACTGCAGTCATCTGATGACGCTAACTCTTATAGGCAGCTTAATAGACGTATCTTTAAATCGTCATGGTCGATTATGACGCACGCGGCCCTAGAAATAACTTATTCACTATACTTGAAGACTCCGGGATTGACCTGGTAACAGATAATTTGATTGATTGAAAATACTTTATTGCACTTATAAAACTAGTACAAGGGCGAACTTCATGCTAAAGAGCATTCTCTTCCAGATAACATTTGTGTATTGTAGATAAAGATGTGTGGGTACAGACGCCGCAGTACAGAATTCTTTACTCATACTAACGATAAAAGTTGAAGGCAAGCGCTAGGTTCGTCAGGGTGGAACACGTAGGTATGTGCTTTGTAGTCTGCTAGTCCCAGCCAATGTGATGGAAAAATTAAGTAAATAATTAATCGAGCGAAGCGAGATCTCTAAATCAACTTGGGCAAATCGGCGTTGTATGTATGTTTGTTTGTTTGTCCTAGAATAACTTTCGAAGCGTTTATTCGATCATCGTGAAATTTGGTCTATAGGTAGGTAGTGATGGCACAATTTTGGTGTGACTAAATGAGCTAAAAATGTGGGGGGATTGTTGAGATATTGGGGTTCAAGAGGGGTAAAAAAAACCAAAATGAGACTTACTAAACCTTGTAGTTTTTAAGTTATTGGCCATGATAAGAACAGAACTTTGACAAAATTCACAGGGTACACCAGTGACTCCACAGTGCTGAAATTTGGTATGCGTGTAGCTTTAGTGACACAAATATAGGGAAGTCTGAAACCCAAAATAACTGCAATTTCTACCCCAAAAAAGATTAACCAATTACCATGAACTCCCGTTACCTGTAATTTGAATGAAACTGCAGGTCAAGTCTTTTGGTTAGCATTTCGTGGCACTATTTTATTAGTCAAAGATTAAGGCCGGCTTGCACAACGATCCATAAACGTATCATGCGACTGAAGATGTTTAAATTTTACGTATTTGTATGATTTGATAACTCATCATATTTAGCCACTAAATACGTTTAGGCATCTTTGCGCGAGTCGCCATAAGAATTTCTTTTTTTTGTGTTTTGGGAGACTCGCGTGATCTCGGTTCGGGGCGAACCACCAGAGTTAAGGTTAGTAAGTTTCAACCAATCCGATGACAAGCAAGTACAGTCAACAACATCTTACTAAGATCGGAAAGATGTTTTATTACTATCTCACATACCTATTTCATTTGATAAACTTCGGTCCCTTTCAACAACACGTCCTGCGTTCCTGCCGTTCAAAGGTAGGCAAGTGTGTGATAAATCCCGTATAATTTACTATTTAATTTACTTAATATTTATAATAATGAGCAAAAATGTAGTCTCAGGCTCTGCTTAACTCGTAGCATTGGGAAAGAAATAACATTAAATTAAGTACATAGATTTAAAATGTCATCGCATTGTTTGGGAATCAATGTACCTACCTACCAATGAATTTTTAAATTCAGAGAACAATATATTTCGCATTTGTGGGAATAAGCCGTGAAAACGAGAAGGTATTTATGGAAGTGCAGCAGTAAAACATGCTGAGGGCTTTTTCCGGCTTCGTAGGTAGCTATTACTTCTACAGGCAATAATGGCACGGACATACACAAATAGAAATATCTCTTTACCATATTCCTTAGCTTTAGAATTCAATTTCGCAAACTATTTTGTTGAGTGTAGGTTTGAATTTACTTCCTTACAACTTGCATTATTTTATTAGGTGTTTCTTTTATGGAATCTTAAATGCTGACACAGGGTCAGTGGTAGGTACTAAAGTAGGTAGGTACGTACAGCATAATAAAATAGAATCAATTTATTTTGAAATTAATAAAATAGATTCATTTAAAATCAGTAAATTCAACTTTCTAGTAGTAAAATGAGGATCTGGGGTACTTTACTTCTACGTATCCCACAAATTTATAAACGCGAAAGTTTGTATGGATTACTATTTCACGTCGTAACCGATTTCGATGAAATTTGGTATGCACCTACGTAACCTGGAATAACACATAGGCTACTTTTTTGACAAACAGTGCGAAGCCGCTGACGGAAGCAAGTCCAGAATAAAATAACCCCTCCTAAATACCTACATCTAAGACTGTCTGTCCGACCGAAATTGTTGTTTAATGAAAGAGCCCTACCAAGGTAGGTACGTATAGCTACTTCAGCTACCTATCTATCTATTTACTTACCTAATCAGGTAAAAGGAATTCTGTTTGCACATTTGCCCGTATTTAGAAGCAATGCAGCAAGGTACCTACCTAGTCGCCCTCAGTTGCATTGCTTGCGAATTCATGAATAGATATTATTTAGAAATAGTTTATAATTAAGAGTAGGTAGGTAGTACCTATTCAAGTAGGTAGGTTGCCTACATAGTTTTACATAGGTACCTAGGTATACCTAAACCAGTAGTCTTCTGGGGACTTCAGGCAGCCTTTGAAACTGCCAGAAATTAGGCCAATTCACTTGTTTAAAACGAAAATGACGAAAATTTCTCATATATAAATAAATATTGCTGGACATTTCACACAGCGCTATCTAGCCACAAACTAAGCAGAGCTTGTACTATGAGAACCAGATAACTGATATAAGTAGGTATAAGATGTAACATATACGTAATACTTTTAATATAGGTATATAAAAACATCCAGATCCGGAACAAGAAATGTACCTATTATTTAAGTAGACACTTCGCCACCTAGCCATACATTGCAGTGCCCTTGCAGGGTTTATGTTTGAAACAGAAATACATACATATGTCTTACAATGTTTTACTTTGAATATATGTAGATCATGCAAACATTTGTTCCGCGGTGGGAATCGAACCCGCAACCTCCTGCGTCTCGGTCGCACCACGGAGGTCATCATAATTGAAAAGCGATGATGCCTTTGCAGGTACCTAGGTAGATCATAATGCGACCGAAAGTTGCAAAGTTCTTATTACGACCAGGATACCTACAGATACTACTGCTCCTATGATTCTACTAATTACCGAATATTCTACTTAGATATGTGCATTCTAGTTCTACTTATTTCATAACAGCTGATGATGATGAGGTCAACAAAACACCGGTAGTTCATTGCGCATTGATGGAGCTTGGGAATGCTCGATGTTGCGTTGTGATAAGCTTTTGAACTGCCTGCCACAATAACTTTTTTTTTTCTAATTAGGTTGCGTAGGTTGTGAAAATACTTATTTTGGCAGTAATTATATTATTTTCTGCATTTATTAGTAGGTACAATGGTACTAATACGTACCTAAGGAACTAAAGCAACGTAGCGAGCGAGACCCATTATCACCGATTTCATACTGTCTACCTGTATAGCTTCTGGAATTTTGAATTAAAAAATAGAATGATCGTCATCTTTCTACGATATTTCAATTTCTACAAAGTAGGCACTTACAATAAGGTTGTCTTGTCTAGCGGTCCACTATCCACCTGCTTAGCACCGCTGGCCGGAGGCTGCGTCGGCGTACCCTAGGAAGTGGGAATAGGAATGCGTCACCTGCTGACCACTTCACAATCACGATCCAACACTTCTAGTTACAAAGAACTCCAAGTTCTCACACTACACACAATTTAATTAAAAACACTGTCGAAATAAGTTTCGCGGGGACAGACACGAAAGTAACGCGACCGACCAGCTACGAAGAGAGCGGTGAACAAACTTTTAACTTTTTGACGTTTGTTTGTTTGTGTGGGTGGAGCGAGCAAGCGTCAAGCGAACAAACTAGTGATGTGAAGTTGCCAAGCGACAGTGCTGCCACACCTGTCAGAGTACCGGCTCAGTTATCTTTGCTTGCCTTTTGCTTGCAGTAAAGCATAGACGCATACATTGGGAAACAGTGAAGCAAACGTACACGTACAGTACAGCGACAACATTTATTTTCCGGATTACGCAACTCGCGGTAAAGTTTAACCGCGTGCGGGCAGGAAGAAAATGCCAACATGAAATTATGTGCGCCTACAATGCTTAGCTAATTGAAATTCTTTGATAATACCATTCAATTGTTAGTCAGAGGTCCTTACCTAACTAGTGTAGGTACATTAACCGGTCAGGCACCACAACCATACAAAAATATAGGTATTGCTGTGATCCTTTGCGGGTTAATCACCACTATACAATAATTAATTACCTACGTACTTATGTATCTATCTAGTTGCTTAATTTATTTTGACTGGATATCTTGCAAATTGCAGTTTTAAATCAATAAGTAAAATCTAAATCATGGAAGTAAGTAGTTTGAAATTAAATAGATTGATGTGTTACATCTTTCCTCTCGGTTTGTGGGAGTGATTTTGACAAAAGGGACGGAAATGTGTAACAGGAAAGCGGGAAAGCGCTTTGACCAATGAGCGCGCTATTTAATTTGACCAATGAGCGTGCGCGGTGGGCAGTTGTTTTTCACTACTAGACTATAATATAATAAGTAATAAGTATAATATAATAAGTATAATATAATAAGGCCTCTTTCTTGGAGGTTGTATTTCATCATTACGGTTAATTGCGTTTACGGAGCCGTTATCGAGTTTTCAATGACCAACTCTCAGACTCAGATTATACAAACAAACAGATGGAGTGTACGCAACAAACAGTATGACGCCACTTATCATTCATGTGTGCGTGGCGATTAGAAATAGCTCTGTAGGGACACGTGCATCAGTGTGCGTGTAATGATACCAGAAAAAGAAAAAAACTCCCTGTATTTTTTTTAATGTCCTTTTACGACAACAGGTTCTAAAATTTTATTTGGATACATGAATTTGTTACTAATTGAATACGAATTTGTGTGAGTATTAGGATTGAACAATTGTTTAATTAACTAGTTTATTAAACACTTAAATATTTCATGTACGCATTGTAAAATTACAGAAGAAATAATATGTGAAGATTTTTATAACTAGCGGTCCGTCCGGTGTTTATTGAGGTTTACATGGACTTTAATGTCCTCCTGGCCGAATTACGGCTACGGCGGCCATCTCGCAAGAGACTAGCCAACAACGCAGGATATATTCCTGACTCCGGACTGTTATTAGAATTTGAAAAATTACAATAACACTTTTTAGAAAAAGGGACTTTATAATAATACTTAAGTTTTTTCTGTAGTAATTGTACATTATATATTAGTATAGTATTATATATTATTATATAGTATATTCATTTCATTAGACTGATAAAAAAACATACATATGAATCCAAAATATTTATTAAAATCATAATTAATTATATTGCCAGAAAAATTAACCACCTTCATTTTGCACTAATTTCTTGTAATATTGCCGTTTGGCTTCTACATGTCGAGAATTAGTTTCTAATTTTGCTATATAGTGCAATCGCACCATAAAATACTTTTCTATCAACAACTTCACCAGATTCACTCTGTGAAATTTTGCACATATTGAATATGATCTGGATTAACATATAGGATATTTTTATCCCGGTAAAATGTTCTGGTAGGATATTTTTCCCGAAGCGAAGCGAGGGCGGATCGCTATTACTTCTCTATATGTATATATAATTTATTATATATGTGTATATGTAATGTATATAATTACATATATACATACGGAACTAAATTGTTATACATATACAATTATATTTAAAATCCCGCATAAGATATTAATCACCGAATCACAGTAAACGGCAATAACATAATTATAGAAATACATACAAATTCGGAATAACAATTTAGGCGTGAGATTACGCGTGGGAATCGAACCCACGTCCGTACATTTAACAGTCAGGCTAGCTAACGCCTAGATCAACAGGTAGTTTCCCCAATTGAAGGGAACACATTTTGCCGAAAACTGGCAACACAGTCGAACTAATGACGAGGTTTTGTGTTTCGAGACAACCGTTTAATTATTGGGTGAATAAATAATAAAATCAATAAATAATTTATAGTTACTTGTGAAATGATATTCCATCCACTTTTTTTTGTTTTTGGGAACAACTTTTACACTGTTTAATAACACAAGACGGCATTTTTGACAGAATATAATGAATCACTCGAGACGTTCAAGCAGTACGACGCTATCTTTAGCACTGCCGCGAGATTATATTCGCTTTTAAATTTGTATTCGCTTGTGTGGCTTCACTCGCACGTTCGGCGCGCTCTATCTGTTTGTTTGTATAATCTGAGCTCAGAATGCTGAATTTGGTAGATAAGATTAAGATTTGTTTTGTGTTTTCTATTTTGTTTGTAATTTTTTGTTAAAATGTATTTGTCAATAAAAATGATGATACACATCTTATTATACGAATGTATGGCTCGATTTTTTTTTATTTATTTAAGACTTTTATTTGTAATATCATTACAGTATCAATTTACCGAATCGCTATAAAAATATAACGATCTACTTTCCGTCTCCTTAGGTACTGTACTTCCTTTTCTGTGAATTTCATGAAATAAATCATAGAGATTACAGTGAGTTTGTTTATTATGCGAAGGGCCCTAGTTGATGACGCTTCCTTCATCAGGTTCGTCCTAGCCTTTGATATATGGAACAATTGGTGTCGTCC
This sequence comes from Philereme transversata, assembly GCA_963924445.1. NCBI lineage: Eukaryota > Metazoa > Arthropoda > Insecta > Lepidoptera > Geometridae > Philereme > Philereme transversata. The sequence continues at coordinate 24,138,135 of OZ004338.1, forward strand.
GCCGCACGCGGATGTAGTTATCGGGGACGAAAAATCTTTATCTTTCGTTTGTCTAGGTAATAGCATAACATAGATACTTACCTATCTACTTACCTAATTATTGTAATATCAATTAGGTAAGTTAAAACCATAATGTAATCTGATTGATTAGGTGAAATAAGTAAACTAGGTACATACGTAAATTAAATAATTTATTTCGTTACGAACGTGCCTTTATAAATAAAACTTTTATCGTGTGTTGCATTAAAAGTAGGTATTGCTTTATTTCGACAGAAGACAAACATAGGTTGCGATTTTATAGAAAAACGTTGCCTAAGTTCTACGTAATTTAATTACAAGTGTATGGCACATACTATAATACAAAATATACAAGGATTTATACTAGGAATTTAATTAGTCTAATATCACTTTATTTAGTAATAGGGATAATGTTGTAGCAAGATGGTTGCGAAGTTAATCAGCATCAGAAAATGGCCAACAGTATCTGAAACAAAGGAAATAATATTGAGTAAGTCTTTAGTTACAATGTCGTTTTGGTGGATAAATTCTTGATATTCTTAGATTTTTTAAGTTCAGTGTTTGAATGTAAACTAAAGTAGGTACCTAGTAGGTAAACTAAAGTATCATAAAGTCTGTATGGGTCTGCGTATAGTTAAATTTGACTGCTCACTGCATCAGAAATAATATTAATACCTACATGGGTACCTACTTAGAAATTAGAATATTCTCAGTACCTAAGTGATTTCTTGTAAATCTTATAAATAAAGAATCCGTAGTTAATTAAGATGCTCGTCAACCATGACATGGACTAGTAGTTAGCTAATGATTGGGTTTGTCATAAGTATTAATAATACTTAACCTAATAAAGTAACGTGGAGTGACAGGGTGATATAAATTATTTTGTTAGTGTTAGTTCGTAGGTTCAATTATTTAGTCGATGGACGCAGGGCAGTGCATTGTAGGACACATTTCTAACGTGCGTGACCTATGAGGCAATTCGCTGTTATTGGCAATGATTACCACTTAACATCGAGTGAGCCTTAAGCTTGATCTCCATGCAGCATAAACAAAAAAAAACTTAACTGATTCAAGTACCTCGTACCTATACCTACCTACTCATAATGAAAGCATTGTATGCATAGGTACTTGCACACAAATAGGTAAACCATTTACAAAATTTGAATCAGTAATTACTGCTGTTGTTACTATGAATATTTGATACTCACACATGGAGTTTGAAGCTTTATCTTCAACGGGAGGTGCTCGGTACTCATCAGAAACTTCCAGAAATTGGAAAATAGCTTTGAAGCCAGTACCATCCAGTCGGTCGTTAGACCTAAACGTGACTTTGAAGAAGTTCCGTTCTGACTCCACGTGGAATTCTTTCATTTGACCGCAGTATCTACCGTATCTATTGTCTTCAGTCATGTAGTTCGAAAATTCTACATAATCACTTGCGGATACCGCCTCGCATCTGAAAATTAAATAAAACACATTTTTATAACTTACCGGTACTAGGTAAATCTACTCCTTGAAGATGACGTGAACAACCAATCGCTCGTACGTAAATTGAATTTAATAAAAAGTACCTAATCATCATTGTGACTCTATAGTAATTCTTGAAGTGGGGTGTTTTATAACAATTTATATCAAAATATAGCCTTTACGCTTTGACACCTCATCCCCAATTTCCCACTCATCTCATCAATGGTAACTGATTTACCTACTTGATTGATTTAAAATCCTTTATTGCACAAAAAATATTATATCTGTACATAGTCGAACTTAATGATCGCAAGCGTTCTCTTCCAGTTCATAATTATTTCTGTCATAAACTACCTACATTGATGCAAAGTTTTAGCCAAGTCCGTTCAGTAGTTTTGACGTGAAGAAGGAACAAAGACAAAGGTAATTAATGGCACTGCAACTATAACAACACAAAACTACTGAAAGGACTCGGCTTAAACTTTTTTATACAGTGCCACCAACTTATCTGTGTAGGAAGGTAATATTGGAACTAATCCGAACAAGAACCAATCTAATATAGATACAATTTGCAGCTGTTCAGTAGACACAGCGACTCCCTTCAATGCACAGATAACTTGGTAGATCTGTAGACAAGTGTGATGCTGACTATGAATTCAGGCAAAATACTTTCTCGCCTTGTGTATAATAAGTATTATTAAAAAAACAGTAATTTCGTGTACGACTGTTCGCATGTGCAACTATCCCCTCTACTTCAGCTCGCGCCTAGAGATCCGTGTCGCTAGTGTTGCTACCTATTTCACCTATAACTTTAGTAATGAAGTAAAATTTTCAATTTTTTTTTATTATTGGGGAAACAGGCATACCGTCCACCTGATGGTAAGTGGTCACCGTCGCCTATTGACACCGGCAACACCCGTGTTATTGTCGATGCGTTTTCCCTACCCTGTAGAAACCTCTACATTTTTCTTGAAGCGTACCATGGCATAGCCTCACGGAAAAGCCTTATTTGGTAGCTTATTCCACAACTTGCAAGTATGCGGTAAAAAAGATCGCGTGAAGCGTGTGGTGTGCGATACCCACTTGTTGACAATATGTGTGTTACTGATATGGTCGCGGGTGAGGCCATATAAAACGCACTGATTTATTTTTATATATTTATGTTAGCTGAAAATGAGGTGCACATATATACATTGCGTGGATTTTTTCTTGAATACTCTTAATTATTTGAACCTCACACGTTTTTTATATATCTACCGTCAAAATACTCAGGTACAGTATAAATATCTATGCATAAAGTTAGGTAGGTAGGTAGCATGAGCGTCGCTAACAATGTGGATGAGCTTTATTCCATTGTCGAGAAGTGCGGTGGTAAAATCTCGACGACGGGATGATATCCTTTTTAACTTAATTTAATAAAGTACTCACGGTAAAACTCCCTCGATATCGAAATTTGTGAAATGTAGATGAACTTTCTCAGTCTCCCCTCCGTGGAAGAAGTAAGTGCATTCGGTGTCTCGCGGGTATGGTCCTGGAGAGTTTGGGGATGCGAAAGTACCGTTGCGCGCTTCACTACTATTATACACGAATGCGCAAGGGAACTCCTTAAGCTGCCTCCCTGATGATATTCCGAAATCTAGAACATTAATTTTCGCTTATTACTGACTTATTTTAGTTTTTCGAGTAAGAAAAGAATAAGTGGTTGGTTTTGTTCTCCATGGCAAGATGGTAGGAAACCAGCTGAGTACCTATACTCTATTTTAAAGGTCACTGCAAATTATGTAAACAACGAAATGTCAATTTTACGCGAGCGCAAGCGAGATGATAATCATTCCCTCCCCCTCTTGCTCTCAAGGAAAAGTGACATTTATTTATTTACATCATTCGCAGTGAATTTTAAAATAGAGAACACCTACCTGAACCTACCTAATGAGAGGTTATGTAGTTGATGATGATAATGATAATTTTCTATTTAAATACTTGTTATTTCAGATCAACTTACTTTCTACAAATGAATATGATATTTTAAATCCTCTTGAGTATCTCGATGACTGCGTTCCCCTGAACTCCAGCATGAGCTTCGGTCCATTCGACATGATGGGCTTTGGGAGGTTGATACCACAAAACGTCTCCACTTTCTCCAGTCGCCCATCTACATTGACGAAAGCTTGCAGTGAGTCCACGTTTGTGCAACTGAAATTCAGAAATGATTGGTTGATTAGTAAATGTTGATAAATTCTGTAGGTAATCTTTATTAGGTAATTTTTATGTGAGTTTTTGTAGATAAATTACTTTTTCCAAATAACAATTTATAAAATTCATAATCGCAACCGCAAGCAGACTCAAATGAGCCCAAACTTTTAGCTCTATCGGATGCAAGATTTGAAAACTAACAAATAGATACTTATTGCAAGTAAGTAAAATAAAAATTTCGAATGAGCAGAAATATATAGGTATAATTGCATTATTTATTGTGACTAACTCGGGTGTGGGAGTTTATAAAAGGCCCGAAGTGAATTGACGAATTGTATAGCAGGGACTGACAAAGTGTCCAATTTATTTATTGCGTTACAGGTAGGTAATCGCAAAGGTGTTAAGTTACAGTTAATTTGAGTACAGCCATATTCAGCATTGAACAAAAGCAATGTCAAACTTTTTTACCTACTTATGTACTTATTCTTTATTTTCTTGTGTGCTAACTGTGTTAGTTATTTATGTGTGTTAGTTATTAGTCAGTTATTTATGTACTTTGTGGTCTTTCGTAAACGTATTTTCTTTCTTTTTAGTAATCAAATTTCAGACTTCTCTAAGATAGTGGTAGTTGAAGTAAGTATCGAATGCACTAATAGGTATTTATTGCATCTATTATGAATATCGTACTAAGATAAGTATAAAAATGCTTGCTTGTTCGTTCGAACGACTAGCTCAAGCCTTCTACTCGTACTCTTTTCACAGTTTAAGTCATTTATGCTATATGACTTATATTATGGAAAGGAATACGCACCTACCTAACATGTTAGGTATGTATATATGACATTAATAGGTATATGAAAACACGGGTGGGCTGTTGGCTAGTATTGATGTAATAATTTATTTTTTTAAATTCATTTCAATAGAAAATTTGAAATTTTCAAACAAATATAATATCAAGTCCTAGAAATACCCATGAAACAGGCTGTATAGAATTGGTAATCAGATCTTAATCAATCAACTGACTAGGCGCCGCCGATTTGATGTTCAAAATTGTTAAATAATGTTTATTGAAAATGTATTGATTACTGGATAAAAATATTCAAGCTACCGGTATTAAATCCACTTTAAAAATTATGATTCTGGAGTTATAAGGTAGGTAGATAAGAACTTAGGTACTTGTTCAAAATACTAAACTATCCATTATAATTATACTTACTCCGGAGCTCCATCAGCGGATTTATACAGGTAAAAGTCTTGAAATATTAATCTAACTCGCTCTTTTCCCCTTCCGAAGAACTCATAGTGGCAATGAGTGTTCGGTGGGTAAGGCGATGGGTAATGCGGTGAGGAGAGAGTGCCCTGCTTCGTTGCATCGCTGCTAAACTCTTGATGGCATGAAGATGCTGGAATAAAAGAGAAGTGTTCATTTAAATTGAGTCTCTGTGAAACTAGAAATTATTTCCGCGTATTGGCAATCTACTGTTCTTTGAAATTGGTTGTCCAAAAATAATCAATAAGCAAACTGCGCAAAACGCATGCGCGACTTTGCTGTTTGAGAAATAAGTTAGATTGGGCTTTTCGGTGGTTGGTTTGGTTAGTAGACACGATAAAATTGGCAAAGATGTGTCCTTTCTAGAAAATCTCTTTGTCTTGCAAGAAACTGTAGCTACTTATACTTTAAACGTGAATAAAATAAAACAATTTCACTGGAAAATAATTACCAACTAGCTAATAATCTGTTCTCCCATTTCTACAGATTTTGTTTATAATTTCCCATCACTAAAAACGTCACCGCCAGTTATGTCAAAGAATATGACGTTGATAGACTAGCCACGTTCTACTATCTATTTTATTTTGTCAACAATCATTTCGTCGTAGCCTCTGTGTTTTTGTTTATTTCAAGTGTGCGAAATTCGTGATATAATGTATAACTACTAAGTAATTCCAAGCAATACCAAACTAAAACAAAATCATGTCTGATATAAATTTTACACCATTCTTCGTAGACAGAGCCAAAGGTGGGCGTGCAAACTGTAAAGGATGTAAGGGTAACTGCCCCAGCGGCGAACTGCGTATTGCAAAGCTCACGTCCAGTCCATATGGCGAGAACCAGACCATGAAATCATGGCATCACGTTGATTGCTTTATGAATTCCCTGCTCAAGCAAAGACCTGCTACAAAACGGGTCGATTCGGTTGACGAAATTGGCAACTGGGAAACCTTGTCCAAAGAAGATCAAGAGTTTTTACTAAAAAAACTAAACGAAACTGAGAAACTCTTCGAAGAGAAAAACAGTGGGAAGTACAAAGCTAAGGTTTTGAAAAATGAATTCAAACCAAAAGGTGCTCCAATATCACCAGCCACTGATAGCAAGAAAGATTTAAAAATAGAAGCTACAAATGATAATAAATTCTCTACATTTTTCAAACTGTGCAAGAAAATTTCCAAAGTGGATGCCTACACAGAGAAAACTGCTGTAGTCAATAATTTCTTCAGAAAAGGGACTGATGAGACATTCAAGGGTGATTTGGCATTATGGTGCAAGTTGTTGTTGCCTCAAGCAATAAAAAGAGTGTATAATTTAAAAAGAAAACAACTTGTAAAACTATTCTCCAGGATTTTTAACACGGACCATGATGAAATGTTGACCCATTTAGAACAAGGCGATATTGCAGATACCATTCAACATTTCTTCCTCAGAGCAAAAACTGTTACACCTGCTTCAGAAAGCACACTTACAATACACAACATAGAAAATTTTCTTGAAGACCTATCAAAACTGACAAGAGAAGAGGAACAGATATACCATTTCAAGAAAATTATAAAAAAATGTACTGCAGATGACCTAAAAATGATAATCAGGTTGATAAATAGTGATCTACGAATAAATGCTGGACCAAAACATATTTTAGAAGGTGTGCACCCAGATGCATACACAGCTTTTCAAACATCTAGAGACTTAGACATGGTTTTAGATAGAGTATTGTCTGACAGTGGAGTGAAACATAAAGATGTAAATCAGAAGACTGTAGAGGCAAAAATATCATTAATGACACCAGTACTACCAATGCTGGCTGAGGCTTGCAAATCTGTAGAAATGGCAATGAAGAAATGTCCGAATGGAATGTTCTCAGAGATCAAATATGATGGGGAACGGGTACAAGTTCATAAAAAAGGCAGTGAATTCAAATATTTCTCTCGAGCCCTGAAACCAGTTATGCCACATAAAGTCAGCCATTTTAAGGATTATCTGCCTCAAGCATTTCCTAAAGGCGTTGATATGATTTTGGATGCAGAGGTTTTAATGGTCGATGTAAATACGGGTAAACCTTTGCCATTCGGTACATTAGGTATTCACAAGAAGTCTGAATTCAAAGGAGCTCAAGTTTGTTTGTATGTGTTTGATTGCTTGTATTACAATGGGAAGGTATTGACTGATACACCTATTAGAAAGAGAAGGATGATACTCCATGAAAACATGGTAGAAGTTACAAATCATGTCATGTTCTCTGAACAGGAGTTGATAAAGAAGCCATCGGATTTGGCTAAAATGATTGCAAAGGTAAGCCTGTACTGTATGATATGATAACATAACTATATTGTAATTACCCTACAGAAACCATATAACTAAACAATACTAAAACAATGGGTGGCCTTATTAGAGTAATCATTTTCAGGCAACCTTTGGATGGAACTTAATTATCTTAGCTTTAACATAGTATGGTGCACGTACATATTAGAATTGATGATATCTTAGTTAAAATATTTAGGTCAATTATCTAGATTCAAATACATATATACTAATATTATAAATTCGAAAGTAACTCTCTCTCTGACTCTCATCTGTTTGTTACGTTTTTTCACCACAAAATGGCTGGATCGATTTCGAATAAATTTGGTATAAAGCTAGCTAATGACCAGTATTGAGACATAGGCTGCGGGCTTATATCCTAAGACATAGTTTTTACCAGACTGCGTGGAAGGAGGGTAATGTTTTTATTGACACACGCGTGCGAAGCCGCAGGCGGCAGCTAGTATAAAATAAATTATGCATACCTATCTATGTTTATTATACGAAACTATTTTAACTAGTTAAATTTATAATAAACTGTTCTAAATAATAAATGCTGTTTCACCTTTAACTTGAAGGTGAAACATATCTGTTTTGTATGAAAAACATTGTTGTGTATAATTGAAAAGTTGCTGTTGTATTTACGAACTCCATTTGAACTAAAGATTCATTGAGATTTTATCTATCAATTGAAGATACTTATTCAATGCATGGTGGCAAGTTGCAACATTCACTAGGTGGCGGCTGTACCTGCTGTAGTGCCTGGCACAGAAATTTAGAAAGATTATCATCACCTCTTTGGTAAGACGACATTATAAGTTGCAGTTCAGAAAGGACCTGGGTCAGAGAAGCTCTAGAGGGCAGTGGCAGAATCGAATGGAGGCCTGTACTCAGCAGTAGAAACCTATGATGATGATGTTAATGATGATTATCATCCTATCTTGCTGCCATTTCTGTATGACCTCAAGAAAAGTTTTATGATAGAACTTCACCATTCCACTAGCCTCGTGCCTAAATGTTTAGTGATATTTTACTTTAAATGTTAGTAAATGTTTTTATTTCTTATTTCAGGTCCTACAACTAGGTCTAGAAGGCTTGGTACTGAAAGATCTTGAATCTACATACGAGCCTGGCAAACGACACTGGCTCAAAGTCAAGAAGGACTATCTGTTTGATGGTGCGATGGCTGACACAGCCGACCTCGTAGTCCTAGGAGCGTGGTTTGGTAAGGATACATTACCTAAAAGCTTCTATTTAACTTTGTTTGATTTGACTTTTAAAGAAGTGAAAGTTGAAGTGGGTTGACACGGGCAGAAAATTTTGATTTTAAAGTCAACAAAAAGCTGTTCTTGAGTTATAAATAACCCGACTTTGTTTTATATAATTAGATTATTAGAGACAGCAATTGTTATATCTAACTAGGTGGTTATATTTAGAATATAGCAAGAACTGAGAAGAATACAATACAGTGAATAAAGGCACAAGTTTAATAGCAAATTAGATGTTATGATAGAGGGAGATGCAAGTATAAGTATTTTGTTGATGTTCATACTTCACTCAAACAACATACTCTCTTTTTGCATAACTGCAGTTGGGTAAAAATGTGTATGTTTTGTTCTATATGTCTATAACATTAACCTCATAGGATTTCAAACGAATTTAATAAAAGCGAATTCGAAGAACTGACGGCCGTTGGGCAGAAAGTTTCTCGAATGGAGACCGCGCACTGAAAGGCCGCACAATAAATGTATGGGGTAGGCCTATTTTCATCAGTGCATATCCTATGTCTGATATGATGATGATTATGCATGTTCTATCTATTATATAATCCGTGGTAGGTAGTACGTGACTAGGCAATAGATATATAAGTGACTAGGTAATTAGGACTGATAATAATAGTAATTTTAGTAATGTTGCAAGCAACAAATTATCGTGTTTATTTTCCTGTAGAAACTTGTCTAGAAAAACATGACATGACGTAATTAAAACTGGCAGCGAAATTAAAACTGCTTTGATATTACAAATGATATCATCATTATCATATCAGCCGTAGGACGTCCACTGATGAACATAGGCCTCCCTCATAGAATTCCGAAGTGTCCGATCTTATGCGGTCTGCACCCAACGGCTCCCAGCAACCTTTATCAGGTTGTTTTTCCGGCTAGAGGGTCCTAAGCAGCGCTTTCCAGTGCGTGGTCTCCACTCCAGAACCTTTGAACCCCAACGGCAGTCAGTTCTTCGAGCAGCTAATCCGTACTAATATTATAAATTCGAAAGTAATTGTCCCTCTGTCTGTCTGTTTGTTTGTTACATTTATCGACTAAACCGATTTCGATAACAGGCTTCTGTTTATTGAAAAACCACGCGTGTGAAGCGGACGGAAGCCAGTTATTAATACTTATATGTTTTTTACCTAGTTATGTTGCTAAAAAGTTGATATTTGTGAATAGTAAAGAGGTTTTAAGAGTAGTACAGTTCCTTGTGAAAGAGCTAGCCCGGGGAAGTACTACCACCATACGCAATCCAGCGCCACGCGGCAAAGTGTTGCCTACAGTACCTATTCTTGGTGTACAATAAAGCGTTATTATAACCTATTTTATTCAGTGGTGGCAATTCTGTTGTTTACGCTGACTAACTAAAATTGTGTCAAATACAAACGGTCTTATTTTGTTCACACTAAAGATCAAATTAGAATGAAATTTAAAGTGACATTTCTGAAATTAAGTTATTTTTGCTAAGATGGCATGTTTGCGGGCTAGTTTAAGTGATCAATTAAATTGGTGTTGACTAAAACTAGCCCGCGAACACGCCTTCTTATTTAAAAATACTTAAATTTAGAAATGTCACTTTAAATTTCATTCTAATTTGATCTTTAGTGTGAGCAAAATAAGACCGTTCGTATTTTACATAATTTTAGTTAGTCAGCGTAAACAACAGAATCGCCACCAGTATATACCTAAAAATAATTATTATATGAACATGGTTCAATCATATGGTTGTCCTATACAAACTTTCAGTGGCGATTCACTAGATACCTATTTCTGCAGCCTAGCAGCATTGCTGTGTTTCGGTTTGAAGGGTATGGTTGCCGGTGAAATTACAGGGGCATGAGACTTTAGACCTTTTTGCCTCAAGTTGATGGACGCAGGGCAGTGCAACTTAGGGCACATTTCTAAGGTGCACCTAATAGGCAGTTCTCTGTTATATGCAATGGTTACCACTTAATCAGGAGGGCCATAAGCTTGTTTCATCTCCAGGTAGCATTAATAGATGGCCTTGTTTTGTATAAGTTAATTGTAAGCTATTGGTTTACCTTAAAATAAATAATCAATAATAATAGAAAGTATAATTTCAGGTACGGGAAAAAAAGGGGGAATGATGTCAGTATTCCTAATGGGTTGCTTAGACAAGCGCCGCAACAAATGGTTGACCGTCACCAAAGTGCATACGGGCCACGATGATACCACACTAGAACGACTCCAGAAAGAACTGAACCCACTAATGGTGAAGATTTCCCAGGATTATAGTAGAATTCCATCCTGGTTGGATTGTTATAAAGGCATGGTTCCTGATTTTGTTGCTAAGGATCCAAAAGAACAACCCGTTTGGGAGATTACAGGTATATACAGTTTTTTTATTTATTTCAGGGATTATATTCGATTATACAACTCTTGTGTAAGTTCTATGTAATAAAGCCTTGTATGAATGGTTTCTTGTGATAGTCTATGAACAACACAAGTTTTAAACTGTATTTTTATGTAAACACTGGAAAATTTAATAAAAAGAAATTTTTTGACTATCTTTTGTATAGAAAACTAAATTATTTTCTGGTTTAACGTAAGATTTGTTTCTTGGGCAATAACTTATAAATTGTTTTGTTAAATACCGTTTAAAATTTTGCGGAAGCATAGAGTGTAGTATGCCCATCTTGACCCAGCCACAGTGATTATACTCTTTCATATATTTGTGCCCAGTAGTGGACTGTATAAGTTGATATGTTTTTTTTATTCTTACTGTACAAGTCTACTAATATCCTAGTAATATTATTACAATCTAGCCATGTAGGCTAATGAGTAATTTTGACATAGTTTTTTTAGTATACAGTTTAAACCAAGAATGTTTCCAATACCACTTTTCGTACTGCCTCTAGTTAAGGGGAAGACACTTTGTCCACGTTTTTTTTTATAGGTGGCAATAACACTTTCACTATTCGCCCACTGCGCCACGGAGGTTGTTAAATCTCAAATCTCTTCATGTATTATATTACAGGCACGGAACTGACCAAAGCAAACCTTCACACGGCAGACGGCATCTCAGTGCGGTTCCCAAGAGTAACCAGAATACGAACAGACAAAAACTGGGAAACCGCAACCAACTTAGACGAACTCAAACATCTCTACAAAACATCCAAAGAGAAGACCGACGTCTCACTCCTTACCAAGCTAGCTGCTACCGCCGAATCGGACGAATCCTCAGAAAGGAAAATCAAAAATAGTCCTTCTAAAAAAGATACCATCAAACAAGAAATCATTAGTCCCAAAAAGCAAACTACCCTCAACAACTTTATTGTTAACGATAAAAGAAAAGGCGCAAATGGCTCTTTATCTGACAGTAAACAGAATAATAAAAGAGATCTAGATACTTCTGACAAAAGTTCTACTAAAAAAGAAATAAAGAAAAGGAAGTATAAACAACACTCTTTTGAAAACGATGAAGATATTAAAACGGAATCTAAGAAAAGAAAACGTGAACACAGAACAGATGAATCTAGTTCAGGCAATGAACCAGACACACCTAAAAAAGAAAAAAATGAAAACATAGACGAAGAAAATACAATCGAAATCGAAAACAAAACAGTTTTACAGCTTTTGCCTGAAAATCCTTTGCCGGATGCCTTCATAAACAAAAGGCTAGGCTTCTATCCAGATTTTATAAGTTTCTCTGAAGAAGAAAGAAGTCATTTCGAAAGGCACTGGATAGCATACGGAGGCTTTGTTGATAAATCAATACGTTCGCCAGACGTAGATTACCTTCTACATAATAATGATGTTATAAAATTCAAAAATATACAAAAACTTAAGAAGAAACTTCGCCCAGATGTAAGACATGTGAGTAAGAACTGGATTATAAAATGTATAAACGATGTCGTTTTGTATGATTCGGCAAAATATCCTGTAACTGTTGAACCATAAGTATGATCTGTGATAAACCTAGGAGTGTGTTCGTTAAAATTATGAAAGCGTGATATGATCATAATAAATCATTTAATTCAGAAAACAAAATAATAGTAGTATATAAATAATATACGTGTTATTATGTACGACATTAAATGAAAACACGGGTAGTAATGGCTAGTGTTGTTGTAAATAGGATTTTTTCAAATAATTACCATAGAAAATTTTAAATTTTACAGTCCTAAAATATCAATGATAAAGCCTGTATAAAATAGGTAAACGAATCAAGTTCTATAACAAATAAATATATTACTTAATGGAATTATTGACTAATATACAGTCACGAGAAATAAGATGTAGTTTAGTACAGCGACACAGGTTGATTAATAATTTCAGATTTTATAAAAAAAAATTCAAGTTTATAACAGTACAGGTTTTTTTTGTTTTGTACCCGACATTAGTAAAGAGCTAAGGTGTCTTCAAATACGCTGTACACATTTGGTTGAAAGAAATGCCTAAATACAGTTTTTATAGATCTTAAAAACTCAATTTGTTAACATGGCACACTAAAGAGTGAGTGACTGATTACTAACATACTGTACGCGGTTATCGAACAAGCCAACTGTACTAAACTGCTTACTCGTGACTGTACGTACAATGAACTACTTATTATTTGTCTTGCATTTTTTTGAATAAATTGTGTTTTTTTACAGATTGCAAAGTGTTTATATTTCCTAGAAATTAATGAATGAAAATTATTTAATAAACCTTACAAATTAGACACAACAGTTAAACTAAAATAAAAATATGTAAAATATAAAGAAATGTTAATTATGAACAACAGTATCCCTACCTTTTCATGAGATTTTATTTAAGTTTATCATTACCTAATGAGCACTCGAATAGTGAACGAGAGTAAGGTTTAATAGACTACGCTGTGAATGACCTACAAGAACGGGTATGAACCAACAATCCGTTACTTTGCTTAAGGTGGCTAGGAGACAAGTATGATAAAATACTTCTCTTTTTGTCTTAAAACAGACCACAAAATTTAAACTTATAAATTCCATGGGATAAGATAAAGTATTTTTACCCAAATGTCCATCGAGTTAATACCTATTAATACCTAGATAATTGAAACCGCAAATCTACAATTCAGCAATACTATTTTCAACTAATCCCTTAAGAGATAAACTATCCTTTTCTGTATGTACCATCTTCAAAACTAATGTATGTGGTTATGGTACCAGTTTAAATTTCGTGGCCTTCCTTTTATGCAAGGTACCATGTCTGCTAAAGAGATTTGATCCGTCCCACCCAACCTTTTAATCTAATACTTAGATGTACCTACCCTTGAAGTAAAATCAAAATGCTATAGTAATTCTGTAAACTTAATGAAGTTAGTTCCAGCAGGTGGCATCACTGAGGCTACACGTTTCGTTTCTTGCAGTGTTTTAAACGAATATAAAGTGATATAGAGTATAAATACTGGACTACAATTGACCGTATCTTAAGTGGGCTAAGTAATACCTGCTACTCTCATTGAAGCTCTATAGCCTGCATTTATAAAGTACTTCTAGACCGGGCTACTAGTGATGTAGATAGAACATAAACTTTGCCTTTGAAGCAGCCGTGAAGTTAAACAGAATTGCAAACGATAGCCAACTCTAAATTTACTTTAACTCTGATTCCGCTAGAGAAACGGAAACTGCTGACTTATTTAAGAAACTTACATCTAAAATGTCTGCGTTTTATGTAAATTCAAGGTATAATGAAGTTTTAAGGTAAGTAGGTTTCACTGTCGTATTCATATAATTAAGTTCAAGAAAGCGGTATCTTTTGGAAGGCTTAGTATGATAATTGATTGAGGGGTTGTTGAGATATTGGGGTTCAAGAGGGGTAAAAAAAAACCAAAACTATCCGGAACCACTAACCACGGAGGCAGTCATTTCGTGGCACTATTTTAGTTTAGATTTTAGTCAAAGATCACTAAACTTATTTAGCGACTAAACATGTTTAAATTTTATGTATTTGTATGATTTGACAACTTATTAAATCCTATTTAGCCACTAAATACGTTTAGGCATCGTTACGAGAGTCGCCCTAAGAATATTTTTTTTGTGTTTTGGGAGACCCACGAAATCTCTGTTCGGGACAAACCACTAGTTATTTTAAACTAGCTTCCGCCAGCGGCTTCGCACGCGTGGTTTGTCAACAAAAAGTAGCCTGTGTTAATCCAGGTTATAACCTACGTGCATACCAAATTTCATCGAAATCGATTCAGTCAGCCTTCCTTTACGACGTGAAAGAGTAACAAACATCCTCACATACATACAAACATTCGCGTTTATTATATTAGTAGGCCACAGTACAATACATTTTATAACAATGAAATCAATGAATTGCATGCAATATCGTGCAAATTGTGCATGCATTCTAGTGATGTATCAACAAATCAGCATGGATGGAGCCAATAAGTTATATCATGTGATACGCATTCCGTCACTTCTGTCCTTCCATCTCACTGAGTTTACTTTGCAGTCAGTAATTTCATAAAGCATTATTACTTAAAATAAGCAACTGCTTTTCAAAAAAATTCCATTCTAATTTACATAGTGTTAACGTAACATTTGTCAGAATTATATTGTAATACGGCTGTGCGTTTTCGTCAGCGCGATTTAGATTTGGAACGTTTTTACTAGCGACATCTAGTTCTGTTTTTGATAAACTTTTATACGTGAATCTTGCCTATATTTTTTGCAGGCACCGTTGTGCAAGTCGCGCTAGATTCGTGGTTATAAAGGAATCAAAACTTCTCAGGGCAACAAATATTCAATATTGTAATTCTACAATAATGTAATTTTTTTAAGCTTTCGTAATCTTTATAAAATAAAGAATAATTAACTAACTAAAACAGTTAATTTATTGACAAATTAATTGCTTACAATAAAATCAGTTGGATGGTTTAGATTTTATGAAGACGTAGGTAGTTTATAAACTCTATGCTTTAAGCTCACCTGTAGGTGCAGCTAGAAAATGTTTGATATTCAGTAAAAGCATTAATTCAGAGCTTCGATACGAAAATAGCTTGTCTAACACAGGTTCAACCGTTAACGGCTGGCGCGGCTTGTTCGGACATTTTTGTGCAACGAAAATAAATAAGTAAAATATTCGTTTAGGCTTTTATTCATTCAGTTTATTTTATTTTTAACCTGGAGGACGACGGTTAGTAAACAGAGGTTTATAGATTCACTTAAAAATCTTGTTTATCAGATGGCAGTTGTTTGTTGAGTAATGGGTGGGATTCCTTCTGATTGTATGCAAGAGATTCCACGGTGTTCTTTATTATAATTTCTCCATCGAATAAATAAATAAATTAAAACATCAATTATGTACTCATGTAAGTAATAATTATTATCTTTTTGAGAATAAATGATTACTAAACCTAAACACATACTTGTACACCATAAAAAACTGGATTGAGCCATAGGCTACTTTTTAATAACAAACCACACGTGCGAAGCCGCTGACTTCTGTTTTTAAAATTAATTATATTAGTAAATTTTTTAATGAGCTAATTCAACTAGAATATTAATTATACGCAGGAACCTGCACTCTAACAAAGGACAGGCACTAACTACTAAGATAAGATACCTACATACAAGTTATAAGTTGTCGAAATTCGACCGTAATTCAGTATTATTTTTTAGCTTAATTTTAACGTTCGTCTGTCCTTCTCAATAATACAAGTATGAACTTTAATTATGCCAAATCTCACACTCCTCCGTGCGCGCATTAATCTTAAAAAGGGGTACAAAGTTTTCTCTTTACGTATTAATTTACTACGTGTTTTGTAATGTATGTTAAATGAAAACACGAAAAGGGGTACAAAGTTTTCTCATTACGTATTAATTTACTACGTGTTTTGTAATGTATGTTAAATGAAAACACGGGTAAAGCTAATGGCTAGTATTGTTGTAAAATATAAGTTTTTTTAAAATCATTTCTAAAAAAATAGAATAGAATAGAATACTCTTTATTGCACACCAACAAAATTAAAATACAATAAAAATACACAAAAATTAAGGTAAGTACAATGGGCGGTCTTATCGCTAAAAGCGATCTCTTCCAGACAACCTTTGGATGGACAGGACAAAACAAAATCAAAAAGACGGCGGTGTAAATACGAGTATATTCATAAACTTACATAAACTACCTATACTTACTAATAAACTAAATATATATACTTACAAATATAATAATATATACTATAATAAAAAAATATTAAATTTTTCTAACAAACTTAATATCAAGCCATAATCTTTTCATATCAATGAAACAGCCTGTATAAAATAGGTAAACAAATTATATTAATTCATCATGTAAGTAGGTACCTGTCAAACTGACTAAACGACATCGACGCAAAAGTACCGCCGATTTATGTTAAAAAATTTATTGGAAATGTATTGATTATTGGATAAATATTCAAGCAACCGGTATTAAACCCACCTCAAATTAAATTAATGTCGTACATAACAAAACAGGTTGTATAGATTCAACATTGCTAAAGTGCTTTTACTCACAAAGTTACAAGATGGAATATTAATTGTGTTCCCTCGTAGCTGGTAGTGTCAGTTCAAGATAACACTCCCTTTCTTTTACCTCACACCTACAAAACCTTTGAGATAACTCGGTGAATGGCTCAGCCCCTAGACCCGACAGGACATGTCATCCCCTGCATCCGAAAGGGGCGCTTTTGTCAGATATTCTATAGATTCTTAGTATAATAACATTGTATGAAATGGGTTGTAGTTTAACTCAAAGCGAATATGTATGTGCGCATAGACCCTAGTTCTAATTCTCATTCTAGGGTGAGGGGAATAAGATCTATACTGATGTCCCGCAATGAGGTGTATTGTGCATTACCCCCTTCTAATCTAACCCCAGCCATCTCCTTGAAGTAACGGAGCAGGACTTTGGGTTGATGGATGCAGCTTTTCAAGATCCCCGGGGATGTTGTTGTGGTGTTAGCGAATGAGAATTCGATGAGCTCCTGTAGACCCGTCTTCAGCCTGGTATCGCTTGTGACCGTACAGTGAAGTATCACGTGCTCCACCGTCTCTTCTTCCGTAAAGAAGAGATGTGAATAAAAAGAAATAGAGAACTAAACTGTAGTAGGTTCTCCATTTTTGATGATTGCT
Source organism: Philereme transversata (assembly GCA_963924445.1). Lineage (NCBI taxonomy): Eukaryota > Metazoa > Arthropoda > Insecta > Lepidoptera > Geometridae > Philereme > Philereme transversata. Next base: position 24,155,759 of record OZ004338.1, read on the forward strand.
TCTGAAATGCACGAGTAACTTAAACATTTCATGTGATATTCTCGAGGAAAGAGAAAGTATTTTAAGATTACTTCACCTACATTTGACGACCTCCGTGGCGTAGTGGGCGAATAGCCGGCTGAGACGCAGGAGATAGTGGGTTCGATTCCCGCCGCGGAACAAATGTTTGCATGATCTACAGATATTTGTTCCGGGTCTGGTTGTTTTTCTATATATTTTATGTATGTATTTACAAAAAAATGTATATGAGTATTCTATAATTTATCTGGTTCCCATAGATAGTACAAGGTCTGCTTACTTTGGGGCTAGATAGCGCTGTGTGAAATGTCCAGCAATATTTATATTAATATTTATTTATATTTGCCACAATCTAAACATATTAAAAAACCTTTCAAACATTAAACACCGGAAAATGTAAATCCGGGTGATAATTTTATGCAAATATCGCCAGCGAGTTCATTTGGGCGCAAAAAGCTCCACGTTTTGTATTAATAATTAATTTGTTTACACACACAAGGAGTACCAGCTTGAGGCTTTGGTGCGGGATGTTTGAAAATTTAAAAGGGAACACATGAAACGTAGCTTACAGGCACAGGGCAGGGCTGGAGCTAGGATTAATGTTTGGAGGAAAATAGTGGAATATGAATATGAAAATAATAGGATCCATCATTTCCTGAGTTATTCTGGGAAACACTTATTAGGGGCATATAGATAGATAGATAACACTTTAATGCAGAACATGAGCAACAAAACAGTTTAAATTTATTTATTAAATTAGCGGTCTTATCGCTAAGGAGAGATCTGTACCTGACAACCTTTGGATGTATGAAACAAAAATTAAAGGAACGAACGTTTAATGGAATGGATATTTATGTCAGCCTGTTACTATAGTTTACTGGTTCGTATTCGTAGCAGCAGAATTATAGTCTACGTTTTTCTGAATGCAAGATCATATTTTCAGACAAAGACTTAGATTTACGCCTGGGTCTAACTAAAGAAACAACAATTAAGTTTTTGTCACTAAAGACGTGTTTAAGTTTAAAGTTTCCGTTCGTCGTTTTATTAGTGGCGTAGCTGCTACGTCGTAGCTTCGTAGACCCACTAGAAAAACTAAAACATTGCTAGGCACTTGACAGTTGTATCTACCACTAAGTGTTTGAATATAGTTTGTACATACTGCTGTTATTGTTATAGAAAAACCCGATTCAGCTCTCCTTAATCGGCCCTGCGTCTGTTATGGGCTTGCTCGCTTAGCCCAGGCGGATTGTAAGCAGCGCAATGTTTATTTGTATAACTTTTCGCGTTCGGTGCTTTTATTAAAGTTTGAGCACACAGAAAGGGTTGCAAATACCATGGATTTAATGAATCCCTTGACGTGAACCTACCTACCCGTATGAGCATCAAATCTGAATCGCTAGGGCAATTCCCTGCTTTCATTACGGCTTTGGGATTTGGGTTTGTAGCTTTCAGCATAAAAAAATGTGTTCTCCGTGAAAAACTGGAACAAAAACCTCCTTAGCTTAAATCGAAAAATATCTAGAACAATATTGCGAACAGGTAGTTTTTAGGCAAACGTGCTCCATCTTGTACCATTATGGACCACCAGGTGAGGTAGTGGTAGGCTTGGAAAACACTATATTGTAGTACACCACACTTAAATAAACAAATCATATTTAAAACATAATACTAGACACGCGAAAATACAAATGAAACCCATTCTTTCCAGACCCTTTTTTCGTAGACTGGGTTTCAAGAGAATGTTAAAGGATTAAAAAAAAAATCAACCTACATTGCCTCTCGCCAGGCAAAATGCTTTTCTTTCCAGTTATATCTATCTCTTGATGTGGTCATCTAGAAGATGCACATCCATGTCACCGTGAACATTATACATCTACCTCAGTCATCAGTCGCCAAAGCCTTTCAAAAAGGCCAAAATGGACATCTAACACTATCAAAAATCTATTTAATTAATGCCTAAGGTTGGATACGACTAATTAAAATCAAACTATCTCGTATCGAATTCATAATGGACCGATATTCTTAGAATTAGGTAGGTATCTAGTTTCATTAGCGATTTAATTAGGTTTCTAGCGTGGTTTTCAGTGATCTAATTCAATTTTTACGCTTCTATAAATTCTGAGGTTATGACTGTTCTAAGAAATATCGCTGTAGTTGTAGGTACTTTAATTGAGGTGGTTGGCCACTACATACAATAACTCTCGAAGAGTACAGCACAGGAACGGAAAACATTCAGATGTTCCATTCTTTATTGTACACAAGAACAGTAGTAGAGTGCCTTGGCTAATAAACTCGCTGTTGCCACTTGTAGACTCCATAATGTTAGTAAATCGTTTAAAGGGCAAGGTGTACGCTTTTATGACAAACTCCCAGGGGATACTATTAACAAATTTAAACATGTAATTAAACAAAATCTTTATAAAAGACCCTACCATAAAATATCGGATTATTTAGATGATAGAGAAGCTTGGGATTGAAATTGCTCCAACTCGTTCAAAATGTTACAATTTAGACGTAATTTATTTTCTGTATTATGTAAGTATTGTAAAAGGATCATTAAAAAAAACCACCAGCCTTGTTTCTTGCCTTTCTTTCCTGGCTTGGTCGCGAAGGAACAGGCAGTAAAATTGACGTTTGAAAGTGATCCTTGTAATTTTAATGAATAAAAATATTTTACTTTGACTCTGGCTCGCCTCGGGAAGTGCTACCACTATACCTATTTCTGCCGTGAAGCAGAATTGCTGTGTTTCGGTTAGAAGGGTATGATTGCTGGTGAAATCTGGGCACATGAGGATTTACACCTGTATGCTTCATGTTGATGGACGTAGAGCAGTGCATCGTTAAACACATTACCAATGAAGGAGTAGTTACTTTGTTATAGTTGATGGTTACCACTTAACATCAAGTGGGCCATATGCTTGTCCATCTCCAAGTCATATAAAAAAACATGTAAACTAATGACAGAAAAGTACACGTAGGAATAAGGTGAGATTAAAAATGGGTACGTATTGTTTTTTTATTGCTATCATTTTTGATCCATAGCGTTTAATAATTTGCTTACCGCTATGTAACATACACAAGTACACACAGATGGGCCAAAAATTTTTGGAGCATTATTCACACTCGAGTCTCAGCATCTAGTGTCTACCCGTGATATAGAATTGCCTAACTCTAGGATGCAATACCATCTAATACAAAATTCTTACAATTCCATCCCTAAAAATATTCCAGGCATATTCAACGATTTGCAGTTGAAATAAAAATTCTATTAGCCGTAGAGCCTGAACGACGTTATTGCCTCTAAGGCGCTGCATAAGCCAAGCAAATGTTCTCAGGCAAGTGTATCAAATATTTATAAGAGATTCCCGTTCACGTCTACATGCCGGATGTCTGAGTACGAGTATAAGGTAGATTTTACCCGGACCTACCTAAGTACAGGTAGTGACATAGTTGATTGTCAAATGAAGATTTTTTTTGTCTGAATAAACCTTGATCTAACAGATTCGTAAATAAAAACCTATATAGTAAAAAAACTTATTAGTACACAAATAAAATAAATTACATACAAAAATTATTACAAAATGGCAAACTTACAAGCCTTACAAGAGTATTTTTTCATAGCTGATATGCATAGTAATGGTATTTTTATTGATAATTCAATTTTAAAATCACCAAATCTTTATAAAGTTCTGTCTCTGACTGTATCTATTGTTTCTTCTAACTTCTTCTAAGTACCTACTTTCTGTAGGTAGATGGCGTACCAGTAACTTTTTATAACTAAAAGCGCAACGACACCTTTAGTTTACGCAAATTACCGCGTTTACATTTGAGACTTGAATAATAATATTCAGCATGCATAAAGTGTTGCTAGAAAGCGTGCATTAAAAATAATATTTTGCCTTGTATTTTGTTTTTGGAATTAATGAAAGACAAAATAAAAGATTTCACCAGCGAAATTATACCAAACGAGAGAAGATTTCAGTCGGTGGAAGTACTTCTAATTCTAATTCTATGGTATTTCTATGGAGTAGGGTTATTTAATTGTTATAGGGAAGAGGGCTCAGTTTATTTACTGGCCTCTTTAGAATTCCTCTTTGCGTCCTTAAAGTAACAACTCGAACGATTTGGTCTGGACCTTCATGGAGACGTTCCACTTTAGCTAGGACCCAGTTAAGCGGGCGAGTTATCTCAGATTTGATGAGAACTAGGTCACCAATTTTGAGATTTGGAGGCGATGTGAACCACTTTGCTCTTTGCTGCAAAGTATGCAGGTAGTCATCAGACCACTTCTTCCAAAACGTTTGGGAGATTTTTTGCACGCACTGCCAACGTGACAGTCGGTTCATAGTTAAATCTTCTAAATTATATTCAGGCACGGCAAGTAAGCTTTGGCCTATCAAAAAATGGCCGGGAGTCAACGTCTCAAATTCATCAGGATTATTAGGTAACGGGCATAACGGACGCGAGTTTAAGACAGCTTCGATTTTACAGAAGACTGTGGTAAGCTCCTCAAATGTGAGTGCCCTTTCACCCACCGCCCGAATAAGATGGCGCTTGGCAGATTTGATACCAGCTTCCCACAGTCCGCCCATCGAAGGCGCTGAAGCTGGGGTATTTTTCCAATCGATAGAGCGTGATGCACAGCCGTCAGCGATCGAAACGCTATTTTCATAAAAAAACCTGCAGACTTCCTTTAAATGTTTCAACAGGCATATTCAACGATTTGCAGTTGAAATAAAAATTCTATTAGCCGTAGAGCCTGAACGACGTTATTGCCTCTAAGGCGCTGCATAAGCCAAGCAAATGTTCTCAGGCAAGTGTATCAAATATTTATAAGAGATTCCCGTTCACGTCTACATGCCAGATGTCTGAGTACGAGTATAAGGTAGATTTTACCCGGACCTACCTAAGTACAGGTAGTGACATAGTTGATTATCAAATGAAGATTTTTTTTGTCTGAATAAACCTTGATCTAACAGATTCGTAAATAAAAACCTATATAGTAAAAAAACTTATTAGTACACAAATAAAATAAATTACATACAAAAATTATTACAAAATGGCAAACTTACAAGCCTTACAAGAGTATTTTTTCATAGCTGATATGCATAGTAATGGTATTTTTATTGATAATTCAATTTTAAAATCACCAAATCTTTATAAAGTTCTGTCTCTGACTGTATCTATTGTTTCTTCTAACTTCTTCTAAGTACCTACTTTCTGTAGGTAGATGGCGTACCAGTAACTTTTTATAACTAAAAGCGCAACGACACCTTTAGTTTACGCAAATTACCGCGTTTACATTTGAGACTTGAATAATAATATTCAGCATGCATAAAGTGTTGCTAGAAAGCGTGCATTAAAAATAATATTTTGCCTTGTATTTTGTTTTTGGAATTAATGAAAGACAAAATAAAAGATTTCACCAGCGAAATTATACCAAACGAGAGAAGATTTCAGTCGGTGGAAGTACTTCTAATTCTAATTCTATGGTGGGGGGAATAAGATCTGCACTGACGTCCCGCTTAGAGGTGTATTGTGCATTACCCCCCTTCTAACCTGACCCCAGCCATTCCAACTCCTTAAAGTAGCGGAGTAGGACTTTGGGTTGGTCGTAGCAGTTTTCCAGAGTCCCCAAGGTCGTTGCTGACGTCGAAGATGACTCGATGAATTCGTGCAGTCCCGTCTTCAATCAGGCTTAGTGGGTGGCCGTACAGTGCAACAGCACGTGCTCCACTGACTCTTCATCCTGTATTTATCCCCGACATTGCCCTCTATCCGTGGACCCTGTCTTCAGGAGATGGTGATATAGTTCGCAGTCCTCGCATTTCATCTTTAGCAGTGTGTTGGTTATCTTCCGGTATCGGAAACATTTTCTTGGTCTGCTTGCAGTCAGTTCTGCGTTGCCAGATTTTCAGATGCTCCTTCTCGGAATTATGTTTCAGTTTCGTGAAAGTAATTATGAACTCTTACAATGGAAATAACATAGTGACTCTAGGTTTAAAACTACAAAAATATACTATCATGAAACTTTTGATAAAGGAACTAAGTTTTTCGACGCATAAATTATACAGGGTTAGGTATTTTTAAATGGTTAAGATACGAATGGTACCAGAACAGTAAATAACTTTGCAGTACTTTTAAGGTAAAATAACTTTGAATAAAAGTTTGTTATTTTAATGTAACCGTCTCTCGTACACCTAACTCAGTTTGTTTATTTATAAATAACCCTGTATAAGAATTAAAAGGAAGTGGAGGCCTTGGCCTGACATCCTTTGGAATGCTCGTAGACCAAGAAACAGACCTACTCGCCCGATGGTCCAATGACATGGAAAACGTAGCTGGGTGTCAATGGATGAGGCTCGTAAAGGCCGGAAAGAATGGCGTAATAAAGAGGAGCCCAACAGTGGGAGCAGACGGGCTGAGATGATGCTGATGATGATGATGAGGAACTAAAAACTCTATACACTTACACATATTTTAGAAATTAAATACTATCATACAAATAGTTTTTAATATTTAACATTATAATCTCATAATCGTAACTACCAGTGTCCTTTCTATGCAGATAACAAACCCTTTGAAACTCGTAAATACATCGAACTTCAAATCGCCTATGACAAAATCTACCTTTGCGGCAAGATCTACTATCGATATTATATATGAAATCGTGGTTAGACCATGTAAAGTGGATCTTGAGTTGCCATAAGAGACTATGCGGAATTGATGCACGAGTTCTCTCAAGTAAATTTCACTGTTTTCGCTTTTCTGGGAAACAGGGACACAACTCATCTATGTAACTTTTATGGTCACAATAAATATATTTCTATTTCTATTTTTTTTCTATTTCTGTGTTAGATGTTAGATTTGAATTTAGATTTGAGTAGGTAACGGTCGATATTTGCTCTACCGTTTACTCTACGAGTGATGGTATAGTGTTTGGTTCCCGAATCCTGGAATTGCACACCCTATTTACCCTTAACAGTTAAAAAATCACTTAAGGAAGTACTTATTATTTGAACTATATTGAACCAAGACCTGTGAACAACATTTTAAACCGTTTTGAGTATTGAGTAACAAATAAAACAAATTCGTACTTTCTAATTTAAAATATTTACGAGTGGGACAGGATAGTACAGGTTGTATTGTAAAATACCTTACTTTAAATAAAAGCTAATGAGCTGAAGCTGAAGGCACTTTACTTGCACACGAGGTATTCGCGAGGCCATTGAAACCGAGCTCTAATGCAGGGCTTTTTCGTGCCAAAATGTTATCTCGAAAATCTTTATGCCTACCGTACATTTTCTCAGAAATTAATAGCAATTTCTTATGAAATTTTCTCATGAAAATACTTAAATAGCTAATGATTTTAAGAAGTTTTGGGTCCATAAAAGGCAGATTCTGATAGCATGCATAACTGATGCTAGGTTTAGGGTTCCGGAACAAAATGGTAAAAAGGGAACCCTTTTAGTGCGACTTTGTCCATCTGTCACAGCACAAAATTATAAATGATACTGCTCCCCCCACCCCATTAACTCCGAAGTGAACCACCTTAAATTAATATGATTGATAGAAACATATGCAAAGATTACAGGAACAATAAAACGAAATCTCTATCTAGAACAGTTTATTTTAAAAGTTTACTTGGCTTATAATAAGTCACAGAACTATATAACTCTCCTTTTAACATAAATATAGGTAGGTTGCATCTCTCGGCACGCGAGTCCCTTAACCTGACCGATCTTGTTTATATAAGAATATGTATTATAGCTAATGTCACTCTCGTGGTTGAGACAAATCTTAATCCCTAAAATCATTAACCTCCTGCGCAGTCGGGTATAGAGTAACTATACCGGCCATCTAATCCTAGCGTAACGTAATAAGATGCGAATTAAATAACTCCTCGTTTTTCGAAGCTGGGTAAAAATAATGAGCTGTTCCTTGAAACAGAAACAAAACAAAACCCACTGCCTTACTCTATACAGAACTGCCGCAGGGCGCGACGCGAAGAAAATGTAACGATAACATGTAGGTGTATTTTTAAGACTTCTCCAAACGGTGGAGAATAGGAACTACAAACGAATTCGAGGTTCAGATATTGTAATATCAATTTACTGAGAAATTTAGGTTCACTGGGTGTGCAGTGCTTATTCAAAGACTAAAGTCGTATAATATTATTTTATTCATTAAAATCATAGACATTTTGGATTGTATTTTTGTAACATCATCATTATCATATCAGCCACAGGACATCCACTGCTGAACATTGGCCTCCCCCATAGATTTCCAGAGCAACCGATCTTCTGCGGCCTGCACACAACGGCTCCCAGCAACCTTTATCAGGTCGTCTTTCCATCTAGTGGGGGCTGTCCTACGCTGCGCTTTCCAGTGCGTGGTCTCCACTCTAGAATCTTTCTGCCCCAAAGGCCAACAATTCTTCGAGCTATGTGCTAATAATGAGAGCTATGTGATATGTAGATAATTTTTGTATAACTATATTGTCATAGAATACGACGGATGCTCATACGATTTGGGATTCCGATTTGTTATTTTATCATGGCTCTCGACTAGACTAGATACATAGATAGATTGACCCTTTATTGTACATAAAACCAATCACACTAATATTATAAATGTGAAAGTTTGGATGTTTGTTTATTTATTTGTTTGTTTGTTACTCAATCACTTCGTAACGGCTGAACTGATTTCGATAAAATTTGGTTTATACGTAGATTATAACCTGGATTACCACATAGGCTACCCTTTATCCCATAAATCAGTTTCCATGGGATACAAATGGGGCGTCAAGTCAAGTTGCAACAGCGAGTTTAGCTTCATTTCTAGGTTGTAGGGGATGAATATAGGGCACTGGTAATGTAGATTTATTAATTTCGAAGGACCTTTAAAGTTAAATTATAGTATACAATAATATAGGAGTGGGTATGATCTCAGAGAAGAATTTTTGCTCAATCATACAAAGTAGACGAAAAAGGCATGCCACCTACCTTAATTGCTTCAAACCGCACGTTTCTAGACGTGGACTTGTTCAGCATGGGTGTCCTGATGATGGAAATGTCTTCACACAAGAGGAGGCTCATTTGAGAATGCACAGCACTTCACGAGAACGTCTCGAGCACAGCAGTTGCAGATAGAATTAAAATTGTCTATTCACGGAATAGTTTCTTCAGGAGATAAGATCGCGATCAGCAATGTGCGGTCGTGCCAGTCAAACTGAACGGCGCCCGCGCTGCCAGGGAGCGGCGCGGAGGGCGCGCGGGGCGAGGCATGGCAGGTACCTGATCCGGCTATCCAACGTTTTCAAAACAATGGTAGACGCAGAAAAGGCGGATGGCAAACAGAATTCATCTACCTTATATTTTTAATGAGCAAAAATCCAACATACCCCCCACCGAAATTATTATAATAATTTCATGAAAAAAAAAATGATATATTAAGAGGTAGAAGTATTGCCTATAGGGCAGACAAATATATAATATAAATATAAGTAAGTTAAGTCATCATTATTTGAGTATTAAGTTTTAGAAGTGCTAATTTAAAAAAGGAGTAGGGTTATTTAATTGTTATAGGGAAGAGGGCTCAGTTTATTTACTGGCCTCTTTAGAATTCCTCTTTGCGCCCTTAAAGTAACAACTCGAACGATTTGGTCTGGACCTTCATGGAGACGTTCCACTTTAGCTAGGACCCAGTTAAGCGGGCGAGTTATCTCAGATTTGATGAGAACTAGGTCACCAATTTTGAGATTTGGAGGCGATGTGAACCACTTTGCTCTTTGCTGCAAAGTATGCAGGTAGTCATCAGACCACTTCTTCCAAAACGTTTGGGAGATTTTTTGCACGCACTGCCAACGTGACAGTCGGTTCATAGTTAAATCTTCTAAATTATATTCAGGCACGGCAAGTAAGCTTTGGCCTATCAAAAAATGGCCGGGAGTCAACGTCTCAAATTCATCAGGATTATTAGGTAACGGGCATAACGGACGCGAGTTTAAGACAGCTTCGATTTTACAGAAGACTGTGGTAAGCTCCTCAAATGTGAGTGCCCTTTCACCCACCGCCCGAATAAGATGGCGCTTGGCAGATTTGATACCAGCTTCCCACAGTCCGCCCATCGAAGGCGCTGAAGCTGGGGTATTTTTCCAATCGATAGAGCGTGATGCACAGCCGTCAGCGATCGAAACGCTATTTTCATAAAAAAACCTGCAGACTTCCTTTAAATGTTTCGCAGCGGCGACAAAGTTCGTTCCGTTGTCGGAGTGTAGGCACGAGCATAGGCCGCGTCGCGCTACAAACCGGTCAAGTGTAGCTAAGAAACAATCGGCTGATAAGTCACTAAGAACTTCAATGTGCACAGCCTTTGTAGAAAAGCACACAAAGAGGCACATGTAGCATTTTTCTATTCTTGCGTTACGATTCAGACTTGCCTTTATGAAAAATGGACCACCTAAATCGCAACCGACATGATCGAAAACTTTATTAGGTTTTAATCTTTCAGAAGGCAACGCACCCATGTATGGTTGAATCGATGTAGGGTTACACTTAAAACAGACGATGCATTTTGATAAGACACTTCGAATCATGCTGCGAGCGGATACGATCCAATATCGTTTACACAATATTCCTTGTAAAGCGCGAGGTCCCACGTGTAGGTACACTCTATGAAAGTGTTCAATTAATAAGGTTGTTATATGACATTTTTTGGGTAATAACAACGGATGCTTGCTATTGTAGGGTAAATTTGCCTGCGAGATTCTACCCCCCACCCTGAGGAAACCATGGGCATCCACGAAGGGTGACAATTTCCCTAAGGACGGAACAAATTTATTTTTTCTAATCGAATCAATTTCGCTACAAAAGTAGTAATCTTGTGTAGCTTTGACTATAACGTCACGGGACGCATTCAACTCGTGAGTTGATATCGGACCGACCGAACGTTTGTGTTTCGGAAGCCGACAGTTTTTTGCAAATCGCAAACACCATGCAACAATACGTTGCAATTTCCTAAACGTCGAATATTTTTCGAAAAACGTTTTCGAACAATTATCCTTTTCTGTGTAAGACGGTAAGGAAAATGTATCTACGTTTGTTTTTAATTCTAAGATTTCTGTTTTTTCACTAACGTAAAACGTACTTATTGGCCACTGATGAACGTCATCAGATAACCAGGCGGGACCGTGAAGGCAGGATTCATACTCGGCGACGAGCTGAGTAGGCATGGCGCCACGTGAACATACGTCAGCGCCATTATTTTCGCTTCTCACGTGGTACCAGCTGTTTGATGGAATTACCTCCACTACTTGGGCTACGCGACTCGATACAAAGGTTTTAAGTTTGTAGGGAGGGGTTTGCAACCAAGCGAGTGCAACACTGGAATCCGTCAGGGCAGTAACTTGAAAATTTAGGTTTTTAATATTTTGTTTTATGAATAACATCAGTTTAGATAACAACACGGCGCCCATTAGTTCAAGTCTCGGTATCGAAAGAGGCTTGATGGGAGCTACCTTGCTTTTACTGACAAGAAGTCTAGTCTTCACGTGATTATTATGATCGACGCTGCGAGCATAAATGCATGCCGCATACCCACGAGTCGAGGCGTCGCAAAATGCAATTAAATGAACTCCGCAGAATTTAGGTATGAGTAAATGCCGGTCAATCTTAAGTGAAGATAAACTTGACAATGACGTGATAAACATCGACCACTTGTCACGTAAATCATCAGGAAGAGGTTCGTCCCATCCGAGACTAAGCTTCCACAGATCCTGCATTATACATTTTGCAAGAAATATGCACGGAGATAAGAACCCAACCGGATCAAAAATGCTAGCAAGCAATTTTAGCACTGACCGTTTTGTGTAGGTATTGTCGGTCATGTTGTAATCAAATGAGAAACAATCATCAGTGGGCAACCACTTTAACCCTAATACCTTTAGTGATGAACACACGGTGTCGTCACTAAATTTTATAGCGGCAACTTGATCAGCGCCGATCCTGGAGAGTAACTGAGGATAGTTACTAGCCCACTTACGAAGATCAAACCCGCCAAGTTTTAATAAAGCGATGAGCTCGTCCTGTAACGTACAGGCTTCTGCAAGGTCTTGTGTGGACCATAACAGGTCATCAACATAGAATTGATTAAGTATGTCAGCAGCACGAGGGAACTGCTTTCCTTCGTCACTAGCTAACTGTAACAACGTGCGAATTGCTACAAATCCTGACGAACGCAACCCGTAGGTGTTTGTGAGAAGTTCGTAGGTTTTTATTTCGTCCGAAGGCGATTCCCTCCAAAGGATGTGCTGATAACAGCGATCCTCAGGAATTATGAGTACCATCCTGTAAAATTTGACAATGTCAGCTGTAAAACAGATGTCATACAGGCGAAAGTTGAAGATTATTTTTAGAATGTCATGGTGGAGCTTCCTACCTGTAAGTAATGTGTCATTAAGTGACACACCGTTTGAAGTAACAGCTGAGCCATCAAATACTACTCGCATGGGCGTAGTGGCACTGGAGGCTTTTACCACACAGTGATGTGGGATAACATACCTACTCGGTACTGTGCCGACATAAGGTCGCATATGCCCTAGCTGTTCGTACTCGCGCATAAAATCAACGTAGGGCGCATGTAACTCGGGAGAACGAGCGAAACGTCGCTCCAGGTGATGTAACCTACGCACGGCGTGGTTATAAGACTCGCCGAGGGTAGCGCGATCAGGGTCCAATGGGATGGGTGATACATACCTACCGGTATCGTCCCTATAGTAACGCTCGGAATATATTTCTTCGGCAAGCTTATCAACTGGGCTGATAGGGTTGTCGCACGGCGACTCCTCTATTTCCCAGAACGATTTGAGTTGAGCATTGATGGTTTCACTGTCATTAGTGTACGACACTAAATTGCAAGAAGTTGCAACATTAGTGAAATCATCGGAAGTACACGGTACTTCAATCTTCCCACACAATACGAACCCAAATACACTACTAAGTGCAGCGGGTAGTGTAGGGCTCACAATAATTTTATTCCCGTCGTAGATGTCAGGGAATATGTCACCTGCAAGGATAATATCTACGGGGGACAAAAGGTTTTTATACTGATTGGAGACCTCTTCCGGTATTTCCATCGTTGGCAAATCGGAAGTAATTTTTTGCAATATAATAGCATCTATTTTAAATGTTGGATTATCACGATGCCTGGGACTAATCGTGCATGATGTCATGCCAAAGGTTTTTACGCTATTTCCGGCTAAACCAAAAATATTATATGGGCATTTTTGACGTGACAACCCTAGACGCTCCAAGCAATTTAAAGTTATGAAGTTCGATTGAGCGCCTGAGTCGATAAGAACACGGCAAGCTTGCGGATTACCAAACGAGTCAATAACATTAACTATAGCCGTACCTATAAGAACGATATAGTTTTTCATGTTGTTCACGCTAGACGAGTGCGATATTTTCGCGTGTGCAGTGTGACTATCTATAGTCGTGGTGTCTGCGCTGCTATTGTGCGCGGGCATGGCTCGCCTAGCAGGTTTAATTCCCGAGTCTAGGTGCAATAAGGCATGGTGACGCTGATTACACGTAAAACATTTAAATTCACTTAAGCAATCTGTAGATGAATGATTTTGTTTAAGACAGTTGTGGCACAATTTCAAATGGTCAGCACGGCTGACTCGTTGAGCGGGAGCCAATTCACGGAATTGCACGCAACGAAATATCATATGATTTTGACCACAATGTGCACAAGTAATATTACTGAAGTTATTATTATTACTCTTCGTTTGTGTCTGTGAAGAAAATGCTTTTCTATTGTAATTATCGCTCGATTTTTTGGTCGTCTTGTTAGGTGTAGGATTCCTAATTTGCGTTACAACAGAACTGGAATTAACTTGGGAATGTTCTAAAATCTTTATTTGATTATGTACATGAGACATTAACTGATCATATGTAGGTATGGTCTTTTGATCAATACTTTGTTCGAACGTCTTCCTTGTGTTATGGTCTAATCCTCTCAATGCTATATGACACAGCACATAGCTAGATAAGTGCTCAATATTTAAAGCATTTATTGCACGATACGAATGATCGAAAGTCTCAATAAAGTTATTTAAATTAGCGGGAGACTCAGATTTTAGCGCGGGAAAGTTAAGCATCTTATCTAGATAATTACCTACAAGCATTCTATTGTCTTGATATTTATCAAGCAATGACCGCCACACTACTTCGTAATTAGTTGAAGTTATAGGCACACTTTTAACAATACTAAGTGCGGAACCTTTTGTGCATGATAACAAATAATGAAATTTGTCTATATTTGAGATACCCGTTTGACTGTGTACCAAAGAGCAAAATGTTTCGTAAAACGTAGTGAAATTTTCAATGTTCCCATCAAATGTAATCAACTCGAGTTTAGGCAAACGCGGTCGACTTTCAACGTTAGGATTCTTATCTTTCGCACACGGTGGAACGTCCGCCGTAGAGGAAGCATGCTTTGAAGCACACAGCTTCACGTGAAAGAATAAATCGTCAAAGCTGTTCAAATCGCTATCTGAGAATTGCGTACTGGGTTCTAATTGTAATTGCAATTCATATATTTCCATGCAAATACTTTCGAATGATTCACGTAGTGAGGTTATTTCTGAGGCACGTAAAAGAAACATATCTAGCATTGAGGGATGCGTATCTATTTTCTTTGATAAATCAAATACTTGCTGCAACCGCGAATAAATGCGTTGCTTTTTTGCAAGGTTTTTGTTAATATTTCTGACGGTTTCCAACTCCTTTTTGGAGGGAACTTTGTCTTCAGAAGTGGTAGACATCTTATATTTTTAATATAGATATGATATAATGCCTATGTATGATGAAGAATATGATTAAACTTACGAAATTCTATAGAAAACAAGCACGGCTTGTACGCACAAAATGAATAAACGAGTTGCACGGCAACGTATTTTATTCAAAATGGCGTTCTATCCTAACCGCTAACCAACGTGGAAAGATTGGTTTAGGATAGTAAATGATTTTAAAGGAGTAAAATGAGAAACTTATATCCGGCTCGGAGGCCAAAATGTTAGGGGATGAATATAGGGCACTGGTAATGTAGATTTATTAATTTCGAAGGACCTTTAAAGTTAAATTATAGTATACAATAATATAGGAGTGGGTATGATCTCAGAGAAGAATTTTTGCTCAATCATACAAAGTAGACGAAAAAGGCATGCCACCTACCTTAATTGCTTCAAACCGCACGTTTCTAGACGTGGACTTGTTCAGCATGGGTGTCCTGATGATGGAAATGTCTTCACACAAGAGGAGGCTCATTTGAGAATGCACAGCACTTCACGAGAACGTCTCGAGCACAGCAGTTGCAGATAGAATTAAAATTGTCTATTCACGGAATAGTTTCTTCAGGAGATAAGATCGCGATCAGCAATGTGCGGTCGTGCCAGTCAAACTGAACGGCGCCCGCGCTGCCAGGGAGCGGCGCGGAGGGCGCGCGGGGCGAGGCATGGCAGGTACCTGATCCGGCTATCCAACGTTTTCAAAACAATGGTAGACGCAGAAAAGGCGGATGGCAAACAGAATTCATCTACCTTATATTTTTAATGAGCAAAAATCCAACATAGGTTACCTACATGTTTAGTAGTCTAACGCAAACGAAGTCGCGGGCAACAGCTAGTTATACATAATTTGTAAACTTTGTCTTTGTAAAATTGTCTTTCAAATGTTTAAAATTGGTGAAATCGCTTCCATCAAGATTCCACACGCCTCTGTAGAGCATCCAATTTATTCTACCTAGCGTGCCTAAAAGCTGCGCGCAATACTCTCGAAACATGTTTAATATTCCGTTTTAAGTAATACCTTATGCGTTATAAATCTCACAAACAAGACTAGGTGTCTTTTTCCATCCTGTTGGAAGTCGACAAGTAAGCTTGAATACCCAAAGAAAGCGGATCACGGAGTAAGCTCCTTTGGCTTTGTGTAAAAATACTGACTTCACGTAGATAACTCTACTTTATTCTCATAGAAAGAAACCACGACGTCTTAGAATACTTCTCCTTGTTATTTTTTTGATATAGCAACAAGTATTTCATCTATCACTATTTATCTATCATAATCCATACCAATATAAGTTTTTTGTTGAAAAATTACTTTTTCAAAACAAGCTTTTATAAAATTCATAATCGGAACCGCAAGCAGATTCAAATGAGCCCAAACACTAGTAGCCTAACTTAATATAATCCATTCAGAAGATTCGTTGTCTAGCATCCGTCTCCATCATGATACCACTTCTATGGTACCATATTATTGCATTGTCACCGAAGTTACATATATATTCCAAATTTCAGCTCAATCGGTTAAGTGGAACGGGCTTAAAATTCAGTTGCAAGATTCCACCCGGACAAACATACGTAAGTACGCACGGCTACACCTCAAGCTATACATTTCCAGTAGCTGATCTCGCATTGTGTAGGTTTTCTGTACAATGAGAGGTCAGCATAGACTGGAAAAGTATAGGCTGATGTGTAGCCGTGTGTACATTGCAAGTTCATAAAAAGCTTATAATAATAAATTCGAAAGTAACTCAAATCTTTATTTCCCTGTCTGTTTATTTGTTACGTTTTCACGACTATATTCTAAACGGCTGAACTGATTTCGATGAAATCTGGTATATAGATAGATTATAACCGGGATTGAGATATAGACTTCTTTTTACCTGACTGCATACAAGGAGGTTAATGTTTATATTGACATGCGTGCGAAGCCGTGGGCGGCTTGTAATAATAAATATAATAAGCCCCACAGGGCACGCTTGTGGCGAGTGTTCGGTGCGTGGCGACACCGCGGAGCCCCATTACTCCCTGGGGTTGACAGAAACCTCTGACCCTTGGTTTGCCTTAGTTGGCCGGTCAAGGGTGGAGGCGCAAGAGCGGAACCTATGCTCCAAGGGTTGAAGTGTTAAAGGCATAAAGCCGGGAGTAGCGCTTGGTGAAACTGCAGCACATCTCTCAAACCCCTTTAACCGCCCACACCAACGCTGCTTTCTATTGGCGGCACTTATGGGGGCCCGTTTAGTGGACGGCTAGTCACCACCTGCCTCAATCATTCTTAATATTACAGGATTGGCAGGTGCCGTATCTCATTTCTCTGATAACCCATACTCTATTTCATAAGTATTACTCTAGCAATAGCCCGAACTCTGATCCATGTGTTGCAATAGTACTACTATCTGTCTCACCTCCACCTTG
Organism: Philereme transversata; assembly: GCA_963924445.1. Lineage (NCBI taxonomy): Eukaryota > Metazoa > Arthropoda > Insecta > Lepidoptera > Geometridae > Philereme > Philereme transversata. The sequence goes on from OZ004338.1 coordinate 24,173,037, forward strand.
TCATAGTGAATTTTATAAAAAAAAACAGGCCTCTTACTCGTTGGCTTCGGCCCCAATAATGCCTTTATAGAGGTCCAGGCCTAAGGCTTGTGTAAAGTAATAAATATAATAATGTACCTCACTACTATAATAATCGTTTCATTATTAGCTTCTTGGTTTCGATTTTGGTAAAAGGTTTAAAGTTGCTCAAAGCAGCACAATTTATGCTTAAATTAATCCCATCACTTGCTTGAAACTATTTTAAAGTTGGGAACCAAACACTCGAAGGGCATCAATGTCACTTTTCAGTTCTTCAGTTCAAATTGTGAAATTTGCTTTGAATCCACTTTTTCGCTTTGAATCCACTCAATTGTATTTCAAACACATATATACTAAACAATAGTACAGGCCGTGCAAAGCAAGCAAACTGTCCTATTTGTGAGTTTACTGTATAATTTGCTAGTGGCCAATGACGCTGCCTGCTACTGAAGCGAGTTAAATGCTTGGCACACAGTCCGTGACCTGATTGGACACATTAAATAATGTGCTCAAGCCTCTGGGAATTGGAATCATACTAATGACAGCAAATATTCGTAGGTTTTAAGTACTGCGTCATATATTATATTTTATTTATATTATGCTTATTTCTTAGGAAAACCAACACCACTTAGAATAAATGCCAACTATAAAGAAATCTGGCTAAATTACTACAATTTTAAATGATACTAAAATCTATAATTTTTTGCATTCCGACTTTCACCGATAAAGTCCACGAGTAATAAATTCATTATTGAACTCTTCTAAAGCAGGCCAATACCAAACCATTTGTCCTATTTGTGTCAGATGAATTTTGCAGTCCCGTAAATAACGGTACCTAGCTAACTAGCCGTCAGTTGGGAGCATTCCATTACATTGCCAAACAAATCCTGGCGAGCATTTTCTGTTTTTGCAGTTTCGTGTCCAGAATGTCGTTTTACTTTGATTTAGGAATTAAGCTGTATTTGAGTAAGAGTTTGACATCATGCAGTAAAAAAAACATTAAACCATTATTTTGGTTGGGTTGATGAAAAATTTTCGTTCAGAATATGTTAATTCAGAAGAAGAATGCAGTGTAGTGTGTCCGGTTAAAAAATCTATCGATAGAAATAGCTTCATATTTAGTGATCATCGTTTTCATCGAATGAACTTAGGCAGGGTCGAATTTAACGTTTGAAACTATCATAGTTAGTAACACGATTTGTACTAAAAACGGGATATTGACCATGATTTGTAAGTTTTTGAGCAACCCGATATTTTCAGGCAGTTGCATGCGCCATGATCAATGAAATGATGAATGAAACTGGTGGTAGTAATAGTATTAGTGAATTCATTCCTAGCAAGAGACTAAGAAAGAGGGTAGATCGTTATATCTGCCAATAACTACCCACTCGCAAAGACTTCAGTTTACCCGTGATCATGGCGCATGCAATTGTATCGAAATCTCGGGATTACCCAAAAACTCACATATACAAATGTTTTATTTCGATAACTTGTGTTTACAATATCTTAACTAGTAGTTGAAACCTCCTTTTAAGTAAATAATACCTGTATTAGGAGGTTTCGCTCTTCCGTAATATAAAAAATAGACGTAGCTTAAGAAAAACATTTTACGTTTACAAAATCAAATACATATTCTAAAAAGCAATGAACTTATATCATACATATATACATATCGTGGTAAATATACCGTTTTTAGTACAAATACCGTCGAATTTACCGATTTAGATAACTTTGAATTATATATTTTCTAAGTCTTATCTCTGCATCATGGTAATTTGAGGAGTTATGATTTATTACGTTAAATAATCCCGTTGGCACTCTTATGATAGGAATGCAGCCACGGCTTAGGTCGGGCCTAGCTACGGCATGCATTCTGAAACCCCTTTAGTCAATTGGTCCTTATGTTCTGCCTGTCTACCAGTAACGTCAGTACTCGGAATTACGAACCACTTAGGGCTGTCTATTGCAGGGTTTGTACAAATGAAAACTTAATGTCTAAAAAAAAATTGTCAAAGGTGGCTGTTGAAAACGGGTTTTTAGTTTAAGTTTTAAGTATTTCCATTCTTGTTTGCTGTCTAATCCATATTTACAAATATTTGTTGAACAAGCTACGAGCTGTTCTACGATAGTCTACGAAAAGTCTATGAAGAGAAGACTAACTTATCATGCTATTTACGCGATCCTGCTAAAAACTAACTATTTTTATTTTGCCCTAGTCTTTGCCAGTTAGCTACTGGTAGGGTACTGTAAATTGTATGCGACCTGCAACGAGATATCAAACACTTGTCTACGACTTGTATACGAAGCACTTTTCTACTTTTCTATCCCGCTGTTTAAATCCCAGTCTGCGCAATTTATAGTCCTCATGTCATATGTATATAAACTTACTGATCATTACGGCTATCGACATGTGACATGCTTTATTTATTCTGCTACTAATGGTATACAAACTTACGCATTAAATTAAACGTGCCTACATGGTTTACTAAAACAATTTCTCATAATAAATCTATTAATATATTATTATAACTGATGTAACTGAACTTACTCATGTGGTTGTGTATAAAATAGTCTACGAATGCTACAAATTAATTCATCTACGTTTAACTACATCTCTGCTTACTTTCAAAGTTCTCATGTCCTACCGTGTACGAACTTACGGACCACTAGCTTCACTAGGGTTGTCGACAGTGCTTCAGTTATTCATAGTCCTAGTTAATTATGACGCAGAGTGCGGCCGTTGAGCGCAACTTTCAAATTGGATTACTCGCGCCATTGCTCGTCGTGTAGCAGAGTAGTTGACTAATGGACGGAACTGGATTTTTGTTGTTTATTTTTATAATGAACCGTAAACTGGAAATTAAGAGGGTCAACTAAATTTACCTATTTTTTTTGTATTTAATATTTGTAGTTTATTTTAACTTTGTAACGCTGGAGAGCGCAGCATAGGGCGACCTCACTAGATGAAAAGATAAAATAATAAAGGTTAGAACTGTTGGGTGCCAGCCGCATAATATTAAATGCTTTTAAGATCTACGAGGGAGCCGTATATTCATAAGTAGACGCCCTAAGACTCATCATCAACATATTAAGATTATGAATATATTTATCGGTACCAAAAAACTTTTTAACTGAAGCCTTGAGTCAGATTTTAGAGTTTGTATAAATGCGTGATGTTTTTTCCTGTTAACAAAGGATTAGTCCGAAACCACAGAGCAAGTGAGAACGGTAGGTAGTTGAATGAAAAATGAAAAAAAAATATTTACTCAAAATGCACGTAGGTACATAGCTTAACTTAGGTTACAGCGAATGATGCACCGATTGACTTGATAGATAGGGGAGTTCAAGATAAATAAATATTTATATATATATATATATATTGTATAATAATTATGTATGTATACATATAGTACTTATAACAAAAATATATAGTGTAAAACTTAAAAAATCCAATGAAGTTAACTTTCGAATATTATAATGTCCTCGGTTTCTTGGTAAGTTATTGTAGCTAGCCAAATATTAATCATACGTTTTGCTTCACTAACTGATTTATTTTTTATGTCACAGTATTTTGCGACATTGTTGTAGACGTGTAATTTCATAAAACCACCTAAACGTTGTGCAAATTTTGCATTAATAGGAGGGGTTGATAATAAAATGTAAGGACTCCGGTTTAATAAGAAGTCGTACTCTGGGGATGTTATGACAGATTTATGCGTTATCAGAGATGTTTTTAGCACAAAGAGTTTGCGCAGACTTAGAACACCAGCATCTATGTAAGGTGCGTTGGGGTAAGATCGTAAATGGGGGAAGAACGTATTTGTTAAATATCTTCCGAATTAGTAGTTATTTTTCTAATCTGGCAACAAAGCGTGAGACGCCATTTTGTATTGCCCCGCGTCTCAGTCCGTGTTGGTCATTTCGACGCATCAGGTGTGAGTTATGCATGTTATACTGGGAGTGTCGTCTTAAAGGATAAATAACGAGATCCGGATTTACCCCAAACAACATTTTGCTGGATTTTTTGGTAAGTATTAGCTATTTTTTCAAATAATAAATCTTTGAGCTTTTAGGATATGTGGTGTCTTTTGATATTTCTGTTTAAAATAGGCTAAATAGGGATGTAGGCTGAGATCCGGACTTTCCCCAAGCAGATATTAATAGGTGAAGTTCGGACTAAAAATAATCCGATCATAACTGGAGTGAAAATGCATGTGGTTGTCAAACTTTATTTTAATCCGAACTTAAACCTCCGATGTTTCGTGGTGTTGCAATCTATCGTTATGTAGCTGAGCTGGTTGATAAACAAAATTTCTCATGATCTTGGTGTTTTGTATTTTGTTTATTTGATTCTTTTTGCGAGTGATTCTAAAGTGCATTAACCTCTTTAAGCTTAGAAACCTTCAAATGAGGTACAAATATAGTACGGTGACTTTAGAGACATTCCAATTTTAAAGAGTAGGTATTTGCTTATGTTTTTAAGTGAGTTCAACCTTTTTTGAATAAAATCGGATTGAGTTTTCAAATATTTGTCAAAATAAAATGTAATTTAAATAAAAAGCACTAAGGAGTATTGATATAACTTTCTACCCTCTTTTAACCCCGTAAGGGGATGAATTTCAATAAAATGCGAAACACGTCTTCCATTAATTCTCTTCAAAAAGGTTTATGCAAAATTTGAAGTAGATTGGACCAAGGAATCACGTTGTCCGATACAAACTTTGCTCCCCTTTTTCACCCCCTTAGGGGTAAAATTTCAGTAAATCCTTTCTTATCGGATGCCTACGTCATATAAAGAAAACACCCTTCAAGTTTCAGGTCTCTTCGATCAGCGGTTTAGGCTGTGCGTTGATCCGTCAGTCAGTCATTCAGGACAAAGCATTTTACATGTATAGATTTCGTTTAATAAATACCTATCTGTACTCATTTAAGCATTTTCTTTGTAGGGTCATAATGCCGCGACAATATGAGAGAAAGTCACTGCGGGCAACATCGTATTCGCAGGAGGATTTAAGATCGGCAGTAGAACGAGTAAAAAGCGGAGAACTCTCTAATTATGCAGCATCAAAACTTTACGGTATCCCTACTTCTACACTTAATGACCATGTTAAGGAAAAAACAGGCTTGCTAAGTCAAACACTTGGCCGGCCCCCTGTAATCCCTATAGAGATGGAGAATAAGCTGGCATCTTGTCTTAGAACCTTGGAAAAATGGGGCTGGGGCTTATCTAGGACAGAAATTTTGGACTTTGTCTCAGAATTCATTAGGGCAAACAAAATTATTACACCTTTTAAAGACAACCGACCTGGGCCAGATTGGTTCATCTCATTTCGATTAAGACACAACCTGTCAATAAAAAAACCGCAATCTGTAGAGCATCTTAGAAAAAGAATGATAGATCCATTCGTGATCGCTGAATACTTTACTTTACTGAAAGAGACGCTACTGGAATTAGGTATACACAAACCTGAGCAGATTTGGAACCTAGTTGAGACATCGGTATGTCTAGATCCAACGAAAACTAAAGTTGTTGGCGGCAAAGGCCTTCCATGCACAAGGACTACACAAGGTTCTGGGAAAGAAAATATTACAGTATTAACAACCGTCAATGCGGCTGGCACGAAATTGTCTCCTTTGATAATTTTCAAAGGTAAATACATGTACAATGAGTGGATGAGCGCGAATCAAACAGACAAATATGATTTTGAGATTTCTTATGATGATATTCTTATGTAATATAAATAAGCAGTTTAATAAAAGTTTGATCAGCAATAAATTGTAAGGTTTTATTTATATACCTATCCAACACATAAAAGTATAACCTATCCATCCTGCAATCTGCTAATTGATAAATAATTTTGACTGAAAGAAAAGCTTATCAGGGTCAGGAACATGAAAGTTTGAGAGCCATGGCAATTTGAGATTTGGTCTAGGGGGGTAAGATCGGACGTCCGAAACAAAAAAAAATAATAAATTACTGTTCCAAGCGACTTTTTTTACAAAACAAAAATTTCCAAAGATAATCTTGTAGGACGTATAAGAACGGATATTATCTTTCTATACACTCTGTGTTTTATGCCACAATGGCGATTTTAGAAGATAGTCCGATCTTTACCCATGAACGTCCGATTTTACCCAAGGTTTTAAAATTTTATTCGTATTTTAAACACCTCATAAATAGTAGTTGCTTCATTTATAACTACATAAAACACATTCTATCTATAGCTTATTTATTAACAATCAATTTTAACTATAATTTATTGTGCTAACTATTGTAACTTTTGTGCAAAATAAATTTTGCCAACATCTTCCAAATACAACTAAAAACCGTCCGAACTTACCCCAACGCACCTTATGTAGTTATTTTATTCAAATACATTTCTCATGAAACTAAACCCGGACCAATCCCCTAGAAAGTAATTAATGCAAATACACACAAATAGTATTACCTGTTACTTTCTCTTTTTTAAGTTAACTAATTAAAAAATCTCCTACACATAAAATACCCGTAAAACTGCCATAGCTGAAAACCACCCCAATTATTATTTATTGTACACTAGCTTCCGCCAGCGGCTTTGTATGCGTTGTTTGTCAACAAAAAGTAACCTATGTATTAATCCAGGTTATAATCTACGTACATACCAGATTTCATCTAAATCGGTTAAGCCATTACGGTGTGATTCAGTAACAAACAAATAAACAAACATCCAAACTTTCGCATTTATAATATTAGTGTGACAAGAAAATACATCACAAAGTTCAGAAATAGAAGACATGTACAAAGACGAGCTTAACCCTAAGAAGAGTTTTTTCCAGTAACGTTTAGTGTCAAGTTTACAGTAAAGTTACCTTTAAAGTAAAGTAAAGTAAACGTTTTTTATTCCCCTAAAAATATATCTTGTAATCAACTTGAGCTGTAAATACTAGTGGTTCGCCCCAAACTGATATCTCGCGAGTCTCCGATTAAAACAAAAAAATATTATTTGTAATCTTTAGCTATCAAAATAGTGCCACGGAATAAATAACCAAGTACTTGACCCACAGTTTCATTCAAATTACAGGTAACGGGACTTCATTTAATGTGGTTATATTTTTTGGGCAACAAATTGCAATTATTCTGGATTTCAGACAGATTTATATTTTTTTGTGTCACTTAAGCTGTACGTATACCAAATTACAGCACTGTGGGATAACTGGTGTACCCTGTGAATTTTGTCAAAATTCAGTTTTTATTAGGGCTAATAACTCAAAAACTTTACAGACTTTACTAAAACTAAAAACGGAGTCTAAATGTTCTAATGAAGACTTTTCATTTGACTCCCTCTTGACCTAATAGTCTCATTTTCATTTTTTTACGTCTCTTGAACCCCAATATCTCAAAAACTCCCCCAACATTTTTAGCTCATTTAGTCACATCAAAGTTATGCCATCACTACCTACCTATGTATCAAATTTCACGATGATCGGATCAACGCTTCGAAAGTTATCCTCAGACAAACAAACATACATACATACAACGCCGATTTGCCCAAGTTGATTGAGAGATCTCGCTTCGCTCGATCAATTAAAACTACAAAATACTCAGGATATTATTGCGGATTAAACTAGCTTTCTAGAAACGGTCTATCCGGTTGGGAACTACGATGCCACAGACAGACAGACACACAGGCAGACATAGGCGTCAAACTTATAACACCCCTCTTTTTGCGTCGAGGTTTAAAAATATTTTTAACACGCCGTTTTTTTATATTTTAAAAAAGAGTAGTGGTAAAAACATTGACGCAAGGGTGTATCGGAAATCCTCGGTCTCTGCCTTCGACTCCGGAAAATATTTGTAAGTTATTGTAAAAATAATTAAAGCTATGACGGTATTTATTACGACAATTTATTTGCGATAGTAATTTAATTTTTAACCGTAGTAACATTTATAGCAAAAAGCGCAGTATGTGTTGCACTGGTTTTTGGATGAGTTCCAGCGATAATTTATATTTTCTATAATAGACAGCTATGAAAATATGACACCCAAACACTGAGAAAAACTAACACTTCCTGTATCACGAAGCAAATATTTGCAGATTATGCAAACATTTATCCCGCAACACGAATCGAACTTCTCTGTGCAGTGTAATGTGTAGTTGAAATTTTTTCAGAATTTTAGTTGTCATTTTTTTCTGAAACGCATAGGTGAAACGTATTGACTTATTTAGTCCTGGGTCCCGATACCTGTCGTCTGTTTGAGCTTTGGACATACTTATTGTTATTGATATATTTTGAATGTGACGTAACTTAATGTTCTATAAGTACCTACAGTAGAAAATAAATGAAATGAACCAACAACCTCTTGTCTTTTAGTCGGCCAATCGCTAAAAAGGTCGGAAAAAGTAATATTTTAGCTGGTATACTTAGTAGTTGGTGCTGGGTCACTGTGGTGGCCACTGAATATTGCTTTAATATAGCTTTAATAAAACGCCTCAGTATTTCTTAATACCATAACCCTATCACGTTTTGGCCGTGAGTCAAGAAAACCTTATTTAAGCAGGCTACATCCACTCTCAACACTTATATTGACTCGGTTCGAAAATGCTTTGATTCAGCTCAAGTTTTTATTGCAAAATAAGACATATTTTAAGTTCTGGGACGATTAGAGTTGGCTAACTGTTTTTTAATAAAACTAAGTCAGAAAATAGCGTAAGTAACGTATTGAGTTGAGCTCCAGAGAATCATTACGCAATAAGTTTAAAGAAATAAATACTATGACATTACTTTGTCAATACATCTATACAAATCTGATGTATTTACACAAAAATATTAATTTGTTTAAGAAAAATAGCGATAATCATAATTTTATAACTAGAAATATAGATAAACTCGCTGTTGCCACTTGTAAACTCCATAAAGTTAGTAAATCGTTTAAAGGGCAAGGTGTACGCTTTCATAACAAACTCCCAAGGGATGTACAAAAATTGACAATTAGCAAATTTAAAAACGTAATCAAACAAAATCTTTATAAAAGAGCCTACTATAAAATATCGGATTATTTTGATGATAGAGAAGCTTGGGATTGAAATTGCTCCAACTCGTTCAAAATGTTACAATTTAGACGTAATTTATTTTCTGTATTAACCAGTAACCAGCCTTGTTTCTTGCCTTTCTTTCCTGGCTTGGTCGCGAAGGAACAGGCAGTAAAATTGACGTTTCATACTGATCCTTGTGATTTTAATGAATAAAAATATTTGACTTGACTTTGACTTTACAACTTGAGGTGACGAAGTAGAAGCCCTTAGGCCACATGATGCTAAGCGGTTACTCCTCTATTACAGATTATTTTACCACATTGCATTATATTTAACCCATGTGGTTACATGTGAAAAGTCGAATGTGTCTGAACTGATAAATATGGGTGACAGGAATTTTAAACCCTCAATCTCACGATTATTTTATGCAAAGAATGAAGAAATCTTCGACCTTATCTCACTTATATTAGGTGAGATGGAAGTCAGTCACTGATAAAGTTATACTTATCCCGCCAACGATCACGCCATTACATTTTTATGGTTGTGACTTTTCAATCCGGGACGTCTACAGGCTCGTTTGCATAGTAGTGGTGGACACACACAAACACACAGCTGTTGCGTTTGAGCTGCAAGTCATGGCCTCAGGTAAGTAGCCCATTGCCCTGGCATCAACTCGCGGAGGCTACTATCTCCGGGTCTCTGGGCACAGCTTTTTGGGGCTTTCGTGGCTCTTCGGAGCTTTTCAATGGCCAGTCTGCGGCGCGGCGTAAGCGGATGGTCTTCTTAATTTGTGACTTGTGAGCGATTACACGAAATTTTAACAGACTATTGAGTTTTGAGACGACTCCGCTAATGTAAAATTTATGCTAACCCTACAATGAAACTCGAAATCTGCTCTAATTTTACCAAATCTCTATTATGACTAATCTAATACTGAATAAACTTTGCCCTAGTTGGGAGTGGGGTAATTCAACACAATTAGAGTCAAGAATATGTGGAGAAAGTTCGCAACTATGCTTCTACATCATAAGTTCCTTGAAGTGTAAGCTCCTTGGTTAGTTTCAGACGTGTTTGTGTTACTTCATGTTTCGTGAAGTTGCACAACAGTGAGAGTCAAGCAGAAATTAACAAAGGCTTGACTAATTTTGATATGAGTTCAAGTGAGAAACTAGCGTAAGTACATACGTAAGCAGCGTAGATATACAGTGTGTCCCTGGATAAAGTGCAACCCCGAAAGGGGGTGAAACTAGATCAAAAATTATCGACAAAATAATAGAAAAAAAAATTAAATTTTATTTTTTTATTTTTTTTTATTTAATTGGCGTGCCTTGTTGTGAGTCCTGTTTCGATCCCCACCCTTCATCTTTCATAGAACAGGCCCAGCGACCATAATCTACAACAATATAAGTTAAAAAAGGGTCTCTACCTGAGTGGTGACGTAATCAGTGGTCAACTTTAAATGCTCCTAGCCAGCACATTTTTTATGTTAGAACGTAGGTTTTTATTTTATTTAAAAGCTATTATGATAGACAATAATAAAAAGTCATAAAAATTTCTAGTATTATAGGCTTAATTTTAAGATTTTTGGAGTTTATTGGAAAAAAACAGCCTAAAAAATGTAATTTTAATACAAAAATTAAACTTTAAGTCACGATAGCCACTTGTTTGTGAGTTATTTGTTATTTTATCGTCATCGTCACATATCTGACATGATTATGGTTTTTATTTCAACAAAATAGACCTACTACTTTGGAAGAAATCATTTTTTTATTAAATAGAGTCATTAGTGAGCAATAAAAATTTTAATTCATCAATAAAGTATATACTAAATTTTAAAAATTTTTTTTTTTCTATTTTTTTGTCGATAATTTTTGATCTAGTTTCACCCCCTTTCGGGGTTGCACTTTATCCAGGGACACACTGTATATAATATATATACGTTTATCGGGTATCGTAAATCCTAAACCCTGAGAGATAGGGAAAAATGTTCAAAGGAACCATGTCGTTGATTTTAGTATTAGGAATAACTGCAGTCAAGATTTGCGGATTTATCACGTACCGTTTTATCGGTGTTTCGACCGACAATGTTTCGGTTCAATCCGTGAACCTTCATATGAGTGAGTGCGATCTGCTCCAAACAAAGGCTAAGGTGAAGTGCGAAGTAAACGGTAATTACGTGATAAATCCCGTATCTTTAATAATGATTGAAATAACTCACGAAAGTTTTCTAAGCTTATTAATTAAACCAACTTCGAGTTTGTGACCTACAGGCAGCGATTACCACCTTCGAAAAACTCCTTTGGAACCAAATTTAATCAAAATGCAATAACATTGTACATTTGCTGCAGTAAAAGTAAACACACCTCTGAAAATACAATAAAAGCTTTATTTTTTTAGCTTTTGTCTTTGTGCCTTCTCAAACACGTACAATTCACGCCAGTTAGTTTTCCTCCAATATGACAAAAGCTCTGCGGAAATTCTCAGAAAATCTCTTACGTAGAGCTAAATTCAATTTAGTCAACGGTCAACAGCAGTTTTCTTTTACCATTGTTTATTACCTTACCTCTAGTTCACTGGGTGGTTTTGTTTGTATTATGATTGGGATAAATTTACTGAGCATAATTATGGTCTCAGATAAATTTAATTGTTTTATTTGTTTCATAATCGTAAGTGAATAAATCAGAATGTTATACAAATAGGTGTTATTTCAATGGCTTCATAACAAAATTCAAATTCATAAATCTTTTTCCGTAAGAAATTATCGAAATCAGGACACAAATATCTCGTGTAGCTCCTGGACTATAAAATAACCGTAGAACATACAAATAGGGGTGATTCAGGTAGGCCATTTGTCCCTTCATCGATGGTTTTCGTTTGGACCACTTGAAACACGATACCATGCATAATATTTCGAACACAAGTTTAAAAATAACCCTTTTGTGTCTATATAGTTTTTCCAGCAAACACAATGGCTACACGTGTCGATGTTTTCGGTAAACCTGGAGATTTTTTTGAAAAGTTATATATTTTTCATTAAGTAAAACAACTGAAGCCGTGTAGCCATTAAAAGCGTCATCAATAACACAAACACGGCCCAGATGGCAGTGAATGTAATGGTTACAGAAATAAAAACACAGGTTGTATGAAATTTAAATGAAATTGTATATTTTTACAGTAAAATCGGTTTAGTTTTATTACCACTCAGCTAAAATATGTGGAAGACAAGGGTTTTTATAACTTTATACCGTATTAAACCCACTTTAATAAAAAAAAAATTATAAAGGCTACATTTTAATAAAGATGATCTCCGTAGTGCAGTGGGCGAATAGCCAGCTGAGGCGCAGGAGGTAGCGGGTTCGATTCCCGCCGCGGAACAAATGTTTCCATGATATATAGGATATTTGTTCCTAGTCTGGATGTATTTCTATATATTACATGTACTCGTATGTATTTACAAAAAAGTATACCAGTATTGTATCAGTTATCTAGTTCCCATAGTACAGGCTCTGCTTAGTTTGGGGCTATATAGCGCTGTGTGAAATGTCCAGCAATATATATTTATTTAAATCTAGTACTATGAAACTTAGTACTATACTAGGTTTCGCCATTTTAGCGAACAAACATCACAATTAGTCACATTAGTCACATATTTTACCAGTAGTTAAAAAATATCAATATTTATGCAAGAGTTAACCAAACAAATGTACTCGTTTTTTCAATGAGGTAGAAAGGTAGAGTAATAAATTTTGACCTGGATTGACACTAAGCTACCTTTATCCCGGTACCACGTAAGTAAAACTGAGCAGAGAATCCTATTAAACCATTTACAATTTATGTGCATAAAAAATATTCAAATAACGAGGATAAAAATAGGTTGTCAAGTGATTGTCTTTGTCTAGTACTTGTATTAATTTCTATTTATCTTAGATAAACCTCTACTGAATTAGGTAAGGAGTTTCACACACCAATCTCAGTACTCGGTTAGAGACGACCCGTACCGCTCTCAGTGTGCATTGGACAGGGCAACGTCATAGTGAAAAAATATAAATATGAAAAGTGCAAGCTTGTTTACCATTTTCAATTAGTTTGACAGTCTGGGTTTTGTTGTTATTTATTTTTTCTAATATTTTTTTACTTCCTTCAAGTCGCTTAGCCTACACAATGCGCCAAAGGAACATACATTCATACATACATACTAAAAACATCACCCTCCTTCTGCCCGATAACTGATAACCGTGTTATCCTACATGTAGATTGATACTAAGTTTTATATACCAAATTTCATTGAAATTGGACCAGCGTTATTTACGTATTTATAATATTAGTGAAGATACAAAACACGGCAGACCACCGCCCCGCCCCGCACCGCCCCGCACCACGATCTGTTTTATGTTTGCAGCTCATAATATGGACTAATACATAAAACAACCAATTCAACCTAGAGATAATTGCAGTACGGCTACCTACTAATGATTTGAGCTTATGATACTAGCTCTATTTAATAAATAAGCAGGTATATACGCAGTAGGATTGAGATAATCGAACTCGAGCGCTCGCTACCAATTAACGATAGATACATTATAACTAGTGGTATCAAATTTACCTATGTACAATACATGACGATGTAAACAATGCAATCTCTAGGGTCGTAAAATGGTTCAATGTAAACAATCTACTTCTAAATGAAAAGAAAACTAAATATATTAGATTTATACTACCTAATGTTACACAAGTTAAACCAAATATAAAAATCAAAGATGAGGAGTTGGCTCTTGTGGACACCACTGTATTCTTAGGTATAACCCTATCTTCAATGGGGCCCTCACATTGACAAGTTGTCGAAGAGACTTACTTCTGCGGCATACGCATTCAAAAAGACCCGTCTTTTTACAGACGTAGACACAGCTAGACTAGTTTATTTCAGCTACTTCCACAGCATTATGTCATATGGTATACTGCTGTGGGGGAGAGCTGCAGATATAAATACCGTTTTTGTGCTGCAGAGGAGGGCTGATCGAGCAATTTATAATATGAGCCCCAGAGAATCATTACGCAATAAGTTTAAAGAAATAAATACTATGACATTACCTTGTCAATACATCTATAAAAATCTGATGTATTTTCACAAAAATATTAATTTATTTAAGAAAAATAGCGATAATCATAATTTTAATACTAGAAATAAAGATAAACTCGCTTTTGCCACTTCTAGACTCCATAAAGTTAGTAAATCGTTTAAAGGGCAAGGTGTACGCTTTTATAACAAACTCCCAAGGGATATACAAAAATTGACAATTAACAAATTTAAAAACATAATTAAAAAAATATTTATAAACTAGTGGTTCGCCCCCAAACTGAGATCTCGCGAATCTCCCAAAATAAATATTATTCTTAGGGCGACTTGCATAACGATGCCTAAACGTATTTAGTGGCTAAATATGATTTAAGGAGTTTTCAAATCATACAAATACTTCAAATTTAAACATGTTTAGTCGCTAAATACGTTTAGTGATTTTGGTGCATGCCGGCTTTAATCTTTGACTATAAATTGGTGCCACGAAATGAATTACCAACCTACTTGACCTACAGTTTCATTCAAATTAGATGTAACGGGGGTTCTTGTAAATTGGTTACATTTTTTTGGGGTACAAAGGGCAGTTATTCTAGATTTCAGACTTTTGCCTATACTTGTGTCACTAAAGCTACACGAATACCAAATTTCAGCATTGTGGGGTCACTGGTGTACCCTGTGAATTTTGTTAAAGTTTTGTTTTTATTATGGCTAATAACTCAAAAACAACAAAAATTAAACTAAAAATAAAAACGGTGTTCAAAATTACTAATAAAGACCTTTGATTTGACGTCCCAACTGACCGAATAGTCTCATTTTCATTTTTTTTTACCCCTCTTGAACCCCAATATCTCAACAACACCCCAATATTTTTAACTCATTGAGTCACACCAAAATTGTGCTATTACTATCTACCTATATACCAAATTTCATGATGATCGGATAAACGCTACGAAAGTTATCCTCGGACAAACAAACATACATACATACAACGCCGATTAGCCCAAGTTGATTTGGAGATCTCGCTTCGCTCGATCAAAAAGCCTACTATAAAATATCGGATTATTTAGCTTGGGATTGAAATTGCTCCAACTCGTTCAAAATGTTACAATTTAGACGTAATTTATTTTCTGTATTGTTATGTATTCTAAAAGGATCATTAAAAAAAAAACAACCAGCCTTGTTTCTTGCCTTTTTTTCCTGGCTTGGTCACGAAGGAACAGGCAGTAAAATTGGCGTTTCAAAGTCATCCTTGTGATTTTAATGAATAAAAATATTTGACTTTGACTTATATACTTCCTATATATTGAGATAGCGCCGGATTTCAAAATCGAATAAAGTAAATTGCAATTATTTTATTTCATGGTTCTTTTCTTGGGTTATGGTTATCGAACTGTGGTATAGTATAGATGATATTACTTACTTGATATTTAACAAAAGAATAACTTCTTCAGATAGATAGATAGAAAATACATTATTTCAATCCAACAAATAATAATAATTAAAACAATTGTTGTTATAAATACGGGATTTAATACGTTCAGTTTTATCAGTGTTACGAGCAGGTTACGACTGACAATGTTTTGGTTCAATCGTGAACTTTCATCAGGGTGAGTGCTAGCAGCTCCGCATACCATAATATTATCATAATTATGTGGGTATCAGCTATACATATATATAGATAGCATACGTGATATAATTAATGAAAGTTAATTGCTCATCCCGCCGCAAATTATAACAGAGATTGTGAAACCGTTCAGGCAAGCATAAATACACCGTAGTCCGACAACTAGGAACTATTACCGGCACCCTCTCCCCCACTTCTACCTCACTGCTTCAAATAAAACTGTTCTTACATAAAATATGGAAATATCCAGCTTAATAACCTTTATAACTCAGAACTAACGCCCCGTACTGCACTTATCCCTATGATAACCACTCGAGAAATACAGACATTCACGGAATATAATAATAATAGCTGAAAAGACTGCGTACTTTTTATTTAAAACTGCAATTCACGTGTGTATATAGAAAAAGACAATACGGAAACTTTCAAGCGAAGAAATGAGGAAAATCGTACGGAGCCAAGAGATAGGGCGGTTTTACGAATATAACAGGTTGCCCGTTTACTATTTTCCGGCGCCTACCGGGATTACAGGCTTGGCAAAACGATTATGTCTGAGAACAGACCAAACCCGCGAACACTAAGGTTGTGGAATTGTCTTATTTTTCTCCAGAAACTACATTATGGAGCTCTACAAAAAGGGCGAAATTTTTGAATGGTCGGAAACTCTTGACATAAACGTTTGGTGTTACATCATAGGCAACGGTAAACGCTTACCATCAGGTAGACCGTATGCTTGAGTTTTCTCTATAACTGGGCAACTCAGACAAAGATAGTGTTACGCCGAGGCTGTTAAACAATGAGTAATAATCGAAACTTCTTGAAAGCTTTTGTCTTGCTGTGTTATTGTTGTTATTGTCTGCGGTTGCGCACAATGGGGATTGGTCGTTCTGTCGAAACACCGACCCCTTTCCTGGAACGATCGAGATCGTTCTCGAACAATCGAAATGTGCGCGATATAAATAGGCCAGAGAGATGGCCGGACAGTCAGTGAGTCTCAGCGAGGCCCTGGAGGACTGACGTGGAGAAGGGTCTCGCGTGAACAGTAGTTGCTCGTGAGTCAGTCTGGATTTTGCTATACGTGCGAACATTTCGGTGACTTTAAGTGGTGCAACAGTGGTGTGAATTAGTGTGTTGTGATTACGTGTGACCAAGTTCGTGTATTCATCGTTTAGTGTTGAATAAAAGTGTTATTTTGGTTGGATCGATTATCATTATTTTATCCCGAACCCTCAGCTCGTAACAATATGTTGGTTTAGTCTACCTTAATGTATTTTTGTCTTCACTAACATTAAACATTATTATTGTGTTGCTCAACTCATACCAAATTACGTACTTTTTAACAACCATGTACAACACTTTTGTCTAAGACAGAGCAGGGCTGAGAGATAAATTTTCTTAGGCTCATTTTGCAAAAGATTACAAAAGATATCCTTGTTTTGCTTTTCGAATAAGAGCTGATTTTATCATCGCCTCGTTAATCAGTAGTCGTACTGGATAGAGGCGATAGAAACAATGTGATAACCGCGTTTTCCATGAATGCACCCCAGAGATAGTTTAATATAAAATTCCCGCTGCAAAGTTGCGAAGTCACGTAGAGCTTACTTCCGTAGTTTATTGTTCAAGCTTCATGAAAGAGCCTAATTTAAGGAGCCTTATATAACAAAGGATTTACAACTGAATAGGCTGAGGAAGACATGATTTCAAGGTTGATTGCCAATTCATCCCAGATTCAAAAGTGGTCGGAGAATTTCGAACGTGTAATGAGATTTTTTACATGAATATCAATTCATGCTTACAGGGATAAATATACAACTGAGTCGGTATTCCAAGTTTATGTTTAACGGGATGGTTACGATTCACAGATCATGTAGGTAAAATTGCTGGTTTTTGCGCATCGAATCTAAAATTGGCTATCAAGACATAAAATCTTATAGAATTTGATTGATTACTGACCTAATCTTATTAGATAAGCCAATCAAACAAACCATCGAATAAATTTCACTTAGATAGATGAACATTTTATTATAAACATAACAAGAATTACTACAACTTAGATACTTAAACTAAAATCAACAGAAATGTACAATGCGTGGTCTTATCGCTCAAAGGGATTTAATCTAGACAACCTTAAGATGGAGAGGACTTTATGGAATACAAGTACTTAGGTGTAGTGTCAGTCGCTAACTATAGTAAATAAATAAAATAAAAAATACAAATAAAATTCGTTTATTGCAGGCACAAAATATAAGACCCATATCATACAAACAAAAATAAAATACAATACACAACAACAGAACTGAGAACCTTCTCCTTTTTTTGAAGTTGGTTAAAAAATACAGAAGATGTCACGGAGCAGATGCTCCGGTGTAGTCATTTCTTATTTTTCCAATTAAATTTTTTTTAAAACAATATTTATAAATTCCGTTTTTATATATCTGGTATCATTATATATCAGAGACAGCCCTCAATACGCTATTGTTGGAGCGACTCAGCCTACTCCAAAAGGACGCTACGCGAGTTCGGATGATAGCAAAAAAGTCGGGAACACCCGCCTCGGAGAACATACTCGACGCACTGCACTACCTCGGCAACCTCATAAGAACCCGGTAGGAATCATTGTACTGAACCCTTATGATGTTGATGGCTTTTCTGGTGAAGTTAGACCAAAATTGGCATGTGTACATACCCAGACAATATGCCCGGAATAGGGTGTTTCTCACGTCTGGACTGCAGTTTGTAAAGCGGCGTGCAAGCGCTCTCCGCTCTCGCTCGATGTCATCATCTCTCAACGTCTCCGTCAGTAAGTGACCTAGGTACCTGAACTGTTTTACCATTTGAATGGTTGTACCGTTCATGTGTACTTCGGACACAAGTCTTGGACCTCGTCCTGACCTGAATACCATCAGTTCGGTTTTCTTTACGTTATACTTTAGCCCATGAGCATCACAGACTAAAAGCAACTTTCTCAAACCCTTTATCGAAGGGCTGAGGAGCACCATGTCATCGGCATAGCTTAGGTTATTGACACAAACGTCGCCAAGATAGCAGCCCACCTTGGTGCTCCACCTTGGTGGTAAGTGGTTATCGTGGCATTTAAGATTAAATACGACCTTTTATACATTAGAAGAATACTTTAATAAATGATGACATGATTAATTTGACAGAGAATAATTTAAATTGAATACTAAATTTTTTACATAAACAGTATAATGTAAAAAATAATATTTTTTAAGTGAACAAATATGAAAGCTTTACAAGCTTTACAAGCACGCCCCTGAGTAGGGTAGAGTATAGTGAAACTAATTTAAATTAAATGTGACATTTTTCTGTAAAACCGATATTCTGGCAATTACCGCGAGTAGATACAATGCTTTCAGATTGTAACGGACGATCAAAGACGGGGCAGGATCGAATCTAGCTTTAAATGTATTAGGTAGTTATAGGATCGAATCAGATTCAAATGTATAGGTAGCTAAGATTGTAACGGGCAAAAGTTGTAACGGTCAAAAAGAGTGAGATAGCTATTATGTAAGTCCCCGTCTAACTTTGCTGGAAACTTCGATGTAGTAAGAATTATAGAAGATGTTTGTGAAAATGTAAATTACGATCCCCGCACCATGGCTAGGGCGAGGACTATTTTTGCATAAGTATAAACCGATTTGAACGGAAAAATTGTGATCATTCAAGTACGCGATTTTATACCTTGTAAACTAGTAACTAAGAAGAAAGTAAATACTGCTAAGTACCGAGCCTCTCATTTGAAGCCTGGGTAGGAACTCTACACAGATTGTAATCTCTTTTAGTCCGGGACTAAATAAACGACGCTGCATTGAGACGATAGAATGGAAAGTACGCTGAAAAAGCTTTAAAACTGAATAAAAAGTAAAAACTAGGTAATTTATTCCCGCAATCCCCGAGAACCTCCAATCGCATTTAAAAATACCTGCCTATGCCCAGACAAAGATAAATAATAGTACTCTTTCATACTAAGAGTCTCACTCCGCTGCGACGAGTTGGTGCATTAAACTCGACACAATTTTATCTGTAGCACGCACGTAAGCAATATTGAGACTAAATAGTGTACAGCGTGTATATGGCAATTTTAGAAGTAAACTTCTTTAGGCACACCATGAACTTTTTATGGGCAGTGAACGGAACTGAGCCCCGTCACGATTGGGTCGGTAACGCCAAATCAGGTAAACTCGGCTCTAGTCGATTTCAGTCCAGCAACATTTTTTTTAATTAATTATGGGCTAGAGTTTCACCACAATCTCGCCTGATGGTAAACTATGATGCAGTCTACGATGGTACACGCTTGCCTAGAAGAAACCTATTCACTCGCGACTTGAAAACCCCTAAGTTGTAGTTATCAGGAAACACAGACTCAGGCAAGCTGTTCCACTCCTTGGCGGTGCGCTTAATAAAGGTGGAAGAGTACCGTTTTGTGCTCATGGGAGGTATATCTACCATGTAGCGGTGGCGCACCGCGGGGCGTCCGGTTGTCCGATGATAGAATGGGGATGGTGGGATCAGGTTGAAATCCTCTGCAGCACACTCTCCGCAATGTATCCGATAAAAAACTGAGAGGCTTGCAACTTTTCGACGATGCTCGAGGCTGTGGAGCCTTGCATCTGCTAACTCGTCATTGCAAATGAGCTTAATGGCTCTTCTCTCAATTTAATCTAGAGTCTCTAGCTGAATGCGTCTGAACGTTAGTTCCGTACATAGTTTTTGCCTTGAATATGCGTACTTTTTTATATACTACGTGTTTTGCTTTGTACCTACGAAAACACGGCTAGTGCTAAAGGCTAGTATTGTTGTAAAATTGTTTTTTTGTTAATCATTACCAAAGAAAATTTTAAATTTTCCCGCCACCATAATAACCAAGTCCTAAAATATCAATAGAACAGCCTGTATAAAATAAGTAAACAAATCATATTAATTTATCATGTAAGTAGGTACCTGTTAAACTGACTAAGCGGTATCGTCGCAAAGGCGCCGCTGATTTACGTTAAAAATTGTTTATTGGAAATGTATCGACTACTGGATACATATTCATGCTACCGGTATTAAACCCACCTCTTAAATAAGTAAATACTATTCCGGATGTGTATTTTCAATTAACCTCGTACATAATAAAACACGTAGTATATAATAAATATATAGAGTTATTGTTGAGTATATGTTATTTTAGTTATTCTTTTCACTTCTTGCGTGTGGTCATAAGCACTCACAATTTTTTTTCCGATTATATAATGAAGCAGTCTAAAGTTTGTTTTTACTGCAAGCTGTACTAAGTGACAAATGCCTGGCAACGTAAATGCACCTGCTGCTCGAATCGACGTTTGAGTACGCTATCTCCGGAATACGAAATGGGCTCACTTTGGAGACTTTCGTTCGCATTCGAAGATATGCCTTTATAAATTCGTGCTAGATCAACTAGAGAATTTACATTATATAGTTTATTTAAAAAAAAATTTAATCACCTCTTGGATAGAGGGGTGTGTGTTGTCTGTCTGCTGCCAATGTAGCTACACAGCCAAATAGAATAATTTCACTTAGAAAACTTTCGTGATTGATTTCAATTATTATTATAATTACGGAATTTATCACGTACTGTTTTACCGTGCGAGCCAACACGTTATTCGGAGCGGATCGCACTCACCCTGATGAAGGTTCACGAATTGAACCGAAACATTGTCGGTCAAAACACTGATAAAACGGTACGTGATAACTTCTTTATTTAAAATAATTTCATTGCTGTTTTTTGAATTTAAAATTTGACTTTATTTCATCATTATCACCCACAGCTCGACTTCACCAACTTAGGCCTCCCTAAGTTTGTTCCATCCACCACGATCCTGCGCTAGTCTCATCCATCTACGGCGCGCGATTTTAACTATGTCGTCTATCTCGCTGCCTGTGTCCAGTAGCTGAGAAATGGCTATAAAAAGGTAGGAATTTATTTATATTGCCCGATTACGAGTATAACCAGTTCACCTAAGTACACCTCGAAATACAGGTGTTACATTTCAATTTCCTTTCAAATATGTACCTATGAAACGATATTTTCAGGCTCATATAGAAGTAAATTTACACCAGCTAAAAAAAGTCATACAAAATAAATTTATGTCTCGCCAAAGCGCGGCACTCGCGGCTGGTGTTAGATCGACGGTTTTCTTATGTTTTTTTTTAATTTTATTTGCGATTCTCGTACCCTTGCTTGTTATCGCTCGTTTTACCAAGCATATACAAAAAATAAAATTTATAATTATATACGATTTTGACCTATCCTTACAATTTTATTTAATGCAGAACAATTAGAGAAATCGTGAAAAAAATGGCCGAGAAGACCTTAGAGTGACAAACGAACTTAGAGTGATAAATAATATTTATTTCAGATTGTGTAAAAACAACCACACTCAAAATAATAAATTCAGCTGTAAATATCCAATTTTAGCCGGGTGTGCGACGGCGTCATAATTAACAAAGGTCTGGGACTCGACCGCTGGGCCATGCATAACTAAGGCCTGCCATCCTAAACGGGACCTCTGTAAACTATGGGTTAACGAACAGAGAGTACTGGAATTGAAGACTGGAAGTGTTCTTGAAAAGTCATTTAGATCGAAACGTGCTTTTAAATAACATTTAAACGAATAGTACTGCGTTGATGGCTGATATAAGCATATTGAAGAAGAAAAGAGGGTGTGCCAATCCCACGTAATGAACTAAGACAATAACTTTAAAATTTTGATAAACAATTTCGATTTGGAAATGAGATGTTTTTATTTCAAGCAAACATTACCAACTATTATTATAAATACGGGATTTATCACGTACCGTCTTATCAGTGTCCGGCACTGATGCGAGGCGAGACGTTGTTCGGAGCGGATCGCACTTACCCTGATGAAGGTTCACGAATTGAACCGAAACATTGTCGGTACGTGATAAATCCCGCATTACCAATTAGTTGGCTGCTTTCTGTACGTAAAGTTTCAATGTAGAATAACATAAACTAGTTTAAAATCTAATAAGTTTTGTACCACACAAAACTCTACAAATCGTCTACCAAAGTTTATCACTTAATAAACCAAGTAGGCTTACAAGGTGGAGCAGTGGAAATTCTTCAGTGTTCCGTGGCTATCCAACGAGCATTAGTTAGACTCTGACTCTGTGGTTTACAAAGCCCGAGTGGATCCGAAACTACGATATTACTGCACCATTTCAGTGTATACTACATTTCAAGTAGCACACAAATCTAGAAATATTGCATTACAAATTCAAATTGCTGCGCTTGGATACCAACGATCTCTTCTGTATACTAGATGAGGCAATTACTTTGTAAATTTATGTAATTTAGGTTATGTACAGACATTGTCGCTAACTGATAACCACATGTGTTGAAATGCATGTTTAAATACTGAAATAAATACTTGTAGAAAGATGATTTCCAAGAAGTTTGTTTATCAAAATATAGATTATATCTAAACATACGAAGAGTTATGTCGTAGTCTTTCCATATTCCATAAGACTTTCAAATAAGTATTTCCATCTAGTGGGGAGCCGTCCTACGCTGCGCTTACCAATGTGCGATCTCAACTCTAGAACCCTTCTGTCCCAACGGCCGTCAGTTCTTCAAGCTATGTGCCCGCCCACTGCCATACATGTTATCAATTTTTTTACATGTTACATAGGTATATTATTGATGTATATAATACATAGGTATTATATACATCAATAATATAATTAAAATATAATATTTTAATTAGAAACTTTCGTGATTGATTTCAATCATTATTATAAATACGGAATTTATCACGAGATTATTTTGTGGGCGAGGCGAGACGTTATTCGGACAAATCGCACTCACCCTGATGAAGGTTCACGAATTGAACCGAAACATTGTCGGTCGAAACACCGATAAGACGGTACGTGATAAATCCCGTATTTATAATAATGATTAAACATATAATATATATAAATAATACTATAATATAAACTTTTAGCTTGTTTATACCTTTAAGTATGTTTTGCGGTCGGGTTTTTTGTTTTTATAATTATTTTTATTTACCATAGGTAACGTTGAAAACAATTTTCTATGATTTAAAATTATCCTAAAAATTACGTATTAGTCTGGAACCAAATCCACGATTTTTTCATAGATAAGGAGTCACAGGTCAAAGCACAACTCCAGCCAGTATTCATAAATAAAATAAATTCGGCCACGTGCGAGTCGGACACGCACAAGAAGGGTTCCGTACCATTATCTATAAAAACAGCAAAAAAATCACGTTTGTTGTATGGGAGCCCCCTTCAATATTCATTATATTCTGTTTTTAGTATTTGTTATTATAGTGGCAACAGAAATGGATCATCTGTTAAAATTTCAACTGTCTAACTATCACGGTTCATGAGATACAGCCTGGTGACAGACGGACAGACAGACAGCGGAGTCTTAGTGATTGGGCCCGTTTTACCCTTTAGGTACGGAACCCTAAAAATTGACTGTGATGTTCTTGTAAACATTATGTTCAATTATTTATATCATTTTATATACCACTTCTAGTAACTATATAAAAAACCGTCAATTCCTTTTGTCTTTGAAATAGAGTTCGATGCATAAGACAGGGGTAGATTTGTAGCCGTTGTAACGACTCTCTGTTGCCGGACCTTATAAATACTTACTTTAAGGCGGGTTCTCAACCTTTTAAGGGACACCATAAAGTTTCTGCAAGGAAATTTGAAGACTGCTGAATAAAATATGTTTAGGGCGCTCTTGAATCTTAGTAAATTATGTTGGTCACAGTTTTAGAGGTCAAATTTTTGTAACTGTCAAAGATTATCATGACATTCTATGAAGGAGATTGTCCAGGCTATGAGAAATTTTTGTGAAATAGGAGTGTAATATTTAAAGTTAACTAGGCTTCTGGCTTATTTCTTAGCACTGGTCTAAATAAGCCAAATTAAAGTTCGTAGCGAGCAAAGCAAAATTCGTATTGATTTAGTATGACGTCTTGTACTAAAGGCAAGATACAAGATATTTAATTGCATAACCAAGTGTACAATAAGGTCTTAAAACTAGGTGATGGCACTTTATATTTTACTAGCTGACCCGCCCGCGGCTTCGCACGGGTGGTTTTTCAATAAAACATTACCCTTATTTTGCGCAGTTGGCTAAAGTAGCCTATGCCTTTTCCCAGGATATAATCTATCTCCTGGCAAAATTTCATTACGATCCGTTCAGCCGTGTAAAGGTAACAAACAATCTAACAAACAAACAGAATTATGTAGGTATTATACATATAAACTTTTCTCTTGGATCACTCTATCTATTGCTGAAAATTGCATTAAAATCCGTTGAGTAGTTTAAAAGATCTAAAGGAACAGAGAGAGGAAGCGACTTCATTTTATACTATGTAAAGAAAACCGAACCTTGTGTCTAATAAGCATTTTGTACCATTGTTCATATCAGGTTCCTTCAGGAAGTAGTATTTTTAAGTAATATTTGAGAAATTTAAGTTTCTTTGGGAGCTGTTTTTGTAAAATACCTTATGTTAGTGTCCGTTCGTAGCACTTTATTTCATCGTAGATGTGCTACGCCATAGACCCCAAGATTAAGAAACGATGTTTGGAGCAATAGATAAGTTATTGAAGCAGATTGTGGGGGTCTTTGCGGTCCTATGTACTCAATATTGGGGTAATTTCACAAGTTACATGAAAACTAATTTGGGATGGATATGACTGATGCAAGAATTTAGAATAGATTTATGTAGATATCTTATTGAAAATGCACAATATGCCCTCATTATAAAATATTTCAGTCTCTTATAACTTAGTGTCTTAAGAAGAAAGTCGTTAATCAGTGTGTGTGATGACAATAAGGCATAATAACGTGGACTCTCAATATGCCTCATAAGAAAGCTTAAGGTCACTCAATATGGTATGGGGGCTATGCTCTGCGAGATCGAATAAGAAATAAGGAGATTCGCTCACAAACCAAAGTCATACAAAACCAAAAATGTATTCCTCTAAGCCCATTCCAGACAAACCTTTTCGGTATCTCATTAATAATTCCTTAAAGTTTTATTGATTCCTTTGTTCAGGATACTCCAAGATTAGTTATTTTAGTGTACATTTGCAAGACAATCGAAACGGGACGGCATAAAGAGAATTATTCAGTGCCTTGTCGGAACAACGATCTTGAGAAAAATGGCAAATGAAAACGAAGGGAAAACTAAATGTAGTATAAGTAAGACGCTAGTTTTGTGTATTAAACTAGATTTTTTTAAATATAAATTATAGGCTAGCGTTTGATCACGATCTCGCTTGATGGTAAGCGATGATGCAGTCTACGATGGTACACGGTTGCCTAGAAGAAACCTATTCATTCGCGACATAAAGACCCCTAGGTTGTAGTTATACTGATAACTACAACCTAGGGAATCTTCAAGTCTTCAACACAGACTCATGCAAGGCGTCCCACTCCTTGGCGGTGCGCATAATAAAGTGAAAGAGTACCGCTTTGTGCGTATGGGAGGTATGTCTACCATGTAGCGGTGGCGCACCGTGGAGCGTCTGGTTGTCTGGTAATAGAATGGGGTAGGTGGGGTCAGGTTGAAAAGCTCCGCAGCACACTCTCCGAAATGTACCCGATAAAAGACTGAGAGCCTTGCAACCTTTCGATGATGCTCGAGGCTGTGGAACCTTGCATCTGCTAACTCGTCATTGCTAATGAGCTTCTAGACTCTCTAGCTGGCATTTCGCTGATCCGTTCCAGAAGTTGAGCAACTGTTCAGGTGTAAAATATTGCCTCACCTTTGCAAGTATAAAAAGCTTTCTAGCGGCCAACTGGGCTTTCGACTCAATGTATGAGCCAAAATTGAGAGTATGTGTTAATGAGATACCAAGAAGCTCGAGGTGGTCAGATATGGGCACGGATACGTTACGGAAAGTAGAACTCTTATAAGTAGAAATCTTATAGTCATATCGTGTTTTATTTTGCATTGAAGGAAACTTGAGGAAATCCAAATTTAAAAGAAATGATTTATTTGCTCATGTACGAGATTTATCACGTACCATTTTATCGGTGTTATGACCGGCAATGTTTAGGATCAATACGTGAACCTTCATCAGGGTAAGTGATCCACTTCGCACCGCATTTCACCTCGTACTACGCGCCGAAGCGCGAATTTATTTGATCGAAGGTTTTAACTTATGTAATTTAGCTCCTCCAGTTGCGATATACAAACATTTGAATGAATATTAATGAATTTACTAAAAATTTTACAATGAACAAAACAATAACAATTAAAAATTAATTAAAATAAATAAAAATAAGAAATTGTAAAAACCCTTCTCTAATTGTATTTTTTTAAAAGTCGTCAACGGACTCGTATGCTTTTTTACAGACATAATATATTGTGAAAAAATTTTCGGAAGAAGGAAGAAAGAAGGAAGAAGGTTGGACAACTGTACCTGTTTCTACCGCTACCTGTAAGTCTCCGGGTGATATGCGCAATGCAATGTCATCTATGACAAATCTTAGTTTGTCGTAACCTGTGAGGGAATGCAGTCGTTATACCATTTAAGTCAGGTTGGTCATGGGTTTGTGTCGTCACCTCATCATACTTATAAAAAAAACATTTGTAGCATGGACATATTTAGCATTTCATGGATGAAATGCTAAATATAGAAAAAGTTAACATGTATCAAACGTAATGTTTGGACTTGCCTTTGACTACCCTCTCGTTGGTATCTTCACAGGTTTGCGTACTGAGTAAGAGATGATATCTGAGGATGTCCAACATAGGGATTTATAAACTCGTGAGCCTATTATATTTAATTTTGTGTATCACTTCTCTAGGGGGAGCAGCATAAATAGCAGTTTTATCGTTTTCGTAATAGATAAAAGCCAATCATAAAAAAGGGCATTGAGATTTACAGCAAGGAAAACGTAGCATGAAAGCGAAAGTAACATCGGCAATTTTTACTAAGTAGGTCGTGGCTCATATACATTTAAGAATAGAGTATAATAGAATAGAATAAAAAAATATTTGCAACAACACAATAAATACACAAAAAAAAATTATAAAGGTACAAAAATTAACTTAAAACTAAACATAATTAGCGATTAAAACAGGTATTTATGCTTATTTTTTTTATTCTGACGTTTCGACCGTGTTGCAGCAGCCGTGGTCGCGGGTGGTTTTAATCAGTAATTATGTACAGTGATCGCGAAAGCTTAAAACCAAACAATCTGTCTTAAGTTGCAAATAGGAATCTAACTCAGCACAATGCGGGTTGTAATACGAGTATATGTATAAACCCACGCTGGTCTTTCGTTAGGACCGAATCGGATTTGCGGACTTTAACAAACAATGAAATATAATAAAATATATATATTGAAAAGTGTGACACAAAATAAATAATAAAAAAAATTGTATTTTTAAAGGTTATAAATATATTATATCACTTATATATTTATTTATATAGCACTTGCATCATGTAAGAGGCTTTCCGGATTTTTTTTGTCCGTAAATAAAATATAAGTTTTTTCTTAAACCTATAGCTACTCTGCAGGTTCCTGATCGGCCGAGGGATATTGCTCCATCACTTCGGTGCTGCGTAGCAAACACTGCCATTAAAAGCAGTTGGTCCTATGCCGCTGCATCGAGCGTTGGCGAGGCTCGCAGGACCTCATGCGGGATACCCCTCTTAGATTCTTCGTCTTTAATAAGCTTATTAGAATTTTTAATACATAGAATATATGCCTTTTTAATCTTTTCCAGGCAGCCTTTATAGCAAAAACAAACGCGTTTTAAAATATTTAAAAGTTCAAACATGTTTATAACAAACATAAAATTGTGTATTTTATATTTTGTATAAAAAATATTACCTGTTACGTACACGTATTCACGTACAACACACGGCCACATCTCATTTTTTCATTTTCACTATAAGACCAATAGCATTATAGTAAAAACTCATACTTATAAAAAAAAGGAATATATTATTATTTATAATTTCTAACCTGTATCGTCTCTGCTCAACGAGAGGGAATCTGACTATACCCTTTCGCTATGCACGTCTTTTATTGAACAATCCTGTTCAAACAGGATCAGGTAAATCAAATAGAACGATGTAAAAGTTAACTAGGCGGGGCACATATCTCGCAGAACTGACGGCCGTTGGGACACAAACATTCTAGAGTGGAGACCACGCACAGGAAAGCACAGCGTAGAACGGCCCCTCACTAAATGGAAAGACAACCTAAATAAAGTTTGCTGGGAGTAGCTGGGTGCAGGAAACACAAGAACCGTCGCTCTGGAAATCAATTGGGGAGGCCTCTGTTCAGTAGTGGACGTTCTATGGCTGATATGATGATGATGAAAAGTTAACTGGAACTAAGTAAAATGAAAGGCACAGCGTAGGATCCACAGATTACATTAGACAATTGGTGGGCATGAGTGTATACAATATTAAATACATATAAAAAATTATATTATATAAAGCTCGATTACCACTGACTGACTGACTGATTGACTCATTGACATGTTTGTTCTCCCAGATGCCCCCTCGTAGGGTGAAAATGTTTGGTGGGATCGTATAGAGGGAGTTCCGATGAGTTGGGAATAAATCCTAAAGTACCCCTTTTGTCCCCCATTCGCTCCCATCCACCTCGTATCTCGGAAAGTATAGGTCTTACAGCGTTGGCGCAAAAACTAATGTTGCAGAGGACATTTTTTTATATCCGGTTCCATGAAAAAAAAACGGTCTTTCATACAAAAAAAAAATTGTCCCATACAAAATATTTCTGTATGAATACCGTAAACCGTAAATTTCGTTTGCCGTAATTTTCATACTGTTTTTGTAGGGAGCCCACGGCTTGTGTGTACTATAAAATTACTGTAAATTTGCTTGATTCTATATAATGGTGGTGGAGGGACATGAGATAACTTTCATAGTTTTTGCAAAGGTCATCATCATCATTTTGGAACATCCAATTTTTTTTTTTTTTTAGTATGCAACGTTCATCATGTTTATTTTGGAACATCCACATTTTTTTAATTATGCCTCATCCACAATGATCACTTTGAAACGTCATTTTTTTTTTATTATGCAACATCCACTGTGATCATTTTGGTACATAATTTTTTTAATTATGCCTCATCCACAATGATCACTTTGGAACGTCAATTATTATTTTTTTTTATTATGCATCATCCACTGTGATCATTTTGTAACATCATTTTTTTTCAATTATGCCTCATCCACTATGATCACTTTGAAACGTCAATTTTTTTTTTATTATGCAACATCCACTGTGATCATTTTGGTACATAATTTTTTTTAATTATGCCTCATCCACAATGATCACTTTGGAACGTCAATTATTTTTTTTTTATTATGCAACATCCACTGTGATCATATTGGTACATCATTTTTTTAATTACGCCTCATCCACAATGATCACTTTGGAACGTCAATTTTTTTTTTTATTATGCAACATCCACTGTGATCATTTTGGTACATCATTTTTTTAATCAAGCCTCATCCACAATGATCACTTTGGAACGTCAATTATTATTTTTTTTATTATGCATCATCCACTGTGATCATTTTGGAACATCATCTTTTTTAAATATTCCTCATCCACAATGATCACTTTGGAACGTCAATTATTATTATTTTTTTGTATTATGCAACATCCACTGTGATCATTTTGGTACATCATTTTTTTAAATTATGCCTCATCCACAATGATCACTTTGGAACGTCAATTATTTTTTTTTTATTATGCAACATCCACTGTGATCATATTGGTACATCATTTTTTTAATTACGCCTCATCCACAATGATCACTTTGGAACGTCAATTTTTTTTTTTATTATGCAACATCCACTGTGATCATTTTGGTACATCATTTTTTTAATCAAGCCTCATCCACAATGATCACTTTGGAACGTCAATTATTATTTTTTTTATTATGCATCATCCACTGTGATCATTTTGGAACATCATCTTTTTTAAATATTCCTCATCCACAATGATCACTTTGGAACGTCAATTATTATTATTTTTTTGTATTATGCAACATCCACTGTGATCATTTTGGTACATCATTTTTTTAAATTATGCCTCATCCACAATGATCACTTTGGAACGTCAATTATTTTTTTTTTATTATGCAACATCCACTGTGATCATATTGGTACATCATTTTTTTAATTACGCCTCATCCACAATGATCACTTTGGAACGTCAATTTTTTTTTTTATTATGCAACATCCACTGTGATCATTTTGGTACATCATTTTTTTAATCAAGCCTCATCCACAATGATCACTTTGGAACGTCAATTATTATTTTTTTTATTATGCATCATCCACTGTGATCATTTTGGAACATCATCTTTTTTAAATATTCCTCATCCACAATGATCACTTTGGAACGTCAATTATTATTATTTTTTTGTATTATGCAACATCCACTGTGATCATTTTGGTACATCATTTTTTTAAATTATGCCTCATCCACAATGATCACTTTGGAACGTCAATTATTTTTTTTTATTATGCAACATCCACTGTAATCATTTTGGTACATATTTTTTTTTTAATTATGCCTCATCCACAATGATCACTTTGGAACGTCAATTATTTTTTTTTTATTATGCAACATCCACTGTGATCATTTTGGAACATCATTTTTTTTAATTATGCCTCATCCACAATGATCACTTTGGAACGTCAATTATTATTATTTTTTTTGTATTATGCAACATCCACTGTGATCATTTTGGTACATCATTTTTTTAACTACGCCTCATCCACAATGATCACTTTGGAACGTCAATTATTATTATTTTTTTTTATTATGCAACATCCACTGTGATCATTTTGGAACATCATTTTTTTTAATTATGCCTCATCCACAATGATCACTTTGGAACGTCCATTATTTTTTTTTTTTTGTATTATGCAACATCCACTGTGATCATTTTGGTACATCATTTTTTTAACTACGCCTCATCCACAATGATCACTTTGGAACGTCAATTATTATTTTTTTTTTGTATTATGCAACATCCACTGTGATCATTTTGGTACATAATTTTTATAAATTATGCCTCATCCACATGATCATTTTGGAACGTCAATTTTTTTTATTATGCAACATCCACTGTCATCATTTTGGAAAATCAATTTTTTTTTGTAGCACAAATTTTTGGTGGAATCGTTATTTTACGGTCATCATCGCCCTTGCCATCATTTTGAATTCTTCTCTCACTTCCTTTTCGTTTTCGAATGTTTCTTCCACATTGATATCCTCTTTAATTGTTTCTATAACTTCGAAATCCTCTTTGATGGCATTTTTACTTCAATATACTTTTGAATTGTTTTTTCTATTTTTCTATTTTCTTCAATTACTTCTCTTACTTCAATATCGACTCTACAAAATTATGAGTTTTAATACAAATCTTAAATCGCTCGTATCTTCTAAACGGGAAGAGTTACCCCCAGCAAACTTTTACAAAATATTGGTACTAATTTTTGGTGGAATAGTTTTTTTAATACCATTATTGCCCTTGAGATCCTTTTTGAATGCTTCTCTTACTTCGTCTTCCGCTTTGAATGCTTCTTTCACCTCGATATCCTCTATTTTTGCTTCTTCCACTTTGATATCTATAGGTGATACACTTTGAAGATAAGATAGAAGTCATTTATTTAACCATGTGCTTTATTTTGACCAACTATTAATGTTAGAAATCTTGAGGAGCCGCGTCGTGTCTAACGGTAAGTTCGCAACTACCACTCCCTCTGTGTAAAACAATTATCAAGCCGGTCTGCATCCTTCAAACTTGTCTCTATTAACAAAACATATAAAAATCGCCAACAGATGGCGTGACATGTATCGGAATGCAACAAAATAAAATACAATAACAGCGTGTGTCGTCTACAATCCACCCTCTTAGTGCTGAACTGAGCCGACAAACATATTAGAAATCAAATGAATACAAAAAGTGTCAGATCAGCACTAACATTCCGTTGGTGCAAGTAGTGCGACACGCGTTACCGGGCGGCGCACCAAACCAGTGCGGGTGCGCACGTCCACCATTCGCACGCGACCATCATCACCCGCATGGGTCGCACTCTCCACTCCGTGCCGCCAACATCCACGATCTAAATTAGGTTCCATTATTAGAACATAGTCCCCATCTCGCAATGCTCTCTGATCCCTAAACCATTTCTGCCTCGGAATTAAAGTAGGGAGATATTCTTTAACCCATCGCGCCCAAAACATATCGGTCAACCTTTGCGCTAGGCGCCATTGTTTTCGCAGACATAGATCGTCGTTATCATACCTACCAAACACGGGACCGTTCGATGACTTACCTAACAAAAAGTGATTAGGCGTTAAAGCTTCAGGGTAATTAGCGTCACATGAAACATGTGTAATAGGGCGACTATTAACTAGGGCTTCTACTTCAGCGAATAAAGTAGACAGCGTCTCAGGGTGTGGAGCGCGTTCCTTAAGAACGACTTTCAAGGCCGTTTTCACCGTGCGTATCATACGTTCCCAGGCACCACCTTTCTCAGGGGCCCCAGGGGGTATGAACCTCCACTCGATACCTCTTACGGTACCGTCTTCACGGAGTTTACTCTCATTGAGTTCGGATAGACTCCGCTTTAACTCGTTATCTGCGCCGCGCAGGTTCGTCCCGTTATCTGAGTAGATAACGCTGGGCGTACCGCGGCGAGCTATCATACGTCTGAGCGCCATGATGGTGGAGTCTGTACTCAGACTCTCACTAATTTCCAAATGAATGGCGCGTACCGTTAGGCACGTAAACATTACGCCGTACCTTTTTACTCTTTTTCGTCCGATAGTGACCTCCATCGGTCCGAAAAAATCCACCCCCGTGAACGTGAATGGGTGTCGATTGTGCTGCAGACGAGCAGCTGGCAGGTCCGCCATACGCTGTGGCTGCGGTGTCGCGCGCCGGTATCGGCAGAACAGGCAGCGCGCTGCGACCGTGCGTACGGTAGGACGCAGCTTCAAAATCCAGTAGCGTTGTCTTAACTCGTTAACTACAAGTTCGTGGGCACCATGCATAGCTTTCTTATGATAGTATTCGACTAATAGACGAGTTATTTTGTGACGACCATCGAGTATGGTGGGTCTCATAGTCAAGTGGGATACACCTTCGACTTTATCGATTCGACCGGCTACTCGTAACACATTAGTGTCGTCTAAATAGGGTGTCAATGTTAACAAACGACTGTTTGATAACAAAGGCTTATTTTGCTTGATAAGCTCAATGTCTTGTGCGAACGAATCCTGTTGAGATTTACTCAGCAGAAGAAGTTCAGCTTCGTTCATGAGTTCAACATTCAAACAAGTATCAATTCGTCGACATCGTCTGATAAACAATAAAATTCGAGCGGTTACTCGGACGAGTCGTAACCAAGACGAGTAGTCATTTTCGTTAGGTAAGAAATATTCAACGACCTGAGTCGTGACCACATTCAAGCTCCTTTGTTCGAAGACTACATCTGGTGATGGCTTCTTTGTGGACTTACAATCCTTAGGCCATGCATCTTCAGGTTGCCGTAAGAATTGTGGTCCTAGAAACCATACGCTATCGTATGTCAGAGGCGGCGTGTCGTCTTTGGTAGCTATGTCAGCTACATTCAACTTAGTTGGGACGTATCGCCACTCTGATAAGGTCGTGAGCTCATCAATTTCACCTAAGCGATGAGCTACGTACGGCTTATAGCTTCTTGGATCGCTACGGATCCATTGTAAAACCGTTTGTGAATCAGTCCAAAAGTACCGTTTATCAGCCTTCATATTTTTATGTTCCCGCTGCAGTGAGTTCGCGAGGCGTGCGGCTATGAGCGCGCCTTGCAGCTCCAGTCGAGGAACTGACACAGGCCGCAGTGGGGTCACTCGGCTCTTACTGGCGGCTAGACAAACCAATACATTCCCGTCTGCTCGAGTAAAACGCCAATAAATAACTGCGGCGTAAGCTTTAATAGAAGCGTCACAAAATATGTGCAGTTGTTTATTTACAATAGACTCGGCACTTCTATCTATACCTATCTCTAACTGATAGCACTGAGTCCAACTATCAGTATTGTTATACCACCTAGGTATACGTAGGGATTCTAAAAGTTTTAATTCATCGAGCCACTTCACCCATTTGGTGTGCTCATCAGAATGGATGCGGCATTTCCAATCAACTTTAGATCTGTGCACGTCTTGAAAAATGATTTTACTTTTTATAACAAATGGCGACAAAAATCCGTGTATGTCGTAAAGAGACATAATAATGCTAAGCATGTTAGCTTTCGTAGGTGGCGTAGAACCATTTAAAATATCACTAGGAATTCTGTCAAGCGAAATCTGAAACCCAAATGAGTCGTCCGCAGGATGCCATATCAAACCTAAAGTGCGCTCACTCGTATTCATGGCTCCATGCTTAAACTGCACAGCTGTGTGCGCGAGCGCTTCCGTAGGAATTGAATCTAAAACCGGTTTGCTATTACTCGACCAACCTCTTATTTCAAAGCCACCTTTAGCGTGAATAAAAGTTATGTCTTTTATTAATTGAATAGCCGTACTCTCATCACACGTAGAATAACAACAATCATCCATGTAGTGGCTATTCACAATTACATCTACAGCCTCAGGATTTATATCCTCGTATTTCAAGGCATTTTTATTTTTGACATATTGGGCAATGAAAGGCGAGCATGTTGCACCGAAAATTAAACTTTGCATAAGACAAACTTTAATCGGACCATTCGATTCTTGCCACAAGAACCGAAGAACATGCTGGTCTTCAGGGCGAATTTTAATTCTGAGAAACATATCACGAATATCCCCAATAATTACAATTTTATTCTCCCGAAATCTTAGCATAATTCCGTATAATGAATTATACAAGTCCGGTCCGGTTAATAAATAATCATTTAGGCACACACCGTCTACCTTAGCGGCGGCGTCAAATACTAACCGTAACTTATCTGGTTTATTAGGATTCTGAACACCAAAATGTGGCAAATACCAAACATGATCAGCTGAGAGGCTGTTATCAGTTAGTTCTCGAGCGTAACCATTATCTATCAATTTAGATATTTCTTTCTTATACCTATCAGCGTAGTCAGCATTCTTATGGAATTTCCGTAACAATAACTGCTGACGCGAGTAGGCATTGTTGTATGAGTCAGGCATCATAAAATCATCCTTTTTGAACGGTAAACCTACTTCCCATTGATTACCTACCTGACGGGCTGTGCTATCTAAAATATCAATAGCGCGAATATGATCTGTATTTTCACGAGATACGGGTGAAATACCAGTCAAATCAAAATTAAAGGAATTCTTAATCAGGTCATTAAGTTCGCTGAGTTCAGACATATCATTATCACGAGAGTGTGCGAGATGAAACACATTTTGTTCACTTACTCTGGACTTGGTGGAGGAGTGAGTGCGGCCACGGTGGAAACCGTGGATGGTCCATCCCAACCGACATCGTGATGCGTACAGCGAGTCCCTGTCTCCATGTATAACCTCGAGAGGAGCTATTAGGAAATAATTATCCTCACCAATTAACATTTTTGGCTTTGCACTTGCATTGGTGCAAATCATATGTTTGATATGCGATAAGTGCGTGCTATTTACACTATTCAAGATAGACAAATTTTGTGAACACAATTTTAACTGAGCACATCTACGTAACTTACAGTCATAACTAATATTGTCCTGTCCCGTTATTTTTACTCTTACACTAGGCACTTCTGATTGGTACACTGACAAACCGAATGCATCAGTAAACTTTATAGGACGCGCACTAACACACTCTAAGCCTAGGGTATCTGCCAGCTCGGCATCGATCACTGACACTTCAGCACCATCGTCCAGAAGTGCGTAGGTATTCACTACACCTTTAGGGCCACGTAATTGAACCGCGATCACTTTCAACAGTGCGAATTCATCCGGGGCGATGCTCACGTCGTCACTATCTCGAGCGAAATGCATCATAGACGCATCGGGTGCAGTTACAGGTACAGGTTCCGGGTTTACGGTCATCTTATCAGTCGATTGTGACGTCATCTCGGGTTTCGTCCAGTGTAGCAGGCGGTGGTGTGCCATGCCACAGTTATCGACGTCACACATTGGTGCGGGGCACGTATCTTTATTGTGTCGAGTTAGTAGACAACAATAACATAGGCCGCGCGTTTTTACAAATCGCCATTTATCTCTTCGCATTGCTCGTTTGAATATGCGACACTCTGGTAGGGTATGAGTGCCCTTCTGGCAGAATCTACATACATTATTATCAGCTGTTGCAGCGACAGAAGATGTGTAGACAGTACGATGACGATACTTGTCTTCAGTGCGCTTTGTAGGAGCGTCCATCGGCTTCTTGTCTCGCGGAGGTATACATCCGACGACTGATAACATTTCAGCTTCTATCTTTAAGAACATAGCTAGTAGTTCGAGCTTCGATCTGCCTTCGCGTAGACGATTGTAGGCAAACTCCGTCCATCTACCTATCAGGGTGCTCGGCAATTTTGATATTATGGCTGCAGCGAGCTCTGGACTTCGTAGGTAGTCATTCTGGTGTAGTGCGCGTATTGTAGCCACGCAATTGTTGACTTTGACGGACAAGTTTATCAAGTCATGTTGATAACAAGTAGGTAACGAAGGTAGCTTTTTCAATTGCATCGTTATGTTGCTAATAATAATATCAGCTCGGCCAAACCTTAGTTCAAGTGCTTCTATAACTGCTGACGGCGGAGTGTTGCCGATCAGCAAGTCAGTCACTGCTTCCTTGGCTTCACCTCGTAGAGATTTACGGAGTCTCCACAGGTTCTCACTATCACTGAATCTACACACTCGTGACGAATCATCATAGGCACTTTTAAAATGTAGCCACTCAATACAGTCACCACTGAAGATAGGTAGCTCTCGTGGCGTGGCAAGGCGGCTCAAAAGTTTATCTTCGTGCTTTGATGAAGACTGGGTCATCAGATCCTTCAACGTGTTAGCTAGTTGTTGGATACTGTTGTTGTGCTGGACTGGTGATGCACAGTTCGTGTCCAGCCATTTCTCCACGTTATCGTGCACTTCATTCTCGCTGGGGAGGGATGAACAATAGGTACCAACTTTTTCATCTGGAGCTACATCAGTGCCGACATGATGAGCTTTTTCACTCTCCTGGTCGACTTTGGCAAGGTCAGCTTGTAACTTCTTGTCAATTAACTCCATCTGAATCTTGGCTTTTGCTTCCGCAGCTTCTAATTCGAGTTGTTTACGACGTGCAACTGATGACGTAGTAGATTTCTTAGTCTGAATAGTCGTTTTTGAAGCACATTTCGAATGCTGCTCAGTGTCACGCGCTGACATCTTGCACGGTACTGGCGTCGATACGTGTCCTTCCCGCGACGATAAGAGATCATTGGTGCCGCTAGGAAGAATCAACTTCTTCAACTCTTTCTTCATAGGTGTGCCTTCCAACTTGTTGGTTTTCATATGTTCCTGGCGTTGACGGCGAGTAAGAACCTTCGATAATGGCGTCACGCCCGACATGATGGTATTTCGCAGTTCACTGATTTTAAATCTGGCTCTGAAGGACCATATTATAGGTGATACACTTTGAAGATAAGATAGAAGTCATTTATTTAACCATGTGCTTTATTTTAACCAACTATTAATGTTAGAAATCTTGAGGAGCCGCGTCGTGTCTAACGGTAAGTTCGCAACTACCACTCCCTCTGTGTAAAACAATTATCAAGCCGGTCTGCATCCTTCAAACTTGTCTCTATTAACAAAACATATAAAAATCGCCAACAGATGGCGTGACATGTATCGGAATGCAACAAAATAAAATACAATAACAGCGTGTGTCGTCTACAATATCCTTTTTAATTGGTTTTTTACTTATATATTTTCTTCAATTGCTTCTTTTACTACAATTTCCACTCTACAAAATTATGGGTTTTAATACAAATCTTAAATCGCTCGTATCTTCTAAACGGGAACAGTTACGCCTAGCAAACTTTTACAAAATATTGATACAAATTTTTGGTCGAATAGTTTTTTTATTACCATCATTGCTCTTGACATCCTTTTTGAATGCTTCTCTCACTTGGTCTTCCTCCTTGAATGCTTCTTTCACCTCGATATCCTCTATTTTTGCTTCTTGCACTTTGATATCCTTTTTAATGTCTTTTTCTACTTATATGTCTTCTTCAAATGCTTCTTTTACTTCAATTTTCACTCCACAAAATTATGGGGTTTCATACAAAACTTAAATCGCTCGTATCTTTTAAACGGGAAGAGATAGCTCTAGGAAACTTTTACAAAATATTAGTATAAGTTTTTGGTGAAACCGTTTTTTATTTTTATCATTGTCCTCGACGTCTTTTACTCAATTTCAATTTCCTCTTTAATTGTTTCTGCTACTTCGATATCCTATTTGATTGCTTCTTTCACTTCAATATCCTCTTTGATTGCTTCTTCCACTTCGATATCATCTTTGATTGCTGCTTCCACTTGTATATCCTCTTTGATTTGATTGCTTCTTCCATTTCGATCGTCTTTGACTGCTTTTTACACATGGATATCCTCTTCGATAACTTTAAACAGCTCAATATCCTTTTTGATTGCTTCTTCCACTTTGATATCCTCTTTTATTGCTTCTACCAATTCGATATCATCTTCGATTTCCTTTTGATTGCTTCTTGCACTGCAATATTCTCTTTGATTGCGTCTTCATCTTCGATATCGTTTTTGATAGCATTTTCACTACGATATCCTCTGTGATGGCTTCTTACACTTCGATATCTTCTTTGATTGCTTCTTCCACTTCGATATCCTCTAAGATTGCTTCTTCCTTTTCGATATCGTCTTCGACTATTTGTTTCACTTCGATATCGTCTTTGATTGCTTTTTCACTTCGTCATCCTCTTTGAATACTTCTACCATCTCGGTATCCTCTTTGATTCCTTAGTCAACTTCAATTTCCTCTTAGATTGTTTTTCCTACTTCGATATCCTATTTGATTGCTTCTTCCACTTCAATATCCTCTTTGATTACTCCTTCCACTTCGATGTCATCTTCAATTTCCTTTTGATTGCTTCTTGAACTGCAATATTCTCTTTGATTGCGTCTTGGTCTTCGATATCGGCTTTGACAGCATTTTCACTTCGATATCCTCTGTGATGGCTTCTTCCACTTCGATACCCTCTTTGATTGCTTCTTCCACTTCGATATCCTCTTGATTGCTTCTTCCACTTCGATATCCTCTTTGATTGCTTCTTCCACTTCGATATCGTCTTTGACTGTTTCTTCCACTTCGATATCGTCTTTGATTTCTTTTTTTACTTCGTCATCCTCTTAGAACGCTTCTACCACCTCGGTATCCTCTTTGATTGCTTACTCAACTTTAATTTCCTCTTTGATTGTTTCTGCTACTTCGATATCCTATTTGATTGCTCCTTTCACTTCAATATCCTCTTTAATTGCTGCTCCCACTTGGAAATCCTCTTTGATTTGATTGCTTCTTCCAGTTCGATATCGTCTTTGACTGCTTCTTACACATGGATATCCTCTTTGATGGCTTTTAACAGCTCGATATCCTCTTTAATTACTTCTTCGACTAAAAGAAAAACACGCGAGCTGCGAGCAGCTCGCGCACAACGCAACCTCTAGTTATATTATATAAAGCTCGATTACCACTCACTGACTGACTGACTGACTCATTGACATGTTTGTTCTCCCAGATGCCACCTCGTAGGGTGAAAATGTTTGGTGGGAACGTATAGAGGGAGTTCCGATGAGTTGGGAATAAATCCTAAAGTACCCCTTTTGTCCCCCATTCGCTCCCATCGACCTCGTATCTCGGAAAGTATAGGTCTTAGAGCGTTGGTGCAAAAACTAATGTTGCAGAGGACATTTTTTTATATCCGGTTCCATGAAAAAAAAATTGTCTTTCATACAAAAAAAAAATTGTCCCATACAAAATATTTCGTATGAATACCGTAAACCGTATATTTCGTTTGCCGTAATTTTCATACTGTTTTTGTAGGGAGCCCATGGCTTGTGTGTACTATAAAATTACTGTAAATTTGCTTGATTCTATATAATGGTGGTGGAGGGGCATGAGACAACTTTCATAGTTTTTGCAAAGGTCATCATCATCATTTTGGAACATCCATTTTTTTTTTTTTTTTAGTATGCAACGTTCATCATGTTTATTTTGGAACATCCACATTTTTTTAATTATGCCTCATCCACAATGATCACTTTGGAACGTCAATTTTTTTTTTTTTTATTATGCAACATCCACTGTGATCATTTTGGTACATCATTTTTTTAATTACGCCTCATCCACAATGATCACTTTGGAACGTCATTTTTTTTTTATTATGCAACACATAATTTTTTTTAATTATGCCACATCCACAATGATCACTTTGGAACGTCAATTATTTTTTTTTTATTATGCATCATCCACTGTGATCATTTTAGAACATCATTTTTTTAATTATGCCTCATCCACAATGATCACTTTGGAACGTCAATTATTATTATTTTTTTTGTATTATGCAACATCCACTGTGATCATTTTGGTACATCATTTTTTTTAATTATGCCTCATCCACAATGATCACTTTGGAACGTCAATTATTTTTTTTTTATTATGCAACATCCACTGTGATCATTTTGGTACATATTTTTTTTTTATTATGCCTCATCCACAATGATCACTTTGGAACGTCAATTATTTTTTTTTTTTTATTATGCATCATCCACTGTGATCATTTTGGAACATCATTTTTTTTAAATATGCCTCATCCACAATGATCACTTTGGAACGTCAATTATTATTATTTTTTTTGTATTATGCAACACATAATTTTTTTTAATTATGCCTCATCCACAATGATCACTTTGGAACGTCAATTATTATTATTTTTTTATTATGCATCATCCACTGTGATCATTTTGGAACATCATTTTTTTTAATTATGCCTCATCCACAATGATCACTTTGGAACGTCAATTATTTTTTTTTTTTTTGTATTATGCAACATCCACTGTGATCATTTTGGTACATCATTTTTTTTTATTATGCCTCATCCACAATGATCACTTTGGAACGTCAATTATTTTTTTTATTATGCAACATCCACTGTGATCATTTTGGTACATATTTTTTTTTAAATTATGCCTCATCCACATGATCATTTCGGAACGTCAATTTTTTTTTATTATGCAACATGAATCATTTTGGAAAATCAATTTTTTTTTGTAGCACAAATTTTTGGTGGAATCGTTATTATACGGTCATCATCGCCCTTGCCATCATTTTGAATTCTTCTCTCACTTCCTTTTCGTTTTCGAATGTTTCTTCCACATTGATATCCTCTTTAATTGTTTCTATAACTTCGAAATCCTCTTTGATGGCATTTTTACTTCAATATACTTTTGAATTGTTTTTTCTATTTTTCTATTTTCTTCAATTACTTCTCTTACTTCAATATCGACTCTACAAAATTATGGGTTTTAATACAAATCTTAAATCGCTCGTATCTTCTAAACGGGAAGAGATAGCTATAGAAAACTTTTACAAAATGTTGGTATAAGTTTTTGGTTAAACCGTTTTTTTATTTTTATCATTGTCCTCGACGTCCTTTTTGAATGCTTCTCTCACTTCGTCTTCCTCTTTGAATGCTTCTTTCCCTTCGTCATCCTCTTTGACTGTTTCTTCCACCTCGATATCCTCTACTTTTGCTTCTTCCATCTCGATATCTTCTTTGATTGCTTCTTCCACTTTGATATCGTCTTTGATTGCTTCTTTAACTTCGATATCCAATTTGATTGCTACTTTTACTTCGATATCGTCTTTGATTGCTTCTTTTACTGGGATATCCTCTTTGATGGCTTCTTTAACTTCGATATCCTATTTGATTGCTTCTGTAACTTCGTCATCCTGTTTTAATTCTTCTACGACCTCACTATGCTCTTAGGGCGCGTCTTCAACTTCGATACTGAAACACATAGGCATAGTAAACTTTTACAAAATGATAGTACAAATGTTTGTCGGAATCGTTTTTTTATTGTCATCAACAACCTTGATATTCCTTTTAAATACTTCTCTCACTTCGACATCCTCTTAGACTTCCAACACCTTGATATCCTCTTTTAATGCTGTTCCACAGTATATTGAACCCTGTTTGATTCCTTTTTTCACTTTGGAATTGTCTTTCTTCTTTGATTGCTTCTTCATCTTCGATATCTTTTATGATTGCTTCTTTCACTTCAATATCCTTTTAGAGTGCTTCTTTCACTTCGATATCGTCTTTGTTTGCTTCATTCATTTCGTCATCCTCTTTAAATATTACTACCACCTCGGTATCCTCTTTGATTGCTTACTCCACTTTTGTTTTATTATGCAACATTCACTATTCTGGTATTCTCTTTGATTGCTTCTTCCACTTCGATATCCTCTTTGATTGCATCTTCCACTTCGATATCCTTTTTGATTGTTTGTTCCACTTCGTCATCCTCTTTGATTGTTTCTTCCACCTCAACATCTTCTATTTTTGCATGTTCCACTTCGATATCCTTTTAAATTGCTTCTTCTATTTCATATCCTCTTTAATTGCTTCATTTACTTCATTGCCCTCTCTACAAAATTATGGTGTTTCATACAAAACTTCAATCGCTCGTATCTTCTAAGCGGGAAGTGATAGCCTTAGCAAACTTGTACAAAATATTGGTATCAATTTTTGTTGGAATCGTTTTTTTTATAATCGTCCTTGAATGCTTCTCTCACTTCGTCTTCCTCTTTGAATGTTTCTTCCACTTCGACATCATCTTTGACTGCTTCTTTAACTTCGATATCCTCTTTGATTGCTTCTCCCACTTCGATATCGTCTTTGACTGCTTCTTCCATTTCGATATCGTCTTTAATTGCTTTTTTCACTTCGTCATCTTCTTTGAATGCTTCTACCACTTCGGTATCCCCTTTGATTGCTTACTCAACTTCAATTTCCTCTTTGATTGTTTCTGTCACTTCGATATCCTATTTGATTGCTCCTTCCACTTCAATATCCTCTTTGATTGCTTCTTCCACTTCGATATCATCTTCGATTTCCTTTTGATTGATTGTTGCACTGCAATATTCTCTTTCATTGCGTCTTCATCTTCGATATCGTCTTCGATGGCAATTTTACTTCCATATTCTCTGTGATGGCTTCTTCCACTTCGATATCCTCATTGATTCGATTGCTTCTTCCATTTCGATATTGTTTTGACTGCTTCTTACACATGGATATCCTCTTTGATAGCTTTTAACAGCTCGATATCATCTTTGATTGCTTTTTTCACTTCGGCATCCTCTTAGAATGCTTCTACCACCTCGGTATCCTCTTTAATTGCTTACTCAACTTCAATTTCCTCTTTGATTGTTTCTGCTGCTTCGATATCCTATTTGATTGCTTCTTTCACTTCAATATCCTCTTTAGTTACTGCTTCCACTTGGAAATCCTCTTTGATTTGATTGCTTCTTCCATTTCCATATCGTCTTTGACTGCTTCTTACACATGGATATCCTGTTTGATGGCTTTTAACAGCTCGATATCCTCATTAATTACTTCTTCGACTAAAAGAAAAACACGCG
Organism: Philereme transversata; assembly: GCA_963924445.1. Taxonomy (NCBI): domain Eukaryota; kingdom Metazoa; phylum Arthropoda; class Insecta; order Lepidoptera; family Geometridae; genus Philereme; species Philereme transversata. The sequence continues at coordinate 24,217,470 of OZ004338.1, forward strand.
AGCTGCGAGCAGCTCGCGCACAACGCAACCTCTAGTATAAATATAAAAATGAATCTATATTATGCAGACAAGCAAGTGCCTAGATACACAATACAGGGTCATATTTAGTAATGAGTAACTTAGTCGCTATTATTTTAAATTGAAATTAGAATTTTTATACAATTTTAATTTAATTTTAAATTAGATTAAGAAGTTTTAATAGAATTTCCAAGAAATAATCGTTAAATAACTTAGGAATTCTATTGAGTAGTGGTCGCTACCCGCGTTCGTTTTACAAGTATTAAGTGCGAATAGATAACGCTTGCGAATGTTGAAGGAAAAGTAATGATGTAACTGAGTTCTAAATTTCAGCTCAAGAAATAATGGAATGGTTTTAATGAGGTCGCTACCGACAGACGATAGGTACTGTCTGACAAGCTCCGTCGACAAATTGAAGGACCTTTATTTATTCAGAGAGATGCAGCTGTAAATAAAATAAAGAAAACCTTTCTTAAATCATTTAACTAATTGAAACTTCTTTATTTTTAACTTGCAGACCCGCCCCGGCCTAAATAGTAATGTACCTAGGTAGGGATTTTCATCCTTAAATAGCCTTTAATATTTAGATAGAGTGTGGTTTTATATCAGTGAAATAATTTTCAGAATCGATTGAGTTGTTTCTCAGATTAATTTTCCCATACGAACTAACTTATTAGATTTACATATTTGGAATATTAGTATAGATATGATGTAAGACATTTATTAACAAAAAGAATGTACAATTTAAGAGTAAAATACAGATGAAACAGTTGAATCATCTAAAAACCGTTGCGAATGATCTATAGATAGCTCAACTGTTCCAGATTAGACTAGGCGGAAGTGTCCACAAGACGCTGGCCCAGATAAGATGTTGATTATTATAGATGATGGACTGTGTTTTTTACGTGTCGTTTATTTTATCTTGTCAACATTAATAAAGGTTGGTAATCGCCTTGTCTCACTGTACATCGATACTAATAAAATACTATTATCAATTCTAACATTACAAATTCGAAGGTCCCCCTGTCATCTGTCACTCTGTCTGTCGATTTGTTACGTTTTCACGACTAAACGGCGGGACCGATTTTGATGAAATTTGGTACCTATATAGATGATAATCAGGATTGAAACATAGGCTACTTTTTACCCGACTGTGCAAAAGGAGAGTAATGTTTCTTTATATAGATTTTGTGTTTTGTCTCATCCTGCTGAATATTACCGTGAAGTATTTGGCACAAGGTGTAATTATTCCATGGACAATGGGAGTTTATCAGTAAAACAGCAAGTATTTTCCAAGAAAATGGGGTAATTACACTTTTTTTAGCATCAACATCTGTAAATATTTGTTGTCTGAACTAGGTACCCAAGATACAAGAAACCTATTTTGTGTTAGAAGACAGTAAGACTAGAAAGACAAGACTAGAAGCCGGTATGTGAATGTTGGGTGTTATTTATTTATTTAAGGATCGGATAATTTACGTGTCCCCTTATTTACAAAGGTATTGTTTGCATTTTAAAGGAGATCGCTTCAGAATATAATTAATGCTTTATGAAAATATCTGTGACAGGCGCAGAATAAATAAAACATTTCTACATATTCACTCACTCTATAAACACGAACTGTGGCACGCAACGAAACTTAAACTGAAAGTCAGAGTGCTACAGTTTATTTTCCAGTTAGCAAAAGTTAACGAGCGCATAAAGCAGTCAACAAACCATATTGTATCTGAAGACAGCGCAATAAAGCTCATTTTGTACTGAGAGCATGCTGGCTATGCTAGCTAGGGTTGGCACTGAAATAATAATCAACTGACGCGGGCACCTCTTAATGTCGACGTAATTATCATTTCAGGGTTCCAACCCTTGCCTCTGTCCACCCGAAGGGTAGGGACTACAGGTGAGTAATTATTTGAAGGTTTACCCAGACTCCTGGACGGGAATGTTGCAATCAAAATTATCCTGTGACGTTTTTATTTGAAGCATTTTAATTTAGATAGCTAAATGAAAGTTTAATAAACATCAAACTGAAGTTTTATAGATTTAGAATAGACTAAATTATCGAGAATTTTGACCAGTGCTACAAAAAACGTCATCCCTCACTGTAGGCCTTATAAAAAGACACAAGGTCGCAGCAGGTTGTAGCAGAAAGATTCTGGAGAGGAAGCCACGTACTGGAAAGCGCGAAGGACGACCCCTTACTAGATGGGGAGACAACGACCTAACAAAAGTTGCTAAGAGCCGTTGTGTGCAAGCCTTACAAGACAAGTCACTCTGGAATCTATGGGAACTTGGGGTGACCTATAGCACTGGACGTCCTATGACAGATATTACGATGATGAAGGTAGCTTTGCTTTTCCATTTAATTTTATAATTGTTGTTTTATACTTGTAAGCTTCTCACCTTTTACAAAACTACCATTTTCTAATTAAAATTACAAATGGAAATTGGAGACCCAATTATGTTCAAGTTTTAAGCAACAAAAAGCCGTTACAATTTTAAACCAGGATTAAAATGGGGATTTATCGTACAAAACGGTGATTGATTGATAATATTTTAGTTCAGTGCTCTTCTGAAAACGTTTGATATATTATTTTGTAAACGAGGTTGTTTTTACAAAAGACTTTTCTTTAATTGGAATCTTTGCCGATTTCTAGGCATTGTTTGCAGAAAATAATGACATAAATGTTGGTCATACAAATGCAAGACGAGAGAGTTTTTGAAGCTCGTTCGTTGTGAAGCTTCGCCACACTGGTTTTTTCAATATAAGACACTTAGCCATTTGCACGGCCGTGCCTCTGACTACCCCTTAGTGGAATATTTTCATGATATGCTTACTGATAAAGAAGATCTGAGGACGGATTTCATGAGAATTAATAAGGTCAAAGGACTAATAGCACAGTTTATAAATACTGTGCTATTAGTATTTGAAAGGCATAACTACCATAACTTAGTCTTGACCTAAGCTTAGATTAAGACGGAGCTTTCTATCAGTAAAATAATTTTTGAAATCGGTTCAGTAATTTCTGAGATTACGGTGTCTCGACAAACGTACGAATATTATTTCTCTATAATTGGCAAAGAAGAGAATGTAGCCTTATTCCTTTTTAACGTAAAAGCGCAGTAATTTGCGGACAACAACAGGTGTAGTAATAAAATGTTGATGTTCCGACAATTTGATGAGTCGTAAAACACATCGTCCATTTCTTGTCCCAAACTCAAACCACACATTCTTTTTTGAAGCTCTGTGAACAACAGTACTTGTTTGATAAGACTATTCGTTTAAACATAATGTTTTTGTACTATAACATTATGTGTATGTATGTATATGTAACATAAACACTTTTTAAATGTTTTTGTATGTAAATAATACCATCAAACCAAAAGCTTGTATTATGGGAACCAGATAACTGATATCGTAAATACGTACTTATACTAGTGGTTCGCCCCGAACTGAGATCTCGCGAGTCTCCCATAAAAACAAAATAATATTATTCATAATCTTTGAATATCAAAATAGTGCCACCAAATATATAACCAAATAACTTGACCTACAGTTTCATTCAAATTACAGGTAACGGGATTTCATGTTATTTGGTTATACTTTTTTGGGGTAGAAATTGCATTTATTCTGGATTTCAGATTTTTGCCTATATTTGTGTCACTAAAGCTACGCACATATGTTACCAAATTTCAGCACTGTGGGGTTTAACTACAAAGTTTAAACTAAAAATAAAAACGGGGTCGAAATGTACTCACAAAACCTCTTATTAGACGTGCCATTTGACCGGATAGTCTCATTTTGAACCCCAATATCTCAACAACCCCCCAACATTTTTAGCTCATTGAGTCACACCAAAATTGTGCCATCACTACCTACCTATATATAAAATTTCACGATGATCGGATAACTTTGAAAGTTATTCTCGGACAAAACAACATACATACATACATACAACGCCGATTTGCCCAAGTTGATTTGGAGATCTGGCTTCACTCGATCAAATTTATAGACAACCACCCAAACCCGGCATAAATATCTGTAGAACATGCAAACATTTGTTCCGCGACGAGAATCGAATCCGCAACCTCTTGCCTCTAAGCCGGCTTTTCGCCTACTGTGCCACGAAGGTCGTCAAAATTACTTACCAGACAGAATTAAACATAAATTAATGACTTCCTCTTTTTCAAGGGCAGAGGCCCGAGTAAACATCAACACATTCTTAAGTGAAGTGGCTACTTACGCATTCGTTTTGTCACTTTTTGCGACAGTTTTTTCACAGAAAACTGTCACTTTGATCAGCCTAAAGCCTCAAGCTCTCCGCTTGTGTGACTTTCGTACCTTGGGGCATTAAAACACCTTTTATCATCAAGCATGCACCCGGTTTTGGTCGCATTGTAAACACCGCAACGAGGCAGCAAAGGTATGCAAACGTATGCCACCCCAGCCAAACGCAAAGGCTGTCCATTCGTACAAATAAACGTACCCTCCGGTAAATTATTTTTATTTATTTTCCATCTCACTGCTGGTTTATGTTTCACGAATTTATCGGAAATGGTTCGGCACTTTTCATGTATTGTAATTTGGCAGACTCTAATGCATAGGCCATATCTGAGTAAATAGCTTTTAGCAATAAGGCCGTTCTTTGTATTTCTAATGTATAACAAAGCACAATTCTATTCTAAAATCAATCCAAGTACTTCAAACCAATCTCTATTTATCTATCTACTATGGTATCTATTTAGCAAAGCTTTGTGTTATAAACGTATCCATAATGCAACATATACACCACACATGCATAAGCGATAGGTAGCCAACACCTATGCAGCCTCGACCGGGAGGCTTTTAGGCGCAATCAAACTTGCAGTTTTAGCTACTGGGTGAAGGTCAATCGTAACTTTGTTAGCGCGGTCGGAAAATTGAAATGGTCGAGATTAATTTGCAATATTTTAGAACGATTCCATTCATTTAAATTACTCTCAGTTTAGTTTGGTGCGTTCAGAATTTGAACGGGTAGAAATAATCTATACAAAAAAAAACGTCAATCAAAGATGAAAGTGCTTTCGTTAATTATGTGGCGTATATCTTTCCCGCGGATTTAGGCTAAACTGAGAGGATAGAATAGTGCTGGACAAACCTAGTCCACCTTAAAACCTATTTTTAAGCTCAGGAAACTGAAAAATAGTATTGTAAGTTTATCTTCTTAGAAAATGCCAACATAGGATATGAACCCGATCACGCCAATACATTTTTGTATGATTGTGTGTGGTGCCCGACCGATTATTAAATCTAATTATACCCACATGAATTATTTTATTACAACTGATCAAGATTTTTGGTAATATGCCTATTGTATATATTTATGTAGAATATAATAGAATGCTGAGTGATGACCGTTTTTGCTCACACAATTTGCAATATAACTTATTCACATTTGTTTAAACTGTAATGTATACTTGTGACGCAAAATAAACGTTTTTCTATTCTTCTATCGAGAAAAAAGTTGGCTATCGCCTGAAAAAAACGTTGTTTCATACCATTGTAGGTAATATTAATAATTGCTAATAATATTAATTGCGGTGTTATCCAGTATAAGTTCAGTCCAATCGATGCTTAGGGAATATACTCGTAATAAAAATAGATAGATGGATAACTCTTGTTACACCAAAAAATACAATAACTAAACCTAGAAAACTTATATTAATACGCGGTGGTGCAATGGGCAGTCTTATCGCTTAAAGCGATCTCTTCCAATCAACTTTTGGATGGACTGAATTAAAAAGAACGTCAGAGGAGGCGGTGTATACTCGTATAGTACATGGGTACACATGAAAAAATAACTGAATGAAGAACTGACGGCCGTTGGGGCAGAAAGGTTTTAGAGTGGAAACCACGTACTGGAATACGCCGTGTAGGACGGCGCCCCTCACTAGATACCAAGACCACCTAAAAAAGTTGCTGAGAGCCGTTGTGTGCAGGTCGCAGAAGTTCGGTTGCTTTGGAAATGTATGGGGGAGCCCTTTGCTCAACAGTGGACGTCCTGTGGTCAGCCATCATCATATCAGTATGATGATGTTGATGATGACACGTGAAATTACTACCCTGGTTCGGCAGTGTGAATCTACATGGTTAGGTATTGGCAAGTCAAATGATGTTCAAGCTGCAGATAAATAGAAGCGATTTGCCGTAGGCATGGGTAGCACGATCCATTTGGAAGGTTGGACATGTTTCGATTTTAAAACAGCTGATTTGGCCTTTCAACTAATGCTGATTTTTTTATAAAGATGTAAGATGATGCTAGGTTTCACTTAATTGTAGTCTTGGTTACTCTTGGCATTTGCGATAAAATCTACAATTTATTTGTCACGTTCAAACACTGTCACGTTGTAACTAATAAATCCTAAAATATAAACTTTTAGATAAACACTGTGACACGAGAATTTTATATATTAGAAGATAATAAGTTACTGAGTTATAATATATATATATATATATATATATGCACTAAAATAATTAATAAAATAATTTTTAATACATATATATATATATATATTATAACTCAGTAACTTATTATCTTCTAATATATAAAATTCTCGTGTCACAGTGTTTGTAACAAAACTCCTCCGAAACGGTTTGACCAATTCTTATGAATTTTTTTGTGTATATTCGGTAGGTCTGAGAATAGGAAGAAAACTATTTTTCATACCCCTGTGTGATAAGGGTGGTCCACCCCAAATTTTTTTTTACGTAATTTTTACGTTAATTTCTTTACGATTTGGCATTAAAAAATACATACTTACAACCATACATTTTCACGCTTCTACCACCAACTCCTATTTTTTAATAGCGATATTGATACTTTAATCATTTTCTAGTTTGAATATAGAGATATGTAGTTGATTATACGTGTACGGGCACAGAAAAGGACATTAAAAAAACGAATTGAACTCAGCTTAGCAACACAAAATTTATTGATTCCAAGGCGGTACGAAGTTCGCGGGGTCAGCTAGTTTCTTTAATATTATTATTTAAAATCATTAATGAATTTTTAACGTCCAAACATAAAAAAGTGGTACAAATGCTCGTACACATATTATAAATAAATTACATTTACAAAGAAAATACATTTATTTGACACACACAGAACATACCACAAAATACTATATGTACTATAATTATATTAGTATAATAAAAGTTGATAAAGAAGTTTATCGTTAGGTGCAGGCCGCATAGGATCAGCTGCTTTAGAAATCTATGGGAGAGGCCTATGAACATAGGCCTCTCCCATAGATTGATATGATGATCATAGTGATGACAGTAGCTGATATGATGATGAAAAAAGTTTACTATACAACTTACCTATAAAGCGACTCGCGCCTTTCGCGATAGTTTCAGTAATCTGACAGCAGAAGGAAATAGAGACGAAACTGAGAAATAATCCTTGGCAACTTTTCTTGATCATGACGCACTTCAACTTCGCATGTTATCACTCACAACAATGACGCCACCATACGTCACGGACCACAGTGTGACTAAGCAGGCCCGATGGTTACCGCTTTAAGGTCGAGAGTACTCGACTCGCGATGGGCGACTGAGCCGGGCCGTAGTAACTATGCGCTGAGCTGTGCCGGGGGTGGGATGTGGACCACTGCGCAGCCTTAGCTGTACATTTTTTATTTTTAAAAACAAGGCCGATGCAGGAATGTTAGTTTTACGTGAGTTTTTATGCGCATATAAAATGATTTAGCACGTAAGATGAGATTTTTGGGTGAGTTCGTGATTCGTTTTCATTTTAGAGTGCCGTTGCCGGAAGGGTGGGAATAAATAACGTATTTATTGCCCCATCTGGCTAGCGTTTCAAATATTTTATTTTGGATGGGAAAGACTAAATGTTACTTAATAAATACCTGCTATAATACCTTTTTTTCCTGTTTCACGACTTACCTTCTTTTAGCAGGAGCAGGATAACTGGTAGATAATGCTATTAGCATTAAGTCCTTCTAGCACTATTCTGTTTTGTGTGAATATATTAAATAAATAAAAATAGCATAGCAACTAGAAGGTTACAGTCATCGACCAGTTGTTTAACAATTTATGATTTTAAAGTCATAACTTCCGAGAGAGAACCAGGAAAATGGACAAAAATAAAGAAGCAAATGTTTATCAAGTGAATCGAGTAAATATCGAATGTATTATTGCCTGTAAAACTGTGATTTATAGCTGTGTTGGGATTTATTTCAATTCATGTTGCTGACTGGATCTACAGTCGCATGAACAAGACAAGCCTCAGCAATTTTTCCACAAATTGGCACTGAATGTAGGCTGTGGCAGGCAATGAATAAAACTGTCTCTTTACAAGCGAACACTTGCCAGCAGATGTTGTGAGGTATACATAAGATAACTAACTTTTTGTTTACGACTCTGACGGAACTTCGTAGAGTTAAGAGTGGTGTACACTTCGCCACAATTAAGAATTGCCTCTGAAGATGCTCCAAGTTCGGGTTGTTCGTTGATATGAAAACTTGGGGAATCGAATTGAGGCTTCCCTGTACAGTCAGATAAAAGATAAATCATATTCTTGTAAAGATTGGGGTTTTAATAATAAAAATATTCATTATTAATACCTTAAATATTCGCATACCATATTGGTTGAATATGTGAAATAGATAAAAAAAAATATTTCAAAAAATATACACGCAATACGTGCGGGTCAAAATTTTTAATTTAATAAGTGCTGTTTACTGATTTTGTTATAATGGGGTCTCGTCGCTTAACTTTTCATCTAACTGTACTAGTGTACAATCAACGACAGAAGTACTTTCCTAAGTTTTTACCTGCAGTGTTGAACTGTTTTGCGCGAAATCGGAGTTTTTGAGAGTTTTACAGTCACTTCTAGTCTCCTATAAAGTTAACGGGGGCAGTTTATTAATCGTATAGTTTATATTTTTTAAATATAATAAAATGAATATGTACTACATATTTATATGTAACCCCAAATTAATTAGTGTTTAATTAGGTGGGGTATAGATTTATACACTTCCGGAATGCAGGCTAATTAGTAACCTTCTCATAATGTAAGGGATTAATTAGAGAAGTCAATAATTTTCGCGAATTTTTTATCTCACGTTTTTACGTTTAGTTCATCTAAACATAAAAACGTGGGATACATGATTTGTAATAAAAATTTTAGATAAAAAATGTATATTTTGGTAAATCAAACTTTTTAGAAATTATCCCGGTACATGGGTATTCGACGACCTCCGCGGTGCAGTGGGCGAATAGCGGGCTGAGACGCAGGAGGACGTATTTACAAAAAAAATGTATAAAAGTATTCCATCAGTTATCTGGTTCCCATAGTACAAGCTCTGCTTAGTCTGGGGCTACAAGGCGCTGTGTGAAATGTCCAGCAATATTTTATTTGTATTTATTTATTTATAGTTTTTTAAATCGTTAAATATATACGGGGGTTATCAATAATCGCTGTTATCTATATATATTAGTTATATCTTTATATATATATAATTCTACTGTACGTGTGTATGTCACTGAACTCCTAAACGGCTGGAACGATTTGAATGACTTTTTTTGTATGTGTTTGTGTAGGTCCATGGATGGTTTAGATTCACAATTGGACCCGATAGGTGGCGCTGTTGTCGAGATCCAGAAAATTGCGGACGAAGTCGCGGGCATACAACTGGTTATATATAAAGTTACAAATCGATTTTCGAATAAAATGCGTAAAACAGTGAGTAAAACAGTTGCTATATGTCACTCGCTTACTCAATGTGACTCAATGGGAAGAAGACGATCCATCGAATTACTTATGTCACTGACTGTACATAGTTTACTATGCTTATATTTTCTATGTCAACGAATATAGGGAATTTCCTATACACTATTGTTTATTCTGTGTAAGTAACTTCCTAGTTTGGATCGCTCAATTGGCGAAGTTACTCAAGTTTACATAGGGTTTAGGGTAAGGGTTTACAATAACAAATTATTACGGTTAATTGTACAGATATATGATGGCGCTTCAAATAATTAGTATAATTATTTAAAACTGATTTGTTGGTTTATCGATGTTTATGATGTACTTCCGGTGATTAATTTGCTGTTATTATTTAAAATAAGACTCGCAAAAATAATGAGTTAATTCATAATTCATAAATTAATTAGTATTTTATTTTTTCAGTGTTTTGCGAAGACGGAAAATTCTAAGATTTTTAAAACCATATAAAAATCTTTCAAGCCAGACGAGACCCGCAACCTTTCTTTTGGTGATTATGCGCGACCAATTGTGCTACGGGATCTTGTCACGTCAGGCTTGAAAGTTTTTGATATGGTTTTTAAATATCTTATGAATGATTTAGTTTGAGTTTACATAAATATTTTGTAACTTATCGATGTAATTGTAATTATATTATTAATATTTAAATCAATCGTTGGAGTTTGTATGTTTGTAAGCTATGCTCTCTGTTCTTAAATGTATGACTTTATTTATATTAGCTTCTTTTATATCAGTTAATATATTCACCACACTCGTTCTGCCATAATTTTAGTTTAGTCCTATAATCTTAAGTCCATAATACCAGCGCTACAGTAGCTATACGTTACAATGGCACTCCGCTGAGTGACAACCTATTTTGTTGTCTTATATTTTGGAATAAATATAACTGTTGCATTGTTAGAATTTCAAATTCAAACAAAATAAATATTTTTGTATTTGTATTTAACTGTACTCCTAGCTATATACAACTTTATTCAGAAAACTTTCGTGATTGTTTCGAATTGAATCAAAACATTGTCGGTCGAAACACTGATAAGAAGGTACGTGATCAATCCCGTATATATACACAACTGGTTTGATTGAGAGTGATCGAGCGAAGCGAGATTTCTAAATCAAATTGGGCAAATCGGCGTTGTATGTACGAAGCGTTTATATGAAATTTGGTATATAGGTAGGTAGTGATGGCACAATTCTGGTGTGACTAAATAAGCTAAAAATGTGTGTGGGGGTGGGGAGGTTGAAATATTAGGGGAGGGGTAAAAAAACCAAAATGGGAATATCCAGTCAACTGGCACGTTTAATAAAAGTTCTTTGTAAGTATATGTCAACCCGGTTTTTATTTTTAATTTAATCCTTGTAGTTTTTAAGTTATTTGCCATAATACGAGTAAAAACTGAAGTGCTGAAATTTGGCATGCGTGTAGCTTTAGTGACACAAATATAGACAAAAGGAAATCCAGAATAACTGCTATTTCTACCTCAGTAAAGGAAAACCAATTACCATAAACTCCCGGTACCTGTAATTTGCATGAAACTGTAGGTCAAGTAATTTGGTTATGTGTTTCATGGCACTATTTTGATGGTCAAAGCTTCCTATTTTTTTTTTTGTTTTTATGGAAGACTTGCGAGATCTCAGTTCGGGGAGAACGACTAGTTTTCTATAGTTTGTTTTTATTATCGCCTTTCATAACGACCAAAGCAAGTCGATACCGTTTGATACTGAAATGCAAATTTTGGTGTCCACAAGCTTTTGCCAAAGAAATTTGAAAAAAGAAAACAACTACTTTCATTTCAAAGGAACGGATTTTTATCAAAGCAAATGAACAAACAAGTCTTTGCGCCCCTTTTTGGTCCAATTTAAAAATAACCCCATACATCGGATTGGTCTCCGCTCTTATAAATAAGGAATAGGTACCTAAGTTTAACACATCGCATCGAAGACATTGCTTCTAAGCGATAAGACCGCCCATTGTACTTGTTGCTTTGTGAATTTTTATTTTTATGTCAGTTTCTTTTCAAGTGTACAATAAAGTATTTTCATTCATTCATTCATCGCATCGTAAGAATACAGCCAGGGGATTAGAAAGAAGGTCAGAAGTGAACAGAAAAGCCAATTCACTTTCAAAGCACCCTCAGGCGAGTGAAATCATTCAAGACTTGACTGTATATGTTCACAAGATTTGTTTTTCATCTTCTGTTTAATATTTTAATTCATAATTATATTGATATTTGTTACGGGTCTGGTTGTTTCTCTATATATTATAAGTATGTATTTACAAAAAAATGTATATTGTAATTACATACTTATAATATATAGAGAAACAACCAGACCCGGAACAAATATCTGTAGATCATGCAAACATTGGTTCCGCGGCGGGAATCGAACCCGCTACCTCCTGCGTCTCAGCCGGCTATTCGCCCACTGCACCACGGAGTATACCTAGTAAATAAGCACGGATTCATGTAAATTTTGTTAATGAGCCTAATATATGAATTAAATTTGACGACCTCCGTGATTCCCGCCGCGGAACAAATGTGTGTATGATCTATAAAGATATTTGTTCAGGGTCTGGTTGTTTTTCTATATGTATATTGTAAGTATGTATTTACAAAAAAAGTATATAAGTATTCTATCAGTTATCTGGTTCCCATAGTACAAGTTCTGCTTAGTTTGGGGCTAGATAGCGCTGTATGAAATATCCAGCAATATTTATTATTAAATTAAATTAAAAACTTTTTTATGGTGATAGTCACGTGCTTGACCATAACCTCACCTGATGGCAAGTGATGGTGTAGTCAAAGATGGAGCACGCTTGCCTAAAAAGAACACGTTCACTCTGGACCTGAAAACTCTGAGATTATACTGGTCCAGAAAAAACATACGCCGGAAGTGAGTTCTACTGCTTACTCGTGCTAACAAGGAAAGTTGAAGCTGATCGTTTGGTACGGCAAGGTAGTATGCCGACCAGGTATGGATGGTACTTTTCATTATTGAACTGGCATTTTCATCAAATTTATAAAAGATATTACCTTTATTATGCGCACCGCCAAGGAGTGGAACGTCTTACCTGAGTCTGAGTTTCCTGATAACTACAACCTAAGGGTTTTCAAGTCGCGAGTGAATAGGTTTCTTCTAGGCAAGCGTGTACCATTATAGACTGCATCATCGCTTACCATCAGGCGAGATCATGGACAAACGCTGGCCTATAATTTAATTTTTAAAAAAAGATAAGATGTTGGTATTATTTGTTATATAACATACGTAATATTAACATATCTCTTAAAAAATACAAATAACAGTTGGATCATCTAAAGACCTATACATAGATAACTCAACTTCTCCACACTCAACTACCTGGTAAAGTATCCCCAAGACAATGGATGCATTGCCCCGCTGAATTGCATGCGTTGACTCAGATAAGCTCTCGGAACACACGTCGCATAGAAGATAAGATATTCATCAGACGTAAAAGGTTGGATTCAATTCCCACCTCGGGGCAAATGTTTACATGATTTGCAAATATTTAGACTGGGTGTGGGTGTTTCCGGTACTTGAATATTAATGTGGGGTCAGGTCTTTGGCAACTATAAATAAATAAATATTGCTGGACATTTCACACAGCGCTATCTAGCCCCAACCTAAGCAGAGCTTGTACTATAGGAACCAGATAACTGATAGAAAACATATGTATATACTTTGTTTTTTGTAAATAGGTACATACTTATAATATATAGAAAAACAACCTGACCCGGAACAAATACCTGTAGATCATGCAAGCATTTGTTCCGCGGCGGGAATCGAACCCACTACCTCCTGCGTCTCAGCCGGCTGTTCGTCCACTGTGCCACGGAGGCCGTCAAACTATGGATATGGATGGGTATTATTTGTTATTAAACTATTAAATCTCAGGTTGTTTGGAGCCTTTGAGTGCAGGCCGTAGATGGTTGGTCGCTCTGGATATCTATGGGAGAGACCTATGTTCAGATATTATGATGATGATTCAATGGTTGCCTGAAGAGATCGCTTTAAGCGATAATACCACCCTTTGGTCCACCACGTATCAGTCAAAGTTTTCTGGGTTAAGTTATTGAAATTTGGTGTAACAATAAAGCGTTATCTGTTTATCGAAATATTTTCAAATTTCTACTCTGTTACTATATTTATCTAGATCACTATATATAGACTCATACTATATAGACTCAGGCTATATTGTTATTAGCCAAACAAAATGTCAGTTTTGCTACTATTTTGATATTGTAAAGCGCAAAGCTGTTTAATATCTATACCATTATAGGACCAGACAGCTTTGTCTCAATATATCTTAAATCCAATCCGTCTAGAAAGTTTGGCTATTTTCATTCATGCAATATACCTACTCGTAACAGGCGATGTGGCTGTAGAATTCTAATAGACCTTACGTAACCTCTGCAGCGTTAAATTTATAAGAGTCGCCTGTAGCGGTTTGCATTCCATTTGTTAGTTTCTGTCCTCTCGTACCTACCTTTCTAAACTACCTTCTTTATGTAAAATAAATCTATACATTTTCTTACCCACTGCTCGGTAAACGTCGTTCACACATCTTGCGGCTACTCAAACAAATCGAAATTGAAATAATTAATTGAAATATGTACAAATAACTTTAGGTAAAACTTGGAAAAGAACAGCAAGAGATAGAGAGGATTGGAAAAAGTTGGGGGAGGCCTTTGCCGAAAAATGGTAAACGAACATAGTTGTCGAAGTCGATAAAATCTAATTAGAATTAAGTATAAGTTCAATGTACTAAACAAAGTGTCTTAATGAAAGGATAAAACAATAATACAAATAAGTAGGTAACTGATTTCTTTTAATTCTAAATAGTCAGCGTTTGATCACTACAACACCTGGTGGTAAGTGATAAAGTGTTTTATATATAAGATAAGTGGTTTATGATGGAGGTGGCTAACCTGGGCCCGTAGCCAAATTACATTCGCCACGAATCTATTCGACTTCTACATACATTTGTTGTCGCTGAATCACGTGGTATTTCTATAGCATGTGTCAAATCCCATACATTTTCGGACGTATCGACTAGCGTCATCGCTTATCGACTGTAACTTGGCTAAGCCCTCTGGAAACAATCTGTTTTCTCTGGACTTTAAGCCTTTAAGATTTAATGATGCGAAAAACATAGTAAAGTAAAGAATATTTATTTTGCACCATAAGGGTAATGTCGATTTCACGTTTGACAGCGCTGAAATGGTTCATCAATTCTTAAAAAAATATTGAAATGAGAAGGCCGTCGGTAATTTTAGAGATGTCAAATTTAGTCTAGACAAGTTGGTTGACAAAATTAGTGTCAGCCCACCTTTTATCTTCATTAACGTACATGTTGGCGTTTTGCCAAAATGCATCAACCCAATCGCGTCCCGTTAAAATCGGCTCGCAAGATTATAACGTCAAAGTCATTAAAAATACTTTAAAACTACTTTTAATACGTACCCCTTCGCGTGGAGTAGGAGGAGAGGGGGGTGTAGAGAGATTTTTATCTGCATTTAAATATAATGTTCAGAAAAAAATACAAAATATCAGGGGGGAGAGGGGGCTGTAGAGACTTATACGTGCATTTAAATATAAAGTTCTGAAAAAAATACAAAATACCAGGGGGTGGGGGGGGGGGGGGGGGGGTATTGAAAAGCTGCTAAAACTCACTTGATTAATAGACAACCTATGAGGTTTACATCATCACCAATACAGAAATCAAAAGCTCAAAGCTCAAAATTTGCTTTATAGTGTCCATTTTTGTAGTACACGTGTGTGTCTTCACTGTGCTCGTGCAACACGCATTTGCCCATTTTTGAAAGTACAAACTAACTTAAAAGCCAACTTATATAAAACATATAGGTAGAGTATTATTTCACACTCACTTCCTTCTATAAAGCTTATAAAAAATACAGCAACCTACTGAATATCCTTTTAGCAAGGTAGGCACTGCTTAAAGCTTACTGGATTTCCGTTTCTCGTAAAAATCTATACGAAACATATTTTCAGTGGAAATCATAAATCCGTTGTTTACGTATCTTGTTACAAATATCAAACACATTTTATGGTGCTCGTAGCAATGAGAAGTGTAAAATAATAAGAAAAATAGCCAACTACAAAGGAATTTTCTTAGTGTAATCGAATCAGGAACTTTTTGGTATAAAAATTTTACTAATTCGGATTAAACTTTTCGCGTCTTGGATGAGTCAAAGGATATAGTTAATTTGATATCTTTAAAACAATGACCTATGTCAAATCTAAGTAAGTTATGTAGTAGCATTGCAAGGATTAACCACCATACTAATAAACTCGTATTATGAATGAATGAATGAATAAAATTGCTTTAATATAACAAGCTGTTACTTACAAGTTAGATGCAACAAAATAAGAAACACGTTTTTTTGTCTATGTCTTTGTTTACTGGCATTTCCAACTGCTTCGAGATCTGGTTAGATCAATGCTTGGGGCTACTTTCTTTTGGTCTTTTGCCCTCTATTTTGACACAATGAATCCCTCAAAATTATCGGTATTTTTGCGGGCAATGTGGCCAAAGTATTTAATGATTTTGATGATATATATATTTAAGAGCGTCAATTCGATTCGACAGCTGTTGAATTGTGAATTCTTTAGTGATTAATAATAGTATAGGCAGGCACTCTTTCTTCATTGTTTTTCCTTCTCTATAAGGACATCCAAGTCTACTAGTAAATTTAAAACAAAAGTACACACCCATTACCTGTCTCTGTATTGAAGTTGTAACTGCTTGTTAATTCATCATAACCATTCTTAAGTTTGTTTAAATTAAATTTGTGTTATTATTATTATTTTAGGTTTATAGTATGTAGGTATACTTTTAATAATATGTAGATACACCGCCGTCATGTGATCAATTATTATTCTGTCCATACAAAGGTTGTCTGGAAGAGATCACTTTTAGCGATAAGACCGCCCATTGTACTAAATCTATTTGTAAAAATTATGTTCTGTATTTTATTTTGGAGTACAATAAAGAGTTATCTTGTATCTGTAATGTGAGATGTCGATTAGTTGTTATCATTTTCAATTTCTAGTATTGTTGTTTAAGCGTGAAAACCTGTTATTAGCTGTCTGCGAAATAATCTGTTTTAAGTATAAGTTATAGCAGCGTTTTTTTCCTACAAATAAATTAAATTAAAAGATTCTGGTTCTATCAATGGTCCGGTTTCAGAGCCATAACGAAATATGGAAAGATATACACTCTCTGATCTATAATACTCACTGAGCTCCTGACCGTGCTCTATCATTAGTGCATTGTACCCGCCAAAAACCTCCCACAAACATTTCTTGTACTTTTTATACCTCACAGGTCACAGTTGCAACTGAAATGTTAATTAAATTAAACTTCTCAGAAAAAAAAGGAAAGCAAAGTTTGTTCCCGACGACATTATTTATTTTACAGAGCAAACTAAAAGCTCCATAATCTTGTTATCTAGAAACAAATAAAGTTTGCAATAATCGCTGATCCAAGTCGTTAGCAGTCTGAGCTTTGCCCCGAGGCTGGCATAAATGCAATTCATTGCAATAATGTGCGGCTCTCAGCCAATATAAAACTGCATTCTAATGTCAGAAAATCTGAAATAACCTATTATGGGAAAACAGTGAGACATTAGTATTTTTCAAACTTACGCGACACTGTACGTAATTATTGATTAAAACGGGTATTTATCGTGTATGTACCTTTTTTATTTGTTATCCCGACGTTTCGGCTGTGTTGCAACAGCCAACGTGACCACGACTGTTGCAACACAGCCGAAACGTCGGGATAACAAATAAAAAAGGTATATAGTGAGACATTATACACAGGAGATTTCGAATTAGTCGACTGGTCTTACCCGTTGCTTAGATTATATTATAAAGTACTTGGACGATTATAGCACCTAAACATCAAGACATTTAGGGGTGGCAATGGTGTGTCATAAAAATGCACCATTCAGATAAATAATAGTGAGATAACAAAAATAAATGCAAATTTTTATTATATCCTTTTTTGTGCACTACCCTATTTTTATCCGCAATACACAAAGGTTGTCTGGGATGTTTAGCGTTAAGTTCGCCTTTGCACTATTTATAGAAGTGGAATAAATTATTTTAAAGCAATCAATCAACCAATGAAATAAAAACTAAAATACCTGAACAAAAGAACAATATTCAAGCGAGAACATGAGCATTCTTTTTCGAACTTTTAGTGTAAACGAAAGATCGTTCTTAGCGTTTACACCAAAATATCAACAAGAACCAAGAACTAGAATTCTTGCAGGATAGATGGTTAGATCAGCCGAACGAATGCTCATGAGTATATATTGACAAGAACACAAGAACACTTTGAAGATACCGCTCCGGAGATCGAGCACATTCAAACACGCAAGAATGCTCTAAGCTACTGTTCGCATGCTCTAGTACCGTTTACATCAAGCGAGCGAGCATTCTTAGAATATTCCATAGGATCTTTGGGAACGCAAACAAAAAAACGAAAGAATGCTCTACATCTATTTACACTAAAACAATTTCATAGAGTGGGAATAGAATCTGATGTAAATCGGCCTTTAGAAAAACTTGCACAAAACCAAAATTATTTGCGGTACGAACAGAAAACGAAATGATTAATGCTCCGTTTTTCCAATCTTCACCGGAACTCTAATTAAATCATCAGGTGGTTAAATTTACAAGTCGCTTTCCAATTAAACTTTACCGGTGCATTTTCTACGCCGCATTAAACAATAATAAAGTGGAAAGTTTCCTGTTTATACTGGGAAAGTAATTTAATTTCTCGTTAGATGGACCGTATCGTAATTAATTTTATAAAACACGTGCAGATTTTGGAACAAAAAAACAATACAAAATGATTGGCAAAGGAGATGGGACATTTTAGTTTGGGTCTGGCACTCTTACGTATCACTTTGAAAATACTATATCACCTAATAAGGTGTACCTATAAGTGTGTCTCCGTATCTGTGAAGCGTGGCAAATTGAGTCTTCCTCCTTGCAGAATAAAGGATTAATTTGTAGGTTCCTCGTTTTATACACAAATGGCTTTGCAAATATTCAAACTAACTCGTAGTTCTGCAGTCACCAGTGCAGTGTAACCTTTAATTCTAGTTCGGGAAATGGCGGGAACAAGGGAACAAAGTGTCAACAAAGGCGAGCGCCTGATTGCAGTTTTTGCTAGTTAGGAACCGCAAACTCCTCTCACCCCTCCCTCTTTGTTTCTCCTTTCTTCAATGGTGCAGTTTGTCGAGGAAATTAATAATTAAATTTATTTTGTATTTTGTTGCTAATAAATTTAATAAAAATTTGCTAGTGCTTGCTTGCATATAAAACAGTGACAAACAAATTTTAAATTATATTTCCTAAGACGACGTAGAATAGACTCTAGTCACCTATTTAAATGATTATGTAATAAAAGATACGAAAACTAAACTGAACTCTCAGAAAAAAGGTTCCAACGATACTTAGTAGGTACAGAAGAATGAAGAAATCGTTGTAAACATACTTTGCAATAAGTATTTCATTCAGTTTCGTGTCCCAAACCCACATTTTCTGATCAATCATCAATTTGTCACAAAACGTCCGACCCAACATTGTTTACACGAAATACCGCCAATCCAAATAAAATGGGCAATAACTGGCTTGTGGCCTCCGATCGACAGTTTGCCTAGCGAATCAACAGAATACCTGATATTTAGGTCAAACTGGGGCAGACAGGTTAAATAATTGAAATCACTAGGCGGGTATTGTGTGACCTGGACCCACTGGGCCCAGAATGGCTCGGATTTGTTACATTTCCTTTATGTGCCAACTTTAAATTAGGTTTATTTAGAGCTTTTGTTAGATCTTAGTATAAAGTGTTGAAGAGAGGGAGAGAGAGATATTGACTTTTATTTTAAGTAATAATTGGTATCTCTAGTAATATATATAATAATGTTAGCCATTTTTAGGGTTCCGTACCTCAAAAGAAAAAAAAAACAGAACCCTTATAGGATCACTTTGTTGTCCGTCTGTATGTCTGTATGTTAAGACCCTTTATCACGTAATCAATCATCGAGGTTAAGAAACGGTATGCGCGGTCATAATTGTCTGGGCGACAAATATTTTTGTAGATTTTTTAAACTTTTACCGTAGTACGGAACCCTCGGTGCACGAGTCGGACTCGCACTTGTCCATTTTTTTTTAATTTTAAATTGAGATTAATTTTGCTGTTTTTTGTATGAACACTATATGAACTGTTTACAAACTCAACTACATATATAAGTTGGTCCATTACTGCTCGTAAACTAGCAGTATACTTAGCTCTGATATTATTTTTACAACTACAATATTATATTATATGGTGACTGCCTCCGTGGCGCAGTGGGCGTATAGCCGGCTGAGACGCAGGAGGTAGCGGGTTCGATTCCCGCCGCGGAACAAATGTTCGCATATTCATTCCGTGTCTGGGTGTTTTTCTATATATTATAAGTATGTATTTACAAAAAAAGTATATAAGTATTCTATCAGTTATCTGGTTCCCATAGTACAAGCTCTGCTTAGTTTGGGGCTAGATAGCGCTGTGTGAAATGTCCAGCGATATTTATTTATTTATATATACCAGTATTATATTATATAGTATATACTTTTTAGGTATCCAACAAAAGCTGTTTGGCTGGGATTATGAAAATTACCACCTAAAAGACGATTCGTAAAGATAAAGATATTTCGTAAACAGTTTCTTGAATTAAACCTTATTAAACATTATCTACAAAAATATACAAAATTATGAGATTGAGATTGACATTCAAACTTAGTAGTGACCCATAACGTTTATTGTGACTTTTTACAAAATTAGGCTCAGCTGTATAATTTATTTTCATAACTCTCAATGTTTTTATTACGAAAATCGTCTAAACTCTTCTTTCATTTCCTTAATTTAATTCTACTTCTCAAGTTAACCTGAATAGCTTCACATAACAAAGTTGGTACCATTGTTACAAAGTAGGTATTTGTTTATTCGCAAAGGTACACAAGAGAGCCACATTTTGTATTGTTTATTTGCTGTGTATATACTGTATTAAAGGTAAGTTTGTTCGACGTAACCAAGGTTAATTCAAACAAACGATTGAGACGCATGAATGGTATGATTGAAGGTATGGTCTAGTCAGCACTATCTTTCTTTTTAAATCAATGTATGTTACGTTGATTTAGAAAGAAAGATAGAAAAACCACTAACACAAAAAACATATACGTACAGTACAAAAATTTGAATAACATACTTTTAATTGATATTTTAATAATTTTTTTTTTATTTCTCCTAAAAAACTTGGGCAAATCGGCGTTGTACGTATGTATGTATGTTTGTTTGTCCGAGGATAACTTTCGTAGCGTTTATCCGATGATCATGAAATTTGGTATATAGGAGGTAGTGGAGGCATAATTTCGGTGTGATTCAATGAGCTAAAAATAATGAGGGGTTGTTGAGATATTGGAGTTCCAGAGGGGTAAAAAAAATGAAAATGAGACTATTAGGTCAAGTGGGACGTCAAATGAAAGGTCTTTATTAGTTCATTTGAACCCCGTTTTTATTGTGTGTATGTAGTTTAATTTTTGTAGTTTTTGAGTTATTAGCCATAATAAAAACAAAACTTTAGAAAAATTCACAGGGTACACCAGTGACCCCACAATGCTGAAAGTTGGTATTCGTGTAGCTTTAGTGACAAAAATATAGGCAAAAGTCTGAAATCCAGAAAAACTGCCATTTGTATCCCAAAAAAATATAACCAATTAACAAGAACCCCCGTTACATCTACCACCTATCTGGTCGCCTGAATACTTATCAAATCAGAAAAATGCTCTACTAAGCCAAAGCTGATACCCTCACCTGATGGTAAGTGATGGTGTGATTGAAGATGGAGCACGCTTGCCTAAAAACAACTTGTTTACACTGGACCTGAAGACTCCGAGATTATACAGGTCCGGAAAAACATACGCCGGAAGTGAGTTCCACTCCTTACTCATGCTAACAAGAAAAGTTGAAGCAAATCGTTTAGTACGGCAAGGTGGTATGCTGAATGGGTGGTACCTTTCGGTACGTCTGCTTGTCTGGTGGTGGAAGGAAGGATAAGGTCATGAAGATCTTGCGCACATTCACCAAAATTTAATTTGAAAAAAATGAAAGTCTGGCTACTCGGCGTCTGTGCTCTAGACTTTGTAAATTGGCTGTTCTATCTATTCTCTGTTTATAGTAAATATAAGTCCAGTCTAGTCGGTAATAAATTCCTTTTCCCTCCATTTTATTTACACGTCAAAAACAAACAACAGTTGTTGTAGCGAGCAAGGTGCATAAAATGTCAACCTTGTTGCATTTTTATTGGACACAACATTTTGTCTAAAATGCTAAAACAATTTTTCTGGCACTATGTTGGTATGAACGCGGTGAGAATAATACATTTTAATTTATTTTTTATTTGAATTGTTCGCACTCTAATGATGCCTTTGCAAATAAATGTGATGATTGGATTTATTGCTACTATAAAAATAAAAATAAGCTACAATAAAAATTGGACATACAAGTATTCGTTTTTTAGGGTTCCATACCTCAAAATGTAAAAAATGGAACCCTTATAAAATCACTTTCTTGTCCGTCTGTCCGTGTGTCACTGCCGATTTTCCCAGGAACGGGTGGACCTAGCAAATTGAAATTTATACCCGATATGAGCTCTATAATCCCTATTAGGTGTATACAAATTAAGGGCCACAGTCAACACGGTAAAAAGATATGGGCAAATTTAGATTTTCGCGAAAACTTGTAAGGACCAAAATTTACCTTAATTTTCAACGTGTTTTATTTTTCGGAATTTTCCCTTTACTTGTGCTGCTTTCCTTGCTTTCAAACAAAATTGACAATTCTAAGTCAACCGGAAGTACCCTATAGGTTTTGGGCCGAAAACCTATATGATAGTTCCCGTTGACCTAGAATCACGAAGTTTGGCAAAAAGTAAGGTCTTAATAAAGGAAACATTCCAAAAAATAAAAAAGTTGAAAATTAAAGAGTGTCCCCATACATAAATATATAGTTGACACCAATTAAGATAGTCCTCTGAGTTGTATGGGCGCTCATACAATGTAGAGGACAATGGGTAGGTACGGAACCCTCGGCGTACGATTTCGACTCGCACTTGACCGTTTTTTTTAATAAACTTTTAGAAATCAACAATATGAGTAAAACAGGTAGGTATCTGTTTTACTTGTATTAGTACGTACTATTTGTACCTAGTATTCGTTTCAAAATAATTGCAACTACGATTAATTGTTATAATCTCTATAACTCTACATTTTTGATATCTATTACATACTGGAAAATTTAAACGCGCTTTATCTTTATCACCTTTTACCAAATTACGGTTTGATTTATGAAACTAAAATTGAAAATATTACGAGCTAGTGATAATGCTACCTACGTCCATTGCTAAATGAATACCTCAATCTATTAAAATTGCAAACTATGAAACCGGCAAGTTAAGCGACACTGCGATTTGAGACGAACTTTCACTGTAGTTATAATAGAATATATATCTGTATTCTTCTGCTCAAATTGACTCGTCTTAAATTGACTCGTTTTAAATTGACTCATCTTAAATTGACTCGTCTTAAATTGACTCATCTTAAATTGACTCGTCTTAAATTAACTCATCTTAAATTGACTCGTCTTAAGTTGACTCGTCTTAACATGACTCGTCTTAAATTGACTCATCTTAAATTGACTCGTCTTAAATTGACTCATCTTAAATTGACTCGTCTTAAGTTGACTCGTCTTAACGTGACTCGTCTTAAATTGACTCATCTTAAATTGACTCGTCTTAAGTTGACTCGTCTTAACGTGACTCGTCTTAAATTGACTTGTCTTTTTTAACCCCCGACGCATAAAGAGGGGTGTTACAAGTTTGAAATTTTTACAAAAAATTGACATTAATTAATTATTTTTGACATTTACTTGTAATTTTATTACGAATTTCACTTGTTTAAATAATTGATGTGCTTAATAATAATATGAAGTGTTTAATTTACATTGTATTGTAATTAGTATATTTGGCCATGGCCGTACTAGTTACACAAATAAACAATCTGCTGTCTGTGGCATCGGTAGTTCTCAAACTGATGGACCAATTCTGACCAGGTTTTTTTTATAGAAAGCTAGTTTAATTTGGATGGTTGTTAGATATGTCAGTTTTGAACCCATGGGGGAGTTAAAAACTAACTTATCTAATCAAAAAGAGGGGGTGGGATAATTTTTTTTTTGTAAAATTTTACCTGTTAGTCTGCTGCAATAATGAAACTGAGTTCAGGTCGTTATTACCACTATTCATCGTCTTCTAACGAGTAAACCCTCTCACAATTTTAGAATAGACTAATCTATTGTAAACCTGTATAGTATTCTGATTTACCAATTTACTACCTATAATTTATTATGAATGGAATTCCTATGTAAAATAATTAATAGTGAACTAATTGTTAATAATCTACCTGAATGCATGTATCAATGAATTTGAGTCAAATAAATACATACAATATACTTATACACTTATACACTTTATCACAAAATACTTATACAGCAAGGTTAACAAAAGACAAAAGACATAAGTCTCTTTTTGTTTATTTCATTATTTGAGTCCTGCCTGACGTAGAAAACTATACTAAAGAGATGAAATAGTGTCAGAGATGCTTTAAGATATAGAATTAAAGAGTAATAGCAAAGTCTTAACTCTGGGTGTAGTAATTTTGTGGTAAAACGCTACAGACTTACAATGTCTACCTTAAATAATAAAATTAACATGTAAAGTTTACTACGGGGTGAATTCGTATATAGTAGACAAATGAGGAACGGCTCTGCCCGTAATTCAGAGCAGCTATAATGTACCTACACACGATGAAGATGTAGAAAATCATAGAATAATTGGTACACGTCTGTGTAAACGAAACAATTATAAAAAACAGTCCCTAGGTACAATTATCGAACGCTATTTTGGTACCCAGGATCAAAATATATTTGCAATCCTGATTTTCAACCTTTTTATTTTAATCAAACACATACATTCCCACACATTGCGGTGGCGGCGTATTTAGACTCATAAATTATATATACAATTAAAGCAATCTTTTTCTCTACCCGATGAAATATGGTTGCCTATTTAAAAGTGCCTGGAAGTTCACACACACTCTGTTCACCAGGGCCCGTAGCTAAATTACATTCGCTCCGAATCGATTCGATTTCTACATACAATTGTTGTCGATATATCACATGATATTTCCATACCATGTGTCAAATCCCATACATTTTCGGACTTATCGACTAGCGTCATCGTTAATCGAATGTAACTTGGCTAAGCCTTCTCATCCTGGTTATTCGTTTAACTTTGTGCTAGCGTAATATATGTATGTTGTTTACATTCATACTTTATTATGTAAATAGATCGTAGAGTACTCAAATCGTTCGCAAACACAAATATTTCATGTCTGAACAATTTGTTCGATGATATTTAGATGGCGTTACAGCCGCGCCGTCAGGTCGTACGTCAGAGTCCGATCGAAGGTGTCGGTCGGATTTCTACCTTCCAGATAGATATAACTTAGATGCTATACATATGTACACCGTCTATACACTAATGCCTACTACAAGTAATCATCTAAGGTGTTTATATGGGCAATCATGCACAAAATAAACCTCTAAATTATAATCGAGATTGTATATTTTAAGAATGGAAAAATGATATCTCTGATGTATGAATGTAACGGCTTGGACCTAGGGCTTGCAGTATCGGTCCGGTTTCAAGATTTCTACGAGTACACTGAAAAAACGAATTGGTTGAATTCCATAAGGTTGATTCCATTTAAGTTGCATTAATTTAATATTATGTTTAAACAACTATTATAGTACATTTATTTCTACAAAAATTAAATTGTTAAAAATTAATAGGTTAAACCAACCACTAAAAGAGGTTATTACAACACAACATTTTTGGTATATGCGAATCTAAGTAAGTCTAACTGATAATTTAGTAAAAGTCAACATATGTTAACGAAGTTGAGTCCACAAAATAACTAAGTTAAATATATATAATCAGGTCAAATTTACATTTATAGTTCAACTATTTTTATTTTGTTAATTCAACAAATCATGTCGGTAGGTGCAAAAATCAACCTAAAATATAGGTTGAAAAAAGGTTAAAACAACTTATTATTTCTTTCAGTGTATTTCCCGGTACTGGAGCATGGTCGATACGAGGAATCCCGGTTCTCCCGGTTCCCAGTGGCAGAAATTGTTTTTCACCTGCCTAAGTACCTATAATATTAAGTAAAAAAAAACAAGTTTAAATAATTTAGTTGTCATTCTGAAATCGAAGATCCTATCCTAATCGTAGTTGATCAAGCAAATCGAGATCTCCAATTATCTTGGACGAATCGGCGTTGCATGTATGTTTGTTTGTCCGAGCATAACTTACTTAGCTTTGTTAGCATAACAAGTAACTTTCGATAACTTTTGCGTTCTGGTTTAAGACATTTATTTTCATAAGAATTTACAATTCACTTAAATGAGAACTTATTGTAACGAAAACACATTGACATATAATAATCGCATACGCGAGCATGCTACATATAACTAAAAATAAACATGTATACATACTTAATATTACCTAACAATTAACAGAATAGAATAACAAAAACATTTACGAACGAAAAACAGCACAGTGGTAACTTTGCCTTGATCCGATCTTCGTGAAATTTGGTGTATAAAGTTGGTAGTGATAGCACAATCCTGATGTGACTAAATGAGCTAATAGAATGGAGGCCTTAAAAGGAAGAAGTTACAAAAATATATATCGTGAACTCGGAACTTTGATATCGTACGAGAAGTCCAAAAAAGCCATGCAGTGGCATAGAATAAACTTTGTGTGGCAGAATGCAAATTACCCGTTTACGCGTTTGCGCGCTGAATATGTTCCTATCAAACATTTACGCAAGGTACGTTTGTGTAGCACAAATCCTTGGCCTCTTTCGCGCTCACGGTCGAGTGTATAAGCATTTATTTACTTTTATAGAAGCTGCCTGAAAGTTACTTTTATTACTAAAAAAGGATTGTGTGGTTTTATGAAACCACGGTAAAAGTGAAACTTTGTTTCACATTATAGACATTTAACTAAAAATTTTCGTTGGCACAAATGAGTAACAGTCTATACACTACACGGTCAGCTGATGCAAACTATAGGCGCCGCCATATTGGCCTCGGCTGCTCTGACGAGCGCCTTTCACTTTATCCCTACTCCGCGGCCGACCGTCACGCGACATGCAACACACAGACGAAAAAGTTTGAGACGATGTAATAAAAGTTTCACTTTAAAAATAATATTTTAAAGCATCATATCATGCCATTAGACACCCATTGCTAAACATATCTTCCGATCTTATGCGGCCTGCATCCAATGGCTCCTAGCAACCTTTTTTAGGTAGGTTTCGACCTAATTGGGACACGCCCTTATAGCTTTTCATTCCTTTGCATAGGAATATTTCAATTTGTGCACCGTGTGTTTGTGAACTAAAGTAAACTAAAAAATCGTGTTCAAATCACAAAGGATTACCTATACACTAACCCAATGAAGCAATAAAAACATGAACAAAAATAGATGTGAAATCAATAATCAAATATCATAATGCATTTAGATATTTGACAATATTTGGCATTGCTTCAGATAGCACTGTTTGCTGCCGCAGATTCTCAAGCGAGAGAGTTTATGAATGATAATAAATATTGCTGGACATTTCATACAGCGCTATCTAGCTCCAAACTAAGCAGAGCTTGTACTATGGGAACTAGATAACTGATATAATACTTATATACTTTTTTTTTGTAAATACATACTTATAGTATATAGAAAAACATCGAGACCAAGAACAAATATCTGTAGATCATAGAAACATTTGTTCTGCGGCGGGAATCGAACCCGCTACCTCCTGCGTCTCAGTCGGCTATTCGCCCACTGCGCCACGGAGGTCGTCCCAATGAATCCCTATATAAAGTAAACATTACATACAAAAGAGAAGACACATAGCAAATAGTACAATAGGCAATGGGTGGGCTTATGTGCAAAGAAATATTTTTATGTAATTCGTTTATCATCGTATAAAATCGTTATGTAAACATTTCCCAACTAAGTAAATAACAGCAGAACACCAAAGGCTATGTCTATCTAAACCTGAACTTTAACCTTCGCGGCGTCGGGCAAGCCAGCAATAATGCATCCTAAGGGCCTTTGTGCATTCCACTCCGGGTTGAAAACTCACGGTCCAAAAATTCTGCGAGAAAATTCATGGTCTGAATTTTCCTTGCACAGTAACGCTCTTTAGTATGCATCGCTTGTGCACGACTGAAGTCCGATTATTCGGTCGATTGTACGCTTTTGAATTTCAAAGGTTTCCGACATTTGGGTCTTTGAGAAAGAACAATATCCAGATCTAGCAACTTTTTACTGAAATAAAGTTTTTTCTATTATTTATTTTAAAAAAGCTTAAAACGTATCGTGTAACTTGTGTTGAGTCCAAGACGGTCACTTCATTATATTTATGCCATTATCAATGGCAGTCGACTCGTATAACATTTTTCCTAAAAAGAAAATAGATAAAACACAAAGGTGAAAAAAACACTTCGCCGAGCATTTACACATGTCATTTGTTTATTCAAATTACTAGTAGGTATTAAACCAATCCAATAAAATTTCATTTATCGTTTATTTACTTGTTCAAGCCCAGCAGTGGAAACGCTAGCGGCCCCTATATTTCAGGCCACAGCGCAAGCCTCAGTGTATGTTTGATCATTTATTCAAAGGCCATGTTTTATTCTCACTACACGGCATTACTTTGCGAGAAATGCATTTATAACTCTGTCGCACTGACACCGAGTATATTATTTATTTTAATGTGGCTACGGGTTTGCCACTTTCAGACAATTTACCATAACCCTATTTTCAAAATGGACACGAAATTCAGGAAGCTCTTAAATTGATAGTGATTTTTGTGTGGTTTATGGTGGCTAGGTACATATTGATAACACTGATAACTTTTCTTATATCAATTGTAGATTATGGTGATTTGAATAAGCAAGTATTATACACGAAACAATCGGTCGCACAAAATCGGTTACGCTGGAAATCTTTGGGGGAGGCCTATTTTCAGCAGTAACTGTCTTTTGGCTGATATGATGATGATGATGCCGATGCATTAAAGAAAAGAAAGAAAGAAAGAAAATATTTTTATTATGCCAACCACTAATAACAACAAAATTAACCACACAAAAATACAGTACAACAAAAGATTACCAAATATAAGTTATTAGTAGCCGCCACAAACAGGTTCCAACTCAGCATTTTGCTATGTCACAGCAAGGTAACACAGCGCTGGTCTTCCGTTGGAAACTTTGTGAGTACCTACACGGAAGTCTGCTAACATATATAAATATAAAAACATATGAAAATAAACAAGTAGATGACTTGTATTAAGATTCAACTAGCATAGTACATTAAAATATATAAGTAACATAATTAAAATCAACTCGTGCGCTCAGTGCCAAAACTTACAAGTTTTACTATACAACCCACAAATATTGTGAATAAGGAGTTATAGGATGGCAGGATAGTTAGAATAGTGAGTCAATCAACTGCATCAAGTCAACGAGTGCCGGCACCATAGTTATCAGTGTGACTGCGCCGCGCGCCTTATAAATAGAACAATAAAAGAATAAAAGGATAAACAGTGCAAACGAGGGAAAAAATGAATACATACATAGGTACCTAACTGGTGGCAAATCGTGCGCTTTCCCGAAAGGAAGTGCAAGAGTAATAACTCATTCAATTGCCTATCTACTACGTACGAGCCTGATAACGTCAAAAAAGAAAAAGGTAAGATATAAAAAGGTATAAGATATTATGATACCTATTCCCATTCGTAGCGCTACAAATATAGGACGTAATATAAAAGATATATTATTTTGGAGGGTTTCGCTCTCTTTTTGCCGTTCTTTAAGGAAGCTTTTTAGTTTGTGCTTGAACCCATGAATGGTTTGCTGGTCTCGGTGCATTACATGCGTAATATGCTGAAAACGAAGCATTTATATGCGAATTTGTCTTTCAGAAGACATCTCCATTTTGCTATCCTTCTGTTTGGTGTCATCAAGAGCCGGAAACCAGAACACCGTGATAGAGAAGCTTGAGATT
Organism: Philereme transversata; assembly: GCA_963924445.1. Classification (NCBI taxonomy): domain Eukaryota; kingdom Metazoa; phylum Arthropoda; class Insecta; order Lepidoptera; family Geometridae; genus Philereme; species Philereme transversata. The sequence continues at coordinate 24,247,561 of OZ004338.1, forward strand.
GAAATTGCTCCAACTCGTTCAAAATATTACAATTTAGACGTAATTTATTTTCTGTATTATGTATTGTAAAAGGATCATTAAAAAACAACCAGCCTTGTTTCTTGCCTTTCTTTCCTGGCTTGGTCGCGAAGGAACAGGCAGTAAAATTGACGTTTCAAAGTGATCCTTGTGATTTTAATGAATAAATATATTTGACTTTGACTTTGAATATTTCTTTCAAAAATTAACCTGGTTCCGCGATTATAATAAATATAATACCACAGCTTCAGAGTCTCTTCTAGTGACGCCAGCACATAGCACCGCAGCTTTTCGTGGAAGCTTTAACTATTGCGCTACGAAGTGTTGGACCAATACCCCTCCACCTCTATGTAATGTTAGTACAGTTAATTTGTTTAGATTAAGAATCAAAGCTGATTTTCTGTCAACACAGCTAAACCAACCGTAGTGGCAGTAGCTGAAGCTCTCTCTCTCTCTTTTCCTGGTGTCTATATCTAGTATAAATTATATCAGTGAAATGTTCTTAAGTGTGATAGTAGTGACAGTTTTATTGGATTAAAATAGTAGGTTTTTAATTGTGTTATGTATGTATTTAATATGGTTTGGTTTAAATTAAACAATAGTCGTGTTTTCTTATGAAAACTACTCTTGATCAAGATGTATGTGAGGTAATCCAAACTGGACTCACCGAAAGACCAGCGCTGCAGCATATTAACATGCCATAGCATCATGTTGAGCTGAGTACCAATTCATTCCTACACAGAGCTTTTAAGTTTGTTAGTGCTTGGGTTAGATTTTATTGTTGTTGTGTTTATTTTTCTTTATTACTGTGTGGTTTTTTGAATAAAATGTTTTCTTTCTTTCTTTCTTTCTTTCTAAATTTTCCGAGTGTAAATAATTCTAGTACATCTGAATTGGAAGCCGTGGGACATCGACACGACTTTACTATAATAATTGAAAACAGTAGTTTATCGAAGAGTTGTTCAAGTATATATTTTTTGACTGCCGTGGGTGTATAGCCGGCTGAGACGCAGGAGGTAGCGGGTTCGATTCCCGCCGCGGAACAAATGTTTGCATGATCTACAGATATTTGTTCCCTGTCTGGGTGTTTTTCTATATATTATATGTATGTATTTACAAAAAAAAGTATATAAGTATTCTATCAGTTATCTAGTTCCCATAGTACAAGCTCTGCTTAATTTGGGGCTAGATAGCATTGTGTGAAATGTCCAGCAATATTTATATTTATTTATTATTTATATTTATTTTTATTATATTGGTGGCAAGCATTACCTACATATTCAACCCGGCGGGCTACTAAAATAGTTTCAACGTAGACGACTCATTCTTGCCTCAGCTCTAATCAAAATAGCCGTAAATAAAGTCCGTAGATTCATAAAATTTGATAGAATGATTAAATTTTCGATAAAATGATGTCTAAATGAAAAATTAACCGCATTATACAATTCACTAACAATCTAAGCTAATGCTCATCCAGAAGTGCACCAAACGGCATAATTCAGTTTGCCAGCTTCCGTTTAAAATCTATCTAACCGAAAGATATAAACGAGCGCAATTAGCTACGTTGTGCTCCGTTAGTGCAGTGGAGATGTATCTACAGTTATATTGAACAGGGTTGTAGGAAGGGAGAAGGGATTTAATCGAAAATAAGACATTTCAGGTATTCTCACGGGAAGATACATTAAAAGAAAACCTGTTGTAACATTAATCTCAGAAGTTATTTACAGTTTTCAAATGCACTACAGACAGACGATTATTCTCCTTGTTTTTCAGGGTTTCGAACCATAGTTATATTCCCTTTTTATCAAAAAGGGAATATAACTAGATGGCGCTGCTAAATTATTCAATCTAAAAAACATATATGCTAAATTATATAAATTATTGGAGGGTTGTAGTCTTTTTCTTCCGCGTTGACAAGCCGTATTTGAAGAGAGGGTGGAAGGGAAGGGGCCGTCTTTGATTGCTAATAATAATATATAAATCTAGGTAGGTAAGGTACGCGACCGGTCAAGTGTGAGTGTCTCTGGCGCTTGACCGATCTTTTTTCTTAGTAGTAAACTAGTCGTTTTCTATTCTCATCGCGGTATACGAGCATATTTATTTTAGTATTTTTAAAACTTAAATAAATAAAAACCTATAGGGTGCTTCCCGTTTCCCTAGAATCATGAAATTTTTTGAGCACATGTAAGGGAAAACCTCAGAAAATCTAAATTTTCGCGCTCCCCTTTAATCGCTCTGTCTGTAAACAATCCCTAGTACAGACCTGGATAATAGATAACTATATACCTGCGTTATCTTACTTTGTATTGGAAATATGTAGTGTTTTGAAGTTGCTGCCAACTTCTAGATAGGGAATTCCCGGCTCTTAGCTCTCTAAGGAGCTCATCAACGATAGGTAGGAATATTCCAACACAAACTTTAGGCGGATCGGTTAGCTAAGAGGTCTCAAAGGTCAAACCAAGATACCTATTCATCGTCCTAGTTTAAGAACAACATAGATAGATAGCTAAGTTGTTCGTTTGAAAATTAGATACAGTAGGCTTAAGGTGACTAATCAACATTGAGCTCTGCTGCGCTGTGCTGTGCTTAGTTATGCTTACTTTCCAATACTATGTTTTTTCTACAAGCTGCTGAGCTGTGAGCTGAACTGCGAGTTAGGCGAGGTGAATGTGAAGATGCGCGTCATGCATGCGCGCAAGTGCGAGCGAGATAGACATGCAGCAGTGCGGTGAAGAGCGAGTCAGCACGTATCTCGTGATGTGCTAAATTGTATGTTGCTGTTTAAAAAAATGCGTAGTAACATAAAGTGCAGCGCAGCACGTTCTGTTTCACTCATTACCTGAGGAGCGAATTGACTACATAGAGCATAGCACCACACAGCGCAGCATAGCTTAATGTTGATTAGTCACCTTTACGATGGGTACTCTGTCTTAAGTTCCTAGAATATATGTACAAAGTATTTTGAATTAACCATGAACCTTAAGATAAAAAACGACCTGTTTAGTGTTTATCCGATTGCGACGCAAGAGGCTGTAGGTTCGATTCTTGTTGTGAAACAAGTGTTTGGATAACCTGGGAATATTTTACCGAGTTTTGGTACTATAATAATCAAAGTTCTGATACCCACGATACTTTAACGTCAGCAATATCACTGTCAAGATAGTAATCATGGCTATGGGGCCCAATTCACGTAATAAAAATTTAAAAATATAACGATGACCGAAACGAGATTGGATTATGAATATATATTTGGATAAAATATATTTTGGTATTCTGCTCCACTAATACTACAATAATAGCTTGATATAAATAAAGTATATAATAGCATGTCAGTTAACTCATACCATTGTATTGTTATTACCTGATTACCTTTTATGACATTTTAACCTTGAATTATACTATTTTATGTTACGTGAATTGACCTTCTGAGCCAAGCGTTGGTAAATCAGTGATTAATTTTGTATAAAATCGAACCGCACTGCAGCGACTAACTTCTAGAAAAGTAATTAATCTTCTTGTATGTTAGGTATGTGTGTAAATATTTAGATTTTCTAAGTGTATACAATATTAGTAGTAAAAACGATTAATTTGAATTAAATTTTCTTTGGAAATTCAATTGAATATTGTCCATTGGTACGTATCATCATAACTATTTTTTGACTTAGGCAGACATATCACCCCCTGGAGTGCGACGAGATGTGGCTTGCTCTATTGAAAAGCACAAACAAGAGCATGATTGTCGACACCCCTTATATGACCATAACATCCCCCAAGGCCGCCTTAAAAGTCGAAAGAGCTTTCAACGCTTCACAAGGGCCACGAGCGATGACCCGGCTGCTACTAGACGCACTCTGTGAATAAAAATAAATTCCCCACCGCCTGATTTTACCACCACACAGGAACAGTTACCACCCGGGCATGATCTGCAGTGGTCTGGAAGTACTTAAGCAGGCTCCGCACCCAGGTTGGCCGCTGCAGACTTAATATGTGTAAATGGGGATTCAGGGACCCTAACTTAACGCAGTGCGACTGCGGTGATCCCACGCAATTAATGCAGCACTTGCTAATGTGCCCTTTATGCCCGAACACCTGCACGATAGAGGACGTAATGGCCACCTCGCCTGATGCCATTGTTGTGGCCAAACACCTGTCCAACGTACTATAAATGGAAACGTAGAACTCTTGACACGCTAAGAAGGTTATAACTATTTCCTCAGTTTTAACGTTACAGAGTTAGGAACAGTCTCAACAGACTCCGAAACAATCTACGAAAAAAAACAGAAAAATACGCCTTACCTTCTTTTAGCACGACTAGGATGACTGGTAGATAATGCATTAAGTCTAGCACTATTCTGTTTTATGTTAGAGTATTAAGTATATAAATACAGGTAGATCATTAGGTACTATTTACTTACTTGTGGCACTGACTTCTGGTCCAAGAGATTCGAACGCTTTGCCGAAGCTCAATTTCAGGAGACGATCTGAGTCTGAAACAAAGTTGGAGTTCTAAGTAAAAGTAGGGACGTTATTAGTGACGTGCTATGTCTGTCAGATATTTTGCATTGTAATAAAGTCCGCACTCGAAATAAGTCTCGGGGTCATTTTGCACCATGAGCTTTGACTACGAATCTCTTTGAATATGTGCTACTTCCGAGGAAAACGGATTTTAAACTTTTCTATCTTTGTTTGTATTTAAATAAAAAAAGGTGGCGCTCTTTCTCGGTGCTGTTAGATTTAGGGTTGTTGTAGTTTTATCCTATTACCTAACCGGTTTCTATGCTGTGCTGTTTCGAGTATATATGAAAGCAGAGATGTCGCTTTAGCTCAACCACTCATGTCTACCAACGCCATCTCTAGTAAACAGCTTGCATTATGATACAGGCGAGTCACAAAATGAAGAGAAGTCTCACAGCGAAAGTTGCAGTTTAAATCTAATTCAATAGATGGCGTTGCTAAGACCGGTAATACATTTTTAAAATTAACATAGATGGCGTTCTCAAAAATGTCTCTCAGTCTCAGCGTTTTTTTTCGAAATTTAGGCTATACATCAGTTCTAAGCAACAAAATTAAGCCAAAATAAACATCGAATTATTTGTAACCTTACTGATAAAATGTAGTTAGTGTCCAATGGGCACATAGCTCGAAGAACTGACGGCCGTTGGGACAGAAAAGTTCTCGAGTGGAGACCACGCATTATAGGTCGGCCCTAGATGGAAAGACGACCTGAGAAAGGTTGCTGGGAGCCGTTGGAGGCAGGCCCCATATGATAGGTCGTTTTGGAGATCTATGGGGAGGCAAATGTTCAACACTGGACGTCCTATGGCTGATATTATGATGATGTTGAAAGTCCAGTGAGATATCCTTGGCAATTTCCATCGTGACAAACTGGAGATCTGCCAAAATGTTTCATGTACCTACGTAACACTTCGTATAGGTAGCGACGTAGGTACCTACCGCTCCCTGGCCGTTGGCTGCAATCGCAAACTCAGGATAGGTAGCATTTATTACCTACAACAGGGTCAACAGGGCGCTGACAAATTGAAGCGAAATTTTATTCGGAACCGTTCTAATTTTCATAGCGCGATTGAAAAATTTTAAACGATATTTTCTTGGCTAAGTGCTCTAAGGTATTATTACTACGTTTACGAGGTAAAATAATACCTCAGTGGTTTAATATAAATACGGTAGGATTTCAGAGGAATTCTGCGGATGTGGAACACCTCTTTATGAATCTATAAACGCTCCGTCATTTAAATTACTTAGTTATAAATAAATGTATTCTCCTAAAAGGTAAGGTAATTATTTTCAGACTCTACCATGGTGTTTATTTATTTCATCATTATCTTCATATCAGTCACAGGACGTCTACTGCTGAACATAGCCCTCCCGCATAGATTTGTAGAGAGAACGATCTTGTGCGCACCCATTGGTTCCCAGCAACCTTTATCAGGTCATCTTTTTTAACGTTTATTTTAATGTTATTTGTGGTGAAACAGGTTTACGGCCCACCTGATGGTGAGCGGTCACCGTCGCCTATTGACACCGGCAACACCCGGGGTATTGTCGATGCGTTCCCTACCCTGTAGAAACCTCTTTACATTTCTCTTGAAGCGTGCCATATCTTAGCCTAATGGGAAAACCTCAGATGGTAGCTCATTCCACATCTTGCAAGTATGGGGTAGAAAAGATCGCGTGAAGCGTGTGGTGCGCGATACCCAATTGTCATACCCAACCTTTCCATCCAGTGCGTGGGTTCGACTCGAAAACATTATGCCGCATGGGCATCAGTTATTTGTGCTATGTGTCTTACCCCCTGCCACTTCAGCTTGCTAATCCTTTGTGCTATGTCAGTGAGCTTGGTTCGTCTTACGAATCTCTTCATTTCTGATTCGATCTCGTAGAGAAACACCAAGGATAGACCATACCACACTAAGCGATATTGAGCCTATATTGAGATATGAGGCCCATAGTGATAGACCACGTTACTCTACTATATGTCATCACTGGTAACACACACTGATCAAAGACTTTCGTCTTAATACACTGTGGTATTTTGGACGAGAAGATTATTTGTTTGACTACCAAAAATTATCAAAAGTGAACGTAAAAACGTATATTGTTTATCTGTGGTAATACTTCATCATCAGCCTTCATTAGTCCACTGCTGGATAGAAGCCTCTCCCAATATGCGGCGCTGAGCCCGCTCTTCGGCTCTTTTCGTTCACTTTCTGTCTACCACCTGCTGCACTTAGCCCAAACTACATTTAAGACTTGGTCTCCACTCAAGAACTCGTTTACCCCAATTGTTGCCGGTTCTACGGCATATATGGCCAGTCCACTGCCAATCAGCTTGCCAATCCTCTGGGCTGTTGATGGCCTTTGTTCTCTGTCAGATAATCTCCTAACGGTGGTAGTACTTAAAGGATACTAACCAGCAGCAGTAGAGTCTGGCGGCGGCTGGAAGGTAAATGTGGCAGCAAATCCCTGTCCAGGAGACGCAGAGTTGGCAGTGAACTGTAGAAGCAGGGCTGGACCCGTTGACAGCACTTCATACCCTGAAACATAAACTTTTTATCAGCTTGAGGCAATGAAGCTAGTTTGCGCCTGTCCTGTAGGGTTAGTATGGTAATTTGGCTGATTTTGCATATTTAATTACCATCTTCCTAATAAATGTAGCCGATAAAAAATTCTAAATTTAGCCACGATTCTTTCGTCATTCGATGCATAATCCACAATCTTTATCAACGCCATCGAATACATTTTCATTGAAAACTAGGTATTCTGATAGTTTAAGCAGAATAACGGTCCACCAAGCATCATTGCTGTGTTTTGGTTTAAAGGGTGGTTGCCGGTGATTACAGGCACATGTACCTGTATGCCTCAAGTTGATGGACGTAGAACAGTGCATTGTAGGGCATGTTTCTAAGGTGCGTGGCCTACGATGCAATACTTTATTATAGGCGATGGTTACCAATTAACATCAGGTGGACTATAAGTTAGTTATATCTCCAGGTGGTAGGTGTAAATAAACATCTTAACTCATATCAAGAGCATGAAATTCTCACATTGATCTCAAAAGGACTAAGGGAATTAAATATCATTTACTTGTAAGTAGGTGCTTAATGCATTATAAACTAGGTAAATAAAGAGATAATGTTATCATAGTACCTACATAGACATTATTCTGACTCAATTATGCCGATCCGATCCCAACCTTTGAACAATAACATGTTTGTCATAGGATAGCTTTATTTACATGGTATGCATATTATTTTTCTAACTACCTAATCTACAGCTTCGTTTGAGTTATACCCGGAAGTTTTATGTTTCATGGTATGTTGTTTACCAAGTTGTGTTGTCTAGAAGGGATCGTTACAATTCGCGGTATAATTTAGTATTTCTTTTAATGTTATTAAATAATGAATAATTTATTGTAATAAGGTTTACAATAAAGTGTTTTCTATTCTATTTTAGTCTACAAATCTGGAAAACCGATTTTGATTCAGTTCTCGCTGCACTATTTAGTTAAAATGTTCTAAGAAAACTGTCCAGAAATATGAATAAATGGTTGGTCATCATGACATGACGGCTAATAAAATACAATCATCGATTTTTTTTGCAGGGTATCGAAGAAGAAGACCGCTAACAAGCTACGTAAACCAGATAAAGGAGAAGATTGCTGTCATGCTGTAAAAGAAGGTTTTTTAAAGATCAGTTGCACCGTTGCAATATTAACATGAAGTAAAAAATAATTATGAATATGACAAGAGCGAAGCACCTAATGGTCCGGGAGCCAGGTACAATTTCGGTCAATTATTTCCTCTCGAGCCAAACTTCGTAAAATGCATTAGGGACTTATACTATGAATACTCGCGACCGTCAGCTGCGACTCCGTGGGTGGGGAGGGCAGTGGCAGCCTCCCACGCATGGAGAAAAAAAAAGTTTTTTCAGTCATTTCCTCCCATTTGAAATTTTGTCAGATTATAGTTAACCTAGTATTTTGAAGGAAAAACAAAGTCAGCTGGCCATAGCATGGTGGATTATACGTCAGCTGACTACTTGAACATGAAAAAAAAATTTTTTCAATGATTTCCTCTCAACTAAAAATTTACCTGGTGATCGTTTATATACTACTATGAATGAAAATTAATGTCAGCTTGCTGTATCTCAGTGGAAAGTTTGTCAGCTGGTACCTTGAAAGGTGTAACGCAGCAGCATCTATCACCTACTGAACTAGAAATTTGAATAGCGCGCTACGCGCGCGCCTTAATTTCGACCAATAAGGAATCGTGGGCCGTTTTTTGCGAGTTTCGAACTATGACTAACTTCAGACTTTCATGTATTTTAATTTAGAAGATCTTATCAGCTGACGACTTTTCCCTTGACTTACAGCTAGCTGATTTCTTTCATTATTTACTAGAGTAAGTTAACAATCCTCTTATAAATTTTTGTCTGGAATTTTTGTCCAAAAATGTGTAAGTTTTTTGGAACATGGAACGAAAATCTTCTACATGCACTATACACAACAAAGGGGGCCTTTGTACGCAGTTATGGGTAAAACATCCCCTCCAAGTGTACCTTTCAAGGTACCAGCTGACAAACTTTCCACTGAGATACAGCAAGCTGACATTAATTTTCATTCATAGTAGTATATAAACGATCACCAGGTAAATTTTTAGTTGAGAGGAAATCATTGAAAATATTTTTTTTCATGTTCAAGCAGTCAGCTGACGTATAATCCACCATGCTATGGCCAGCTGACTTTGTTTTTCCTTCAAAATACTAGGTTAACTATAATCTGACAAAATTTCAAATGGGAGGAAATGACTGAAAAAACTTTTTTTTTCTCCATGCGTGGGAGGCTGCCACTGCCCTCCCCACCCACGGAGTCGCAGCTGACGATCGCGAGTATTCATAGTATAAGTCCCTAATGCATTTCACGAAGTTTCGGTTGGGAGGGACTTGGTCATGAAAATCTGTCACTGGCTCCTGAACCATAACTGTAATGGTGAATACCTATCAAATGATAGAAATACAATATGTAACACCGAGCTAATCAGAGAGTGGAGATGAAATTCACATAGACACGGTTCGTTACCAACTCGATGTATAATAATTATAATGGTTGCCTTTTGATTAGTTCTACTTTTGGTTTGTTAAATAGAAGCTAAAATATTTGAACAAAAGCGTATTTCATTCCAGGTCACGAATTATGTGTATACCAAAAGTACCTGAAATTAGGTAAAGCTTGTAAAGGTGGGTGGTAATAACGCCGCAACTGAAGCGAGCTACAATAGGGTTGGCTTGTGGAAAACTTAAAAAACTACTTACTTAATAGGTTTTATTATCAACGCTCAACTAAATATGAGGGAGAAAATGAAGAGAACAATTTAAAAAAATGTTATTTCATTCACTTTGGATTGCCAAAAAGTTTATCAAGCAATTAATATTGAAATTGTTAGAGCTTTCACAAAATTCGTCGTATTCGAGAAAGAAGAATGCCGCTGCAGTTGTAGTAACTAGTAGTTCGCCCCGAACCGCGAGATCTAAGTTATCTCGCGAGTTTCCCATAAAAACAAAATAAACATATTTGTACTTAATCATTGACTATCAAAATAGTGTCACTTATGCAAAACCAACTACTTGACCTACAGTTTTATTCAAATTACAGGTAACGGGAGTTCATGTTATTTGGCTAATCTTTTTTGGAGCAGAAATTGCAGTTATTCTGGATTTCAGACTTTTCCCTATATTTGTGTCACTAAAGCTACATGTACATATACCAAATTTCAGCACTGTGGGGTCACTGGTGTACCCTATGAATTTTCTCAAAATTCAGTTTTTATTATGGCTAATAACTTAAAAACTACAAGACTAAAACTAAAAAACGTGCCACTTGACCGGATAGTACCATTTTAGGTTTTTTTATCCCTCTTGAACCCTTAACAACCCCCCCCCCCCCTCCCACATTTTTAGTTCATTTAGTCACACCAAAATTGTACAAACTCTATTTACCTATATACCAAATTTCACGATGTTCGGATAAACGCTTCAAAAGTTATCCTCGGACAAACAAACATACATACATACAATGCAGATTTGCCCAAGTTGATTTAGAGATCTCGCTTTCCTCGATCAAAATTATGTATTTCATTCAATGGGAGTTCTCCTAAACGTTTGGATACGGCGTTAGCCATCCAATTAAAATCCGACTGTCATTGTACCTATACGTTTGCCTAAAAAAAATGCTTCCCCCGTGATTTAACCGATATACCCACGAGTACAAGCGGTGCTAGGATCACTTGTATTTCCGGGAGTCGTGTACAGTAACGATTTAGCTATCTTTTAATTTACTCGCTCAGTGACAACCCTAAACACTACAGACGTGGCATTATTCATTCAGAAAGGGGAGTTGGTCGTCGGTAGGTGACGAAGTCAATACTTGCGAATAGAACAGGAATACATACTCAAACAGCATCGATTGACGTCGACCTTCGAGTAAAACACTAGTACGAAATAGGATAGTAGTCGTACAAACTCAATCTAAAAATTCAATAAAATATTTTACATAATTTTTGAAGTGAAAACTTCTTTAGGCGCGTTGGGCATTTTTTGAGATAGGAAAAAACCATTGAACTCGCGACACTGTTACCGTTACCGTTACCGATACCTCTGTATATAAGTATCTCGTAACTGTTCAAGTTTTCACTTCTGTTGACACTCCCGGAGTGCCACTTTTTTATCTTTAATTTACAGGCGTAAATTTACGATTCATAAAATGATGTAAAAGATTCCATGTTTTCGCGACCAGGGAAGACTCAGGTTTTAACAATGTTTATACTGTTGTGACAAACATAAAAAAATATATCCAATAGTCTCTCTACATTTTAATTCCCGATCTAGGTAAGAACTACGTGGAACTAGGTTTTAATCTCGGACCTGTATAATCTCAAAGTGAAGACTCTGAGATTATATCAAAGTAAGAAAAGATTATTTCAAAGTGAGCTGGCTCTATCGTTGGCCACATCATCGGTGGGGTAAGTAAGGAGTACTCAAACGCTTGACATTTTAAATTTAAATAACTATGCTTTCGTATTGAGTTTTATACTTTCTACGAAATCATACAAAATGCACGATTTAGACAACAATGTTTGCGCCTGAAATAGAAATCCGTTACCAGTATTTCTCCGGACTCTGCATTTCGAATTTCTTAAAATATTCATACACAATGGATTCATGTTTTCAAGCCCCTTTTACGATAAGAATGAGTAACTGGTGATGTCATAATAAAGTAAAACTCAGAATTTGAAAGATACATAGTTTGAAGAGCTGAGGGCCGTTGAGGCAGAAAAATTTATACTAGCAGAATTTAATGACCCCGCATTAGATGAAAAAACAGTTTATCAAAGCTAGCTGGTCTCTTACTATAGGCCTCACAAGAAAGCTCAAGGTCAATCACTATACTATAGAGCTATGCTACCTAGATGCTATGTTTGGTGTTTCTTTAGGAGATCGAATCAGAAATGAGCAGATTTGTAGATGAATCAAGCTCACTGACAGCCCAGAGGATAAGCAAGCTGAAGTGGCAGTGGGCGCGGTACACGTAGCTCGAAGAACTAACTAACTAGTTCTCGAGTGGAGACCACGCACTGAAAAGCGCAGCCATTTGTAAATGTAGGATTTGTACTAGGACTAGTCTGATGATTTGATGTAACAGGATTTGTCGGACTTATGTCGGTTTAGTGAATCCAGCCAATCAATAAAAGCTTCACTATGGCCAGGATGGCTAAGAGTTATGCCAATTCGATAGCTAATGGCTATAACAACATATGACGGGGGCACTTTTCATTACATTCCATTGATGGATCTTGAATAAATTTTGGTCAGCCCTAGATTTTCACCTATACTAAGGTGAGAACCCTATCCGTCTCGTTGAAAATTCTCGACTGTCAATGTATTTTTGATCTTTGTAGCAAAATTGATATTTCTTTATGCCTCGCGTGAGCGTTCAAAAGTCTGTGAAGACTTTTGAACAAAAGGCGTGGAAACTGCGGCAAATTTTCTCTGCGATATTTTGAAAATATGACGGATATTGTTGGATAGAATTTAAATTGTGTGAAAGACTATGCATAATGTTAGAGTCTGTATCAATTTTTATGAATCTTCCGAATGAAAACAATTTTTACAAATATGTTTTCCTCATACCAATCAGGTTGTATTTATTATTCATCGGAAAATACATAAAACTATCAGTGGAGGTAGAAGTATTAATCTATCTGTAATTGCTTGACTGCCGAGGGATTTAATACGAATTTACCTATTTTCCTCTGAACAGACGGTTTAGTGCAACGATGCGTAAACATTACCCAAAGTTCCTTTCAAAGTATTAGTTCCAACGGAACACAAAATTGGTTCCACAGTCCACATCTTCCTGTACGCCGAAAGTGTCCAACCACCGAATTATTCACACCATTTTGGATTGTGGTTTATTGGACTGTAAAATTTCAGTGTCGGGATTTTTCAACACGAATAACTGGGTCTGAAAGAAATAGGATAAGTTTCGGTAGTCAGCATTGCCTTAGTACCGCCTGTTTTAGCCGTGATTGACAGTTTAATGAACCGGGACGTTACAACCAACTTATCCTTCAGTGATTTTCAATATTTGATCCATCCATCCATTTCATTTTTTCCCATTTTTTTTTCCAAAGCTAAAGCATGCAAATACAGGGATCTAGGCTCCGAATATGATTTTGTCCCATTCGGTGTCAAGACCCTTGGTCCGTGGGGTCCTAGCGCTATAAGGCTTTTTAAGGAAATAGCAAAAAGGTTAGTCGACATCGACCGAAGAGCTTGCAGCTACCTCGGACAAAGAATTAGTCTAGCTATTCAAAGGGGGAACGCTGCCAGTATCTTCGGAACCTTGCCTAAAGGGACTCCTTTTAATAATATATTTTAGTTATTATTCTATATTTTTTAAGGTTTTTAGTTTTAGGTTCATTGTGATAAGTGATTTATTAATTCCATCCATTTGGTGTGTGAACTCGATATCATCAGCTGAACTGTGAGACCGCTCTGGACAGAGACTCTTGCCGCAGTTTTGTTTGGCTTAGAACCATTTCAGGTCGTTGAGCCATGTGATTAAGTAAGTAAGTGATCTAACAATCTATCAATCCGAGGTTAGTCAGTTTATCTACGATAACTATGAGAACTAATATTCGGAATAGTCCATAAAATGGGCACAACTGATTGTCACAACTGAGCTTAAACGGAAGCGCTCCAGGAGTTTACAAATATTGAATGTGCTGAACGTTACTTGATAATAATAACCTTAATAATAAAATGTGCAAAAGTGATAAAAAAATAAATAATGCTGAACATTTCACACACTGCCATCTAGCCCTAAACTAAGCAAAGCTGTATTATAGAAACCAGATCCCTGATATAAAATTTATATACGTTTTTTTAATACATGCTTATAACATACAAAGTAACAACGAGACCCAGAACAAATATCTATAGATCATGCAAACATTTGTTCTGCGGCGGGAATCGAATCCGCAACCTCCTTCATCTCAGCCGACTATTCACCCACTGTGCAATGGAGGTCGGAGATGACAGAGACTATTTATTTTATAACCATCAACTCTGTCACTAATAGGTATGAAAGGGGTCGACCTATTCCTATCTGCTTACCTGTAAGCTCATTACAGAGCATAGCGATCGCTGGCGAGTCGGTGTCCCTTCCGTCGAACACTTTAATGATGTCGGCTCGCCGTAGACAACTGGAAGTATATAATTTACTTTTAACCATAGATAAGTGAATAATATAGCGTAAATAAAGAGACTACTGAAGAAAATGTTGGGGAGTAAAATTACTCATCAATAATTCTTATTTAACTAGGCACTTATCTCACCGCCAAAATAGTGGAGAGCGAGTTCTCGCCGGCAGTGTGAACGGCCAGCGATCAACTATTAATATACGTGTCTCTTTTACTGACACGGAATCTATATCTTTTGTTCGTTTCTTGAGCGAGAAAATAGTTGATAGCTAATCGCTCACTCGCCGGCGGTGAGACAAGTACCTAACTGCGGCCCGCGGCTTGGCATTCGTGGTGTGTCAAAAATAAAACAAAAGTTGGAAGAATTCTTCCACATGTTCTATTGAGACCAGCTTGTTTTTTATGTCAAATTTCATTTTTACACTGCGCTTTCCAGTGTGAGGTCTTTCTTCCCAAGTCGTCAGTTCTTCAAGCTATGTGTAGCCGTTGTATAGGACATATTTTTGCATTGCATAGTGGATAACGTTTTCACGCTTTTAATTTGTGTTCTATACCAAAAGTTGTTCAATTTGATGAGTAATTTTACCAGAAACATGTTTTTTTTATGGGGCAAAATGCCTTTAATAGTAATACATATTTACATGACTAAAATACAGAAGAAACAGTTAAATCATCTAAAGACCGTTGCAAGCGATCTATAGATAGCTCAACTGCTCCAGATCACTACCAGACGGAAGTGTCCCCAAGACACTGGCTACATTTCCCCGCTGAATTGCAATGCTTATACGTTAAAAGACGGCAGAAAGAATTTTGAAAACGCTATGGGCCCCGGTATCCCATGGACCCAGGGTCTCGACCCCAAATGGCTCAAATACGTAAGCTCTGTCAAAACTTCCATATTTGTCTTCAGCTGAATTTTTCACCGCACCAGCGTCAACTGCTGTACCAGACAAATGAGATGGCGTAAGGGTATCGACGCACATGGCGTCCCACACCAAAGGCCTACTCCTCTCCCTGTATACAGGGTGTCCCAAAAAATTGTGTCAAGTGAAAATCCAGCGATAGAACACCCCTTGGGGTACCCGAATCATCCCCCTGTATGTTCCGCGATTTTTTATAGTTTTCGAGTTATGAATTTTTTTCCGAATTTTTGAATATTTTCGACTTGAACAACATAAAATATTCTTTTAAAAAAAGTAGAAAACTTTCTTAAGATTTTTTTTTGTTACTGAATTTTGATGAGTTGTTCTTTTATGCATAAAATAATCCGCTACGTGACTTTTATAAAAACTATGTAAATGTTGGTGTAAAGTCAAAAAATTACATTCGGTGAATTATGACTTAAATTTTGAACTTTAAATTAAAAATCTTAACTAGTGATTTCATGGTTTTTAAATAAGTCTTAAAAAATTTTCAGACTCTCAGCTTTCAGAATCATTAAAAAAAATAGTACTAAATGGGCTAGTTTGGCGAAAATCAGCCTTCAAAGACGGCGAGGTTGAAAATTCTTAAAATTAGCTATCTGATTAGAAAATAGACTTGGGCCATTTTATAATTCCTAAGCTTAATTCGTTTGTTAACTAACCAAAAATGACTGCAGGGAAGCTTTTTAGAGCTTTTTTTACAACGTTTAATTTCAGTTTTATTAATTTTGCGCGATGTGTTCTCACCCATACCCTTATGGTACACACTCTGTATTATACGCTCAACTTATTATTATTTGATGAACTTTGCTTTCTTCACGGACTTTGAGTGTGATTACGATTACGAGGCAGGCAAATGACTGGCCCAGCAGAACACAATAGATCAACCCTCGCACTGTAACTCCCTCCACATCACTTTGTTATGCTCATGGTCCAACTGCGACTTAAATTGTAAATTCCGAGAGTGCATTTTGAATACAAAAACATAATAAATCTTCGGTTGCGCGCTGGTCTGTTGTCACCTAGGAGAGTTACAGACATAGCGATAATTTGGTCTCTTATCGGCCTATTGTTATTACAGGTAAAAGATTTGCGCCTACGTTTACAATCCGGATCATGGATAAGAACACACCGCGCAAAATTAATAAAACTTAAATTAAACATTGAAAAAAAAAAGCTCTAAAAAGCTTCCCTGCAGTCATTTTTGGTTAGTTAACAAACGAATTAAGCTTAGCAATGATAAAATGGCCTAAATCTATTTTCTAATCAGATAGCTAATTTTAATAATTTTCCACCTCACCGTCTTTAAAGGCTGATTTTCGCCAAAGTAGCCCATTAAGTACTACTTTTTTTTTACTGATTATGAAAGCTGAGAGTCTGAAAAATTCTTAAGACTTATTTAAAAACCATGAAATCACTTTTTAAGATTTTTAATTTAAAGTTGAAAATTTAGGTCATAATTCGCCGAATGTAATTTTTTGATTTTACACCAACATTTTCATAGTTTTTATCAAAGTCACGTAGCTGATTATTTTATGCATAAAAGAACAACTCATAAAAATTCTGTAGCAAAAAAAAAATCTCAAGAAAGTTTTCTACTTTTTTTAAAGAACATTTTAAGTTGTTCAAGTCGAATATTTTCAAAAATTCGGAAAAAATTCATAACTCGAAAACTATAAAAAATCGCGGAACATACTTGGGGGTGATTCGAGTACCCCAAGGGGTGTTCCATCTCTGGACTTTCGCTTGACACTATTTTTTGGGACAGCCTGTATAACTCGACACCAAAATAAACGATATTAGCAAAGTGCTTTTGTATGTTGGTCGCAGTTGTCCGTATGCTGTAACTTCATCTGGTAGTAAACTCGGACATCACAGGCGAAGTCTAGAGTAACTTCTAACTAAATTACCCAGATCTAACTCAGCTATCATTGGCTTGTATTAATTAAGGGAATATCGGGAGCTAAAGGCTATTTCTGTTATGTATTAGGTAGGTTAATGATTGATAGAGTAATTGGAATAGTGTAAAACAAGACCGCTTAAATACGAGTAGGACTCGTGCACCAAGGGTTGTTAATCTAGATAGAATAGAATAGAATAGAATAATCATTTATTTGGTACACACAAAATAACACGTGAAACAATTTTAAGGAACAGTAGATACAATTGGATCCATTATGACAGTTCGACTCATGTGTCTGCGTACCAAAATGGCGATCAGCTCAGATAGGTTTATTTATGTTAATTAAGCAGCGCCATCTAGTTATGTGAACGAAACTAAGTAATATTTTAAGACAGATATCTAAAAAACTGTTGTTAAAAGACTTTGTAATAATTTTTCGCCTAAATATCTATCCGCTTCTTCGGAATATGTAGATTCAATGTGTAGCCCAAAACAGTTGAGTAACTGTTTTTTTTATTAAATTATGGGCTCGCCTTTGACCACGATCTCGCATGATGGAAAGCGATGATGAAGTTTACTACACGCTTGCCTAAAAAAAACTGTTCACGCGAGACTTAAATAAAATAATAAATAAATATCGCTGGACATTTCACACAGCGCTATCTAGCCCCAAACTAAGCAGAGCTTGTACTATGGGAACCAGATAACTGATATAATACTTATACATATATATATTTTTTTGTAAATACATACTTATAATATATAGAAAAACACCCAGACACGAAACAAATATCTGTAGATCATGCAAACATTTGTTCCGCGGCGGGAATCGAACCCGCTACCTCCTGCGTCTCAGCCGGCTATACGCCTACTGTACCACGGAGGCAGTCTTACTACTTACTTGAATAAATTTATCTACCTATATATTATTGCGTGAAGCGAAAACTTAGTACCCCTTTTTTAAGCTTATTGTGAGGATTGTGAGATTTCGCATAGTTAAAGGTTATATATGTTGCTCGTTTTTCGACCACAATGCGGGTAACTAGTAATATTAGTTTAATTTAAAGTACCCTAACAGCTCTTTCCCACGGCAACATCCCGTTTTTTGGAAGTCAAAGTCAAATATTTTTATTCATTAAAATCACAAGGATCACTTTGAAACGTCAATTTTACTGCCTGTTCCTTCGCGACCAAGCCAAGAAAGAAAGGCAAGAAAACAAGGCTGGTTGTTTTTTTTAATGATCCTTTTAGAATACATAACTATGCAGAAAATAAATTAGTGTAAGTTAAAGTACCTAACATTTTGAACGAGTTGGAGCAATTTCAATCCCAAGCTTCTCTATCATCTAAATAATCCGATATTTTATAGTAGGTTTTTTTATAAAGATTTTGTTTAATTACGTTTTTAAATTTGTTAATTGTAAATTTTTATACATCCCGTGGGAGTTTGTTATAAAAGCGTACACCTTGCCCTTAAAACGATTTACTACGGTACAGTATCCACACGAGTATCCTGTTTCCTGTTTACATTATACTGCAAACAGGAGGAGGAAACTCGTGTGAATACTAGTATTGAAGCACGTACACTACTAAACGGGATCCTGCAAAAAACTGTACCTGCAAAAAACGGGATGTTGCCGTGGGAGAGGGCTGTAACATGTCAAGTTGGCACAAATTGAGTAGGATTGCGACTAGTGACTACTCCGTGTCTTAGTTCAGTGCCGTAATCTTATGTAGTTAAAACGTATAAACATTAATTTTCTATTATTTCTTTGCATACCACCCCAAACTATCTTAAAACTCTATTATTTCCCCGAAATTACCGTCCCTTAATTATTAAAGCGAGTCCGAAGCGCCAAGCGATTTGTTATTCATGAGAATTAGGTTGTTCATCAGCCGATTAGATTCTCTTAAGTTTTAGAATGTAGTTACCGTTTTCTACCGTAAATGGATTACGCAGGTCTACTAGCACGCGTTACTGGCACTGTAGAATTGACTTTTGCCATTTTCATAAAGATGTTTTATCAATGTGATCTTTCGGCCACATATAGTGTAATTTTATAATTATACGCTGCTACCCATCCCCCAGTCGCCTACGACACCCATAAGGGATGATGATGAGGAGATAGGTGCATATTCTTGAGTCGGGAAGCCCATGGCATGATGATGATGTACTCATGATGTCTTTATAAGCCTAGTTTAAGATTTTTTAAATTATTCTTATCACGAACCAGATGGAAATGATTTTCCAGTAACTGTCGGATCTCACTTTTAAATAAAAATTACTATTCATATTACTTTGTCAATTGGCATCTCTCTTGGGGTCAAAATCTATGGAGCATCAAGGACAAAATAAGCGACTTCTAAAATACTACTGCTAATCTTTATTTAAACTAGTTTAGAAAAAAATTCTGTCACATAAATGTTTGACTTGCAATCTTGGTAATACAATTTTTTGTTAGCGATATAAACTCATGCTCATGGTACTATAAACTCGTTTTCAAAGGCACCTCTTTGAAACGTTCTGGCACGTTCCTGGATGGTTTTACAACGTGAAGTATAAAGTGTCTGGGATTAATATCAATGGATCATAAACACAACTTGGTTTCGCAGAGATCGGCTGCTAGCTTTAATATTAACAGCATCCAATAGTCACTTACATAGTACTGAACCTACACTAGGATACACTGTAGATCTCAGAAAATACGTTTTATTTTTATTTGGCTCTCTAAAACGATCGACTTAGCGATTGGTGTCGGAAGCAAAGATCCGACTGTATCGGTATTTGCAAGTCTCTAAAATATGAAATGTTTTTTCCAATTAATGTAAAATATTTAACCAATCTTCAAATAATAGATGTTTAAAAAGTACATAAGATGTAAAACGGGTATTTATCGCGTACGTACCTTTTCTATTTGTTATCCCGACGTTTCGGCTGTGTTGCAACAGTCGTGGTCACAGGTTGACTGGAGTACTTGGAGCTACCGTCGAGAAGTGTGGGTAGCTGCAGCAACTACCCTCACTTGGTCTTCAGATTGGAAATGTCCTCGTTCATATTACGACCCACCGACGGCAAACCAAACGTACCATAGCCGAGCGTGTCAAAGAGCATATCGCAGCTGTCAAAAATCGTCAGGTAAACAAGTCAGCGATAGCAGAGCATCTGGTAGACTCGGGACCGAAACATTGGATTGAACTTCATGATCCTAAGGTTATCTCTAGTGAACGCCATTATTACAAGAGAATGGTTCGTGAAACGATTGAAATAAAAAAAAATCATTATTTTAATCGGGAAGATGGCTATAGACTCTCAGCGTCCTCAAACCCGGTGATTGCTAGGTGTGCGCGTCGTGATCTGTCGTCTCAGTGCGTAGGTACGGTTAGTGTAGTAGTATGTCGTAACATGAACGAGGACATTTCTAATTCTGAAGACCAAGTGAGGGTAGTTGCTGCAGCTACCCACACTTCTCGACGGTAGCTCCAAGTACTCCAGTCAACCCGTGACCACGACTGTTGCAACACAACCGAAACGTCGGGACAATAAATAGAAAAGGTACATACTTGATAAATACCCGTTTTAATCAATAATTATGTGCAGTGATCGCGAAAGTTTGAAAACTACTACATAAGATGTTATGTGAATGTGTGCTATTTAGCAAATAAATGATTGTCTATGTCTAAGATTTGTACTACAGGAACATAACAATCTTGATTACAAAGTTACTGACGAACGATTACGATGATTTACCTAACATGGAACATTTAAACGCCGGAACATTCAGATCCCGATCATTCCGATAGGGATTTTTAGGGTTCCGTTGAATGAAAATTGATCCTATTTTCCTAGTGAGGGACAAGGAAAATAGGATCAATTTTTCGTCCATCTGTCTATCTGGCAATATCCTTTTTTGCAGGAACGCGTGGATATATCAAATTTTAATTAATATAAAATAATTAAGTCTCCGGACCATTGGAGCTATAAATAAATCAAGCTTCTGAGTCAACGCAATCAAATAATACAGTCATTAATGCCTCATATTTTGACACTCGCAAATAAATCAAAACCTATATAACTATCATGTTGACCGAAAATCGTGAAATTTGACAGGAAACAAGGTCACATAGCACAAGTAAAGAAAAAAATCAATAAACGTTTTTTGTTGTTACCGAAATTTGTAGTTATATCACCAAAAAAAACATACATATTTTACGGAATCCCAGAGTCGCAAGTATGACTCGAATGTGTTCTTTTTTTTACATTTACTGTCCCACTACTGGGCAAAGGTTACCATTTTGTTTCATTCCCGGCGTTTTTTATCTCCGGCCAGTCAGGGTGGAACACATCCAGATCGTTTTCGAGGTCTGCCTCATTATCAGTGTCGTATTTCAAGTTGCCAGTCTCTGTCTACTTTTCTATAATCCACCCAGTCCCATTTGACTCTTGCAGCCTTGAACCCTACTTGACTACCAGAGTTAAATTTAAACATAAATAAAAACAAGCAAAAAATTGTACGAACGACAACACAGAAGAAATAAAAAATACAACAATAACATCTCACATGTGCACTTATAAACTTGTATTAATAGTGTTAGCGATTATTTCTACTAAATATATAATTTTATGAATACTCCAGCAATATTTACTATTTTGTTATTCATTTTATAAAACAGAAGTCGCCTATTATTGACCAACTTTTGACGTCCTCCATGGCGCAGTGGGCGTATAGCCGGCTGAGACGCAAGAGGTAGCGGGTTCGATTGCCGCCACGGAACAAATGTTTGCATGATCTACAGATATTTGTTCCGTGTCTGGGTGTTTTCTATATATTATAAGTATGTATTTACAAAAAAATATATATATATATATAAGTATTCTATCAGTTATCTGGTTCCCATAGCACAAGCTCTGCTTAGTTTGGGGCTAGATAGCGCTGTGTGAAATGTCCAGCAATATTTATTAATTTATTTATTAAAAAAAAACTGGCGTCGTCGAGGTTTTTGCCGGCTTGCGCCGACTCACGCCACCATGGTGCGGCGATTAGTATTGTTTCGCCGAGGCTGTTACAGAATAAGTAATAGTCTGCTTTCTCGATGGCTCTCGGCTTACCTACTGTGTCACAGAATAGGTAATACTTGGTATGGGATACACCTACATGCTACGTTTTTACCTGCAGTTGCACAGAATAAGGAATTGTCATTATGTCGAAATACCTACCCTTTCCTGGAACGATCGAGAACGTTCGAGTGTTATGAACTGTGCGCGGTATAAATAGGCCAGAGTGATGGCCGGAGGAGTCAGTCTGGATTTGGCTATACGTGCGAACATTTCGGTGACTTTTAGTGGTTTATGGTGCAACAGTGGTGTGAATTAGTGTGTTGTGAGTACTTGTGACTAACTTCGTGTATTTATCGTTTTAGTGTTGAATAAAAGTGTTATTTTGGTTAAACTGATTTTCATTATTTTATCCCGAACCCACAGCTCGTAGCAGTATTATAAGTCGTTGACGGCTGTCGATCAGGGATCAGTCGTTTTCCGGCAGTTATGTACACATGCACATGCACGTTGGTAGTAAATTCAATCACGGTAGTCATTGTGTTTACGCTGTTCTTATCTGTGTATAAAATTGTTGATTAAGTAATAAATTTATGTAGAACAATATTGATGTTATAAAATAAATACGATATCCCCATGGAAGTTATTATTTCTTTCAATAGGTATAAATATCATTTAAAAGCTCTATGTGGGGGAGAAATGGCACTCAGCTCAGCATGATATAATCACTCAGCCCCATTTAAATCTTGTACTAAAATTCAATACAACCAAATTCATTGAATACAATCTAATGTAACATAACGTCCGTTAATTAAACACGTCGTTTATAAATGGCTGTTTACAACGGGCTCATTAATAGCTAAACTAGTGAATCGTTGTCCATAATTTAATTATTCCAACTACGGTCTCATAGGTCGTATAATTAAATTTATGGATGATCATAGAGGCTGTACGTACAGGATGATTCTGTTATGGATTGATGGATTAGGTCAAAATGATAAACAAAATATTTTTATTTAATTTAATCGTTTGAGGCGTGTACACCTATTTAAGCCTGCTAGTATGAACTCCTTTTTTTTTAAATACACTCTATTATTATATTTTTTATTGGTATTTTGGTCTTTAAAAATTTCAGTCCATTCTATTTCGGGTAGACCTATAAGTTTAAACGTAAGAAAATGTACATTTTATGCCTTAAAATACAATTTAGTTTAAGCACATATTATTACTGTGTATATCTAACAAAAGCAAGCACCCTGTATATTTGTTCTTGTTTACTTTTGAGATTGAAGCCTCTTCTATATATAGCACAAATTTTTAGAGCTATCAATAGGTTTATACCCAAATTTTCGTCATTAAAA
This sequence comes from Philereme transversata, assembly GCA_963924445.1. Classification (NCBI taxonomy): domain Eukaryota; kingdom Metazoa; phylum Arthropoda; class Insecta; order Lepidoptera; family Geometridae; genus Philereme; species Philereme transversata. Next base: position 24,271,098 of record OZ004338.1, read on the forward strand.
TGTGTTATGATACAAAGGGAGCATTACCATACACCTGAGCAATATCCGGGGTCTGCACTCAAATCTCGTCGCAGTCCATCACCACCTAGAGACTGAAAAACCAGCTCTCTTGTTCCTGTCGGAGACGCAGATAGGGTGTCCGTCAGACACAGCGTATCTCTCTTACCCAGGGTTTACCCTGGAGCACAATTTTAAACCCCGTGCAGGGGTTTGCGTGTACGCTCGAGACGATATCTGCTGTCGGCGTCTTCGTAACCTTGAAAACCCTAGCTTCTCTGTTATTTGGGTTATGGTGGATACGGGCCTGGAAAAAATCCTTTATGCCTGTGTCTACCGCTCGCACAGCGGAGATCAGCAGACGACCAGGCTCATAGCTTACCTCAGTGAGGCGGCAGATGCCGGTCAACAAAAATACCCGACAGCTCAATTAGTGTTTTTGGGGGATTTTAACGCCCATCACCAAGAATGGCTCTTCCCATACCGATGCACTGACCACGCTGGGAGAGAGACGCGAAAGCTAGCTTTAGCGCTAAATCTCACCCAGCTAGTCCAAGGAGCAACGCGGGTTCCCGATGTTGACGGCCAAACAGCCAATTGCTTGGACCTTCTGCTGACGACTGATCCAGACCGCTACTCCGTTTCGGTTTCATCACCCTTGGGTAGCTCCGACCACTGTCTGGTGAAATCTGTGTCTGTCTACTCTCCGCCCGATTTTAGCCCTAGAGGCAAGCGAAGAGTGTGGCGGTACAAGTCAGCAGATTGGGATGAAATGCGCGCATTCTTTGCATCTTACCCTTGGCAGCAAGTTTGCTTCTCATCTGAGGATCCTTCGGCTTGTGCGGATGCTGTGACCGATGTGCTGCGCCAGGGAATGGAATATTTTATTCCATTCTCTGACGTAGCAATGTCAGGCAAAGCTCAACCATAGTTCGGGGCCGAATGTAGACGTGCCTGCGCGCAGAAGCATGAGGCATTCCTGGCCTGGGCTGAAGCTCGAAACAGCAAAGCCAAGGACTTATCTCAAATGAAGACACTATATAACAAAGCTGCCAAGTCCTGCAAAAAGGCTTTAAGAAAGGCACGATTTGACCACATAGGCCGAATAGGGAACAAGTTAGCTTCATACCCATCGGGTAGTAAAGCTTTTTGGTCCCTGGCTAAGTCAGTCGAATTGAACTTTTGTCGCCCCACACTACCACCACTGCTGAGACCTGACGGCACGCTAGCCCACACCGCTGAAGAGAAAGCGAACTTGTTCGCCACTCTTTTCGCGGAATCTTCACGTTTAGACGCTGCAGGCGGGACACCTCCGAGTCTACCTGATTGCGGGGTACTTATGCCGGAAATACGCATTCGTCAGACCGAGGTTCGTAAAACGCTGCGGAGTTTGGACGTGAATAAAGCTAGTGGCCCTGATGGGATTCCAGCAATTGTACTTAAATCCTGTGCGTCTGAGCTCGCTCCTGTACTGACACGCCTCTTTCGCCGCTCTGTTGAGGCTGGACATGTGCCGAAATCATGGAAGCTGGCTAATGTGCAGCCTGTGCCCAAAAAAGGTAGTCGTGCTGACCCATCAAATTATAGGCCCATCTCGGTCACGTCCATAATTTGTAAGACTATGGAACGTGTTCTGAACAACAGGCTCCTGGCACACCTAGAAGCTAATAACCTCCTCAGTGATCGCCAATACGGCTTCCGCCGAAACCGTTCAACTGGGGATCTTCTGGCGTATGCCACGCATTTATGGAGCGAGGCCATTGAGAAATACGGAGAAGCGCTTGCTGTTTCTCTCGACATCTCAAAGGCCTTTGACAGGGTCGGGCATGATAGCCTTATAAGTAAGCTTCCATCTTTCGGTCTACCCACTGGTCTTTGTTTTTGGATCTCGGACTTTTTGAGAGACCGATCGATACGAGTCGTCGTTGATGGCTGCTCGTCCGATCAATTGGCGATTAACGCCGGAGTCCCTCAAGGGTCGGTACTCTCTGCAACTCTCTTCTTGCTGCATATCAACGATCTGCTAAAGCCTGGAACCTTTGGGTATGCGGACGACAGCACAGTTGTGGAGAGTTACACATCTACTGCACGAGCCAGTGGGGCGCAGATTCAGTCTCACAGAGAGGCCATGGTTGAGCGCTTAAACTTGTCCTTAAAGGCGGTCTCCGACTGGGGCGATGCCAACCTGGTTAAGTTTAATGCTAATAAAACCCAGGCGTGCCTGTTTTCTGCGAAACGGAGCCCATTTGATCTGGCTCCTACTTTCCGTAATGTACCCGTGCCGATTTCTGACCACCTCGAGCTTCTTGGTATCTCATTAACACCCACTCTCAATTTTGGCTCATACATTGAGTCGAAAGCCCAGCTGGCCGCTAAGAAGCTTGGAATACTTGCAAAGGTGAGGCAATACTTCACACCGGGACAGTTGCTCAACTTATACCAAGCACAAGTCCGATCATGTCTGGAGTACTGTTCTCACCTCTGGGACGGATCAGCGAAGTACCAGCTAGAGGCTCTAGATTCAATTGAGAGAAGAGCCAAGAAGCTCATTTGCAATGACGAGTTAGCAAAAGCAAGGCTCCACAGCCTCGAGCATCGTCGAAAGGTTGCAAGCCTCTCGGTTTTTTATCGGATACATTTCGGAGAGTGTGCTGCGGAGCTTTTCAACCTAATCCCACCATCCCCATTCTATGATCGGACAACCAGACGCTCCGCGTTGCGCCACCGCTACATGGTAGACATACCTCCCATACGCACAAAGCGGTACTCTTCCACCTTTATTATGCGCACCGCCAAGGAGTGGAACGCCTTGCCTGAGTCTGTGTTTCCTGATAACTACAACCTAGGGATCTTCAAGTCACGAGTGAATAGGTTTCTTCTAGGCAAGCGTGTACCATCGTAGACTGCATCATCGCTTACCATCAGGCGAGATAGTGGTCAAACGCTAGCCTATAATTTATAAAAAAAAAAAAAAAAAACCATACAGTTATTTCGAGAATTATCTATCAAGATTATATTTATCTATCTCAGTCAAACAACTGCTGGGTATGAAGGCCTCCTCATTTAACACGCCACTCTCTCCGTCCTGTGAGATTATATGGAAATTATTTTGACTAGCATTAAGGAAATTGATTTTCTAGTCAATGAGTTACAAAAGAAATGAATGAATGGAGAATTTTATAGGACGCTTTCAATGTACGCCTCGTAATACCGCTACAGTGTTGGTTCAGTCGATTTACGAGATATTTTACTACGTGGAAAACTGATCTAGGTTGTAAAGCACCTATTGTGAATGGAGAATAGAGATTAAACTGGATAAAAGGCGACAAACGAAGACGTATTGAAAAGAGTGAACGATAAAAGTATTGAAGAATTTGTTTAAATTTCGAGGCTTGTACTGCAAAACTTTGCAATTCAATTTCAAAACTTAATATATTTACATAATGTGACATTGATTTTAATTTAATTTATTTATTATTTTTGGTAATATTGTGTCTATGTAGTTTAATTGTTCATAACTACATTTTTTTACTGATTAGTTTTTAAGGAGTGTGTAATGTATGGATGTATTATTATTTCAATTAAATGAATTAATATATTTAAAAAAGATTACGCAAGCCTCTGTGGAAAAAAATGTTTAAATTTTCATTATTGATGTATGTGGGGCCCTTATATGACATGATAGTTTTTTAAACCCTGACGCAAAAAGAGCGGTGCTGTAAGTTTAACGCCTATGTCTGTCTGTCTGTGTGTCTGTCTGTGGTATCGTAGTTCCCAAACGGACGAACCGATTCAGATGCGGTTTTTTTAATAGAAAACTAGTTTAACCGAGCTATCCGTGATGAAGATCCTAGATCATCTTAGTATTTTTATTTTATTGTGTTATCCGAACACATACGGAAAATTCCAAGATATTAAAAACCACCTCAAAAATTTCAAACCTAGACGGGACTTGAACCCGCAACCTTTCTCTTGATAGAAAAACATAGAACATAAAGAACAAAATAGAAAGAAATCGAAGAAGTGGAAATTTTAACATTTTTATAAATCAAACCGGTGGCGACTTTGAGATGATGCCGCATTGTTAGTGAACTTACATGATGAATGAATATGGCTTGTTAATCTATTTTATCCAGGCTGTTGCATTGATATTTCTAGGACTTGATATTAAGTTTGTATGAGTAAATATAAAATTTTATATATTAAAGAATTAAAAAACAAACAGTTTACAACAATACTAGCCATTAGCCCTACCTGTGTTTTCATTTAATGTCGTTCATAACATGACACGTTGTATACGAGTGTATTCTCGTATATACGAGAAGAAGTGTGACTCCGGTTTGATGTTTCAAATTTGAAGAAACTGAATGATTAAATTGTTTTTGGCAATACGTACCTTACATCACCTTTCTGGAGAGCGACTTCTTCGAATACTACTTTCACTCTTTCTTTGGGTCTGAAAAGTTAAATAAAATCACGTTAGAAATTATTAAGTCAATACATAAGCGAACATGGCATATTTGCAAAGTTCTCTCTTCCAGGAAACCATTAGGCATAGGCAATGGCACCCTTATCTTGTGCCAGGAAGGCCTTGCCGTGAGGTTACTATTTCTGCCGCCAAGCAGCATTGCTGTGTTTCGGTTTGAAAGGTATGGTTGCCGGTAAGTTTAGTTTTTTTTTATTGATATAGCCAAGCGCTTGACCACTATCTCACCTGTTGATAAGTGATGGTGTGATCTAAGATGGATCACGCTTGCCTAGAAAGAACCTATATACTCTGAACTTGAAGACTCCGACATTATACGGGTTCGGAAAAACATACGCCGGAAGTGAGTTCCACTCCTTATTTGTGCTAACAAGAAAAGTTGAAGCAAATCGTTTGGTACGGGAAGGTGGTATGCCGACCAGGTATGCGTGGTACTTCTCGGTATGTCTGCTTGTATGGTGGTGGAAGGGGGAAGGATGACCTTATCCCTATAAGGCCATGATGATCTTGCACACATTCACCAAATTGAATCTTGTAAAAATTACAGGCACATGAGGATTTACACACCTGTATGCCTCAAGTTGATGGATCGTAGTGAATCGTAAGGCACGTTCCTAAGGAAGAGCGTGACCTAAGAGGCAATATTTTGTTATAGGCGATGGTTACCACTTAAAATCAGGTGAGCCATATGATTGATCCATCACATTCGTGAAAAAACCCATGGTTATATTTACTGTATTTCTAAACTATTATTATTATTAATTAATTTACGTATAGTAAAACAAATTCATATGCAATGTTCAAATTAATTGGGGGTCTAGCTGGCAGACATGACAGTTCAAGGCAGATATGCTGGGTATCAGCTCTAATTAACCCCAATACTTTATTATATTAATCTTTTATGTTGTTTATTTATTTTAGTTCTAATTTTAATCCCATGAATATTTTGTTTTGTTTTGTTTTGTTTTATTATTGTATAAATCACTTGTGTGTTATCATTTATAAACTTAGTAGATGTAGATTTAAGCTGTCTAATTAAAATGAATTTGATTTATTTATTTATATTATGCAATCCTTAAAAAAACGAACACAACATTTTTCATAAATAATATCAAAAATTCAAAATTACACAATACCTAATCATCTCGATTCATAAATTAAGTACCACTAAAATTAATTATTATTAGATGTAAAATAATTGCCATTGAAAATGAGATGAAGGCAACAAGCAATTTACAGTTTAATTGCAAACATTTTTTTAGCCCGTACTATCCCACTGCTGGGCAAAGACCTTCCCTTCTTCCTTCTATCACGGACCAAAGTCAGATCCTGCCAGTCCCTTTGGAAGACGTCCAAGCAAACATTATTAACCATTGAATAAACTTAGACACCGTCAAAGCCGATCTATTTTGGCAATTTAATTTTCGAGATTAATTACTTATCTCCTTACCTGATGACAAGTTGGATAGATATTGTAACCACGTACCTCGCATGGAAATGGTAGGAGCATCGCACGTTGTTAGGATATATGGACGGGTATCGTGGACTGTAGAAGCGGCCGTGTGCTGGCCTACTGCCTGACCGGCTGAACTGGTAGTCACACTCTGTACCCGGGACCCGCACCCCGTCTGTATCGAATAGACCTGCAACAAGGAAGGTAAGAACATGTCAAGGGATCGATAGCCATTCAACTTGCAATATTTCGTCCACTTGATAATAAGAGTCTACCATATTTAACTCAGCTTCATAACGATCCTGTATTTTTACTGGTAATACTGCATCTTGTAATCAATATTAGTAAAAGTTGAGGATACATGCTAGTGACTAGGTGTAGCGAAATCACGATACCTTGAAATTTTCTCGATTGAAAAAAAGTCATGTCCAAAATTTACAATAAACGCGTAGTATTCAATAAATACTATAAATGAATGAATTCGTGAAACTGTACGTACTTTTCGATAGCACCTGTGTTTTGATTTGTTCCATGAACCAATATTTGTTTTGTTATAAATAATTATTTATTATATTAGTATTATTTTAAGTTTAAGTGATAGCCCCTGCCTGGAGCTAATGGTAAAAACTTTAATACCTACCTCGGAGGACGTCCAATAAAGGTGGAGTTCAACAAAATGTTGTTTGATACCAATTTCCCATTTGAAGAAATACTGTATTCGTACATAGAATTCTTTACTACATAAATATGTGTTGATTTTCATGGAAGAGCCAACTTGCATTCACTGGTACACGTAAATATTTCAGAGGCAAGTAGCTCTTTTAACTAAAGTAGGTACACACATGTCTCTGATTTCAAGATTTAAAATAACATCTAAACAGAAATTGGGGAATTAAACAACAACAAAAGTTCCTGCTTTAGGTAAAATTATTCACGCAGGCTTTTGTTGAATCAAAATAGAAAACTCCCACGAGGTAGGCACGTGAAAGCTTGCGGTTTGTATGTGGCTTCCTACACAATTAATATAATGAGAGGAGTAGGAACACTTTGGAAGAAATGTCAATTAGAAGCTTTTGCAGTCTTGTCGTCACATATAGTGCATGCTTAGCTGAGAGATGCTGCATGGCTTAGAGACGTGCTTTAATTAGTAGCTTTTATAATTTACTTTGTCATGGTAATAAAAGTAAATCTAGTAGATGGAGACAAGTGAAAAGATTTGGGGGAGACCTTTACCAAGCAGTGGGATACAGTCTAAGAAAAAAATAATGCTGTCTGTCTCCACTGTTGGTTCGCGTACCTGTCAAAATCGTTTCAAACAACTCAAACTAAATGTCTTCTCGTCAATGACTCATTCAATCTACAATACATTGATTTGGATAAGTAATTGTTCACCTCTAGTCTCAAGAATTGCTTCATTGAACATCTCTAATTGAATGGCTGTAAGACATCAGGCAATCACCCTCTTCGAATTCCGCCTCTCCTGTAGTGTTTTTACTGCTTGTGCTGTTTATTGTTCATTCGATGAGTAATTAATAATAATGAGGTTTGAGAATTGAGATACACTCGCATTGTTTCGGTTAGTTACGAACTATGGTTCGCTTGTGGTTGCGAATTATTCACAGCCTCAAGCGCATATGAATCGAATCAGATCGAATCGAATCTAAATAATATGGGAATGTTTGTGCGGATATGAATTCACCCCATCGGATGAATTAAAGAAGAAACGTCCAAATATACAAAATTTACATTTATAATACTGGCAGCTGTGGTGAAATTCGAAACATAATTTTCAATAGTCTTGGTTCTTAATATAGCACCTTCATACATAATCTTAACCCCAGACTAGGATACCCTATCGGGGGTATCCGGGGCTAGGAGTACCATGGTACGCACGGCTACACATCAAGCTATACAATCCCAGTATTGTGTAGGGTTTCCGTACGATGAGAGGTCAGCTTAAACTGGATATGTATATAGCTTGATTTGTAGCCGTATGTACAAAAACAGCCAGGTACAAACTTTTGTTTCGTAGCAGCCATCGAACCAACCTCTTGTAGTTGTTCTTCTTACTACAGTAATCGTCCGTAATTTCAGTTTGTATCCGTAATTTAAAGTCAGTTTCAAGAGCTAAGATTTATTCAAAAATCATATATTCATATATGTTCATCTTATTTATTGTACACAAATAAATTTACAGACAGAAACCGCTTACAAAATGGGCATGTACAAAGGCGAGCTTAACCCTAATAAGAGTTTTCTTCCAGCAAACCTTTGAAGATAGAGATAGTCGATTACAGTAGTGGTTACGAGTACATAGTTATACTTAATTTATACCATAATAAATAAAATACTTATACATATAAAAAATAATACCTATAAACTATACTTACATTACAGATAAACATTATACAAATTACACATAATATATCTACTTATACATAATAACCTAAAAATTTACAAGGACAGGTACTCTTTGACTCTTGAAGGTTAAAAGTGCTTAGAGATGGACTTGCGCGGATAGTGTGGTAATTCATCCCTTTATTATCCTAAAATTTTATCATACAGTACCAGGTTCGGTACCAATTTATGTTTATCTCGAGTCCGTCATGTGTCTGGTCCCGGAAGGCGTCCCGCGGGTGTCATAGTGGCGCGTCGTCTAATCAACAACTACGTATGCTTGATTAAATTTGTGTAACGCTCGGCTCAAAGGTAAGCACTAAACACTGAAGAGCCCTTACAACAGATTGAAATTATCCAGTTAAATTCTGGCCAATTAAATCGGTGATATAAAATTAACCTATTCTTAGAATAAACAAATAACTTTAACTTCTGGATTTGATAAAATTTCTAGTTGACTAATCTGAAAGTATATCCTTTCAAATAAAAAGAGAAGAAAAATGTTAAGTAAGAATTTTCCAACTCGTTTGATATATGACGCAGTTCTGAGGAAACTAACATAAATAAAAAACCTTGAACCGTTAGAACATCTGTTAGAAGTATAATAAATATAAATAATAATAAATATTGCTGGACATTTCACACAGCGCTATCTAGCCCCAAACTAAGCAAAGCGTGTACTATGGGAACCAGATAACTGATAGAATACTTATATACATTTTTTTTTGTAAATATATAGAGTTTGTAGAGTATGTTGAATTGTAATATATAGAGAAACATCCAGGCCCAGAACAAATATCTGTAGAATCTGCAAACATTTGTTCCGTGGCGGGGATCGAACCCGCTACCTCCTGCGTCTCAGCCGGCTATTCGCCCACTGCACCACGGAGGTCGTCAGAATAAGAAAGTATGGAATTTAACATAATATATGGACTCTAAATCAGGATTCGTTTATACCTAAAGTATAGGTCTTTTTGTTTTTAGCGAATAACGAGACAAAAATATTTGCGTAGACACTCGAGAGCTATTCTAGGAAACTTGAGAAAGGCTTGTAGATTTCCTTTTCAAATTGATGAGCGTGAGGCGCTTTGTGAAACTAAAATACAACGATCCCAGTTTTGGGTGGAAATAGTCCATTTATTGGCTAGATTGTAATAATGTAATGAAGTTATACAGTGTTCACATGCGTAATAGCTCCCAGTCTTGTAAATGCATTGATGTAGAAGGCTTGGTGCTATTTATAAAGTCGAGTCGTATTCGGTAAGAATGCGCAAGGAGGCAGAGTTGAAAAGTCGAGATTCATGTTATCCGGGTGAACTTGTAAACAGCAGGCAAATTTTGAGAACCGCTTGGAACATTAATAATAATAATAACAATAAATATCGCTGGACATTTCACACAGCGTTATCTAGCCCCAAACTAAGCAGAGCTTGTACTATGGGAACCAGATAACTGATAGAATACTTATATACTTTTTTTTTGTAAATACATACTTATAATATATAGAAACACACCCAGACACGGAACAAATATCTGTAGATCATGCAAACATTTGTTTCGCGGCGGGAATCGAACCCGCTTCCTCCTGCGTCTCAGCCGGCTATACCCCCACTGCTCCACGGAACCAGTCATTAGCAGAAAACTTCATATTTAAAAACTAAATCATATAAAACTAGGGGTTCGCCCCGAACTGAGACCTCGCGAGTCTCCCAGAAAAACAAAAAAAAATATTACAACATATACATATACCATACATGCATACATATAGTATGTAATCTTTGACTATAAAAATAGTGACACGAAATAAATAAACCAATTAACTTGACCTCAAAAACTCATAAACCATGGTAAATATCCCGTTTTTAGTACAAATAGTGTTCATAACCATAATAGTTTCAAAAGTTATGTATTGAACTGATACAACTAAAGAATAACAAGTCAACTAGAAATAACAAAGTTTCTTTAATTACAGTGCTATCGACTTATAAAACTAAGAGAACGTACTTCATAGAGGAATCTTCTTTGATATTGCTGAAGTACTTAGAGTATTGAGCACACTCTGCGATCATTTAGCACTTAATGCTTCATTTTGTACAATGTAAACCTCTCTATTATCTATTGGAAAGTAATGCCAGGGTCGTAGCTAGAGAAGAAGCAGAACTTACCCCTTAAACCCCATAATAGTTGCTTGGTTCCCATCACTATACCATCCGATAGACGTCCACTGCTAGGCATAGGCCTCCCCCTTTCAATGTCCCAATAAAAGGCCCAGAGCCATCTTCAACATTAACCTCCGTAGCTTGGCTGAAAGTTCCGCACGTATACGAGTACGTTTACTCATACACATCTTCTGTGTCCTGTCCTGTGCTTAATTGGTGATGCTACGTTTTGAGTAGATGTTTTTTTTCGGTTTTATCTCAAAATTGATAATATGAATGGACTTCCGTACTTGGTAATGGTTTTTCTATTTTATTGATTGTTAACATTCTGCAGATATACCTACAACAAAGAATAAAAATGTTGTGAACCCTGAGTGCGAGAGTACTAAGTACACTAGAGAGTACTAAGTACACTAGAGAGTACTAAGTACTAAGCTACGCTTACTAAGCAGCTTATTTTTCAACTTGAACGAATCGGTGACGTTTGTACGTAAGTAGGTAGGTATAATAATGTTCAAAGCGCGCGTTGATCCGATCAGCTCAAGATACAGTGCACCTTGTAGCCGGGCTTGCAAAATGATCCTTAAACGTATGTTTAAATTTGACGTTTTTGACAACACCTTAAATCACATTTAGCCACAAAATAAGTTTAGGTATAGTTGTGTAAGTCGCTCATAGAATATTAATACATAATTCGAAAGTTTCTTCGGACAAACTTACATACGAATTACAAACGTCGATCCGCTCAAGTAAACTCAGCTCCATCATCGTGCGGTATATTTTGTAAACACAAAAATAAACAATTTCAGTCCACTCAAAAGACAGAGGGAGTCTAGAAATTTATCTCGCTTAAAATAAAATAGTTTTTCAATAACGCGCGCAGTTTTGAGTCGAGCTGTGGGAGTTTTTCATTACTTTTTCAATATAGCAACCGTTGACGGGCTGCGTCATGAAATCATATCTAGAAATACGAAAATTGCGGGAAAAATTTAACGTTACTGTAAAGTTTCACGGAGAACTTGTCGATAGTTGATTGCTGTCTAGACTGGTTTGGAAGATAGGGTTGAAGTGAGCGAGGAAAATTAAAACTAAGTTCCCGCTGGAAATAATGAACAAACAACGTTTGAGTTATTTCTCTCACTTCATAAATTCTTTGGAAAGAATTGTTTGAAAGAATTTGTAGCATAGGCAGAAGTATTTCTTAAAATATGAACAAAAGAATATTTTTCTGAAAAATTATTTGGACGACCTCCGTGGTGCAGTGGGCGAATAGCCGACTGAGACGCAGGAGGTAGCGGGTTCGAATCCCGCCGCGGAACAAATGTTTGTATGATCTACAGATATTTGGTCTGGGTCTGGAAGTTTTTCTATATATTATAAGTATTTATTTAGAAAAAAAAGTATATAAGTATTCTATCAGTTATCTGGTTCCCATAATACAAGCTCTGCTTAGTTTGGGGCTAGATAGCGCTGTGTGAAATGTCCAGTTGTATTTATTTATTTTATTTTATTTATTTATTATCATAATAGTTTGGGAGTTACTAAAAGACGGGGATATATAAAGACACGATGAGCAGTTCCAGAAAGTCAGTGGAGTCAGGATGGAGATGACTCAATACCGTACCTTGCAGTCGATAATTATATTTAAACCAATACAAATAATTGATTGATTAAATTATAATTTTTAGATAACCCGCCCGCGGCTACGCACGCGTGGTTTGTCTATAAAAACATTATCCTTCTTTTGTGCAATCGAGTAAAAGGTAGACTATATCTCAATTCTGATCATAATCTATATACAAAATTTTATCGAAATCGATCTAGCCGTTTAGTCGTGAAAACGGAACAAACAGGCACACAGAGAGAGAGAAAGTTACTTTCGAATTTATAATATTTCGAACCGATTTCAATGAAATTTGATTGGGCTCAAATTTTGCAGAAGATTAGTTCTAGACCTAGAATAACATATAGGCTACTTTTTATCTCATAAATCAGTTTCCATAAGATAAAAATGGGGTGTCAAAGTTTCTATAGAAAAATGATTTGTGTTTTCATACCACTTTACGCCCAAACTACTGAACGTATTGAGCTCGAACATTGCAAAAAATCAGTTCAAGATCTAGAAAAACATATAAGCTACTTTTTATCTCATAAATCAGTTTCCATGAGGTAAGACTGAGTCGTTAAAGTTTCTATAGAAAATATATTTTGTTCTTTGTTACCCCTTCACGCCAAAACGACGTAGCGACCACAGCCCACTCTCTTCATGTTAGTATAGGGCGCAATGATGAGTCGTAAAAAAACCGCAGATAAGATATTTTGAATGACTTTACTTTTACCAGTATCTGTCAATAACATATTAATAACAATTGACATCAAGTACCTCACGTTTTTTTACAATAAAATACATATTTTTTTGGTAATCACATTATTCATAATTTAAATTTATTGAAAATTATTGTCTACTTTTTAATTAGGTATCTACAAAAGCGTGTTTTTTAGGTTTTTAAATTATTATTTGACTTTGTTGGTACTATTTGAATTATTTTTATTATTTGATTTTTATTTGACTGCCTCCGTGGCGCAGTGGGCGTATAGCCAGCTGAGACGCAGGAGGTAGTGGGTTCGATTCCCGTCGCGGAACAAATGTTTGCATGATCTACAGATATTTTTTCCGTGTCTGGGTGTTTTTCTATATATTATAAGTATGTATTTACAAAAAAAAAGTATATAAGTATTCTATCAGTTATCTGGTTCCCATAGTACAAGCTCTGCTTAGTTTGGGGCTAGATAGCGCTGTGTGAAATGTCCAGCGATATTTATATTTATTTTATTATTTATTATTGGCAAACTACGCGAAGCCGTGGGCGGAAGCTAGTTAAAAATATAGGTAAAATGGGCGGCCTTAACTCAAAACTTTTCCTCTTATATATATTTTTTGAATGGACATATGAATAACCTTCCTTTATTTTTTTAATATCAGATAAATAATTCACAGAATGACCAGTTGCACATTGACCTCATCTGGCCAAAGCTTTCATTAGAGTGGCCATAAATAAGGAGTTTTAATATCGACTAGCAACTCGGGCAGTAAACAACCCGAGTGCTATCTACGGTTCCTTCTGTGACTCGTGTAATGAAACGCACACCTGCCGACACTCGCGATGCACTCCGACTTATTGTAATAAACTATTGCGATCGGGAGCAAAAAAATAAGGATAGCGAAAACATATTTGATAAACAACCAAGAAAAAATAGGAAGATGGAGTGATTAATTAGGTTTCTTCTAGGCAAGCGTGTTCCATCATAACTAACCATCAGGCGAGATCGTGGTCAAATTAACCTATCATTTATAAAAAATATTGTTCTATAACAATCTATCTTGTCTAAGTTCATTCATTCATTCAATTTTCACCAATAATAATTAAACAAAAGAGAACGCAAAGTATTCAATTTTTGTAACTTTTACTTTCTTGATTTTGTCAACGATTTTTTGGTGTACGTTAGGAAGACAATGGATCTAAACGCCATTTTTGTAGGCACACTGTTTTGAGAAATGTGTCATATATTATAATATGTACCAAATAAAACATTATTGGTGTTCTATTCCATATCTATGAAAAAATCGAAATATGAGAAGATTAAAAAATGCATCGAGTGCAGTTTTGATTCTGCCTTGCACCTAATAACTATAATAAGTTTAAAACGACACCTGGCGGAGTTAATTGAATTGAAACTGTTTCAAGCGCTCTTGTATCGAGTTCCGTAATTACCGGTCGGGAGTCGTCGATATTTATTTTAATGATACTTACAGCACTCTGACTGGGGGAAAATTGAGATGTGAATTGGTTTATTTTATATGCATTTGCTTGACATTTCTAAGTAGGTATTTGGTGACTCTTACTAACCCACGTTAAGAATTTTTTATCAAATTAGCGGCAAATACATGTAGAATAGTTAATTTTGGGGTCCATCGCGTTTTCAGAATTCTTTCTGGGCATCTGGTCGAAGCGTCGTGTGATCCGAGAGCTGACGCTTATCTGGGGCAACGCATAAGCATTGCAATTTAGCGGGGCAATGCAGCCAATGTCTTGGAGACACTTCCGCCTGGTAATGATCTGGAGCAGTTGAGCTATCTATAGATCGTTTGCAACGGTCTTTAGACGATTCAACTGTTTCTTCTGTATTTGGTTTATGTAAGCAGTTGCCTAATATTTCTGTTATATAGGAATTTTCCCTTTATTAAAATTTTAGGTTAGGTATGAGTGGTGTTCAAATCATTTCACATCGAATATCTATTCAATCATCCTTTCTTTTCTACCTTTAATTCCTTAGGTCATTAGTATGTAGGTATTTAGGTATATCATGGTAATAGTTAAGATCTTAGAGTAAATTTAATGTAATAAAAGTTAAATAATTTTGGGATCCGATATGATAAAGTTTCTGGATCCAAATGATATAAAATACAGAAAAATTTGTTCAACAAAACGTTAGTTTGATAAAGTCTCGAAACAGCGGATCATAAAAAACCATAAATATAAAAAAAACTCTTATGGTATTTTACCAACTGTGGCTACACTTATTTACTACCCTACGCTTTGTCGTCCACTTAACTCGGTGATGTTGGGTCTACTTCTATATAGTTTCAACATAGGCCTTCCTATATTATACTGTTACGAGCTGAGGGTTCGGGATAAAATAATGGGAATCGATCTAACCAAAATAACACTTTTATTCAGCACTAAACGATGAATACACGAACTTGGTCACACGTAATCACAACACACTAATTCACACCACAGTTGCACCACTTAAAGTCACCGAAATGTTCACACGTATAGCTGTATCCAGACTGACTCGGGAGTAACTACTGTTCACGCGAGACCCTTCCCACGTCAGTCCTCCAGGGCCTCGCTGAGACTCACTCACTAACTCACTCAGACTGACTGAGACTGACTGTCCGGCCATCTCTCCGGCCTATTTATATCGCACACATTTCGATTGTTCGAGAACGATGTCGATCCTTCCAGGAAAGGGTCGGTCCCTCGACACAATGGCCACTCCCTATTCTGAGAAACCACAAACAATAGCAACAATAACACAGCAAGACAAAAGCGTTCGAGAAGGTTCGATTATTACTCATTGTTTAACAGCCTCGGCGTAACAATACTGTCAATCCAGGCCATCCCAAGCTTGTCTGGAAATGATCACTCAAAGCGATAAGACCATCGATTGTACTTCGCGATATTATTATATTACTTATTGATCGAGCGAAGCGAGATCTCCAAATTAACTTGGGTAAATCGGCGTTGTATGTATGTATGTTTGTTTGTCCGAGGATAACTTTCGAAGCGTTTATCCGATCATCGTGAAATTTGGTATATAGGTAGGTAATAATGGTACAATTTAGGTGTGACTCCATGAGTTAAAAATTTTGGGGGGTTGTTGAGATATTAGGGTTCAAGAGGGGTAAAAAATGAAAATCAGACTATTAGGTCAAATGGTCTCATTTGACCTTATAGTCTGATTTTCAGTTTTTGTAGTTTTTGACTTATTAGCCATAGTAAAAACGAAACTTTGACAAAATTCACAGGGTACACCAGTGACCCCACAGTGCTGTAATTTGGTAAGCGTGTAGCTTATGTATCACAAATATAGGCAAAAGTCTGAAATCTAGAATAAGTGCAATTTGTACCCCAAAAAAGGTTAACCAATTTACATGAACTCCTGTTACCTGTAATTTGAATGAAACTGTAGGTCAAGTTATTTGGTATTTATTTCGTGGCACTATTTTGATAGTCAAAGATTACGAATAATATTTTTTTTTGTTTTTATGGTAGACTCGCGAGATCTCAGTTCGGGGCGAACCACTAGTATATTACTTTTTTAATAGAGGGCTGACTCAAAGATAGGGGGTTTTTTTAATGTTATTTGTGGGAAAACAGGCTTACGGTCCACCTCATGGTCGCCTATTGACCCCAGCAATACCCGGGGTATTGTCGATGTGTTCCCTACCCTGTAGAAACCTCTTTCTCTTGAAGCGTACCGTGTCGTAGCCTAACAGGAAAACCTAAGCTCATTCCACATCTTGCAAGTATAAGGTAGAAAAGATCGCGTGAAGCGTGTACGCCATACGAAGTGGAGAGCTTTATTCCGTTGTCAAGAAGTGCGGTGATAAAATCTCGACGACGGAATAAGATCGATGAGATAGCTCCATTGTATTTGTATATCTGTTGTGTTTTTTGTGTACCTTTTTAACCTAAAATATCTACCTAAGTTTCATAATAAATGTAAGTATATTATAATTTGTATTTTATTCTTGTAGTAATTTTAGATTTTGTAAAGTTATATTTAAGTGTAAATAAACGAATTTGAATTTGAATTTAGAACATTCCCCACATTATACAGGCGGTAGAACACACTGAGCGATCCGATGTCATAGTTTTCTAGAGTGGTTCCAGCTTGTCGGTGAGTTTGGGATCGTCGATAATTCTAATGGCTCTTCTGTGAAGGGAGTCAAAACGAAGCAATTGGTACTTTGGAGCTCCGTGCCAAAGGTGGGAACAGTATTCTACAAGGGTGTTATAAGTTTGATGCCTATGTGTGTCTGTATGTCTGTCTATCTGTGGCATCATAGTTCTCAAACGGATGAATGGATTCGGACTTGATTTTTTAATATAAAGTAATTTAACTGGGGTGTCATGTCAGTTTTTAAACTCTGGCTTAAAAAGAGGGGCCTAAAGTGTTTTCTATTATATTGTAGGGTAAGAGCGCTGGTGCTTATCAAATTACCCTCAATAAAGCATCAATGAGATATACGAGTAACTGGAAAAGTTTTAACTGATATCCAGACACCAGAACTCATAAATGTTCTATAAAAACTTCATAAAATAGCGTGTAAGACGCACAGCAATTTCACTTTACGGATCTAGAGGTGAGGAAAATGGTAAAGCCGGAAGGTACCTACGTATTTGTTTGGCATCGACTTTAAATATATTGAAAGTGCTAGAAAACTAAATAGGAAAGTTATTGCCTATTTGCACTTACAGATCAGATTGATTTCCGCCTTTCGATTTTGAAGTGGGATTATGGGACAAAATGGGCTTACAGTACAAGTAAGTAAATTTTTGAAGTTGGTATGTCGTTCAGTTAGTTCGTATTAGCTTGTGGCACGTTCTCGTATCGTAATTTAAAAACCAAAGGTCTTCAGCATCTTAATTCGCCCTCCAAAATTTGGAAACGCTAGTAAAAAATGCTACTTGCGGTCACTACTATTGTTATAAATGTCAAGAGTATGTCAAATGTTTATAAAAGTTTTTGACCAAACTTTTTTTATCTATTATACTAGTGGTTCACCTCGAACTACCAGATAACTTGGCCTACAGTTTTATCCAAATTACAGGAAATAGGAGTTCATACTACATGGTTACTCTTTTTTGGGGTAGAAATTGCAGTTATTCTGGTTTTCAGACTTTTCCCTATATTTGTAAGAGTAGTAGAGTTGCTTGTGAAAGGGCTCGCCCGGGGAAGTACTACCACCATATCTATTTCTGCCGCCAAGCAGCATTGCTTGTTTCGGTTTGAAGGGTATGGTTGTCGTTAAAATTACCGGCACAAGAGGCTTTACATGCCTCAATGTATGCCTCAAGTTGATGGGCGCAGTGGCAGTGCATCGTAGGGCACGTTTTTAGGGTGTGTGATCTACGAGGCAATACTTTGCAATAGGCGATACTTAACATCAGGTGGGCCATAAGCTTGTTCCATCTCCATGCAGTATAAAAAAAATAACTAGTGGTTCGCCCCGAACTGAGATCTCGTGAGTCTCCCATAAAAACAAACAAATATTATTTGTACCCAATCTCTGATTTTCAAAATAGTGCCACGAAATGCATAACCATCTCCCCAGTTATTCTGGATTTCAGACTTTTCCCTATATTTGCGTCACTAAAGCTACACGCATACCAAATTTCAGCACCGTGGGTCACTGGTGTACCCTGTGAATTTTGTCAAAATTCAGTTTTTATTATGGCTAATAACTTAAAAACAAAAGAATTTTAACTAAAAATAAAAACGGTGACAAAATGTACTTACAAAGACCTTTTATTAGACATGCCATTTGACCGGATAGACCCATTTTCTCCCCTTGACCCCCCCCCCCACCACAATTTTAGCGCTCATTTAGTTACACCATCACACCTATATATCAATTTTCACGATGATCGGATAAACGCCGATTTGCCCAAGTTGATATCTCGCTTCGCTCGATCAATAAAAATCTCGTATCACGATGTTTGTGGTCGCACTCGTCCGAAATGGGTCTACCGATTTTAATGATTTTTTTTTGTATATTTGTTGGGTATGAGAATAGGTTGTAAAGTATTTTTTACCCTCCTACCCTCACCCCCCATCTTTTTATCGCGATTTTTGTAGGAATCCGAATAATTTAACCGTCGAACGACGTTTTTATTGACGTGAAGTCAATTACATGAAGTGTCGCGTCACTTTGACAATAGTGTTTTAAATAGTTTTTATCCCGAAGTTCCCACGGGAACGGGAAATTTCAAGCGTGTAAAGCCGCGGGTGGGTCAGCTACTTTTTTTGTAGAAATTCGATTAGTGGAAGGCGTTTGAGGTTGGCAGGAATTATCAATTTTGCATAGCTGTTTTTAGTTATAATTATACTGCCAGCCATGAAATTAAACTAGTAACAAGCGCTTTGAATAATATCAACACTAATTATTATTTAGAACAAGAAAATGTAGGTAGATTATGCTTAGGTTATCACTTATTGGTTATTCCAGGTTCAAACATACAGAAAACTGGGGTTGCCAGTGCTTAATATTAGTCGGATAAAGAGAAGAGATAAAGTCGGACGTTTTGCATCTCTATGCACCTCACGATAGATTGAAAAACATGAATATTCAATTTTCGTTAAAGAAAATTCCCGGGAATAGCGATGCGAATACCTCTTCGTCGTGCTTTGACAACTTTGAGGTTTTAAAACATTCTCTGTTTTACTTGGTTCTACGATGTTTGTAACTTTACTTGTTATATCTAGAGATTACGTATCTACTTGTTAGTATGTCTAGATTCTAGATAGATACCTGGAAAGTTTTCATACACGTGTTCTTTTTTGCTTCAATTAAAAACCTAATACCCCAAGGAGTTACTTACGCCAACGCTAAATCGTTGGCGTAAGTGACTCCTTGAGGTATTCAGTTGAGAGTTTAATTGAGAGGCTCCTTCAATTAAACTTATTTTTTAATACATTAATTAGATTGTTGATGTCATTATTACTACGTATCGCTAACAGTGTGCAAAATACTCACAAAATGACAAAAGCATATGACGAAAAATTGCACAAAAGAATGAAATTGGTATGTTACACGCTTATTTATAATATCAGTATTTTCAATTTGACCACACCTTATACATATATGAGTAGAATAAGTATTTTTGTAATACTTTAATTACTTGTCAAGCTATATTTTCAGCTATATTTTCGACTAGCGACACTGACGCAAATATTCTATACATACTAAGAGAAACTATTTAATAACGCAGGTTCCACAGATTACCCGTGTCATCCCACGTCCCAGCCATTAAGGGTTGATGACGAATAATGAGAGTATCATGATATGTATCCGGGTTTATTGAATACGTGTGTGCGTTGCTTAAGGTGCTCCTTTCATTTTACTTAGCTATATACAGAAATTATTAACAGACTCTGCTTTGTATTTGGAGATATTTGGAAAATACCATTATGACGCAGGAGCTCAAAATTCATTTCGATGAACACACAGCTCAAAGAGCTGGTAGCCGTAGAGCCAAAAACGTTCTCGAACAGAGACCATGCATTGAAAAAGCTGATATTAAGTACCCATCGCTTATAACAAAGTATTGCCTCGTAGGTCACGCACCTCAAATACGTGCCCTACGATGCACTGCTCTGCGTCCATCAAGCAATGCTGCTTGGTGGCAGAAACAGATATGGCGATAGAACTTCCTAGGACGAGCCTTTTACAATGAACTCTACTAAGTCACTCAAGATCTATGGCTCCAGACCACTATGGGAATTTGGGGAGACCATCTGTGCCTGATATAATAATGATGACGTTTCGGTGAATGTGCACAAAATCTTCATGACCTAATCTCAACTTCCTCCTTGCACTACCCAGATTCTATTAACAGGAGTGAATATATTTACTGCTGTATTTGTTTCTAGAATGTAATAATAAGGTCCACGCAAAAGAAAAATAATAATAGCCCAGGCAAGGGCTTTATGAGAAAAGCGCATAGCTTCCCGTTAGCTCTCGTAACTGACGGTAGGTGACGCTAACACAATGAAGTATTGAAGAAATTCAGAAATTCAGCGCTAAGCGAAAATTGTTTAACATAATTTTTTTGTAAACAAGTTTGCGTTCCTCAGCCGTACTAGCGCTTACTAGAATATTCCATGTATTTCTAGATATAACGCGATATGGACGCGATTGAGCTCGGGCAGATTCCGGTCTTTACTCAGCTACGAGTATTTGTGTGATATATTTTAGAGACTTTATGGTAATTTTTAAGTGTTTTATTCTGAAATATAGTGCGAATTATTTTTTTTTGTTTAAAAGTGTATACCCGGATAGTTCCATTGGCACCAAGTCAGGATCTGATGATGAATCCCTAAAAATTTACGGCAAACCTCAAATTTTATACGGATGCATAATTGTTTTATGTTTTTACCTCAGAACTCCGTCATTTATCAACCGATTAGGATATTTTTGTTAAAAAGTTACTTGTTCGAAACTCCTATCTCACAACAGTAGGTGCCTAAGGGTCAAAATGTTTCATTTTGGTTTTTTTGACTTATGCAGCACGGCGGTAATGCTCCGCATTTTAATCTTTGCAGATTGTTCATTGACGAATAACTATTTTTTTGTTACATTTCAAACTAACTAGTGGTTCGCCCCGAACTGAGATCTCGCGTGTCTTCGATTCAAACAAAAAAATATTATTTGTATCTTTGACTATCAAAATAATGCCACAAAAATAAATAACCATCTAACTTGACCTACAGTTTTGTTCAAATTAAAGGTAACGGGAGTTCATGTAATGTAGTTACTCTTTTTATATATCAAATTTCAAGATGATCGGATCAACGCTTCGAAAGTTATCCTCGGACAAATAAACATACATACATACATACAACGCCGATTTGGTTGATTCTGAGATCTCGCTTCACTCGATCAAAAAACTCAAAATATTCTGAAATATACCTTTATACAAGACGGAATGTTATTTTTCTTGCGTTCCCTCACAAATGCTAGCACGCAGTAAAAGATAAGAGGAACATTTTCGCATCCTAAACAAATAGAGACCGTATTTTTAGACATTAAGAGGGTCTATTTTATAAACAAAACGTGTGCTATCAATGCATTTCAAGTTATTAATGGGCAAATTAAATAGGGTCGTTACAATTGTAGCTATTTTGTTGATTATACTTACGCAGTTGGTTTGTAGTTGTATTGTTTTATTGCTACGAGTATGTATGTATGTTATTGGACTTGCGTGGTGGATTAAGACCCCTGAGGCAATAACAATTTTAGAACAATTATATGCAGTCATAACCCACATTGAAATATACTGTACATGTTTTAGTAATTATGAGTAGGTCCTAACATCTAGACCTGAAACAAATATTTGCTATCTTGCAAAATAAGACAAATGCATGCACGCAAGCATTTGTTCTACAGTGGGAATTTAACCCTCTTGCTACCTATAGCGATTCATAAAAACAAAAAAGTACTTAGTCAAAATACTTATTTTTGTTTAAAATAGTTAAACAAATATTGTGAATCGGGCCGACCTTCGAATTCCAAATTTGTTTGCATTTGGTGACTCTCGTTGTTATTTGTAACAACCGAAAAATGTAAATCCGTTATTGACTGTAGGATAGACACATAAGCATTTCTTAATATGAATTTCTAAGAGCTGTAGGAAATAAAACAATATACCACTCATATTATACGGCTTTGAATACAGACCATGCAATATAATAAATACACCATAATCTGGGAAATGCATTTACAATCATGTCTGATTTATTTTTTTACGTTTCTGCAACCAAGGACTCCCAATACAGAATGTTCAAACAGTTTTTGGTTACTTTGGACAGCAGTTAGAAATTCGATTACTTCCCATTAAAAAAATACGGAAAAATTTAATTGTACAAAGATAGATATATAAATGTAATACGGTCCAGTACATTCATTAAACCAACAAACAAAAACGCAAAATGCAAACGTGTATTTTTTTTGTACGTAGCCCAAAAGTAATTCTACAGGTTTTAGCAGCTATAAGGCTTCGTGGTGAACTTTGAACGCCCCCATAAACTAGGAGTGACATAAAAACCAGTATTACAGCCTCGTAGCCGCAGTGAGACTAAAGCCGCAAAAGCTAATCAAAAAGAAAAAACCAAAAGTAACTTCATATTACTTTAGTAAACCTTGTGATGTCCTCTGACTGCACACAATAACATCTTCTAATCTAAGCTATTTACAATGTTACGGAATGACCATCGTTATGTTCTAAAAGATAAGAAATCTGTACCCTTAACACGAGTTACACGATCGAGTCAACTGTGAAAATCGCTTTTAGTGATAAGACCGCCCATTGACCGCCCAGTGTAATATTTAATCTTTGTCAATTTAATTGTTTGGTGTGCAATAAAGAGTATATCTATCTATCTATCTTTAGGCTGCGGTAACCACCTACCATTAGGTGGCCCGTGTGCTTGTTTGTCGCCTTCATCATCATCATCGTCAGCCCTTCTTATTCCACTGCTGGGCACAGGCCTCTCTTCGTTGTCACCATGCGCCTTTGATATGCGCTGTTCTAACCCACATACGACCTGCGATTTTTACTATGTTGTCGGTTTACACAAAGTACAAGAAAACGCAATAATAAATATAAATATTACTGGACATTTCACACAGCGCTATCTAGCCCTAAACTAAGCAGAGCTTATACTATGGAAACCAGATAACTGATAGAATACTTATATACTTTTTTTTGTAAGTACATACTTATAATATATGGAAAAACAACCAGACACGGAACAAATATCTGTAGATTATGCAACATTTGTTCCGCGGCGGGAATCGAACCCGCTACCTCCTGCGTCTCAGCCAACTATACGCCAACTGCACTATGGAGGTCGTCAAAAAAAGATAATAAATAAAGATCATGATTTTTTATTTCATGTACAGTCGTAGGCTAATCACTGTGACCTAGCCGTGTCACATTAGAACGATTTGATAGCGCTAGAAAATAGTGCTTGTGCTACATAAGAGGATAATATTATTTCTCACGTGTCTTTCAAGATAGTTTCGTCACGTTTCCTCGATCATTATGCTTAGTGGAGCTATAAGCATTCAAAAACCCGTGGGTTCGATTCTCACATTTACGTTGCGTACCCACAAAGTCCATTCCATCCTAAGGTTGTCTGGCAGAGATCACTACTTAGCTAACATCCTTTTTTTATAAAAAAAAATAGTGGTTAGCGGTAGCTTTAGCGGTTTGTGGCCAATCGGTAAACTAACTGGCCACAAACCTCCTAGTAGGTCAGGATCACGAAGTTACGAAAGGATGGGGGAGGACTTTTGCCAGTTTGATATTTGAAAGTAATTTCGATTTTCTAATCAACGTGATCTTATTAGCCAAGAGAAGACATACCCAAGAGGATTAGCAAACTGCAGTTTCATTTTATTTCATTTATTCAGGAAACAATTAACAATTGTATTCGAAATCACAAATTACATCAATATTAACAAATGTCATAAAATTCAATATAATAAACTTAAATAAAACGAACAGTGGCAGTGGGTTGGGTAGATAAAAAAATTGACGGCCGTGGAGTCAGAAAGGTTCTAGAGTCTAGAGTTCTAGAGACCACGCACTGGAAAGCGCAACGAAGGACGGCGCCCCACTAGATGGAAAGACGACCTGATAAGGATTGCTGGGCCGTTGAGTGCAGTCCGCACAATATCGGTCACTCTGGAAATCTATAGATGAATATCAACAGTGAATATAAATAAATAAATAATAAATATTACTGGACATTTCACACAACGCTATCTAGCCCCAAACTAAGCGGAACTTGTACTATGGGAACCAGATAACTGATAAAATACCTATATACTTTTTTTTCTGTAAATACATACTTTAAATGTATAGAAAAACATCCAGACCCGAAACAAATATATGTAGATCATGCAAACATTTGTTCCGCAGCGGGAATCGAACCCGCTACCTCCTGCGTCTTAGACGGCTGTTCGCCCACTGCGCCACGGAGGTCGTAATATCCTATTGCTGAGATGATGATGGTGTTCTTATTCTATTCCCGTGTAACTTTTTTTCGTAGTGAAACCTCACCCTTGCTCAGGCATTAGACTTGGGAAAAAGCAATTTATGTTATAATACAAGCCGTAGTAGAAAATAAAAGTGTCAGAAGTTGTCGGCCATACTTGCCCTCTATTATAAATGAGCTCTTGAATAATAAATCCAACTTTGCGCTGATCACAAACTTTTCTAAGAAGCCGCTAAGTAATCTTGGTGTGGGCATGTCAACAAAAGTTAGTTTTTCGGGACAATTGAAGAAGAAACTCCTGACTTACAACAAAGAAGTTCTCAGCAGAGATACCTTAAGCGCTGACAGTACCTCCTACAAAATTTCCGTACTTATTTAATAACACTAAATGTAACAGATCGGTGTTAAACTGAGTAATTTAAATTTAACTTATATTCTATAGTTATAACCTCCTTGGTGCAGTGGGCGAATAGCCGGCTGAGACGCAGGAGGTGGCGGGTTCGATTCCCGCCGCGGAACAAATGTTTGCATGATCTACAGATATTTGTTCCGGGTCTGGTTGTTTCTATATTATTATAAGTATGTATTTACAAAAAAAAACAAAATGTATGTAAGTATTCTACCAGTTATCTGGTTCCCATAGTACAAGCTCGGCTTAGTTTGGGGCTAGATAGCGCTGTGTGAAATGTCAAGAAATATTTATAATTTATAGATTAGATATAGATAAAACTTTGAAAATTTTCACCACATATTCTTTGCTATATGCCGCATCCATTTCTAACATCTTGGTTTTACTATCTATGTTACGTGTGTTAATTTGTTTTGTTAATAGCCTTTATTTTAATTTTTTGAGGTAATTATATTAATTTTACACTGTACGTTTAACATTAAAAACATTATTTTTAAGTTCTCATGTAAGTGAATATGTTATTTTTATGAGAATAAAGTTTCTTAAACCAGAATGGTCTCGCAATGAATAAAGTAATAGGTATAATAGAGAGACATTTGTGAATTTGTTGTTAAAGTTGAAAATATACCTTGTTACCAAAAAAAGTTAAACACCGTTTAACGCGTGCTTAAATAATTCCTTACCAATTTTTGTTTAGGATTATTTTCAAACAGTGTTTAGCGGGTGTTTAACTTTTTTGTGGTAAGACCCATAAATTTTATTATTTGACTATTCTTTGACCACAATTAAAATATGTAGGTCCCGAATTGCTTTAGCTTTAGAATTTCCATAAAGATATATTTTGTCCTCTGGTAATAACACGCGTCATGATTATAACAAAATCATAATGGTGATTAAATATCATAATTTTTGTAACACTCTTTCGTTTTTCTTTCTTTCTTTTTTAATTATTTAATTTTCAAGGTGCTACAAGATCATGTCGAATATGAATCACACTAATATATTAAATGTGCAAGTTTGGATGTTTGGTTATTTGTTTGTTTGTTACTCATCACGTCGTAACGGCTGAACCGATTTTGATAAAATTTGGTGTGGAAACAACTAGTGCGAAGCCACTGGCGGAAGCTAGTCAGAAATATTTATTAACCTAAGTAACTTTTGACACTTTTCAAAGAGAAACGGGTCGTTACCGGCCGTTAACGGACGTTTATATGAAAGGAACCGGCCCCTATACGATTTAACGGGATGGCCCCCACACGGCCCACACGGGCCGTATATTGGACATATTTGCACCAATATCACGTTTTGATCCAATTAACCAATATGTAGATCGGACTTCGATAATTTTTGGTGGTTTTTAGCTTGTTTCAAAATCTTGGAGACAAGCATGGTACTAACATTGAGACTGATATGTCTCTATCGTTTTTATAAATATAAACCATGGTCTCGTTATAAATTGGAAGCTTACTTTGAACAAAGAAAAGATAATTCTTTTCAAGATAAGATGCAAATTTATTAAAGAACCTCCACGTTCTTTAGATTAAAATTATCATAAACCATTGACGAAAGACGTGACTTTTCTGAATCATTTCTTAGGATTATTGAATTTTTCTGTTTATATTTTCTGTATATAAAACAGGTGTGTAGTTATTTTTTTTTCATTATATTTGCAGTAGTTTTACAAGATGTCGATGCTTACGTTTTTATTTTTTGCCTCCATTATTTACTTTGTAAGTATTTTGATATTGTTTATTTTTAGCTAGGTGTTATTTCGTTTGCTGTGACAGTCACTGATTCTGGAAACACAGGTTGGTATACACTGTAATGTATCCTTGTTTTAATTATTTATTTAATTATAGATCTCTGTAAATAGTTTCAACACTATCACCATTGTTGACGCGAAGTAGCATTGCTGTGTTTTGGTTTGAAGGGACATGAAACACCTATGTGCCTCACTTAAGTTGATGGACACAGGCAGTGCATCAAATTCAAATTCAAAATGGTTTATTTCTCTTAAATTATCATCCTAAGGCCTCCAACGTTCCTAAGGTGCGTGTCCAACGAGGCTATGCTTTGTTTAAGGTGAGGATTACCACTCATATAACATCGGTAGGACCATTTTGTTGTTCCACCTCCGAGTTATATATTTTTTTTTAAATATTTATTTTACGTAGGTATATAGTTTTTGTAACACCTTTCAAATAACATTTACTGATATTTACCAGGTGTTTTTCGCGTACACTAAATTGAATTTTTATATTGGACGTTTATTTTAGGCTGCAGCTGATCCCATAGCTGAGACCGCTCCAAAAGCTCCATCAGACCAAGATAAAGTGAACAGTTTCATGTCAGCCGTGTTCAGTGCATACGATGAATATATTGCAACACTCTCTGTCATAACATCCATGAGTAAAGATAACAGCGACTACATAAAGACCACGACAATGGACGGAGTCGGCAGTTTTGTTAATTACTGTGTAAGTATTCTGCCTCTACGAAACATTAGCTGGGAAGATGGGGGAAGATACCTACCTATATTATACCAGTGGTTCGCCCCGAACTGATATCTCGCGAGTCTCCATTATAAACAAAAAAAAAATTATTTGTAATCTTTGACTATCAAAATAGTGCCACGAAATACCTAACCTACTAACTTGACCTAGTTTCATTCAAATTATAGGTAACGGGAGTTCATGTTAATTTGTTACTCTTTTTTGGTGTAGAAATTGCAGTTATCCTGGATTTCAGACTGTTCCCTATATTTGTAAATAAAAGCTACGAGCTTACCAAAATTCAGCACAGTGGGGTCACTGGTGTACCCTGTGAGTTTTGTCAAAGTTCAGTTTTTATTATGGCTAATAACTTAAAAACTACTAAGTCTAAATTGAAAATAAAAACGGGGTTGAAATGTACTGACAAAGACCTTTTATCAGACGTTCCATTTGATCAGATAGTCCCATTTTTTTTTACCCCTCTTGAATCTCAATATCTCAATAACCCCCCCACATTTTTAGCTCATTTATTTACACCAAAATTGTGCCATCACTACTTACCTACATATATAACAAATTTCATGATGATCGGATAAACGCTTCGAAAGTTATCCTCGGACAAACATACATAAATACATACATACAACACCGATTTGCCCAAGTTGATTTGGAGATCTCGCTTCACTCGATCAATGTGTTATATATAGGTGATTTCTTTTTCCTCGCGTATCCAATCGTGTGGGATATCGTAGAATAGGTTTTTTTAAAACTAAAACTTTTTAATACCGCCCGTTTACGAAACAATAGTCTTCAATTACAGCGCTGAGAAGGGCTACTTGTTTACGAGCTAGTCGACCAACTTAAAACTGTAGTGGTATTTGTAAATAGTTCATATATTTTTCATATAAAATGACCAGGATCACGCCAATGCATCTTTGTATAGATGTGCCTTACCCATTAAAAATGGGTAATCATACTGTCGCGTCGTACTGACTATTATTGAGCGAAGCGAGATCTTTAAATCAACTTGGGCAAATCGGTGTTGTATGTATGTATTTATGTATGTTTGTCCGAGGATAACTTTCGAAGCGTTTATCCGATCATCATGAAATTTGTTATATATGTAGGCAAGTAGTGATGGCACAATTTTGGTGTGACTAAATGAGCTAAAAATGTTGAGGGGTTGTTGAGATATTGGGGTTCAAGGGGGTAAAAAAATATGAAAATGTGACTAGTAGGTCAAATGGGACGTCAAATGAAAGGTATTAGTACATTTACATAAATTAGTACATTTAGATTACATTTTTATTTTTAGAAACGTTTTTGTAGTTTTTGAGTTATTAGCCATAATAAAAACAAAACTTTGACAAAATTCACAGGGAACACCAGTGACCCCAGGATGCAGTAATTTGGTATGCATGTAGCTTAAGTGTCACAAATATAGGCAAAAGTCTGAAATCCGGAAAAACTGCAATCTGTACCCCAAAAAGAGTAACCAATTAACATGAACTCCTGTTACCTGTAATTTGAATGAAACTGTAGGTCAAGTAAGTTGGGTATTTATTTCGTGGCACTATTTTGAGAGTCAAAGATTACCAATAATATTTTATTTTTATTTTATTTTATTTTATTCGGAAAACAAATAGTACTTATTTCTAACAAGAACAACTTTAAAAACGTCTTATTACCATTTACATGTTTTCGCATATAATATTAAAGTGAGCTTGTTTGTTTAATTAACATTTACAAAATTAAAAGAAAGGTAAAAAAATAATATATAAGTAAAAATATGAAAGTTTTGATGAAAGTAAAAGTGATAACTAACAGTTATTGAACCAATTCAAACCAGTGTTCCAAAAGAACACGCTTAAATTTTGAGGGATTTAAGTTAAATAAATCTAACTCAGGAAAGTCAACCAGTTTATTATAATAATTAGCAGATCTGATAAAGAATGAGTTTTGCCGATAGTTTGTCCTACAGTGAGGAACATAAAGAGAAAGAAAAGGTATCCTTACGATTCTTTTAGGGACTCGTAGCCGTCTCAAGGAAAGAAGTTGAGGGGAGTCAATGAGAGACTGTGCAATTTTTACCAACATGGAAATGTCCAATATCTTTCTTCTTTCCTGGAGTGGAAGCATATGGTGCCTTTTGCATCTCGTCTCATAATTTTTGTCATATGTATTACACTTGTACTGAACAAATCTCATAAACCTACGCTGTAAGGATTCTAGTCGATTTATGTAAAAATCATACTGCGGATTCCAAATTTGTGAACCGTATTCAAGAATGCTACGTACAAATGAACAGTAGAGGACTTTGACAATTTTGACATTGGAAAATTGAGGGCAAGATCTTATAACGAACCCCAATGCCTTATTCGCTTTTTTCGCAATATGATCTATGTGTTTCTCATATGATAGCTTGGAATCGTGAATTATACCAAGATCTCGAACTTCATCCACACGCTTCAATTCAGAACCTTTAAGGGTGTATCTATGCTCCACTACATTGAATTTACGAGTAAATATTATTGAATAACATTTAGAGACGTTGAGATCAAGATTATTTTTTTGACAGTACTTTTCAAATCTAACAAGATCTTGTTGTAATAAATGACAGTCATTAATTGTGATAATTTGTTTAAATATCTTCATATCATCGGCGTATAGTAGAAAGTTTGAATGTAAGAAGCAAGAGTTTATATCATTCATAAATAAGTTAAACAGCAAAGGCCCAATTATAGATCCTTGGGGAACCCCGAAGGTACAGTATGCCATACAGAGACAAAACCATTCAATGCGACGGCCTGGGATCTATTTTCTATGTAAGAAGTGAACCATCTGAATAGACTGTCATGGATTCCCGCTAGCAGAAGCTTTTGTAAAAGTATTTTAGGGTCGATTCGATCAAAAGCCTTACTGTAGTCAGTAAATATAGAATCCACTTGCCCACCAGCATCCATACCTGCAGTAGTGAAATCAATAAATGACAGTAAGTTGGATGTGGTCGACCGATTTTTAAGAAATCCATGTTGTTCAGGAATAAAAGAGCTTGACAGAGTACTGTAAACCTGCGCGTAGACCATTCGTTCCAGAATTTTAGCAAAAAGGCATAATTTAGAGATAGGTCTATAATTTTTTACCTCATCTTTTTTACCACTTTTGCGAACCGGAGTTATAAAAGCGGATTTCCATATGCAGGGCACTATGCCCTCTTTAAGAGATCGCTGATACAAGATTGTAAGTGGTCTGGTTAAGTTTTCAGCACAATTCACAGTAAATACAGGCGGTATTTGATCTGGTCCAGCGCCCTTAGTTAGGTCTAGTGATTTTAGAAGCTTAAATACTGAATCGGGATGGACAATAATCTCACCTATAGTGGTTGTGTAATTTATAGAATAATTTTCAGTAATTAAGTGGTTATCATGTAGTGCTGATGGAGAGAGAAAGTTAGAGTGAAAGTACGTAGAAAAAACATTGCATATTTTTTTACCAGTGTCAGCTGATTGCCCGTCGTACGTTAATGTAGAGGGGAGAGCATTAGAACCTTTTTTACTTGATTTAATGAAGGTACAAAACAATTTTGGGTTCTTAACTATTGCGTCCTCAGTCCTTTTAATATATGCCAGGTAACAGTCTTCCTCGATAGCCTTAGCTCGTCTACGAAGTAGAGTAAATGTTTCATAATCTGACGTGTTCCCATAGGTACGATATTTATATTGGTTTTTATGGGAGACTAGCGAGATCTCAGTTTGGAGTGAACCACTCGTTACTATAATACCCACAATATCGTACGGTTCCTTAGCACAAAAGCGTTCACACATACACAATTATGTTACACTTAAAACTACAAATTCAATAACAAGTGTACCAACCTTACATAACCATACAATATTAAAGCAAACTAAACAGCTCTTGACGTAATACGAGTAGCAAACTTAGCTATTTGATCTCCTATTTACACAAGTTTGCTCACGATATTAGCAAATGTAGTCTTAAGTGATTTGTGTTTGTTCTTTTTGAGTGTGCCATGTTTGGTCGCAGAAAATAGGCTGGATTTTTCCCGCTAGCTATAAGCTTGTCGTTATTAAATAGTAACTATAATTATACAACCTGT
Source organism: Philereme transversata (assembly GCA_963924445.1). Taxonomy (NCBI): domain Eukaryota; kingdom Metazoa; phylum Arthropoda; class Insecta; order Lepidoptera; family Geometridae; genus Philereme; species Philereme transversata. Next base: position 24,302,963 of record OZ004338.1, read on the forward strand.
TTTGTTATGTACAATTTTAATTAAATACACACATTCTGAATCGTATTCATGGTTTTAGAGGTGGGTTTAATACCGGTGCTTGAATAATTATCCAGTAATCGATTTATTTCCTATGATCAATTTTTAAAACGTAAATCGGCAGCGCCTTTGCGACGATGCCGCTTATTTACATAATGAATTAATATAATTTGTTTACCTATTTTATGCAGGCTGTTTGATGTTAAGGTGACTTGATATTAAGTTTGTTTAAAAATATTTTTTATGGTAATGAATTTAACAGCAACAGCAGCCGAACTAGAGACGATACTCCAAGATCTGAGCAGAGCAAGCCTCGGGGTAGGACTTTCTATGAACATGACGAAAACGAAGGTGATGACGAACGGCACGCAGAGGAAAATAGAGGTTAAGAGTGTGGGGATTGAATATGTCCATGAGTACATATACTTGGGCCAATTAGTTTCTTTCCAGGCCAGACAAGAAAAAGAGATTGCAAGACGCACGGAAAACGCCTGGAAAAGTTATTGGTCCATGAAAGACCTAATGAAAGGACCGCTTCCACTTTCTCTAAAGCGGAAACTCATGGACATATGCATTCTCCCCATCCTCACCTATGGTGCGCAAACCTGGTCACTAACCAATTGTCAAAAGTCCTCCCTTGGGGTATGCCAACGTGCAATGGAGCGCAGTATCCTGGGCGTGAAACTCACGGACCGAATCAGGAACTCGGTTATACGCTCCCGAACACAGGTGGCCGACGTCGCTCAAAAAGCTGGAAGACTCAAGTGGGACTGGGCCGGACACGTTTGCCGTATGCCAGACACGATGTGGGCGAAGACCACCACTGAATGTCTCCCAAACTACGGACGACACCCGCGTGGAAGGCCCAGACGAAGGTGGCGGGATGAGCTAAACTCCTACCTCAAGGATTGGCCCCTACTTGCAATCAACAGAGACGAGTGGAAAGAGGGAAGGGAGGCCTTTGCCCTGCAGTGGAACACAACAGGCTTATAATAATAATAATAATGAATTTAAAACATTACTAGCAGTTAGCCCTACCCGTGTTTTCATTTAATGTTGGACATAATAAAACACGTTGTACACAGAGAGATTCTGATAGTCTTGACCCCGTATTTAGATTCCCACGAACTATAGACTAATGATTTTTTTTTGCTTTTTGTAGATGATGGCCGCACAGCAGCAATCTGAATCAGGTACCTTCAGCCAAGCCGATGATAATGACTTCATTTTGATGGAGTTTGATACACTGGGCAGCCCTTCCTTCCCAGCCGTTCCATATCAGGAAACAGCTGTTCCATGCCCAAAAGGAGCCCCGGTAGCCGATAGCTAATAATACAATTATTAAAAAAAAACTTAGGGCGACTGACTTGATTGATCAATCGTAAATAATCGTAATGAGTCATTTGAGTAATGCTTGTAGAAACAGATGGTTTGCCAAGATCCCGATGAACTACTTCGCTTTACTAGCTATCTACTGTTATGCTCATGTGTATACTACCTGGCATGTAAGATAAGCGCTGGTACATCACATAGTTAGTACATAGTGCTCCATACCTCCCACCGCTCAACTTCCATGGCTGATTACGTTTTATCGACAGGTCAGTTGGTACTTTTATAGTCATACAATACAATACTAATATTTATGTTACGTGCTGTCAGGCTTCTCAGGGTGGTTGTATAATATAAGGACTAACTATTTTAAATTTCTTTATTATATACTCTGTGAAATATCATAACAGTTCTTTTATTATCCTTGGTAATTTTGTCCCAAATTTGCCGCAACGTGCCGCGCAGAGGCAGCGCGTCTACAGCGCTGCGGCCGCGCTGCTTTGTAAATCCATATAAATAAAAAATGGCGAATATTTTTGAATATTTTACTTACAATAGAGGTGTGTGAGTTTTATTTATAACGATTTAAATGTTCAAGTCAATAGCTTTAGTACCTAGTTGCTCAGTTAGTCAGCTGCGGCATATGTACGGAGTTGAGTTAGTGTAACTTAATAATAGTGTGTGTGTAGTGAAAGTGTTAGTGCTACCTATACTAGAACACATGAACAAAGTGTCTTCCCCTTAACTAAAGACAGTAAGAGAAGTGCTATTGGACACATTCTTAGTTTGATGATAATGATGACATATCCTTGCCGATTTCGGCCACGGCGACTGCATATAATTATACTAAGAAGCGAGGTCACAATGAGATTACTCATTAGCCTATACATGGCTAGATTGTTATAATATTACTAGGTTACTAGTGGTTCGCCCCGAACTGAGATCTCGCGAGTCTACCATAAAAAAAAATGTATTCGTAATCTTTGACTATCAAGATAGTGCCACGAAATAAAAACCAACTTACTTGACCTACAGTTTCATTCAAATTACAGGTAACGGGAGTTCATGTAAGTTGATACTCTTTTTTGGGGTACAAATTGCAGTTATTCTATGTTTGAGACTTTTGTCTATATTTGTGATATATAAGCTACACGCATGTCAAATTACAGCACTGTGGGATCTCTGGTGTACCCTGTGAATTTCGTCAAAGGTTAGTTTTTATTATGGCTAATACTCAAAAACTACAAAAACTTAACTAAAAGAAAAATCAGGGTCGAAATGTACTAATGAAGACCGTTCATTTGATGTCTCCCTTGACCTAATAGTCTCATTTTCATTTTTTTTACGCCCTACGCAAAAATTTTGGGGGGTTTCGGAGATAACACGTTCTTGTCGCAAAGGCGCGAAATGTTTTATTGACCGAGCGAGCGAAGTGTCTCAGTTTCGAGATGCCAAAAAATGCTTTTGTCCGTCTGTCTGTTCTCGCCTACAGGTCGCATTTTTCAAACCGATTTTGGCGAAAATTGGCACACAAGATGATTGATTTATTTAAATTTTTTAGTCAATCACGATTTTGGATTGGAAGAAAATAGGAGCGTAAAGGGGGGAAGTTTGGTGTAGCGTTATTTATCGACGGATTTCAATCAAATTTGAGAGACACACTAAGGACTTAATTATACACAAGATTTTGTGAACAAAAATCCTAAAAGGGGGAGTGAAGGGGGGAAATGGTGGGGAAGTTTGCTGTAGCGTTATATATGGACGGATTTCAATATTAGAATTTTTTCGGAAAATTTATACTTACCTATACCAATCGCAGTCCTCTCCGCCTTCACGAGACAAACCCGTAATATCTTGGTCAAAAATGTACGTGTGCCTATTGGAAAATTCAAGCACCTGAAATTTGATTTAAAATTTGACTTGCTTCGATAATTTTGTTGCACTAATTACTTTTTGAACGCAAGTGTCAGTTATTGCATGGTTATAAGGGCTCGCGAGTTCTAACTGTTCTCACAGAACCACTATGTAGTTTGTATATATTCGTTTATAATTTCTTATTATTTCTGTACACAAATGTGTTAATATTTAGGTAAATAACAAGAGGCTTAGATAATTAGGAGCTTATCATTCCAGCGCGAAGGGAAAATAAACTCATTACCGGTATCTTTACTATCACAATATTTATCTGTACCCTGAACCTTAACCCTGAATATAAATGGATTATCATCTCGGAACTACGATGTTACCGAAAGCTAAACATGGGAACTTTTTATTATGAACCAAAGATAGTATAATATATATATATATATGTATATATTTTTTTAATTGGATAGAACTTCGTTTGACCACAATCTCGCCTAATGGTAAGTGATGATGTTATCTAAGATGAAGCACGAAGATCTAGAAGAAACCTATTTACTCTTACCTTAAAGAGGCCCGGATTGTATTCTTTAGGAAAAAAAGACGACGGCAAAATGTTCCATACCTTAGCTGTACGCATCAAGAACGTAGAACAAAAACGGTGTGTGCGAATGGGTGGTATATTGACTAGGTACGGATGGTACTGAGCCGTGCGCCTGCTTGTCCTTTGATGGAAGATCAATAATTTTAATTAACAAGATAGCGATATTTTTTTATTATACTTCATGCTGATGGCACAAGCAATTGTGCACACATACTCTTTGAGTGTTTTACTATACTCAATGTCGAAACTTTAGAAACTATGATGGTTAGGAACACTATTTTCATTTAAAACGGGATATTTTTTTATTTGTGTGGTTTTGAGTTTCCCGATAATTCGGTACAGTTGCATGCCCCATTATCCCGGAAATCACAAATCATGGTAAGTAATATCCCGTTTTCAGTGCAAATAGTATACTTGTTCTCTATTCAAGCAGACAATTAGACATATCTTATTAGGTAGAAGAATTGACAAACCATTTTGAATCAAACAAAATTTAATCATTCATTCACATTTTATCATTCTAAACCAGATACCTAGCCTTAACCTAGTATTTTTCAAACTTTCGCGATCACTGTACATAATAATTGATTAAAACGGGTATTTATCGCTTATGTACCTTTTTTATTTGTTATCCCGACGTTTCGGCTGTGTTGCAACAGGCGTGACAGGTCAACCTGTGACCGCGCCTATTGCAACACAGCCGAAACGTCGGGATAACAAATAAAAAAGGTACATACGCGATAAATACCCATTTTAATCAATATTTATAGCCTTAACCTAGCAACAAGCTTGTCACATCCCCCTAACTAATTCCAGGACTCATATTGATCCTGTGAACTTAAACAAAAACTTAAAATGACAGATTAACCTTAAACTAAACTTACAGTTATATCTTGTACTTAGCCTTACAGCTAAATTTAAAACTAAACTAAAAACTCCAATTTAAATTTACTACTGAACTTTAACCTTACATTATCTCTCTCTTACATTCTTGGGGCTTGAACCCCAATATCTCAACAACTCCCCAAAATTTTTAGCTCATTGAGTCACACCAAAATTGTACCATCATTACCTACCAAATTCACGATGATCGGATAAACGCTTCGAAAGTTATCCTCGGACAAACAAACATACATACATACATACATACAACGCTGATTTGCCCAAGTTGACGTTGTAGCTAACTTCATTATGTCGCTTTTTGTCTTTCGGTGTACGCGCGCATCGTAAAAATTTTAATCTCTATATCTATATCTATAAATGAAGAATACCTTCAAAAAAAAGATGGGCAGACAGTTAGGATGTACAAAGTTGTACCATAACGTTTCTTACCATTTTGATCCGGAACCATAAAAACAAAAGATTAATATTTGCCTGATAACTGATGGTAAAAAATTGTATTAATAAACAACACAGATATCGGAAATACCTAAACAAGGTCAAAGGTTATCAGAAACCTTATCAATATAAGTTCTAGTATTCAGTTTATAAACATCACGTGTCCGTTATTCATTTATAGTCATGTAATATTGACCGATAAGTAATCATAATAATAATTTGCTTATTGACATGAGAATTTGTAGAGACCTTAAAATTGCGAAAGTGAAAACTTTTTTATACTACCTAGGGATGAAACAAGCATATGACCCAAGGCCGAAAGTAAATATGACAATAGAACGAGGCTCATTAAAATCGCAATATGCTACAATTCAATACAATCTCTATGACAAATCGTTATTCTTCTATTTAAAATGGAACTGGCCACAGTCCAGTTATGAAAAAAAAAATGGGGAGTCGAGGAGAGCGGGTGCCAACGGGAAAAGGAAAGCCAACGCAGGAGAAGGAAGTTAACCAGCGAGAGAAGCCAACGGGGGATGGGGAACCATCGCGGGGGAAAGAAGCCAACGGGTGAGTGGGGAGGCAAAGAGGAAGAGGGAGCTAACGGGGGAAAGGGAGCCCATCCGGGTATAATTAATCGCTTTCAGCCCTTGTTTATCAATATACTATTCACCATGTTGGATTTAGGTACCTAACTTTTTGTGGACGAGTAACAAAATGATGAATTCGGAGTATTTTTAAAGGAAAAGTTATCCTATTCGGAAAATATATGTGCGCAATACAAATTATACTCCCTCTTCCGATGCAAGATGGATGACGTCAGTACAAATGCAGGTACAATAATGACATAGGTACTTAGCAGAACGGATATTACTTGTCAATAACCTCTTGTGCTCATACTCTTTGTACAAAGTAAACTGACGGTTTTCGGTACGTATTGGAAAAACGTCTGAATCACGTTGCAACACACATGTCTATAAATTTAACGTTTGAAGGTAGATGTTTAAAACAATAAATAGGATATTGTTTAGAACGAAATGAATGAAATGAACAAGGTACAAAGGTATCACATACAAGTAGCGAATTTGTTACAATCACAGTTGAATAACAAAACATATATACATTTGCTTTGACTCTGGGTTAAAAATAATTATATTCGAATCTATAATAAACTAATCAGGAAATAAGTACCTAAGTGAGTACTATCAGTATAATGGTGCGTCAAAAGCCGGACTAGATTTTCTGTATCCCGGTTTTTCACGTCTTCCATTGGACAAACGAGGCTTATCTCATAGTAATGCAAACAGTAAAAATAGTTTATATTAGAATGTAAGAGAGAGATAATGTAAGGTTAAAGTTCAGTAGTAAATTTAAATTGGAGTTTTTAGTTTAGTTTTAAATTTAGCTGTAAGGCTAAGTACAAGATATAACTGTAAGTTTAGTTTAAGGTTAATCTGTCATTTTAAGTTTTTGTTTAAGTTCACAGGATCAATATGAGTCCTGGAATTAGTTAGGGGGATGTGACAAGCTTGTTGCTAGGTTAAGGCTATAAATATTGATTAAAATGGGTATTTATCGCGTATGTACCTTTTTTATTTGTTATCCCGACGTTTCGGCTGTGTTGCAATAGGCGCGGTCACAGGTTGACCTGTCACGCCTGTTGCAACACAGCCGAAACGTCGGGATAACAAATAAAAAAGGTACATAAGCGATAAATACCCGTTTTAATCAATTATTATGTACAGTGATCGCGAAAGTTTGAAAAATACTAGGTTAAGGCTAGGTATCTGGTTTAGAATGATAAAATGTGAATGAATGATTAAATTTTGTTTGATTCAAAATGGTTTGTCAATTCTTCTACTTAATAAGATATGTCTAATTGTCTGCTTGAATAGAGAACAAGTATACTATTTGCACTGAAAACGGGATATTACTTACCATGATTTGTGATTTCCGGGATAATGGGGCATGCAACTGTACCGAATTATCGGGAAACTCAAAACCACACAAATAAAAAAATATCCCGTTTTAAATGAAAATAGTGTTCCTAACCATCATAGTTTCTAAAGTTTCGACATTGAGTATAGTAAAACACTCAAAGAGTATGTGTGGACAATTGCTTGTGCCATCAGCATGAAGTATAATAAAAAAATATCGCTATCTTGTTAATTAAAATTATTGATCTTCCATCAAAGGACAAGCAGGCGCACGGCTCAGTACCATCCGTACCTAGTCAATATACCACCCATTCGCACACACCGTTTTTGTTCTACGTTCTTGATGCGTACAGCTAAGGTATGGAACACTTTGCCGTCGTCTTTTTTCCTACATAATATAGTCCGGGCCTCTTTAAGGTAAGAGTAAATAGGTTTCTTCTAGATCTTCGTGCTTCATCTTAGACCACATCATCACTTACCATTAGGTGAGATTGTGGTCAAACGAAGTTCTATCCAATTAAAAAAAAAATATATATATATATATATATATATATATTTTATACTATCTTTGGTTCATAATAAAAAGTTCCCATGTTCAGCTTTCGGTAACATCGTAGTTCCGAGATGATAATCCATTTATATTCAGGGTTAAAGTTCAGGGTACAGATAAATATTGTGATAGTAAAGATACCGGTAATGAGTTTATTTTCCCTTCGCACTGGAATGATAAGCTCCTAATTATCTAAGCCTCTTGTTATTTACCTAAATATTAACACATTTGTGTACAGAAATAATAACAAATTATAATCGAACATGTACAAACTACATAGTGGTTCTGTGAGAACAGTTAGAACTCGCGAGCCCTTATAACCATGCAATAACTGACACTTGCGTTCAAAAAGTAATTAGTGCAACAAAATTATCGAAGCAAGTCCAATTTTAAATCAAATTTCAGGTGCGTGAATTGTCCATTGGTATAGGTAAGTATAAATTTTCCGAAAAAAATTCTAATATTGGAATCCGTCCATATATAACGCTACAGCAAACTTCCCCACCATTTCCCCCCTCCACCCCCTTTTAGGATTTTTGTTCACAACATCTTGTGTATAATTAAGTCCTTAGTGTGTCTCTCAAATTTGATTGAAATCCGTCGATAAATAACGCTACACCAAACTTCCCCCCTTTACGCTCCTATTTTCTTCCAATCCAAAATCGTGATTGACTAAAAAATTTAAATAAATCAATCAACTTGTGTGCCAATTTTCTTCAAAATCGGTTTGAAAAATTAACCTGTAGGCGAGAACAGGCTGACGGACAAAAGCATTTTTTGGCCAATCTCGAAACTGAGACGCTTCGCTCGCTCGGTCAATAAAACATTTGACAAAGTATTGAAAAAGTATAGTATAATCTAAAGGCATTATTGTCCTGCCAACAATGTTTGTCCTTCGACTTCGACATTCGATGTTTTTTTAATGAATAATCATCTTAACAGCCATTAAGGTTTACTTCGAAAACATTTTCTGTTTGCGGTGAATATTCCGTTTTTTTTCTACTTCAATAAGATGGAAAAATTGAATGTCGTACTTAATATTAAGTAGTAACTATCGCCTATAACAAAACATTGTCAGACAATGTTTCCTAAGATGCATGACTATGAGACTCTCATAATCACGCATCTTAGGAACATCCATCAACTTGAGGCATAGAGAAATAATGTCTGCAGCAATGGTGCTTGGCGGCAGAAATAGGTATTATAAATAATTATATTACTATTCTTACTATTAACAATAGAAATATTATTATTAATAACAATAATTATATTTAATGAATTAATTCTGTTATTTTAATAATATAAATAGGTATATTCAGACATTTCAGATTCCGAATCAGCTGTTCTAGTTATTTGAGGCATATGTTCAGCAGTGGACGTTCTGTGGCTGATATGATATAACCAAGCCAAAGTATTGGTTGGCGTTGTTCGGGAAATAACATTGGTGCTATTTAGATAGGTGACTATAAAATCGGTGCTGTTCATGGAATACTTCATTACCGCCCATTCGCAAAACCCTTGACCATAGTGTATCCAACTATGCCAAAATATGCCGTTTTAGGAGAAAACATTATCCATAAGCATAAGAATATCAAATATTATGTGTGTTCATCTAATTCAGCCACTCACAACGAGTTAAATAGAATCTGAATGTTGAAAAGTCCAAGAAACTAAGCTGTTAAATAATTCGAACATCAATTTCGCTGCACATCGAGAATTCGAGACTGTTTATTTTCGACAAATATATCGCAACTTGAATTTTATGTGAGCAAGATTTAGTACGCGATCAATCAATTACGTAACGTGCTCTAGGAGAGTTCACTGCCGTGTATTATGCAAGGTTTGTATTTGCACGGCAGTAAAGAAAAGGAGTAAAGAAAATAAGAATCGAGGAATTTGAGATATGGTGCTGGCGTAAAATGCTTCGAATCCCATGAACAGTACATCGCATCAACGCATCAATCCTCCAAGAACTCAACATCAAGACCAGGCTTTCCACCACATGTCTCCAGAGAATCCTTGAGTTTTTCGGCCACATTGCCAGAAAGGTAAGCTTGAAAAACTTGTGGTCTAAGGGGGAATGAAAGAGATCATGGTGATGAAGCCCAATGCGTAGGAGCGACCAGATTCGCTCTAGACACCATCGTTAGCGACACCAATCGTTCTGCAGAGGACAGATCCCGATGGAGACACATCGTCAGAACCAAAATCCTGCAACATATAAGTCACGACCCTCAGCAGTGAGGATATCGACACAAGAAGGAGGAAAGAAAAGCTACATGATTCAAATGATTGTAATTTTTACGATAAAAATAATTAATAAAGTTCCGATCATCATCATCATCATCGTCAGCCTTTCTCATCCCACTGCTGGGCATAGGCCTCTCTTCGTTGTCACCATTCGCCTCTGTCCTGCGCTGTTCTAACCCACATACGACCTGCGATTTTTATAATATCGTCGACCCATCTTGCCGGTGGACGACCTGCGTTCCTGGTTCCATCTCGAGGCCACCACTCAGTCAGCACCCTGCTCCACCTGTCATCACCGCGCCTGGCCACATGTCCTGCCCAACTCCATTTGAGTCCCAATATACGCTTGCTAACGTCTTGAACTTTAGTCCGCTTGCGAATTTCGGTATTGGGGACTCGGTCTAGCAGTGTGATGCCGAGCATGGCGCGCTCCATGGCTCTCTGTGCGACTCTAATCCTGTGCACAGTCTCCTTCGTGAGCGTCCATGTCTCAGCACCGTAGGTTAATGTTGGCAGGACACATTGGTTGTAGAGGCGGGTCTTCAGACATTGTGGAACGGTGGTAGATTTCAAAATATCGTCCAGCTTGCTGAACGCCGCCCATGCCAATTGAATTCTCCTAGATATCTCCTTGGCCTGTAACTCTTTTCCGAAAGATAAAACATGACCAAGGTATACATAAGATTCGACCATCTCCAGGTACTCGTTTCCAATAGAAACGTTAGAAAGTTCCGATATTTTTTGATACATTTCATCAAATGAAATATAACAATAAAGTATACATTTTTAGGGTTGAGTAGTCAAACTAGGAATTCTTATAGTTTGGCCACGCCCATCTATCTCTCCGACAAGTTACAACTCATTATTGCTTATTATGCAGTATTAGTGCTGTACAGCTGGAATTTAATAAAAACTAATAATAAAACTAGTTTTGTAGGCTAACTCCCCTTTGATGTTAGTTGGAGGTGATATTTTTTTTACTCGCGCATCAGATAGTATGTGATGTCCTTGAATAGGTATTATGAAAACATTATGAGTTATTATCAATTGTTTTCCGATACAGACGTTTAGGAAAAGTTTTCCGATACAGACGTTTAGGAAAAAAGCTTCAATGTGACCATTTTCATACATTCAAAAATTCAGTTCTCAAACCCAACTACAGTTCATACAAAATGACCAAAATCAACTTAAAAATTTACTTTGTATTTTAAAATTAATATGATACACCCATGACTGTGCGAGGTCCAACATGTGCTTAAGCAATTTGTTAATTAATAATAATAATAATATACCTTAAGAGGCTCTCGCTAGGAAATTGGATCAAGGGTCAGATACAGAAGGCGGTACTCCTGGACTCGGCACGCATAGTCAGGAGGTTCCTCTCTCTGCAGCCCTAGCCACCGATCGCTTGGGCCTTGCTTCGCGGTCGGTGGTTTACCGTTTTTATAAATATATTTTTTACTATAATGTTTGTTTTTTGTAAGATACTTTGTAGTGAAAAATGTATTTTTTATAAACGAGTTTTAAAATAAATATGTGTGAATAATAATAATAATAATCATCTTTATTTGGAACAATTAACAACGGTGAATTACAGAAATGAAAAACGATGATATCCGCATTAGTAATAAATACTGTGTCGCAGATACCAACGCCCTCCTCCGCGACAAGGTAAGTAAGGGTTCCAATACAATCTTAAAGATACTCACTTAATACAAAAAAGAAACACTTACATAAGGAATAATACAAATTAGTGTATGGTGGTTGGGTGTATGTGTGTGTGTGTGTGTGTGTGTGGGTGTATGTGTGTGTGTGAGTATGTGTGTGTGTGAGTATGTGTGTGTGTGGGTGTATGTGTGTGTGTGTGTGTGTGAGTATGTGTGTGTGTGGAAATTGGATCATACTGAAACGCCTAATAGTTTCTCAGTGTCTTCATAAGACAAGGATTGCAACATTTCGAGACATTTTCTCTTGCACTTGAACATTGGCAATGGATATATGTTTAGTTTCTTGTTCATACTGTTGTATAGGAAAGAACCAATATAATAAAAGTGTCGGCTTGCTGCTGCTGTGCGTCGAGGTTCAGTTTTACAAATCAGATCAGATCTACGCTTGGATTGTATATGATCAGGGTCATAATGTAGTTGCGAGTGTTTGCGTAGTATACAGTTAAGAATAAAGATTTGACGAACAGTAGGGACTTGGCAGAGTGAGTACAGGGCAGAGGTGGGAAAATATATAGGTTTTTTTATTATTACTTTAAGAACAGCCCGCTGAGCTCTTTCCGTTCTGAGTAAAAGGGATTTGACTGCACCACCCCAGGAGGTAATGCAATAAGATAAAATTGACTGGGCCAGGGCATAGTAGACAGTCTTTAGGCTATGGAAATCTATTGACGCTCTAAGATTTTTGAAGACAAAAAGGAGTTTTCTTACTCGAGAGACTAGAGATTCAATTTGCGGTTTCCATGCCAAGGCGCCATCAAGCATTACTCCAAGGTACTTTATACAAGTCGTGCGTTCAATGGAAGTGCAGTAGCATGATACTGGAACAGTGACACTAGGACATATGTGTGCACTAACAGAAAAAGAGGAAGGGGGGAGCGAGGCGTCATTGAGGGCAAAGGTGATATATTTAGTTTTTGAAACATTTAAGGTGAGTAGATTAGTGTGTAGCCAGCTCATAATAGATTTTAGAGAGTTTTCTGTATTTTTGTGAGCCTCAATCCAGGTCCGCCCGTGTGCAAGGAGTACTGTGTCATCAGCGTAAGTTATTACTTTTGTATTTGGAAGAGTCATACTGCATAGCTCGTTAATATAGATAAGAAAGAGGGTAGGTCCGAGGACACTACCTTGTGGAACGCCAAAACAGATAGTTTCCTCTCTACTTCTGATACCATCAATAAGAACATGCTGACTGCGGTTGGTAAGATAACTCTGGAAGATGTCAAGAGCAACGCCTCTAATTCCGACCAGTTCCAGCTTGCGGAGTAAGATAGGCACCGAGACAGTGTCAAAGGCTTTAGAGAGATCTAAGAATACACCGATGGTTTTATATTTTTTGTCAGCGTTCTTAATTACATTCTCAGTCAGCTCTAAAACGGCATCTTCTGTTGATTTACCACTTCTGAAACCAAATTGATTCTCGGATAAAATATTGTTTTCGTTAATAAATCTGACAAGTCTGTAATTTAGGATTTTTTCAAAAATTTTTGATAATACTGTTAAAACCGAAATAGGCCGGTAATTAGTGACACTGTCTCTGTCACCGTTTTTAAAGATGGGATGAACAATAGCCTTTTTGAAAGCGAGAGGAAATATGCCTCTAGAGAGAGAGATGTTGAAGAGGATTTTTAGGATTGGGATGAGTACATGACGAGCTGCTTTGATGACAGCAGTTGGGATGCCGTCCCAACCCACTGCAGATTTTTCTTTTAAATTTAGTATTATGTTCTCAATTTCCTTATCATCAACATTAAAAAGAGCCATAGAGTTGACGGGAGGCTGGGCGGGGGGCACAGCAAGTAGTGGTTTTGTGCCGTTACAAGGTTGAGAAATAATGGCAGAGGCAAGGTTTTTTCCTACGTTGGCAAAATAGTTATTTACTGCATCAACAGATGCTATAGGACTATCTCGTAGTTTCAGCAGGTGAGAAGTGGTAGTATGTCTCTTATTGAGGTTAGCTATTTGTTTTATTAAATCCCAAGTTGCTTTTGGATTTTTCCTGGCCTTCTGGAATTGATTTTGTTCAAACTCACGCTTCACTTTTTTCAGGAGTTTATTGCAAAACTTTAGATAACGGTTGTAAATAACTTTGTGGATTTGATTGTCTGGGTTTCGTTTAAACTTTCGATATAGTTTGTCTCTATGGCGGATACATTTCAGGAGGCCAGGTGTAATCCAAGGTTTGATTATTCGCTTTCGGCTAGGGATGGAGACATTTTGAGTGTTATGCTTAATAGTTGTGGAGATGATATTAACAATAGAATCAGCTAATGTGTCGGGATCTCTAGATTCGAAAACGAAGGAGAAATCAGTGATTTGTAGCTTTTTTACGATAGCGGCGATGTCAATGCGTTGAGCGAAGCGTCTGATATGGTTTACATTAATTTTTGTATAACAACAGAGTAATAGGGGTGAATGATCTGTGATTAGCGAGTTTAAGACGAACGAAGTTGCAGGGTTGGGTGTTCGAAGAATAATGTGATCAAGACAATGACTTTCTCGAGTTGGGAGGAGGTGAGCGGGGAGCATAGCGTGTGAAGCTATTAGATTTAAGTATTCATCCGCGGAGGGGTCACTATTGTTGGGTAGTATGTTAATATTTAAATCTCCCACGATAATACTAGTCTTAAAGGTTCTAAGTCTGGTCAAGGTGTTATCGAGGCTGTTGAGGAATGAATTTAAGTTTTTGTAAGAAGGGGATCGGTAGAGTGCTGTTATGGCAATGTTATTAGAGAACTTGAGGACAATGCAGTTAGCTTCGTTGAATATAGGGAACTCAACATTATATTGAAGATCGTTGCGAACGTAGACGACCACGCCATCATTTTGGTTTTTATAATCTGTTTCATGGTGATCATATCCTGGGAGAATAGGAATAAAAGGACATTTTGAAAGCCAACATTCCGAGAGGACAAGAACATCAATGTCAAGGTTTATTCTACTTAGGAGGGGCAAAAGATTGTCAAAATTACATTGGATACTTCGAATGTTGGTATGGAAGATTGTCGCACTGATTGATTTATTCTTTATATTACTTGAAACCTCTTCAGGAGTGCATACCAGAGACTGCGATACCACGATATTTTCGATGTCGTTATATAGTGCATTAAAATCATTCATAATTCGAATTCAAAGTTAACAAGGGGTCTGAAAGGTCAGCTAAAAGTTGACTGGTTCGGATAGCCAGAGATAACAATTGCATATCTAGAGTTTTTAGGCAGGGGGAAGTATAGAGGTTTTGAGTAGTATGAGGATGTGTGAGTATGTGTGCGTGTAAGTGAGCGCGTGAATGAAAAGTGAAGACAGTGTAAAATGTTATTATTATACAATTCAAATGTAAACCATAATATATAATAGACGACATAATATTACAGAAGTAGAGCTCTAATAATACGGGGTACATTTTGTGGTACAGTGAGGGACCACTTAGTCACTTAGTATCAATGACGTTGACGAGGTCGGTTTCTTTCATAATTCGTACTAGTGGTCCATTTTCTCTCCGACGTAGGAAGATTTTTCCGTGGGAAACCCAACAGAACTGAAAGTCATTCTCTTTAGCAAATTCTCGGGCTTGGTAGAAGAGTTTCTTCAATTTAGACGAGAGATTTTCCGAGACAAAAATCGGAACAGCGGGCCCACTTATGTGCAAGTGTTCTGTGGTTAATCGTGAGGTGCCTTTATTAAATTGGCGGAACATAGCGACCACTTTTTCTTTTGTTAGGACGCTGACAAGATCGACTATGATAGTCTTTCTGGCCGGATTCTTAGTATTGATCCTGAAGATGTCCTTGACATCGTGTGGCTGTAGTGGTACGTTAAGCACTTTGGTGGTGTTTATAAACGTGTTCAGGAGAGATGACTTGGTTTCGGCCGTCACCGGAGGGATATTTCTAATTTCGAGGCAGGTCGATCTTGAAATGCGCTCGTAGTTATCCAATCTATCCTCCAATGACATTATGTACTGGCAGTCTGCCTTACGATCAACTTCCAGTTTAGCGACTTTTTCATGGAGATTCTCAAATTTTACTGCCAAAAAGTCGACAGTCGATCGTATTTCGTCAACTGCAGAGCAGATCTTGTCGCACCTCTTTTCTTGCTCGTCCCTGAAATCCTTGAGCATCTGTCTTATTTCCGTCATAAAGTGATTTAAGTTCTCGGATTCGCAAATGGAGCGTTTCCGTTTTCGAACGGTAGTATTCTTCTTTTCTGAAAGATCAGGCTCTGAGGAACAACTGTGTATAGGTGTTAAAATTGGCACCCTTAGTCCGTCAAGCGGTGAAGGCGTTGCGCGTGTGGTGGAATTACAAATCATGTTCATTTAAGACTAATACGTTGAGACCCCGGTTTTTAACTTTTTACTCGGGTGGCAGGTACCCGAGTGCCGAGCGAAGCGAACTATTGATAGATCAATTTTATCTATACTTATATTAAAAAGAGGTAAAGCTTGGGAGTTTGTTTGGATGTAGGGAGTAATCTCCGGAACAACAGATCCGATTATTAAAATTCTTTTACAAATAGGAAACAATTTTAAAACTGAGTCTGTATGGCTTCATTTTATTTCTATAAAATCCGTGCGAAGCCGAAGCGAGTCAGCTAGTAACTAAATAAACTGTAAAGTCAAACAACTTGTAAGGCTTTATCTCATTGACTACGATAATAGGAAAAGTAAACGTTTACTTGCATTTTAAAGTAGCTACGTCAAGTCTCTATAAGCGGGTCATTTATTGATCAATGACCAGTTGTACCCCATTGATAGAAGCATCATGTTGTTCCGTGTCTATACCTTGTTTTGCGTATTGTTTGCCATCGGATATGTAAGTAAATTTTAAATATCCATTGTTATATCACCCATTACTTTTCAAACTTTTGCGATCTATATAATTAATTATTTAAACGGGTATTTATCACGTCGCGTCGTATATCTGCCCGCGACCACGCCTTTTGCAACATCGTTGATACATCGGGATAGCAAATAAAAAAGCAACATACGCGATAAATACCCATTTAAATCTTTAAATTTAAATCACTAAAATCAGAATATTTACTTGTGTGTAAGTTTTTAAGGCTACCAATATTGTTTAGTATATATATCATAGTTTATCAGGAAACTCAGTAAATATCCCGTTTCTAGTAATAATCATCATCATCATCATTCACAACCCGACTTCACCCACTGTTGGGTATAGACCTCCCCAAGCTTGTGCCATCCACCACGATCCTGCGCAACACCATTTTTTGGACCTCACCCATTGACGGCCCGCGATAATGTCCACCCAACTCGCTACCGGATGTTCCACCCTTCTATAGCCACTCCTCGACCACCATTCAGTCGCTGCCCTGCTCCATCTGTCATCACCACGTCTAGCCAAGTGTCTAGTAATAGTGTACGTAGACGCTACGTTTAGAATGGAGCGGAGACGTTGCAAAATTTTAACAACGCACCGCAACTTTTTCATTAACTAATCTAACATTTAGTTTTAATCTAACAAATTATGGGCACTATCAACATTTCAGGGATATTTTTGTTAAATTGGACCATCTTATATTTTTCATCGTTTCAAACTATAGCTGGAAAGATGACCTTAAAAGAAGCACATGATCGGTCGCTTTGGAAACCTATGGGAACCAATTGAACATAGGTTCAACCGTGGATCCTATAATTGATATGATTATCGGTTCAATATCATAATATTACGTTCGGTAATAAATTCAATCTGTTTTCTTACACGTATAAGTACTTTTTTCATGTTCACGCCTTCTGAGTTTATACAATGACATAATGAGTTATGAAAATAGTAATAACAGACGGAACGGAAGTAATTTTCGACACAAACATGTGTAAATTAGTGTAATTCAGTTATCGTTATGATTTATCAAGTATGATTGATAGACTTTGATGTAATTTTGTAGTAAAAAAGGCTCACATTATATTATTTCCCATGATGGACTGAAATAAATGATATAATGATTATAATACGATTCAAAGTTGATGGAAGTATAAATCAATCGAATTATAAAAATTGTCTTAATTACGTCGTCTTAGGGCGACTCGCGGAATGATGCCTAATCGTATTTAGTGCCTAAATATAGTTATGAAAGTTGTCAAATCATACAGATACTTTAAATTTAAACATGTTTAGTCGCTAATTTCGTTTAGGGATCGTTATGCAAGCTGGGCTCAGTCTAGAAGACATAATCGAGAGTGAGTTGGCCATGCGAATGAAGTGTTATCATAAAATAGAAAAGTGTAACTACTTGTAATGTTTTACTTGCTTTATCAAAAATAATTATGTAGCCGTGGGTGAATAGCCGATTAAGACATAGATTGTAGGTTCGATTCCCACTGTGGACTAAATCAAGTTAATCAATGTTTGATGAATATAGTTTTAATCCAAATAGTTTTGTTTAGAGAATGAATTAAAACACTTAATTGCAAGGATACAAAAAACAAGATCAGAGTGACAAAGAATAGGACGCGCGCGCAGAGTGTCGTACCGTACCTACTAACCTTGATTTATATATGTTAGGTTAGCATTTGCCAACCATTTTGGGCACTTTAAATTATATTTGAATGTTTTACTTGCATATAGATAGATGGACATGATTATTTATAACTGGTACAAGTTGATAGCTTCGGGAATTGCTGAGATATTTAGCTATGACATGTATGATTTTTAGCTATGATAGTAGGTATGCTTGGGCGTTGACGGCCGAACTCAGCCGACCAAATCTAACACAATAAGGAAAACTTGATGTAAAGAAACCGCCTAAAACAATGATGCTTAAATTTGGCCAAGTACGAGAAGCTATCGCATCAAAGGTTCCGCTGTCTTTGCAAATTAACAAGATTGTTTTTGTTCATTATGTAAATGAAAAAGTAATTAATTAAAAATATAGTGCAGTAAAAGTGTTATAGAAATTTAAATTCCTATATGAAACTTAACGATATAACCTTTCACTAAATTTTAGATAGAGTAGGAGTCCCCGGTTCCAATACTATCCTCACAGCTTTGTCAATTTTAATTCACAGAAAAAACCATGTTTATTTTACCTATTACCCAAAGGGTACCATCGATTGTTATCAGAAGTAACCCAAAATGATTGAACGATATTAGAAAGCAGAGTACCAATCTGGATGCAAACTCCTAAGGGGAAAACGAAAAAAGATTTTTCAGGGGATATCGGAAATTAAATTATGTTGAGGGGCTGCCCAATCTCTTGATTTAATTAAGAAAGAATAGACTAATCGTAAAATTATGGTGTAAGATGCTTTCTCGAATTACGATTTGTTTTTGGTTCCCTAACCTAAGTATAGTCTTATTAAAAGAAACACGATGTTATACGTTTGTGTAATAATATAATTTAGAACATCCTTGTGTGGACTAAAGTTAGGTTAGATATCCAAATTTTGTGTTAGAGAATATACTATTGGTCGCTCCGAATTAAGATCTCGCGAGTGTCCCATATAAACAAAAAAATATTATTCGTAATCTTTGACTATCAAAATAGTGCCACGAAATGCATAACTAAATAATTTGACATACAGTCTCATTCAAATTACAGGTAACGGGAGTTTATGTTAATTGGTTACACTTTTTTGGGGTAGAAATTGCAGTTTTTCTGGATTTCAGACTTTTCCTTATATTTTTGTCACTAAAGCTACACGCATACCAAATTTCAGCACTGTGGGGTCACTGGTGTACCCTGTGAATTTTGTCAAAGTTCTGTTTTTATTATGGCTAATAACTCAAACACTACAAAAATTAAACTAAAAATAAAAACAGGGTTGAAATGTACTAATGAAGAGCTTTCGTTGACCTAAAAGTCTCATTTTCCTTTTTTTTACCCCTCTGTAACCGCAATATCTCAACAACCCCCAACATTTTTAGCTCATTTAGTCACAACAAAATTGTGTTATTACTACCTACCTATATACCAAATTTCACGATGATCGGATAAACGCTTCGAAAGTTATCCTCGGACAAACAAAGATACATACATACATACATACAACGCCGATTTGCCCAAGTTGATGTAGAGGTCTCGTTTCGCTCGATCAATAAAACAAATAAAAATAAAGAAAGAGTCAATAACATTTTTTTTTAATCAAGAATCTTTCAGAATCTGTCGTTTATTTATGACTATTGTCGTTTTTGCATATATCTGATATTTTACACTTAAAAATACGACATTTTGATTATCATCACGTTCTCACAAATCTTGATCAGATTTAATCAATATTTTACTGTGTCACAATTCATTTAGAGACAGAGACAGTAGAAAAATAATTACCAATGATGAAGCAGTGTTCCTCTCACAATATCATAAATACTGATGTTATTGGCTAATATTTCACACTATTTAGTTTTCACTGCTACAAGAAGAAGACTGCTGAACATATTTTTTAGCTAGGCCATATTTATATGCCATTTACTATTTGTGCGGCCAGCACTTTCCTGCAACCTTCATTATGTTGCCTTTCCCGTGCGTGGTCTTTACTTTAGAACCTTTCTGTCCCAACAGCCATCAGTTATCCCCGCCCACTGCCACTTCAACTTGCTATCCTCTGGGCTTTATCGGTGACTTTAGTTTGTCTACAGATTTAATTTCTGATTCGATCTTGTAGAGGGACCTTGAGCCTTCTTATCAGACCACAGTGTTTGTAAAATGAAAATGTTTATGATTGTAGGCAGATGCCTTCGTCAGAAGAGATGTTCCCAATTCGACCCCAGCGAACGTGGTAGAGTCGCTGCAGAAGAATCTGGACAACTTCAGACGCTGTTTGGACCAGAGCTTGGCGACTGCTGTCGGTGACGTCAATGAGAAACATCTGCAGCCTGTCTTCAGTGTTATTGGGGATCAGCTCAACAGATTCTCAAAAGCGGTATTGTACTCGTATTATTTAACCCATACTAGCACACTAGTGGAGCACGCCATGCTCGGCATCACATTCTTAGATCGAATTCCCAATACCAAAATTCGCAAGCAGACTAAAGTATAAGACGTCAGCAAGCTAATATTAGAGCTTATGTGGAGTTGGGGACGACACTTGGCCAGACGTAGTGACGACAGATGGACTAAGGTACTAACAGAGTGAAGGCCGAGAACTTGGCATCGAAATAGAGAAAATCCACCAGCAAGATGGGTCGACGACATCAATAAGTCCGTGGGTCGAACGTGGTTCAGACTAGCAAAGGATCGGAAAGAATGGCAGAAACGAAGAAAGGCCTATGCCCAGCAGTGGGTCGACACGGTCAGAGAATGATGATGATTATGACCAGCATGCTCATGGACGTGGGTATTTTGTCTCTCTCTAAGTACGCAACTGAGCCTGATTGGGTCTTCTAACCCATTTATTTTGTACCATTTAAGTACAGATCTCTATCTTAAATTTCAAAAAGTCGTAGCACCCGTATTAGTCTCGTAAGTAAAGACATTATTGGAAGCGGTCTATTTGTACCAGTCAAGTTTTATGCAGACCATAGGAAGTATAATTCGTGTAAATAAAATAGTTTCACGATGATGCAAAGTCATTTGGTGGATAATGTTAGTAAATCCGATGCATTGTAGGCATAACACGTACATTTCAGACAAATACCTTTAGCACATGAGACATCTACATACCTAAAGTAGGTACATTACAATGCGTTCGTCAAGTGGCCATAATTCCACCAGCCGTAATTATTCTGTACTTTGCAGGAATGCAGTAATTATAGCATTTGTGTTTGACGGCAAGAATAGGATACAATTTGTCAAATCATCATTATCAAGTCATTCATCAAAGTGATAGCTGATGTGGTGTTATGGCGAGTAACCGATTGAGCCGCAAGATATTGAAGGTTCCATTCCATTTAATTCCTAAACGAAAATGTTTAGTTGCAACCTGTTACGTGAATGCTTAACTTCTATGTAAAAAATGGGCATGTATGATGTTGACTTGCCTCTGATTACCCCCTAGTGGGGGATGTCTTCAAGGGTATGCGTACTAAGTAAGAGATCCGAGGATGTATATCGTAGGTGTTACCTATCTCCAAAAACACACATGTGTTTGAGCAAGTGGTTCATTTCAGCGTTTTTCTCTGGGACTCAGAGTTCAGAATCTCCCCAAAATACACCCTGAATATCAACTATGTTTTCTCACTTTATCTATCCTCATTATAATCCTTTGAGTATTTACAAGTAGTAGCAATTACTGTGCAAAGCGAACCGATATTTTAAACCTATTTTTTTTTACAGTTTGATGATTTAACAGCAACAAGCAAAAAACCTGACGCCGACCTCGACATTTGAACACTATAAATGAAAAATTATTGTCACAACCAAGGTTTATAAATAAATGTCATATTATTCATGTGCTCTTTTATTTTTTGTCAATGATTAACAATTCCATAAGCATTGCAAATAATTACAATATAACGGGGTGCCAGTCTCTGGACTTGCGCCTGATAGTGAACCGGAGCAGTTGGGCTGTTGAGTGAGTCCCTTTGGGGTCTGATGGCTTATCTGATTCTTACTTGTATTTATTTTCTGTTATTAAATGTACTTACCAAGTACTCCACCACTAAAGTTTTGTATTTAAACTATCTTGTAAAATTTGTTAAGTATTCAATATTGACATCATAATTAAATTCTACCAATATGACATTGTAATCAAGTTAATTATTTTTAATGGATTTTATTATTATTGTACTGACATATCTAAGAACATAATTTGTCAAAAGATGAAATAAATGAAAATGAAAAAGACAATAGGTATTTTCCGCTCTCAATATATTATTTTATGTAAATTTTATATTTTATGGATATAATTTCCGACACAACACTCTAATGTATGAAATACTTTGAAAATGCCTTATTTAATCACACTAATATTTTAAATGCAATTAGATTTTTTGCTTTTGATGTCATAACGGCGGAAAAAATCCATGAAATTTGGTATAATGATAGAATATGAGCTGGATTAAAACATAGGCAGCTTTTTATTGACAGACCATGCGAAGCCGCGGCCGGAAGCTAGCATAGTATAAAACGGTAATATTATATCGTGCATTCGTTCCATAATATGTAAGGACATTGAGCAAAGATAAGTTGGCAGAAGCATTGTGGCTGTTAGTTCAATTATCTCATACATCTCTCCGGAACAAAACAACCCAAGCACTAAAGGCTGCTCTACAATAGAGCACACCTGTACTCTAGTTTAGTTAGTTAGTAGCTATAAACGCATAACGAACGGGCATAAATACATACAAGGTAAGTTAGAAAAAATATAGACAATGCTATAGTTTGCTGAGTCCTGCTGACCGCATGTATTCATATAGATTCTTTCCATCCAAGGGTTTCCTCTTGCACTTCAAAATATCTTTGTTTTTCATTGTGTGACCTTACGTAATAATTAAAATATGATAAAGAGGCAAGTTAGAAAATGAATTGAATTAATTAAAATGAAAACATACATTGTAAAATAATGACACACAACAGAAGAAGATGACATGTATGTTATATGTATGGTAATCTCATAAACTTCTGGAACGATAAAGGAAAGTTCTATCCACGTACGACGTTGACGATCTCGGTGTTACAGTGGGCGAATAGCCGGCTGAGACGCAGGAGGTAGCGGGTTCGATTCCCACCGCGGAACAAATGTTTGTATGATCAACAGATTTTGTTCCGGGTCTGGATGATTTTCTATATATTATAAGTATGTATTTAAAAAAAAAAAGTATGTAAGTATTCTATCAGTTATTTGATTCCCATAGTACAAGCTCTGCTTAGTTTGGGGCTAGATAGCGCTGTGTGAAATATCCAGAAATATTTTTTTTTTTATTTCACCAAATAAAAAAAAACAAAAAAGAATAATTATATACATTTTTTTTGTAAATACATACTTATAATATATAGAGAAACAACCAGACCCGGAACAAATATCTGTAGATCTTGCAAACATTTGATCCGCGGCGGGAATCGAACCCGCTACCTCCTGCGTCTCAGCCGGTTATTCGCCCACTGCACCACGTAGGTCGTCTTATATAATAAACTTTATTCTTATTCTTATATTGAACATTATTTTAGTGATACAAAGCTAGATATATAATCTACCTATTTGGGTTCTCGGCACTTGAAAACGCAGTGTAGAATGACCCCTCACTAGATGGGAAGATTTATAATCATATAAAGGTTGGAAGTGTACGGGGGAGGCATGTGTTCATAAGTGTACGTCTTCTAGCTGATATGATGATAATATATCTATCCTACTCCAGTAGACGTCAGCCCCTATCTGGCCATCGTAACAAGAAACATTTCTACTTACTCTTATCAAGCAGTTCATCTTTGTTACTCATTGGCAAGTTTATAGAGAGGGAATGATTGAACGGCTGGTAGAATGCGTCGTCTTATCTTGCGGTATAGAGGGATAGGCACAGAATCGTTTTGCGGAAGTTGATAACAGTAAGTCCACTTTTTACATAAAGAAAGAAAAACATTAAACTAGTCCTAATATTTTCTACTATATGACCTTCTGTTCTAATAATGTTGTATTATTAAGCTAGTGGTTTGCCCCGAACTGAGATCTCGCGAGTCTCCCATCAAAACAAAAAATATTATTCGTAATCTTTGACTATTAAAATAGTGCCACGAAAATCAATCCAACTAACTTGACCTACAGTTTCATTCAAATTACAGGCAACGGGAGTTCATGTTAATTGGTTACTCTTCTTTGGGGGCACAAATTGCAGTTATTCTGAAATTTAGACTTTTGCCTATATTTGTGTCACTAAAGCTACTCAGATAATGCACCAAATCCAAATTTCAGCACTGTGTGGTCACTGGTGTACCCTGTGAATTTTGTCAAAGTTTTGTTTTTATTGACTAATCAAAAACTATAAAATATAAACTAAAAAAAAACTTGGGTTGAAATGTACTAATGAAGTTTTTGAACTTTCATTTGACGTCCCATTTGACGTAATTGTCTCACTTTCATTTTTTTTACCCCTCTTGAACCCCAATATCACAACAACCCCCCAAAATTTTCAGCTCATTTAGTTACACCAAAATTGTGCCATCACTACCTACCTATGTATCAAATTTATGATGATCGGATCAACGGTTCGAAAGTTATCCTCGGGCAAACAAACATACATACAAACATACATACGTACAACGCCGATTTGCCCAAGTTGATTTGGAAATCTCACTTCGCTCAATCAATAATTAATAACACAAGCTATATAAGTTTAAGAACTGAAATCCGACTACGTAATACCTATGTCGATGGTAGACTATAGACCATAATAACGAACCTATTGACACATACCTCAAAATAGGATGAGTAGTTTAGGCGCTATGGTGGAACATACATCCATAGACTACTTAAAATATAACTCTTCTTTTTGGCTTTGCTGTAGTCGAGTAAAAGTTAAGCCTATGCCACCCGGATCATAATAATGAATCGATTAACACATGATTCATCAAAAACGGATGAGTAATTAAACATAGGTAAATACAATCATATATACATATACTGTTTAAAACATAACCCTCCCTTTTGGCTTTAACGTAGTCGGTTAAAAAACTAAAGTTACTACGGCTTAGATAGATAGATAGATAATCTTTATTGTTACACCAAATTTCAATAACTTAACCGAGAAAACTTAAAGACCATATATACATGGTGCTACAATAGGCGGCCCTATCGCCCAAAGCGATCTATTTGAGGCAACCTTTGGATGGACTGGATTGAAAAAACGTGTGAGGAGGCGGTATTACAATTAGTACCTATTTATGTAGGATAAAAATATATAATATAAATACCTAAACCTAAAATGTGCCTACATATACTTACATAAATAAATATAAAAGACATACATATTATATATAATTTAACAATATAGAAAGGAAATACAATGTTTACTCTAAAGAAGCTGCTAAGTACAGTTTGTAGACTTTACCTTTAAAAATAAGTAAAGATTTAGCATGTCTGATGTGGCTTAGTTTTGTGACAAACTTGATTTGTGAAATTACTTGGAACGTAAAAGTTGATTTTAGGAATAAAATAATATATGGTTTGCAAACAGTCGATCAATGTTGAGAAACGGCTACCTGTCATGAAAATATAGTAATCTATTCTATGTTTTTTTATTTCAATACAATTTTGAAGCACAGAGAAATGGTTGAAGTAATAAATTCACTATTCCATACAAACCGTCTTATGACGCCAAAATGTATGGATAAGTGGATTTCAAATTTAATATCTTTCCTGGCATATCATTCTGTCGTGATAATAATTACATGTAAGTGAAAACTTCCATATATATAATATTTCATTGAATAAATGAATGAAATACTCTTTATTGCACACCAACCATAAATACAGTAAAATAAATAAAAACAAAAACAAAAGGAAATAAAATAAAAACAAAGGAAATAAACAAAAAAATGGCAGTACAATGGGCGGTATTATCGCTAAAAGCGATCTCTTCCAGACAACCTTTGGATGGACAGGATAAACAAAAATCAAAAGCCGGCGGTGTACGAGTACGTTTAAGCATACATAAAACATACATAAACAGAACGCATAAAATAATATATACCTAGTGATTATGTATAATAATAAATATAAACTTAAATACATACAAATAATATATAAACTACACAACATATGGAGGATAAATAACATAAACACTAACTAGCAGTTACGAGACAACGAAAGAAAATGGTTGTATACCTTGATTTTGAAAATAAGAAGAGATTTGGACGACCTTATGGATGAAAGTAAGGCGTTTCACAGTCGCACAGCTTGTACTGTGCAACTGTGGAGTCAACATAAAATTGTGAACTATGGACGGGAGTTCGAAGCTGCAGAGCTTCGGAATAACGAAGGTTTCGAGAGTGTGCCTGATACAGAAACTCGAAACGCTCCTATAGATAAGAAGGTAAAGTGGGATTAAAGAAAATGTTATAAAGAAGTGATAGAATATGTGCATTCCGGCGAAGACGGATAGGGAGCCATTTGAGTTTTGTGCGGATTTCTGAGACATGGTCATACTTGCGCAAGCCGAATATGAACCGAATACAAAGGTTTTGAAGGCGCTGAAGCCTGCTCATTTGGACTTCGGAAATGTCGAGATAGCTGGCGTAGGCGTAATCTAGGATAGGGGGTAGAAGTGATTGTGCAAGCGCAATTTTGGTGACGGTCGGTAAAAAGTTACGAAGTCTACGTAACGAAGCTGAAGAAGCAAACATTTTGCGGCTGATCTCAGCAATACACGGCACCCATGATAGCTTGGTGTCCATGATAATTCCTAAGTTTTTTACCGTCTGACTGATAGCTATTTGTGTTGATTTTCTATTCTCTCTTATTACAAAAGTAAAGCTTTTTATCAGCCTGGATGAGAAGATCCAAACATCGGGCTCTCATACTCATATATTTGCAAGAATGTTGGTAAAATAGTTCAATGTACAATATGTACATATACATACAAGGTTTAAAAGCTCTTTTACATTTCAGCTGCTACTTTATCGTTATGTTTATCTCCATTACTTTAGTTTATATATGTATATATTTTATTATACTTGTATATATTTAGTTCATTATTAAGTATAGGTAGTTTATGTAGGCTTATGCACATAGATACACCACCGTCTTTTTGATTTTGTTTTGTCCTGTTCATCCAAAGGTTGTCTGGAAGAGATCGCTTTTAGCGATACGACCGTCGATTGTAGGTACTTACCTTTATTTTTGTGTATTTCTTTGTATGTTTAATTTTGCGTGCAATAAAGAGTATATCTAACTATCTACATTCTGCCTCATCAAGGCGTGCAAAACTTTCATAGTAAAATTAATCAAATAAGTAAAAACGTCAAATACATACTATTAGTGACTATATTAGTATGACTGCCTCCGTGGCGCAGTGGGCGTATAGCCGACTGAGACGCAGGAGGTAGCGAGTTCGATTCCCGCCGCGGAACAAATGTTTGCATGATCTACAGATATTTGTTCCGTGTCTGGGTGTTTTTCTATTTATATTATAAGTAGGTATGTATTTACAAAAAAAAAAAAAGTATTTAAGTATTATATCGGTTATCTGGTTCCCATAGTACAAGCTTTGCTTAGTTTGGGGCTAGATAGCGCTGTGTGAAATGTCCAACAATATTATTATTATTATTAGTCTCAGTAGCGCACCTTGGACAATACCTACGTCTAGTAGTAGACCGAATAATGATGATTAGTCTTACTTTAATTTCTCTACGCTATGTACGCAAACATAAGCGGCCATCGCAAACTAATTTATTAATTAGGTACCTTGAACTGGGGTCATCCGATAAGTTGAACCAACAGTCAGCTTACACGTAACGAACTTGGTTCATGACAGTGGGTGCCCTTCCATCGTACAGCAAGGACGTAACAAAGAGTTCAAGACCTCAAGATGAACAAGTTAATAATCCTCCTTCTGGCCGTCTGCCTCGTCAGTGTAAGTTTAAAAAAATCTTTACCATACTAATATTACAAATTCAAAAGTAACTCTGTCTCCATGTTTGTTACTTTTTCACGACTAAACGGCTGGACTTCATGTAATTTGGATTATAATTTTGGATTCAGGTCTAGTTCCAAGTAGTATAAGAGTTAGTAATGGGTAATGACTTAATTTTTAATTACGATACGGTAGCAAAAAATATGTATGTTATACAGTAGATTGAGTAAAAGGCATTACTTAAGTCCTCGAGACGAGTTACTTAAAAAAGTTACGAGTAACTTGTTAATAAAAATTAACCAACTTAAGAATAGTTTTTTTTATAGAAAATATATAAAAAGCATTAAAAATAAAAAAAATACTAAAATACAGAAAGTAGAATTTAATAAATAGAGATAGTTAATTATAGTCTCACATGAATAGTTCCCTATCCTCCATCCTAGAAAAACCTGTTCTCTTCCAAAATTGGACATAATAAAATAAATTGTATTATCCAGATTAAATTTCATTTGGTTGTTTAAAATATATTTATATAAAATGTAGAATAGGTATTAATATCATTGTATATAAATATAATATAGATTATATATAATACTTAGTAGATGAGGTCAGATGTGATTATAGATGTAGTTGTGGGGTAATGTAGAAATGCATACGTCTTAGGTGTAAATGAGGGGGTGTTACGGTATACTAATGTGAAGTGCATCTAAGGAGGAGGTGGAGATGTTGTATTATATATGTATACATTTTTAGTATATATTTATATATGTGGAGTTACGTACATACTGCTTTACGTAGGTGTAATTAACAACCTCTCATTATGCGTTCCTATAAAATTTGAGGGTTGTCCTTGATTTTTTTGGGGTCTTGGTCCCAATGGGACCACCTGGGAAGCCTTTTAAATACCACCCTTTTAAATAAAAACAGAATTTCTCGAATCGGTCTAGGCGTCTTCGAGTAATCGGGGAACATACATAAAAATAAAAGTTTCCGACAAATTGAGAACCTCCTCCTTTTTTGAAGTCGGTTAAAAATAGTGGCTGCTGAGAGTAATTTAATCTTATTATCGATTTTTTTTAATTTGTGGATATTAAACTAAAGGTCTTCACGATGAGACAAGACTTTTCTTAAAGGGAAGAAAGCGAACCTAAAGTAAGCTTGTTATAAATATAGACATCACCACGTGAATGAGGGATTTACACTAGCATTTTTTTTAAAAGCTGAATCAAAAAATGAAACACAAGACGAAGCTAACACTGGAATACATAGTCAAGATAGGGGACAATTCAGGCATTGCGGAGCTAATTCAACATTAATGAATTTCACAGACAGAAGTAACCTCAAAATTTTACAAATGTCAGGGCCTGGATGCTATGTGCCAGTTTAGTTATATAAATAGTGTTATTTATACAGTGTTATTAGTTGTATAACTAGTGGTTCGCCCCGAACTGAGATCTCGCGAGTCTCCCATAAAAACAAAAAAATATTAATCTTTGACTACCAAAATAGTGCCACGAAATGCATAACCAAACAACTTGACCTACAGTTTCATTCAAATTACCAGTAACGGGAGTTTATGTAAATTGGTTTTACTTTTTTGGGGTAGAAATTGCAGTTATTCTGGATTTCAGATTTTTCTCTACATTTGTGTCACTAAAGCTACATGCATACCAAATTTCAGCACTGTGTACCCTGTCAGTTTTGGCAAAGTTCGGTTTTTATTATGGCTACTAACTTAAAAGTTAGAAGGGTCAAACTAAAAATAAAAACGGGGTCGAAATGTACTTACAAATACCTTTTATTAAACGTACCACTTGACCGAATAGTCCCATTTCGGTTTTTTTCACTCTTGTACCCCAATATCTCAACAACTCCCCCCCATTTTTAGCTCTTTAGTCACACCAAAATTGTGGCATCACTACCTACCTATATACCAAATTTCACGATGGTCGGATAAACGCTTCGAAAGTTATCCAGACAAACAAACATACAGACATAAATACAACGCCGATTTGCCCAAGTTGGTTTGGCAATCTGGCTTCGCTCAATTAAAAATGGAAGTGTAAGATGATTTATGACTTTGGTAGAAGTCGAATCCATATCATTCAAAACTTAAATCTATCGACAAATACACAAATCTAAAGATTTACATAACTTCGAAAGATAAAGAAAAATCATCCGAAAATAGCGCGAAAACTTTGTTTGATTGTTGTAAACGAGTAATGTCAATGTCACGTTAAAGTGACACTGTGAGTAAATTATCATATACAACATGAACATTACCTATTTGTGTGAAACATTGTTCCGCTAAGGGATTCTCCAGATAATGTTTATATAATACAAAGATGATTGATTTAATATTCAGCCTCTAGGTGAATACTGTATGATGGATTTTGTGGGAACGTTTACCTCCTGGCTATGAATTCCAGTGTAAGTGAGTTTTTTAGGCAAATTTGGATACTGTGTCCAGAGACCAGTCTGGTCTCTGCTGTGTCTTTGAACTTTGACAGTTTGGCACGTTTGATATAAAACCATCTTTTTGGCATTCAAGCATTGATCAATCAATGCATCTTATATCCAGACAGCGCTATCTATTACGCAAGTTGGAATAAGTTTTTTTTTAATCAAAAATGTAAACCCCTCATTTTTCACTTGGGGATATGTATAAAGAAAAAGTATAGTTGTGCCCTCTCATGTTTCTTAGCTTGGTGCTGGTAGGTGGTGTGGTAGTTGGAAATAGAATGAGAAATCCAAAGCTCTTGGTGGATGTTTCCTGACTTCGCATCATGGTTTAAAATGATAAACAGACTGGTTACACGATTAAAAGCACACCATACTATTTCTTTTCTTATCCACATCCCATAGGGAAAACTGAGCTTCATTGTTCATTGAAGCTATGTTGATGGATGTGTGCGTGATTTAATAAATAGTGCTGTCACGCCGCGCAGAGGTAGTGATTTGTGTTTGCTAATGTATACGTAAAGTCACGTATTTTCGACTGAATTGGCATAATCAGAGTGCTATTTTAAACCCCCTACGCAAAAAGAAGGGTGTTATAAGTTTGATGCCTGTTTGATACTGTCTGTGTGTCTGTCTAACTGTGGCATAGATGGGCCACTTTGGACTCGGTTTTTTTATTGGAAAGCCAGTTTGACGGGGTGGTTCCTAGCTATGCCAGTTTTTAACCCCTTGACGCAAAAAGAGGGGGTTCGAGTTTTTTTTTATTTTTTATACTTGTTAAGTTAGTTTTACTCCGTCAAAACTTTTTCTATGGCCAAAACTAACTTGGAGTTCTTGTACAGGTACACGCTTACGTCAAGCGTGACGCTCCCGAAGCTGCAAAAGGCGATGAGTTTGTTGCTGGTCTCCAAAAACAAATGAAAGAGACTTGGGATGCCATCGCTGAAAAAATTAACCCGGAAACTATCAAGAAAGGATTTGACGACACCGTAACAAATTTTAATAAAGCTGTAAGTTAAACCAATAGTTTTAAACCTTTCAACCACCTCGGACGCGGTGGGTTATAGCAAAAGGTCAGTTCGAGGTACTTATGCGACGTTTTTTCGACCAAAATAACAAAATTCCTTAACCAGAGTGTGTTATCAGTTATCATTTATGAAATATGATATAGAGACGTGGTCCTCTCACAGTGAGCCTCATAAGGAGGCTCAAAGATGCTCAGCAAACCATAGAGCGGGCTATGCTTATTGTTTCTCGACGAGATCGAATGAGAAATAAAGAGATCTGCAGATAAACACTAATGAAAACCTTAATTTATATCCAAGTGTTTTTTAATTGTTTGGAGTTATAATGAATTTTAGTCGAAAAAATCCCGTTCCTGCCTTTACCTCCGAAGTTTGCAAAGCGAAAAATCACACTAATATTATAAATGTGAAAGTGTGGATGTTTGTTTGTTACCCAATCACGTCGTAACGGCTGAACCGATTCCGATAAAATGTAGTATGTATGCAGATTATAAGCTGGGTTACCACATGGGCTATCTTCTATCCCATAAATCAGTTCCCATGGGATAAAAATGGGGTGTTAAGTAAAGTTGCAACAGCGAGTTTAGCTTTATTTCTAGGTTACCTACACATTTAGTAGTGTAACGCGTACGAAGAAGTAACAGCTAGTCTGAAAATTAAATAAATATGATAAAAATAACTCACATAACTAGATGGTGCTGCTAAATTAACATAAATCTAATTAGGCTTGGAACCCTAAGTGCGTGGGTCCTACTAGTACTTGACCGATTTTATTTTTAATAGAAAGTTTGTTTAACTGGGGTGGTTCTTAGCTATGCAGTTTTTAACCCCCGAGGCAAAAAGATGGGGAGGGGATGAAAATTAACTAATTTATATCTCTTTTGTATTTACTTGCTTCTGTAGAGGATTCCCCGATTCTCCATTGTTTTTTTAATGATAGTCTTTTGAATTTCAGATGAAGAGCTTCCAGCCAACTGAAGTCCCAAAAGCTTAAAACTTATGATATACAACTATACTCTGTGTTTATTTAGTTAAGAAAATATTTTTTTGAAAAAGTGAGAGAATATTTAACATTTCATTCTTTTAATTAGGAATATTAAATGTATTTGTAACTGAATCATCATTGTACTACAATATTATCAGCAAAGTACAGCAATGCTGCATGATATATTATTATTACCTAAATAATTATTATTTATTTCAAAATCTAAGCTTAAATGTGACCATTTTCCCAGAAAACTCGAACACCTCGTCCAACTTACCTGATACTTGAGGAACACAAAAAAAAAGTCATTTAAATAAACATATTAAGGCTTATAGTCGAAATAGTTCTTTGTATTTTGTGTTAAGTTTATCCAAAACCTATGTGTGAAACTCCAGTCATATTTGACAGTAAAAATCATTGCATATCCAAACCAACTATTATCACACTGACGAATTGCAAGCGTGTTTCCAGCGATTTGTGAACCATGCACGCCGCGTTCGCTTTATAGGTGCGCCCAGGGCCCGTAGCCAAAGTCATAGTCAAAATCTTTTGTTCATTAAAATCACAAGAATCATTTTGAAATGTCAATTTTACTGCATGTTCCTTCGTGACCAAGTCAGGAAAGAAAGGCAAGAAATAAGGCTGGTTGTTTTTTTAATGATCCTTTCAATACAAAAAATAAATTTCGTCTAAATTGTAACATTTTGAACGTGTTCAAGCAATTTCAATCCCAAGCTTCTCTGTCATCTAAATAATCCGATATTTTATAGTAGGCTTTATTGTAAAGATTTTGTTTAAGTACGTTTTTAAATCTGTTAATTGTAAATTTTTGTACATGCCTTGGGAGTTTGTTATGAAAGCGTACCTTACCCTTTAAACGATTTACTAACTTTATGGAGTCTACAAGTGGCAACAGCGAGTTTCTCTATATTTCTATCATTAAAATTTTGATTATCTCAATTTTTCGTAAACAAATTAATATTTTTGTGAACATATATCCGATTTTCATAGATGTATTGACAAGGGAATGTCATAATAATTATTTCTTTAAACTTATTTCGTAATGATTATTTGGGGCCCATATTATAAATTGCACGAACAGCCCTCTTCTGCAGCACAAAAACGGTGTTTATATCTGCAGCACTCCCCCTCAGCAGTATACCTTATGACATAATGCTGTGGGAGTAGCTGAAGTAAACTAGCATAGCTGTGTCTACGTCTGTAAAAAGACGGGTCTTTTTGACTGCGTATGCCGTAGAACTAAGTCTCTTCGTTAACTTATCAATATGAGGATCAACTTATCAACTTACCATTGAAGCTTATTATCTAGGGTTATACCTAAGAATATGGTGGTGCCCACAAGAACCGACTCCTCGTCTTTGATTTTTATATCTGCTTTAACTTGTGTAACATTAGGTAGTATAAATCTAATACATTTGGTTTTATTTTCATTTAGAAGTAGATTGTTTACATAGAACCATTTTACGACCTTAGAGACTGCATTGTTTACATCGACGAAATCGGTTTTTCGTCGCTTTCATTTAAATAAAAGTGACGTGTGACAACAAACAACACAATCTCATGATCGCCCCTTACAAGATAAGGAAGATCATTAATATATACTAAAAACAAAAATGGTCCCAGAATTGATCTCTGTGGTGCACATTTTAACCAGAGACCCCGGAGAACGCTTCCTATTCACGTCAACTCTTTGCACTCTTTCACTTAAATAAGAAGTGAGAAAGTCTAGAGCAACGATCCTAATGCCATAATGGTGTAGTTTTCTAAACAATGTGTCATGGTCTACGCAATAAAATTCCTTGGGCAAATCACAAAAAACACATAAAGCGTCATGAAACTTCTCCCACGCATCAAATACGTGCGATATTAACTCAATACCAGCATCAGTGGTTGAGCGACTCCTGATAAATCCGAATTGTTTATGATGCATTAAATTATGTGAATTAAAATGTCTAAACAGTTGATTTACAATTAGTTTTTTTAAATATTTTACCAAATATAGGAAGTACTGAGATTGTTCTAAAATTACCAAGATCAGAACTAGTGCCTGATTGAAAAAAGTGGAGTTATTTTACTGTGCTTCATTAAGTCGAAATAGAATCAATTCTAAGCGAATGTAACTTACATTCGCTTCGAATCGATTCGATTTCTACATAGGTTTGTTGTCGATATATCACGTGATATTTCCATAGCATGTGTCAAATCCCATACATTTTCGGACTTATCGACTAGCGTCATAGATAATCGAATGTAACTTGGCTAAGCCCTCAGGCAAACTTCAGCCAGCCATATTGTAGAAATTATTGTAACGTACATTTTACGTATTGTATCAACGCGGCGCGCCGCAATTACAATACGAACTCGCGGCGAACGCGTTCACAAATCGCTTCGATAAAAACACGCTCGCATATCGCCAGTGTAATAACGCTCTAATATTGCAACTTTTGGCTTATTGCCTTAGCGTACTGTGTTAGTTGTATGTAGTAGTTTTGGCAGAACTTCAAGCCAACTTAGATAAATGTTTGTTCAGGACTTTCACCACCTGTGTCGTTGTACGAGTATACGTTACTGTCTGAAGATTTCGCGGGAAATTCTGACAATGACCGAATGTTCATACCTTTGACCTGATGTTGTCTCATTTTTGTTTCTTTGCTCCTCAAATGTGAAAATACTTATAATGTTTGGTATTATTAAATAGTTCAAATAATTTAGATCACTACCAGACTGATGTAAAAGATCCTAAGATACGACCCTTGACTAAATTAAACGGGTGATTTAGGTTTAAAACTTATGAATGTCTATCTGTTTGGGTGCCTGCCCATCTGTTCATCTCAGATGAATGGACCGATATCAATTATATGATTATTATTAATTTCACTGCTGGGTAAAGGCCTCCCCCAATCTATCCAGTCACTTCTTTAGGGTTTATATTTATTTGTTAACAGTTTCTGGCATTATTAAATCCACCTCAAATCGGTGTTTTTTTATATTAAGCTTGTAGACACAAGCTGACGGGCCTCCTGATGTTAAGTGGTCATCGCCGCCTATAAACTCCTGCAGCACTCGAGGTACGGCAGTCGCGTTGCCTAGCACTTAATACTCTATTTACACCTCTCTTGAAGGCGTTCATTTTGAAGCCCACTGGAAAAACCTCCGGAGGAAGGTCATCACACTTAATGAACATTGTGAACGTAATCAAAGTTTTATGTTAGATCTAAAGAATTTTTTTTTTTAAAACACCATAATACGTTTCAAAAATATTATATTGTTTATTAATATTATTATAAAAAAAATATTGGAAAATTAAGTAACCAATATTTTTTTATTCAGGTAACACCTGAACCAAACCTTAGACCTAAGACGGAGACTACTTGCTTCCATTGTGAACTATGAGTCTTCTGGGACCTATTGACAGGTTGTCAAAGTTTGTTAGAGAATCTATTGGTTTGTTCAAGGGATGTTGGAACTATTAAATAAATCGTTGCTTGTATCGTCAGCAATAAAATCGAACAACTATTAGTCCAAAAGTTCAGAGGTTCTTGAGAAAAACAGGGAAGATAGGCAATAGTTTACCAGAGCAGTGGTAAACTATTGCCGAGCATATTTCGTTATACATGTAAATTATTGTACAGTACATTAATCACTTTGATGAAATAAACACTTGTCTGTGAATTGTAAAACACTTGGTCGTAAAAGCGTGATGTTTCAAAAGATTTATTGAATTAAAACCTTTCATAATAATAGTACTAAAATTTTGCAAAATTGGACCATTGAATTCGCGATTGCTGAAAAGCATAATGTTGTCGGCGCATTTCACAATTTTCGCTTACGTTCCGTCCAGCCAAATCTGCTGAATATCGAGTGTTTACTTGTGTTCATTGAGCAACCACAGCCTTTAATACCGATTTTGAATAATTCGCAAGTTTCATTATATTTTTTTCGCTTTAAATTATATTTTTAACATCAGTACCAGACCATATCTTTAATATGCTTTGGGGTTTATCTGAGACCTATCAAAAAACCTCTACGCTCTACAGGCTATAGCTAATAGAGAAAGTTAGAATTAGTAACGTTTTAAATATAATTCAAGGGTCGGAAACCGGTTGTCATAAGTACCCATACGATAAACTTGATCAATAGAATTAGCAATACTGTTAACTCTTCTTTGCATCAAAATTCTGGGTTCCGGTAAAACTTGTTACATTATTGTTGTCAATATGAAACTCCAGGCATAGTTCTGGAAAGTAAAGCTCGAGGCACCTTTATTATTAAGAAAGAAAGAGAAGAGAAGTAACACTCACGTTTGTCGATAAAGCTGTAGGTGCCCGTAAAGCCGGTGGCATTATTCAGCCTTCCCCCAGTATGGAACTCCAGCACAAGTGCTGGTCCTGGTGAGTAAAGTGCGGGAGGCGCCTCTGCTCGTCCACCACAGAGCACTCGCGCCCAGGCTGACCGCTCGTTGATGGCACCGGGGGGTCCAGGACCCTGCACCTCCCAATACACCTTGAGATAGTCTTCTCGGGTGCAGCTGCAACAAGAACAATAAGTTAAGCAAGGGTTATACCAAGTAAGAAGACTACCTCAGAAAGCTTTTTATTGTAGACTAGCTGATCCGCCCGCGGTTTTACACGAAAATGTTTGTTAAATTTCCTATTTTAATCTCTAAAATTTTCGTTAAAATCCGTTAAGTCGTGTGATGCCAGACATATATTCTAAAAACGGTTATTTATTTAGGCATCGTATATGTAGTTGTTTTTACTTAAATTTGGTAATTTAATTTGTAATTACAGACAAACGCTTCAATCTTATTGGTATAGATAGTCAAGCGCTTGAACACTGTCTCACCTGATGGTAAGTGATGGTGTGGTCGAATATGGAGCACGCTTGCCTAGAAAGAACCTGTTTAGATTTGAAGACTCTTAGATTACTGTGGTGTGAAAAAACAGACTCCTTACTCGTAAGAATGAAAGTTCAACTTTCGAAAATTATTCGGATCGTCGAGTATTTTACCTCCTGGAAGTTTTCAGATGAATCTTACTGTGTATTGTAAGATCTGTTACGCTTTTTACATGAAGACAACATCCTTGGAACGAATAAGAATTGCTCTGAGTATTAATCTTAGTAATAAGTTGGTGACGTCTTCAGTCGCATAACGATTCGTATCATTCAGTGCAAAACTTTGCAAAAGTGGAAAAAGGCTGACTAAAGGAATTGAGTCATGGGTGTTTGCTTGAAGTTACGGCGCTTGAACTTTCTAAAAGGAGTATTCCCTGAAAAATAAACTTACAAGTCATCGTGAATAACCTCTAAAAGCACTAGGTTTCTATGTTACCTGCGAGCTTTAGTTTCAATTACCTTTAAAATACGAGTGAAGTGTGTTTTAAAGTGGATTTTCTAACGTTATTCGGAATCTTTGGTAGTTGGTACGCTGTGTCGGTTAATGTTTTATTAGGAACGTAAAACTAACGATAGTGCTTTGCTGTTTAAAGTTGTTCGTGTAAAAATTAAAAGTTGTGACCCAGAAAGCCGTATAAGAGGTTAGCATTAATTACCGCAAATTGACTAAAAAAGATCCAGTAGAATGAGAGCAAGCGAGCTTATTGCTTCTTTGATTTCCACAGATTGAGGCGATTTTAACTTTCCCAGTGACGGTAATACGCATTACGTGCCATTTATATTGTTTTAATATTTGAATACGCAATACAATATTGTGACCGAATTTTTAAAAGTTCAGGGCTCTGATGTCAAAAGGTGGAAAACAGAACAGTGTTAACATTTCATCATTAAACTTGTTGACATGATTTTTTATTGAATCTTTGCATCCAAGTTTATGCTCTATTATAAAATCTAGTTTTAGGCCTAAAACTCAAGACACCACTATTTTAAAGATTCTTATTGAAAGCCTGACGGGCTTTACTGCCGGTAATTTTGTGATATAACGCTTCAACGATATTTTAAAAGCCTTATTTTCTAGAGACAAAGCCGTTAGCCGATGAAATTATAAAGAGGTGATAAAGTGAAGAATGAAAGTGCTTTTACGTGGCGCTCCATTCCTCTGAGCTCTTGTTTTCTAGAAAAAGGTATCGATTCAGATACTTATAGAAAAATATGTGTGGGGCAGATTTTGCCACTCCATCTTTTTTTCCACTTCATCTTGATCATAATTATAGGATACCTAGAGCATAAGAGTGAGGAAGCTACTTTTCAAATTGTTCCTGCAGATAGTATGTTTCATCCAGATAATACTAAAATTACCCACCAAGCGTTGTATAATAAATCATTTCCAATTGATAATGAATGCTCGGCATTTTAAACAGCCCCAGATAACTGATAGAACACTGATATACTTTTTTTGTTTGTAACATACTTGTAATATAAAAAGAAACAACGA
The DNA here is from genome assembly GCA_963924445.1 of Philereme transversata. Lineage (NCBI taxonomy): Eukaryota > Metazoa > Arthropoda > Insecta > Lepidoptera > Geometridae > Philereme > Philereme transversata. The sequence goes on from OZ004338.1 coordinate 24,341,921, forward strand.
GGCCCGTAACAAATATCTGTAGATCATGCAAATGCGACACGGTGGGAATCGAACCCGCAACCTTCTGCGTCATAGATGACTATTCGCCCACTGCGCCACGGAAGTCATCATCGTCATAGATGTAACAACCATACGAGAGATTTCAATTCAATTTCAATTTATTTATTTTTCAGACATTTCATCCATTTTGTTACTAAACATTAATCTCTCTACTAACATAATCTTAGAATTATGTTAGTAGACAGGTAATAACATTTCAATAAACAAAAATAATTTGTCTCACGTTAAAAACATTATTTTTTACATAGATCTAGGACGACGACGTCCTATCAATATCAGAAAATCAATTCTCAAAATCAAGATAAAGTCAAAAATAAAATATCTAAAACCAACAGAAACTCTACATTACTACAAATCCTTCACTGATTCAACTATGTTACAAATGATCTCATATTTATTTATACAGTTAATCTATCGTTTCATGTAAAATGTTTTAATGTCGCAAGCGGCATGCAAGCGCGGAAGATTGATGCGACTAGATGGAACGAGATTGTATCTGATGTAAGATATTTGCGAATCGGCGAGTGGGTTGAGCATACTTACTATTATTATTAATGCGAATGAAAGTTTATGTAGATCCAGATATTTGGATGGTAGTTACTCAATCAAGTTGTAATTAATAAATTGATTCAATAACGCTAGGTCTATACATAATGTTAGGAATGGTAACATAAAATAATATTTTGAAATAATTTCTTACACGAAGGGAGCACTAATTTCTGAGTGGACTGGAACATCTTAGCGCCTGAAAGAAGTGTCTGTAAAGAATTGGGGGAGACCTTTGGCCAGTAGTGGGATACATGAGCTGATAATAATAATAATAATAACCCCGCAGGCCACGCTTGTGGCGAGCGTTCGGTGAGTGGCGACACCGCTGAGCCCCATTACTCCCTGGGGTTGACAGAAACCCCTGACCCTTGGTTTGTCTTAGTTGGCCGGTCAAGGGTGGAGGCGCAAGAGCGGAATGTATGCTCCAAGGGTTGAAGTGTTAAAGGCATAAAGCCGGGAGTAGCGCTTAGTGAAACTGCATCACACCTCTCAAAACCCTTTAACCGCCCATACCAACGTTGCCCCTTATGCTGCCTTCTATTGGCGGCACCTATGGGGACCCGTTTAGTGGACGGCTAGTCACCATCTGCCTCAATCATTCTTAATATTACAGGATTGGCAGGTGCCGTATCTCATTTCATTTCATTCGTGCAATAGTAATCTGTCTCACGTCCATCTTGTCATAGTAATTTTTATAAACACAAACAGGCCTCTTACTCGTTGGCTTCGGCCTCGGTAATGCCTTTGTAAAAGTACGGGCCTAAAGCTTGTGTTAAGTAATAAATGTGTGGAAAAATAATAATAATTTCTTAAAAATAACAAACATTATAGCGTCAACATTACTGTAGAGTACCGAAGAGTTATGTTCTGCTTTGTGTATAGATATAGTTGAAACATAATCATCACATTATCTATATTTCCACTGTTGAAAATAGAGCGACCAATCTTGATCGACCTGCATTCAACGAAACTATACCTACTTAAATATCTTTTTAATATTAGAATTAATCATCTCCTAACGCAACATTAATAAGTCTTTATAATTGTTGTATATATGTTAGATTAAAAGAAAATCTACACCTTCATTTATGCAGATTAGCGTATAAGGAAAACCTAGATGTGATTCGAACTTCATAGTCTATGCACGTCTCTGTGCATCATAATCCGGCGGGAATATTACCTAAAATTAGCAACAACAACGCGACAGCCATCGGAGCCATCGTCAATTTGCACATAGGAACTAGCGCTACCAGAAAAGGAACGGCAACATACCGACTTCGGTCACTAATTTTAGATTGTACTGCTTTGCTCATTACTATCCATCCAAAGGTTGTCTGAAAGAAATCGCTGTCTGGAAAACTGTTGGAGCCCTGGTGGTACGATAAAACTTTAATCTATATATATTTTCACTTCTGGCATTGAAAAGAAAATGCTAACACGGAAGTCAAAATATCAAGTAACAGCGGTCTGTCAGTAAAGATACACTGAGGTGGCATATTTCGCGGCCATAGCCACTATTGGCAGTGACAGCCCATTTCTAAGGGCTCTCCATCCTAACTCAATTGGACAGAAATGACGAGCTCTATTCCATGCAGACACGCAGTGTATTGTTGTAACAGTGTTTCATCTCCAAATCAAAATTGACAATGTTTTTGTTTGTATGAATGAATGAATAAACTCCGTGGCGCAGTGGGCGAATAGCCGGCTGTGACGCAGGAGATAACGGGTTCGATTCCCGCTGCGGAACAAATGTTTATATGATCTACAGATATTTGTTCTGGGTCTGGATGTTTTTCTATATACCTATTATAAGTATGTATATACAAAAAAAGTATATAAGTATTCTATCAGTTATCTGGTTCCCATAGTACAAGCTTTGCTTAGTTTGGGGCTAGATAGCGCTGTGTGAAATGTCCAGTAATATTTATTATTATTATAATGAATGGAAATACTTTATTGTACACAAAGAAATAGATATAAAAATAAAAATTCACAAAGCAACACGTACAATGGGCGGTCTTATCGCTTAGAAGCGATTTCTTGCAAACAACATTTGGACCTTTGGATGGAGATTTGTGCTTATTTAATGTTTTCACTCACAACAGAGTAGTGCAAGGAGGACTTAATGTTAAAAGCATTATTTAGCAGTCATCCTGGTCGTGCTAAAAGAAGGTCAGGTATGACACAAGACTTACAAAAGATCTAAATGACTTCATCATCATAATATTAGCCTGCTGAACAAAAGCCTCCCCCATACTTTTCCAGAGCAACCGATCTTGTGCGGCCTGCACCCAACGGCTCCCAGCAACCTTTATCAGGTCGTCTTTACCTCTAGTAGAGGGCAGTCCGCTGCGCTTTCCAATGCGTGGTCTCCACTCGAGAACCTTTCTGCCCGAACAGCCGTCAGTTCTTCGAGCTATATGCCCTGCCCACTGCCACTTCAGCTTGCTAATCCTTTGTGCTATGTCGGTGACTTTGGCTCGTTCACAAATCTCCTCATTTGATTCTAAATAACTTATCATCAACTTAATACTTAACTACTATTTTTTTTACTGAAGTACTATAAATCAGTTAAAATAAATTCTATAGAATAAACTTCGCAGTACCAGAAACGAAAGTGGACTCAAACGTCCATAGGCTACGGTAACCGCTTACCATCAGGTGAGCCGTGTTACTTAATAGTATAAGTTTTATGTTCAAAAAATATTTTTTCAAAACATGCTTTTACAAAATTCATAATCGGAACCGCAAGCAGATTCCAATGAGCCCAAACACTTGTAGCCTACTATAATCCATTCAGAAGTTCCGTTGTCTAGCATCCGTCTCCATCATGAGACTACCTCCATGGTACCATATTATCGCATTGTCACCGAAGTTACATAAGTATTCCAAATTTCAGCTCAATCGGTTGAGGGGAACAGGTTACTAAACCTGTTCCTGTTCATCAATTCAGTTGCAAGATTCCACTCGGACAAATTTAAATTAATAAAAAGCTTGTAAAAAAGTAACAAATCGTTTGTATTTCACAAAACATATAAATTTTTTTTTGTTTCGTTTTCAAAGTTTTAATAAAATTTTCTGGCTTAAGCAAGAAAAGTAGGTTACTTACTAATGTACTTTTAAATGATATTTCCTTAACTTATTTCAATGATATAAACCTCATGTTTGTATTTATTTTAGTTAAAATAGAATATCACTGAAATATTTCAAGCTTAGGGTTTCTACCGCAGTAACATTTACTATGAGAACCCTCAACAGTCTCGCAAAGCTTCCATCCTTTTATTTCACGACAGCTGTAGATATTGTGATGGATTTTTCAATATCTAAATACGACTTGTGAAATGTGATTTTCTAAGCAGCTTCTATTGACAATTGAAACAAGTTCAGTAAAATCAATTTGTTTCGACGCATGCTTTTGACAGTTAAAGCTGGAACGGGAACAAGGCAGTCGGAGATCAACTATTTGTTATATTGGGGCTCAGTTTGACTTGTTATTTTCAACATGCTGTTTAAGTAATACAGTTAAAAAATCTGGAAAATAATAGTGGTCCGTTTATACCATGTGATGCATTGAGTTTTTTTATCCTCATTTTTACCATTTCATGTTTGTGGTGAACGACAGCTTGCTGATTGAACACTGATTTATTTGACTGCGGTAGTATTACGCGGTAGTCTACAATATTGACACTTCTTCTGGGTAGAAGGAGGTTCAACCCCCCTCCCCTCCCCGAAATATTCAAATTATAACTGAAATAAAAAGAGGAGAGGAGATAAGTGCAAACGTATATCGCTTGCCGATTAAGTTTATGACCGACAAGCAACCCTTTCATTTTTGAAGTAATACTTCTTTTGGCGCGTTTGGAAAAAAGAATTAGAATAAAATTTATACGATGCGCGCGCACAGCGACATCTAAAAAGCGACATGATGAAGTTAGCTGATAACTCTCCCCTCATCCCTACCTGATCCAAGCCAAGCCAAATAAAATTATCACTTCATATGTGAGGTAATTCCTAAGGTACAGCGGACCATCAGTTTTCATTTTGTCATCTGTTATGCCTCATCGTATACATTTACAATACTTTCCATCAGATTGAGCAAACATTTACCATTTGCATCCATAGTTTTCTAACTCCATAAATCACCACTTGTCAATATCAGAAAACGAGAAAGGGTGAACTTGCAAAATAGCTCAGTTTCCGGTCTGTACACGACGTATCCTTTTGACCTAGATCTGAGATAGGGATGGCCAAATTACAATTTCAGATAGATTTTATTTAATTTGTTAGTTGGCAAAAGTTACTAACTACTATTACATAAAGCCCTATAAAACCAAGGTTTATCTCGGTGCTTAGAGACGCTCAAGCCGCTACACATTATTTATATGCAAAACCAGCCACCTTTACTTAAACATGATTTTATAGTTACAAAATCACACATAACCGACCTACCCACCCAAATTACCGTCTACAGATCGAACCATCGATTAACATTTTATTATAACAGTGCGGAAAAACATTAAACACCCATGTTTTTTTAACAGTCATGAATAGAAAATGCTGTGAAATTAAGAATTAAACAAATTTAAAAAAATATTAGAAACTACGATTACCATAGTATCACAATAACTAGAGTGTCAGGGTGTCCGTGAGGTCAACACTGGTCTCAGCAGAAGACCAGCGCTGCAGTATGGCAACACGCTGTAGCAAATGCTGAGCTGAGGATCCTTTCGCCACCAAATTTATTAGCAGTAAGTTTCTAATTTTAGTAAATTTAATAATAGTGTAATAATAGTACTTTGAGTAGTAGAGTTTTTGTGAAAGGGCTCGCTCGGGGAAGTACTACCACCATACCTATTTCTCCTGGCAAGCAGCATTGCTGTGTTCGGCTTTCAGGGTATGGTTGCCGGTGAAATTACAGGCACATGAGACTTTACACCTGTATGTTTCAAGTTAATGGACGCATGGCATCGACCTACGAGGCAATTTTCTGTTATAGGCGATGGTTACCACTTAACATCTCATAAGCTTGTTTCATCTCAAAGAAGTATAAAAAAAGTGTCGTAGTAGAGGTTTCTCACAGGACGTATGGCGACCACGAAGAGGTCTATGCCCAGCAATGTGATGAGAAGGGCTGACGATGATGATGATGAATAATATTGTTTTTTTGTATCATTTGTTTCTTTCTTTCAACCAGACCGGAAACAATTTTTTTTTATTTGTTTGTTATTCTACCATTGATGGAACAAGCATATGGCCCTGATGTTAAGTGGTAACCATGGTCTATAAAAGAGCATTGCTACGTAGGACACGCACCTTAGATATGTGCCCTACGATGCACTGCTCTGCATCCATCAACTTGTGGCATACAGGTGTAAATGCTCATGTGCCCGTAACTTCACCGGCTTAACCTTTACCCTTCAAACCGAAAGACAGCAATGCTGCTTGGCGGCAGAAATACCTAGATATGTTGGTAGTACTTCCCCGAGCGAGCCCTTTTACAAGGAACTCTACAACTCTATGTGTAGATTATTTAAACATTTACGGCCTCCGTGGTACGAGGTAGCGGGTTCGATTCCCGCCGCGGAACAAATGTTTGTATGATCTACAGATATTTGTTCCGGGTCTGGATGTTTTTCTATATATTATAAGTATGTACTTACAAAAAAAAAGTATTATAAGTATTCTATCAGTTATCTGGTTCCCATAGTACAAGCTCTGCTTAGTTTGGGGCTAGACAACGCTGTGTGAAATATCCACCAATATTTATTTATTTATTTGTCCCGCATATATCGATTTTGCGCCAAATCAAATTGCGGTTTTCACACCACCGATTTTATTCTGAAATCCTAATCTGCAAAGTTGGCAATCACGCCTCAAACAAAGAATCGATGGGCGTGTTGATTCGTTTTTGAATCGTGAGTGTTGTTTAATTGTCAAACGAGTTTTTCATATCACTGTTTTATATTAGTAATTGACAAAACATGAATTTTATTATTAATTTTGGTTTTTAAAATATACTTTTGAAGCAGTATGGTAGGTCATCTTTATTGGAACAACAAATTGGTAATAACCAAACAGAAACGAATACGCAGTGGTACAACAGGCAACCTTAACTCTAAAATCGATCTATTTTAGGCAACCCTTAGACGGAATTTATTAAAAAAAATTGAGCAGAGCTGGAGCCAAGAACAAGTAGCAATAAATCTAATGTAAAAAGACTGTTTTATTATATTTCACAAGTGCATAGAAACAATTGAAGGTATATTGTTACACAAGGGCTGTAAGCGATCTGTTACACCCGAGATATTTTAATGAGTCGAGGCTGTTATTGATCGCTTACCCCCGCTTAATTTAAAAATTACATTTTTATATAGTTTGTTGCTAAAAAGAAAATGCCCATTGTTTTTTCTTTCACAAGTTTCACAACCCGACTGTGACCAGTTCAATTTTTAAACAAAAATAATGATTTGTCATTGAGATTGTATTTCATTTTAGCTAATTTTTAATGCATTGAGCTATTTATTATATTATTTTATTCTATTTTTTCTATATTTGTTCATTAATTTATACCCATTTGTCTAAGCTATGTACACTTGTGATGCAAAATAAAGGCTTTTCTATTCTATTCTATTCTATCAAAGGAGGTGGGTAAAGATCGGCCATTTTTCGCCCATGAGAGTGATGAAAATTCAAAGTTTTTATTAAAGTCATATTATCATACTTATGTGAAGTTCAGGTATTGATCTTTACATTTATTCTAAAATAGTAAGAAAAAAAGTAACAGGTCTTATAAAAAAGGTCATCAAACTTGGCAGATTTGACGAATTTTTGCAATTATAAGCGTTCTTTCTAACTTTCATTTTAAAAAAATCTGTGAAGCACTTCATGCACCACTATATTTTTTAGTTTTTCAAATACTACAATAAGTTAGCTTCTAAACTAGCGTTCATTTGTTTTGGTGCATCGAGTGCATCTATGTTGTAGGAAAAAAATATGTCACTCATGCGTCATATTCGTGTTCGAACGTGTCTTGGCCTCGCGCGAGTTATATAGTAAAACAAATATTTCTTTTGTTTCCTTGCCATCATTTTACGTAGTAACTACTATAGGCGTTTTCTGTATTTTATCAAAAAAATGCCTAAAATTCAGTGCGATTCTTGTAAAAAGTGGTTAAAATCTAAAAGTGATTATCGTGTTACTTCTAATAAAAAAAATACGATCTGTTCTGAGACGACATAACAATTCCGATTTACAAAACAATGCTAAAGTGTGTTCTACATGTCGAAGATACGCAAGTCGTAAGTTAGAGACTAAAAATTCAGAGTACCAGAGTTGTTGGTTGCTGTGCCCATGTTGCATCTGTACTTTGGTATTTGGGGTACTGGCGCCATAATCAAACTCAAACAAAAACACCAAGTCTTGCGTATGCAGATACAATTCAAGACGCTGCTACTGGATGGTCTAGTGATGATTTAGCCAGTGAAAGCGAAGGAGAAATATAATTTAAGACATTTGTTATAAATACTTTAATGTAATTAATTTCTTCCAGTTTTCTCTATTTAATAAATAATTGTTTTGAAAAAACCTCGCCTTTCAATTTGACTGATTGTCAAATTTAAAAAAATATATATATAATATGAATTTGCCGATGGGCGAAAAATGGCCGATCTTTACCCACCTCCTTTACTTACGAACCGAGGGTTGTAAATCACATGCCGTTATCAACTTAACAACAACCAATTTTCAGAGCACGGGTTATGAAAATGATATTTGTATATGCAATGTATTTTAAACTTTTTAGTTAAACAGTAGATGGCAAGTGTGGTCGCGCTTTTATTTACGACAGTTTTGTCAACTCAAATGACGTGCAACAGTGTCTTCTGGTACGGACAGTGTTTCTCAAACATTTCTATGAATACTGTGAAAGTGGGCACGTTGCTCTTAATTAGTTTAATCTGGAACACGTATTGCAGTTTAGTTTATGACGCTGACTCATATAATTTAATGTACATACGTGATTCAAGATTGCAAGCTTATCTCCAAAGCTGTTTCATTGCTACCAATCTACTCTTCTAATCATAATATATTAATCAAATAATTAAAACCAGATAAATGATGATAAAAAGTAATATATGTGTGTCTCTTAAAAAGTAATCATAGTACATCAGGAGAGAAAAGTTCCGCTAGAAAAAAATTTAGTTTACTTTGAGTTTGAACTGCGTGTCATCTTAAAGTAGGCCAGGATTACTTTAAGCTTGCAAGATTTCATGAAAATCTTAAATAGGTAGTACCTACAAAAAAAATTGACTAAGTGCGATATGAAAGCATCAAATTCCTAGGTTTTTCACTATCTCAATAATTTCAATCCTAGACGGGACTAGAACCCGCAACCTTCCTCTTGATACTCTTGATGCAAGTGTTCGGAAAAAAAATACAATTTGAAAGCATCAACCTAAATAAAACAGTTTTTTTGTTCAGTGCATCTAACGTCTTTGCTGCGAAAAATAAATTGATTCCATACTATACCCCACTTAAAGTAAATGATACTATAATTTGCAAATCGAATCAAGAAAAATATCTGGGGCTCTTATTGGATGATAGTTTATCTTGGAAACCACATACCGACCACATCCGATCAAAATTGATATCTCTAACCGGAGCCCTACGCAAAATAAGTGGCTGTTTACCCCCAAAGATCAGAAATACAGTCTACAACTCTCTTGTAAAACCCCATATAGAATATTTAATTGAGATATGGGGATCAGCATCTAAAACCGTTATTCAAGATTTACAAATATCACAAAATAAATTAATTAAACAACTTTACAACTGCGATTACTTAACACCTACCAAAATACTTTATGAAAAAACAAAAATATTAAATGTGACGCAAACATACACACTAAATATGTGTGTCCTAATAAAAAAGGTTTTGAATATAACCATAAAAACCAATATAACCCTAACTAAAAAAACGTACAAATATAACCTAAGAAATAAAAATAAACTCTATGTTCGCCAACCTAGAACGGAAAAATACGGAAGAAAGAATATATTATTTGAAGGCGTAAACATGTATAATAAATTGTCAAATGAAATAAAAGAATGCCAAAGTTTTTCAATGTACAAAAAGAAAGTTAAGCACTACATTATCGGAGTCACTTTAGTTAAATCATTAATTCATTACTTTTATTTATAAAATATTACATTACTCTTTTAATTACAAAAATATTTATATATAATTTACTATAATAAAACATGTAAAATCATAAAATAATCCTAGAATATTCGCAAGACTTCAAAAGCATGTTGTAATAAAACAGTTATGTTACTCCTACACTATTTTTACGCACACATTGATTTTTGCATTTCGTATTCTATAACATAACTGCGCCACAGTGGTCAGTGTTCTAGGCACCTTCACTCACACATAGACCGAACTCGCACACACTCTTACTCCTTCCGATCAAAACAACGCCAGTGAAGTGGGTAATTATTTATTAAAATTTACCCACAAATTCATAGTATTGCATTTTTGTGATTTGTATTATCTTTAACTATACTAGGTATAAGTAACAAGTAGCTATAGCTCAATGAAACGCATTGATTGTCACCAGCACCTATTAATATGTACCATAAATATACTTAGGTCTTACCTACGTATTATAAAACTATATCTCATATAAGTGAACTGTATATAATATTAAGTTCTTTTGAGAATAAATCTTTAAACCAAACGTTTGCTTTAAAGATATCGCTTTTAGCTATAAGGTTGCCTGTAAATTGCGTATTATGAATAAGAATAAGAAAACAAATATTTATCGTATAAAACAGTAGTATAACTTCTTGCTTAACACCATAAGTAATCTTAAAATAGTGTAACAATCATATTAGTTTTTAAGTTCAGTTAGTACTGATTTGGTGTACCTACCATTTATCACGTACCGTCTTATCACGTATTTGACATTTTGTAATGTTTAACTCTTGACATAAACATGTAATTGTTATAGTCTTGACCATGGTAATTGTAATTTTCTGACATTGTAATTGTATTTCATGATATTGTGTTTTTTTAATAATTGAGATTCGTTTTACGTCTTTGTGTTATTGTGTATTTGCATCCCGGATGGAGTGGATGAGCCACTATTATTTTAGAGCAAATAAAATGAAATATGTTTTTTTATTATTATCCTAGCTGGCTATATTCCCCCACTGCGCCACCGAGGTTGTCTACTTTGCTTGCAATCGATCAACACGAATGCAATTGGAAAACATTAGCCGAAATGAGTGTTGGATGGAAATTGTGTCACCAGAAAGCACTGAAATCACCAAATATCATCCGCAGTAGTAACCGAACAACATGTTGAGCCATTGATAACAAATACTGGACAAACGACCGAGTGTTTGCCAACGCGACACGCTGGGAATTGTAAATTCGGGGTGATATTCCGAAACAATTTGAAAGGGATCACGGTTAAGATAATTCAATGATCTTCTTGATCGAATATTCTGAAAGCAATTATTTACAAATCCAGAGATTATTTGACTGACAGTCGGTATTTATTGAAGTATTAATAAAATTAAATATTCAATACCACATCTTTTCTTATCTATAAAAATCAATTGCTGTTCGTTAGTCTCGCTACGAGTAAAACTCAAAAACGGCTTGACTGATTTTGATTATTTTTTTTGTGTGTGTTTGAATAAGTCTCTGGATGGCTGAGAATTATGATTGGATCTGGTTGGTGGCGCTGTTGTCGAGATCCAGAAAATTGCAAACGAAGTCGCGGGCATACAACTAGTTTGAAATAAAAATAACATGGAACTCGCTGTATCCCCGACAACATTTTGAGACGTAACTGTAATCTTTAAAATATTTGGGTATATTTTTGACTTTCGCAGTAACCCATCTTTCTAGTGTCCATGTCCTCTGTTGGCTTGTGCCTGGTGTCGTTAGGATTTTCAATAGTACTGCAATGAATCTGGTTTACCACTCTAAAGTCACACGTCACACATTGACGAGAGTTATTGCGTGCAATGCTCGCCATTCTAATCAAAAGCCAACCTTGTAGCAATTTTTTAGGGACAATGTATTGACAAAAGTTGTGGTTTCTCAACCCAGTGCATGTAGTTTACAGAATACCCCAGAACTGAATAGAACAACACATGTTTAACTGCTTTTGTGAATTCGATAATATTCATTGAATATTCACTACTTGGTAAAAATCAGCTGATTTCGGTTAAAATTCTGTTTATCAGTTATTTTAGGTCAAAGACCTAAGTCAAACATTATCTACGTTTGTCTAAAATAATTTCTAGGGAAGGCGCAACGTCTAAAAAACAGCGGATTTAAAGTCGACCTAAAAAGTTCAAGAAATTTGTCCTGAATGTTCAATGAAAAGTTGTTAATTTTCATGGTCGGAAGGTCAAAGTCAAAGTCAAATATTTTTATTCATGAAAATCACAAGGATCACTTTGAAACGTTGGAATCTCGCGTTTAGGTTTAAAATGGTACCTAGTTCCGGATCACTCTGTACATCTCAGAGTAAAAAGCCAATGTATTGCATGCCAATGTTTTGGCGAAGAATTGAGAACTTAGAATGTTTCATATTTTTATCAGAAATTGTTCACTTACAGAAATTTAGTTTTTTCTCTGCCATATTGCTTCTTTGTATTTTTAAGCGACTTCAAAAAAGGAGGAGGTTGTATATTTTTTTTATTTATAGACCGATGTGTAAATTAAATGAAATCATTAAATGATGTTGTTTTTGTATTATCTATCCAGATTACAGAAAGTTCTTGAACATCAATAGAAGTATCGAATGAAAATTGGTAGGTTTTCAAAACAATCAGCGTAGAATACTTTGCCAACGGATACAAAGTTTGCAGTAAATCGAAGCGAAATCATATAAACATGTTCCAAAATAGGGGAAAGTTTCTTGTAAGCGATTTGTTTTAGTCCTGTTTTCCCACGAGTAGAATCCGGTGCTAATCGATTCATCACCTCGATTCGGAGTCGCTTGATTCAGTTGATTTTCTGAACCCAAAAGTAAACTACTAACCTAAAATATTGTTTGTTTTTCTCCAGAGCAGGCAATAACAGCTTCTCGAGTTGAAACCGCTCGATTTGCCTTATCTGTACTAATATTATAAAGAGGAAAGATTTGTATTTTTGTATGTTTTTCTCGAATAAACTCAATAACTACTGGTCTGATTTCAAAAAATCTTTCACCAAAGAATGCTACATTATCCCTGAGTAACATGGGCTACTTTTAAGCCAACTGCGCAGAAGGAAAACTACGCGTGCGAAACTTCGGATTGGACTGCTAGTAATTAATAAATATATGCTTATGCGTCACTGCAGTTTATTAGTAACACAATAGAAGTTTAAAATATACAGGCTGAAAAAGTTAAATTTGTTAAATCAAAACTAGATATAATGACGACCTCCGTGGTGCAGTGGGCGAATAGCCGGCTGAGATGCAGGAGGTAGCGGGTTCGATCCCCGCCGCGGAACAAATGTTTGCATGATCTATAGATATTTGTTCCGGGTCTGGTTGTTTCTCTATATATTATAAGTATGTATTTACAAAAAAAAAATGTATATAAGTATTCTATCAGTTATCTGGTTCCCATAGTACAAGCTCTGCTTAGTTTGGGGCTAGATAGCGTTGTGTGAAATGTCCAGCAATATTTATTATTTATTTATTTATTAATGGTCCTTGTAGCTGCAATATGTGACTTTTCTCAACTCCCCGCCCAGTATAAATATTAGTTCGATAGCACATATAAACCAACAGTTATAATGCTCTCATTAGACGAGAAATGAATGCGCGTTGAAGCTTAAGCATATATATTTATTAGTATAGATAGACTATAAAGTTAGCCGAATCGACCGGTTTCTAATCGTGAAGCTGTTATGGCCCGTTCTAGAGAAAAACAAACAATATTTTTGTACTTTGGCTGTAGGCACAGATATAATAATATTTGATATGCCGTGGGCGTTACCAAGTCTTCAGTTATCAATTTTAAGGCTGTTTGACGCCTACGTTCAGTTTAAATACCACATATTCGTCATTATGGGCGTAAAATGGTTATCAAAAACATAAAATTTCTACACACGCGCGCTTAGCGATCAATCTGGCTTATATTTCATGAGGCTCTAAATTGCTGCCTTACGACATTATAAGGCCAATATTTCTCAGTCAAATTATTTTTTCAGCTTGTATCGATATGTACTCGTATGTGTATATATATATATATATATATATATATATATATATATATATATATATGATGTTATTAAATGCAATGTAAGTGAAAAATAATGCTGTCTCTATAGATCATAATGTGGAATATGGGTACAATATTGGACGCACGTTACAAGCCATATTATGACTTACTAGCTGATCTACCCAAGCTTCACACGGATTTTTTTCAAAATAAAATTTAGACTATAGCACTCAAGGATAGTGTAGGCCAAATACCAGCTCGCTACCTTAGACTCGATAGAACGTAGGGTTTTTAGGCTTATAGGTGAGCAATATATGGCGGAGACTAAGACCCAAAGTCTCGAACACCGCCGTAAAGTTGCAAGCCTAACGATCTTTTATAGAATACATTTTAGGGAATGTGCCCAGGAACTATACGATCTGATCCCGCCATCTCCCTTCCATCAAAAGGCAAGCAGGCGCACGGCTCAGTACCATCCGTACCTAGTTGATATACCACCCATTCGCAGACACCGTTTTGGTTCTACGTTCTATGGTAAGGAACACTTTGCCGTCGTCTGTTTTCATGTTGGACCACATCATCACTTACCATCAGGTGAGATTGTGGTCAAACGAAGTTATATCCAATTAAAAAAAACAAGCTTCCTATTAGTGTAATAATTATTAAAATCGGTGAAGTAGTATTTTTCAAACTTTCGCGGTCACTGTTTATATTTAGATAATGATTAGAACGGGTACTAATTCTGAAGACCAAGTGAGGGTAGTTGCTGCAGCTGCCATCACTTCTCGACGGTAGCTCCAAGTACTTCAGTCCGCCCGCGACAACGACTGTTGCAACACAGTCGTAACGTCAGGATAACAAATAAAAAAGGTACATACGCGATAAATACCCGTTTTAATCAGTAATTATCGGTTCAGTAGTTCCGTAGATTAGCCATTACATTTAAACTCGTTTTTGCATTCAACATTCAAACAACTAATTTTATCCGCACGCACTGGAAAGTGCAGCGTGGGATGCCCCTCCTACTAGATAGAAAGACGACCTGATAAAGGTTGCTGGGAGCAGTTGGGTGCAGCCCGCACAAGATCGGTCGCTCTGGAAATATGGGGGAGGCCTATGTTCAGCAGTGGACGTCTTGTGGCTGACATGATGATGTGTAAAGTGTTAATCTGAGGGAGCTACAGAGCTGAGCTACTTGTCAGTGCGAAAACGCTTTCCCTGTATATAATCTACATTGGTTACAAATTGTTCAAAAACCTATCTGATACGGATCGACTTGTCATTTAAATAGTAATAAGATTAACCTTTGCTGTACAGCTTCGTGGTGTAAAGTTTCAAAGGGTTGAATGTCAGGTTTGGTCAAGCGCTTGACCACTACCTCACCTGGTGGAAAGTGATGGTGTGGTCGAAGATGGAGCACGCTTGCCTAGAAAGAACCTGTTCCCTCTGGACTTGAAAACTCTGAAATTATAATGTTCCAGAAAAACAGACAAGAGGGCTAAGCTTGGTTTTCTCAACGAGATCGAAACAGTCAAACTAAGTCACTAATATAGCCCAGAGGATTAACAAGCTCAAGTGGCAGTAGGCGTAGCAAATAGCGTGAAGAATCGAGGAAAGCCCAGCGTAGGACGGCCCTCCAGGCCCCAAACAGATGTAGCCGCAACCTGATAAAGCTTTCTGGTAGCCGTTGAGTGCAGGCCGCACAAGATCTGGAAATTCATGGAGGAGGTCTATGTTCAACAGTGGCTGTCTTCTGACTGACATGATGGTGATGAGAACTATAGATACTATACTAAACGATGACTACCACGAGCCACTTTTTGATTAACACGATAAATGGCAGTAAAAGTTCATACTTCCTCCCATATTATTGCTCTGAAATAGAGGTTATTCGTAAGTAGGTAGTGGTCTAATTAACCCCATACCAGTATTTAAAGGCAGTTGAAAATGATTAAATATTTAAATATGCTGAATTCCTATGAGATAATTATTAAACTCGAGGATATTTACTCCAAAATAAAGCTGTTTTCGAAGCAAACTTCATGAGTAATATGCCGATAACGGTCTTTAAAATGTCTAGAAGAGACAGAATATACTTACATATGACAAGTTTATGATGATTTTTTTGATACATAAATATGAATAGATATGATTACAGAAGAGTACAACTAAATAAGACAGTTCGTATGAGGTCCTACCTCCTAGGCTTCTAGTTATGACCCCTAGGGTAGCCCCTAGGCTAACTCTGGTGTCAAAACATTTAAAGTGCCGGAAGGTTCCGGACATGGTTCTGAACTAAAGATTGTACATTATTGTTATTATTATCAGCCCACGGTATCCCACTGCTGCGCAAAGGCCTTCCCCCATTCTTTCCAGACACAGATGGTCCAGTCCGCTCGGAAATTAGTGAGCTAGTCCCTCCATCTTTTCTTTGGTCTATCACGACGTCTTTGGGTTGTGTCGGGGAAAGATTGTACATTAATAAAACATATTTATGATCCTCTCTTTCACACTGCAGGGCAACAGCCTCGCATACTTCTTTCCTTATTTTCTGCGAGCGCGTGGTGTCTATCAAACATGAAATAAACAAAACGTTTGTACAACAGACAATCCGGAAAATAGCCCAAAAAGCAAACCAACAAACACTAGTCAGTAAATCAAAGTAAATCCTGCGCCAGTAGCGGTGGATAAAACCCGGATCTTCTGAACTCCGTGGATTTAGACCGGGGTATAAACAGAAATTATTTTTCACCAGTGAAGCGATCTAAGGCGTTCTGAAATTTCAATTGAAAACCGATGGAAATGGAAAATAAGTGATTGTGACCTGAATAGAGGTCTTGGAAGTTGTTTTTGCAATTTGTTTTGAAACCAAATATTAAGCCGTATCGTATTGCCTGGTTAAAGTAATATTGTGTTAAAGCTTTAAGAAGATTATTTATATATTGCAACGCCTGGTTCCAAATTGCAACAATATCTGGCGAACAAAGAAGCGGCTGTATAGTAGCTGGGTGGTAAAGCACTATAAACATTCGATAAAATTTGATATCTTTCATATACTCCTTAGCAAATACTTCTATGCATAACAAGCACAGCGTAGCACATTGCAGTAAACTACATAAAAATATGTAATACTAAGTAGGAGGAACTTGTTCGTTTAAACTTGTGGTTAGGCCAACCCTGGTTCTTATCAGATTTTATAGAAGACCGATTAGCTATAGCGTCTACGTGCTCTCCGAAGCACAGTGACATTCAGTATCCCAATTGTCCCACAAAGAGGTAGGCAAAGCGTATTGATTTTTTCGTTCGATGCCTAATTTTGCATTCACGTGACAGGTTGCATGCCCATCGCTGCTTATTAGAACATTATCCCGATGGCACATGCTTTCGAATTTTTGGTTCCAGAGTAGTAGAGTTTCTTGTCAAAGGGCCCGCCGCGAAGTTATACCACCATACCTATTTCTGCCGCCAAGCAGCATTGCTGTGTTTCATTTTGAAGGGTATGGTTGCCGGTGAAATTACAGGCACATGAAGCTTTACACCTGCATGCCTCAAGTTGATGGACAAGGCAGTGCATCGTAGGGCACGCTTTTAAGGTGCGTGACCTACGAGGCAATACTTTGCTATAGGTGAGACCACTTAACATCAGGTGGGCCATACGATTGTTTCACCTCCATGTACGTAAAAAAAGCTATTTTCTTCACGATATTTTTCTTTATCGTTTTGAGTATGTGTAAATGTGAACATACATTTTTTGAGTAGAAAAATTTATTGGTTCACTCATTCACAGGGCCGAGATTTGAATCCAAAACCTCCTTAGCGGAAGTTGGTGATATCCCACTAAACCACCACGGGTCTCTGCTGTCCAGATATAATTATGAAAAGTTGCCAGTGCACAGAGGTTAAAATTCGAGTGTAATTCATTTTTTTAGCTTTTGCTCATCCTTATCCATATACACTTTCACTATGTCAAATTTCACACTCCTCCATGCGCGCGATAAGCTTAAAAAGGAGTAAACATTTTGTATAAAATAGTATGGAATCTCTCGCATCTATGTAGTTTGACCCAGAGTTTAATCAAAGTTTATAACATTTCTTCAGAAATTATACTGAAACTCTGCGGCTTCCGTTCTTGAGTTAATGAAGGAATTCCGCTGTATTATGCTAAAGTGGCTGTCACATCCATCTTGAGACTAAAAACCCGCATAGGAATCAGAAACCCGAATAATAAAATCACAAATGGAACAATAACTAATTCTTTTGGAAAATTAAATGAATTCCTTGTTTGAAATCATCTTTTTAGACAAGAAAGGCAGTGACCGTCTAAAAAATATTTTATGAAAAAGGGAAGATACGCAGTGGGATCATATAAGCTAGCCATAGACTAGATTGGTTTAGATAAGAAGGCTTTGTTATAAAAGTTTTCCCTGAAATTCTAACTATTTTAAGATACTGAGCCACGAGCTGACGAACTGTACATAAATACCATATATTTAAAAGTAAATAGAAGTTTAAGCAACCGCAGTCGGAGCTATGGTTCTAAGTGACCTTTACCACAAGCTAATTTCTCATCTGGCTCCGCTAATAAACCGCTGCGAACTAAATTCATAACAAACTTTATTAAGCTCTGATGCAAAGACGGACGGGCTTTGGGGGAAATAACGAAGGAGATATGAGTCTATCTACAGTTTACAGTTTTATTATAATGAACTGGTTTTTTTATTTTTTTAACTAGCTTAAGGTTTGAACTAGTTTACGTTAATTACTTGAGTTCAGTTTTGTCTATCTTTCTGGAAAGATCCAATGAGACTATCTTTCTCTAATAATATATTAAATAGGTACTTCTTTTATCTAGTATTTTTCAAACTTTCGCGATCACTGTACATAATTATTGATTAAAACGGGTGTTTATCGCGTATGCACCTTTTTATTTGTTATCCCGACGTTTCGGCTGTGTTGCAACAGTCGTGGTCACGGGTTGCCTGGAGTACTTGGAGCTGCCGTCGAGAAGTGTGGGTAGCTGCAGCAACTACCTACCCTCATTTGGTCTTCAGAATTAGAAATGTCACGTTCATATTACGACACACTACACTAACCGTATCTACGCACTGAGACGACCGATCACGACGCGCACACCTAGCAACTAACTTAACTGCTTGGAGGATGATACTGGCAATTAAAGTTAGATTAAGTAGACGATAGAAACAGTCAGAATTATAAACATAAATATGACTATTGTACGTTCTATAATGTTTTCGTAAAAACCAGCTTAATAAAGGAAAAATCACGCATGGAGGGTCACGACTCTCAGCATTGAGGCCTACGACTCGAAGTCAGAGAAAAGTCAGCGTTTCCAAATGTTGCATGGATCAGTTTTGTTATTTTTTAATGTTGTATACATGAATGAGTTATGTACCTATCTACTTATTTCCGAATTCAATTTGAAATTCTTTATTCGTAAACACAGGTTTAATAGTTTTTAGTCTGCCTCCGTGGCGCAGGGTTCGATTCCCGCCGCGGAACAAATGTTTGCATGATCTACAGATATTTGTTCCGTGTCTGGATGTTTTTCTATATATTATAAGTATGTATTAACAAAAAAAAGTATATAAGTATTCTATCAGTTATCTGGTTCCCATAGTACAAGCTTTGCTTAGTTTGAGGCTAGATAGCGCTGTGTGAAATGTCCAACAATATTTATTAATATTAATAACAAACTGCAAATTACTAAGTGCACTGTGATCTGCTCAAGAGAATTATATATACCTACATATATTAAATATAGAGATAGTATTATACATAATAATAAAATAAAGTAGTAACGACGAATTTATAAAGTTATTAATAGTTATTTAACTCATCTCCCTGTTTCATCAACAGCTAAAATTAGAGCACTTATTCTCGTTGTTTCATAGTACATTTTTGGTCGCATCATGATCTACACATGTAGTAAGTGACCTTTGAGTTACGTCAAACCTTTTATTGACAGGTATTAAATTAGAGCTAAACTTGAATTTGACAAGATTATCAAATGCAACCAATCACATGCATTTGGTTTGATAGGATCTGGCTGTGCTGTTCACTATACCTATCATTGGATCCTGACAGATATACAAAATTAAATTCAATATTGCAACGTAAACAATTTTTCCCAAGCTAAAGTTTGTTTATATTAAACTAAACAAGATAAATAAAAGGTTGCAAAAAATACGGATTTGGTAACCCCTCAAAGCTGGTTTCCCAACCGAAAGCCGATCGTTGTTTGCGAAAGTAACAACCCTATTTTTAATCAACGGTACCGACTTTGATTAGAGAACCAACTGGTTAGCCGCTGTGCTTTTATTTGACACAAAAAATGGTTGTGCACGCGTCACTAACCTCTGAAACTTCATAGGATTATAGAAAAGTTAGGTAAATGTCCTTGGCGACCAAACAATCTTAATTATACGTAATTTTGTGACCAAGAATAGTAATGTAAGAATGGTATGTATGGTAAGTATATAATCAAATTCAATTTCTTTATTATTCTACATATTTGTAAGATGCAAAACAATTCACATACTTTGGACATTTTCTCAGCAAATGAAAGTGGATCCCAGAATTTACTATGATATCCCAAGGTTGCGATTCTCGACACTTTCGAGAACAAATGTTCTACGACTTTGTTAATTGGAGGATTTTCATTGAAGAATCACTTAGTAAAAATCAGCTGATTCGGTTTCAATTCTGTTTATAGGCTGTATTAGGTCAAACACATTAACTCAAACATTATGTTTGTATGAAGTAAGTTCAAGGAGAGGCGCAAAGTCTGAAAAACCGCTATATAAACTCAAATTAATAAGTTCTAGAAATTCATCCTGAAAAACAAAATATTTATTATTTTTTACTTGGAAAGTTGTTAATGTTCAAGATCTGCATCACTCTGTTCAGGCTTAATAAACTGGTTCCGGAACACCCTGTATACTAGTGTTCTACACTAGTGTGTAGTGGTGGGTGGGATACAAAACTAAGAGTAGAACTGATCCTCTACTATCAGTAGTTCGGTTGTTAGTCCGGTTGAAGAACTACTGATTCTGTTGGATGGCAATAGTCCAGTTGATACAAAGCACCGAACTATTGATAGTTTAATAGTAGCTCGGTTAGTAATGTAAAATATTTGTTTTTTACATTTCTAACCGAACTATTGTTTCATTTACCAAAAAGTAATCTACCTACCTCGTTAAAAAAGCAGGTTTCGTAACTTTTAACAAAAAAATTTTAGATTTTCCGTGTAGTTAAAACACGGCAATATATCTACTTTAGGTCCCACTTCATTCTGTTACTAAACTCATGGCAATACCGAATCGTGGAGCAGACCCGTCGTCCAATATTACACATTAATATGCGGAAGCCGACGCTATGCAAGTGTAAATACACCACTGTTTGATTTAGTGTTTACCGCCTTGTACCTATGTGCCTATTCGGAACGTGAGCACACTTACATCGGCGGGAGCTTTCATGGAATCAATTTGTTACCTATTGCGCTTTTCATTCGAATAATTGGTATTAATAGCTTATATAATATATATGTTTTATATTTACTAATATTACACAAAAAATAATTATTTTATTTCAGCTACAATTGTTACAGTTCGTTTTTTTTTATAAATTATACGCTATGGCTTGCGTTTGACCACGATCTCGCCTGATGGTAAGCGATGATGCAGTCGATGATGGTACACGCTTGCCTAGAAGAAACCTGTTCACTCGCGATTTGAAGACACCCAGGTTGTAGTTATCAGAAAATACAGACTCGGGCAAGGCGTTCCACTCTTTGGCAGTGCCAAATACGGCCTAATACGGGCCTTTAGTACGAATTGTCAAATATACGCAAACGTCAATAGTTATCGTGTGCGTTTTCCTTGCGGCGTCAGTAGGTGAGCTCACGAAAACTATTTAAGTTTGCTTAGTTGACAACTCGTACTAAAAGCTCTGTGTCCGTAAAAAAAGTCGTGAATGGTGAAGTGAAATCTTATGACCCCTGTAGCACAGCTGACGAATAGCCGGCTGAGATGCATGAGATTGCGGGTTCAATTCCCGCCGCGGAACAAATATTTGCAAGATATTTGTTTCAGGGGGACCTAATACATATATCAGATAAAAAAATACCGAGAAACATACCAAAAAATTTAAAAAAAAATATGTAACAAACTTTGCTTAGTTTGGGGTTTGGGGCGCACGTAAAATATCCAGCATTATTTGTTTATTTGCAGATAAGCCTTTTAATATTTTAGAGGTGGTGATCAGATCTATCTAAACAGTTGTCAGGGTCTATTTCCTTTGGAATCGATCTCTCATTAGAGCTGACACGGCCGACATTAATATTCAAACGTCGGAAGTGGAACGTTGTCGATGCATGCCGGCCACGGGCGTGATTCACTGCTCACTACCGGTACGAGTAATATACAATTACTTACCTATTCACAAATTAATATTACATTTTGGTGATAACTAGAGCGCTATTGGATTAGCAAGCTGAAGTGGCAGTGCACATATCTCGAAGAACTGACGGCTATTGGGGCATAAGGTTCTAGAGTGGAGACCACGCATATGAAAGCGCAGTGTAGGACGGCCCCCCCATTCAAGTTTCGATCTTATATAATGCCGGAAATGCAAGATGTGTCGTAACTGAGAAGTGATGCTGCGAAATCAGGCTTTCAGCGAATCAACCGTTATTTTGAAAATATGGAATAACGATGGGCAGAATGTAAGTATCTACCTACTAAGTATGTCAATAATACCATCCTCCCCCCTCCATCATCAATCATCCAGATATCCAGAGCGACTGATCTTGTGCGATCTGCACTCAACGACTCCAGCAACCCTTATCACGTCGTCTTTTCACCGAATGGAGGGCCGTCCTACGCTGCGCTTTTCTGTGCGTGGTCTCCACTCTAGAACCTTTGCTACCCCAACGACCGTTCTTCGAGCTATGCGCTCTGCCCAGTGCCACTTCAGCTTGCTAATCTTTTGTGACTTTAGTTCGTCTACGAATCTTCTGATTCGATCTTGTAGAGAAATACCAAGCATAGACCTTCAACAAACCAATAGACCACGTTTCTGTGTTATTGTTACACCAATAACATTCGAATTTATTTATTTTCTGACCTCTAAATAGTATTTAATAGAACGCCAAGTTTAACTGATTCATCACAAAGTCTTATTAATTTAGAACCCTATAAACTAGAAAATAAAAGCGTGTTAAATACGACTTTTTGGTACTTGTTATGAAAGGATTGTCGAAATCAAACTTCTAAATCTGTGGAAATAACAGTGAGAATGTATGGAACTTTTGAAAACATATCATAGACGAGTTGCGGGCGTTTTTATTCTAATAAAAATTCAGCGCCCCAGATAATACCACTATATTTAAAACAAATATTTCACCCCCTTAATTTAAAGGCATCGTTGGTCGATAAACCAACAATCATAAAGCATAGCTCGTACGACGCAGTGGCCGAGCTCAATGCGCTGTGCACAGATTAAACACTATTTAGTATGTAAGCTAATCTACAGATTGTATACTAGTTTCTACGTGAGCTCAAACAGCCTAAAGCAATTCTGGGTAAGCCAGTCGTTCACTGGAATTACACGTAATTGTACAGTAGGCAGGCAGGTTGTACTACAGTAAATTATGCTGGTAAAATACTAATAGCAGGTTTTGTATTTATTGGTATTTACAGGAATTATGTTTGTCAGGGCCATTTTACCGTCAATATAACAAAAACCGCTACTAGTTGTATTCAATGTAACTAGTTGATTAATGATTTTTCTATTCATTTCCATCTTTTACACCACGTCTAGAACCGATGGATTTTTAAATTGTATTATTATTTTTATAGTGTTATCCGAACACTTACGGAACATTCCAAGATTTTTAAAACCATTTCAAAAAATTTCTAGTCTAGACGGGACTTCAACCCGCAACCTTCTTCTTGATACGAGGATGCACTACCAATTGTGCTACAGGCTCTTGTTACGTCAGGGTTAAAATAAGTGAGATGATTCAGATTGCGACTAAAGCGCCGTTAGATGAACTAGAGGAAAACTTAGAAAGTTTAAAAATCTTAGATGGATTTAGTGTTTTGTTTTGTTTAGTAGGTAAGGCCATGTGCTTAGATATGATTCAATCTCATTCCGCCACCTCATTATGACTCTTCAACTGATTGCTTTCTGACCAACGTCAGTAATCTGTGTAAAACCCCTAAAATCCTATGACTAGTAAAAAATGTTACTAGCGGAGTGAGTGTCATCATGGCTGCCTAAACGTATATTATTTCAGGGGCCTACTTTTAAAACAAAGATGTGACATCGACACAGCGATGGTGATTGATCAGCGATCGCTGTCCTATGTCCGAAGGGATAGCCCTACCATCAATCACTCAACCCGTGGGGATATCTTCACACGACATTCGGTTATTTTTACATTTACAAATGCGTAGAAAAACGATTGAATAGGATATAATATTACAAAATATTATATTTAACAAAGAAGAAGCAACAGCAACTGATGCAACTTGTTTTAATGAAATAGTGCGGTGTGATTTTATTTTTCATCCTTAAAGAAGCAATTTGGTATATATGTTATAGTCAAACATTGAAGCTCCGGCGCTCCTAGGTTTGGCTAGTCAAACCTCAGGTCTGACAGAAAGGCTTAGTCAAAGTCCAAACCAATAGCATTTTATTACCTTTGACTAAAGAATTTTTGTCTAATCCTAGGAGAGACTTATTTGGACAGTCAAACGCCGAAACTTAATTTGATGAAATCGGGGTTTGACCAGTCAAACCTAAATTAGTACGTGTTAGTATGTTTTATGAACCTAATCTATTCAAATCAGGGTGGCCCGTTTCGATTCTGTCTCTATAGTTTTCTGAGATGGGCTCTCGCGTGACCAAAACTCTAGCGTGACTGCCCCTGAGTTTCGCTTCAACCTGCCCCCTACACTCCACTACGGAGGTCAGCTGCTTGCTTCGCTGCCACCTCCCCCCTTCGCTCCGCTCGGCTTCGCGGACTTGCTCCACTTAGGACCTTTTACGCGGGCTTCTGGCTCCGCGCACTTTAGGGGCGTCACGCACAAGACTGCCTAGAGTCTGATCCACGTACGACCCACGGTCTTATTGATGTCGTCGATCCATCTCGCTGGTGAACGTCCCCAGTATTTCGATGGCCAGTTCTCGGCTTCCACTCTGTTAGTACCTTAGTCCACTTGTCGTCACTACGTCTGGCCAAGTGTCCTGCCCAACTCCACTTGAGTCTCATTTGAGTGAGAGCTTGCTGACGTCTTGTACTTTAGTCCTTGCAAATTTCGGTTTTGAGATCTCGATCTAAGAGTGTGATGCCGAGCATAAAAAAGGATTGTGTGGTTTTATGAAACCACAGTAAAAGTGAAACTTTGTTTCACATTATAGACATTTAACTAAAATTTTCGTTGGCACAAATGAGTAATAGTCTATACACTATACGGTCAGCTAATGTGAACTATAGGCGCCGCCATATTGGCCTCGGCAGCTCTGACGAGCGCCTTTCACTTTATCCCTACTCCGCGGCCGACCGTCACGCGACATGCAACACACAGACGAAAAAGTTTGAGACGATGTAATAAAAGTTTCACTTTAATATTTAATCTTAAATATACCTAAGAGTTATTTGATCAATCAATAATCACAAAGCTTTTTATACCATATGAGCAGGTATTTTAGGGTCGTCCTATCCCAATAGTGTCACAGATAAAAATAAAGGCGAAATAATAACCAGTAAAACGACCAATAAACTATCATTTAGTTATGCAACAAAAAAAAGAAGTACTCCGGGAATGCCGGGAAAAGTGAAAACTTGAATAAAGTCACACAGACTACACTACAGATACTTATATATAGAGGTGTCAGTAACAATCAGTGTCAGTAGTCAGTGACAGGTGTCGGTAACAGTGTCGCGAGTTCAATGGTTTTTTCCCATTTCAAAAAATGCTCAACGCGCCTAAAGAAGTTTTCATTTCAATAAAACGATGCATCTAGAAAATACTTGTGATCCGGAGAAAAGATACAAAAATAATCTGAGATACTTCACAAAAGGCAGAAACAGTCAATAGATGCTCGTACTAGAATCGAAATTGTTATATCGGTCAATACTTTATCATTCAAAAAGCGAAGAGTTGCGCTAGTTTACAAAAGAGTGCTTTTAGTGTCGTCTCAACGGCACTAGAATAGGTATTTGCCTCTTAAATTGAGGACAAACGATGCAACTGGGAAATCTGTTCAGTTCTAAAACTGGAAAGGATTCCTAAAACTTTAATGCCGTTATAGGACGTGCCAAGTTTTTGTTGTTTTACAAGACTTTGAGTACTTGAATAATAGATTTCATTATGACGTAAACTTGGTTTAACTTCGTTTTAACTACTGCTTGCTGATTACAGCTCTACTTCATCAAGATTTTTACGACTGTCGGTGTTTTTTTACTTGCTTAGTTTTAGTGACATCATAAGTATCTCAGTCAGCGTTATTTTTAGGGTTCCGTGTCTCAAAAGGAAACATGTGTTAAGTAGCAACTCGCACAATTACTTTAAAAAAATGATTTTATTTGAAATAGAACTTAGAATTATTACAATGTTGAGATTGAACTCGAATGTTGAAATAGAACTGAGTTGTTTGACTGTTGAAATTGAACTGAATTGTTCGAATGTTGAAGTAGAACTGAATTGTCTGAATGCTGAGATTGAACTGAATACATTTTCCAACTAACACAAGGTATTTATACTTTTGAGGATCGTGGGATCGCTAATCATAATTAGGGTAGATTCTTCGAACTATGAGCTGTTTACAGTGCAATTTGTCATAGGAATGGTATTTAGAAAGGGTCGTGAGATAGTTATACATGAGTAAGAGTTAAGTTAATGTTTCTAGAACCAATTAGTCATTCACAAAGTAATTTGGGAAAGGATCTACTTAGATTATTCATGTTTACCAATAAGTAAAGTACGTGACACTAATTAGTCATTCACAAAGCAATTTGGGAAAGAACCAACTTAGATTACTAATGCTTACTAATAGCTACTTACAATGTTTATTAATAGGTAAGGTATATAAGAACTAATAGCTAGAGTATGTGAGATTGCAATGTGTATTAATAGGTAAGGTATGTAACACCTCCCCCCTTAGAATAAAGATTGGGCGTTATCGCCTGATCTTTGAGAGTTATGTGATGCTGTTGAGTTGGCGTCGTCCTCGTCGTCCGTTACGCAGGAAGCTGATGTTGTCTGCTGCACGTGTCTCATTGGGATAGCGAGCTGAGTGTCTTGTCTTCGGGAGTTGTCGAAGCAGTTGTTGAAGATCTGGATGCACCCACTTTCGTTTGATGATCTTGTTCGATTGAATCTGTTTGGACATCCATTGCATAGTTTAATTAAAATATAGGAAATGAGAGCGATGCCAGTCATGAAGTAGAACCACGTGAAGATCGGGTTGTTTCGTTCTAAGAATGATTGTGTTTTGTGGTTGTTTTGAATCTTCTTTAGTTCGTCCGAATATCTGTCGAGGTGGCTTTTGATTGTGTTTAGAGAATCTAGTGGCATATCATTAATCTTGATTGGTATGAGATGTGGTGGAGCTTCAATTTTCTTTAATGTCTCGAAGCAGTCATCCATTCTTATATCGGGAATGTTAACAGGATTCGTCGTGTTTTCCTCGATTGATTGGAATGCTGAAAGCGTACTATAGCCAGTATAGAGTTTACATCCTTGTGGCAGAGTGATAATGCCTGAGCCTTGAAGTTTATGATTTGAGACTTCATCACCGCAATGAAGGACGCAGTTTGTTTCATTGTTCAGGATGTAAAGCCATCTGTTGTGTTTCAGTGGTTGAAACGTTTGGATTTCTGCAGGGAATGTTGTCGTTATGCAAGTTTCAGGAATAGTTGATTCTTGGCTGAAAAGTAGTTGTAGTTCACAGATGGGTTGCTCCGTTGAATCGTAGACTACG
Source organism: Philereme transversata (assembly GCA_963924445.1). Lineage (NCBI taxonomy): Eukaryota > Metazoa > Arthropoda > Insecta > Lepidoptera > Geometridae > Philereme > Philereme transversata. The sequence goes on from OZ004338.1 coordinate 24,369,773, forward strand.
AGGTTCTTGCAGATTCTTCGTTTGGTCGCGAAGATGATGCAGTTGTCCAGCGAACTCGTTGACGCATAATATTGCCCACTAGGATCGGTGGCCAAGTATATATGCTCGGGAAGAATTGTGGAATGGAATGAGGAATTGGGATGTTGAATTGGGATGGAATATATATGATACAGTGTTAGTGGATCATTCATGACGAGAGGGAATTCTAAAATGTAGACTAGACGATTTGAGTAGACATAAGCTGTCAAGGAAGAGGAATCTAAAATAGAATGTAAGTTGTTGATCGTTACTGAAGTGACTAACCTTTTGCTGGTTCTGATTTTGTTAGATTTTAGTAGTTCTTCGTATAATTTCTCAGAGTTGATAATTGAAGGATGAATTATATTAGATTTAGCAAAAAGAATACTAGAAAGACAATCGTCGATTTCGTTTTCTAAGCTAGTTACAAGCTCTAGGATTTGAAGAGAGATAGTCGAAATATCTTCGCTAACTTTGATATCGAAAATAAGGGTTTCTGTTTTGTTAAGGTACTTATTGAGACGATTTATATTTTCGTTTATAATTTGTTCGTCAAAAGAGATCTTGATGATAGTTTCATTAAAGTTTTTTATAGTTGAAGATGTTATTTGTAGTTGCTTTTGCATGAGGTCGGTTAAATCTATTTCACTCCGTTCAAGTTGATTGATGCATTCGTCATAGCGTTTTGCGTCTTTTGCGTCTGGCGTACCTATGAGCCATTTTAGAATAGAGCCAAGACCATCTAAGAGTTCTCTTTTAGCACGATAATTTTTTCCTAAGTACATATTGAGTTCTGCAAGTCTTAATTAGATTTTGTTTAAATTTACGTTAAGATAAGACTTTGTGGATTGGACGTTAGGATGATGTTGGAATTGAGCCGATGTTGTTTGAAAGTTATTGGAAAGGCGAATTAGAGAATAAAAACAATTAACGGGTTAGAATCGAATTAGAATTTAGTTTATTTTTGATTAAGTGTTTGATATAGTTTGTATATAATAATACAAATGATGAGTTTGATTGTGGAACAAGCATTGAAGTTGTAAATAGAATTTGATTTTAGAATAGGGATGTTGTTTTGGCTGCTGTGTGCCAAACCTTGTAAATATAAGATGTCGACTTAATCTAAACCTAATAATATATTATATCTAAAACTATCTTATGTTAGCTAGCTTAGTTTGAATATGGACGTAGATGTTGACATTGAATTTTGACATACCATCGACTTGAATATTTAGATTAGCTACTTGGAACTTGAATTTAGGGAGATTGTCTAGGGATATTTGAGCTGTGCCAAAGCTTTGAATCGAGGATTGGTTACTTGAAATACCTACGATTGATACGATGTTCGATACATCTAGAGGTGCCGTTCCTATCTTTGCCTTGTTTATGACTGAAATAGCGGCTCCTGTATCAACGAGTAGTATGACCGGTTTACCTTCGATATGGAATTGACAATGCAGAAGATTTTCTGGAGGCACATTGAGTGAGGAGATAGTAATGGTGTCTGGAGATAGGATGTTCTTCGATTTAGGTTTTGATTTAGATTTTGATTTAGATTTTGATTTAGATTTCGATTTAGATTTAGATTTTGATTTAGATTTTGATTTAGGATTTGATTTCGAGTTCGTGTTTAGTAGAGTTTGTATTGGCATTGATTTGGGATTTGGATTGGGACCGTCGGTTTGGGGCTGGTTACCCTGTCGGTTAGTCCTTGGATTTAGAATGGGACTGTCAGTTTGGGGCTGGTTACCCTGTCGGTTAGTCCTCGGATTTGGAATAGGACCGTCAGTTTGGGGCTGGTTACCCTGTCGGTTAGTCCTCGATTGAGTTAGATTTAGGAACTCTGTTTGAGTTGATTTGGTAGATTTAGAGTTAGGACATGATTTGTCATTGATTTTGGAGTTAGTCTTCAATTTAGTTGGATTTAGTGGTTCAGTTTGAGTGCTAACATCACAAAATTGTCTCCGATAGACTGGTCTGTTTTGTGACACCTTTGTGCAACTCTCGCTGAGAGGAAGCATGGTCGCTTGTCCCCGATGGACTAAATGAAGCGACTCGTGGTTCCTAGGACTTAGAGCTAGAGTTGATTTTGTTTTTAGATGTCTAATTGGGGTGCCTCCGTCTCGACATCCATGTACTGGCTCGAGTTGGGGCTCGACATCTGTGGCTGGGCATTGAGGTAGTAAGTTGAAGCGGTTTCCAAGGAAATGCCCGTCTCCTCGGCCGCCTGTGAGTTTAAATTATTGATTCTAGCAGGAGGTGTTGGTCGTTGTTGTGGGACTGGTTGATTTGAGTTTAGAGTTTGTTTGAAACTGTTATTATAAGCGCGTTTCCGGCACTCTGTAATTAGATGTCCCGGTAGCTTGCAGTAGTTGCAGACTTTCATGGGATTGCGAGGCTGTTGCGGGATATTATTTTTACTTAGAACTTGCCTAGCGTCATTTGTACGTATGTACGTGTTAGAGCGTGAGTTGAATGATGGGGCACTGTTTCTATAAAGATTTTGCCTAGCGCTATTCATATTTCGTATTTTTTCTTCTTGAATAGCGATGTTTCCTGCTTCGGTGAGGTTGGTTATTGATCGAACCCGAAGCATCATACCTATATCTGAGCTTAAGCCGTTTACAAAGACGTTAAGTGCTGTCTCTTCGGTTGTGGCAACGCGACCTGGTAATGTTTCGTCATTAATCTCGGTTGTTAGTTTTTCAATGAGTTTGCTCCTACTCAGATCAACTCTATGAAAATAGTCGGTGATGGACTCACTGGGCTTTTGAAATAATGACTGTAGCTCCAGTTGAAGATGTCCTAGAGTCTTTGTTTGCGAATATTTTTGTATGAGGAAACCTTTTAGGTCGTACCAAGTTGCAAATTGTTTAATGTAAACGTCTGATGACCCTGGCCCCGTGATTTTATTTAATGTATAAGGCAAAAGTATTTGCTCCTGGATAGATGACGCGAGTTTAAAAGCTGCATCGCATGATCGAATGAAGCGATACACTTGCGGAGTTTTTATAGTGTCAAACTCTGGTATTAATTGAAGTAATGTTCTGAGATCGACCTCCATGCTTGATTCAGTTTTCAATGTTTTGGATTCGATAGACATGGTAATTTAAAATCAATAGAGTTAGATGAATGATCTAGAATTAGGAGTTAGGTAAAGATTTAGGATTTAAGGATTTAGGATTTAGAGCATATAGTAATTGAGCCACTTACCACAGTAACAATATAAATGCTTGGATGCACATCGCCGTCGTCAGGTTCGGCAGGGAAGATTTAAACCCTTCAGGTACCGTAGAAACGTTATCCCCGTCTTATTACGCGACTTGCGAATCCTCTACCGGCTGCGCCAAAATGTTAAGTAGCAACTCGCACAATTACTTTAAAAAAATGATTTTATTTGAAATAGAACTTAGAATTATTACAATGTTGAGATTGAACTCGAATGTTGAAATAGAACTGAGTTGTTTGACTGTTGAAATTGAACTGAATTGTTCGAATGTTGAAGTAGAACTGAATTGTCTGAATGCTGAGATTGAACTGAATACATTTTCCAACTAACACAAGGTATTTATACTTTTGAGGATCGTGGGATCGCTAATCATAATTAGGGTAGATTCTTCGAACTATGAGCTGTTTACAGTGCAATTTGTCATAGGAATGGTATTTAGAAAGGGTCGTGAGATAGTTATACATGAGTAAGAGTTAAGTTAATGTTTCTAGAACCAATTAGTCATTCACAAAGTAATTTGGGAAAGGATCTACTTAGATTATTCATGTTTACCAATAAGTAAAGTACGTGACACTAATTAGTCATTCACAAAGCAATTTGGGAAAGAACCAACTTAGATTACTAATGCTTACTAATAGCTACTTACAATGTTTATTAATAGGTAAGGTATATAAGAACTAATAGCTAGAGTATGTGAGATTGCAATGTGTATTAATAGGTAAGGTATGTAACACATGAAACCCATACAGGAACACTTTATTGACGGTCTGTCTGTCTGCTATGATCATTTTTCTTAGGAACGCGTGGAGGTATCAAGTTGAAATTAACATTAGACATCTGCGGTCCCTAGGTAGAAAAAGTCCGAATATCGTTAAGATCACATTAAAAAAAGATTTCACGGAAACCTAGGTGCGCGAGTCAGACTCGCACGTGTCTGGTTTTTTGGTAAGGAAAATGCCAAATTCACTGGAAACTTCTTCACTGGAACAACTCAATGGAAAAAAACGTATATAATCGTCATAGCCGCTGCATTAAAAGTTTATTTAAGTAAAGCGATTTGCGCTGTAATCTTTTATGTGCTGTCTGACTTCATAATGACCTCCGATGGTGCATGATAGTCTAACTATGAAACAGACTGTCATATTACGTAAAATGTAACCTGCAAATGGAGTTTTGCTTCCTAACTGAACATCAAAATTATTTCTTTGACGCTGTAGGTAAATTCTTAACCCTTCTGCCGCACTGCGATGAAGGAATGAAGGATAATGATCGGAGTTCAAATAATGCTATTCTTTTTGTAGATGAGAAATTATGCTCAACTCTCCAGACGCCCCATTAAATAGCTCCGAGGGTACAAAAATGTAAGACTAATTACGTACAGTCAGCAGCTAAAATCTTTGAACTTCTTTTTCTTAGCGTGCCAATTAGTTCTACTCATATTTTACCAAGACACAAGCTCCATTCTTAGTTTGGGTCACGCTGTAAAGCTCTGAAAAAAATTGGTATCGGGTTTAAAAAACGTGGCAAATAATGTATTTTTCTTTTGCTAATAAACGTTTTTCTCTTTTTTATTTTATTAGGTAGGTACATTGCTAATAATATTTGAACAAACAGATACAACATTAAAAATGTATAACATTAAAATGTATTTGGATATTTTGGATTCACTTATAAATAATAACGCTAAAATGGTAAGTATCTAAATCATAAGGTTAGATCTTTGCTTCCGACCAGACACTTTTTACATACCGGCAATGAGTATTTCGTTCTCTTTCTTGCAAGCTGACCACTGATAGACTGATTTTATCTCTCGGACTCTTGGAATACACACGCTTGGACCAGAGGCAGACGATTACTTTTTGATGCCAACAGTACATACCTCTCGCTTCCTGTTCTTTGTGAAGAACGTCATATCCTTATCTAAATAGCGGTAAAGTATTTTGTACCGTGAACATTTCGCAGTTGGTGATATTCATCTTACTAAGATAACATCAAACTAGAACGGTAGGTACTGTTTTTACCTAAAAACTATTTTAAGCTTAACCTATAAAATAATACTATAATATTTTCGATTCCAGAATGGTATTCCAAACCGTTTATATTCATAAAAATAACATTTTTATTTGTATAATTGTTTAAGTCTAAATGGTTTGTTTCATGTGAACTAAATCATTTTAATTGCCAGTTCATGTGTTTACTACCTTCGATCGACGGCTACAAACAATTCGAATACGATTCGAAATGTGCGAAATGACTGATCCATTCTGGGCATCCATTCGAGGCCATAACAGAAATGGTTCTCGCTATAAAGTCTGCGAGTAATTCCTTTATTATCTAACAATAGGCACTCAAGTGCTTGTCGACTCCGCGTTATTAAAATATTTATGGGCCGAGCTTTCCCGGACTTTCATTCAGCACAGAATAATTAGAAGTAACTACGTAGCGTGTTATAGGCGATGGTTACCACTTAAGTTCAGGTAGGTCATAACTTTGCTCCATTAGTAGGTTTAAAAAAAAACATTTCTTTTTAGTATTGTTTTCTTTATAAGAACCTACTGGTAAATTTTATAAAAAAATAATGAATATTATAGTAAAATACAGAAATTTCAACAAAAAATATTATATTCAAACATTATTATAAACACGGGATCTATTAAGTACCGTTTTATAGATGTTTCGGTTCAATTCGTGAACCTTGAACCAGAGTGAGTGCGATCTGCTCCGCACTGCGTGTTGCTTCGCACCACGCGCCACACCCCTCTGCGCGTGAGTAGACAGGCGCGATGGTGGGTTGCATCATCGGTCGCCTTTGTGTTGAGAGGCTGCATCCCCATTATCATTACTGCCGTTTTCTTCGGTAGTCCTTGAAGCAGATCGCACCCAACTTGATGAAGGGTCACGAATTGACCAATAGGTACATTGTCGGTCGAAACACTGATAAAACCCGTTTTTATAATAAAGCAATTTCATTCATTAAACCATGGATTGAGTTTGGTCCCATCGAGCCATCATCCAATCTAGATGGTAAAAGGGTTCAGTGCATCAAGCAGGAAGATGCCTTTCATCCAAATTGCCTGTGGGATGAATGCCAACAATAGCACGATCTTATCCAACGCAGTCAATACCGGAACAGTGGAGTACAGTCGGCTAAAAGTTTAGTGAAACACTCTTTATTACGCACATCAAATCAAGTTATTTTTGCGGGAAAATCTATTAAAAGTCAAGTTTGTTTGATGTCCACTTTCGCAAGGAATACAACTCCAGAAAAGATAAATAAACATATACTCGTAATAAAGTAGTGGACGTCCTACGGTGATGATGGTGGCTACATTGTCTTGTCAAATACACTTCGGTGTCTGTTTTGTTCCTTTATCCAGCCAGTGCTGGAGTTTATCATTGCCGTCACTGATCGCTTTTGATCTATCATCTTCAATTGATAGATCAAAAGGCCTCAATTTTGATGTTGTTCCATTTTTATCAATATAAATATTTTCACCGGGTGTACCAATCATTCGGGTGGGTGTACTGTACCTATTCTAAAATCACTCGATACAGTGCCGACTGCATGAATACCCTGCATTAATATGCAACGGGCGCAAACTATCGCCGACCACGAACGTAGCTGACTACAAACATGAACGTGTCGCTTGAACCCAATTATACTAGAAAACTGGCCATGGTGATCATTTGGTCTAAGCAGCTTAGTTCTTTGTCCTGCGAAGGTAACTAAAACAATATTACTGGACATTTCACACAGCGCTATCTAGCTCTAAGCAAAGCATATCTTGTACTCCAGATAATTGGTAGCATACTTATTTTTTTTTGTAAATACACTTATAGTAATAGTATTGTAATATATTGTTACGCCGAGGCTGTTAAACAATGAGTAATAATCGAACCTTCTCGAACGCTGTTGTCTTGCTGTGTTATTGTTGCTATTGTTTGTGGTTTCGCAGAATGGGGAGTGGCCATTGTGTCGAGGGACCGACCCTTTCCTGGAAGGATCGACATCGTTCTCGAACAATCGAAATGTGTGCGATATAAATAGGCCGGAGAGATGGCCGGACAGTCAGTCAGTCTCGAGTCTGAGTGAGTGAGTCTCAGCGAGGCTCTGGAGAACTGACGTGGAGCAGGGCTTCGCGTGAACAGTAGTTGATCGCGAGTCAGTCTGGATTAAGCTATACGTGCGATCATTTCGGTGACTTTAAGTGGTGCAACAGTGGTGTGAAGTAGTGTGTTGTGATTACGTGTGACCAAGTTCGTGTATTCATCGTTTAGTGCTGAATAAAAGTGTTATTTTGGTTAGATCGATTCCCATTATTTTATCCCGAACCCTCAGCTCGTAACAATATATTAGGTTGGGGAAAAAGTTTCTTTGCATTTTTTAAGAAAATTAAATCATTTTTTAATATAGTTTATTTACATTTAACTAAAGTATGTAGGTACCATTTTTTTTCAAGTGCAAGTGCAAGGTCAGGACTATACGGCGGATGCATTGACACCTCCCAGCCCAGCTCTCTTAGTTTTTGCTGAGTGGCTAAAGATGTGTGAGGTCTAGCGTTATCATAATGAAAAACCACACCCCTTCTGTTGATTAATTCCGGCCGCTTTCTCTCAACTTCTTGCTTTAATCTCATCAGTTGTTCGCAGTAGAGTTCAGAATCGATGGTCACACACAGCATCACCTTGTTGCAAGTTAACCCGGGTTTCGCCACAGTCTGTGAAACCTGACCGGCCTTTGACCACGACCTTTTTCGCACGTTCTTGTCGTACGTGATCCACTTTTCATCATCAGTTATCAGCTTCTTCAAAAATGGTCCGGTTTTATTACGTCGTAATAAAGAATCACAAGTGAGTACACGGTTCATTAGGTTTCTTTCAGTGAGCTCGTGGGGTACCCAAATATCGAGCTTTTTTGTGTACCCAGTTTTTTTCAAATGCGCCAAAACTGTTTTGTGGTCAATTCCCAGTTCTTCAGCTACGTCGTAACTACTGATATGCCGATCTTGCTCCACTTTTTCAAAAATGGCATAAATTTTATCCGTAATAGGGCGACCAGAGCGACGTGCATCTTTGACATCAAAATTTCCGGATTGAAAACGCTTAAACCAAATTTGTGCTACTCTCACAGACACTGCACTACATCGCAAATTTTTTTTTTGCAAATTTTTGGTAAATATCGATTCAAATATTATTATTTTTTTTTGTTTAAAATCAAGAATATTCTAAATTATATTTTGTTGGAAAAAAGTTCAAAGATTTTTCTTTTCCGGGGTTCCAAAATTTTGTAGTTACCTACAAAATTTTGTAGTTTTTTAGGGTCGTTTGAAAAGATTAGAAGTGTTGGGCATTCAAAAATTGGATTAATGATTCATTTTCAAAACGACTTCGTTTGATTTCTATGATCATTTTGCTAGACTAATAGAAGAGCTGCTTTTCAATACCAGATGCGACATTAGCTATTTAAACAAGTGGGAACTAGTTAGGAAATTATACCATAACAAATCCACCTATGTTACTGGATCTTTTGCTTAGGGTTGTGTGTGACTCTAAAAGGTATCTAAGATAGACCATACTAAGTTTATATTGTATTATTAGCAAGCTTTGATTGATTAAATGAATGCAAAGACAACTATGCTTTTGTAAACATTTTTCTACTTTTAAAAATATTTCGGATATCCTGCACCTAGAATGAGTTGTACTCAGATAATAAATAATAAATAATGCTGGACAATTCACACAAAGCTATGTAGTCCCAAACTAAGCAAAACTATGGGAATCAGATAAATGATAGAATACTTATATACTTTTTTGTTTTGTAAAGAAAAATACCCAAACCCGGAACAAATATCCGTAGACCATGCAAACATTTGTACCGCAGCGGGAATCGAACCCGCAAGCTCCTGCGTCTCAGCCGGCTATTCACCCACTGCGCCACAGAGGTCGTCACAGAGATCATTTTGTGTTGTTGATTTCCTGAAATTGTACGGGCGGTTGGCATCTATTCTCCACTCTATGAAGGCTTAATCTATCAGACGACAATGTGGCAGACGATTTGTGTGGTGACCATACACTGGAACGCAGCGGAACGCTAATGGAATTATGGATGCTATTGAATTAAATTCCACTGTTACAAAATGTGACCTAATAAAGTCCTAAATATTCCGAATAGGATCGAAAGATTTGGAAATCCGAGGGAGGCTAATGATCAGTAGCTTTAGTTCTAAGGTTAATATGATGATGATGAAAGCTTTCAAATGATTATACAAATTTAGCAAATAATTTATTGTACGTTTTATCATGATTAATCGCAACACCTTCACATAATTGAAGTCAGCTCAGGGTCGTGGTAAATTACTTTTTCATAACGCATACCTATCGCATACAAAAGATCCATTATCTATACAAATTACATTGTGGGGATTAATTAATATTAATAAGCGATTCAAATACACGTGTTTTGTTGGATAACAAAAGGTGCCAAACTATTAAATGAGTACTTTAGCCTTTCGGTTGTAGATACCTAAAGATTTGCGAACGCACTGTTTTGCTAATTACTTTGGAGTCAACTAGTGTAACGCTTGCGCATGTATTGGAATAAAATTAATAAAACTGAGCGCTTTCGGAGCGTTTCGATTTCTATCTCCGAGGCACAATGTAGGACTTACACTACTGTGGTTTTTTACCAGACCGTTGGTAAACTAAAACCTCTATTGAGGATAAAGGCTGCTTTCATGATGAACCCAAATATATAAAAGTTGTAATTTAATACCGGAACTAGGTAAAATAACCATTTTTAGGGTTGACCCAAATGGTAAAAACAGAACCCTTGTAGTGCGATTTGGTCAGTCCGTCCGTCCGTCTGTATCAGCTTATTATTTACTGTCACAGCTGTAGACAAACTATTAAATAGTCATAAATACCACTTGCCCAACTTTATTGCAAGTAAAAAATAAAATAAATAATTTAATTTCAAAGTAGAGTTAAAAAAAAATCAGTTTGTTTAGGTACAGAAACAATATAATATTTTTTGTTATGTTGTATTGTTTTGAAGTTATAATGAACGATGACAAAAAAATAACTACCCCCTTATCCCTTATCCTTGAAATTTGCAAAGCGATTAATCTGAAATTAATATGATTAAATTGAAATATAGGGTGTTTGATAATATACGCACAAAAATGAAAGGGATTATTTTGATGAGCTTAAATATAAATAAATTTGTGAAATGTTTACCATAGAAATGTGAAATTTATTTTGGCATATAAAAACAAACACTTTATTAAACGTAAGTTGTGTTATTGCATAATGCTTGCCATCTAACCACAGATTTATTTTATTTTATTTTATTTTTTGAATTTTTGGAAAACTTACAGCTAGGTTACAGAAAAGGTATTTGAGTAGGAAATAAACAACAGTAAATGCTACTTATTACAAGAAGGCCAATTAAAAGTTTCCGCAAGTAAGGTAGGAGATGAATAGGCAATATATAAACAGGTAAGATAGACGACACTTAAATTGAGAGAAACAAAAATTATATATAGGAAATATAGATACACACACACACACACACACACACACACACACACACACACACACATCGGATAAGTGCTTAATCTAGATACTGTATTGGTGACATCTTGTTGTCCCTTTCTAAACTAAAACCCGCAGCCCTTTCCGAAAGCGATATCAAAACGGCCTTTATTTTTGGATTTCGATTGCAAGAGTAGGTAGTAAGTTTTCTATCGACTTAATCACCTAAACTTAGTCGATTTTCTCTAAAATTTGATACTATTACTAGTAGTTTTTTTTTCGAGAAGTCATTTTTTATGTTTTGAGAAACCGTCACATGAATATGGTCAGTATATTACCAAACACCATGTATATGCAAAGATTAGATTAGATTAGAAAGTTCTTTAATGCACTAATAAAATAATACATAGGCGTACTTAACGCTAATTATCATTTTCTTTCAGCTAACCTTTGTGTAAAATTACAGGAAAACGAAAACTAAATCTTTATCTATAATTTTTTTTAAATCCTCGGCGCGCGAGTTTACCGATGTTATTTTTGTCTGGTCAATGGCCAAGTATGGGTCCTTCACGGGCACGTGGGTTTTACAGGAAGATGGACCGGATTTCTATGTTATAATGTGCGTAAACATCTCTAGTATCATTAAAGTTAATTTATTCAGCGCCTCGTAATAAGTTACAGCGTGCAAAACGTAACTGCTGTAGTCTGGGACCACTAAGACAAGCTCGGTAAAGTAACACACAAAAGTAACAAGTTTTTATAAAGAAATATTTAAAATTGATATCTCGTAACGTAACTAGGTGATATAACTGTTGCTAGACCGTGGCTGCCCAGCTGTAACCAATCCTTTAAAAATATTTTCATATAAAAATAATGTTTGTCTTTAATCAAAGGGACGGGTGCAGACTCACAAAGAACCTCTGATAAAGTACCGTACTTAATAAAAGAATCCATTTAGCGGGAGCAATCCAAGCGTGAAAGACTTAATTTCCTGATAAACTCTTTTGATTTGTTTTATTTTTTAACAACATTTTTTCTGAAATATATATGGGAAGATTTTAGCCAATACAAAAAGAACGAGAGGATCCAAGAAAGTGATTTATATGGTACAGTTTCAAGTTTAACAGCACAAAGAACTTTCACACCTTGTTATCACACTATGTAATGTAGGTAATCACAGGGCTGAAGTACAGAGGAAACAAGAGACAAGAAATCATGTAGATTAGATTAAATCTTTTTCCATCTTTTGAACCAATAAAAATAAAAATATTCCAAGAAGATTACAGATTTTGTACAGCTTGTTTTTTTTTTCACGTATTAAAATAACAAGTAGAATTTTCTCCTACGACAAATCTGAAGCTATAAAAAAGATGATAAGAAATGTAAAGAGGTTTCTGCAGGGTAGGGAACGCATCGATAATACCCCGGGTGTTGCAGGTGTCAATAGGCGACTGTGACCGCTTACCATCAGGTGGGCCGTAAGCCTGGTTCCCTAAAAGTAACATAAAAAAACGATAATAAATTACACTTTTTTAATCACGTTCTATTTACTCTTCACAAAGGAGATATTTTCCAAATAAAAACGTTTTTTTTTTTCCAAAAAAATACCTATATTTCACTTAGACATTAGAAGAGATTTTGAAAAATTTGAATAATACAATGAAAATTTATTGAAAGATTATTGAACTTGTATTATATACTTGCCGTACGTATGTATGATATGTATATTTGAAATATTTCGCGGTCCAGATAAAGCACTATGACCGTAGAACTGGCCACAGTGGCAAAACTCAGTGCGTACAGCCTATGAAGCCATTACTACCTTTGATAAACGACTCACCTCGTACACCAAATTCCAGTGTTCCTAAAAGTGTTGGACCTAAATCCTGTATTATTACAGACACGCTAACTCGGCTTTTGGTCGGCACCGTTCGTATATTCAAATTATGTCTGAATTTCAGCGGAAGGTAAAATCAACCGAGTTTGTGAAGAATGACTGATGTAAAATCATTAATAACAATGTAACATACGTTTTAAGTAAGTAACGGAATTAGCAAGTGGACTCATCATCATCATAATATCAGCCTTGGGACGGCAACTGCTAAACATATGCTTCCCTTATAGATTACCAGAGCCGATCTTGTGCGGCCTGAACCCACGGCTCCTAGGACTGACAGCCCTTGGGACAGAAAGGTTCTTAACTGGAGATCACGTACTATAAAGCACAGTGTCCTAATACGGCTCTCTACTAGATGGAAAGAGGACAAATGCCCCGGGACAAGCAACATAATAAGTGGAGTCACTGATGCAGGTCGAGGCAGCTGCGTGTGAGTCGTGTGCGCAGTGGACACGGTTGTGATGCGCTCGATACTAAGATGAATAACAAAACGTATAGAAATAATTAACTTGGCTTGTGAAAAACTGGCTAGGGCTGCATTCGTCTGTCTCGTTAATTGTGTAGGTTGCTCAAGTGGAGATGAATGAATTTAGCGTACCCTGCGGTACGCTCAGGATGAGTCAGCTCGTCTCAAGGCTGCGCAAGTGGAGTCCTGGCTTAAGCTGAATGACCAATCCTGGTGTCGTAATTGTACTGCCAGAATTCCGGCAACGTCACATAATTTTTCAGGTTTAATGTCAGTTACCGGAAAGTCAAACTCATTATGCTACATATGAAGCATATCACTATAAAGAGGCACACATCGATAAACGGTGTCAATTGGTACACATGAAACTGAACTTCGATCAAGTACGAAGTATCAAGTGTTTGGCCTCAGCACTCCATCCATTTGGTTACGTTCCAAGGCGCATTCGTCAAATTACCGAACGGATCTACTGTCTAAAAGCACGTACGCGACCCAAAACCAATCCCAAAGCAATTTGAGCCATCTTCACTTTGACAGAAAGCTTGATCTTGCTTGAGTTAGATCAGAATATTCCTTAGTCGAACAAGTGTTACATGAGTCGTAATACTCGTGATTCAATTAGTTTTCGCACGAACATGAAACGTTTAATATTCTGTTAATATAATACGAGCCATTTCATATTCATTCTGAGTAATTGATTGCTACAAGATCTATGTCTAACTTTGGTAATATTGTTTAAGTTTCAATAGAAACCAAATAGAAATGAGTACCCATAATGTTTTGAATAAGGTGGCAATTTTTATCATGGAACATTTTCAATGCAAAAACCACACTTAAGGTCACTACAATAAGGTTTAAAATTAAGTTCGTATGAGCCTACTACTATTAGCCTCGTACTAGCCTCGACAGGATTGCCATTGCGATGATTTTTTTATTGCTCATGTCCCTTTTTAATGTTATTTGTGGGGAAACAGGCTTACGGCCCACCTGATGGTAACCATCGCCTATTGACACCGGCATCACCCAGGGTATTGCCCATGCGTTCCCTACCCTGTAGAAACCTTCAGTCCTACAAAGTAATTAATGCTACTAGCGGAATCGAGCGTAGCCTGAATGAAAGAAAAAAAAAATACCTACATTTATATGTACTACAGACATACCAATAGTACCTACGTAACGGTAACAAAAAACAGGTAAGTATACTAACCAGTCTATTTGCGCTTCTAACTCATTGCTGCAATGAGTCGTCTATAATTTTCTGAAAGTAAGAGCGATTCTCAATTGGCTACAGTAAATAATACCACAACGTATATCTCTGAATTCATTGCCAATTTCTAAGTATTCGGTTATACCCCTTTGTGAAACGCTCTGGTTCGTTCCGTTGTAGACATTCCAACTGTCTGCGCCCATTGACGCGAGCAGGCATTCCTCGCCAGTCGCATACCAGCCCGTTCCTATGCGGAATACTACCACCATGCTGTAAAAACTTCACCATGGTATTCAGAATTAGCAATTCAAAGAGGATACACAACATTTTGCAGAACTGATACGGGTATGTGGTGGAATGAACGTATGCAAAAAGTACTCTATAAGGCCACATTATCATAGAAACCTATTCTTACGATTCGAAACTTTTTACCTGTTCTCAAAGATTCTTGTGGTTAGAAATAGCCTCATCGAAACCCTGCCAGTATTTGCATTCATGTGCCGTCAATGTTATCTCTTGCGAAGTCTGTCGTGACATCTCACTGGTTCAGTTTTATGCGACCACAACTCGAGAAAATGTGGTGTAAGCTTGATGTGGTAGAATTTGCGTTGAACAGAGAACGGGACTTAAACAATGTAGCTATATTGACCCACAGCTTGTATGCTATGTATGTAGGCATGCGATAGGCACAGTGAGTACTTCAGCAACTGAGCTTGGCCTATATTATAACATAGGCTTAGGGTTAATAAGAGGTATAAGTTAACAAAAATAGGAACTAGGCACCTAAATCCTTCCCATTATTTTGAAAATCCGATACGCTTGAATATTAAAGGTGGTACGATCCAATATTGGCGGTTGAGACGAATAAATTCAATCCAATCGGAATATGCGAAAAGAACTGTCGGGGAACCGCAAAAGGCGAACCCGTATAAATTGGGAGAAATATGGGAAAGGCCCCCGATAAAGTCACTGGTATTACGGATGGGTATTATGGCCTATTGAAATCAATGAGATCTTTATTGAAAGTTCACTAAATTGACCTTCTCGAAGGAAAGTAACGCGATGATAGATCGAGGAGATAGGTAGAGTTTTACGATACGAGTGGTCGGATGGTATTCGGTGATTTTATCGCTTTTTCCTTCTGAAGTAATATAAAACTCATAATTTGCTTTTCAAATAGTATTAAAAAGTAATAAACTTACTTAAATGTGAATCGGAAGTTATAAAGCACATTTACTACCTATTTGTTTCATTACGCACCTATACATATATTGCATAGTCAAAAATATGTCTCACAAAAAAAAATTCTTGCTTTATTTTCATTTAAAACTAGTACCAATAGTATAAAATAATCCTTAGAAGTTTTAACCCATCAAACTCCTAGCACCCAACACGTAGGTACTTATATTCAGATTGACTATAATATTTAGCTAGAAACAAAAGACTTGGCGCGAAACAAAACTAGAAAACAGTAGTATATTATCTAAGTTCATTGCCATTTCCAGCTCGTAAGTGATACAAATAAAGTTCTAAAACGAAGCTCGTGTATCTCAAAGCCGGTTCTAACGGGCTGTTGTTATTTATAGAGCAATAGAGCAAGCAAGAAATAATACGAAAAGGTATGAGAAGAATTACGTGTTAGACTAGAAAACTAATATATGAAGTCACAAGGGATACCTTTAATACTAACCGTGAAATATTAGATACTAAGTATCAACCTACAGTATAATCCATAAGATTTTAATTACAAAAACTTCTAACTTCTAACTAAGAAGTTTTTGTAGTTAGTACTATTCTATCGCTCCTGTGTTGCCCCGTACCAAAGAGTTTTAGTGAAACGCTCGACATTTTTCGCCATCACTCTAATAAACCAAAAACCCGACCCAATAAAAGTTGCTGGGAGCCGTTGTGAAAGGTCGCATAGCGGTCAATCGCTTTGAAAATCTATGAAGGAGACGTTCTATGGCTGAAATGATGATGATGTTGTGCTAGAAGAACCGGTGTAATAAAATAAGTTGGTACTACAGAGTTCATAGGCTAGCGCAGGCTATCATGTAGCTACAGCCCAGCTTTTATTCGAAGAGCCCCAGATTTATTTATACCGTATAGTAATCTGGATCTATTTACATCATGATTGCTTTTTCTTTTAATATCACGGATCAAAGACGAGGTTTTATGTGTTTTTCAATAAATATTTATATCCCTTGTATAAGGCGGTTGTCTCTCAGGGCGTGAATAAATGAGTTCGGCACACGATCAATTGGTAAAACTGTATATTGAGACACGATAAACAAGTAGCAACAGTGATTGTACACAAATATGATGGTAAACACGAAATAAAATAATTAAAGTCAACGGAGCCGACGCGTCCTTCGCGGTGGCGTGGGCGAATCTCTCTTCCCGCTCGCACGTATTGCGTTCTCGCTCGGCAGAGGCAAAAAGATGCGTTCCCTATTCCCCGATCGCTACGTCATCGGCGTGCGTTCATAAAAACAAAATAAGGCTCCTGCTACAACCTCCCCCTCTAACCTAGACTATGCGCCCTCGCGTCTGGGTTAGTTCAGGTAACGTTTGGGTCGACCGCGCCTACGTTTCTCGTGAACGGGTAGCGGTGGTATGTCGCCTACAAACGGGGTCAATTGGGAGACGTGGTATCTGCCTAAAATAAGCCCAGTACTTATCGTTTCCAAGGTATACGTGGATGAACTCACAGCTTCCTTGACGCGATATGGACCGTCTCGTCGAGGCAGGAACTTGGGCGTCTGACCTCGGGTTGCGTCATTGCTTCCTTGCGTTTTCAAGAGGACGAGGTCTCCTGGAAAGTAATCAGGCGCTGGGCGTCGACTTTCATCTGCGAAACGCTTCTGCGTTGCCTGTATTCTCTCATGCACTTCCCTGGCTTCAAATAGCGCATTCGACATCCGTCGAAGGTAAGGGGTAAGGCTCGTCACGGCGTTGTCGCTCTCTATGACGGCGCGCATATCTGTCGTTACGTCGACTGGCGCTCGTATCTCACGACCAAAAGTAAGAAACGCAGGAGAGTGCCCCGTGCTGCTCGTGGTTGCGGAATTCATCGCGAATCGTACCGCAGCTAGATGGGCGTCCCAACTCTTGTGGTCCTTCCCTACAAGAATGGCGAGTTGCGGCTTCAGATCTCTGTTCTTCCTTTCCACAGGGTTCGCTTGCGGGTGGTACACCGGCGAGAGTGACTGAGAAATACCAAATGTATGGCATACCTGCTGCATGACCTCACTAATGAATTGGACTCCGTTGTCACTCAGAACTCGACGCGGGATTCCGTATCTCAGGAACACCTCTGAAATAAAGATCTTGGCGCATTCGGCACTTGTGGCCTTCTGTAGGGCGAATACCTCCACCCAGCGGGAACATGTGTCTTCCACTATCAGAATCCACTTGTTGCCGTCAGCGGTCTCGGGTAAAGGTCCGAAGAGATCGATGGCAACGACTTCAAAGCGGTGGTTCACTGCGGGTGTCTGCAACAGGCCAGCCGGTTTCCGGTTATCTGCCTTGTATCTCTGGCAATCAATACAGGTTTTGAGGTACTTTGTTATAGTCTGTCGCATCCCAGGCCAGTAGTATTTTCCCTTCAGTCGGTCCAGCGTTCGCTCGACTCCAAAATGTCCAGCCGTGGGTGCGTTGTGGTATTCTGCAAGGAGCTTCTCACGTTCATGCTCTGGTATTACTAGGCATGCGGTCTCTTCTTCACATTCGTCCGGTCCGTACCGGTATAAGATGCCGTCGGAAATTATGAAACCTCGGTCTGACCAACCTCTCCCCCTAAACGGATCGTCAGTGTCCTCTAGGTCTTCAATAATTTTCCGTACTTCGGGATCCTTTAATTGATTCTCCCGAACATCTTTCGGGTTCCTCGAAGGAAGATCTATCTCGGCATAGCAGGCTTCGCAGTCCCCTTCGTCGGCGCATGGTGGGCGCGAGAGTGTATCGGCGATAACATTCGACTTACCTGGAGTATATTCGATGCGGAGGTTATATTCCTGGAGAGTGAGGGCCCACCTAGCGAGGCGGCCACTGGGCGACTTCACGGTCATTAACCATCGCAGAGGTTGGTGGTCACTTTTTATCACAACCTCTGATCCTTCAATGTACCCGCGGAACTTACTGACTGCCCATACCACTGCCAGTGCTTCCCTCTCTGTCGTATTGTAGTTTCTTTCCGCGTTGTTCAATAGCCGGCTCGCATACTCAACTGGTCGTTCTTCTGTTCCTTCTCCCTGCATTAGTACGGCTCCCAGGCAATATCCGCTGCTGTCTGTCCTAAGCGTGAAGGATTTCGAATCATCAGACTGTTGCAGAATAGGAGCACATACTAGAAGCTTCTTAATATCCCCAAAGGCTTCCTGTTGCCTAGAGGTCCAGTTCCATTTGCTGTCTTTTTTAAGGAGCTCCGTCAACGGTCGGGCGACGTCGGCGTAGTTAGGAATAAATCGCCGGAACCAGCTAGACGTCTGCAGGAACGTTTTTACTTGCTTGGCGTTCCTTGGGGGGGGCATATCGGCTATGGCTGCTATCTTATCAGGGTCCGCTTGTATGCCTCCTGGTACTATCACGTGGCCCAAAAATTTTACCGACTCGCGAGCGAAATTACTCTTCTCGCGGTTTATGCGCAGGTTGTACATTTCTAACCTGTCACACACGGCGTCCAGGTCCTCCAGATGTTTTGGGAACGTTTCCGACAATATGATAATGTCGTCCAGATAGGTTAG
Organism: Philereme transversata; assembly: GCA_963924445.1. Classification (NCBI taxonomy): domain Eukaryota; kingdom Metazoa; phylum Arthropoda; class Insecta; order Lepidoptera; family Geometridae; genus Philereme; species Philereme transversata. The sequence goes on from OZ004338.1 coordinate 24,388,868, forward strand.
CAGACTGATATCAGCGAGTTCTTTGCCAGACTTGAATCGATCCATTAGTCGCTGAAAGGTGGCACCCGAGTTTCGTAATCCCATGGGCATCCTCTTAAATCGAAAGCATCCTAGTGGACTCACAAAGGCTGTCTTGTCTCGGTCGCTCTGCTCCACTTCTATTTGGTAGTAGCCAGACCGCAGGTCGCAGGTCGTCATGAAACTCGTGTTCTTAGCCGCATGAAGAACATCCTCAATCCGTGGGAGCGGGTAACGGTCAGGCTCAGTCACAGCATTCAACTTTCTGTAATCAACACACAACCGCACTCCTCCATTCTTCTTTGTTACAAGGACTATGTTGGCTGCCCATGGTGAATCGCATTCCTCTATGACATCATCATCCAGGAGCTTCTGTAATTCTTTCTCCAGGATGGCCCTTTTACCAGGGGACATCCGGTACGGGGGTGCTGCGATGGGTTCCTGGCTAGCATTAATCTTCAACCGATGTGTTGCATACTCGGTCGGAGGCCCTTCCTTCGCAAAGCGGTCGGCTCTCCTCACAAGTAGGGCGTTTAGCTGGCCCCGCTGGTCTGACGTCAGCTTGGTGCCCTCGTCGTCCCTCAGCATCAGGTTGGCTGCCTCCATCTTCATCAGCTCCGTTCCGCTAGCTGTAGATAAGTCAAAGCTGGTAATAAACGGGTACCATTTCTGGGGGTCATCGTTAAAACACCAGCTACTTTGTGGTAGGTCTAGCATTATGCAGGCTTTCATAATAAAATCTCTACCCAAAAGAGTCCGGGTCTGTGCATCCGGAAGTACCATGAACGAGATAGGTATAGCTCGGCCTCCTAAGTTGACACTAACCTCGGACTCAAGTGCTTTATATAAATGTTGTGTACCATTAGCGAAGGCTATGGTACGGGATGTTTCCTTAAATTCAACTCCGGCATCAACTAACAAGCTGTATAATAAAGGCCCTGCGATTGAATGGGTTGCCCCTGTATCTAGAATGGCTACACCTACATGACCTGCTACTTTTATTTCCACTAGGGGGCGTGGGTCGTCATTATCATTCACATAAGCACTGCAAAAGTTAGATTTACTATCGCTGTGAGTGTTTTTACATGTTTCACATTTAGACCGAATCACTCCCAACTGACCGCATCCGTAGCAACGCACCTGGGCACTATTACTAGACTTAGCTGGGCTGATATAAGACCTGCCTGCACTATCGTTAGATTTGTCTTCTTTATTACGACACTCATCACTTGTGTGGCCATATCTTCTACAAAACCCACACTTCGGTCGCACACGCTTATGTACCTCATTGAAGCTACGCTTCGTGTTAAGTGCGGACCGGTTATCTGAAGAACCTACTACGCGTAATTCAGGTAACGACTTAGAACTAGGTTTTTCTAGGGTCGAGCAGGAGCCTGCGGCAATCGCCGGGTTGACACTACTCCGCGCGGTAGCGAACGGGTTAACGGGGCATGCACTGCTACTGTTACTAGCAATACGATTTGAGCTTACCTCCGCCAAGGATTCCTCCACTAACCTGACCTTGGTTACGAGTTGTTCTAAGTCGTCCACGCCATCGCGAGATATGCGCTTTCTTATTCTACGGTCTAACAACCCGTACACGATGTCGAGTTTCATCACTTCTGAAACAGAGTACGGTAATTTAGCCAACAAAGCTCGCACTTTACAAACAAACACATCGGCACGTTCACTTGTTTGTTCCGTCGCGAATATATCGCGGAAGATTTTGTAGGCGGGTCGCGGCACTCCGTACATCCCGCGAAGTCGCTGCAGGGCGTCGGTCCACGCCGACACGGACGCCTTTACACCCTGCCACCAGACGGCTGCCTCGCCAACCAGCAGCATAGGCAAACCGCGTAGGGCGTTCTCGTCGCTGACGTTGGTGCAATCGCGGAATACCTCGATCGCGTCTATAAACGCCTCGAGCTCATCCGCGTCCTTCGACTCGCCGTTGAAACGCGCCGTACACTTCACAAAGTTACCGCTTTGCGGCGGCGGCGACGGGTGAAACTGCCCCTCGGGTCTCGGCGACGAAGCGTTTGATAACAATTCTTTGTTACTCGCTAACATATTCTCGATTAGGACTTGGTTCGCTTCGATCTGGTTCCTCGAAATATTAGCGACCAATGTCTGCAACATGCTTTCAGACATAGTCACGTTTGTCACCTTTTCCGTGCAATTCGGTTCACTATCGGTATCAGACTCCTGCGCGTCATCTCTGCCAATGCGTTTCTTCGGCGGCATAATCTCGCTCGGTCGCTTGGGTGATGAAGGCGGTAAATCTTCGCACGTTGGTAATATCCTTGGCCGGTAGAACGTGTAAGGCGCACAGCTCGGTGATGATCCGTTTCTCACGCAACCGGCAGCGCTCTATCTTCCGTTCGTCACTTTTCCAGGCCGGTATAACCGTTGGCGGGAACGTTGAATTCGTCCGTTTTACGTGTAGGAAAGCGTCGCGTCGGGAGCGGCGGCGGGCGGAAGTGGACTCGCCCGCGTGTGTGCCGGATCCTATTGCTTTATGCACTTTTCTCAAAGTGCCCGTGAATGCCACTATCGGAGGATGTCCTATGATAACTGCACTCGCGATAAGTACACTGCACTGTTAGTTTCTTTCGTTATTTCGTGGGTTTCACTGATTTGATCGTGCCCGCGAGTTGGGCGTCACTGTAAGGCGGTTGTCTCTCAGGGCGTGAATAAATGAGTTCGGCACACGATCAATTGGTAAAACTGTATATTGAGACACGATAAACAAGTAGCAACAGTGATTGTACACAAATATGATGGTAAACACGAAATAAAATAATTAAAGTCAACGGAGCCGACGCGTCCTTCGCGGTGGCGTGGGCGAATCTCTCTTCCCGCTCGCACGTATTGCGTTCTCGCTCGGCAGAGGCAAAAAGATGCGTTCCCTATTCCCCGATCGCTACGTCATCGGCGTGCGTTCATAAAAACAAAATAAGGCTCCTGCTACACTTGTATATTTTGTTGTTACGGCAACCAATTTGTAGAGACGCTCGTAAATTCAATTCATCTTCGCACTGTCCTGATTCATGGGTTGGTGTTTTGGATTAAGCTCGTTTAGTTTCAGTCTTGCAAAACAATAATACATTAATAATCGAGGTTTAACCACGGTGTGCTTAGTCACTGCAGCTAGTTAGCAGGCTATTTGCGCCTTTAGTTTCGCGTTATTTTACTCTGTATATTTTAAGCTTTGCCAAAAATATAAGCTGGTTATTCTCCATTTTAAAAGTCACCCAGCAAAGGCTGAGTGATTTGATGGCATTTGACTCGAAAGTACTCGAAAGTAGCTATGAGAAGTGATAACCATTTTCTTGTCAGAAACTAGTAACCGGGTGATTTTCAAAACACAGAATATGGAAAATATCAGTTTATACCACAGTATGTCGCCGATCGATTGCGAGTGCTAGAAAGCATTAACAAAAATGTTAAAATGATTCTTAGATAATACATACGTTTAGGATTCTTCATGTTTCTTCGAAACATTCTGTATCTACGTACAAAATTGCATTCCTTTTGGGTTATGTCAGTTGATTGATTTAGCAATGAACGTAGCATCCATACACAGTTGCTAATAAACGACAAACCGTAACGAGCACCGCAGTCTCATGAATACAAAAGCAACTCATATCTTTGCAGTTATTCGCGAGGTCGTCCTGTCATTAACATGAAACGCACGGTTATGAAGACTGTAGAATTATGTGGAGCCAGTTTTACCTCAATTGTCTTTGGACGCTCGACTGCACATATAGACGGATGGCCACAGGTGCGATAACAGACTGTAGTATACGTTTTCACCACTGCCCGATAACCTGTCTTCTACTTTTTCTTTCTGCCCTTTTCCTACATTACGCGGAGTCAGCACAACATGTGACGACCTCCGTGGTGCAGTGGGCTAATAGCCACCTGAGACGCAGGAGGTAGCGGGTTCGATTCCTGCCGCGGAACAAATGTTTGCATGATCTACAGATATTTGTTCCGCGTCTGGTTGTTTCTCTATATATTATAAGTATGTATTTACAAATAAAATGTATATAAGTATTCTATCAGTAATCTGGTTCCCACAGTACAAGCTCTGCTTAGTTTGGGGCTAGATAGCACTGTGTGAAATGTCCAGCAATATTTATTATTTATTTATTTATTTATGTATTCCTCCTCCACATCTCTCTATCAGCCATCATTTTCGTTGTCACTTCCTTCCTACTCATATCATTCTTCACACAGTCCATCCATCTTCTTCGGCCTTCTTCTACTTCTATATCCATCCACCTGTATGAACTTAAATTGTCATTTTTGTTAGTTCCTTCAGTATGTGCCTGTGTTGTGATTATAATTTAAAATAGTAAAATAAAAAAAATTGATTTCCTTTGATTCAAAGTTTTAATTTTAGTCTTCTGTTTCTGTTAATTATTTAAATCAATTACAAATAAATGATTGCAGGCAAGATAGATATTTCAATTTTTATTTGGGACTCAGTTCAAAACGAATATAAGTATGGCAAAAAGTTTACGTACAAAGGTCTGCGAGTACTGCTATTTTGTCATTAGGGTACGCCATCTGATTTTTGTTTTAGTTTATTGAGTTTACGCTATTTCGGACATTTATAACCGTTGTTTGTGGTAACTATGCAGTTACTACAGTGATCTTCAGCTAGAGCTGCAGCTTGCCATGAGGCATTATGCAAACCATCTTCAATGGCTTAAGATAATAAAGGGCTCAATTGAGGTAGAAGGCAAGAAGGCAAGTATGAAAACAAGGTTAAATAATAACAATGATCCAAGTGACTTATGCAAATATCGTTTTTTAGTAAAGGGTAATTGAACGCACTGGTCAGGTAATGATTTTTCTGTTTATATATCACCTCACTATCACTGCGCATCTGTGAGAGATAACAACTTCACATGTTCATTGCACATATAGATTTACTTACTTTGGCGTTATAAAGAACTCTGAATATATTAAAATTTGTACTCATAACAATATAGAATAGAATAGAATACTCTTTATTGCACACCAACAAAATTAAAATACAATAAAAATACACAAAAATTAAGGTAAGTACAATGTACTAAGTTAACAATATAATAAGCTGCGTCCGTTTGTGAGGTTCGGCACTTACGGATATCCATTGTTAGGCCGATACGAGAGCAACAGCAATGGTCGCAGAACTGGCACAAAAATTGTGTGCCTGGTGGTGATGGAGGAAGTGCAGCGCGTTGATGACTTTGGTCATGCTTCTGGGAAAATAGCTCGAACCAGGCGTTGTCGTGCACGACAACCCATCGGATAGGGTTTTCCTCCAACTATCACGGTCGTCTGAGGCTTTTCCCAGTTGTTAGGGTTGATGTTAAGAGATAACATGTCACGTTAAGCACCATCTTTGTAACGTAACATTGGGCGCCCAAGTTAGCGTTTAGCATGTGTTATCTGTGCAAGGAGAGTTGATGGAACAATAGGAACAATAGGATGGACAGTATAAACTATATATTTTACGTTCGTGACGTCACTCGTAAATGATCAGTAACATACTATTTCTACGCTTTTCCAAGCTTTACTTACATCTTTGCTAAAACTGAATTATTTACGGCTAAACTAAAAACAACTCTAAGTATCTTAATATATAAAACAAAGTCGGGTTTGTTCGAACAGTTATACTCAAGAACGGCTGGACCGATTTTGATGATCTTTAATTTGTAGGATTTATCTTCATCCCGAATAGCAGAATAACTATTAAAATATCTGAAAAGTTCACGCAAAAAAAAAATTATGAATAAAATTCATTTTCTCATACTAATGAGGCCGCATGTAATGGTAGGATGCAGCTAATGATGGCCGATTGACAATTCTGCCGGGGACGTAGGTACATACATACATTTACAGCCCGCGTCATATGCATATCAAGGCGGTACGAAGTTTGCCGGGACAGCTAATTGATAATAAAATACAAATACAATATTTAGGTACATGGACGATACGAAGCAGTTTTGAAGATGTTTGTTGCTAATAAAGTTCATTCAATTTCTGTTACGTGAACGTTACAGAAATTAAATCCCCAACAGCAAAGTAAACTTGCTTATAATTAAACTTTGGATGCAGTTCATAGCGTATACTTTTGTTTAACATAGCTAGACAATCAAAACCACCTTATTAAATTAAAGTTATGGCAAATAGTAGAGTTAATGGCAATTCATTAACTCTACCTGCAATTGTGCAGTTCTATTTGAGTTAGGGCCTGATCCACAATGTCCGGATAACTTTATTTAACAGATACAAGTAACTTTTTAACAAAAATAAAACCGAATGACCGATTTTGATGAAATTTCTATGGATCCAATCTGAAAGTATATCTTTTCAAATAAAAAAACAATTATCTAAATTGATTTGACAAATGACGGAGTTCTAAGGTAACAAACATAAAACGGAATTGCATCCCTATAAAATTTGAGAGTTGTCCTCTATTTTTTTGGGATCCCATCATCAGATCCTGACTTGGTGCCAAATGGGACCACCTGGGGAGTACCCTTTTAAACAAAAATAGAATTTCACAAATCGATCCAGAGCTCCCTGAGCCACTTTACCATAGACATCTTTAATATAAATTTATTGATTGACTTGATTATGAAGTATTTGTATTTTTATTGTTATGTTAATTTTCTAGATTTATTGTTATTTTAATTCTAATTTTATTTTTTAAAAGAAAAAGAAAAAATGTACACACAGCTACACCTTAAGCTGTAAATTCCAGTATAAGCTGAACTCGCATTGTGTAGATTTTCCGTACAGTGCGAGGTCAGCCTAGACTGGAAATGTATAGCTTGCTGTGTAGCCGTGTGTACATATACAATTTATGGTGACTAATGTAATGATTATTATTAATTGACGTATGTTGCTACTCTATTGTATTAGGTGACTTTAATAATATAATAGATGTAATGTGTTGAATAAATAAATAAATAAAATAAACTTTTAAATTCCCTACGACCGTAGCACTAAAATCAAATTCTAGCAATGGTTTCCAATGCACCTAAATATTGAGGCCTTATTTCAGTTTTGACTGGGTAAAAGAACGCAATCGCCGTGGTGCTTAGAACATGATTTTATGCGGATTAGACTTGCTTAGTCCTATACCAAACTCTTTTTTTAGTCAGTCCTAATCAGCCGGTAAAAAATGGTCACTAAGTCGCTATAGCTATAAAAATGAATTCAAATAAACCCAACAATGCCTGCATTTACCTACTAGCTATAGATAGTAACCACAAATGGAACATTAATCATATACTATTAGGGTTGCTATTTGTTAATAGCTTCACAATAAACTCAGAATTCAAAATTTATTGTGAGATAATTCATATTAAATTGTCCGTTGGAAAATTTAAGCACAAAATTGTTTTTAAAGAAATAAATACCTATAAAGTTCAACCACCATACTTATTTCAGCCGCCAAGCAGTATCACCGTGTTTCGGTTTCAAGGGTATGGTTGCCGGTGAAATTACAGGCACATGAGGCTTTACACCTGTATGCCTCAAGTTGATGGACACAGGCAGTGTATCGTAGGGCACGTTCCTAAGGTACGTGACCTACGAGACAATACTTTGTTATAGGCGACGGTTACCACTTAACATCAGGTGAACCATATGCTTGGACCAAACCCAGGTCGTATTTTTCAAACTTTCGCGATCACTGTACATAACTATTGATTAAAACGCGTATTGATTGCGTATGTACCTTTTTTATTTGTTATCCCGACGTTTCGGCTGTTTTGCAACAGTCACGGGTTGACTGGAGTACTTGGAGCTACCGTCGAGAAGTGTGGGTAGCTGCAGCAACTACCCTCACTTGGTCTTTAAAATCAGAAATGTCCTCGTTCACATTACGACACACTACACTAACCGTATCTACGCACTGAGACGACCGATCACGACGCGCACACCTAGCAATCACCGGGTTCCAGGACGCTGAGAGTTTATAGCTATTTCAAATCGGATTGCAATCGGGAAGATTAATCAATAATTACAAACCCAGGTCGTATATAATTTTTATTTATAAATTAATTTAATTATTTCTTTTTTATTAAAGGTTGTCTGGAAGAAATCACTTTTAGCGATAAGACCGCCCATTGTGCTTATCTTTATTTTCGTGTATTTCTTTGTATATTTAATTTTTTGGTGTGCAATAAAGAGTATTCTATTCTATTTTATATTATATTAAATAAATACTATTAAACATTAAATATGTCAAAATTATATATCTGTAACAGTGTATTGTGTCAGTTAGAGTGACTGTAGAGATGAAAAAAGGTTTAAAGGTTTTACAAACGTACATAATTATAATAAAATGTGTAACTGTAACTCGTTGTCTTAATAAAATTACACTACAGAAATATTTTTGTATTTCGAATACAGTAAGTGTAAAGTTCCCTTGTTTGTTATATATTATAAACAGACTAGCTGTTGCCCGCGACTTCGTACGCATTACACTTCTAAATGTGTAGGTAACCTGGAAATAAAGCTAAACCCGCTGTTGCAACTTGACTTGACAAGTTGACACTCCATTTTATCCCATGAGAACTGATTTATGGGATCTTCTTCTTCTTAGCGTGTCTATAGGTCTACTTATATTGTGTTAGATAGGTACTTGGCTACATTGATGGCGTCAGGAGAAGCCATTTTTAAGTATTCCATTGTGCAGGTGTTCGGGCACAAAGGGCACATTAGCAGGTGTTTCATCGACTGTGCAGGATCACCACAGTCGCATTGCGTTTGGCTGGGATCCCTGAACCTACATTTGCACATGTTGATTCTGCAGCGATTATGGATTATGCATTTATGGGTAAAAAGTAGCTTATGTGGTAATCCAGGTTAAAATCTACGTATATACCAAATGTCATTGAAATAGGTTCCGCCGTTACGACGTGATTGAGTAACAAACAAACAAATAAACAAGCATCTATACTTTCACATTTATCATATTAGCGTAATGTAAAAAAATTGCACATAACAATACACACCAAATTAAACTTCTAAGACAAACTAAAACAAACTATTTTGTTCTGACCAAAATAACAATAAATAATAAATAAATATTAAATATTGCTGGACATTTCACACAGCGCTATCTAGCCCCAAACTAAGCAGAGCTTGTACCTACTATGGGAACCAAATAACTGATAGAATACTTAAATACTTTTTTTTTGTAAATACATACTTATAATATATAGAAAAACACCCAGACACGGAACAAATATCTGTAGATCATGCAAACATTTGTTTCGTGGCGGGAATCGAACCCGCTACCTCTTGCGTCTCAGCCTGTTATACGCCCACTGCGCCACGGAGGTCGTTAAAATGTTCTATTCGTAGTCCTTACCAATTTAAATTTCTACTACGTCCCTATGAGGCCGTGTCCAAAAAGTGCATAACCTCTTTAAGCTTAGAAACCTTCAAATGAGGTACTCATATAGTACGGTGACTTTCAAGACAGTCCAATTTTAAAGAGTATTTGCGTTTTTAAGTGAGTTCAACCTTTTTTGAATAAATTCGAATTGAGTTTTCAAACATGTGTCAAAATAAAATGTAATTTAAATCAAAAACACTAAGGAGTATTGATATCAACTTCGAATCAAATCACCGCCAAAATAACTTTCTAGCCCTTTTTAACCCCGTTAGGGGATGAATTTCAATAAAATACAAAACACGTCTTCCATCAATTCTGTCAAAAAGGCTTATGCAAAATTTGAAGTAGATTGGACCAAGAATCACGTTGCCCCCATACAAACGTTGCCCCCCTTTTTCACCCCCTTACTGGTAGAGTTTCGGAAAATCCTTTCTTATCGGATGCCCTCCAAGTTTCAGGTCTCTACGATCAGCGGCTTATGCTGTGCGTTGATCCGTCAATTAGTCATTCAGGACAAAGCCTTTTATATGTATAGATAAGTTATTAGATCTCAGTTATTAAACTTTCGAATTGTCATACTTCAATTAGGTTGCTGACAAACCAAAAAAGATGCAATGAAAAGTTTCAACTTCCAAAATGGTATTATAATCTGGGTTTTTAATGAACAAACGTTAGACCAAAACTCAACAAAAGTTTGACAAACTGTTCATAAATGTGGAGTCTTCAAAACGGTTATATTAAACTCCAAGACCATTTAGAACCTTATGAAAAATTCTATATTCCCAGACATTAATAAAACCTTTCAGTAGCAACCCTAGAAAATCCAGGTCGAGGTGGTAAGTGAAATTACCGTACTGCATATTTCACAGGGGTTAAGGTGTCACACTGACTCCAATGACCTAATAAGCTCAGCTAATGTGATAGTTGATCTGACGGAATACATTCCGCCTCAAAGCTACACTGTGATATTAAGGCTGTATTTCTGTGAAATTGGTAATACTCTCAAATTTATAACTATTGCATTCCGGAACTAGTATTTTAATCCTGAACAGGGTGATTCCGACTATGAAAGTTAACAATTTTACATGAAAAAATAATAATATATTAAACATTTTATTTTTCAGGATATATTTCTTAAACTGTTTAGTTTGAATTTAAATAAGCTGCTTAGACATTGCACCTTCCCTAGAACTTACCTTATACAAACTTTATATTTGACTTGAGGATATACCCTGCTGACAGCTGTCATAACTTTAACCGAAATCAGTCATCAGAAATCAGAAGATGACTTTTACCAAGTGATTCTTCAATGAAAATAATCGAATTCACAAAATTTGTAGAACATTTGAACTTACTAGTTCTGGGACACTCTATGTAATAGTGTCTGAACATATAACAAAAATATAATATAAGTAACTAAATCAATAAAAAAGCCACACAATAATAATAATCACCAAATCAATAAATATTTAAAACTTTAGAAGTCATTAATTGAATAATAATACGCTAAATATTAATAAGCAAAGTTATTAAGATACAATTTTTTCCCCAAAGTAATGGAACTTGGGACTTTTATAGAACTTAGTTTTTTCAGAAAAGACACTCTTGTTTATAAACTACTTTAGTTCTTTAAAATCAGTCTTGAGATTATGTCGTGGGAATTAACAATGATAATTTATTTGTTTAGGCACACATTACACCTAGAATACAGTTTTAATCTGGCTTGAAACATACCATAAGTGCACACAGAAAAACACTATAACAAATTGAAATACGTAAGTAGGTAAATTTGGACAAAAACACTAACTTAAAGACTATTTGAAGAAAAAAAAGAACGTATAGCTAAACAAAAGGCAAAAACAAAATATCTCAATTTCTACAACATAACAAGTCTTCTCAAAAAATACTTCATGCATACAAATAAGTTACAGTTCGTCATAAATATCTCATTGTACGAAAACACAAAGCAATTTGTATAGCAATAATAACATTCAGTTTATGTAAATCACGGAGCCACTGACTGCTAATATCCGGCGAATAAATAATGTTCAGACCATTTTCCGCAAATCCTTTTCTCGCAGACTTAGACTAGTCCAAGAGAGGGTTAATAATAAGCGTTCCCCAAGGTAGTCAAGATCGTCAAGATCTTAAGTGGTCGCAAACGTAACGAAGTTATACCCTCTTGCTTCTGTAGATCCTTCGGCAGCATCATGTCCAGAGCTATCTAAGACTTTTAGATCTGAATCTGGTTGAGAAGGTCACTCTTCTAGGCCCTTTATTCACGACACAAGGGACCCGAAACCTTGACATAATCGTCGGGTAAGTCCGTCAGAAGGCGAAAGTTGCCACCAAGCAGCTTGTCATTTAAACTAATTTTAAATAAACGGTTAAGGTTTTAATAAATCTCGATTCTCGATTCATCATCAACCTCTTGCCTATGCCATTTCCCACGGTCTTGTATCAGCCTCATCCAGGTCCAGATCACGATACTTGCTTCAGGGTTTGTCCATCGCGCTGCTAACCCACACTTACTCCTATGCCTCTTATGCCCAACCATCAGCACGTGAGTAATGACCATTGACACAAAAAGATGGAGAAACTGATAAACGGCAGATGTTTCTATAGTTGGAGGGTACCTTTCAGCCAATCAGCGCATATACTCTATTACATTCTTGTAGGTTAATCTTTGAAAATAATTAACAAGTTTCCATAATTCTCCCTTTAAATCTATCAAACCATTCAGGTGCATGGTATCGCCACATAGATACGAATTGATAGGATAGAAATTGACTATACTTTTGTAGTTAGGCAAAAACTACGCTGTAATTAGAGTGTTACTAGCTCTTCGACTACAGCTGTGAAGCTGGAGATCGTTGGCCACAGGATGAAGAATGTTGGTGAAATATCGATTTTGCCATTCTCTTGTCTATCGGTTCCTTCGATAATTTTATAACGCTCCCCTTTTCCAGGAAATTCAATGCTCTTTTGTTCCTTATGATATTTTTGTAGAAGAAAAGTGAGAAAAAGGTATTTTGTTAGACTTGGAGTCTTTTCACATAATTTTATAATATCTTTCATTTTTCATCTAAATTATTTTGACTAGAATTACTGTTTTATAATCACTATTGACATTTTTTTTACTATTTTTTTGTTACATTTTGCATACTGCAAAGGTTGTACTCAATTCATACCTATTTGGAATTTGTTTTATTACCTATATTTTGCAGAATAAAATATTATGAATTCATTTACCTGTCGATGCGATGGTGTAAAACAATGCTTTATTCTACATTATTCCACAAAAACTCGCGTTAATTCTTATGCCAGTTAAACTACATAAAAAAAATAATGTCAGTGATAAGAGGTGTTTGAGTGGTGGCACTGCATAGGATTACACGTGTCTTCAGTAAGCTTCTTTGACTTGAATCGACCTTAATGATTCAACATTCTGTCACGAAAATTTCATAGACCCTTCTCAAGATTTTGTAGGTAATTTAGATTTAAAATATTAAGAGGATTACAAAGCCAAGGGCCCAGTTTTATTAGCGAAATGAAGAGTACTCTAGATCTGAAAAGAATCTTCAGATTTATTAGATTTTTTGTATCTTATTTCATTATAAATAAGTCACTTGTCTATCTTGACGTCTTGACAATTATTTCTCATTATATTGTATGAGTACCTTTTTAAATTTTAACAAGTTTTTTTTTGTTTTTTCAGGCTACCTACCTATTTATTTTCTTTTATAATTATTTTATGATTTTAACATATTTTTGTTATTGTATTATAATTTCTTCTTGTTATTTATCTTAGCATATTATTTCTCGGCCTTGGAAGCACAATGATACCTACTGTAGGTATAAAATGTACGCCTCAGTTCACAAGACTCCGATACGCTAAAAACAAGACATCCTACAAAAGCCATCAAAACCAACACAATGTATTTCTGTACCCTGGCCGTTATTGCTTATCTAATTCGATATCCATTTGTCTACAAAGGCCAGCGTTACGCAAAGCTGTGAACTGACCATTATTCAAGTTCTCGGCACCTCTGGCACGACACGTGAAATTTTTAACAAGCACATAAATCTGTCCGCACATACCGGACCCTGTAATGAGATACCATGAAATATAAATATACGAAGCACCTGTGATCTTTGTGAATAATTCTACGAATTATTCTGTCAGAAGAGTCATATGCGCATGGGACAATGATTTGGCCCTTTTTTAGAAAGCTTTTGGGTGACCATAATTTGAGTGAAGTGTTGCCAATAATTGAATATCAAAGAAAAATCAATGATGAATATAAAAAGAAAATATCAATGGTTTTTAATCCGTTACATGCGTGGTAAAAAACGAGCAAAATGAAAAGATTTTGGTCTATCGACCTTTCTATTAACTTTTCGTACCAAAATCTTCCGTAATAAAACTACTAATTCTAAGAATCCACGAAATATTTCCGTCTCTAAAAGACACATATTAACGTAAGTTTTTCCGTTTCTATTCTATTATATATACTGCCAAAAGCCGTTAGTATACTTGACCCAGACATGTTATAGCACGATACTTTTGGGTGACTAAGCGAAGGTTTACAGATAGCAGGTTTGCTATTGTGATATTTATGATCGTAAACATTGAATTTAACCCGTGTCACTGAATAAATAGTGGTATCCTAGTCAAACACGAGTGTGTACCTACTGAATCAATATTCGTAAGCTGCCTAATCGAAGACCCCTGTCGCAATGTACAGTGTAATACAATACAGAGTTCTAACACGAACACAACATAAGACTAATGTGTGCCTTTAAATGTATAGCTAATTTTGAAGATAATTTATACAGTGACGAATGGCAATATTCAGCATTAGTAATCTATAGAATGCAATTGTTGTAGCAACTGGGACAGTACTTTAGATGGAATAGGCTCGCCCAGCCTAGACCATCCTCACTTAACTAAACTAAAGTTAACTAAAACAAAACTTAATCCACAGGAAAGTCATTGTAAAGCCAAGCCGCGGGTTTTCTCACAAAGTTATCCTTCACCGTTTTGAGCATGTACATAATCATCATCATATCAGCCATAGGACTGCTGAACATAGCCCCCCCCCCCCCATATATTTCCAGAATGACCGATCTTGTGCGACCTGCACCCATCGGCTCCAGCAACCTTAATCAAGTCGTCTTTCAATCTAGATTATATGTACATGAACTATGTATAAAACACAACAAAAAAGTAGCTTGCCGAGAAAAAACTGATAAGATTCAATATTAAGATAAACTTTACGGAGTGATAAAATACTACATCTTAGCCAAGAAACTGCTGATTTTTATTTAGCACTTACAGGGTAGTTTCATACTAAATATTTATGAGTAATAATTTCCCCCCAGAAGCTTCTAGAATAAGTAAATCAAATAACTTTTTTATCATGACGTTATAAGTTATTTTTCGTTCACAGTCTTTGTCAAAATTGTACATATTTGTTCATACAATGTGTCACTTGTTTTTTCTTGGTCAAATAGATTCAATTAGCTAATGGTTGAAGTTCTTATTAGCTTGCAAACAAAGCTCCTACTGCTCGAGCATTTGCTGCTCAATAATTGTAATAATTGCCGCGGAACAAATGTTTGCATGATATACAGATATTTGTTCCGTGTCTGGGTGTTTTTCTATATATTATAAGTATGTATTTACAAAAAAAAGTTTATAAGTATTCTATCAGTTATCTGATTCCCATCGTGCAAGATCTGCTTAGTTTGGGGCTAGATAGCGCTGTGTGAAATGTCTAGCAATATTTATTTATTTATAATTATGCTCGCTCACCACCCAGAACTAGACATTTTTATAGAGTTTTTTTTAATACTTCCTGGATATACTATAACAAGCATGTGTTCCATTCAACTACTCTTAAATTCGCGCGAGTAAATTCAATCGAACTGTACTTGATAACCTTAACTGTATGCATTGGAACGCATTGAGTTTTCTAGTCTGAAAGTTGCACGGTAAAATTTTAACTAAAGAAATTGAATTGGTTGAGTTTGGAATTGGTGGCCCTGAGGGCTTAGCCAAGTTACAGTCGATTAGCGATGACGCTAGTCGATACGTCCGAGAATGTATGGGATTTGACACATGCTATAGAAATACTACGTCATTCAGCGACAACAAATGTATGTAGAAATCGAATAGATTCGTGGCGAATGTAATTTGGCTACGGGCCCTGTAAAGAAAAAAAATGTGGCACTCCGGGAGTGCCGACAGAAGTGAAAACTTGAATAAAAGCAGATTAAACTACAGATACTTATATACAGAGGTGTCAGTAACAGTCAGTGTCAGTAGTCAGTAGCAGGTGTCGGTAACAGTGTCGCCAGTTCAATGGGTTTTTCCCATTTCAAAAAATGCTCAACCCGCCTAAAGAAGTTTTCACTTCAAAAACTATATTATATAGGTAACTCACTTGGCTGAACTGTGCCTTTGTGGTGTTTATCTATTACAAAATGCAACCTGAATCAAGCTAGAAATCTGCAAATATAATAAGTTTGTACTGGTACCTATGCTACAAGAGGGGTATGACTGGAAAAGGTGTGTATGCATATTTTGAGCTATGTTTTAGCTGAGAAGATAAACATTTACGATTTAGTATGGATCCTAAAGTAAGCTAGAAGATTATGCATTAAGTTTGTCTATGTATTAGTTTAACAGTGCAATAACTAGTGGTTCTTAGAGAAATCCGTCTATATATAACGTTTCAGCAAACTTTCCCCCTCCACTTACCTCTTTTTGAATGTTTTTCACAACATCTTGTGTAGAATGAAGTCTTTAGTAGGTTTCTCAAATATTATTGAAATACGTCGATAAATAACGTTACAGCATTATTTATCCTTTTCCACCCTTCCCCCCCCCCCCCAATCAAAAATCGCGATCTGCTAAAAAAATTCAATAAATCAAGGTACTTGTGTACTAATGATCGTCAAAATAGGTTGAAAAATGTGACCTGTAGGCGAGAACAGACAGACAGACAGCCGGACAAAAGTATTTTTGGTCAATCTTGAAACTGAGACGCTTCGCTCGCTCGATCAATTATTCTTTTAATTATTGACTAGTTGAACTGCCTTTTGGCTTTTTTAAGGCTAACTGGATTTTTAAATTAAATATAGCTTTTAAATTGATACAATATTCCCATTGAAAAAAGGACTTTCAGTGTTTCCAGAATTTTCTAATTTTCTGGGCAATTTTTAAAAAAATTATTTTATATTACATTACCCTGTATAAAACAAACATAAAAAACAACCAAATCGGATAAGACGTTCTCAAGTGATGATCTTTCATATATGGGGCAATCGATTTTTTATGTACATATAGGTATTACGTGTTTTGTCATGTACGACAATAAATGAAAACACAGGTAGGGCTAATGGCTAGTTTTGTTGTTAAATAGGTTTTTTGATTTGAAAAGGCGCAAAGGCGCCGTCGATTTACGTTAAAAAATGTTTATTGGAACTGTATCGATTACTGGATAAATATTCAAGCCACCGGTATATAACCACTTCTATAATCAGTTAATACGATTCCAGATGTGTGTTTTAAACTAATATCGTACATAACAAAAGTGTTTGTATAGATCAGCTGAACTTATCGCGCTCACAGAACTAGAAACATTTTTTTTTATAGATATGGACGTAACCTTTATAATAAAAGTTTTCAAAATCAAATTCATTAAATTGGTTCAAAACGTAGTTGACTTAGCAAGCCCAAAAATAATAAGCACTTATATAATTATACCTACTTAAACGGGTTTTATCTTTTTCAGTATTATAAATGAGAAAGTTTGGATGTTTGTTATTTATTTGTTTGTTTGTTACTCATCACGTCGTAACGGCAGAACCGATTTCGATGAAATTTATTATGGACGTAGATTATAACCTGGATTACCACATAAGCTATTTTTTATCCCATAAATCAGGTCCCATGATAAAAATGGGGTGTCAAGTCAAGTAGCAACAGCGAGTTCAGCTTTATGTCTAGGTTACCTACACATTTAGTAGCGTAATGCGTACGAAGTCAGGGGCAACAGCTAGTAGAGAATATTTTAGCTAAAATTCGTATTTTTTTACATACCTGGTACACTATGTGCTTTACAAAGGTCATCTAATAACCACTGGTGTGCTTTATTTTACCAAATATGCAAGAATTTACAGAATTCTCATATTAGATTTGAACAAAGTCTCCGCGTGTTTTGATATATCAAGGTTTTAATTTTGAGGTTTCTGAAGGTAGGGATTTTAGAAAATGCTGAGATATACATAAAGATAAGTTTGTTCAATACTTTAGCACAGAAAATACATCTAAAACAAACAGAGGAAATATAAAATGCAATAGAGATAGCAAAGAACATAAGTAACTTTTTAACAAAAATATAACCAACTTAACCAAACTACTGAACTGATTGTGAGGAAATTTCTATGGAACTTATCTACAAGTATACGTTTCAAATAAAAAAAAACTATTACCTAAATCGGTTTATAAATGACGGAGTTCTGAGGTAACAAATCTATAACCGAATTGCGTTCCTATAAAATTTGAGGGTTTTAGGGATCCCATCATCAGATCCTGACTTCGTGCCAATGGGACCACCTAAGAAGGGACCCCTTTAAAACAAAAAAATAATTTCTCGAATCGGTCAAGGCGTTTTTGAGTTAGCGGCTAGATACATAAAAATAAGATACCGATGAATTGAGAACCTCCTTTTTATGAAGTCGGTTCAAAATAAACTATAACACAAGAGAACTAAATGCAAAGGTTACCAGTCAATATCGAAATGGAAAGGACATTAAATTATGATTTTCGTGTAATGTAATATGTATTCATTTTCAGCCTGTTTTATCCCACTGCTGGGTACAGGCATCTCTTCAATATAGCCACTCTCTAGACCCACTACTTTAAAATTGTAAACTTTTACTAGTCATTTTATCAAAGTCAACAAACCAACTCATTAAAATTAAAGAGTTCTAAAAAAAATCTTTTTTAAGATTGAAACATATTTTATCTCCGTAACCTGTTACATTTTTGAGCACTCTCTCAGGATTTAAGGTGTAGAAATATACTTTATTATATGTATATGTAAAAATAAGTTGCGTTCGCGACGGACGCGCCCCCCGAGTGCCGTAAATACCGAGGGTAAAAATGAAGTCAGTTTTCACTCTATTTCGTACAGTCAGGTATAAAAATGACGAGGTAAAGTCCGTCTTCGCTAAGTCTGCATAATCCATAATCATCATAATCAACAACGATGCATACCCCTTATTTTTAATTCTTGACCTTTCTATTTTAAAACCTTTTTTGAAAATAAATACACATTCATTCATTCATTTGAATAAATGATTATTTGACTATCATCATAACTGACGTAAGACGTCCACTGCCTAGGCCTTCTCCATAAATTCCCAAACGGCTAAACTCCACCTAAGAATAGTCCAATTTTTAATACACCTGACAATTTATAATTCCTGTGTATTTTCGCTATAGAAGCGCTGATTAGTTGACTACATTTACTTGAATAATGTTTTTTACTCGAAGATAAGAGATCATTTGACTTAATAAATACACAATAATAATGTATTGTTTTTATGATTATAATTAAATAAATATTTTATATGATCTCTTATTTGTGTTGATTTTTGGGATGTATAAAATAAGAAAATATAAATTCCTACCACTATGCAGACTTAGCGCAGCCAGACAATATCCAAGTGCGCTGTGAAATATTAATTTTATTACACTGAGGTATCCCTTGTGATGTAAAATAAACGAGCTTGAGTTAAAAGTTTGTTTAGTGTATGGACGTTCAAATGGTCAACGACCTCTCACACCCACTGGTGTAATTTAACAGAAACTTTTACCACATAGATAAGGTAGATGGTCCATTGCGTAACAAAATATGTACCTACGTATCTTCAATACGAGTATATGTATACATTTGACATTAATAATATGACTTGTTTTAAAACATTCGTTATTTTTAATAACTTAAATATTTTATTCTATTTACTCCTTTTGTTATTTTTTAATATATTTTTTTTATCTAGCCTATGCTGTCCCACTGCTGGGCATGGACCTCCCCCTCATCTCTCCACTTATCTCGGTCCTGTACCAAATCCCGCAGGTCCCTATAAAAAGCGTCCAAATCATCGCGCCAACGCTTCTTAGGCCTTCCACGGTGTCGCTTTCCATCCACAAGGATCCATCCAGTTAAGACCTTAGCCCACCTATCTACTTGCATGCGGGGACCCGCTTAATCTCACTTTGACTTGGCAGCCTTGATACCGCCGTCAGCGATGCCGGACTTTGAGCGCAGCGAGTTGTTCCGAATCCTGTCTATTCTCTTGACTAAAATGCTGCGCTCCATCGCTCTTTGGCAAATCCCGAGCCTGGACTTGAAATAATGTAATTTGTAATGTAATATTATTTGTAATAATTTATTTTATCATAACGATAGCCGAATACTAAAAACATGGCATGTAAATAATCTTACCAATAAAGTACTTTTGACTTATGACTTCGATCGAAATTGATTGGTATTTAGTGCCACTTTAGTATTTAGTAACAATAGTTTATTAAAATACTTTTTATTTTTAATTAAACTTTAAACTTACGACTTAGATTCTTCTCACCGCCAAGATACTAGGAGACAAAGTACTTTATACTTTATTGACTTTCTTATTATTAACTTTATTAACTAGTACCTACCTTAAATAATACAAACGCAATAATAAAACAATACAAACAATTAACAAAAGGAGTAGTCACTTATCACCAATTAGAAGTTAATAATAAAATATTACAGTAAATTTATAACGTTGTACTAATGTGAGCAAATGAAAAGGCTCAGCCACGCTGCTTTTCAGCTTCGGTTAGTCTTCTGACGTCACAACAGAAATAAAAACAATTAAAAAAAATTACTGGACATTTCACACATTGTTAATTAGTCCTAAACTACGCAAAGCTTGTACTATGGGAACCAGATAACTGATAGAACACATATATACTTTTTTTGTAAATACATACTTATAATTATAGAAAAACGCCCACTCATCATGCAAATAAATGTTTGGTGTTTGTTCCGCGGCAAGAATCGAACCCGCTTCCTCTTGCATCTGAGCCTAACTTATCGCCTAACTTAATTATGAATTTTGAAAGCGGTGCCGCAGTGGTAAGTCACTGGATAATCTGTAAGGATGACATGCAAATGTAGAGAACTGTACCCAGGGTGGATTCAGGCAGATTAGATAGATCTATAAAAAATATTATTTCAAGAAAGGGTAATGTATAAAAACAGAAGGACCGTCATTATACAAATTCTTAATTTTATCGTTTATTTAATTTTATCTTTTCACTTACCACTTACAGGTTAAAAGCGATTTCACCTGAAATGACCCACCGGAGGTTCACTCACGAAAAAATAACATAAAGGGATTTTCTTTTTTCTATTAGGTCCTTCTCGTATGATCAAATATGAAAATATGTTATACCTCGGCAAATAAAGACAATAAGGTAAATATTGGAAAGAAGTAACAAGACCCAAGAAACAACAGAATAATAAAACCTATATGTCAGGAATACTTATGTTTAGAGGGTTAGGTAAAAAACACAGAATTCCTTGTAAAATTTTACATGTTCAATACGCTCATGTGTTGGGCAGCGTTGCGTTAGTGAACACCAGTACGTTCCTTGAGAGATTTGTAAGAGGTGGCCATCAGCGATGGTTTGAGTGAGTCGTCGAAGACTACTCCACACTCCCCTACCATACACTCTTCATGCGTTCCTCCCCGACTACAAAAAAGTGTTTGACAAGTCTACTCAATTGAAGACAAACCTGTCTCAAACACTAAAACGTATATGACTTAATAATGTCGATTTGCTTCTAAAATAAGCAGTGGTTCGCCCCGAACTGAGATCTCGCGAGTTTACAATAAAAACAAAAAAATATTATTCGTAATCTCTGACTATCAAAACAGTGCCACGAAATTAATGTCCAACAATCTTGACCTACAGTTTCATTCAAATTACAGGTAACGGGAGTTTATGTTATTTGGTTATACTTTTTTGAAGTAGAAATTGCAGTTATTCTGGATTTCAGAATTTTGCCTATATTTGTGTCACTAAAGCTACACGCATACCAAATTTCAACAATGTGGGGTCACTGGCGTACCCTGTGAATTTTGTCAAAGTTCAGTTTATACTATGACTAATAACTTAAAAACTACAAAGTTTAAACTAAAAATAAAAACGGCGTCGAAATGTATTAACCAAGACCTTTTATTAAACGTGCCATTTGACCGGATAGTCTGTTTTTGGTTTTTTTACCCCTCATGAAGCCCAATATCTCAACCAACCCCCAACATTTTTAGCTCATTGAGTCACACCAAAATTGTGCCATCACTACGAGTACTAAACTACCTATGTACTAAATTTCACGATAATCGCATAAAAGCTTCGAAAGTTATTCTCGGACAAACATATGTACATACATACAATGCCGATTTGCCCAAGTTGATTTGGAGATTTCGCTTCGCTCGATCAATCAACTTGCTTTACGCTATACATATGTATATTGATGATCCTCAATAGAGGATGAATTAAATGAATAACACAGTCAACATATTACATAAAAATAATCAATGCTTATCGCAAATTTCGGTATATTTTTTCGTTTCGTACATATTAATAGACATTGGAACAAAGCCACAATATGATACTACTCCAATGAAAGAACCCTCAAGAACAATGGGCATACAAGTTTCTGATGGTTAAGATACGTAGTCGGGAAACATAAAATTCTGTAGCATTGCCTGGAGCCAACAATGCTGGAGATAAAATCGAAATCTTTTTCATTGCAACCAACCTTGCACGTTGGACTGAGCTCAGTTAAGTTGTCGCGTGAATAGTATTGTGACGAGCATTTGATTAATTTTCCGTAGCAGTATTATTATAAAGACGGGATTTACCACGTACCGTTTTATCGGTGTTCCGACCGATTTATTATTTATAATAATATCTGATATCCCGTATTTATAATAATGTTTGAAATATTCATAATTACACAGTATTCATAATTATTTTGCGCTGTAGACAGTCAGTCAGCTGCTAGATGTAGTTGCTGTTGATGATTTATCGGCTTACTTGATATATAAACGTATTACAATGTGATCAATCAAAACACGAGAAGATTTTCGTCACACCCTTTTTGCTATTCTAATCACATGTCATATTTTCCTATATAAATGTGACCCTTCTACGCATCAAAAAACTTTCGATCAAGATCGGTCACTGTGAAAATCTATGGGAAATGCCATAGATTGATGTGATGATGCAGTTAACTTCAGGATTAAGTAAATAGGTATTGTTCATGTCTTCGCGTTTGTTTTGATACAATGAATGAATCCGGCACAAATTAGTGTGATGCGGATGATTGCATAATTAACATTTGCAGAACTATTCTCGATATTTGTTATTTGATATGAATATTACATTACTCAGTAAGTGTATTTATGAAATCGCTGTCGATTATGTTTAGTTCCAACCGATTATTTCCATGAATTGGTTCGGATATTTACTGAGTCAAATTGTGTTGTTAGCTGAATTTTATAGGCTTTATTTAACTGTGGTTTGCTATTTAAAAAATCAATAATTAATAGTGAAATTTCAATAAGTAGTGGGATGCAACTTGTTAAGAATAAATACTCACAAAGAAATACACTATACTTAGAAAACTTTCATGATTGATTTCAATCATTATTATAAATACGGGATTTCAGTGAGAAGTGAGACGTTATTCGGAGAGGATAGCACACAGCCTGATGAAGGTTCACAAATTGAACCGAAACATTGTCGGTTGAAACACCGATAAGCCGGTACGTGATAAATCCCGTATTTATTATAAATAAATACACATTCAGGCCCAAAAAGTCGGCTCTGCAAATTGTTTAGAATTTGAGACACATCTATTTTCTTTATGCACTGGCCATGTCCGATTTAGAGACAAAAATTTATAAAATTTGACGCCCAAAAAAAACTAATGCAGTGGTTGTATTAAAAAGTTTTTAGAAAATTCTAAAACAAATAAGTTAGACCAAAAATATGGTACAAAAACCGCAAGGCACAGTTTTCTGTATTTTTTGGATTAGCTAGTAGTCTTATTGTTATGAAAATATAAACATTCATACCCTAGGGGCCGTGGTCTTACAGACAACATTATTAAAATAAAATAAGCAGCAGGCGGGCCAAGAAAAATTGCGCACCGACTGCTTTAGCTCCACAACGCTCCGCGGCAGCTAACATACTACGGAAATAGAATTAAAGCTATCATAGTAAATTCCACAGACACGGGTAAGGAATGGCTGAGAAACCGGTAGAGTTTGTGCACACTTTGGACTCTATTTTGATAAATAGCTTTGAAATGTAAACTTGAAATATAAATACTCACATGTACCTAATTATAATCCATAAGTTTTACGACCTCCGTGGTACAGTGGGCGAATAGCCGGCTGAGACGCAGGAGGTAGCGGGTTCGATTCCCACCGCGGAACAAAATGTTTGCATGATTTACAGATATTTGTTCCGGGTCTGGTTGTTTCTCTATATATTATAAGTATTTATGTACAAAAAAAATGTATATAAGAATTCTATCAGTTATATGGTTCCTATAGTACAAGCTCTGCTTAATTTGGGGCTAAATAGCACTGTGTGAAATGTCCAGTAATATTTATTTATTTTTTATTCTGATAAATAGCATTGAAATGTAAACTTGACATATAAATACTCACATGTTATGTTTGACCTAAACCAACATTTGTTGCATGCTATTTAGATTTCACAGTTCAAGAATTACCTAAGCATATTACTTAAACGGATTAAACAGGCGTATACCGAAACATTTAGTGCTAAACCAACCACCGACAAATAACTAGCGAATGTAAGCTTACATAAGTGTAGGACACACTGGCGTTAACCTCGCTGATATATGTCCTGGTACTGCAGTGGATACGGAGGGAATTTCAGGTACATGCTCTTTTGTTTTGTGCTGTAATCTACGTTATATCTGGTGATTTAATAGGCAGTTCAACTGGTCTTTCTGTGTGGGAACTTCCAGAAGATGATATTATTTTCGTGGTTTTGTGACGAGTGCCAATTTAATATTTTGATCCTTTGAGAGTTAAACGAAATGTTATTGATTTTACTTGTACGTTCTAGGTAACGCAGTTAGATGAGAGTAAATCCTATGATATCTGTTTATTTATTGGCTAACTTAGATAAAATCGCTCAAAATACAATTAGAATAATTTTATAGAAGGATTTCATGAAAAATCCATGATAGTAAACTTATTCTTCATTCAATTTTTACTGTAATTCATGTATACTCAACGTAAAAATTTTGAAAGTGTCTTTGAGTGTTTTGTCTATATATAATATATTATGGCTTGACTCTTGAATATAAAACAGTTTTTTTTTAATTGGTTAGAACTTCGTTTGACCACAATCTCACCTGATGGTAAGAGATGATGTGGTCTAAGATGAAGCACGAAGATCTAGAAGAAACCTATTTACTCTTACCTTAAAGAGGCCCGGATTGTATTCTTTAGGAAAAACAGACGACGGTAAAGTGTTCCATACCTTAGCTGTACGCATCAAGAACGTAGAACCAAAACGGTGTATGCGAATGGGTGGTATATTGACTAGGTACGGATGCTACTAAACCATGCGCCTGCTTGTCCTTTGATGGAAGGGAGATGGCGGGATCAGATCGTATAGTTCCTTGGCACATTCCCCAAAATGTATTTTGTAAAAGATCGATAGGCTTGCAACTTTACGGCGGTGTTCGAGACTTTGGGTCTTAGTCTCCGCCATATATTGCTCACCTATAAGCCTAAAAGCCCTACGTTCTAACTAACGAGTCTAAGGTAGCGAGCTGGTATTTGGCCGAACCATCCCAAAGGTGGCAGCAGTACTCCATACCAGACCGGACTTGAGCTTTGTAAAGACTAAGAAGCTGTCCTGGTGTGAAGTATCTCCTGACCTTGTTGAGGATGCCCAGCTTCTTGGCTGTTTTAGCCTTAGACTTGATGTATGAGCTAAAGTTGACAGTAGGCGTGAGCGAGACCCCTAGGAGCTCGAGGTGATCTTTTACAGATAACGGTACATTATTTACGTAATTGACAGCTACACTAGTCTTTAATGATGATGAATGATGGTTCTTGCGACCACTATGTCTGCTTATAACCTAATACCTACCTACCCTCATATATATAACTCGTGTTGATTTCAAATGTATATATTTTTTGTGAAAATAGAAAACTTTTTACTTTTACTATTTTACGAATTATCTTTTTTTCTGGGTAACTCAGTTATTGATCAACATTCAATTTTATTCAAAGACCCACATAAACATAATTCAAGGAAACGTTCTTTAAATATTAATGAAACGTTTAGAATGATTGAAGGTGTAATTTCCTACGACAATACTCGCGTCAGTCAACTATTGATTTTGATTCATCGCATGAATAGCGTTTTATTTATTGGCTACCCGGATTTTTGAACATAAAATACATTTTTGCAGAGATTTTACAAATTTTACTAGTATGCATAGAATTCAATTTTGTTTATCAACTCAACTAGAAAAAGTCAACAGTACATTGGTTAGTTTGGTGGGTTCCAAACGAGTTACAACTCGTTTGGAATTATTGGGTTATAAATATTGACGGAATGGTTGCCTAGGGAGAGCAGACGCAGTGCTGCACACCACCTTCTATCACTGATCAGAATCACTGATAAGACCTGGATACGATCTGCCCAAGACAGAATTACAGGGCATAAAATGAAGAAGGCACCCAGCTGCGGGTGAATAAAAGCTGAGACTGTTGTTGAATAATATTTTTTTTCTTTCTCTATTGTCTCCTATTGCTGGGCAACGTTTTCCTTTGACATTTCAAGCTCTACTCCTACTCCGCTCGCATAGGCGGCCATTGCGGTTCAAAAGCATCCAAATCGTCAAGATGTAGACCAGACCTACCGCGGCATCTCTATCCGTTTTTAGGTGTCCAAAGGGTAACAATGTTTGCTCAAGGTTTTGGGTGCATTCAAGTCACATGACCAAACCAAGATATGATCACTAATTACTTAAAAAAAAAACTAAAACTTACATAAATTTTATTCAATAACAACATATTAGCTTATTAGTTTTGGGGATAAGATCGCCCATTTATTTATTGTATATTTCCTTTGATTCAGTATTTTGATCAATAAAAAGTATATAAATCAATCACGTAGCAAACAAAACTGAGGAGTTATCTAAAGGGTAAAGACCTTAGCAAACGATATACTGGTAGCTCAACTGGTACAGTTAACATTCAAACGGAAGTATTTCCAAAACACAAGCTGCTTTCCCAGCTGTCATTAAAATGAAAGTAATATTTATCAGTCAGATTAAACCCTCAATTATTAAGTCCTCCAAGTAATTTCAGGTTATTAATAATGAACCTTTGATGAGTCTTTACAACCTTATTGAACTATAATTGAATTTTGATTAATTGAGATAGGCTACCGGAATTTGTGCCCACCATAACAAAGCTAGGATAACACTGCAATGAAATGTAAATCGAGTACAATCCTTTGTTAATGATAATGAGAAAGAAAACGGCTTTGTCCAGAATAGGAACCAAGGATATGGCACTTCGAAATATAAGTTCGTGTGTACGCTACCTTCTGATATTCGTTGTTCGCGGAAGCGTTCAGCTTTGCGAACGGATTCAGATGAAGAAAAAATTAACATCTTAATTTTTTTAAGAATGGCTCTGCGACCCGTTGCAAAATTCTGGTTAGATTTATTAGCTGTTTTATAGATAGCCTAGATTTAAGCTATTGTATCGGTTGAAAGACTAGATGTTACTCGTCTAACTAGCTAGTTGTCCAAAATATCTCTACTTATATCGGCCCGTAGACAAAATCACGAAAGCACGTTGAAGTGAGTTCAATGATGGTAACCTTTGGTCTACCGGTAAAGACTCATATCGATTCCATGATAGACGAAATTATAATAATACTGGTAAAGAACGAAGTACTATTATCTCTTCTACGCCGGAACTAACTCGCCAGTTGTAGCTGGTCTTTATACGAGGACAGAAACCGTTTAAATCAAAGAGTCTCATGTGACTACTTCAGAGGTCTGATACAAATGGTCGGCGTCGCTAGCCCTCCAAACGGTTGTTACTGGTACAATTAAACTAAATTATATAGCGGTGACTTTCGAAATTCAGGGTTCGGATATATGTGTAGTATCGATAAAACGAGTTATTCTACCAAAACGGCTTTGCGCAGCTTAATGAGAACGAGCTGCGAAAACCCTGCCAGCAGTCACTAGGTAATTTGAGTATCAATTATTTTCCATTACTTACCGTAATTAAGCTGTTGTGGTATTAAAATACACTGCACGGTTTTGGCGTGATCATTTCAAGCTTATAACTCTATTGCTTAAGTATATCTACTACGCTGCGCAATTTCCAGCACAGGACAACATTCGTATAGGGATGAATACCCATAATATAGTCCCCTAAATATTCCATACATAGTCCTGACACCAGGATTTCCTGTATCATAGGTACCTATGAGTACCTTGGTATTAGTAGTAGAATTACATGGTAAAGTACTACCATACCTATTTCTGCCGCCAAGCAGCATTACTATGTTTCGTTGATGCGCCGATGAAACTACACTACTTTACAAGCAAACGAATCATCGTAAGGCACATGTCTAAGGTGCGTGAACTACGAGACAATGCTTTTTTATAGGTCATGGTCCAAATCACGATGCACCAAATAATAATAATGCTGGACATTTCACACAACGCTATCTAGCCCCAAACTAAGCAAAGCTTGTACCATGGATCTCAGATTACTGTTTATACTTATAATATGTAGAGATTCATCCACACCCAGAACAAATATGTCGAACATATATTTTATTTCAAATGTAGATCATGCAAACATTTGAATTGAACAGATATACAAAAAACTTAAAAATAATAAATTTGTGAAAGATCGTAACACTTTTCATTATTATTTTTATGACATCGTCGGGAAAGCTTATTCATTCACTGGCGAATGAGCTGGCGGTAAGTAGGTCGAACCGACAGGCGTTAATATCGTTAATAATGTGAGTCCGACCATTTTGATCTTAACTAGATTTAGAAGTTGAGGTGTCAATAGAATCGTGAAGGAATGTATAAAAAGAAGTCAAAAATAAAAATTGTATATTCCTTTTTATTATACATTTCCAAATTTCAAGTCTATAGCTATGATAGGTGGAAGCACGGACAGATGGACGAAATCGCATCTTATAGGTTTCGTTTCTATCATTTTGGTCCGGAATCCTAATAAAGATAATTAGCGTTGTTCAGCTAACTCGTGCTTGTATTATTTACAGGGGAGGCTCTAGTAGGATACCGGAGCTAGTGTTCTGTTTATCCAAACTTACTAGGTACTAAACTAAATAACACATGTTTAAGCTAGGACTGGATACAAAAACCTGCAGATTCTATAATGCGGTGGCAGTATCGCTCCTACATCTGTTGTCTGCAGTCTGTGAGAGTTTGGTCCATTCATCTGGGAAAATACTTTCTTAGCCCGGAGAAGCTAACGTTTATCACCCTTATATTCATATTCATTTATTCTCAAACAATAAACTATTGTGTTGGAATTTTTGTCATTCTACAATTAGAAAATATTTTATAAATAAATTAATGTGAAGAATTACGAAATACTAAAGTGATCTTAAGAATATACTACAGTTTTTAACAGCTGTAGGGCTTAATGGTGAACTTTGAACGCCCCCATAAACTAGGGGCGATATAAACACAAGTGACGATCACAAAAGGGCTTGTGGTGTTTTACAATAGTGCCATGGACCTGCGCCGTCACCTTATCATATATAAAAAATGATAACCTACCTAGAAATTAAGAAGGTAAGCTTTAAGCTTCGTTCTTAGCGAGCCTTACAAGGAAAGCAATTCGTCGGGATGGAACCCTATCAACTTAAAACCTGCACTATCCCATTCCAGAGAAAAGGCAACTTTTCGAGTACTCAATCGTACCTACAAATATAAATTGAGGTTTTCGAATGCCGAAGAAACTTAAGTGCAAATGCAATCCCACAATTTCTCGACTTCAGACCGCGTTGAGATTAAACGGGGCGGTTGCGACCCTTTTCAAGGCTTTCATGTTATTATCTATTTTAGTATTCTCTCTATAAATGAACTTTGTGGTATAAATAACTCTTTATTTTAGTAGAAGTTATGCCGCTTTTGTGGATCCACTTGTATAATTAGCTCTATTTTCAAAGCTGGCTCTATTAAACTGAAAGAAAACTCTAATTTAAGCTTTCCTTTGCACATGCAATTTTTTAAAGTGTTTTGGACTGTATTTTATTTGAGAGTTATAGCGCATGTTGCTTTGCCAGTTTGTGTGAAAAACTGTTTGAAAACCTGGTTTACGTTAATATAACTGAGAAAATAAAGCCACCACTTTAACACGAACTATTTTGTTCTTGCCAATAAATAAAGCAAAGCAAAAATTTTGTACACCTTTCATGAAAATTGTTCACACAGGTTTAAAACAAAGGATGCTATTAAACTACATTGTGTAGCTAAAGGGGCATATTGTTAGTGGGCACGGCATATAGCTTGAAGAACTGACGGCCGTTGGGGCAGAAAGAACTAGGGGAGACCACGCACTGAACTTTAATCTTTTTGCAGTCGGTCAAAGTTCTTTTTAGTTTTCGTTTCCCGTGTGTTTTTGTGCCAATTTTTTTTTATTAGTTTTAATTACTTGATTGAAAAGCGAAAACAAAGAATCGCCCTCCACTAGATGGAAAAACGACCTAATAAATGTTGCTGCAGGTTTGGTGCAGGCACAAGGTCGGTGGTTTTGTAAATCTATGGGACTTTGTTCAGCAGTGGACGTCCTAGGGCAGATATGGTAATGATGATTGTGTACTTTAATTTCAATCTATTGGTAGCAAGTTAACGAAGCACAAGCGTTCAGCGCCTCGGAAATGTTGAGCAGTTTTGGCCTAAAGATTAATTAGTTGTAGCATAAACGTCTCGAGTAATCTCGAAATCTTGCATCCGCCACGTATAAATTATTATCTCGCTAATATGTAATGTAAAATTAATTTATCTAATGTGAAATTGCACAGAATTCAGTCGTACGAAACTTCACCTATGCGAAAGTTGTGCTAAGGAAAATACAGAGTTAGAATAATGGAGGAAGAAACCGGCAAGAGTAAGGTGAGTTCTTGACCCTGTAAGTCAAATATTTCGCTTTAGTGGAGGTCTAAAGGTGTTTATAAAATTATTTATAAAAAAAAACACTTAGGCCAGCTTGCACAACGATCCCTAAACGTATTTAGCGAATAAAAATGTTTAAATTTGACATATTTGTATGATTTTGCAACTCCTTAAATCATGTTTAGCCACTAAATATGTTTAGGCATCGTTGCGCAATCGCCCTTAGTGTAGTTCGTAGATCGTTGCTTCATCTAGTTCTGTAATCCCTCTTTATGTATCAACAGTGATTTGAAAAGACTTGTGTGCTCGTTAAAAACAAAACAATTTGAAGAAACATTTCTGTAAATGCAGTTTTTCCTTTTATGTGAAACTATAAACAAAAGTCAAGCAAAGCAAATCTAAAACTATTGTTCATTTAAAAAAAACCTCCAAAAAATACTAAGTACAGTCAAACACATCAGCCTTGTCCGGAAGTTGGATTACACGAAGTGTTATAAATAAAAAAAAACAATTTTTTCGTGGGTCTTTGGAGTTGGTGGGATGAATTTTTGGAGTAATCTCGAATAAGCCTCTAAGTTTTTTACTGATAAAAGTATAATGCTACTTCCAGCTTTTTCCAGTTGATCTATGTTATTCTAAATCCTCTCAATACCTTTCGCCAATTAAATGTGAACCAACTCCTAACAAGTAATTTTCCGCTTTGAACCCACCCTGTCTTTCTGCCGGTTTCAAAATTCAAATGCAAAAATTGTATTGCCCCGTTTATTTTTGGAATTTGAATTCTGTTTCATTTAACTTCAGTTTCGATGGAAATTGCCAGAAAGTTCCATAATATAAATTCATATTATGTTGAATATATCACAAAATATTATTCAAATCTGTATTATTAATATTAGTTTTCTAAAACAACTTATAGTGTATTAGTATTAACAACAAAACTAAACGAAGAGATTAATTTGTATTTCATTAAAGTATAATTACCCTAACTAGTTTAGAATGTTATATTAGGTAAAAACATTTTGAAGGGTTTTTATCGTATCTGCCGTCGAATAAATATTCATTTCAGGTATATCTATTTAGAAAAAAATTGCCGAGACTTGCCGATGAAAATGAAAATGAAAAATATTTTATTTAGCAACAAAAAGCACACCTCATGAATAATAATTTTAAAATATATAATTTTTAAGTGAACTTATTGTTGATGACTTAATAACTAAATGGTTTAGTCGGATATAGATCACCAATCACAATATAAATTGAAAGATGTATTAGATCTTTCGATTTATATTGCAAAAAGGATGGTTATAAGTTTGACGCTTATGTCTCGTCGTTATGTCTTGTCTGTTGCATTGAAGTTCCCAATTGGATAAACCGATTCGGATGCGGTTTCGAAAAAAGCTAATTTAGCTTAGTTCTTAGACATGTCAGTTTTACGTGGTTTTTATGGGTCGGGTGTTTTTAATATATTAGTTTACTTTTGTTATTCAACCTATGTTTTGTTATTCAAAAGCACTGGGTGGGGATAATTACGGGCAATACAAAGCACGCAGGTAATTGATAGGTACATGCTTTTAATTTTAATTTTATATGAATTTTTTATTTAATTTGTTTATTTAATGTTCCTATTCTGATTTATTTAATTTTAATGTGACATTTTACTATTCATCTAATTGACTGTATTATTATTGATTTGTATGTTTTTTGTTTTAATTGTATTTATTTGTGATCGTTGATATTTTATATGGACAGACACTGTCTGAAATAAATGATTATTCTATTCTATTCTATGTATTTTAACCATTTTAACTCTCGACGCAATAACGATTTAGACGCGGTATTTTAAATATAAATCTAGTTTAACTAGATCAGGTTAGTCGATCCGAAGATTATCAGCACTTTTCCTTTTTGGTGAAATGGAAAATAACGGGATTTTATGTTTCAGGGTTTTTTTTTATTTTGTAAAAATAAACTACTGTAAAGTAAGAAAGTAAAATTAAAATAAGAACGTTTGCCTACTAAATAAATGTTTCCTTTTGCTACATGCACACTTTTTGCATATAAATTAAGCATTCACGTGACTATAGTATATATATATATATATATATATATATATATATATATATATATATATATATATATATATATATATACATATACATATATAGGTATAGGCCTCATCATCGTTTTAGACGGCGACCCAAACTTTTAATGTTTTAAAATTGATATGTAACAAAACTAAACTAAATGAAACTAAAATAAAATCTAAACTAAGTAATTGATGAACCTAAATTATAGCACATACGTCAATTTCATGTTGGCATGAAAGCACAGGTTTAGTACGAAAACGAACTTTCTGAGGTGATCCAAATTACAAGTGGAGTGAAACAAGGTTGATTCATGGCGCCCACTCTCTTTGCCATTTACTTCGCAGTCGTCATGAGAGA
The DNA here is from genome assembly GCA_963924445.1 of Philereme transversata. NCBI lineage: Eukaryota > Metazoa > Arthropoda > Insecta > Lepidoptera > Geometridae > Philereme > Philereme transversata. The sequence goes on from OZ004338.1 coordinate 24,422,068, forward strand.
TGCTCTGCACAGTTGTAGTGACCAAATCCAGCTGAATGTTTGACCTGAGAAGGGTATCTTTGGCATATCTAGGTTTTAGGGCGAAATTCAAAGTGCAAAAGCTCTCTCTTTTAGCGATTCTGTACGCTGATGACGTCATGTCCGACAGTATGATACATCTCCAAAGCTATGTTGATGCTATACACCAATCCTGTCACTAACTAGCCTACTAACTAATGCCACTTATTAGAATACGAACCGATGTCACATGCCTTTAAACTTTTGGTTTGAGGACACGCTGGTTTCCTCGCGATGTTTTTTTCCACTGTTTTGAACACGTACATAAATTTGTAGAACAGTAAAATCTATCCACGGCCGGGGGACGAACCCATGACCTACGAATCGGAAGTCGGGTTACATCCCACTGGTTCACCTCTCTCTATTCATGTTTATAATACAAGAAATGCATAAAATATGAAATACACTTGTATTTCACAGAAGGCCAAAGGAGAGCGGCGCCGCAGCTCCGAGCTGGAATCCGCGAGGGACGAAATAAAGAAATTCAAGGAAAACCTCCTTCAATCAGTCGCCACTGGAGAGTGAGTTGTTATTAAAACAAGAAATAAACAATGCAATAAAACGTTGTAAATGTACCTATGAAAATAAACACCTACTTATTCAAAAGTAACTTTTTAATCCAAAATATAACCGACTTCAGAAGAATAGTCACAGGAAAGGAAGCAATTTTGTTTACTTGGAGGACATATTTTTTCAACTGAACCGATTTTTATGAAATTTCTATGGGACCAATCTTCAAATAAAAATAGAATGTTCTAGATCAGTTAAATAATAAATATTAAATAATATTGCTGGACATTTCACACAGCGCTATCTAGCCCAAATTAAGCAGAGCTTGTACTATGGGAACCAGATAACTGATAGAATACTTATATACATTTTTTTTTGTAAATATATACTCATAATGTATAGAGAAACAACCAGACCCGGAACAAATATCTGTAGATCATGCAAACATTTGTTCCGCGGCGGGAATCGAACCCGCTACCTCCTACGTCTCAGCCGGCTATTCGCCCACTGCACCACGGAGGTAGTCAAAAAATGTCAGAGTTCTGAGGTAACAAACATAAAAAAAGAACTCAATTGAAAATGTCCTCCTTTTTTGATGTTTGTTAAAAATAATCTTGAATTTTAATGTGTTTTGAAGTGTGTCTTTAGTTTGCTTCAATCATTGGTTTTTGTACTTTGCAACTTTCGTGGAACCAACGTTTAGGTTCGTTGATTAACAGATTTTTACTGCACTTAGCTGATTTGCTGAGCTTCTGCAATGAAAACGCCGGAACACGGAAACACGGAATTCAAAATTAAATATTTTGTATATGTATATAGTTTCGTGAAAGAATATTTAGAATCTGTTCAGGAGAGTCTGGGATTAAACCCAACAAATTCAAACAACATACTTATTATTTAAATTGTGTATAATGATGTGGAATATTAGAAAAAATAGAAATAGAATATTTATTGTGACCATAAAAGTTACATAGATGAGTTGTGTCCCTGTCCAGAAAGTACGTTTATTGAAAATACTGTATAACTAGTGGTCCGCCCCGAACTGAGATCCCACGAGTCTCTCATAAAAACAAAAAAAATATTATTCGTAATCTTTGAATATCAAAATAGTGCCCCCAAATAAATAACCAACTAACTTAACCTACAGTTTCATTCAAATTACACGTAACGGGTTATGTTATTTGGTTATCCTTTTTTGGGGTACAAATTGCAGTTATTCTGGATTTCAGACCTTTCCCTATAAAGGTGTCACTAAAGCTACACGTATACCAAATTTCAGCACTATGGGGTACCCTGTGAATTACGCACAAGTTCAGTTTTTATAATGGCTAATAACTCAAAAACTGCAGTCTAAACTAAAAATAAAAACGAGGTAGAAATTTACCCGTTAATATTTTTTTGACTTTCATTTGACGTCCCACTTGACCCATTTTCATTTTTTTTACCCACCTTGAACCCCAATATCTCAACAACCCCCTCACATTTTTAGCTCATTTAGTCACACTAGAATTGTGCTATCACTACCTACCTATGTATTAAATTTCACGGTGATGAGATAAACGGTTTGAAAGTTATCCTCGGACAAACATATGTACATACATACAACGCCGATTTGCTCAAGTTGATTTGGAGATCTCGCTTCGCTCGATCAACTGTATCTATAGTTGACATTGTTAATACCCATATCAGATCCCCGTACTCGTATCATACTTTTATTAACTTAAACTTTTCCTGCTACCTACAAAATATATTTTCCACACTACGTAAAGGTTAACTGGAAGAGAATGCTTGCTAGCATTAAGTTCGCCTATGTAAAGATATAATATTTTTTTGAGCTATAAAGAATTAATGATCAAATGAACTTACCCTTACGTGAAGTTTGATCACAATTATGTGAACAGCTTCATTCGAAGCGATTTAAAGGTTTTACATACTGTAGTTGCGTTCCCACGCACTAGCCTTACACGGTTTTCTATTTTTTTTTTTTTTTTTACTATGTGCCGGTATTTTGTTACTGCTCCGGCCATTTTATTCATTTTGTTAAGAGTATATTATTCTAATTCATTCACATTTTTCTTGGGTTTGGGTAAGCTAGCATAGCATTCATATAAGGGAGGGTGTGAGTAAATCGCTTCGAATGAAGCTGTTCACATAATTGTGATCAAACTTCACGTAAGGGTAAGTTCATTTGATCATTAATTATGTTTCACAGCTTCATTCTTTGCGATTTAAAGGTTTTACATACTGTAGGATGTTCAGAGATGGTGTAAAAATGTGAAGGTAAATAAAGGACTAATATTAAATAAAAAACTGTTCATCTAGGACCTAGATAATAACTTTAGGTAATAAAATAAATTTCTGCGATATTAAGCACTATATTTATTGATTATTCAGAATCGCTCTTGCAAATGTATTACAATCATCATGTACTTCTTTACTATAAAATTTTGTGAACACCTGAGAATTTTGAGACCAACCCGCAGTTTTTCTTATTACATCAAGTCAAGACTGACTCTCAATCTGTTAGCTTTAGATAATGTGTAAAATGCTTACGTCAATACCACTGCTGCTTAGTGTAGGTATCTTTTATCCAATGGCTTAGGCGTTGAGCAAAAATCTTTGAGTATGGTCTAAGGTAGCTGATAAATAGGGAATCGTTATTAGGAGAACGTAACAAACTAGTTTTATATAAATAAGTTTTTTTTTTTTTTTTAGACAATTTGCGGTACAAATTTCTGGTCGTTCATTGAAAAAAGGCAGTTTCAATATCGGCTGAACTGAATTAGAACCAGAAGTTTTATTCATATCATCAATTTTAATTATAATCTCTTTGTTTGAACAAACAACAATATTAGTCAATATTATAAGCGCAAAAGTCTGCACGCGATGAGCGGTCACTAGTGCTAACAGAGTGAGAGTCTTTTTTGATAGCATTTCTAATGAAATATTTTCATTTTGCCATTTTTGAGCTAAAACATCAAATACCACAGAGGGATACCCAGTTAAGTTATATTTTGGTACAGAAGGAATTTGAAAAATTCTTTCATGAATCGCTTAATTCTAGAATCATTAACAACATCACTTCCTATTACAATCGATAAAGCAGATTTGTAACTGTTTAGGGTATTATACTTAGCACCCTTAACAAATACTTCTGTTAGAAATTCTAATACAATAGGCACACTAGTAATCAAATGATTATAGTCATGGTTTTTACAGAAAATAACCCATGCTTTTATGCAAACATACTCTCGGGTAAAGAGGAGAGTATTATTTCTACTGTTTGTGAAGGTAAGTATTGTAGAGTCTCGCGGTAACTAACGTTAGCGACTGATGCCAGTTGTGGACTGTCCTGAAAGGTGATTTCAGTAGATTAGGATCAGGGCCAAAATATATAGGTGGAGAACTTAAAAGTCTTATGCATATTGGAAACCAAGGCTGTGATGGCCAGTTTGGTACGACTACAATACCTTCTGCCTTATCAGATACTATTTCGTATATTTTATAAAATTTTTAGGATCAATGAAAATGGTGGAAACGCATAAAACTTCATATTTTCCCAGGCAATTGTGAATGCATCTACAGCCCATGCGTCTGGATTCCTTTTCCACGTGACGTAAACATCACATTTAGAATTTGAACGACTAGCAAATAAATCAATGTCCGGAAAACCTAACTTTTGTTTTATTTGTCTAAATGCGTAATCTCCCAACTCCCATTGTTGATGTACGAAGCAAATATGACAATTCTACGAGCCTCACACCATTGCCAAATAATATCTAGCAATGTTATTTAAATGTGAGTATTGAACCCTTCCCATTCTATTAATACACGAAATTCTATTAATGCAGTAATATTATCTATCCTCAATAAGATTTCACAATCATAATAATCATTCGCGAATATTTTAAGAGCGAAAAAACGCAGCTTTTAATTCTAATTCATTAATGTGCAACCTCTTTTCATTGTCTTTCCAGTAACCATATGACTTTTGTTTAGCACATTAAGCGCCCTAACCTGAGTTAGAGGCGTCTGAAAAGATTTCGATTTTAAATTAATTTAATCTGAAAGGACAATTAACCGAATATATTTTATCAACCCACCACTTTATTCACAAGATCACAAGATAGGCGAACAATTTGTTCATAACTTGAATTTTACAATAGTCATTATTACCTATCATTTATGCCGTTCAAGTAATTTCGTGTAATAATATCCAAGCATACTGTAACGCTGGGCAAGCTGATATTAAAAGATCAATTAAACGAGCAAATACTCTTAATTTACATTTTTTCAATGTCAAAAAGGTAACCAACATATCTTTAATTTTGCTTTTCATGGAATCGGGTAGTGTTAGAATCATTTTATTAGAGTCAAATACAAATCCTAAGAAACGGCATTAGTTTGATGGTGACAAACAGCTTTTATCATTATTTAATAAGAAACCTAAATCTTGCAACAAATTTCGTATAAAATTAACATTGTATTCACATGTTTTGTACGAATTCGATACAAACAATATATCGTCAAGGTAATGTACTGTAATGATTCCACGCGACCTTAATATACTTCATTACAGGTTTTAGAATTTTAATAAATATATAAGGCGCCGTACATAGACTAAAAGGGAGACGAGTGAACTCATATAGATCGTCATATGCAAAACGTAGGTACTTTCGCTGGGTTCTATGTATAGGAAATAAAAAATATGCGTCCTTTAAATCTGTAGCTGCTATATAAGTTTCTAGTAATTCGTTTGGAAGCGATGCGATAATCTTCCTTTTTAAAATGGGTTGTTTTTACAAATTTATTTAAACATTTTAATTTATGAATAAATATTTTTTCCCTATTAGGTTTCGGACCTAAAAAATATACTAGATAGGAATTCTCCATTCCCATGATTACATTTAGCGATCGCACCGATTCTTAACAGTAAACCAATCGATCTAATAAAATCAGCGTCATCTGTTTGAGATCGAACACGAACGATTGGGTCCTTATTACGTATTGGAGTTGACGTAAACGGTATCGTATAACCTCTCGTCCACGACATAATAGTTGGATCACTGGTGATCTCTGACCACTTATTAGTGAATAACCAAAGACGGCCGGCGTATCGTACCTTATGTTCAGAGCCTACTTGCGGTCTTTCCGCGATGACGGACTCCTGCGTGGCGGCGGCGAGCGGTCTCGGTCCCGGTACTGGTTCGTCTGGCGGCTCCGCGTCCAACGCTGCGCTGCTGGCTGCGACCTGCGACCTGCTCGGCTCGTACTTCCCTGGTGGGGGCTTGCGATAGGGACTCTTGAAGTTTAAATTATTCTATTGCACCTGAATAATTTTATTCTTAATAAACTTACTTTTGTCAAACATCGGATGTTTTTGTGTTAATTTGTGTTTAACCCCTCACCAGACTTCCTTATGCTTTGAGCTGATTTTATCTGTTCGCTTAGATTTTCACCAAACAAAAACTGATATCTGTTTGTATTGATAAACGTATCTTTTAACTCTGGTTTAACTGCTGACAATACAAAGTTCCTTATTGTTTACGTATCCTGAAAGTGACTATCACATAACAAGTAACAGGCATCGGTAAGCGGTTTTTTGAAGACCGCTTAAGAAGAACCTTTTCTGGAGGTTCCTTAGATATTATAAGTTCCGTCGCTCGAGAAGTGCCGCTAATGCAGTACCGATTTGTTGCTGTTTTTGAAATAGGTTGGCCTTTGGCGATAAAATCCGTTAATGCGGCTTTTGCCTCCGGGTTGAGGGTAGGAACAAGCAAAAGGTCACAATTAGCAGGTAGGTATTAAATAATTTTCGCAAATTTTATCTCAATCTTCTTTCGATATGCCTTTAGACAAAAGCTCCTCCATCTTGATGCTATTTCTTTGCTAAGCTTCTGCGACGTAGCTGGCTGCGGCGGAGCCTCCTGGATACTCCGGATCGGAGGTTCGTGTGTAGCCACCGTTGACGAAGTTGGCAAAGGCGTATCAGCCCGCTCGTCGCGTTCGTAGCTGTAGCTACATGACGCATCTGAGCCTGATTTTATCGATTAGCGTTTCTGGTAAACAGAAACTGTCGTGACAGAGACAACCCCGGTTTTATTGGTTACTCGCATCACTGATCGATATTATGCATTCATTATCATGACAGAGACGACCCAGGTATGGAAGCTCGCATCACAAGAACGCTTTTTTATACGGAGAATATAAAAGTGACAGCAACGACTCAATTTTTAGAAGTGCGCATCACATTCAACCGTATTTTCTAAACCATATTCCACATTAAAACCACATTTTTTAATAATGTGGGTAGGTACTTACACAATGATTCGTCTGACGAAGAATAAACCAACACGTGGCGATAAGCTGGCTTTGTTAATTTATCTTCCAGCTTCTTGATTCTTTGTTTAAACTCTTCATTTTGATCTTCTCTCTTCCATTTACCACACCTAATCAACTTTCACTTTTTACTTCTTCACTTTTGTTCTTTTCACTTTTAAGATGTGCGAAGGCTTTGACACGGAAACACAGAATGAATAAAATGGCCGGAGCAGTAACAAAATACCGGCACATAGTAAAAAAAAAAAAAAAAATAGAAAACCGTGTAAGGCTAGTGCGTGGGAACGCAACTACAGTATGTAAAACCTTTAAATCGCAAAGAATGAAGCTGTGAAACATAATTTTCAATCAATTAATACTTGACCTCTTAGTGAAATTAGTAACACAAGTAGGTAATTTAGTTGATTTGAAACCTTTTGTGCACTTTCATTAAACGAAATAAAATCAGAGGCTCGATGTAATTGGACCTATTGTAAAAATTGCGATAAAACATCCCAGTCAAATTAATTTTCCTACTAATCAACGTAATTATTCTAAATTCGCCCTTTGAAAATATCTACAAAAGGTTTATTTTGTAAGAAACTTTTAAAAGGCGTTGGAAATTACTCTTCGAGGAAATTATGTAGGTATTCTTATACTTTTTATGAGTTAAAAGTGCGTATGTTTTAGTAAATTACAGACACGTACTCAGTAGACTCAGTACCTACTCAGTACTAAGAGCTATTTTTATATTAAATGTGATGAATGATGTTAAACAATCAGACTACCTATAAAATTTGGAATACATACATAAGACTTGACCAACAATGCAATATAGCAATGCATTGCACCCGCCATCTTGATAAATGCTGATGAAAAGTATCATGTGCTTGTATTATCACCGGCATCCAAAGCAATGCGAACATTACTGCTTCGTGACAGAAATAGGTACGGTTAACTTGAATTGACCTGAAACTTTAAGGAAAAAACAATGGATAAAACTCCTGAACAAATGAGGAAACGACAAATGCTACGGCACATCGCATGTTCCGAAGCGCCGAAAGTATTCAAATAACACTGATTACTTTTATTCCAGCTCCGTAATAGCGGAAAGGGAGGAAATGGCAATCCCGCAGCCGTCTCGGTCCCGTTCCGCATCCCGGGCGAGGGAAGCTCTATGCCTCCCGCCTAATGTCCTAGCTGAGTTGGACGAGAATAAGGTGTTTGAGCTGAAAGAGGTTTGTTGAAGTCACAAAACACGGAACAATTTACAAGCCCTGTTATTTCGCAGGCACACTGCTGCATACGATTTGTCTACGACACACCGTCTTTTGAGTTTTGTTTGTGAACTGCTTTTATATCAATATTTTTTATCGTATTGCATATTATAAGTTAGGTAAGAAAAAAGTGAATATTCAAATGACTGTAGATAGAGAGGTATGGAACATAAAGTCATCCCTACATAATATGGGAAGAGGGAGGAAGATGTTGATGATGATACCAAAGGCAGTTGGTTTTAATGTATTTACAACTTACCTACTTGTGTTTTTCTAGGCCTTCTTACTGTTTGATATGGATGGCGATGGGTGTATCGACTATAGTGATCTCAAGGCAACGCTCATTAGTCTTGGAGATAAAACTGATGAAACTGTCATTCGGAATATGCTTGCAGAGGTATGACACTGATTTACTACTATGTTTGGTGACCCAATATAAATTCATGCTGACTTTGTAGTCTTTTACAAAGTGAGCATGATTTTACATTGGGTCATTGGCCTAACTAAGGATTTTGTCTAACGATTCTTTGATCTTGCGAAGTAAGGCGTTGCGCAAGCGTAGATACTTTTTGTTACTGACACAGGACACCATCACAGGAAAGTGGATTAGTTAAGCGGTCGAATATTTCGACCGTCGGGATAACAAATAAAAAAGGTACATAGGCGATAAATACCCGTTTTAATCAGTAGTTATGTACAGTGATTGAGAAAGTTTGAAAAATACAATTGTGTGCTTTAGTGACAGTAACAGCAACCAACAGTCGCTGGTGGCTACTTCTGGACACTGGTGCAATTTGGTGCCGTTTTCCATTACTTTATTACAAAGCTCAAGTCCGGTCTGGTATGGATTACTGCTGTCACCTTTGGGATGGTTCGGCCAAATACCAGCTCGCTACCTTAGACTCGATAGAACGTAGGGCTTTTAAGCTTATAGGTGAGCAATATATGGCGAAGACTAAGACCCAAAGTCTCGAACACCGCCGCAAAGTTGCAAGCCTATCGATCTTTTACAGAATACATTTTGGGGAATGTGCCATGGAACTATACAATCTGATCCCGCCATCCCCTTCCATCAAAGGACAAGCAGGCGCACGGCTCAGTACCATCCGTACCTAGTCGATCTACCACCCATTCGCACACACCGTTTTGGTTCTACGTTCTTGATGCGTACAGCTAAGGTATGGAACACTTTGCCGTCGTCTGTTTTTCCTAAAGAATACAATCCGGGCCTCTTTAAGGTAAGAGTAAATAGGTTTCTTCTAGATCTTCGTGCTTCATCTTAGACCACATCATCACTTACCATCAGGTGAGATTGTAGTCAAACGAAGTTCTATCCAATTAAAAAAAAAAAAAAAAACTTTAACGATGGATGAAGAAACATTAATGCTTGTTTTGGTTATAAGTTGATGCAGACGTCGTCGCCGTTCGAATGTGAGCAACTCATACAATTATATGGACATGTATTCTGGCATATGACCATGTTGATTTCACGAAATATCTAGTTAATTTATTTCCAAAGGACTGAGTTTAGATATAACTTCAAAAGAATCATTCCAATTTTATTTCAGTCGGTTTAGTAAACAATAGCAATAGATAAATTTGCGAGTTTTGTTAGAAACCAAGGCAATAAATAACACAATTTCGGAAAAGCCTTTCGGTAATAAAACAATTTTGCACAAAAACAAACCAACAAAATGTATTTACTAAATTTTAGTGTCTCAAAACGGAAACTTTGCTTTTCTTTTAATCTCGATAAGTATTGTTTACCGAAGTTTTATGAAACCAGAACAAAGTCCTTTCAAAGGTCGTGTCATTTTATCGAAAAGGTTGCTAAGATTGTATTTTGTCTGAGGATTCTTCAAAAACATTTTGATGTTTTAATCTCTTTGCAAGAAGTTAGCAACAAAGAAATCATAATTGTATTAAAATATTACTTTTTTAGGCCAACTAGTCGCGTACAAAAACTTTTTGTAGAGCAAACTAACAAGTTGGTACTTGACGACCTCTAAAGCACGGTAGACGAGTAGCTAAAGCAATTTCAGTCATGTAATCAAAAGTTTGGAACAAATGTTTGCATGTTCTGCAAATATTTGTTAAAATATTTATTACGGCTTGCACCCAATGGTGGGTGGCCGTCCCATGCTGCACTGTCCAATGCGTGACTCTACTCGAGAAACTTTCTGCCCCAACGGCCGTCAGTTCTTGGAGCTATGTGCCCCACCCCCTGACATTTCAGCTTGCTTGTCTTCTGGGCTATGTCAGTGACCTTTTAAAATCATTCACAACTATATAATAATATCTATTAGCACGAACTGTATATTCATTTATTGTCGAAAATGTCTCCACTGTGCTAATTTAATTTAAAATCAAGTTAACTTTTAAAAACCATTTAAACCCCTTCAAATCCCGTAAAAAATAAAAAATATATTTGACAGCTGGGATCCCTACAAGAAAAAGTATAGCCTTCGGACCGACTGGGGTTCATCAAAAAGAACAACCAGCCTTGTTTCTTGCCTTTCTTTCGTGACTTGGACGCGAAGGAACAGTAAAATTGACGTTTCAACAGTACCTTGTGATTTTAATTAAAAAAAAGATTTTGTTTTTTGTTGTGAGTTTGTTTCAAAAAGATTTATAAAAAAAAAACGCGTCCGAATCAGTTCATCCTTGTGGGAACTACGATGACACAGACAGACAGACATAAGCGTCAGACATAACATCCCTCTTTTTGCGTTGGGGGTTAAAAATGTAAATTCGATTCGTCATAAGCAAAGTAACCAGAACAATAATTGAATCAAAAGTATGTTTTAGGCACCGAACCCGCTAGACTTTGATGGCTTCGTCAACCTCCTCGGTTATAAGACCCTTGAACTGGATTCTGAAGAGACCTTGGTGGCCGCCCTATCCCGCTGGGATAAGGATAATACGGGATACATTTCGGAAGAAAGGTAACAATAATATTTCCAATATGATTCATTTATTTTATGAAAATCTACATAAACAGTTGCTGTCAATTTTTTTATTGGCAGAAATTTAAAATCTTTTCGAATGTAACATGTTACTTTTTAGCAAAAATATAACCAACTTAAGAGAAAAGAAAATTTAAAATAAAACGGAAATGGAACTCTAAAATGAAAAGTTTCATTTTAATTAAAAACAATTAAATTAAAGTTTTATTAACCATCAAACTTTAATTTATTTTTAGAGAGTTATCTAGCAATTTTTTCATCCCCTCCTTACCTCTTTGGAAGAACCTTCAAAATTATTTCACCTCATTGAAACTTAAATCAGCCACCTTTTTATCTATCAATTTTTAGTAAATGGTAATAACTTTTGTCATTTAATTCTGTATTATTTTGACTAGAATGACCGTTGACGTAGAATGAATGTTTTATAATCACTGTTGACATTTATTTATTTAATACTTTATTACACAAAAATACACATTATATGTACATAAATAAATAAATATTAAATAAATATTGCTGGACGTTTCCCTGGACATGCTGAATATTTGGACACAGCGCTATCTAGCCCCAAACTAATGTACTATGGGATTATGTAAAAAAATGTACTATGGGAACCAGATAACTGATAGAATACTTAGGCATATACTTTTTTTTTGTAAATACATACTTATAATATATAGAAAAACAACCAGACCCGGAACAAATATCTGCAGATCATGCAAACATTTGTTCCGCGGCGGGAATCGAACTCACTACCTCCTGCGCCTCAGCCGGCTATTCGACCACTGCGCCACGGAGGTCGTCATGACATGACATGATGTTGTAAAGCATGTACCTATATATATTTTAGTATGTTTTGTTACATTTTGCATGCTGTAAAGTAAACCATGGTTGTACCTGATTAATATCTTCTTATTATCTTTTTTATTACACATAATAAAATATTATGAATTATGAACACGGAAGCCCTCTTGAAAATCACACTAGCGGCCATCCATCCAAATAGTGACTGCGAGGACCATCGCTTGACCTAACTGATCTGTTAAGATTCCACTACACTACACCATGAGCCGTTCTATAAAACTATAAAAAATCTAAGGCTGCCTTGACAATGAAGTGTCGTAGTGGATGTTGCTTTTCAATAGTAACCATTAATTTTAAATATCAAGGCATGCGGCGTACTGTTGTAACTATAAATCAATTAATCTCAGCAGTGCACCCTTGATTATTTAACAGTCACTATTACAAACACAAGCGTATTAACTTGTATCTATCTATTCATTATTGAAGGGGCGGCCGCCGCCTCAACTTTACAGTGAGCGGTCTGCCCATGCAGCGATTAATAGCTTAGAAACTCCTACAATAGGATAACTTGTCTAATCTATACGCGTTCATATTTCAGAAGTTGGACTATACCTAGGCCTTACTAATATTATAGGGAATCCAAAACCTTATCTATCCCAACAGGAGTATGTAAGAAGTCCAAGTAGTAGTAACCAAGGGTAACATAGTTCCTTGTGAAAAGCCCCGCCAGGGCAAGTACTACCACCTATTACCTACTGCCACCAAGCAGCATTACTGTATTTCGTTTGAAGGGTATAGTCACCGGTGAAGTTACAGACATATGAGGCTTTACACCTGTATGCCTCAAGGTTGATTGACGCATGGCAGTGCATCGTAACACGATTCTAAGGTGCGTGACCTACGAGACAATACTTTGATACAGGCAATTGTTACCACTTAACTTCGGGTATGCCAACGCTTGTTCCATCTGCAGGTAGAAAAAGTAACTGTTTGAAAACATACGGAAAATGTAAGTAAATTAATTCTCATAAAGTTCCAAGGAGTGAACACATTCGTGTCAAAATAACATTTCCATGTCCACATGACGTGCTCAGATAGCAACATGTCTCGGCGTGACTAACGGATTGGGCGTTTTCCAAAATCTCTGAACATTAATCTAATGAAGCATTACCACAACATATTTAGCGGTTGGCTAATTAGAAAATGTAATAACGTGATAGGAGCCATTGCATAATTTGTAAATGACTTTATGGTCCACATAATATATTTACATGTTCAAATTGGCTGACGTTACTTTGTAACTACGAAAATAAACCTACAGGTACTAAATTACTTGCGTAAATATTCATAACTGTCCAGATCATAATCATTCATTAACCTAAAGTGGCAAGTAATTAGTTTAGGAACTGCAAATAAAATTTCTGAAAATGTATGATGACAAACGTCGTCATCATCATCATTGTCAGTTTAAGTGACAGCAAAACTTATGCCTCCTTCTTCAAACTTGACTCCAATCTATTCTGTGCTATCCACATCCAGGTTTTACCCTCATCGGCCTCTACATTGTCCACTCACCAGGCTGGTGATCTGCCACGGCCTCATGTGCTCTCTCAGCCATCAAAAAATCTGGCCACCTGGCTGGAACATAAGCATCACCATAGATGTCTAGAGTGACCGATCTTGTGCGGTCTGCACCCAACGGCTCCAAGCAACCTTTATCAGGTCGACTTTCCATCTGGTGGGGAGCCGTCCTACGCTGCGCTTTCCAGTGCGTGGTCTCCACTCTAGAAATTTTCTGCACCAAGCCGTCAGTTCTTCGAGCTATGTGCCCCGCCCATTGCCACTTCACCTTGCTAAAAATACTTCAGTGTCTGAAGACGATAGTCTTTGATCAGTGTGTGTTACCAATGATAATTTATGGCACAGAAACGTGGTTTCTTACTATGGGCATCTTAAGTTGTCTCAAGGTCACTCAGCGTGCTATGGAGAGGGCTATGCTTGGTATTTCTTTAGGACCTAGGTCACAGACAAAACCAAGAGGATAACCAAGTAATGATAACAACATTCAAAAAGTGACATATATACCTATATAACTTGTGGTTCGCCCCGAACTGAAACCAAATTTCAGCACTATAGCAATTTTGTCGAAGTTCAGTTTTTATTATGGCTAATAACTTAAAATCTACAAAGTTTAAACTAAAAATAAAAACCGGGTCGAAATTTACTTACAAAGACCTTTTATTAGACGTGCCACTTAACCAGATAGTCTTATTTCGTTTTTTTTACCCCTCTTGAACCTTAATATCTCAACAACCCCCCCCCCCCACATTTTTAGCTCATTGAGTCACACCAAAATTGTGCCATCACCTATATACCAAATTTCATGATGATCGGATAAACGCTTGAAAGTTATCCTCGGATAAACATACATACACACAACGCCGATTTGCCTAAGTTGATTTGGAGATCTCGCTTCGCTCGATCAATAATAGGCATAACGAATGCTTTGTAGCTCTTTCGCCGTCAGCCTGTTACTGACAAATCGGTCTGGTGTTCACAAAAGGCCAATCTCCGTATTATAATCAAAATCAAGTTTCCATCTAATTTACTTGGCGACTCTTAGAATATAAAATAAAACAAAGTGAGTAATAACGCTTTGTTATAAAAAAAATCTAACAACTTAATGACTACTGCCACTGGATGGCAGTAGGGTATTAGGTTTTTTGATTGTAAAATAATAGAAAGTCGACTTAAGTTAAAATTATAAGAATTGGTGTACGATATAAAAGCAGAAGTCAATAAACAGTAACACATTAGCTCAATACATCGAGTCGCGTCTCAGTCGTTATACAATACAAAATGTATTTTCAATTCATAAGCAAACAATCTGGGTCAAAAGAGGTTTATTAATATTCTCTTCTCATTTTCTTCTTTGCGTCGTTAAAGTTTTTGAGAATAAGAAATATTCATAGTTAGGAGTTGTTCTTAGGGTTTCAACTTTTGTTCTCCGTTAGTAATTGATTTTTGTAGTTGCTAATTGTTAGCTAACTACTAATTCTTTAGTATTATAACTGAAGAAAGATAATAACATATGTAACTTCTAGCTAGGAAATAGTTTAGTTTAGTTAGTTAAAACTCAATGTTTGACACCTTGTTCTACAAAAATGTAATACAATTTTAAACTGCATATCTGTAAAAATCCACCTATAATTATCTATCAATTTGAAAATGATGTAAACACCGTCTGATACCAAGTTGGATCGGTAGAAGGGTGAAGGATCTAGCCGGCTGTAGTGCCTAGCTGGGCCAGCATGCGCGCCGTGAGATATGTCCCGAGTAACACGAGAAATTTTGTTGATGTCCACTAATTTCTCGTTTACCGTAACATGTACGCTAATAGAGAAGGTTCTCGTCATTCACCGCCATTCTCTTTGTTGTCATAAAACTTCACTCTACGTCGTAACAAAGTATCTCGTCCACAAAAAGAACGACGATAAAATACTCGCGCAACAGTATCAAATTGTATCTTTATTATGCAGCGCAGGTGGCCATCCTTACAAACAATATTTGAAATTCGAAAGCTCTGTCTTTCTGTCTGTTTGTTACATTTTCACGACTAAACGGCTAGACCGATTTTGATGAAATTTGGTAATTAGATAGATTATGACCGGGATTGAGATATAAGCTACTTTTTACCCGACTGCGCAGAAGGAGGGGGAATGTTTTTTTTCGTACTGTCTATTTTGCACAACAAAACGAATCTATAAAATGTTGTCAAGCACGCATGCTAGCCTAACAGGACAGTTTTATCAGACATTATCTTGTTAGCTTAGTTTCAAGCAAGTGTAAAAGTATCCATAAACTTCTCGAGAAGAAAAATTTGTGGGCTGAAGTCGTTGTACCATTCCATTTCTAGCTCCGTGGCGCAGTGGTCGAATAGCCGGCTGAGACGCAGGAGGTAGCGGGTTCGATCCCCGCCGCGGAACAAATGTTTGCATGATCTACAGATATTTGTTCCATGTCTGGGTGTTTTTCTATATATTATAAGTATGTATATACAAAAAAAAAGTATATAAGTATTCTATCAGTTATCTAGTTCCCATAGTACAAGCTCCGCTTAGTTTGGGGCTAGATAGCGCTGTGTGAAATGTCCAGCGATATTTATTTATTTATTTATTTCTGGCTCCGTGGCGCAGAGGGTGTATAGCCGGCTGAGACGCAGGAGGTAGCAGGTTCGATTCCCACTGCGGAACAAATGTTTGCATGATCTACAGATATTTTTTCCGTGTCTGGGTGTTTTTCTATATATTATAAGTACGTATTTACAAAAAAAAAGTATATAAGTATTCTATCAGTTATCTGGTTCCCATAGTACAAGCTCTGCTTAGTTTGGGGCTAGATAACGCTGTGTGAAATGTCCAGCGATATTTATTATTATAATTATTTCTAGGCCAACACAGTTTTTGAAAGTTTAATAAATGCTTAGAATAACTAAACTAATTCATAAACATTATTGTAAGCCTCAGTCAATTAATCATTGTTTGCGCAGGCCGCTAACTTTTCCTCATTTTTCATTTTAACTGCCTTTTGTGGAATCATATAACATCTTTTTTTATTAGTTTGGTTTCTATTAAATGTTTCTGCAAATTTAGATATCAACTGTTTTTTGTATATCAACTGGGTTACTAGTTTGACTTTTCCTTTACTCTAATGTCTATTGGTTCATTGATCACACAGTGATGACCACTGCTCCCAAAGGACGAACCCAACATCACCCACGAATGCTGATTCGTAATGTGATAACTATAATATTGGTGGGAAAACAATACATTTTCATGGAACATACATGGGGGCCATCACCCATGTATGTTCCATGAAAATTTATTGTCCTTCGGGTAGCCCACGGACCCCTCTATCGATGGTTTTCGTGTGAACCACATGAAACATGACATCGTATATAGTGGAGCAATAGAATCAAGCCAGAGTGGTGCAATATCGCTACTATTTATTGCTTGAAATGTGATATTGAAATAGATTGCTAGGAGTCATCGTAAAAAGCCTGGAGTTGAGCTTTCCGATCGTCCATGTAATAGATTTTTTTAAGTATTGAAAATACCAACGACTACAATTTAAAAACACTTTTTTTTCTTAATAATGAGCTTAATCACAATGGCAATTATGCCGCTCAGTTCTTACAACAAAAACCCATTACTAACGAATCAATACAATTTAAAAATTATGTACGTAGCGAGGATAACATCATTAATTACATGGACTAAATTGTCACAAAACCTTTACAATGGCAAATAATTTAAAAAATAACCATATGGTACAGATTACATAAGTTGTTATACTTAAACTTTTCTGCACCGAAAATTGCATCAGTGTCATAAATCTACAGTCGTTTTCAATCTTGATCTCAATTGTCTTGGTTTTACAGGATCCGTCATGACCTTATGACCTGGGGTGACCGATTCACCGATAAGGAAGCAGACTACGCCTTGGACGATGCACCGATAGTGGTTAAAGATGGCAACACTATGATAGACTACGTGCGTTTCTGTAGCCAACTCTGTGGCTTGAGAAAACCCAATAAATCTTAAATGTACTAAAGACTAGGGTTGACAGAGGCGAGGAGTCTACTTTTATATACAACTAGCTTCCGCCAGCGGCTTCGCACGCGTGGTTTGTCAAGAAAAAGTAGCCTATGTGTTAATTTAGGTTACAATATACATACATACCAAATTTCATCGAAATCGGTTCAGCCGTTTTTTTTTTATAAATTATAGGCTAGCGTTTGACCACTATCTCGCCTGATGGTAAGCGATGATGCAGTCTACGATGGTACACGCTTGCCTAGAAGAAACATATTCACTCGTGATTTGAAGATCCCTAGGAAAGATCCGTTATGAAGTGAAAGAGTAACAAACATCCACACATACATCCGTACACACTTTCGCGTTTATAATATTAGTTGGATAGGTCTGTCATTTCAGCTGTGCTAAAACATGCACCAAATTTGTTTAACGTAGTGTGGGATTGCATAGTTTCGTTTATTTATTCCGAAATAGCAGCTTTCTATATGCGGTAGCCATAGTAGTACATGTCATTTTTAATCATATATTCGCATTCATTTGGTTTTTAATAAAGCTCGCTTCGCATAATATTTTTGTTTTATTGCAGTTTGGATTATTCTACCACTGAGTAATAAAAAAATTACTTTATCAAAATATTCACGACAAACTATAAAATATCATGTTATCTGCTAACAGAAGTTTCAATTCATAAAAGTTTAATATGTCATCAAAGTAAGTATATTTCAGTTCATAAATTAAGATATTGGATCCATTATTGGAAGTGACTTTCGAACAATATTCCTTTATTTAAAACTTTGGATTTCTCTCTCGTTTATTTTTGTTACTTGTCTCTAGGTTGTTCCATTAATAAAATCAACTCATGAATGAAATTTACAGTAGTTTTGAAAATAGCAGAATGAAACGATTTTCTTATATACATACACTCTACTAGATGAGCAAAAACGTAAAAGATAAATCCTACATCGTATACCAAAACGTTTGACTCTTGACGTTGACTGATTGACTTTTTAAAAGTTCGTTTTACTGTATTTTTCTGCCATCAAGAAAAAGTATTAGAATGTTAGTTGAAGTTAGGTAGATTATTAAGAAGTTGACTACGTATTTGTATATTTTTAATACATATCAAGTGGCCTTTACCACAGTTTTGGCACATTCTGGATCCTGGTCGATGTTGAAGCATGTTGGATTTTGCTGTACGTTCGTTTAGATATAGTAAGGTTTGGAACGATGTTGATATCTCTTTAATTTGTGCTAGAATGATGAGTGGTATGCCACTCAATATCTTGATAAACACAAAGAATCAAAATACTCACTCAAGATGATCTTTATAGATGTCGAAGTCAGTGAAGATGAGCTCGACTATCTCGTGAGGCTGCGCGAGGAAGGTGTAGAGCAGACACTCGAGGCGCGGGGGGTAGGCATGGGGGTACTCCGGGCTGCTGAATGTACCACGCTCCTTGCCGTACGTTGATGTGAAGCGGACGCAGGTGCAGCCTGGAAGAAGGCGATTGTATCAGTGATTCGCCATAAAAATAAAGCTAGTTAGTAAAGGTTGTCTTGAAGAGATCGCTTTTAACGATAATAGCACCACTTTGTTTGTTTATTTATTTTGTTATTTAATTAAAGTGTGATGTAAAACAAAGCGTTATCTATCTCTATCTATATATATATATATATATATGTTTACAATAAGATTGAGTTTTTTATGTACTCCTGTTAGGCAAGTGGTATTTTAAATGTATATGCAAGAGTTTCTCGATTAATTGTAAATGTATTCGCATTTACAACACTTTAGATCCTCAAAAGTATAATAAATCATCGACAGGAAACAAGTATGTTCTAGAACCATATCAAGATATGTGAAAGAGGTACAGACTATTTCAATACATGGACAGATTGCAAAAAGTTCTAGACTTCTTGATTGGTCATCTATATATTACCAGCATCCGAAGGTTGTTTAGGAGAATACACTTATATTTTTGTGGTTATAATAAAGTATTTGAATTCGTTTATTCTTTGTTGCTGGACGGATTTCAATGTAATAATATTCATAGTTGTAGAGTAATAGCACCCATAGTTTAAATTAATAAAATTAATTACAATAAAACGCACTATTTTAATATTCCACGAATCTCCTCAGTTCTGATTCGATCTCGTAGAGAAACACCAAGCATAGCCCTCTTCATAGCACGCTGAACGACCTTGAGCCTTTTTATGAGACCCGTAGTGAAAGTCCACGTTTCTGTACAATACGTTACACCAATTCCCATAGTACAAGCTCTGCTTAGTTTGGGGCTAGATAGCGCTTTGTGAAATGTCCAGCAATATTTATTTATTTATTTTATTTACTTTCACCAACATAGCACAAAGGATTAGCTAGCTGAACTGGCAGTGGGCAGGGCATATAGCTCGAAGAACTGACGGCCGTCGGGGCAGAAAGGTTCTCGATTGGAGACCACGCACTCTAACGCGCAGATGGCGACTCTCCACCTCTCCACTAGATGAAAAAACGGCCTGTTAAAGGCTGCTGGGAGCCGTTGGATGCAGGGCGCACAAATTCGGTAGGTCTGGAAATGGGGGAGGCCTATATTCAGCAGTGGTCGTCCTGTGGCTGATATGATGATGATGATGATGTTAATATTATTTGGTCGTTATATGTTCTCATTTATCCTAAAACAATAATTGAATTCAAAACAGAAAAATTGAAACCTTAGAAAAATAAACTCCAACAAAGATAAACTGCCAGCTCCATAGTTTCCCCTGTGCCGGTAACTCGCCTAATTAAAACACGTTTCTTTGGAAGCCAAGAAAGAAAATCCCAAGTATTAATTATGTCCTCGTATAACCCAGAAACTACCAAGTACCTACGTTTCAGATTGGGTTAACCGTACCGAGGTAGTAAATTATTCGTCCACACTACAGCCTGGATATAACAGCTGGTGCACTTATCAAATTTATACCTCTTAGAAAGCACAAATTGTTTACTTTGGATTTGTGGTATATGATCTAAATATGGAGGATTATAATGAGTAAGTTTTGACACAGCATTTTTTATAAACGCTCCATAAGTTCTAACAAGTTTTCGCTCGCGGCTTTGCACTCGTGTTCCGTCAGTAAAATGAAGCCTGTCGCAATCCAGGACATCAATATCCATAGATTCTAAAGTAACTCTGTCTCTCTATCTGTCTGTAAGTTTGTAACGTTTTCACGACTAAACGGCTGGACCGATCTTGATGAAACTTAACAAGGAAATACTATCATGAGAACATCCATAAAATATTGAAAATTAATCAATTACACTTGAACTGCGCCATAGGTTTGAAAATAGAATTTGACACGTCGTCGCGTCCACTAAGTTATAGGTAAAAAAATTTAGATACAAAGGTAGTCTACAAAGCAGACTGTGTGTGGGAGGCGCTCAGGTTTAACCAAAGAGTTCAGAAATAATAACATTTTGTTTTAACTTTGTCTATGCTTACCCGAACTATGCTTACCGTTTTCGGATATATGCGATTTTTGATAATGGCGCTATAATATGAACCAATTTTATTCAAATTCGGTCAAGCCGCTTAGTTTTATAACGTAACAACAGACAGAGAGAGAAAGTTACTTTCGAATTTATAATATTAGCATAGATACCGCAGCACTTATGCACACAGCAAAGGAAACAGTCGTTTGCAGTAATTCAACTGAGTTGATTATCTCATTGTGTTGTCTTTCAATGCTGGAGTTTGTATAGAATGACCCAGGTGTTTGTTTCCTCCTACATATGGGTAGCTAAGCTAATTATGTGAGGGTCCATACGGTGGTGCAAAACGGAAAATGATCGGTAAAATTAACCTTTACCCGTTGGTTAAAGCATATCGACCATGAAGTATCCCTTCATAATCATGTAGGACCGTAATCAGTCAATAGCCAACGAGCTCACCCACATATTGTTGACTAGCTGAATCGCTCGCAACTTCGTCAACGCAAGTAACTGCCCTTTTTCCGTGACTTTATTTAAAAATATTGAGATGTCGTACCGGAAAATATTTTTTATCAGAATAAATTATTGTCTGTAGCACTTAAGGATAGTGCAGCTTTCTATCTAAGAAAGAATTTTCAGAATATGTTTAGTACTTTTTGAGGTATGAGTGGAAGACTCATACGGTGCATTTCATCTGCTCGTTTCTTCCGCGCACCTGCAAGATTTGTAATTAGCTGCCCCTTTTGAGGTTTTTCCGAAGAGCTTTAACGTGATTGCCGACAAGAAAAAAACTCAAAGGCTTCCTAATAATAATAGATAATTACTAATAATAAGACCATGCGTCTGCAGTATGTAACACAAGTAATACACGCGTTTATGAGCAGCGATAAAGGCCCCTTAACACATAAAAATAAAAATTCTAAAAGCAAGAAGTACAATGGGCGGTCTTCTAGCTTAGAAGCGAAACTTGTGGCTTTTTTTAACTGTATATATCTTCGTTTGACCACAATCTCACCTGGTGGTAAGCGATGATGTGGTCTAAGATGAAGCACGAAGATCTAGAAGAAACCTATTCACTCGTATGCTAAAGAGGTCCGGATTGTATTCTTTAGGAAAAACAGACGACTGCAAAGTGTTCCACACCTTAACTGTACGCATCAAAAACGTAGAACCAAAACGGTGTGCGAATGGGTGGTATATCAACTAGGTACGGATGGTAACTACTGAACCGTGTGCCTGCTTGTCCTTTGATGGAAAGGTTACCGATGAATATAAAAAAATCATAAAAGGTTTTACGGAAATAACCCATAAGGCGGAAATCGGGAGTCCTTCTGATCATTGAGAATCATTGTGTCCAACGTAATGTAAATATTAATGATATAAATCTTTTTGGAAAAATGAATGATCAATGCAATAAAAAAAATTTGAGTATGGCTTAAAAAAATCTGAAACCTTGTTTACTTTTACCTTGTAGGTAATGTTTTAGGGTGTACATAATATGTTTGTTTATTTGGCGCATCGTGTAGGTTAAACGGCAGCTCAGTTTGAATTTCAGTGAAACCATATTTTTTCAAAACTAATTTAGTGATCAAAATAAAGGTACAATTTGAAAGACCATTAATAAAATGTATACCTATATATCATCATCATTTTTGTCTGTGTCGATCCACCGCACCGCTGGCCACTAGGTTTATACTCGTCTTGATCAACAGATAACATAACTTACTAACATTATACATAGATGCGTAATTTTGAATGTTTATTTATATATTTGTTTGTTTGTTACTCAATCACGTCGTAACGGCGGAACCGATTTCGATTAAATATGGTATGTACGTAGATTATAACCTGGATTAACATATATGCTACTTTTTATCCCATAAATCTGGTCCCATGGGATAAAATGGGGTGTCAAGTTTCTATAGAAAAAATATTTTGTCCTTCGTTACCACTTTACACGAGTGTATCTTTATTTCTAGGTTACCTACACGTTTTTAGCTAACGCGTACGAAATCGCGGGCAACAGCTAGTTAACAATCATTACAGTTTTGTACAAGCTATTGTATGTAATATAGTAGAGATCAATAACTAGTGCTTATAACACCAACTCGATCAATTAACAAATTAATCACTTAATTGAAATTCAATTAATGAAGCATCTGATCAATTCTATTATAATCGAAAGCAATTTCATTAGTTAGACTCCAGTTAGTAAATTACAAACTGAGAACAATTTCCTCTCAACTATTCCAATTACCAAAATGTTTCTTCCTCTGATTACTGAGCAGTTGCTTGATGAGATGTTATTGTGCTTCAATGACTTTGGCGTTTAAGGGACAACTTTGGGACCGATCTATTTGAAATAGCCTGGAAGTGCGGTTAGTGTTTGAAATGTTGGAAAGCAGATATCGCAAATGGTTTTTATACGGTCGAGACCACAACCCTACAAAAATGTATTGCGGTGATTCTTGGCGGATTTAAATTACTTTAAAATATAAGCCAGTTGGATAAGAGTTTTTGGCGATTAAACTGTCTCGTCAGTTGTATTTTTTGCTTTATATTTTTTGTACACATGGTTCAAGCCCATGGTCTACCAATTAATGGTAATTTAATTTTTTGTTATTTTTAATACCTCATGTCCAACTAAGACTTGACTTATATGACATTTTTGTTTCCTTAAAATAAAATAATTCGTTAAAATAACCTCGTTTGCCCACGATGACCGCGCCGAAAGAAGATCAAGGGGCGACCCCAAGCGAGTTCTCTGCGTCTCCCCGCGTGCCTGCAAGCCAGCAGATAAGTAGTTGGCAATAAAGGTGTTTTCACACCACCCGCTCGACAATGTCAAATTACATGTCATGTAAGCCTCACCGAAAGCAGGTGATTAAATCCCTACGGCTGAGCCGGGAGCAAAGTTGTACTGAATTTCATTATGCCTTCGCATCTGTATTAAAACTTGAATCAAAGAGACTTACACAATAAGAACTTATTTGTAAATCGAACTAACATCTGCACAGAATGCACCAACCTAGATTTGGTTTTTATTATCTACCAGAAATTGTGAAAAGTAGAGTACTCTCCTAGTGGATAAAGCTGTCAACATCTTGGGCGTGCTTATATCCCTCTCTAGATCTAGTAACTCCCTCGCTACGCTCATGAGTTAACTCTAGGATCCTTTGTTACGTTCGGGATTCAATATAGCGCCCGTGTCGCAAGACTCTGCTTTATCCTCTCGCTTAATAATCTACTATTATGCATTGAATCAATGGTAAGAAAACAATAATAATTTCACAGTATCATTATTTAGACAACATGGATTTTGTTGTCTTGGTTTCTCATTTTATTATTTAGACTACACCGTTGTTTAGTTTAATATGAATTAAACAATAAAAAGTAATTACTAAGTGCTATTATTTCAAAGCATTTATCCCTAAAAACCCTCCATTTTCTCGTTTTAATGTTGTTACTAATCAGAGTTGGTAACGAATTTGTGCGTGATGTAATTATGAAAATAGGAAAGTTTCGGCAAGTTATGAAAGTAACTTGGTTAATAATATTATTTGAGAATGGAATTTCAATGAGATCTATTTATTATTTATCTAACAGGATAAATAAATTGGTTTTATAGTCAACGAAAGGTCATTTGGAACGGGTATCAAAAGATCACCTGGAAACATTTAACGAACTAATACGAAAACTGAATAACTATGTAGGTAAATCAGAATTGGCTATGGACCGCGATGGATGGAGAGGAGATGGGGAAACCTTTTTGCAGCAGTGAGACAAAGTGGGTTAATTAAAAACAAACTAAATGATAATGGTGTTTATTTATTAACCTGATTTTTCGACTCTGTTGCAACAGCTGTGGTCGCGTCTAGCAAAACATCAAAAGGCATACCTCTGCTGATGCCTGGCGTTTATAAGTTATACTGCAGCTGTTGTTGTACACACATCGGGAAAATCAAACGTACCTATTATAGCCGAACGGGTCAAAGAGCATATCGCAGCGATTTTTTAGGCTCCAGACCAAATCATTGAATTGAATTTCATGATCTTAAGATTATATTTAGTGAACGCCATTACTACAAGAGAATGGTTCGTGAAGCGATGGAAATTTAGAAATTTCTAAATTACAATCGTAAAGATGGCTATAGACTCTCAGCGTCCTGGAATCCGGTGATTACTAGGTGTGCGCGTCGTGATAGTTCACCTCAGTGCGTAGATACGGTTACAGCCCTTTCCCCTTTCCCTTTTACAACATCCAGTTTTTTGCAGGATCCCGTTTAGTACTGTTCGTGCTTTAATACTAGTATTCACACGAGTATCTTGTTTGCATTATTCTGCAAACTGTTAGGCTCGGACTATATGTCATCCGGGTCTCCCCGACCCTACGAATCCAGAGCAAGTCCCGGTTGTTTCCGGGTAAAAATCTGTGTCAGATGGCCTCGGATCGTGTGTAGTCGATGCAGGAAAAATTCAAATGTTTGGTTGTGCGACGGATTGGTCAGGGGCCGTTAAAAAACGGTCCCTGATAAGCCCGGATGCCCAATAGTCCGAGCCTTAGTGTAACTGTTCCAAAATGGAAAGGGCTGTTAGCGTAGTGTGACACAATATGGGCTTGACAGGCAAAGCTTTATCAAACGCTTTGAAAAAAGTATAACAGAATTACCGTATCACCAAATAACCTCTTAGGAATCAATGAATTACCTCAACACCCAAAACTACGCACTGAAAAACACAACGTAACTTCCCCCCTCTCCCACTAGATGTAAAAGCGACCAGATAAAGGTTGCTTGGGCTGCACCCAAGGGCTCCCACTTGGGTGCAGCCCGCACAAGATCGGTCGCTATTGAAATCTATGGGGGAGGTATATGTTCAGTAGTGGACGTTCTGTGGCTGAAATGATGATGATGATGAGAGGAATTAAAGCTTCATCAATTTACTGATAAAGAACACCTACTAAGTTAAAAGATGGCGTCTCCTTAGCAATGGCGATCGTTAGCTCAAGTGGACGAGCGCCCGGAAATTGGTCCCGCTTTGCCGCACCGGACGGAGCACCACTAAGATAACCGCTGGCCAAATCGAGAAATTAATATTGAATCTAATGCGGATTAGTCGACCCAAATTCAGAAATTCCGTACTTTAAAATAGTGTAAATCCATACTAATATTATAAATTCGAAAGTAACTCTGTCTTTCTCTCTGTCTGTTTGTAGAATCACAAAAATTAGCGTTTGTAATTTTTTTTCCGACGCTTGGCTAGAATATAAAATAGTTATAATGTGTCCTCTATTTTAACTTAAAATGCATATTATGATTTAGACACTTGTCTCACGGTCGGCGAGTAAGCGATTAGCTATCAGCTATTTTCTCGCTCAAGAAACGAACAAAAGATATAGATTCCGTGTCAGTAAAAGAGACACGTATAATAATAGTTGATCGCTGGCCGTTCACACTGCCGGTGAGGACTCGCTCTCCACTATTTTGTCGCAGCGTCCACAACACTCGCTCAGCGATACTCGCTCGGCGATACGCGCTCAGCGATGCTCGCTTGGTGGTCAGAACACAGCAGTAATAGCGGCAGAGTGGCGCGAATATCGCCCGCCGCACTCTTTCACTCACTTTATAGCCCAGCGAGACCACTGTAGGAACTACACACTCGCTTCTCGCTGCTCGCCAACTCGTTTCTAGTTTCTAGCTCTGCTCGTTTCTCGCTTATCGCCGGCGGCGGTGAGACAAGTGCCTTATGAGATATTGAGTACCTACATATATATATATATATGTAGTAATATGAGTACATTTTGGCATCCGCCTTTCAAGCACCTACCATCGCGGTAAATATCCCGTTATTTATGAAAATAGTGTTTTTCGCCATGATAGTTTCATAAGTTATATATATATGTGTCGTTGAATAATATTGTAAATCACATTTAAAATCCAATAACCTTACGTTTTTACAATCTAGAATACGCTGTATAAATCACCTTCAATTAATAGATTTAAAAGACCTTTGACATTTCATACACTCGTCCAAACACTCAAAGCAAAGGTTCATTTATATTTATTTACCGTTTAATTATAGCGGCAAACGATATGGTCTCCTGACTCTTCTTTTGTAATTACCTGGAACTACAAACGTGGTAGTATTGACACACACTGTTGTCAGTTTTCGGACAGTAAAAACTGGGATATCAAATTGCACACGTGTCCAATTAAACACATGTATAAAAATGAACGTAAAAACAAAAATTAAAATGAACCAAGACAAAATACTCTGCTCCTCTCGATGTCTCAAGACTATAGACATTTTGAGCAGTAGGTCGCCACGTTCATGGCAGCGTCGGAGCAGGTCATCAGTTGCCTCATCGGTGGTAGGGCAGGATGGGCATGCAAGGATGTGTGCCATTGTTTGGAGCTGGGCACCACATTGACATTGCGTCGCTGATTTGTCATAGACCACTACAACATCCTGATATTCAAAAAAATATTTGACGATCATGCAAACATTTGTTCCGCTACATTAATAGAGCTCATGACCTCTAACATCTAAGGAATAATAATGCTACGAATTATTCTTGTAACTCCCTTTATGCTTTATACTTAACTGTTTATTGAGTATCGCTGATGTCAGTTAAATAAGTGCTTTCCAGTTTCGTACCAGTACCCAACAGCCAAGGTGAAGGTTTGGTATTTGTGTGACAGAGACAGAAGCGGAAGTTTAAAGAGAAAAATATCCGTTTTTTTTTGGGAACATCGACTAAGTAAAGTTTTTTAAAACCAAGACAAAATTTAAACCACAAATTTAAGCCGACAGGAATGAATAGCTGCATCAATTTCAGGAAATCATCTCGCAAACACTAGACTAACAAAATTAAATGAAATCAGTCCATCAGTTTGAAAACTGATGTTATAGACAGACATATAGATAAAGAGACACCAGCAACGACCTTGGGGAGTTTGGAAAACTGCTACCATCAACTCAAAGTCTTACTCCGCTACTTTAAGGAGTTGGGATAGCTGGGGTCACGTTAGAAGAAGAGTAATGCAGTATACACCAGTATGCGGGACGTCAGTGCAGATTTTATTCCCCCCCAACATAAAATTAAAATTAGAGACATAAATGAGGCGTTTTCATATATCATTTGTGACTTGGTGGTGGTAGCAAATAACAAAAAGAAAGAAATAAAGCTGGGTAAAGAACGAAACCATTGCAGTGAGTGCAAGGTGGCCTCGCATCTACTTCATCCTCTCAGCTCAAACCTGTAATCTGGTTGTATACTTAACCTATGTTTGCACAAATAAAGACTTTAGTTTTATGTATTTGTAGACAGTCATTATCCGCAGAAAAGACAATCTCAATACATTCAGAAAAACCGCCAGTAACTACGTTACTAAGCTGCGAGGTTTCTTACGAGGTTTCCTTCGCCATTTTGAGGCTGTAAAATAAGCTCATACATTTTTCGAAGCGTAAATTCATTGGTACATCCGAGACGGACGGATCGGAAGTTGGGGAACATCTCACTAACCCATAAAGGCTCTTGGCTTCTTTTTGCGAGAACTTTTAACTCTTTCATTTAATTTTGAGGACAGAACATCATTCATCTACTTAGTTACTTTTTCAATATCGTAAACATAAGTTAAGACATTATGTTGTGATGGACTCCTAGGTTGTCTGAGAGAGATGGCCCATTGTTCAGTTATAAAACCGCTGAATATGCTTCGCGATATAATTGTTTCTTTTATATAATGATGATATTATAGCGAGGTGAAAAATTTGTATTTTAAATTTACTAGCACCTGCTAGTAAATTCTATGCTTCTAGCAGTGAAAGAACTTTCAAAATCGGTTTAATTGTTTCTTAGATTATCCCCTACAAACAAAATCCTAGCAATCCAGGGCGGTTAGAAAATTGTTAAATGTGGTGTTCAATAAGTGTGTTTTGTATTCAATTCTACCACAGAGTTGTTTTATTGTAATCAAAGCTATTTACGATAGTAGACTCAATTCAAAAGAGCTAACTAAATAAACGTAAATTCAGTGAATTGCTGCTAAAACTACAATGGTGAAAGGACGTAGTTTGCATTAAGTAGATTGTATTTGCATGTCTTGAGTAGATGTAAGATTGCTTTCTTTGGATTAGTTAATTATATTTCTACCAAAACTACTAAGAACGTACCAATTACAAGTAGGTTTTTTGTGGGGTAAGTAACTTAAGGTATAAAAAGTATATTGACAATTTAAAAAAAAGGATTGTGTGGTTTTATGAAACCACGGTAAAAGTGAAACCTTGTTTCACATTATAGACATTTAACTAAAAATTTTCGGCCTCGTTTTTATCTTTGTAGTTTTTGAGTTATTAACCATAATAAAAACTGAACTTCGACGAAATTCACAGGGTACACCAGTGACCCCACAGTACTGAAATTTGGTATTCATGTAGCTTTAGTGACACAAATATAGAGGAACGTCTGAAATCCAGAATAATTTCAATTTCTACCCCTAAAAAGAGTAACCAATTAACATGAACTTGTAATTTGAATGGTAGGTCAAGTAATTTGGTTACTAATTTCGTGGCAATATTTGATTAGGTAGTCAAAGAGTGGGAGACTCGCTAGATCTCCGTTCGAGGCGAACCCCTTACTACTTAGATCGAATTTTTCAGATTGATCTAACCACTAGCCTAAAAGTACAGATTCACATGCTAGATAGCGCGAAAGCATCATAGTTTTGAGAAAATGCTACTAACTAGCATTATTGAGCATTCTGGTAATATGTATGCTAATTTTGAGTGAACTAGTCATAAGCATGCTATTTAGTAGCACCTTAACACGTGTCCGAGGTTAGTTCAATCTGAGCACAGATACCAGGGTGCCGTCTACAACCTTTTAGAATAGCATCATGTTTCAGGAGCGTTTTGTTTCAAGCTTGTAGCAACATTTTTTTTAATACCACTAAGGTAGCAAACAAGCATACGACCCACCTGACGATAAGCGGTTACCGTAGCCTATAGACGTTTGTAACACCAATGGTATTACCCGCGCGTTGCCGACCCTTTAAAATTTTCAAAACGCTCGTTTTAAATGTTAGCTTTATTTATATTATAATATTTTTTGCACAAAAATTGTTTGAAAATTCATATAAATAAATAAATAAATGTAAAATGAATATATTTAGTACTCCTCTTTTTTGTAATTAGAATTTGGATCTACTTTTGGGGTGTCGTACTGACTTGTTATTTCCTGTAGATGATATCTGTCAAAATGTGATGGCGCATCGTGCGTTTCCGTATTAGTTTTATGTAAATTGTAGTAATTATTGCATTTAAATTTATTGAAAATTAATAAACATAATTTATTAAATGTAGAATGAATATATTTCGTATTAATATTTTTGTAATTTGAATTTGAATCTATTTTTGTGTTGTCGTTCTGACTTGTTATTTCCGGTGGTTTTGTAGTTGTCAAAAATGGAATGGCGGTTCGTACGTTTCCGTGGAAAGAAATATAGACGAACGACTTTCAAAACTCGGGGCATTGGACTTCCATCCTCAGCTGCGAACGGTTGTCCATGAAACCGTAGGCTTCGCCTTATCCTGGTCTAAGATTCCTAGACTAATTCTCGCCTAGACTGAATTTACTGACTATTGCTGTATCGTGTAATCAAGAAGTAATAAATCAACTTATGGTGGAAATATTGGTGTTTTTACTTCATAAAGGACCCCATATTGTAGTCCCTGGGGAAAACCTCGGCAAGAGACCATTCTACAAGCAAAGTGTTCGCGGGAGGAATTTCCTCATTACTTCGATTTGAACTACAAAACTAATAAACATTACTATTATAATCATAATAATGTTGTACAATTAGTGCTTTCTATTGATTACATCACGTTCAGTATAAAACATTGCAAAACTAGACACGATTTACTTCCTTTTTAGGATAATTTTACGCTTTATTTGAGCTCTAATGTGAAACGTTTTGAGTGAACGATTTATTGTGACGTCACCAAAACTGCTTCGCCTTTACAATAATAAAGTAACCTTACTAATTGAGGGCCGTGGTACGAAATGTCAGTGTAATATTATTTTAATATTGCTATAAGAGATTCAGGTTTCCCCCTGACCTATAAAACAGATCGATCAGGCAAGCTACATCCCAAGAATTATAATATTGATCGAATGAAATACAATTTTATTGTTGGGTCCACAGAAAGGGACCGGATGTACCTTAATTCAATCAAACGCGGTTTAATGACCAAGAACCTTATCTAATTGAAACTGTTTTCCCCAATTCGGAGGCTGCCTTTGATCTTATGAACTTAACCAACCTCTGATGCTTTATGAGGTAAAGTGTAAGTCAAGATGTAAACTTTCAAGTAGATGCTCGACCCTCGTAGCTTACTTTGATCTTAAGGTGGCGATTAGTGGAACTTTATTTTATATTGACTTGCCTAGTGGAGCCTTTAGTTCATTAGTTTCTTAAGCGGTTAACGAGCTTTGTACATTCTTAGATAAGTTATTTAGATGGTTTCTTCGGGGCCGTTCACGTATTACGTAAGCAGATTTATTACAATTATTTACTCCCCCCCACCCCTACTCCCCCCCTCCCCAGCCCCTCGTCAGCAAAAGTAAGCAAAGCGCTTCGTTTTCATTTTCAAGCATAGACAATGTGTGGGTTGTCATATGTGTATAAAAGTAAATAATTACTGCTAACGTAATCACCCCCGCCCCAACTCATCAAAAATAATCAAAGCATAGACCGCCCCGCCCCCTATAGTGCTTACGTAATACTTCAATGGTCTCTTCTAAGAAATACGTATGGTGTCCGTTCTCGCTAAGTCTGCGTTGCGCCAAAGGTAGATTTTAAATAGTTGTAATTGGAAACTTCCGATACAGGAGCGGTAATTTTAATGTAGCACTGTTAAGCGATTACATTTTTTTTATCAATTGTTTGTTTTTCTTAATTAAAAACAATGTTTATTTTGATTTTAAGGTAGGTTAACAAATAAAAAGGATTGTGTGGTTTTATGAAACCACGGTAAAAATGAAACTTTGTTTCACATTATAGACATGTAACTGAAAATTTTCGTTGGCACAAATATGTAATAGTCTATACACTACACGGTCAGCTGATGCGAACTACAGGCGCCGCTATATTGGCCTCGGTTGCTCTGACGAGCGCCTTTCCCTTTATCCCTACTCCGCGGCCGACCGTCACGCGACCTGCAACACATAGACGAAAAAGTTTGAGACGATGTACCTAATAAAAGTTTCACTTTAAATTCCTACTGTAGACGGTACTGTACTGTACCTAAACAGACAATAAAATGATTAGGCTCGGTTAGGTTAATAATTTTATTACAAAAGCAAATTTGGGTCTGTCTGAAGTATGGCACGATAGATAGATAATGTCACGACTAATAAAAAATATAAATAATTTAATTCAGGAAACAATAAAATAGTTACAGGAAAGTAAATAACTTATTCTACGGCCCATATAGATATATACCTTAGCTTAAAATACATCACACTAATATTATAAATGCGAAAGTTTGGATGTTTGTTTATTAGTTACTCAATCACGTCGTAACGGCCTAATCGATTTCGATGATTTAGTATGTACGTAGATTATAGCCTGAATTAACATATATGCTACTTTTTATCTCATAAATCAGGTCCCATGGGATAAAAATGGGGTGTCAAGTCAAGTTTAGCTTTATTTATAGGTTACCTACACATTTAGTAGTGTAACGCGTACGAAGTCGCGGGAGTAACAGCTAGTATTTTAACAAAAACTTATATTTAGTTACTACATAAACACTTGCTTGCCAATAAAAGTCTTGTAGGTTCTCTACTTGAAATTGTGACAACTCATATACAGTCGGTCACCGCATTCACGACATTAATTTAAAACACATATGCAGAATCGTAATAACTGATTTCAGAGATTGGTTTAATACCGGTAGCTTGAATATTTATCCAGAAATCGATACATTTCCAATAAACAATTTTAACGTAAATCGGTGGCGCCTTTGTGCCGATGCCGCTTAGTCAGTTTAAAAGGTACCTACTTACATGATGAATGAATATGATTTGTTTACCTATTTTATACAGGCTGTTTCATTCACATTTTAAGACTTGATATTAAGGTTGATTGAAAATTTAAAAAAGAATTATGGTAATGAATTTAAAAAATACTTTTTTACAACAATACTCGCCATCAGCCCTACCCGTGATTTAAAAGAATGTCGTAAATGCGGTGACACACAATATAAGATAACAAGCCGTTTGTCAAAACATCATCGTTAGTTTGTTTATACAACACAATCACTTGACCTTTATCCATTCAACTTATCGTCAAGTGAAATGAGATTAAACTGTCAAAGACTTCACTTACGAGTTGCACGTCTCACGATGAAGCGAATACTACTTCTGTTTTTATTTCTCCATTGGAACGAAGCAAGAGTGGGGGAGAATTTAAGTGAGTTGAGAGTAGGAACGATCATTACAAGTGATGCCAAAGAAAGACCTCCTCTTCACTACCCATGTCTGCTTAGAAGTTTGCCAGGGAATAATGAGCCTTCTGTGATTGTCAGATGGCAAGACCAGTTGCAGAGGTTTACGTGGGATTCGGAAGGCAAGACGATGTATGAGATGAACTACAAATATCCAAGGCAGCAGTCTCACACGTACCCGTCGGGAGGTTTATCTGGAGATGGTGGAGCTGGGACCACAGTTAAGCCGTTCAGTGATGCACCAGTGGTTCCTGACAATTATGTGTTTGAAGAAATTTACCAGTGGTTTAAAAACGACTGTAGGCGTCCATAAAGATGATAAATTATAAAAAGTGGCATTAAAATCAAAGTTGTCATTGCAATATTTAAGTAGTAATCCCTCCCGTCTATGTCACAGACTGTGGAGATTTTCTTGACTTCGTAAGGTTAACGTGTTAAAGTGGTATTCTTGATGTCAATACAACTGTTGTGTGAATTATTTTAAAAATCAACCTTAGTCATAATGAAGCTAATATTGTTACCACCTAATAGATAATATTACCATTTTCCGAAAGTTTCTGGAAATTCATAAACTACAATTACATTTTTCTTTTATTCATTTTTCTTATTTTTTTTCTGACCCGTACTGTCCCGCTGCTGGGTTTGCCCAGCAATGGGACAACGAAAGAGGGAGAGGCCTTTGGGCCTCCCCTTCTTCCTTCCACTTATCACGATCTAGAGCCAGATCCCGCCAGTCTCTTTGGAAGACGTCCAAGTCATCACTCCAGACACACACACTTCGCTTTTTATGCCTTCCTCGGCGTCGCTTTCCGTCTTTAGGAGTCCATATGCTTGTCTTCTTGGCCCACGGGTTGCATACGGGTATTTTTTCGTATATCGGATATTTATAGTAAAACTCAGGTGTTCAACCTGAAAGTTGCATTAGCCGGCAATATTAAATTCTTATTGCAACAAAGTGATGGTTTTATATTTTATACTAAGAAAACACAACCTATAGGAGTGTTTAGAAGAGCTGTATAAAAGTTATATTGTATCATACTGTGACACATATCAATGCGCCTCAAGAAACCACAATTATAGTGAGCCAAGACCAATGCTTTTACTTATATAATCTGTGCTTACATGGCAAACGCCATAACGCTTAACGAAGTTACAACACTAATCTTCGTGCAGCCACTTTATGGGGAGGATTAGAGAGGCCCAATCTTTATAGTTTTAGCTACGTATTCACAGATACATCGAAAACATTTTAACAGCTATGAATGGTTGAAAAGTAGGATCTAAAAGGATTTATAACGTCTGCTAGTCTGCTCATAATGCCACTTTAAAAATAAAAAAATATATACAATACAAACAAGTTACGACCGTTCCCGTTTTTTTTTTAATTTGCTTTAAAATTGTATAATAATTAGACCATAATATTTGTCTAATTGCGATTCAATTGAACACCTAAACTAGAAATAAGTTCTATGCTTTTAAAGACATATGTATATAAACCGCTAGCTTCCGCCCGCGGTTTCGCACGCGTGTTTTATCAATGAAAAGTAGCCTATGTTTCAACCCAGGTCATCAACTTAGGGTATCGACGTACCAAATTTAATTGAAATTGATTCAGCCATTATGACGTGATTGAGTAGCAAATAAATAACATTAACACTTTCGCATTTATAATATTAAGTGTAAAATTAGATTCAAAATAAACGTCATGTAACAAACTATCCATTCTAAAATACAAATACATTAATGCAAAATATATATTAAGCATCATATTAGCCACAGGAAAACCACTGCATCTAATATGATACTAATATGAGCAAATATCAAATGCCTGTATACAAATATATATGTATACAAATATATAGGCATTTGATATTTGCAAAGGTCCCACTACTCTAAAACAGCACAAATAGATGTATGGCTAACACAATGCCTATAAACCTACTGACGTAAGTAGGTACGTGAATAATTAACGTAATGCCTTCTCCATTGCTTTCCCACCGCTTCGCGTCTGTTATTGTTAAATTTGTGTTCTTAAGGGCATTGTCTGCGGCTAACAAACACCAAAAGTTTAGTCGTAAACGAAACTCGTGCCCCCAGATTGGGATATTTATGGCCTAATGCCCACCTAATTCTTTGATGGGAATTTAGCAAATTGCTTTGTTTTGTCTAATAAGTGGAAGTTTTGTGAATAGTTTAATAGCCATTTAATAGGACTATTTACTATTTAGTAATACTTTTTTGTGTATTTATGTATCTATTTGTTAATAATTATGTATGTGTGTGTTCTAAATCACAATAAATATTATATCTATTTTTATACTACTTTTGGGACTATCATGGTAATGAACTCTATTTTCATCATGGCGCATGCAACTGTGTCAAAATATCGTGAAACTGAAATAATAGCTAATGGCTATATACACCCAAATCTTAACTTGTCATAAATGAAAGATGTAATTTTTCTTCAGTGAATGACTGCATCAAGGGCTTCATATATTTTGTAGGTAGATTATGACGGCGTGACAGCTAACATAGACTTTTTTCTGTGACAAATATAAAGGTAGTAAGACTTTGTTTGTGTGTATGTAGTACCAAGCAAATCCTATCTCTTATTTTTTTCCTAACTGTAAAAATAAATATTACACAATGTCATTTTGAAATAATCCAAAACCTAAAAATTGTTTGATCAGAATGTAGAATAAAATCGTTCGAACCACTTTTTAGGGTAGGTTATTTGAAAACACATACATACAGGCCTAGCCTAGCATACTAGGGGGGGGGGGGGGGGGTGAAAAATACTTGACGACCTATTCTCATACCTACCAAATATACGAAAAAATGCATTATAATTGGTCGACCGGTCCGAAACGGGCACGAGATTTTTATATATTAGAAGAATAATCCAATTTTTATGAAGTGTGGTTTTATGCCCCAAACTCTCTTAGTGTAACGAGAGAGAGAGACACCGTCTTTACGAGTTTCATAATTTAATATAGATGAGAACATCTCCGTCTTTATATTTCATAAAATACGACAGCTGTATGTATGTAAGTATTTGTGCTTGCTAGCAGATCTACTTACAGATGACTTTGGTAGACGTAAGTTGATTAAAAACATGGTTTAAATTAAATAAAAAAAAATATTTTTGCCCTATTCAAATAATACATAGGCGAACTTAATGCTAATTATCATTTTCTTCTAGCTAACCTTTGTGTAGTGTAGATGAAGTGGTAGTGCCAAAAATAGATTAACAAACTTTAACTTAGGTAACTTTAACTTTACTATTAAATACACTTACAAAAATTAATAATTATACACATACACAATATACCTACATAAAGTACTCAATTATGTTGGCTATTTTCAAGAGAGATAATGTGTTTATAGAGTTTGGATTTGGAGATTCCCATGGCTTAGCATCGAGAAGAGCCTGTAGTTTTTTAATAGGGTTTTATGCATAATTTTTTTTTAATAAACTGGACAGCACAGCGTGGGACGCACATCTAGATGGAAAAACAACCTGATAAAGGTTGCTCGGAGCCGTTGGGTGCAGGGCGCATAATATCGGTTGCTCTAGAAATCCATGGGGGAGGCCTATGTGCAACAGAGAACGTCCTAAGGCTGATTATGATGATGATGATGAAAGGCTGTATTATTTGTAACTATTCCAAATTGCAAACCGATAGGTTCAACAGTTGTTAACATAATCAGCTGTGACAGACGGACGGACGGACGAAAAAAGTCGCATCATAAGGGTTCCGTTTTTACTGTTTGGGTCCGGAACCCCGAAAGGATATTTATTTAAATAAATAAATAATAAATAATGCTGGACACTGCGCACAGCGCCATCTAGCCCCAAACTAAGCAAAGCTTGTATTATGGGAACTAAATAACTGATAGAATACTTAATACTTTTTTTTGTAAATGCATACTTTTAATATACTAGCTGTGGCCTGCGATTGAATAACAAACAAACAAACATCCAAACTTTTTTATAATATTAGTGTGATAGAGAAAAAATCAGACCAGAAACAAATATTTGTAGATCATTCCAACGTTTGTTCCGCGCTGGGTATCGAACGCCGAACTTCCTGCGTCTCAGGTAGCCCCTGCGCCACGGAGGTCGTCATATTTAAAAGGATATTTTTCATAAGTTTAGGTACGCTACTATCGGTAGGGTGTCGACTGCGTAATCCCTAGCTAAGGGGTTTTGCCATTTTCGTGACCTGTTAAACCCCTGTCATGCTGACGGAGATGTAGACAGCCGCGTTTAATATTCAATTAGGGACCATTTGACCATTCATCAGTCTGAACTTCTAGGAATTAGATTCTCTGGATGTGACTGTCTATAAAAATGTTCCCTGAAAACTTTCAAATTAGGGAATGACTGAAAATGGGAATTACTTTGTCTGGATGTCAAAGTCCATAAAAATGATCTCTAAAAACTTTCAAATTAGGGAATGACTGAAAATGGGAATTAAACTGTCTGGATGTGACTGTCTATAAAATGTTACCCTGAAAACTTTCAATTGGGGAATGACTGAAAATAGGAATAAGTTTTTCTGGATGTGACTATTTATAAAAATGTTCCATGAAAACTTTTATATTAGGGAATGATTGTAAATTATATATTCTAGACCATTTTGCATGTTTATATCCATGGATTTGCTGGTGTGTTATTATTAACAATTTTTTTTAAATCGTGTTAGGGTTAACATTTACAAAAGGATATCTACAAAGGCGAGATTAATCTTGCTGTTTTAGATGTACTTTTTTGTAAGATATTTTATCTGTAATCAAGTCTACTCCATCTAAAAATCCTGTCCCACTAATGATGCAAATTGTCAACCTTTGGATGGAGAGGAATTTGGTCATGTCACAATTATACCGGTCGGGGAATACCTGAACATCAAAAAAGAAGTAAAGAAGTTTCAAAAACTTCATGTGACGATTTCCAGTATCTTTGACGACCATCGTGGCGCAGTGGACGAAAAGCCGGCTGAAACGCAGGAGGTAGCGAGTTCGATTCCCGCAGCGGGAAAATGTTTGGATGGTCGTATTTATCGTATGGTTAGTTGTTTTTATTTGTTCCAGCTTTGGGTATTTTTCTATATATAATATTATAAGTACCTACATGTGTATTTACAAACCAAATATTTATGTAAGTAGTCTAACAGTAGTGTTACGCCGAGGCTGTTAAACAATGAGTAATAATCGAAGTTTCTCGAGCGCTTTTGTCTTGCTGTGTTATTGTTGTTATTGTCTGCGATTGCGCACAATGGGGATGGGTCGTTCTGTCGAAACACCGACCCTTTCCTGGAAGGATCGACATCGTTCTCGAACAATCGAAATGTGTGCAATATAAATATGCCGGAGAGATGGCCGGACAGTCACTTTAATCCTCCGTCGTCCGAGACACATTCTCGGAGACCCGGATGACGAAATCACCTCCGCTAATGCGGAAGGTGAGTCATCTATATCAGACAGAGCAAACACTTCACAGAAACACCGACCTCGCCGGCGAGGTCGACGAGTCCCTTCAGTCGCCGCCTATACGAGGTACAGACATGTACCCGGGCGTTTCTCTCCTGTCCCCACCCCGGCAACAGCCCAAGCCGAGGCTCGTACCTAAGTGGTGCCCTTGCGCTAGTTGCCAAAAAAACTTACTGGGCTGAGCGCCATCTGCGCTCGCCAAAAGTTCGGTTAAGCTGTCACGGCCTCAGAGGCCAACAGCGAGATTAGTCCATTCGAAAAAAAAAAAAAGCCGGACAGTCAGTTTGAGTGAGTGAGTTAGTCTCAGCGAGGCCCTGGAGGACTGACGTGGGAAGGGTCTCGCGTGAACAGTAGTTGCTCCCGAGTCAGTCTGGATTTAGCTATACGTGCGAACATTTCGGTGACTTTAAGTGCTGCAACAGTGATGTGAATTAGTGTGTTGTGATACGTGAGACCAAGTGCGTGTATTCATCGTCATCGTGTTGAATAAAAGTGTTATTTTGGTTGGACTGATTCCCATTATTTTATCCCGAACCCTCAGCTCGTAACAGTAGTTATCTGGTTCCCATAGTACAAGTTTTGCTTAGTTTGAGGCTATTAAAGATAGCATTGTGTGAAATATCCAGCATTATTTCATTTATCTTCCCAGTAGTCATTAAATTTCCATAAGAACTAATTTAATTACCTGGTTTACGAAAAAATTGTCTTTTCCAGTTAGTATTATATGCCTGGCTGGTGGAATGTCTCAGATAAATAATCTAATGGACACCGCTTCCATTATTTATGTTGTTTGTGAGAGAGGTAACAAAATTTAGCATTCATTTGTTTCGAAAAGCGCCGGAACGAATCTGTATTTTAATTTTCATCACTTATGCTCTGAAAGTTAATCATTGTTAACTCAATACTGACTACGAAAAACGATTTCCAGGCCAAGGACCGGAAGTATGTATATTTTAAAATAAAAGGCTTATTGCATTCGTAATATGCTGTAACGCAATAAAATCTAAATGACAAATCCTTATTTCTATTTATAAATAGAACTGGCCACATTCATAATAATTGCTTTATCATATTGCTTATATTTGTATTTTACTAAAGCATATTATCGTATCAAAAACATGTCATCCAAATTGTGTTAAACAAGTGCCTTTGTAAGTTTAATTTTAGAGTTAATGTAAAAAAGATTAGTTATTTGCTAAGGTTATATTTTAAATTAATATTTTTGTTGTTTTGTGATGGTACGAATAAATGTATTTTCTTTTCTTTCATGACAAATCCTTATGTCTATTTAAAATGGAATAGGCTGGTTGTAAAAATAAGGGGCACCAGGAACGCAAATTTTCTTTGTTATGCAGCTGTGAAAA
This sequence comes from Philereme transversata, assembly GCA_963924445.1. NCBI lineage: Eukaryota > Metazoa > Arthropoda > Insecta > Lepidoptera > Geometridae > Philereme > Philereme transversata. Next base: position 24,462,433 of record OZ004338.1, read on the forward strand.
TGTTTTTAATTTTCTCGCATTCGTGATTAAAAATTATGTTTATAAAAATATTCGGGAGAAAGCGATCAATAACAAACAATATACTATAATTCCCCAGTCTAAAAAAATAGTATTTTCTAGTTAGTATTACATACTTATTCCAAGATTTTTCAAACTGTCTCAAAAATTTTCATGCCTAGACGGGATTTGAACCCGCATTCCTCTTGATTCCTCTTGATACGAGGATGCACTACCAATTGTGCTACAGGCTCTTGTCACGCCAGGATGAAAATTAGTGATATGATTTAGATTACGACTAAAGCGCCATTAGCTCCATCTACAGGAAAACTTAGAAAGTGTTCGGATAAAACTATATAAATAAAAATACTAACTTATTATTACAACATCTGGTCGAGGTGCCTCTGATACACACGCTCGATCTAGTTGCGGAGAACATAGATGTGTTCCATGTTACTCTGAATGAATTCGCAAAGGCCGCATTGTTTGTTTTATGTTCGTAAATAAAGTGAAGTAAATTAATTAATTGAAATTTGAGTAGAATAGGTTAGGTAGTTAAGTTAGAAATTAAGTTGACTACATTGGTTTAGGCCTGTAATGATAGATGTAAGGGGAAATAAATAAATACTAAATAGTTGGCTTGTGGAATGTCTCAGATAAAATATGTAATAGACACCGCTTTCATTATTTATGTTGTTTGTGGGAGAGGTAACAAAATTTTGCATACATTTGTTTAGAAATGCGCCGGAACGAATCTGTATTTTATTTTTATGGCCGTTGAATTGAATTACGAGTGACCTGCCAAGTGGGTTTGTTTTGGCTTTGGTTGAATTGTTATGACGTGTTTATATCCCTGTTTGAATATATTTCATCACTGTTTTAGTATATCGTGAAAAGCACAATTTATTAAGAAACCGGGTGATTCATAAACTTTTGCCAACCTTTTTTTTTTCATAAATTATAGGCTAGCGTTTGACCACTATCTCGCCTGATGGTAAGCGATGATGCAGTCTACGATGGTACACGCTTTCCTAGAAGAAACCTATTCACTCGTGACTTGGATACCCCTAGGTTGTAGTTATCAGGAAACACAGACTCAGGTAAGGCGTTCCACTCCTTGGCGGTGCGCATAATAAAGGTGGAAGTGCGTATGGGAGATAAATAAATAATAATAAACAAATAAATAAATATTGCTGGACATTTCACACAGCGCTATCTAGCCCCAAACTAAGCAAAGCTTGTACTATGGGAACCAGATAACTGATAGAATACTTATATACATTTTTTTGTAAATACATACGAGTACTTATAATATATAGAGAAACAACCAGACCCGGAACAAATATCTGTAGATCTTGCAAACATTTGATCCGCGGCGGGGATCGAACCCGCTACCTCCTGCGTCTCAGCCGGCTATTCGCACACTGCACCACGGAGGTCGTCTACCATGACGTCGTATACCGGAGGAGATATGTCTACCATGTTGCGGTGGCGCATCGCGGAGCGTCTGGTTTCCGATCATAGAATGGGGATGGTGGGATCAGGTTGAAAATCTCCGCAGCACACTCTCCGAAATGTATCCGATAAAACACCGAGAGGCTTGCAACCTTTCGACGATGCTCGAGGCTGTGGAGCCTGGCATTTGCTAACTGGTCATTGCCAATGAGCTTCTTGGCTCTTCTCTCAATTAAATCTAGAGCCTCTATTTGGTACTTCGCTTATCCGTCCCAGAGGTAGTAAGTAGTAAGGAAAGTAGGAGCCAGATAAAATGGGCTCCGTTTCACGAAAAACAGACACGCCTGGGTTTTATTTGCATTAAACTTAACCAAGTTGGCATCGCCCCAGTCGGAGATCGCTTTCAATGATAAGTTTAAGCGTTTAACCATAGCCTCTCTGAGTGACTGAATCTGCGCCCAAAGGTTCCGGGCTTTAGCAGATCGTTAATATGCAGCAGGAAGAGAGTTGCAGAGAGTAGAGACCCTTGAGTGACTCCTGCGTTAATCACTAATTGATCGGACGAGCAGCCATCAACGACGACTCGTATCGATCGGTCTCTCAAAAAGTCAGATATCCAAACACAAAGACCAGTGGGTAGACCGAAAGATGGAAGCTTACTTATAAGGCTATCATGCCAGACTCTGTCAAAGGCCTTTGAGATGTCGAGAGAAACAGCAAGAGCTTCTCCGTATTTCTCAATGGCCTCGCTCCATAAATGCGTAGCATACGCCAGAAAATCCAGTTGACCGGTTTTGGCGAAAGCCGTATTGGCGATCACTGAGGAGGTTATTAGCTTCTAGGTGTGCAAGGAGCCTGTTGTTCAGAACACGTTCCATAGTCTTACAGATTATGGACGTGACCGAGATGGGCCTATAATTGGATGGGTCAGCACGACTAACTTTTTTGGGCACTGGCTGCACATTAGCCAGCTTCCATGATTTCGGCACATGTCCAGCCTCAACAGAGCGGCCAAAGAGGCGTGTCAGTACAGGTGCGAGCTCAGACGCACAGAATTTAAGAATAATTGCTGGAATCCCATCAGGGCCACTAGCTTTATTCACGTCCAAACTCCGCAGCGTTTTACGAACCTCGGTCTGACGAATGCGTATTTCCGGCATAAGTATCCTGCAATCAGGTAGACTCGGAGGTGTCCCGCCTGCAGCATCTAAACGTGAAGATTCTGCGAAAAGACTGGCGAACAAGTTCGCTTTCTCTTCAGCGGTGTGGGCTAGCGTGCCATCAAGTTTCAGCAGTGGTGGTAGTGTGGGGCGACAAAAGTTCAATTCAACCGACTTAGTCAGGGACCCAAAACCTTTACTACCCGATGGGTACGAAGCTAATTTGTTCCCTATTCGGCCTATGTGGTCAAATCGTGTGTTTCTTAAAGCCTTTTTGCAGGACTTGGCAGCTTTGTTATAAAGTGTCTTCATTTGAGATAAGTCCTTGGTTTTGCTGTTTCGAGCTTCAGCCCAGGCCAGGAATGCTTCATGCTTCTGCGCGCTGGCGCGTCTACATTCGGCCCCTACATATAACCTGAGGTTTTAAAGTTTATTTAGGGTTCCGTACCTGAAAAAAGGTACCCTATAGGATCACTTCGTTGTCCATTTGTCTGTCTATCTGTCTGTGAAGATACTTTTTCACAGGAACGCGTCGAGATATAAAATTGATATAAATATAAAATATGCAGGTCTATAGTGCCTCAGAGCAATAAAAAAATCAAACTTTTAAGTCACGCAATAAAAAATACTTTATTTTACATTTTACATATTTTACTCGAAAATAAATCTACACCTACTTGATCTAGAATCATCAAATTTGGCAAGATTTCACACCGCAAGTAAAAGAAAAGTCCGAAAAAGGTAAATTTGTACTTATGCAAACCAGACTCGCACTTGTCTGGTTTTTATTTAAGAGAAAGGGCTTGCCTGAGAAAGTACTAGCAACCATGCCGCCAAACAGCATTGCTGTTTCTGTTTGAAGAGTATGGTTGCCGAGGAAATTACAGGCACACAAGCCTCAAGTTGATGGATGGCAGTGCATTGTTTGCACGTTTCTAAGGTGGGTGACCTACAAAGCAATATTTGGTTATAGGTGATGGTTATCGTCAGGTGGGACATTCGCTTGTTTCATCTCTATGTAATTCATGGAGTTCAAGTAGTCAAAAATATCCAATAATCCAAAAATATACATTGGTAAGTATACACAATTAAATAGACTAAGTATTTCATAAAAGACTTAAAGAATACAATTTGTCTTAGCATTACGCTTTGCGGTTTGTAACACGCTTAGACGAACGACAAAGCCGCATCCCGTACATAACACCTCACTAATGCTTCCAAGGCCACATGCTGGAATAGTGGAGCGGTAAGCGGAGCGTTTCTTAAACAACCATGGGGCACTAAACTCTTTAATTGAATAAATAACCCTTTTTCTTGGCGGTTGGTTAAAAAACGGCTTAGCTATACTAATTAGTTATTATCTTTGGCTTTACCATCGCCATGCTATTCTTCTTGGTTTGATTGTATTTTTATCTATCTGAGGAGGAAACTTTAGGTGAAACTTTAAACCACATATAATAACTAGCTTTCGCCAGCGGCTTAGCACGCGTTTTTTGTCGGCAAAAAGTAACCTATGTTTGAATCCAGGTCATAATCTATCAACACGTGATTGAGTAATAAACAAACAAATAAACAAACATCCAAACTTTCACATTTATAATATTAGTGTGTTATTTTACACCAACGGTATGGCGAAGGAAGAGTTACACTGTTTTTAGGGTTCCGTACCCAAAGAGTAAAACGTGACTCTATTTCTAAGGCTCCGCTGTCTGTCTATCTGTTTGTCCGTCTGTCACCAGGCTATATCTAATGAATCAAGATAGTTAGACAGTTTAAATTTTCACAGATGATGTACTTCTATTGCCGCTATAACAACAGAATAAAATAAATATTTAAGTGGGGCTCCCATACAACAGACATTATTTTTTTGCCGTTTTAATAGATAATGGTACGGAACCCTTCGTGCGCGAGCCCGACTCGCACTTGGCCGGTTTTTTATTTTATTTTATAAACACGGTAATCCTAGATCAAGTTAGCGTTACCGGACTTGGTTGAATATATTCTAATAACCAATAAATACAAAACCTAATCTCATTACAGATTTTTACAAGTTAAACGCGTGTCTTTCCAAACGTTGCTACTTAGTATAAACTTCTATAACTAAGTTCACGAACACATCGCACCTATATGCTAAAATATCGACATTTCCTTAATCTGTAGCATTATTTTATCTGACTGATTTTTTATACTATTCATATTTGTTTAAAAAACAATGGTTTAATTGAAAGTAAACATCGGAAAACATACCTAAAAGACACGGTAATTCACGCTCAAACCTAATGCCCGCAGAACACCCAGTCAGGCATTCAGAATTCACGGTATAATGATTCCTGAAACATCTGCAACATTCGAAGCTTCTGACAAATTACAATAGCATTGTCGTGCCAGCAGTAAAACCTCAATAAAACCTACATCAAAAGTAACGGTAGGGATTATATTTCAACTAGAAAAGAGCACATCCATATTTAATTTAGCAGAGCGGGCACTTTCACTTATTACCTGCAGGATTTCTGCCAGAGCGTTCTCATGTTTGGTGTTCAGACAGATGTTATTTCAAAAACACCGAAATAAATCTACCGAAAAATCTTCAGTAACATTTTTCGGACAGTGGACTTATTTAGTTCTTTCCTCAGGGTTATCCTAATTAAAATAAAATAACTCGGAGTTGACATATTTGGTGGCTCAGTTTTTCGGCAGAGACCACCAATTTTGAGAAGTGGACCCGCTTATTACAGTGTTCAGGAGAATTTTCATAAATATTAAATTACATTTTAAATTCAGTTAAAAGTTGAGCGAGGTAGATTGAATTAGGTACCCGTATTTTAAGGTAAGGTCGTGAGTCGATACCGGAAGAACAGAAGAGATACGTTTTCCGTTCGGAGAGGTAAAGCTGTTGTTAGTTTCTTGCCATTAAAGGGGTGGACAGAGAACTTAAAGGTAAAATTTGGGTTCCACATTAAAAAATATAAATCCTTGCTATCTTAAAATTCAGTAATACTTAAATTACTAAATAAACTAGATTTAAAAATACTCAACAAATATTCTGACAAAACATTGCGAATCCCCAGAGGTAATTAAAATTATGATGCTTTCTCGTGTAAGCACAATCAGCCACGCTCATCATATTTCCAACCTAAAAGTCAGGTAAATATGGTTTGAAATACAAAAAATTTGGATAATTCTCCGTGGTTTACGCTTGTGACATGGGATCGCAAGGATAATTCATCATCCACTCCTGTCCATCCGATTATCGTTTTTATGCGCTGCACTATTCGGTAAATGACGCTGTGAGATTGCTTTTACATTGTATTTTTGGAGAATATATCCCACTGTTTTATCAGCAACATATAGTAGGAATATATACGGTTGAAATTTTAACTAATTATATTAGAGGGACGGTTTCTACACAAAAATAAATGTAACTTTCTTGTTTTATTATCAAAATCTCGATAAAATGCTGCTCGACGAAATTTTATGAAAACTAGCGTATTGTACGATGCCACAGATTACTAAAAAGTTACTACGACCCGTTCAACAACCCTGCTTGTTCAATGACCCGGCCCGGTCAGTCAACAGAGCGCGTACTGTGCGTACGGCATTGCGTTAAGTACCTACATGTTAGGCAGAAAAACACGAAAATGGGCAAGATGGAGCAAGTTTATGGCCCACCTGATTTTAAGTGGTAATAAATAACAAAGCATTGCCCGGTAAGTCACGCACCTTAGATACTTGTCTTACGATATCCACCTATTGCTAGGTATAATGGTCCTCATTATTACGCCAGCACGCGGAGCAAGTGGCAAGATGCGCACTGTACTGTGACTAGCGCATTTGAATGGTGGTCCGCCCCGTCATAATCTCTAATAAAAGCAAATAGTTTTCAGCTAATGAACATTTGTATTGAACAGCTGATATTTTCTTAAGTTTACAGAGTTGGTACACACGGCTACACCTCAAGCTATACATTCCCAGTATAAACTGACCTCGCATTGTGTAGGTTTTCCGTACAATGAGAGGTCAGCATAGACTGGAAATGTATAGCTTGATGTGTAGCCGTGTGTACTATAGTGAAAGTTGATTTGATAGAGCTTTAGTCAAGTTTAGTTTAGCTGTACAACAAAATAGGAGTCTAATAACACATTAAACCAAGAGATAACCAAATTAGGTAAATTATTTGAAGAAGATTAAGAGTCTTCTTCAAATAATTGACCTAATTTCTGAGATTATTTTCCTTAATTTTATAGAAAGGTGTTCAAATGTCTCAGGCTTATTCTCCTGGAAGGAAATGGCGTTGATTGGCTGAAGACGTTTCGCCGACGCTTTCACCCCTCTGCTTTTCAGTGTACGACGGTGATTAGTTTGTAGATCGATTCTATGATAATTGTTAATAGATCAATTGCGTTGGACCATTTGTATTGGCCCGATCTGCTGACTTTTTTTTAGGCTTGATAGATCTTCGTTCGACCACAGTCTCACCTGATGGTAAGCGATGATGTGGTCTAAGATGAAGCACGATGATCTAGAAGAAACTTATTCACTCTTACCTTAAAGAAGCCCTGGTTGTAGTCTTTAGGAAAAAAAACGACGGCAAACTGTTCCATACCGTAGCTATACGCATCAAAAACGTAGAAACTAAGTGTTTGCGAATGGGTGGTATACCAACTAGGTACGGATGGTACTGGGCTGTGCGCCTGCTTGTCCTTTGATGGGAGGGAGATGGCGGAATCAGATCATATAGTTCCTGGGCACATTCCCCAAAATGTATTCTGTAAAAAACTGACAGGCTTGCAACATTACTGCGGTGTTCGAGACTTGGGTCTTAACCTCCGCCATATATTGCTCACCTATAAGCCTAAAAGCTCTACGTTCTATCGAGTAATTAGGTAAAATGTAGCGAGCTGGTATTTGGCCAAACCATCCCAAAGGTGGCAGCAGTACTCCATACCAGACTGGACTTATGCTTTGTTGACGACCTCTGTTGCGTAGTGGGCGAATAGACGGCTGAAACGCAGAAACTCGTTGAGACGGTTGCAGGTTCGTTACCCGCTGCAGAACTAGAAGGTCTACTGATATTTGTTCCTATTGAAAAAAAAGTAAATAAGTATTCTATCCGTTATCTGGTACCCACAGTACAAGTTTTGCTTAGTTTGGGGTTAGATGGCACTGTGTTTAATATCCCACATTTTTTATTATTTATAGCTCAGTTGTCTTCACCCCAATACAAATTTTGGGAGATTTTAAATCTTTGCATGCTCTCAATGTATTCAAGCGATTAGATTATCGGCCGATCAAAAACTGTAGTCTGCGGAGGCTGTAAAAATATCTTATCTTGCTGATGTAAATAATGGTGAATTATTATTGTCATTAACCTTACTGTTCCGGGTTTTTAATGGTAGGTATAATGTACTCGTATTACACAATTACCACAATAACAATTATGTGAGCCAAAATTGTTACTTGTTACAAAATTGGGCAAGGGGCTTCGGGATAACTAAAAAACTTTTCGTTAAAATAAAGCAAAAATTATTTTTAGGGGTAGAAATTACAGTTATTTTGAATTCAGACTTTTTTCTATATATGTGTCACTAAAGCTACACGAATACCAAATTTCATCACTGTGGGTCACTGGTGTACCCTGTGAATTTCGTCAAAGTTCAGTTTTTATCTTGGCTAATAACTCAAAAACTACAGGCATTCAACTAAAAATAAAAATGAGGTCGAAATGTACTAATAAAGACCTTTCACTATACCCGTACATACTTTCATTTGATCAACTAGTCTCATTTTGATTTTTTTTTACACCTCTTGAACTCTCGTATCTCAACAACTTTCCAACATTTTTAGCTCATTTAGTCACACCAGGATTATGCCATCACTCCTATATATCAAATTTCACGACGATTGGATCAATGCTTCGAAAACTGTCCTCGGACAAACAAACATACATACATACAACGCCGATTTGCCCAAATTATTTGGAGATCTCGCTTTGTCGATCAATAAGTTGTTACTACCGTGTGCTACGACTTAACTTCAATAAAACATCGAATTTCGAAAAGTCGTAGAACAAACATTATTCATGGTAGGAAGAACCATGACCCCTTTGGGTTAACATACATAAAACAAAGCTCAAAGCAAGGTTACACAGAAAAATAAAATAAAAATACCTAAAAAAAACCTTTTATCAAGAGAATGCTGAGATCCTTTTAAAGTTGACAAGAATAAGTAGCTATACGCTAATGGAACTAAGCTGCGGAACCTGTGACCTTTTTAAAATTATCTCCATAAACGGTTTCCCGACGACATTTTACCTGCTACCATTTTGTATCCTCTGAGAGTTGAACATTTCTACTTGTTACAAGGTTTTGATTTTATATTATTTATCAAAACCATGTCACATTTAATGTAGTTTTTTGGCACTTTCGATCAGTTGTCGTAAGGATAAAGGTAAAAAGTATTTATTTGCTTAACATGTGTTTTTAACCTATACTTTTTCCAAAATATGCTCCAAGACCTGAGCACTGCAAGCCTTGAGGTTGGACTAATGATGAATCGGTCAAAGACACAACTGATGACTAACACCAACAAACAAAAAATTATGGTAGACGGGTAAGAATTATACTACGTCGATGGGTACATTTAATTGGGCCAGATTGTCTCCTTCGAAAACAGGCAAGATAAAGAGGTCGTCCGCCGCGTCAAAAATGCCTGGAAGAGCTTCTGGTCCATGAAGACGCTAATAAAGGGAGACCTTCCGTTGTCACTTAAGCGTAAACTCATCAACATGTGTATTCTGCCCATCCTTACCTATGGTGCCCAAACTTGGTCATTGACGGAATCCCAAAAGTCCAAACTCAAGGTTTGCCAAAGAGCTATGGAATGCAGCGAGTTAGGGGTAAAGAGAATCGACAGGATCCGCAATACCACACTGCACGCGAAGAGCGGCATCGCAGATGTTGGCGACAAGACTGCCAGGCAAAAGTGGGACTGGGCGGGTCACGTCAGTCGTATGGTCACAGTCAAATGAGCAACAGTCGTCACACAATGGGTGCCTGCAGATGGGCGTCGAAGTCGGGACAGGCCGAGGAAGCGTTGGCGTGACGACCTCGATGCATTCCAAGATGGCTGGTGGGACGTGGCGAGTGATCGTGAGATGTGGAGGAACATGGGGGAGACCTTTGCCCAGCAATGGGAAAGTATAGGTTAACATTCATTTTTTTTAATAACTCTCATCGTCTGCCCCATTTCCTTCCATTCCTTGCGTTCTCCAGAAATCTCCTGCCAGTCAGAACGGAACCCATCCAGATCATCGCGCCAACGTTTTCGCGGCCTGCCTCGTTGCCGTCGTCCTGTAGGTTGCCAGTCGGTGGAGATCTTAGTCCACCTTTCAGGGTCACCGGGACCCGGCCAGTCCCATTTGAGTCTTGCAGCCTTGTACCCCACATCGATGATAACATAATAAACAACATGTAACAAAATATAACATAATATAATAATTTTCATGTGGATCTTATTGTAGTGCTAGTAACAACGTTTTTTACCAAGAGTGGTATGCAAATAGTGAGATGTCGAGCCAGAACACATATTCAAAATTTTTTTATATAATTAAATAACCAAAGAAACATATATACATACATAAACATTACATCACACTTATATTAAAAACATGAAAGTTTGGATGTTCGTTTGTTTGTTTGTTACTCAATCACGTCGTATTGGCTTAAACGACTTCGATGAAATTTGGTGTGTTGATAGATTATGACCTGAGGGTTTAGCCAAATTGCATTCGATTAGCGATGACGTTAGTCGATAAGTCGTGGTAGCAAAAATTAGAAATATATTATTTACGATAAATTAATTAATGTCAAATACCTACAACAATAAAACAATATAAAATTAAATCAAAACAATAGAAATTTAATAATTAATTAAAAGAATGATTAAAATTTGTCATATAAAAATTTCTCATATTCTGTAACCTCAGTCGCCGGCTGATCTTCGAATAGGTACATCGTCATTGAGATGATCACGTCCACGTCTAAATTCTTCGGGCTACGAATACACAGAGCTGCGACATGGGGCTTCATCACCAAATATCAAATGAAGTCTCTAGCTACTTTCTTGTTGAATTAAGCCACAGTGAAAATCATAACATATCATTAAGCAAAAATTTTCACGAGTGAAACTCATTGTTAAAGCTACATACAATTTTCTATAGGACGGACGCCACCATGAAAAAACAAATGACAGTCTCGCAAATTAAAAAGTAACAGTTCCCAGAGAGTTCATTTTCGATTTCCGTAATTGCTTTTTTATTTTTTTATTGTGAGTGGCCAGTTCCAGAATCTTCAGTATGCCCTAAGTATCTATGTAGTGAACCTAGAATCAAGTGTCTGCGGTTATGCGCTGTATAGGACATTTGCAAAAAATATGTTCTTAGCCACCTCGTATTATTGCCGTTCGCGCCGCCATATTGAAAAATGGTGCCTTATAGCAGTTTTTGATAACATTTACTTTCAGACTCATTTTACGATAAAAACACTAATACAAAATTATACTAGAAAATAATTCCTACAATTTATGTTAAACAATTTTTTAGGTAACTTGGAACTATGTGAGGTTCTGTCGCAGGCTATCTGAGTCTGTATCTTAAGAGATAAATAAGAAGGGTCGAAAACAACATTTTTATACGATTAGCAAATTCGACATTCTATGTTCAATCGATGACTAATAATGTTTCTATCAATTTGAAGTGACTTGAATCAAACTCCATATACATTATTTTAAACGTCTCCATCCCGATTTTGCTGACTAGACTGGAAAATGTTGGAATCAGGGGCCTAGCTCACGATTGGTTTCAGGATTATTTAACCAAAAGATCGCAGCGAGTACGTGTCGAAGGGTATGAAAGCGACAATGCAGTGTGCACATTTGGCGTACCACAAGGTAGTACTCTAGGGCCTACGCTTTTCCTCGTCTACATTAATGACCTATGCAGTACTACCTTGCCTGGTCTCGACTTGCTGATGTTTGCAGATGACACTGTATTACTACTTCATGATAAAACTTGGAAAAAAACAGTAGCGCTAACCGAAAACTGCCTCTCAAAGGTGACGATATAGTTAGAGAATAGCCTCCTTACACTAAATACTAGTAAAACGAAATATATGTGCTATAGTATGACGGCCGCGGGAGACCCAGGAACCAATATTAATGTAAAGATACATACCTTTCCTTGTAATCGTAACAGTCGTGAATCATGTAATTGCTCTAATTTGACCCGTGTTAATACTATTAAATACCTTGGACTCGTTATAGATGATAAGCTTAACTGGAACGTGCACATAGAAACAATGACGTCTAGAATCAGAAAACTTATTTGTGTGTTTCGAACTCTTCGAGTAGTTGCTGAGACCAAACTTGTTATACAAACATATAAGGCTTTATGTGAATGTATCCTAAGATATTGCATTTGTGCATGGGGTAGAGCGGCAAAATCTCACCTCATCACCGCTGAACGTGCACAACGTGCCGTTCTAAAGGTACTTTTATACCTACCCTACAGGCACCCTACTACAGACGTTTATGAGAAAACTAGTGTGCTTAGCATCAGAAAATTATTTATTTATGAAAGTTTACGTCGCTACCATAGAAAAATTGTTCCCTATCTACCTGATTTACAGAAAAGGGTTGACCGCTGTCCTGTTCCAATAGTTAGATCCCGATTTGCACAAAAACAGTATAATATCGTCGTTCCCCATCTGTATAATGTGCTTAATAGAGTGCTCAGGGTGAAGAAGAAGAGTAACGTTGAAATAAAAAAAATAATACTTACCTGGCTCAAAGAATTTGATTACGATGGTGTTGAAGCAATGTTAAATGGCTTTTACTGTTGATGTTTTCTTTTTGTATTCCTAAGTTCCTATCACTACACTACCTACATACGCGAATATCTTAAACACTAAATACATACATAGATATTACATATATTTATAGATGCTGATAATTGTAAACAATATATATAATTATATATTGTAATCTAATTACTAAGCAAAACATGCACCTAAGTATAGCACCTACTACGTAACAGACTTGAATTTGAGAGAGTTTAGGCATTTCTTTTAAATACTTACTTTTTTAGTTATATGATTTATTCTTTTTAATTAATGCTTAAACTTAACTATCCTATCTTTGCTAGACATAATTTAAAATATACACATGATGGGAGAAGCCACTGGCACCTGAAATACAGTTTTTTAACTAGTTCGGGAGCCTATGGATTCAAACTTGACTATGTCATACTTAAATATGTCAATAAATAATTTTTTTACTTTTTACTTTTACTTTAAACGAGTTGTTTACTCGTTATTTGTTAGGGTGCGGTTAGGGTGCTTCCGGTACCGTGATCACTATAGTCTTTCACCACTTGTCAAAAGTGGCCAATCAAAATTATGATAAAACTTAGCCACGACGCTTTCACGTTTTGATTTGCATAAACCAGAAATCGTATGTTATGTAATCATGATCATTCCGCTCATTGTAACCATTCCGCTACTAATTGAAACTTCGAATACCGGCTCACATCACTTATCTTCTCACTTTACCCGTTAAATGAAGAATTTTTCATCTGCTTGGTACGAAAGTGAAATGTGCATAGAAGGAGTCACTATGGCGCGAACTACGTTAATCCCTTCACTACCATTGTTCACTATCGATCATGAAGCCCGTTTACAGCCACAATTCCTTGAAACGAACGAGAAATAACTAAAGCCATGACGAAAGCGTATAAATTTATCATAAGAAAATCCTCTTATTCTAGACAACATTTTAGGCTACTAGATAGAAAGATGACCTGATAAGGATTGGTGTGAGCCATGGAGTGCAGGCCAAACAAGATCGATTGCCCTGGAAATCTTTGGGGAAGTCTATTTTCAGCATTAATACTCTTTCTACTTTCTTTATTCTTTTTAAAGTGAAACTTTTATTACATCGTCTCAAACTTTTTCGTCTGTGTGTTGCATGTCGCGTGACGGTCGGCCGCGGAGTAGGGATAAAGTGAAAGGCGCTCGTCAGAGCAGCCGAGGCCAATATGGCGGCGCCTATACTTCGCATCAGCTGACCGTGTATAGACTATTACTCATTTGTGCCAACGAACATTTTTAGTTAAATGTCTATAATGTGAAACAAAGTTTCACTTTTACCGTGGTTTCATATAACCACACAATCCTTTTTTTTATACAAAAATAGATTATCAGACAAAAACAGCTTACAATTCTTCCAGCAAACCTTTGAAGATAGAGATAGTTGACTATAGTGGCGGGTACGTGCACAGAAAAGGACATTGGATTAAAATACTAATAAATACCCGTAGTTATAACTATATTAATAAATAAATCAATATTGCTAGACATTTCACAAAGCGTTACCTAGCCCCAAACTAAGTAGAGCTTGTACTACTATACTACTGGAAACCAGATAAATGATAGAATACTTAATATACTTAATTTTTATAAATAATACCCGGAAAAAATATCTGTAGATGATGCAAACATTTGTTCAGCGGCGGGAATCGAACCCGCAACCTCCTGAGTCACAGCCGGCATTGGACGTCTTATTGCTGATATGATGATGATGATTACATAAAAGGACACAGGACAACACATAACGTCGTAATAGTTTGGGATTATGACTACCTATGCTACCTACGTCTGCGTACGTATGATTTTACTGGTTCATCCTGCCCTTCAAACAACTCAATTTATCCTAGGTATATGACTTGACAAATTTAATAAAGGAAGTCTGATATCGATATTCCTAGCACGTAGGAAACATTTATTCCGACTGCTACCTTGATAACTTTACCCGCTAAAGGTTCATCTTCAAAAACTTTAGATACTTCGAAATTGGATTTGTACAAGCTTCGGTGTTCAAGCGTGACTTATAACTTATTGAAAAATATATAAAACGCGTTCTAATATTTTCTATTGCTTAACCAAAAGAAAAAGAAGAATAAATATATTTCAAGATTTATCGTCTTCAAAGATTGTAATGAAATACCTAAGTGTCTTGATATTGACATTGTATCGGTAATCTACAACTTGAACTCAGAATTTTACGGCCAGGAGCGGCCCTTAACTATTTAATTAGGTTCAATGCTTCTAGAAACGTCGAAACTTTTTACAATATTCCGAGCATATTTCATCCACACTTAGGCGACTTTGGCGGTGTCCTTTATAAACATTGAACTGGGTATGGATTCGATGCCAGTAGCGTAAGTACTAAATTAAGTAATTCTATAAAACGAGGGAATGGGATTTAATGAATGTTCATTATTTATTTGCGAATAATAATTACTAAATAATTATAACGAAATAATTTCTAAATACCACTAAACTAAACCTACCTCAAAATGTTCTTTCAATATTTTAGATACAATATATTTATTTGCAAGTAACACCGGCAGATTGTGCAAGACAATTGGATGGAATTATCAAAACCTATTCAAAATCCATTAGCAAAATCAAACAACAAATAAGATATTTATAAATGTCAACATAAAAATGACTTATAATAAGATGTCATTACAATATAAAAATTATGGAAATTAAAACTAAATCATAATGCTTGTTACCAGGAAAAAGAAAAACAATAGGTAAACGCGTGTTCAAAAAAATCCTTATTAATTTTTGTATAGGATTTTTTAAACAGGTGCTAAACAGTGTTTATTTTTTTCTGTGGTTAGACTCTACCATCATATGATGATAGAGTCTTATCTCTGGTGGAGAGATCGGTCGCTCTGTAAATCTATGGGGGAGGCCTATGTTCAGCAGACAGACGTCATGTGGTCAACGATCTTATGTGAACTGCACCCAACTTTTATCAGGTCATTTTTCCATCGAGTGAGGGGGCCATCATACGCTGCGCTTTTCATCGTTGACTCCACTCTCGTTGTCACCTTTCTACCCTAACGTTCTCCAACTCTATGCCTATGCTATGCCTGCCCAATGCCACTTCAGTTTGCTAATCCTTTTGGCTATGTCTGTGACCTTGGTTTGTCTACGGATCTCCTCATTTCTTTTTCGGTCTCGTTGAGAAACATCAAGCATAGCCTTCTCCATAGCACACTGAGTGACCTTGAGCCATCTTATGATCAGACTATTGTCTTCAAACACTGAGGTATTTATCTCTAATATATAAAATTCTCGTGTCACAGTGTTTGTGATACGACTCCTCCGAAACGATTTGACTGATTCTTACGATACTTTTTTTTATATATTCATAGGACGTAAACTATTTTTCATACCACTATGTGATAAGGGTGGTGTGACCCCAATACTTTTTTTTTGGACAAATTTTTTTAAATTTTTTTTAATTATGATTTTGCAATAAAAATACATACAACCTATATTTTCACCCTTCTCCACTAACCACTATTTTTTAATAGCGATATTAGTACTTTAATAATTTTCTACCTTAAATATAGCGATAGTTGATTATATAGTGGGTCTTAACTCAGCTTAGCAACACAAAATTGATTGATTCTAAGGTGATACGAAGTTTGTGGGATCAGCTAGTTATATATATATATACTAGCTGAACGCCCGCGACTTCGTACGCGTTACACTACTAAATGTGTGGGTGGGTAACCTAGAAATAAAGATAAACTCGCTGTTGCAACTTGACTTGACACCCCATTTTTATCCAATAGGACCTGATTTAGGGGATAAAAAGTAGCATATGTGTTAATCCAGGTTATAATCTATGTACATACTAAATTTCACTTAAATCGGTTCAGCCGTTACGACGTGATTGAGTAACAAACAAACAAATAAATAAACAAACATCCTTACCATTTCCAATTTCAAACTCTACGTCCCTATGAGGCCGTGTCCTAAAAGTGCATAACTTCTTTAAGCTTAGAAACCTTCAAATGAGGTACTAATACAGTACGGTGACTTTCAAGACATTCCAATTTTAAAGAGTATTTGCTTATGTTTTTAAGTGAGTTCAACCTTTTGTGAATAAAAGCGGATTGAGTTTTCAAATATGTGTCATAATAAATAGTAATTTAAATCAAAAGCACTAAGGAGTGTTGATATCAACCTCGAAGCAAATCACTGCCAAAATAACTGTCTATCCCTTTTTAACCCCGTTAAGGGAAAAATAATAACAAAAGAATTGTAAATAGTCCATCAATTATTTCTTGTGTACGAGTACAAGTGATATAACTATTAATCTTGTTTTAAGAAAATAGAACCACAAGACATTTTCACCTAATATTTTACTTGATATATACCAGTCTACCATAATATATTACATGTTACTGTTAAGCTCAGCTGTAAAGCAATCCAGCAATACATTCAAATTCATTAATGACGTTTATCTCCACTTTTATTACTGTTTTATTGCCAGTTAAGTAAAGAGTGGCTTATAAAACTGAAAAAGTATTTTGCTCTAAAGTATTTGGACCAAAAAAATATGAGCCTTTTCCCTTTTCTTGCAAATTCAATTGTCCAAGAGTTTTCTTGCTAAAAGCTAGCAATTAGTCTAAATGGCTGGGAACAACGTTATCTGCTTCCCAATCTTGAAGGTTACAAGATAAGTGTCTTAGGTTCTGTAAAATACTCCAACGATAAAAATATTTTGGTCTAAAATTGCACGTCACTTTACAGCATCTACTAGGTAAGAATTAAGTGATCATTCGATTATAAAAAATATATAGTGTTTGATAATATACGCACAAAAATGAAAGGGGTTATTTTGATGAGCATAATGAATGAATTTGTGAAATGTATGCCATATAAATGTGAAATTTATCATGGCATGCAAAAACAAACACTTTATTAAACTTATGTTTGTTATTGCATAATGCTTGCCATACTGTACTGGTGACTGATACTGTATTGGTGACGTCTGTAGATATCCCTTGTTGTCCCTTTCTAACCCAAAACCCGCGGCCATTTCCGAAAGAGATATCAAATCGGCTTTTATTTTTGGATGTCGATTGCAAGAGTAGGCAATAAGTTTTATATCGAATTAATCACCTAAACTTAGTCGATTTACTTTAAAATTGAATATTATAACTAGTAGTCTTTTTTTCGAGTAGTATTTTTTTTTTGTTTTGAGAAACCGTCACTTGAATGTCATCAGTAAGTATATTACCAAACACCCTTTTATGACTTGTGCTTTGACGTATATTACGTATATTATATGCCCCAGCACGCAATTTAATCTGGATGATCTTAACCACAGCCAGTCAAAAGAGATTATAACTGTAGAGTTCATCGCGAAAACATAAAACTACAGTGCCACCAATTATCGTTCAGTTGACAGCGTGGCTAGTGTCTAGTAAACATCCGCGTTTGTTTCTAGATTCGTAATTTTGTTAACCTGAACAGATAAGTTGATAGCACTGTGCATTATTAAGACATATCCTTGCATTGGCTCCTACTCCTATAATGTGAAGATTGAAGCGGAGGGAGTTGATTTTCTTGAAAACAGTTTTGCGCCGTTAACTGAAACGTATTTACTTAGATGAGTTTTCGTAATTTTATGAGATAAGCGGTGTCGGACTCTACACACAATCGAACGCAAACGTCAAAGATTGTTGCTATTCCAGGATTAAGAAATGTGACAGGCATAATATTTGATAATTTACTACACACCAAGTAAAGTACCATATAAATTGAGTATTGAAAATTTCGATTGATTTAATGTTTGTTCAGGGATCCTCCTCTTAAATACCACAAAGCAATTACCATTAAAACTGTACATCTCTGTGGTATAAGGCCCCTAAAACCTCTTTACAAAGATATTCGTACCTAAGACCACTCAAAATGTATATCAAGCACTTAGGATTTACCATCATTTCATGATACGAAACCTGTGCAAAGCGAGCTCTACAAAGGTGTCAAAGATTACCCTCAGTCTAAATTGGGGATACATTATCTGACGCCGCAGGCTTTTAGGTTAATGGTTAGTATAGTGCAGCAGTTCTCGAGATTGTACATACATTTTATAGCAGTTGCACTTGACTAGAGATTGGAGGAAAGAAAGTCCAGTTTACGCTACTCTTGGAGTAACTGGCATTTGGGTTTTTGTATTTGCGAATATTGGACTAAATGTACGTTGTATTGGAAATTGTAATAAGTGCAATGAATACGTATCTTTTCTGCGATTCAAATCCCGTTCACCTTATTATCCATCTAGATAGCCGTGGTGAATGTGCACACCCGCTTTCAATCTGTGATTCGAATCTTGTAGAACCAATAAATGTTTCTGCATCGAAATGTGACATTGTGGACGGAACCATAGAAATCTGTGGTTTAGTGAGATGTATGTGGATTGACCATGTATTTCCTTTAGATTAAGGTTGACTAAGCTTAGATAATAGTGTAGGTGCTGGCGCTAGCACAAAGCTGTAACAGGTACTACAGCGATTGTGTTCTTCACCCAGCACAGCTACAACTTAGGTGTTACATAAATTACCTTCAATTTATAGATGTTCAAAAAACCTCTTAGAGGAAAGTCTCTGATATGATATGACACAGAAACGTTATATCTTACTATGGGCCTCATAAAAAGACTCAAGTTCGTTCTACGTGCTATAAAGAGGGCTAAGCTTGGTATTTCTCTACGAGATCGAATCACAAATGACGAGATTTGTAAACAGACCACTGAGATAGCCCAAAGGATTAGCAAGTTGAAATAGTAGCGTGCAAGGAACATATCTCAAAGAAGTGATGGCCATTGGGACAGAAAGGTTCTCGAGTGGAGACCACGCACTGGAAATCGCAGCGTTGGATGATCCCCATGTGATGGTAAGACAGCCTGATAATGGTTGCTGGAAGCCGTTAAGTACAAGTCGAACAAGATCGATCGCTTTGGAAATTTACAGAAGAGGCCTATGTTTAGCAGTGGACGTCCTAATGGCTGATATGATGATAGATGTTAAAGAAAAAGACGCGTTACAAGATCATAAGGTTGCAGATTTATTCTAAGCTAGCCAGGCAAAGAACAAGAAGAATATTTAATCTTCTCGTTATACGTAACGGCTTGGAGATGATCCTCTCCATTTTAGGCGACTTTTTACATTCAAACAAAAAATTTGCATTTCTAGACAACACTGAAAAATGAAAGCCGTGCAATTTCCCAAAACAAAACCAAGGCTTAAATTACAAAAATAAAAATACTGGGACAAGGAAAATATTTAAACCCTTTTGTAATATTCAACAAAGAGGAATGGGAATTGCTAAGGATTGTCTAAAGCGATAATAAATCGCGCGCATAGCCCCGCTATTATTTTCTTGAGGTCTGATTAATTGTGGCTAAGATGGCGGTGTCGGCTTCAGACGTCTAGGAGTAAGGAAGAATCTAAATAAGATAAGTTCAAGGTTAAGAAATACAATATCTCTAGACAATTCGTTAGACTACAAGTCATGGGCATTTCGCGCTGCCAAACTATAAATACTCAGTAAGGTTTGTTTATAGTCCCACGCACAATTTTTATTTACCAAACTTTTTTGCTATGTGGTAAAATAATTCTTGCATTGCCGACCTTTGCCTAAACTGGAAATTACAAAGTATAGATAAGCTGGTATGAAAAACATTCCCCGTGGTGGTGAATTTTATTTCTAGGCTATAAAAGTCATCAAGCTATGTCGGAGGCCTTCGAGCGACCAACTCCAACACTAGGATTAGCCACTAGCGCATACCAACTCCCTTTTCTATCGATCCGTACAGATCTACCAACATAACATTATAATGATAATCTCCTGACATAAATATGTAATTATTATATTCTTGACATAGGTAATTGTAATTTCTTGACATGTGTTTATCCCCGATATGTGAGATTTGTTTTATGTTTTTTTTCCATGTATATTTTCATCCCGGATGGGGAATGTGAGCCACTTTAATTTATTATTTATATATAAGATCTATCTGATATGAATTATCTGTGAACCACCTGGACTGATAAGTTCGTGGCACTGTACTAGCTATTACTATTTCCTTTTGTATTATCACGCGATTCTTTGCGTGTTCTAATTGTAACTAATTACCGAAGAGAGTTCTCTTGTAAGGCTAAATTACTCCTCGTATTCAGACTACGATAGTATTAATCGATTTCACAAAAAGGTTCTACCTGAGGCTACAAGTTTCGATAATTAAGTTCTTGGATATAATACGTCCACGCTAAATGTGCATGCCGCTAATAGTTATAGATTTGAACATTAGTTTCAATTACATAGTCACAAGAAATCTGCTATATATCACTGTAACGAGTGCCTAAGCTGTCTAGTTTGTATACAATAAAACTACAATATTGGGTGCTCCGAAATATGTACATATGTGAATCTAAAAACAGCTAATTCAAACATAAAAAAATATTTAATTTTTTAGGATAAAATAAATTAACTTAATGTAATTGAAATAAATCGGGACGGTCAGCTGTTATTGGTATAAAATATTTGAGATTTTTGATGCAGTATCAATATTTCGGTAAATTTACTGGTTTTTTATGACTTTTATAGCAAGAATGGTGGGTTTAAAATATTACTGTTATGCAGATTAACCGTGGCCGGACTATAGCTATCCAATTTATTTATATTGAAGGAAGGCGATAGTTTGGTGGTCATTTATCTTCAAACTACCTTCTAAATGGGCAGTTTCATTAGTAAGAGTATTTTTTTAACAGTTTTGATTTCAGTTGAACTATGTAGAAGAAAAACACGCTCAGAAGCTTTTATAATGTAATAAACTCTATTCCTCTCACTAATTCCAATCTGATGATTGGGGTCATCTTTTCCTTGAAAATGTTTTACGACTTCTGGGACTTAGGGGAATTTCTAATTTGATTAAAGGTATAAAAGGGGGTAAATCGCTTCATTGTTAACCATATACGCAAAAAGAGGGGTATTAAAAGTCTAACGTCTATGTTTGTCTGTGTGTCTATCTGTGGCATCGTAGTCCCCATACGGATGGACCGATTCACATGCGGTTTTTTTAATAGAAAGCTGTTTTAACTTGAGTGGTTCTTAGCTATATTCCTGTTTAAACCCCGAACTAAAAATAGTAACTATTACTTACAATGGTACTATATTTTGTTTTTTTTACACCCGGAATGTCTAACCTAATCTTGTGTCCAAAGTTTTGCCCTACATTATATCCCTAATGAAGATTATAAGACTTTTAGATTAGGCACAGTCATAGCACTATCCTAGTCTTCAACCATTCTTGGAGCACCAAAACTTGACCACACCGCGTCACAACTCAATGTCTATATTATCCAAGCTATTTCACTAAAAGCTTCATTGAACGTGCCAAAGGCCTCAGAGATTACCGATGGAATCACTTTCAATATACGATTGCTTTCCATAAATAAAGCCTGGTTATCAGGGTACAATAGCTAACGGATAGTAGAAGGCAGTTCTAAGCGGTCAGTTACTGCCGTAACCCACCAACTATAAATACTGAATTATCTTAATTATGCAACCGATTTCGGTCAATTAAGAATTATTTTCAGAGGATCAGTCTGACGGATTGTAAAGGACAGTTACTAGCCCCGGGCGCACAATGAGTCAGCTCCAACCCGTTGGTTACTGGTGGGATATTACTAATCACTGATCTGCCTTCAATGAAGGCAGTTACTGGGCTAAGTTCTTTGCTGACTGTGCCAATGAGTCTGTATCCAATTCAACTTGTCTCCACAGCACTTGTTACTTTACCAAAACACACAGAAGTTTCCATGCCCGGCAGCGTAAAACAAAACTTACCCAAAAAGGAAGTTACTAGTTTGCTTTCTGCCAAACCATTCAATGGAATGGATTAATTTTCAAAGTTGCCACAAGTTAAACATATTTTGCAGCTTGTGATTGACCGATCATTCCAAGATGGCGGTGATTATCGCCCTAAAATCGCATATTGGGAAAATGAAACCAAAATTCAAATAATGAAGGGCAAACACTCAGAAAATACACAAAGTCAGTCAGGCGTTATGCTACTACTTTATCATAGACAGTGAGCATTCAGCTGCTATCTACTGATGGTCAGTAACTGGGGCATTGAAAACCAACTACAAGTTTAAATCGGTCAAAATTGTAATATGCTGGAGTTTGTTATATGTGTGTTACTGACAATTTAATCGATTTTATTCCCAAAAATAACCAAAACAGAGATAATAATAACGCACGTATTATTTACAGAATACAGTGTACGATATACGTATGATGGTCGGTCGGAGCTGAATTATGGATGAAGGGACCGCCGGTACGACCTAGCCAATAAACAAAGCGAAGAATTATAACATTTATATGCTATTATAACTGATATGTGGTAACAAGGTAATTTTATCTATTCCATATCACTTCCACTGAATAGATAATTGTTTTCTTTCTAAGAATATTATAAGTTTTTTGTTGATTGGCAAGACTGGACCGGACTCACGCATTTTGGAAAACAATTCATGGTCCTAATTACACACACAGTATTGTACTTTGTAAAGCAGACAGGAAGGCAATGACAGTGGCGTGATAATAATAGGTCTATAAATAAATAAACATTGCTGAACATTTAACACAGCGCTATCTAGCCCCAAACTAAGCAGAACTTGTACTATGGGAACCAGATAACTGATAGAATACTTATAATATATATGAAAACATCCAGACCTGGAACAAATATCTGTAGGTCATTAAAACATTTGTTCCGCGGCGGGAATCGAACCCGCTACCTCCTGCGTCTCAGCCGGCTATTCACTCACTGTGCCACGGAGGTCTATATACCCAGCAATGATAGATAAATGATGATTTTTATTCTATTTACGAGTATGTCGTTGTCCAAAAATCTCAAATTAAATGGCAGGGCATGTTATTTTCTTTCTTTGTCTTTTTCCACTATGATCGAGGATTCTCAACTATATTGCTACTACTTTTTTCATAACGGGTTATATTTAAAAATGCAACTCGAAATACGGCACCAAAATGAATTTGGCTACAGAGGTAACACTAACCATATTTCCACTCCCAAAATGCTATTAGTACACACAATTTTCGAAAACACAAAGTGCTTTTTTCTCGTTACGTGATGAACATTAACGTCGTTATGAGAAACTTTGTTTTTCACAAGTGGAAAGCATACCTGACTCGTTTCAACGCATACAGAAAGCTTATTTAGTTGTGTGCTACTTCATAGTCATCATTATAAAGCTTGAATACTGTATTTAGTTCAAACAGAATATTTTAGTGCGCGTTCAAATTACTAACTTATGTAAGTAAATTCCGATTTAACATACGATTGTATTTAGTTGGTTTCTTAATATTATAATCCATGTTCATTAATTTAAAATAAATAACTAGGTTTATGGTTTCTGAAACTGCGTTTGAGGGTGGTAGTTCTGTTTCCGAACATTAAAATTGTCTTAAGTTTAAGGTAATAAAAGTGACTTACAAAGGTATTTGTGTTTCAAGGTTATTTCTAGGCCTTTTAGTTATTTTAGTTATAGTTTAATTAGATTTTTTGAGACTGCGGTCGAGGAAGGTAGGATTAAGGTAATAAAAGTGAAATGCAAAGGTATTTGTGCTTCAAGGTTACTTCTAGGCCTTGTTAGGGCTTGTTTTCTCTTACTATTCTAGCGTATCAACCCCGAAGCGGGACGTGATATCCGATACTAAAATACGCTGCTGGACCTTTTTCTACGCCATTTCTTGCCTGCGACACAGTATTTTTACTCCTGCGGGTATCACCGTTCCCATTTTGTTTCTGTACACGGTTTTATGTACCAAATAAAAATATATTGATTGAATATATTGATGAAACAAATAATATCGTCCGACAGTTTTTTTAATAAAATATTTACGATTTGTATTAAGTAGAGGTAAATATAAGATAACTGCGGCGTAAATTATTATAAAATACCATCGCACCCGTCTAGAGGGCTGCGGCGCGTAGTGCGAGGCGATACGCAGTTCGCCTCACCCTGATAAAAAGATAAAACGGTACGTTATAAATCCCGTATTTATAATAATGATTGAAATAAATCACGAAAGTTTTCTAAGTAAAATATCATAAAATATTTAACATGAAAATCTATCTGAACGAGTTTGGAAATAAGAACATCACAAAATAATCCTACTAGTAAACCAAAGACCTACATTATGGTCTGCTCGGAGATAACCCCTTCAGGTACTAAAAGCTTAGCTCAGATAACCCCTACTCACGTGTGGTAAACCCACACTATCAAGAAACCTCGAAAACCCAAAGTACGATTCACAAAAGGTATAAACCGCTTTATTATCATTATACGCAATTTCCTCACTGAAATTCTCAATTACAGTTTAAAAGGTATTCTATCACCAAGATATATATATAAGCGCGTGCTTTTTCGAATTTAAATATAACTTCGTTAAAATAAGGTTAAATTCTGAATAATAATAATAATAAATCTTTATTCAAACAACTTGGTTACATATTACATATATACACATATATTACATATATACATTGTACATTGATACCAATGATCTTCTTGTAGGTGGTAAGACAGTGTAAATGTAATGTAAATATATATTAAATTCTGAATGTGTTAGCTATGTGGTTTGAGACGGTTTCTCATGCTTTATACGTGCTTTATAATATTTCTACGAAAAACTATTACCAATAATATTTTTTTAACATATTATATAAACAAAACCCATCTTGGTTTTGTTTATGAAACTTCCAAGAAGTGTAAGCAATTTTCTTGGCATTTTCTTTACTCGGAAGTTATTCAGGTAGAACTATTTCATATTATAAATATACAAAATTGTATGTAAAAGTTTTTTTGCTTTATGTATTACTAGCTGTTGGCAGCGGCTTCGTCTGCGTTGTTCTGGGATGCAAAAATACATATAGAAAGTTTGATATCTTATTTTTATCCCATGGGAACTGATTTATGGATAAAAAGTAGCTTATATGTTATTCAGGTTATAATCTACGTAAAAACCAAATTTTATCGAAATCGCTTTAACCGTTTTGACGTGATTGAGTAACTAACATCCAAACAATTACAACATCCAAAAAACTAATATTAGTGTGATTTAGGCGTTAGAATTTCCAAATACAGATTTGAAGGCTTTTAGTGATTATACAAGGCTTAAAATAACGAAGGTTGAACTTTATTTGAGTTGGCGTGTCGTAATGAAGGTTGGGCTTTGTAAGCTAAACAGAACCTACGCCACGGTAATGATAACTATACAGTATTATGACTCGGCCCTGTCCTTCTATTATTTACCTACACCCGCGTGGTACGTAAACACGCGACAGGGCTGTCAGCCTGCAGTATTTTAACTTCATCTACCTACTTGAATTCGTTGTGAATGAAACAAAATACCCTTATAAATTTGATACAGAAAAATATTTGCGCCTTGACTGAGACATACGAAATGCTTTATTGTTAAATTTAATAGTATAAAAATTCCGCAACACAAAACAACCAAAAACAGCACAATATAGTCTATTCGTGCTCTTTGCCATGTTAAGTTATATTTCAATAAAATATTCACAAATCGCACGCTTACTGCTTATAAAACAAATCGCACCGTTCGTCACTGCGGCAACGACATTACCTTTGCTGCGGCGCATTCGCGACTGGTTGGATACCGAGTGGTTACCGAACACGAGAAGCGTAGGTATGACTCACGTTCCGGCCGTTTGTATGAAGACAGAATACTGTATAGATAACATTACCGTGCCCACGCTCTGTTTACTCGATGTAATACTGAAATCTGATACGCAATGTGGCGTTTCAAATGAACGAGACGTAAGTCAAGAAGTTGTGAGATTACGTAAAAGAGCCCGGTCGAGGGCATCAATATCAATCAATATAATTTCTAAAAGATGACTATGCTTGGTATTTATCTACGAACCAGAAATGAGGAGATCCGTAGATAAACCATATTCACTGACAGCTCAGAGGATTAGCAAGCTGAAGTGGCAATGGGCGGAGCATACAACTTGGGATAAAAAGGTTATCGAGTTGAGACTAAGTACTGAAAAGTGCAGCATAGCATAGCCACTTGATGGAAAGATGAGGCTCTGGTTCAGGCCGCACAAGATCTGACGCTCTGGCAATCTACAGGGAAAGCCTATGTTTAGTGGTGGTCGTCCTATGGCTGTTAAGATAATGGGGATTCGTAGCAAGTATCCACGAGAGTATATCATGTCACAAGATTACATCGTGTCCGTATAATTAGGACACAATGGCGGAGATTGGGGAAATATGAGTGTTTGAATGAAATGTAATTGGACTTGCTGAACAAGAAAAATCCAATTACTTCTAGATGTTTTACTTTTACACAAAGTTTGCTGGTTCATATTTAAATATTTTCACACAGGTGAAATAGGGTATACTCGGAACGAAAGTTATTAAATGTTGGAAAACTTTGCTATCCAATTCAAAACCAGTTTCCGTTATTCTAAAGAGTTCAAATGTTGCTACCTATTTCAACTCTTATGATCTAGTTAATGACGATCTAGACGACGCCACTAATTGATGTAAAAATAAATTAATGTATGGATAAAACTTTTAAATTATTAATAGCAGAATAGTAATCTAATTATAAATTAAATAAATTCATTTTACTTCTTATCTTTCACACACCTGAGCTAGACAAGATATTAATTAAGTTTGTGAAATTAGGTATAAAGCGATTTTAAGTATATTTCCGAGGGTGTTTTAATCATGTTGATTAAACCCTTATAATATTATATAATAAAGATTTAAAAAACTTAGGTACTGGATAAAGATATTAGTAATTTCTTCAATGACACGCATTGAGTACCTATCTAACTTAACTTGAACAACCTACAATAATGTTTTTATGTACATTCTCATGTAAATGATTATTATTATCTTTTCGAGAACACATTTTCATTTTAGGTAGAGCCATATTACGCATATTATGAAAGCTCAAATCAAAGTGCAAATTACAGACAAACATTCCAACGAGCTCACCAGTAAGATTAATTAGTATGTAAATTGACGGTTTATCCCGAATTGTATGGCTATTGGTGATGATATAGACGCGTGTTGTTTCTAAATAGCATATTAATAAATAAATAATAATAAATAAATAATGCTGGACATTTCACACAGCGCTATCTAACCCCAAACTAAGCGGAGCTTGTACTATGGCAACCAGTTATCTGATAGAATACTTATATACTTTTTTTTTGTAAAAACATACTTATAATATATAGAAAAACACCCAGACACAGAACAAATATCTGTAGATCATGCAAACATTTGTTCCGCGGCGGGAATCGAACCCGCTACCTCCTGCGTCTCAGTCGGCTATACGCCCACTGGGCCACGGAGGCAGTCTATTTATCTATAGATGATAATTTTATTGTTTACTAGCTGACCCGCCGAACTTCGTACCGCCTTGACATGCATATGATGCGGGCTGCGTACGTACGTTGCCGGTAGAATTGTCAATCGGCCATCATTAGCAGCATCTATGTATTAGAAATTTAATTACTACATATTTTTTTTTTGCGCTTACTTTTCCGATACTTTAATAGTTATTCTGCTATTCGGGACAACTCCAACAAATCAAAGATCATCAAAATTGGTCCCGCGGTTCTTGAGTTATAAATGGTGTAACTAACCAGACTTAGTTTTATATATATAGATTTATTTGATGTTGCTTTATAATTTACTAGCTGTTACCCGCGACTTCGTACACGTTACACTACTAAATGAGTAGGTAACCAAGAAATAAAGCCAAAATCGCTGTTGCAACTTGACTTGACACCCCATTTTTATCCCATGGGAACTGATTTATGGGATAAAAAGTAGACTATGTGTTAATCCAGGTTATAATCTACATACATACTAAATTTAATCGAAATCGGTTCCGCTGCTACGACGTGGTTGAGTTACAAACAACAAATAAATAAACAAACATCTAAACTTTCGCATTTATATATTAATATTAGTGTGATGCTAATATTGTTTTGTAGGACTGCGTCGTTGATCATGTACTTAATCAGTTTAAAAATATGAAAAGCATGACTTCAGTAATATTGGATCTTGATATATCAAGTGGAGAGGCTGTACCCGAGCCAGTGGCTCATGCTGCGGCTGGCTGCCTCGTTTATCGTGTAGGTAGCTCAAGAGCTGTACAAGTGTAGTCGTGGCTTTAGGTTTGGCTCTTTAGATGGGATTAGATATTGTCATAACTACACTATCTTTAGCAAGCCTTTACCATTCATGGTTTAAAATTAAACAACATCTAAGGTCGTGTTCCAGTTAAAACCTTGTAAAGTGAATAACCAACTTAATCTTTCCTTATCACTTCTTTTATTGGAAAGTATATATTTTTATTTGATATTAGTATAGTTTAGTCTATCATATAAAGTATTTAAGTAGGTTTATTTATTTAGTATGCCCCTATCTTAAGCTATTTTTATTAGTCCTTTGCAAATTTTCATTTGTTCCCTTTTCTGTCACTACACATCTCTATTTACAATACACAAAGGTTATCTGAAAGAGAATGCTCTTAACTTCGCCTTTGTACTAGTTTGACAAGTGCAATAACGTATTTTCAATCAATCAATAACAGGGGCAAAATGGACTTTTGGCTCTTCTTAGTCCATGTGATATAGTTTAAGGGGGGTACGGTTCAGTAACCTACCAGAAGATCTCCTGCAAAGATCCCAGCCCACACTTATCTTTTAACAATAACTGTTTACCCCACTACCTCGTATTTACCTACGAGACCGCACAAAACCACAAACGGGACAGAAACACCCTTCTTAAGTATTTACACGACAATAAAAACACAAAGTCGATATTTCCTGAAGACGAAAGGCGGAGAAAAAAATATTTATTCAAGTATAACAACTTTGACATAAAAAAACACTTATCTGGTGAATAAACATTCCATTATTGCCAGAAATGGTATATCGCATAATAACGGATGAAAAACAAAACGATTATCTCAAAATTACTTTTGGGTAGAAAAGCGAATAAGAGTACTGTGTTTTGTATTACTTCTTAGTATTAAGACCTCTAATTCTAGTATTGGAACTTTAAATTAAGAAATGGTATTAAAAAAATCGTATATCAAACGCACACTTAGTTGCGAGGGTAATTACTAGAACATTTTTGTCAACCAAGAACTCAGACCAATGAAACGTTCTAAAAATTAATGACGTCGCATTAATGACCTCCGTGGCTCAGTGGGCGACTAGCTGGCTGAGACGCTGAGACGGTTGCGGGTTCGATTCCCACCGCGGAACAAATGTTTGCATGATCTACAGTTATTTGTTCCGGGTCTGGTTGTTTCTCTATATATTACAAGTAATCATGTATTTACAAAAAAAAAGTATGAGTGTATTTTATCATAGCTTTGCTTAATTTGGGGCTAAATGGCGCTGTGTGAAATATCCAGCATTATTATTTATTTATAAAAAATACTACGCCTAAACCCTGAAACCACCACCCTCGTATAGATTTAGCCTTAATGATATATTTCGATATGTTTTTTAATAGTTTCGTTAATATCATCAACGTAATAAAGCTCATCCACCTATCATCGACAACTGGATGTCGCGCACCACACGCTTCACGCGATCTCTACCCCATACTTGCAAGATGTGGAATGAGCTACCATCCGAGGTTTTCCCGTTAGGCTACGACATGGCACGCTTCAAGAGAAATGTTAAAAGGTTTCTACAGGGTAGGGAACGCATCGACATTACTCCGGGTGTTGCTGAAGTCAATAGGTGTCGGTGACCGCTTACCATCAGGTGGGCCGTAAGTCTGTTTCCCCACAAATAATATTAAAAAAAAAATGTTTTGTGTGCTACGAAAATGGCAAAAACTATCCCTTTATATGCACGATCTCATCGTAGGCTTTTGTACCGATGTTTGAGCTTAAAATTTAGAAATATCTGCGATTAAACGACAAACTTACTTGGGTTAACAGCATGCCCCTCATCTACTACATGCATACAAAGATGAAGCAGCACCAGTAGAGTTGCAGACAACTGAAACAAAATTAAATTAGGTTAATTTTACAAACTAAAAACATATACGAATGAATGAATTCTTAATCGCATATATTCTTTACAAGCTATATGTATACAAAAACAGAAAGTAAAAGACAATATGAACAAATAAATGTAAGGATAGTGGGCGGTCCTATCGCTAAAGAAAGTGTTCTCTTCCAGACGACCTTTTGATGGAGAGGATCTTTGCCTAATGGAAGATTGGCTGAGGCATAAAAAAGTATACTTAATAATAGAAAAACAAAATTTACATAACCATTTAAATAATAATGATTACATATTTTGAGGTATTTTGAGTATTGACTGCCTCCGTGGCGCAGTGGGCGTATAGCCGGCTGAGACGCAGGAGGTAGCGGGTTCGATTCCCGCCGCGGAACAAATGTTTGCATATTCATTCCGTGTCTGGGTGTTTTTCTATATACTTATTATAAGTATGTATTTACAAAAAAAAAGTATATGAGTTATCTGGTTCCCATAGTACAAGCTCTGCTTAGTTAGGGGCTAGATAGCGCTGTGTGAAATGTCCAGCGATATGTATTTATTTATTTGCGCTTTCGCGGGAGAGCTGTATCCATGGGATAGATACTGTATTTCTACTATTAGATGTGGCGAGCATGATGCTAATGTTTGCCAAGACTATTTCAAAAATATTTTTGTATTTTTAGGCTGATTACATTTTCTGAGAGTACAGGAAAAAAGATTCTAAGAAAAATAACTATTTTTATAATATACTTATCGTGATTTTGAGTCCAAAGCATATGGTACGTTATTTGTAGCATAAAGCGTAATCTTAAGGTATCTTAACGTTTGTCTTGTTCTGGTATCTTTATAGGTAATGTCCGTCATATAACTGTCACCGCTATTTATGGGGCCAAAGAAACCTTTATCCTCCTACAAGAGTTTTGTTTTTCACTCTATTTTCTACTAAATCCGGACTTAGCACCATAACACTCTTAGTAATTAAATTTTTAAGTCCATTATTCTCGTGTGACACTTGGCGTAAGCTGTAAAAACCGAGCTCTTACACGACAATGCTACTAAATTGCATTAACATTCCCCTTTGTCGTGAATTTTGCAGGAAAATGAAAAATTGTATGCAAAGCCAGAGTTTACCCAACTGCACGGAGCGACAGAGTGTATAATGATTTTCTATCTTGCATATGCTGTTTTTCTTCATCGAAATGTTTATGGTTTAGTAAGTAATTTTTTATCACTATAAGTTCGCCTAAATATATAGGATGTCCCTGTATTACTATGCTATCCCGAGGGGGAGCGATTCTCAACACTTACAAAAACATTAAATGTTCTACAACTTTTGTGAATTCGATTATTTTTATTGAAGAATCACGTAAAAGAACACAGTAAAAGATATGTATAAAAATAAATATATGTATTAATTTTTTTTAATCTCGAAGTTGTTTATTTTAGTTGCCGGAATCCCCCTGTATAAAAGGTTTTTGCTCTTATCATCATTCATCATCATCATTTTCAGTCCGCACCGACCCACCGCAGCAACTGGGCAACAAGCCTCTCTTTTTTAATCGAAAATTTAAACTTATGTCAAATCTAATAATAACACAGTTTCATTCTTTTCTCATATTAATTAAAAAATAAATAAATAATGCTTATTTCATCCTGCATAGTCCCCTTATCATCATAATATCAGCCATAGGAGATTCACAGTTGAACATGGCCTAGATTTCCAGAGAGACCAATCTTGTCCAGCCTGCACCCACCAGCTCCCAGCAACCCTATTCTTTCTATCTAGTCGAGGACGTCTTACGCTGCACTATCCAATGCGTAGTCCTGTATTATATATTAGAGTAAAAAAAACCTGTGCTAAATAATAGCACTCAACTCTAACTACATGAGTAATTAATACATAGCACGGCAGGCTATTATACTATTATCAAAAGCTGCGTGTTGGAATTAGCATTAATGAATTTTACAGCGACTTGAGTGGTAATTAAATTTTTCCATGACATAATCTGATTGTTAAGCATAGGCTATTTCTTGACAATGTAAAGTACTATGCAAGTTAGTACTTCTATTCTCATGATACTTGCATCTGAACCTAGCCATAGTTCAGTAAATTTTTGGTCGTAGCGCCTTTAACCAACATGTAATTTTTCAAAATCCTTCAAGCCGCCGGATGCGCCAAATGAATCCATACTAAGATTATAAATTCAAAGGTAACTAAACTTGAGAGCAACAAAATCGCACATTCATGATTTTTTGACATAACTAAAAAAAAAAACAAAAAATATTATGTTTCTGTAATGCAGATTCATAGTCTATTTTAATACCTATCCAGTGGTATCTGATTTGTCTTTCAATCATTACATAAAAATGCTTTTGTGGATCAATAACAAAAATGCATGTTTAGTAAAAAATTCTTTATTCAAGTATTGGTGTCAAAGTTATGAAATTAAAAGATAAAATTAATTTAAAGTTTGTTATTAATACCGAGTGTTCCCTCCCCTAGCCTGAATCACTGACTCCATCCGTGTTTTCATTGATGTTACTAGACTTTTCATAAAGTCTTGAGGAATAGCCTCCCATTCCTCTGCGATCGCCTGTTGCAGCTCCTGTAGAGTCGATGGAGGAGCATCTCGGCCTCAAACTCTTCTTTTCAGCTCGTCCCATAGATGTTCGATGGGATTGAGGTCTGGGCTTCGAGCTGGCTACTCCATAACGGTCACATCCACCTCTTGAAGGTACTCGATCACTATGCCAGCAGTATGCGGTCTTGCATTATCTTGCATAAACAGAAAGTTTTCGCCGATAAACCCAGCAAAAGGTACGACGTGGCTCTCGAGTACTTCCTCAATGTATCGTATGGAAGTCAATCCTCTTGATTGGCGACCAGTATTCGGTCCGGTGATGAAGGCAAGCTCGGTTTTTGCTTCCATAGACATGCCTCCCCAAAACATGATTGATCCACCGCCATAGGCGACACGTTCTGTTATGCAGCATTGGGCAAATCGCTCTCCCGATCTTCTATACACCTTCCCCCGTCCGTCGTTGCCATGCAAGTACATCCTGCACTCATCAGAGAACAGGACTGCACTCCACTGCTCTTCGGTCCAATTCAAATGGTCTCGAGCGAACTGCAGGCGGGCTTCTCGGTGGGCTGGGGTCAATTTCGGCCCGTTTGCTGGCCTGTGTGCAGTCAGGCCACCTTCTCTCAATCGTCTTCTGACTGTCCACCGGCTAACTTCTACTTCACGAACTTCTTGAAGTCGTTGGCCCAGTTGAACTGCGTTCAAACGACGATTTCTTAAAGATGTCGTTATAAGAAAGCGGTTATCACGCTCTGTTGTAGCACGGGGACGGCCCGATCCTTGTCGCCGTTGGTAGCCACCAGTCTCTTGATACCTCTAGTATACACGCCGAACGGTCAACAAGGGCAACCACTTGAGCGGCTACTTCTGGTGTAGTATCCATTTTCGTGTTCCGTTTGAAGCCAATATCAATAGAGAACCTTTCACACTGTACGTTGGTATGCAAATGATGACCATTTTTTTTTTTTTTCGAATGGACAAATCTCGCTGTTGGCCTCTGAGGTCGTGACAGCTTAACCGAACTTTTGGCGAGCGCAGATGGCGCTCAGCCCAGTAAGTTTTTTAGGCAACTAGCGCAAGGGCACCACTTAGGTACGAACCTCGGCTTGGGCTGTTGCCGGGATGGGGATAGGAGAGAAACGCCCGGGTACATGTCTGTACCTCGTATAAGCGGCGACTGAAGGGACTCGTCGACCTCGCCGGCGAGGTCGGTGTTTCTGTGAAGTGTTTGCTCTGTCTGATATAGATGACTCACCTTCCGCATTAGCAGAGGTGATTTCGTCATCCGGGTCTCCGAGAACGTGTCTCGGACGACGGAGGATTTTGTTGGCAGGCGGATCCAACGGGTAAACCGGAATGAAATGATGACCATTCCCTCAATATGCACTCTTTTATACCTGCGATAAATCCCGCCGCCGGCCTTACCTGGATCGAGCGACATAAGGGGGTCTATTGTTTTGTTGCTAATGAGTTGTTTTTAAAGGTAAATGTCAACCCTTTATCAGTTCTGCGAATGCCTAGATTATCCACTTTAATTTAATTTGATTTTAATTTGCTGTAAGCTCCAAATAAAAAAAAATTTAACTTTTAAAGAAAAAATGTGCGGATGTGCGATTTTATTGCTCTCAAGTGTATGTCTCTATCTGTTTGTTACGTTTTTATGACTAAACTGATTGACCGATTCCAATAAAATTTGGTATACAGCTAGATTATGACTGGGATTAAGACAAAGGCTACTTTTTATCCAATTGCGCAGAAGGAGGGTAATGATTTTATTGACAAAACACGCGTGCAAAACTGCGGGCGGAAGCTTGTATACAGGTTTTTTGGTAATATATACTGACGATATACAAGTGACGATTTCTTAAAACATAAATAAGACTTCTCGAAAAAAAAATCTAGTTATATTATCAAATTAAAAAAATGGACTATGTTTAGGTGATTAATTCGATATAAAACTTACTGCATACTCTTGCAATCGACATCCAAAAATAAAGACCGATTTGATATCTCTTTCGGAAATGGCTGCGTGTTTTGGGTTAGAAAGGGACAAGAGATATCTCGAGACGTCACCAATACAGTATCTGTGGTTAGATGACAAGCATTGTGCAATAGCACAACATAAGTTTAATAGTGGCAAAATAAATTTCACATTTCTATGGTGACAATTTCACAAATTTACTTATTGTGCTCATCAAAATAACCCCTTTCATTTTTATGTGTATATTATCAAACACCCTATATAGAAGAATTCGATTTTGGGACTCGGTCACAAGAAATCTTTAAATTATCGTTAAAGTTGATAGTAAGTGGGCATTCTAACAATACTCAATACCTCTATTGCTTTCACATTGTGACAAAGTTGTCACAGGTAGATAGTTTCACATATAAACCCTGGCAGGGAAACCAAGTCTTCGTAAAAAAATGTATTATTATTTTTAAGCAAGTTTCTAATTGTACATATTTATAATAATATGCACTTTACACGTGATTAGTTATTTTTATTTTATTATTATTATTTCACTGACATATCTAAGAATACTGTAATTTGTCAAAAGATGGATAAGTTAATTCAATATATTATAATAATAATATATTGAAATTATTTTAATATTGCGATGGAAAAACGAGCTCAACTCGTTTAAGGAAGACTGGACCACAGACGCGCATAATAGAGTGGAGTGGAAGGAAGGGAGACCTTTGCCCTGCAGTGACACAGTTCAGGCTTCAAATAATAAAACAAATAATATTAATAACTGATAGTAATTAATTTTCTATTGTAGCCATGTCGGTTAGTACCTATTCATTATTATTAAATAGTATAATAAAGTTGGCTTGTAATAATAGTGCTCTAATAGCTTGTTACTAATTATGTAGGTCTAATATGATTAATGAATATAGATAATTTATCAGTTGGTATGTATTAACTATTATTATACTTGTAACCCCCCTCCACCTCCCCCCTAACAACCCCGAAGCCCCCCCCCCCCTAAACGACACGATGACGAACCCAGACAATAATCTAATTTACCTGTCTACAATTTAGTCATGATCTATCTACTTCGTAAATTATTCAACCCTATTAACATCGACTATAAGGGTGTATTGTGATTATTATTTTTGGCTTCGTGATTTATCTAGTGTTACGGTAGGAACCCACACGTCGCGATATCCGTAATAACTCAGTTTCTTTTAAGGAATTACCACTGGGGCTTACCCTGCTGGGAACGTATTGACCTACCTACAAACTGATTATCGACATTTGTGGCTAAGACACTCGTTACAATACTATTACGCCGAGGCTGTTAAACAATGAGTAATAATCGAAGTTTCTCGAGCGCTGTTGTCTTGCTGTATTATTGTCTGCGATTGAGCACAATGGGGATGGGTCGTTCTGTCGAAACACCGACCCTTTCCTGGAAGTATCGACATCGTTCTCGAACAATCGAAATGTGTGCGATATAAATAGGCCGGAGAGATGGCCGGACGCTCAGTCTGAGTCAGTCTCGAGTGAGTGGGTTAGTCTCAGCGAGGCCCTGGAGGACTGACGTGGGAAGGGTCTCGCGTGAACAGTAGTTGCTCCCGAGTCAGTCTGGATTAAGCTATACGTGCGAACGTTTCGAAGACTTTAAGTGGTGCACCAGTGGTGTGAATTAGTGTGTTGTGATACGTGTGACCAAGTTCGTGTATTCATCGTTTAGTGCTGAATAAAAGTGTTATTTTGGTTAGATCGATTCCCATTATTTTATCCCGAACCCTCAGCTCGTAACAATATCTTAGGTCCACAGCTGCAGACAATGAGACTCGACTACCCGACTGGCCATCTCTCTTCCACAAATTAAAAGTATTATTAGGTATACTTAACCTTACATTTGAGACAACATAAAAATTTTATGTAAGTAGCCTGTTGTTCTTACTTGTTATTAAGGGAATTAGAGGTCATAATCTTTTGCAAGAAGTTCCTTGCTAGATGCGTGTTTAGTCAAAGCAAGAAGTCCCGGCTTCAATTTATTTTTAAACCGTATAAGTAAGTGATTACCGACAAACTAGCTAAACTAAAAGAAAACTGCGAGTAGGCTACTCGATTTGTCCTACATCTATCTAAGCCTGCACTAAGGCCACGTCATCTCTAGACCGAAGTCAAGGGAAAAGAATCGGTAACCCCTAACAAGACGAATCAAGTCCTTCCTTGCGGCCGCTCTGAGACTATTAGGATAGCACCAATTGAACTTGGCTGATGACTCACTTCGACGGGTCTAGGTCCTAGAAGCAAAACGCCCGCATAAAAAGGGGAGCTATGCCCGATCTCTAGTTAAGGAGTAAAATCGAACCCCTGACCCCCTGAACCCCAACGTTAACTATCTTAATAAAAAGCACCCCGCAATTCAAAATAATTATTGCCAAACCAATATATGGAATCCAAATTCTACTTACTGTATTTCAGGAACAATCACTTTAACCGTCACTAATTTATGCCTACCCACAAAATAAAATAAAACTCGGCTTTTAAAATTTTTATCCAAAATTCACCCCTCTAAACTTTAATGTAAATAACACGAATATCCAACAATTACTTTTAAATTAACACAAATAATTTACTCTGTTCGGATCTACTTCAATACATTTTTGCACGAATGTGATTACCAAACATTAACACAACAACAATAATTAAAAATGGCGGTATGTAAAAGCCAACAAGTACCTTGGTATTCTCTGAGTGCCCAAAAAATCTACGAGCGAGAAAAGAGTACGAGCGTAGCCGCTCCAACGTATTTAAGGCCTTCCTTCCCTTCCCCCCGTTCCTCAACCATCGAACCCCCGACTGCGACCTCTAGTGGCGAGTAGCAAAAAGTATCTCCATAGATCATAAGTTATTTTAAACAAACACTAAATTTATTCAAAAGTAAACAAATGCCTTCACGTAATTCATAGAAAAAAATACGTTATCAATTATTATCTATTAATAATTTTATTATTTTGTAATATCACGAAGTTTCATATAAAACCCCCGGAAAACGCACTAACCTACACGACATCACCCTCCGCCTGCATACCCAATGGCGTGTAGTGAAACCTATTCCATAGACAATTTACTAGTGTGTCGATCCCCTACCGGTGAGCAGTGGAAATCATCCCATAGACAATTTTCTAGTCAGTCGACCCCCTGCTGGCGAGTAGCGGAACTATTTCCATAGACTACAAATCATTTTGTACAATTCCCACGTCACTTCATCCAACAACTACTGTCATCTAGCGTCATGACAGTATGTCAACTTTCAATTTATCTTGATCAATCACCTCATACAAATAGTAATTTAACAGATGGCGCTAGGCGTTATGATATATTGAAGCTTTTTTTCTAAATTCCAGATTGATTTAAATACGTAATGACTGAATGAACAAATATGTGTTATTCAATAATAATAATATATTATATTATGACGAAGATGAATGTTAACTTCCGAATTTGTTACTGTGGAGAATTCATTCAGGTCCGGCCAGTTACATACCAATTAATGTAAAAGTTTCATAATGACAGTATATGCTAACAAATACTACTTAAACAACATATCATCAATAATTATTGCCTCAGATATCAAGTTTACCTTTGTTGGGCTAAACTAAGAGCTAATTAAATTTGTTTTTAGCACTTGTATAAGCTTGTCTGATTTAAGACAATAGTCCTGTTCAGAATTATACTAATTGGGATCGTTGACATAAAACGATGAAAATTATTAAATTTGTGTTTTAATTAATGAATAAGGTACCTATGACTGCATATTCATCAAAGAAAATTGATATTAATGCTGTTTATCCATTGTGCAACTTTTATTGTACGTATTAACTTATTTAACAAAGGGGCGCCAAAAACTTAAGTATCAATATATCATGTCTTGTTAATAAATAAACACGAATGCTATTAAAAATAAATAAAAAATGAACTAATGGTATGCTTAGATTTACAAGATTCCCGGGGCGATTTGGGGATATTGGGGTATGTTCAACCTCTATAAAGTATGGGAAAACGTTGAAACACAATACCGAAAAAAAAATATATTATAGATTAATCTTCATTCTTGAATTGCTCGCGAGGATTTTTTTGCAAAGTTTATAGTTCATTAGAAAAAAAATTTACCGTGGACATCGATTTTACTGCAAAATATGGATAAACTACGTAACTACGCGGCTTACATGAATGCAATTTTTTTTATATAATACAACTTAAATTGCACTACAATCGCTCACGAGGAATTTTCATTTTACTCATTGTGAGGTTTTTAATTATTGATTTCCTGTTTAGTTAATATTTTGGTGAGCGCGGCGCTCTGCGCGGGCGACGGGCGGCATACGGCCTCCGTCTCTCGTACGGGTTACCTGTGTCCGTTGTCGCTCTGCTCTGCTCTCGTCATTTGGCGCTCATTGAAATAATCGAGTCGGTTAAATTATTAGTTTCTAGTGAGAAAAACAGCAAAAGGACGCTTTATTTTGTTCGTACATTGTGAAAAGTCACTACTAGATTTGTAAAATAATAATATCTGAGAACCGCCGCGAAAGGACGCTTTATTTAGTTCGTAATTAATAAACTGTGAAGATTCTTTGGTACCTACTTTTGTAAATATTACTTCTTTGTGACTGTGTTATTGTGTAAATATTGTGTAAAAATGCCTAAGCTTTCGAAAAGAAAGCGATATCTAAAAGAAAATATCGAAGAAAAAAGAGAAATTCTGTAAGTACCTAACCTAACCTAACCTAAAAACCAAATTGTTTGAAACTTGAACTAGAGTAACCATATGTGTGTAAAAAATAATGAGCAATATTTTAAGGGGTCGTTGTACTCATTTATACGAACAACTTTTACTATGGGACCAACTTCGAAATCGCGAAATAAAATCAGCTGTTCCATACATTCCGGCCGAGCGGATCGGGTAGGTTTCTATGGAACAGCTGATTTTTTTTTTCTTATTTCAGTAGTTTTTTTAATACCTACTCAATTTCTATTTGCAGGAACCAAAGAAGGTGGGCTTGTAATGAAAATAAAGAAAATTACGACCAGTCTAATCAGTTGCAAACTCAACATACTATGCCTGCAACAATAAAGTAAGTAAAATAGGCTAGGAGCCCGTGTACATTTTGACCACCTTCTTAGGGTGGTATTCCACTCATCCAATTTCTAAATTTCAAGAGATAAATCGAACTTGTTGTACAGTGTTATTTAGCGACCGGCAAAGTTGTATGAAAATCCATATCTGTCATGTTTTAGCGGCCGGAAATATGGCAACCAAGGAGATGCACTATCGAAGGTTTTTGTTTATTAAAAAAAAAACCGGCCAAGTGCGATTCGGACTCGCGCACGAAGGGTGCCCGATGTGATTGATTTCTGTACCTACCTACTTTTCAATTTTCTTAGTCCTCTTACTGTAACGATTCCTTTTCTGGGCTTTCCACCCTGTACAGTGAAAAACTGTAATACTTTCTAATAAGTAGCGTAATAAGCGCTAGTGTGCCATTTGACTGTCTCTTAAAAATTTCTTGTTTTCTTGTTTTAGATCGCCGGATGAAAAACTTACCAAGGGAATTAATGAAGCAGATAACATTAATGTACCTTTTGATTTGGGTTTTTTTGTGATTCCAAACGAAACTTTATTGTTGACTTGACTGTTTTGTGACTGTCGGCGTATAATAGACATACATTATTTTAATTTCAGATTGAAGTTGAATTGCCAGAATATGAAATAGAGATTACCAAAAAAGAACCTGGAAGACCATCTGCTTTCGAAGGGCGAAGAATTGTTAATTTGATTAACGTGTATAAAAAACTTCAAGACATATCTACACATGGTCCTTTCAATTGTAACCTTAAATGTGTGGATATAATTTCTGAGAAGCAAGTTGGATTGCATTCTACATTTACTCTTCAATGCAAACTCTGTAATGAAAAATTTATCATTTCTAGTGATGAATGCAGTGATGTGAATGTTAACAATTGTGCAGTTTTAGGGACAATTGCAATTGGATGTGGGCATTCGCAACTGCAAGAGTTTTCTGCTGCTTTAGACTTACCTTTGATGGGTGAACCTATATATCAAAAATGTCATGAAAAGATTGGCGACATGTGGAAAGGTATTTTAATAAAAACAATGAACGATGCTGCCAAAGAAGAAAGAGAGTTAGCCACATCGGAAGGTCGAGTCGATGAGTATGGAACACCCATTGTAGACGTCATAGTAGACGGTTGCTGGAGTAAACGGACGTACAAAAAAAATTACTCTGCACTTTCAGGAGCAGCGACCATAATTGGCAAACGGACAGGAAAAATTCTTTACCTTGGAGTAAAAAACAAATATTGCTGTATCTGCGCCCAAGCACAATATAAAAAAGAAGAGCCACATAAGCATAAATGTTTTAAAAACTATACTGGTCCTTCCACTGGAATGGAGTCCAATATTCTAGTAGAAGGATTTAAAAGCTCTATTGAAATGCATGGCCTCATTTACGGTAGAATGATTAGCGATGGAGATTCCTCAACATATTCCAAAATAATTGAAGCTCGACCCTACGCGAATGTCACAGTGCAAAAAATCGAGTGTAAAAATCACATAATGAGGAACATGTGTAATAAACTAACACAACTCAAGACTGACACAAAATATCCTCCAAGACTTAGAAAAAACATAACTGACCAAAAAATAATAGCAATTCGTGGGACGATAAGGAAAGCAATGGAAAAATACACGTCAGATTCAGAATCAGAAAAACGAGCTAACGTTGAGGTTTTGTATAACGACATATTATTAGCTCATTTGCACGCTTTTGGCGATCACAGCCGTTGTAAGGCATATTTTTGTAAAAAAACTAATGAAGAGAGCATAGAAAGAGATTTCATGACAAGCACTATTTGGTCACGAATTTGCCAAATTATGGCGAACGTTGCTTCCTACGCACCAAGCCTTATTCATAATGTAGAAAGCAACAAAGTCGAGAACTTTAATAGTATAATCGCGAAACTGGTTGGCGGAAAACGCGTTAACTTTAGTCTGAAAGGAGGATATGAAACCAGGTGCAAAGGTGCAGCAATAACGCATAACACACGTGCATTGTTATCAAGGACTTATACTCACATTACCGGAAATAGTCCGAAAGGAAATATGAAATTGCTGGAACAAAGAAGGATGAAAAGGTCTCGAAGAGTAAAAAGGTGTATAAGAAAA
The DNA here is from genome assembly GCA_963924445.1 of Philereme transversata. Classification (NCBI taxonomy): domain Eukaryota; kingdom Metazoa; phylum Arthropoda; class Insecta; order Lepidoptera; family Geometridae; genus Philereme; species Philereme transversata. The sequence goes on from OZ004338.1 coordinate 24,504,871, forward strand.
AAAAACAGATTTCTATTTAGCAAAGGCGAAGATTTGAATTACGGAGAAAATTGTACTCGGGAAGATATAGCTCCCGAAATGATGGAAAAAGAAAAAACTACTTTTTTAAGTAATTTACAAAAAACAAAAGAAGAACGACAAAAAATTGAAACAGAGACAATTTTGCAAAGTGCGTCAAGTGAATGGTTGGAGCTGCGTAGAAAGTTATTAACAGCCTCAAATTTTGGTCGTGTGATCAAGAGACGCCCAAATATTAGTTGTGGAAATCTTGTCAAAGATCTTCTGTATAAAGATTGCATTAGTCATGTTAAATCGATAAAACATGGACTAGAAAACGAAAAAATTGCTATTGAACAACTATCACGCCAAAATGGCGTTAAAATAGAATCGTGCGGCTTGTTCATCGACGAGAAATTACCGTATTTGGGCGCTAGCCCTGATGGTATTTGCAAGGATATGACGGTAGAAATTAAGTGCCCTATTTCGGCTTTCAAAATGAATTTTGAAGAAGCGGTAAGAAAAAAGAAGTTACCATTTTATAAGTTAAATAGAAATGATAAAATAATAATTAACAAAAAGCACAATTGGTTCTTTCAAATTCAAGGCCAGCTACATATTACACAAAAATCAAAATGTCTATTTGGTCTATGGCTAGGTGAAAATATCCCTATGCGGACAGAAGTAATAACAAAAGACGATACGTTTTGGAAAAATGAAATGGAACCAAAATTAAAAATATTTTATTGCGATTGCATTTTACCCGAGTTGATTGACCCAAGACATACCAGGAAAATGTCAATCAGAGATCCTGATTATATTCTAGAAGAGATGGAAAAGAAAAGAAAAAAGAGAACGGGAGATTCTGTTCATGAAAAACCGGACAAAAAGAAAAGGAAAGAGAAAAATGAAAAAGAGGAAGAAGTAGGAATAGAAAATCAAAATCAAGGGATCACAAATGTGAAGAGTACTGAAGCGGGTACCGATAAGAAGGACAGTAAGACAATAGATGAACCAAAAGAAACACATTTAATTTCCATTTCTGATTTTCTAAAAATAAATATCCAAAATTTCGGCGAATTAAGTGACAATGAAGCGGGTAACGAAAAGAAGGATAGTAAGACCGTAGATGAACCAAAAAAAATACATTTAATTTCCGCTTATGATTTTCCAAAAATAAATATACAACATTTCGGCGAATTTAGTGATGGTGAAGAAGATTATTTAACTGGGAGGCAATTAAACTTCAGCGAATTTTGAAAGAAACACCGAGTCTAGCCTTCCTTAGCCCGTCGCTCGCTGAACTACCCTAAACACACACAAATGCACACATACACACATTTTTTTTTTTTTTACACATGAACACACACATGCACTAACACAAACACGCCTGCATGCACCCGCTCATACACGCGTACACATACAGATACACAATTTCCCATTTATAAATTATAATTATAACATACTCATATCATTACAAACTCTAAAAAATCAGTTGGCAGTAGTCAAACAAACAAAACGAATAAAAAAAAAAAAATTTATTGACTCATGGGTTTATTGTTTTTCATTTCATATATCTACAGGGTTAATTGAAATTAGCGCATAACCTCTCGCAGGCAGCCTCTCTACATCAATTCCAACAACATTTGTTCTACGACTTTTTAAAATTAATAGTTTTAATTTAAGTTTTCCTATAGAAAAATAAAATTTTAAATAAATTGTTAGCATTTCGCATTAGAATAGTAATATCAATCATCTGTCTCCTAGACTATACTCCACTACCAAGGTGCACTTAGATCATAGTACAACTATAAATTCATAGATGGCGCAATACTAATCTTGCTACTGACGGTTGCCGCTAGAAGGCCACTTTTACGTAAATTTAGTACGGGGAAAGAGGCATGTGCGGGGAAGAGGTTTGAAGCTCCGCCCATATCCTCAAGGTTATTGGCGCATGTACAAGCCTTAATCATGCATTATCTATATAACATAAAACAAAGCCGGGTTAGTTACACCATTTATAACTCAAGAACGTTTGGACCGACTTTGATGATCTTTGATTTGTTGTATTTGTCTCCGCCCCGAAAAGCAGATTAACTATAAAAATATCGGGAAAAATACGCAAAAAGAAATTATGAAGACAATTCATTTTCTCATACATAGATGCAGCTAATGATGGCTGATTGACAATTCTACCAGCATTTCTATTCATGTACGTCACATTGGCAGCCCGCGTCAAATGCATGTCAAGGCGGTATGAAGTGCGGCGGGTTAGCTAGTGATGAGATAAAGAGATAAATAATCGCTTATTGGATACACATCATTACGATTTTATGAATTGTCACTTAATTCAAAAACAAGTGCCTACATACTGTTACTGTCGGATGGTTAAAAATCAATCATGGCCCCAACAATTTACAGGGCAGAATAACCATAGCTACGAATAATATCTTAGTTTGATTTATCGGGATCAAACAATTCACATTAATCTTTCCCTCATTTATTTGGGCCAAATGGCGTCGGCACATTATTGATGAACGCTCCACGTTACCTTAATCTCCATGAACTATATTAAAATTGGGCATACCGTGAAATATCACGGTATTTATCAAGAAAATTGTCTAATAGACATTTAAATAATCTTAATCATTTATTCCTTTAGAATATCAATAGGTTGTTCCAACGTAAAGTAGGTTTTGGGCATAACCTTACACATAATTTTATCTAAGAATCGTAAAAAAGTTGTCACTAATTATTGTTAGTTTTCTTATTTTTTGACATGAAAACATTATTTATAACACATTTGCTCGTAAAGGGTCTCTTATTTCACCAATTTCAATATCGTAATCTATGTCATTACGTACTTGTGCGTTATTGTAATGAAAAACGCTCGAGTTTCTTTTTAATAAGGTAAAACGTACGGTTTATCAAGATGCTCCGTCTAAAACGAACGGTATTTTTTAAAATTATAGCAAAAAGTTTGTATGTCAGAAAAGTGGTCAACATTTTATGAATAAAATTAACTTTGGAAGATAAAATATTAAAAATAAACATTTAATTCTTTAATTTAATTAATTTTGACGATAAATTACAACCATTTATCTGTAACAAAAACAAAAAAATATTAATTTACTTTATTAGTAATACTGGCTATTTTGTGCTTTTGCCTTAAAAAAAAAGCGCTGATGCGCGCGCATCGGTAATTTGTGAACAAGTAAAAATTATTCAGCGCGCTTTTTCTCTCCGAGAAAGTCCGAGTTTTATTTATTTCCTCGCAAATATGTTATAAAACGTCGTATGACATACGTGCGCTTTGATAATTACAACCTCTGCTTTCTTGTAGCCAGAGCCATAGGCGAGGGCTAGCAATATCGCCTCGGCTGTAATTTTCAACTTACCGCACTTATATCATAATGTACTATTACAATTTTGCATTGACATTAATTGATTGATTGCCTTATTTGTCATTGTTTTGTTCTGTGTTTATAATGTTGATGTATAATGGTAATTTTTGTTTTATTTTTAGTTGACTTTCTTTGTGACAGTAATATAATTAGTCCCGATATCTGTCTGTTTGAGCTACTCTAATGTTAATTTTATTACAATTGTTATTGATAAATTCTAAATATGACGTAACTATAATGTACCTGTTGTGGAAAATATTAGGTTGGGGAAAAAGTTTCTTCGCATTTTTTAAGAAAACTCAAAACATTTTTTAATATAGTTTATTTACATTTAACTAAAGTATGTAGATACCATTTTGTTCGATAACTTTTTGCCATCTTGTAGGTAAGGACATGATCCCATTGTTATAGAAATTTTGGGGCTTCTGATCAAAATACCGCGACAAGTGGTTTTGGCAGTCCTCTCGTGATGTTAACCTGACACTGCCTAAAGAATTCTGAAGAGACCGAAGCAGGTGGAAATCTGAAGGTGCAAGGTCAAGACTATACGACGGATGCATTAACACCTCCCAGCCAAACTCTCTTAATTTTTGATGAGTGGCTAAAGATGGTCTAGCGTTATCATGATGAAAAACCACATTCCTTCTGTTGATTAATTCCGCCCGCTTTCTCTCAACTTCTTGCTTTAATCTCATCAGTTTTTCGCAGTAGAGTTCAGAATCGATGGTCCTGCCTGGAGGTAACAGCTCATAATGAATAATGTCCTTCCAATCCCACCACACACACAGCATCACCTTGTTGCGAGTTAACCCGGGTAAAATTTTAAAATGTATCGAATTTCTTCATTAGATTCACTCATTTTTACAGTACGAAAAACAAATAAAAATCACACATATTCCTAATTTGAATTTGGAATTAGCTTCTTTAAAATTTAAACTTTGAATGATACCAAAACCAGATAGATACAAATAGTATAGCCAAAGAGATTTAATTACAAGTTCATACATACTATAATGCGAAAATACTTTTCCCCAACCTTTTTTTATTAAATTAAAAAAATTAACAACTAAAAACTTCTTAAGTGGAGACCACGCAAAAGCATTTGATGACCCCACACTTGATGGAAAGTATATACTCGTATTTATTGTAAACGTTATCTATCGTAGGTGTATTATTGTATATATATATATATATTTTTTAAAGCATGTATATACATAATATATATATATGTAGTACACCATTGAGTACTTAAGGGTACTTAACCCTAGGTAAAACTCACATGATCCAATCCATCCAAAGGTTGTCTGGTAGAGATCACCAATTGTATACATTAACTAGAGGTTGCGTTGTGCGCGAGCTGCTCGCAGCTCGCGTGTTTTTCTTTTAGTCGAAGAAGTAATTAAAGAGGATATCGAGCTGTTAAAAGCCATCAAAGAGGATATCCATGTGTAAGAAGCAGTCAAAGACGATATCGAAATGGAAGAAGCAATCAAATCAAAGAGGATTTCCAAGTGGAAGCAGCAATCAAAGATGATATCGAAGTGGAAGAAGCAATCAAAGAGGATATTCAAGTGAAAGAAGCAATCAAATAGGATATCGAAGTAGCAGAAACAATCAAAGAGGAAATTAAAGTTGAGGAAGAAATCAAAGAGGATACCAAGGTGGTAGAAGCATTCTAAGAGGATGACGAAGTAAAAAAAGCAATCAAAGACGATATCGAAATGGAAGAAGCAATCCAATGGATATTGAAGATGAAGAAGGAATACAAGAGGATATCGAAGCGGAACAAGCAATCGTAGAGGATATCAAAGTTAAAGAAGCAATCAAAGAGGATACCAATGTGGAAGAAGCAATCAAAGAGGATATCGAAGTGGAACAAGCAATCAAAGAGAAAAAAATTGGATGTTCCAAAATGATCATGATAATGGTTGTATAAAAAAAAATTGAACGTTGCAAAAAAGATCATGATGAACGTTGCATAAAAAAAATCTGGACGTTCCAAAATGATCATGATTGACGTTGCATAATATAAATGTATGTTGCAAAATGATAATGATCAAAAATTTGTACTAATATTTTGTCAAAGTTTGCTAGTGCTATCTCTTCCCGTTTAGAAGATACGAGCGATTAAAGTTTTGTAAGAAAAATCATAAATTTGTTGATTGGATATCGAAGTGGAAGAAACTATCAAAGAGAATGTTGAAGTGGAAGAAGCAATCAAATAGGATATCGAAGTGGCAGAAACAATCAAAGAGGAAATTGAAGTTGAGTAAGCAATCAAAGAGGATACCGAGGCGGTAGAAGCATTCAAAGAAGATGACGAAGTGAAAAAAGCAATTAAAGACGATATCGAAATGGAAGAAGCAGTCAAAGACGATATCGAAGAGGGAGAAACAATCAAAGAGGAAATTGAAGTTGAGTAAGCAATCAAAGAGGATACCGAGGTGGTAGAAGCATTCAAAGAAGATGACGAAGTGAAAAAAGCAATCAAAGACGATATCGAAATGGAAGAAGCAGTTAAAGACGATATCGAAGTGGGAGAAGCAATCAAAGAGGATATCGAAGTTAAAGAAGCAGTCAAAGATGATGTCGAAGTGGAAAAAACATTCAAAGAAGATGACGAAGTGAGAGAAGCATTCAAAAAGGATGTCAAGGATGACAATAAAAAAACAGTTGCACCAAAAATTTATACCAATATTTTGTACAAGTTTGCTAGGGCTATCTCTTCCCGTTTAGAAGATACGAGCGATTGAAGTTTTGTATGAAAGACCACAATTTTGTAGAGAGCATAATGAAGTAACTGAAGCAATTAAAGAGGATATGAAAGTAGAAGAAGCATTTTAAAGGGATAACGAAGTGGAACATGCAAAAATAGAAGATGTCGAGGCGGAAGAAACAATCAAAGAGGATATCGAAGTGGAAGAAGCAATCAAAGAGGGTATCGAAGTGGAAGAAGCCATCACAGAGGATATCGAAGTGGAAATGCTATCAAAGACGATATCGAAGATGAAGACGCAATCAAAGAGAATAATGCAGTGCAAGAAGCAATCAAAAGGAAATCGAAGATGATATCGAAGTGGAAGGAGTAAACAAAGAGGATATCGAAGTAGCAAAAACAATCAAAGAGGAAATTGAAGTTGACTAAGGAATCAAAGAGGATACCGAGTTGGTAGAAGTATTCAAAGAGGATGACGAAGTGAAAAAAGCAATCAAAGACGATATCGAAGTGAAAGAAATAGTCAAAGACGATATCAAAATGGAACAAGCAATCAAAGCGGATATCGAAGTGGAAGAAGCAATCAAAGAGGATATCAAAGTGGAAGAAGCCATCACAGGATATCGAAGTAAAAATGCAATCAAAAACGATATCGAATATGAAGACGCAATCAAAGAAAATATTGCAGTGCAAGAAGCAATCAAACGGAAATCAAAGAGGAAGGAGCCCTTACACAGGATACCGAAGTGAAAATGCCATCAAAGAGGATATCAAAGATGAAGAAGCAATCCAATGGATATTGAAGATGAAGAAGGAATAAAAGAGGATATCGAAGTGGAACAAGCAATCGTAGAGGATATCAAAGTTAAAGAAGCAATCAAATAGGATATCAATGTGGAAGAAGCAATCAAAGAGGATATCGAAGTGGAACAAGCAATCAAAGAGAAAAAAATTGGATGTTCCAAAATGATCATGATAATAGTTGTATAAAAAAAATTGAACATTGCAAAAAAGATCATGATGAACGTTGCATAAAAAAAATCTGGACGTTCCAAAATGATCAGGATTGACGTTGCATAATATAAATGTATGTTGTAAAATGATAATGATCAAAAATTTGTACTAATATTTTGTCAAAGTTTGCTAGTGCTATCTCTTCCCGTTTAGAAGATACGAGCGATTAAAGTTTTGTAAGAAAAATCATAAATTTGTTGATTGGATATCGAAGTGGAAGAAACTATCAAAGAGAATGTTGAAGTGGAAGAAACAATCAAATAGGATATCGAAGTGGCAGAAACAATCAAAGAGGAAATTGAAGTTGAGTAAGCAATCAAAGAGGATACCAAGGTGGTAGAAGCATTCAAAGAAGATGACGAAGTGAAAAAGCAATCAAAGACGATATCGAAATGGAAGAAGCAGTCAAAGACGATATCGAAGTGGGAGAAGCAATCAAAGAGGATATCGAAGTTAAAGAAGCAGTCAAAGATGATGTCGAAGTGGAAAAAACATTCAAAGAAGATGACGAAGTGAGAGAAGCATTCAAAAAGGATGTCAAGGATGACAATAAAAAAACAGTTCCACCAAAAATTTATACCAATATTTTGTACAAGTTTGCTAGGGCTATCTCTTCCCGTTTAGAAGATATGAGCGATTGAAGTTTTGTATTAAACACCACAATTTTGTAGAGCGCATAATGAAGTAACTGAAGCAATTAAAGAGGATATGAAGTAGAAGAAGCATTTTAAAAGGATAACGAAGTGGAACATGCAAAAATAGAAGATGTGGAGGCGGAAGAAACAATAAAAGAGGATGACGAAGTGTAACAAGCAATCAAAGAGAATATTCGAATAGTGGATGTCGCATAATAAAAAAAAAATTGACGTTCCAAAATGATCATTGTGGATGAGGCATAATTTAAAAAAAATGATTTTCCAAAATGATCACAAAGGATTTTGCATAATAAAAAAAAATGACGTTCCAAAAGTGATCATTGTGGATGAGGCATAATTTAAAACAAAATGATGTTCCAAAATGATCACAAAGGATTTTGCATAGTAAAAAAAAAATTGACGTTCCAAAAGTGATCATTGTGGATGAGGCATAATTAAAAAAAATTGATTTTCCAAAATGATCACAAAGGATTTTGCATAATAAAAAAAAAATTGACGTTCCAAAATGATCATTGTGGATGAGGCATAATTAAAAAAAAAATTTATTTTCCAAAATGATAACAAAGGATTTTGCATAATAAAAAAAAATTGACGTTCCAAAAGTGATCATTGTGGATGAGGCATAATTAAAAAAAATTGGTGTTCCAAAATGATCACAGTGGATTTTGCATAATGAAAAAAAAAAAATTGACGTTCCAAAATGATCATTGTGGATGAGGCATAATTTAAAAAAAATTGATTTTCCAAAATGATCACAAAATATTTTGCATAATAAAAAAAAAAATTGACGTTCCAAAAGTGATCATAGTGGATGAGGCATAATTGAAAAAAAAAATGTTCCAAAATGATCACAGTGGATGATGCATAATAAAAAAAATAATTGACGTTCCAAAGTGATCATTGTGGATGAGGCATAATTAAAAAAAATTATGTACCAAAATGATCACAGTGGCTGTTGCATAATAAAAAAAAAATAATTGACGTTCCAAAGTGATCATTGTGGATGAGACATAATTAAAAAAATGTGGATGTTCTAAAATAAACATAATGAACGTTGCATACTAAAAAAAAAAAAAAATTGGATGTTCCAAAATGATGATGATGACCTTTGCAAAAACTATGAAAGTTGTCTCATGCCCCTCCACCAACATTATATAGAATCAAGCAAATTTACAGTAATTTTATAGTACACACAAGCCATGGGCTCCCTACAAAAACAGTATGAAAATTACGGCAAACGAAATATTATACGGTTTACGGTATTCATACAGAAATATTTTGTATGGGACAATTTTTTTTTTGTATGAAAGACAATTTTTTTTTCATGGAACCGGATATAAAAAAATGTCCTCTGCAACATTAGTTTTTGCACCAACCCTCTAAGACCTATACTTTCCGAGATACGAGGTCGATGGGAGCGAATGGGGGACAAAAGGGGTACTTTAGGATTTATTCCCAACTCATCGGAACTCCCTCTATACGATCCCACCAAACATTTTCACCCTACGAGGTGGCATCTGGGAGAACAAACATGTCAATGAGTCAGTCAGTCAGTCAGTCAGTGGTAATCGAGCTTTATATAATATAACTAGAGGTTGCGTTGTGCGCGAGCTGCTCGCAGCTCGCGTGTTTTTCTTTTAGTCGACGAAGTAATTAAAGAGGACATCGAGCTGTTAAAAGCCATCAAAGAATATATCCATGTGTAAGAAGCAGTCAAAGACGATATCGAAATGGAAGAAGCAATCAAATCAAAGAGGATTTCCAAGTGGAAGCAGCAATCAAAGAGGATATCGAAGTGGAAGAAGCAATAAAAAAGGGGTATTAAAGTGAAAGAAGCAATCAAATAGGATATCGAAGTAGCAGAAATAATCAAAGAGGAAATTAAAGTTGAGTAAGCAATCAAAGAGGATACCGAGGTGGTAGAAGCATTCTAAGAGGATGACGAAGTGAAAAACGCAATCAAAGACGATATCGAAGTAAAAGAAACCGTCAAAGACGATATCGAAGTGGAAGAAGCAATCAAAGAGGATATCGAAGTGGAAGAAGCAATCAAAGAGGGGTATCGAAGTGGAAGAAGCCATCACAGAGGATATCGAAGTGAAAATGCTGTCAAAGACGATATCGAAGATCAAGCCGCAATCAAAGAGAATATTGCAGTGCAAGAAGCAATCAAAAGGAAATCGAAGATGATATCGAATTGGTAGAAGCAATCAAAGAGGATATCGAGCTGTTAAAAGCTATTGAAAAGGATATACATGTGTAAGAAGCAGTCAAAGACGATCAAAATGGAAGAAGCAATCAAATCAAAGAGGATATCCAAGTGGAAGCAGCAATCAAAGATGATACCGAAGTGGAAGAAGCAATCAAAGAGGATATTGAAGTGAAAGAAGCAATCAAATAGGATATCGAAGTAGCAGAAACAATCAAAGAGGAAATTGAAATTGAGCAAAAGACGTCGAGGACAATGATAAAAATAAAAAAACTGTTCCAGCAAAAACTTATACCAATATTTTGTAAAAGTTTTCTACGCGTAACTCTTCCCTTTTAGAAGATACGAGCGATTTAAGATTTGTATTAAAACCCATAATTTTGTAGAGTGGAAATTGAAGTAAAAGAAGCAATTGAAGAAAATATATAAGTAGAAAAAGCAATTAAAAAGGATATCAAAGTGAAAGAAGCAAAAATAGAGGATATCGAGGTGAAAGAAGCATTGAAGGAGGAATACCAAGTGAGAGAAGCATTTAAAAAAAATGTCAAGGGCAATGATGGTATTAAAAAAGCTATTCCACCAAAAATTTGTACCAATATTTTGTAAAAATTTGCTAGGCGTAACTCTTCCCGTTTAGAAGATACGAGTGATTTAAGATTTGTATTAAAACCCATAATTTTGTAGAGTGGAAATTTAAGTAAAAGAAGCAATTGAAGAAAATACATAAGTAGAAAAAGCAATTAAAAAGGTTATCAAAGTGGAAGAAACAAAAATAGAGGATATCGAGGTGAAAAAAGCATTCAAAGTGGAAGACGAAGTGAGAGAAGCATTCAAAAAGGATGTCAAGGGCAATGATGGTATTAAAAAACTATTCCACCAAAAATTTGTACCAATATTTTGTAAAAGTTTGCTAGGGGTAACTCTTCCCGTATAGAAGATATAAGCGATTTAAAATTTGTATTAAAACCCATAATTTTGTAGAGTGGATGTTGAAGTAAAAGAAGTAATTGATGAAAATATATAAGTAGAAAAAGCAATTAAAAAGGATATCAAAGTGGAAGAAGCAAAAATAGAGGATATCGAGGTGAAAGAAGCATTTAAAGTGGAAGACGAAGTAAGAGAAGCATTCAAAACGGATGTCAAGGGCAATGATGGTATTAAAAAAACTATTCCACCAAAAATTTGTACCAATATTTTGTAAAAGTTTGCTAGGGGTAACTCTTCCCGTATAGAAGATATAAGCGATTTAAAATTTGTATTAAAACCCATAATTTTGTAGAGTGGATGTTGAAGTAAAAGAAGTAATTGATGAAAATATATAAGTAGAAAAAGCAATTAAAAAGGATATCAAAGTGGAAGAAGCAAAAATAGAGGATATCAAGGTGAAAGAAGCATTTAAAGTGGAAGACGAAGTAAGAGAAGCATTCAAAACGGATGTCAAGGGCAATGATGGTATTAAAAAAACTATTCCACCAAAAATTAGTACCAATATTTTGTAAAAGTTTGCTGGGGGTAACTCTTCCCGTTTAGAAGATACGAGCGATTTAAGATTTGTATTAAAACCCATAATTTTGTAGAGTCGATATTGAAGTAAGAGAAGTAATTGAAGAAAATATAAAAATAGAAAAAAGCAATTCAAAAGTATATTGAAGTAAAAATGCCATCAAAGAGGATTTCGAAGTTATAGAAACAATTAAAGAGGATATCAATGTGGAAGAAACATTCGAAAACGAAAAGGAAGTGAGAGAAGAATTCAAAATGATGGCAAGGGCGACGATGACCGTAAAATAACGATTCCACCAAAAATTTGTGCTACAAAAAAAAATTGATTTTCCAAAATGATCACAGTGGATGTTGCATAATAAAAAAAAATTGACGTTCCAAAATGATCATGTGGATGAGGCATAATTAAAAAAAAATGATGTTCCAAAATGATCACAGTGGATGATGCTTCATAAAAAAAAAATAATTGACGTTCCAAAGTGATCATTGTGTATGAGGCGTAATTAAAAAAATGATGTACCAAAATGATCACAGTGGATGTTGCATAATACAAAAAAAAATAATAATAATTGACGTTCCAAAGTGATCATTGTGGATGAGGCATAATTAAAAAAATGATGTTCCAAAATGATCACAGTGGATGATGCATAAAAAAAAAATTGACGTTCCAAAGTGATCTTTGTGGATGAGGCATAATTAAAAAAAATTATGTACCAAAATGATCACAGTGGATGTTGCATAATAAAAAAAAAAAAAATTGACGTTCCAAAGTGATCATTGTGGATGAGGCATAATTAAAAAAAATGATATACCAAAATGATCACAGTGGATGTTGCATAAAAAAAAAATAATTGACGTTCCAAAGTGATCATTGTGGATGAGGCAAAATTAAAAAAAATTATGTACCAAAATGATCACAGTGGATGTTGCATAATACAAAAAAAAAAAAATAATTGACGTTCCAAAGTGATCATTGTGGATGAGGCATAATTAAAAAAAATGATGTTCCAAAATGATCACAGTGGATGATGCATAATAAAAAAAAAAATTGACGTTCCAAAGTGATCATTGTGGATGAGGCATAATTAAAAAAAATGATGTACCAAAATGATCACAGTGGATGTTGCATAATAAAAAAATGACGTTCCAAAGTGATCATTGTGGATGAGGCATAATTAAAAATAAATGTGGATGTTCCAAAATAATGATGATGACCTTTGCAAAAACTATGAAAGTTATCTCATGCCCCTCCACCACCATTATATAGAATCAAGCAAATTTACAGTAATTTTATAGTACACACAAGCCGTGGGCTCCCTACAAAAACAGTATGAAAATTACGGCAAACGAAATATACGGTTTACGGTATTCATACAGAAATATTTTGTATGGGACTATTTTTTTTTTGTATGAAAGACAATTTTTTTTTCATGGATCCGGATATAAAAAAATGTCCTCAGCAACATTAGTTTTTGCACCAACGCTGTAAGACTTATACTTTCCGAGATACGAGGTGGATGGGAGCGAATGGGGGACAAAAGGGGTACTTTAGGATTTATTCCCAACTCACCGGAACTCCCTCTATACGATCCCACCAAACATTTCCCCCCTACGAGGTGGCATCTGGGAGAACAATGATGTCAATCAGTCAGTGAGTCAGTGGTAATCGAGCTTTATATAATATAACTAGAGGTTGCGTTGTGCGCGAGCTGCTCGCAGCTCGCGTGTTTTTCTTTTAGTCGAAGAAGTAATTAAAGAGGATATCGAGCTGTTAAAAGCCATCAAAGAGGATATCCATGTGTAAGAAGCAGTCAAAGACGATATCGAAATGGAAGAAGCAATCAAATCAAAGAGGATTTCCAAGTGGAAGCAGCAATCAAAGATGATATCGAAGTGGAAGAAGCAATCAAAGAGGATATTGAAGTGAAATAAGCAATCAAATAGGATATCGAAGTAGCAGAAACAATCAAAGAGGAAATTATAGTTGAGGAAGAAATCAAAGAGGATACCAAGGTGGTAGAAGCATTTTAAGAGGATGACGAAGTAAAAAAAGCAATCAAAGACGATATCGAAGTGAAAGAAATAGTCAAAGACGATATCAAAATGGAACAAGCAATCAAAGCGGATATCGAAGTGGAAGAAGCAATCAAAGAGGATATTAAAGTGGAAGAAGCCATCACAGGATATCGAAGTAAAAATGCAATCAAAAACGATATCGAATATGAAGACGCAATCAAAGAAAATATTGCAGTGCAAGAAGCAATCAAACGGAAATCAAAGAGGAAGGAGCCCTTACAGAGGATACCGAAGTGAAAATGCCATCAAAGAGGATATCAAAGATGAAGAAGCAATCCAATGGATATTGAAGATGAAGAAGGAATAAAAGAGGATATCGAAGTGGAACAAGCAATCGTAGAGGATATCAAAGTTAAAGAAGCAATCAAATAGGATATCAATGTGGAAGAAGCAATCAAAGAGGATATCGAAGTGGAACAAGCAATCAAAGAGAAAAAAATTCGATGTTCCAAAATGATCATGATAATAGTTGTATAAAAAAAATTGAACCTTGCAAAAAAGATCATGATGAACGTTGCATAAAAAAAATCTGGACGTTCCAAAATGATCAGGATTGACGTTGCATAATATAAATGTATGTTGTAAAATGATAATGATCAAAAATTTGTACTAATATTTTGTCAAAGTTTGCTAGTGCTATCTCTTCCCGTTTAGAAGATACGAGCGATTAAAGTTTTGTAAGAAAAATCATAAATTTGTTGATTGGATATCGAAGTGGAAGAAACTATCAAAGAGAATGTTGAAGTGGAAGAAGCAATCAAATAGGATATCGAAGTGGCAGAAACAATCAAAGAGGAAATTGAAGTTGAGTAAGCAATCAAAGAGGATACCAAGGTGGTAGAAGCATTCAAAGAAGATGACGAAGTGAAAAAGCAATCAAAGACGATATCGAAATGGAAGAAGCAGTCAAAGACGATATCGAAGTGGGAGAAGCAATCAAAGAGGATATCGAAGTTAAAGAAGCAGTCAAAGATGATGTCGAAGTGGAAAAAACATTCAAAGAAGATGACGAAGTGAGAGAAGCATTCAAAAAGGATGTCAAGGATGACAATAAAAAAACAGTTCCACCAAAAATTTATACCAATATTTTGTACAAGTTTGCTAGGGCTATCTCTTCGCGTTTAGAAGATATGAGCGATTGAAGTTTTGTATGAAACACCACAATTTTGTAGAGCGCATAATGAAGTAACTGAAGCAATTAAAGAGGATATGAAGTAGAAGAAGCATTTTAAAAGGATAACGAAGTGGAACATGCAAAAATAGAAGATGTGGAGGCGGAAGAAACAATAAAAGAGGATGACGAAGTGTAACAAGCAATCAAAGAGAATATTCGAATAGTGGATGTTGCATAATAAAAAAAAAATAATTGACGTTCCAAAGTGATCATTGTGGATGAGGCATAATTAAAAAAAATGATGTACCAAAATGATCACAGTGGATGATGCATAATAAAAAAATAAAAAATAATTGACGTTCCAAAGTAATCATTGTGGATGAGGCGTAATTAAAAAAATGATGTACCAAAATGATCACAGTGGATGTTGCATAATAAAAAAAATAATAATAATTGACGTTCCAAAGTGATCATTGTGGATGAGGCATAATTAAAAAAATGATGTACCAAAATGATCATAGTGGATGTTGCATAATAAAAAAAAAAAAAATTGACGTTCCAAAGTGATCATTGTGGATGAGGCGTAATTAAAAAAATGTTGTACCAAAATGATCATAGCGGATGTTGCATAATAAAAAAAAAAAAAAATTGACGTCCCAAAGTGATCATTGTGGATGAGGCATAATTAAAAAAAAAGATGTACCAAAATATCACAGTGGATGTTGCATAATAAAAAAAAAATGACGTTCCAAAGTGATCATTGTGGATGAGGCATAATTAAAAATAAATGTGGATGTTCCAAAATAAACATGATGAACGTTGCATACTAAAAAAAAAAAAAAAAAAATGGATGTTCCAAAATGATGATAATGACCTTTGCAAAAACTATGAAAGTTGTCTCATGCCCCTCTACCACCATTATATAGAATCAAGCAAATTTATAGTAATTTTATAGTACACACAAGTCGTGGCCTCCCTACAAAAACAGTATGAACAGCACGGTAAACGAAATATACGGTTTACGGTATTCATACAGAAATATTTTGTATGGGACAATTTTTTTTTGTATGAAAGACAATTTTTTTTTCATTGATCCGGATATAAAAAAATGTCCTCAGCAACATTAGTTTTTGCACCAATGCTGTAAGACCTATACTTTCCGAGATACGATGTCGATGGGAGCGAATGGGGGACAAAAGGGGTACTTTAGGATTTATTCCCAACTCACCGGAACTCCCTCTATACGATCCCACCAAACATTTCCCCCCTACGAGGTGGCATCTGGGAGAACAATGATGTCAATCAGTCAGTGAGTCAGTGGTAATCGAGCTTTATATAATATAACTAGAGGTTGCGTTGTGCGCGAGCTGCTCGCAGCTCGCGTGTTTTTCTTTTAGTCGAAGAAGTAATTAAAGAGGATATCGAGCCGTTAAAAGCCATCAAAGAGGATATCCATGTGTAAGAAGCAGTCAAAGACGATATCGAAATGGAAGAAGCAATCAAATCAAAGAGGATTTCCAAGTGAAAGAAGCAATTAAAGAGGATATTGAAGTGAAAGAAGCAATCAAATAGGATATCGAAGTAGCAGAAACAATCAAAGAGGAAATTAAAGTTGAGGAAGAAATCAAAGAGGATACCAAGGTGGTAGAAGCATTCTAAGAGGATGACGAAGTAAAAAAAGCAATCAAAGACGATATCGAAGTGGAAGAAGCAATCCAATGGATATTGAAGATGAAGAAGGAATAAAAGGGGATATCGAAGCGGAACAAGCAATCGTAAAGGATATCAAAGTTAAAGAAGCAATCAAAGAGGATACCAATGTGGAAGAAGCAATCAAAGAGGATATCGAAGTGGAACAAGCAATCAAAGAGAAAAAAATTGGATGTTCCAAAATGATCATGATAATAGTTGTATAAAAAAAAATTAACGTTGCAAAAAAGATCATGATGAACGTTGCATAAAAAAAATCTGGACGTTCCAAAATGATCAGGATTGACGTTGCATAATATAAATGTATGTTGTAAAATGATAATGATCAAAAATTTGTACTAATATTTTGTCAAAGTTTGCTAGTGCTATCTCTTCCCGTTTAGAAGATACGAGCGATTAAAGTTTTGTAAGAAAAATCATAAATTTGTTGATTGGATATCGAAGTGGAAGAAACTATCAAAGAGAATGTTGAAGTGGAAGAAGCAATCAAATAGGATATCGAAGTGGCAGAAACAATCAAAGCGGAAATTGAAGTTGAGTAAGCAATCAAAGAGGATACCAAGGAGGTAGAAGCATTCAAAGAAGATGACGAAGTGAAAAAGCAATCAAAGACGATATCGAAATGGAAGAAGCAGTCAAAGAGGATATCGAAGTGGGAGAAGCAATCAAAGAGGATATCGAAGATAAAGAAGCAGTCAAAGATGATGTCGAAGTGGAAAAAACATTCAAAGAAGATGACGAAGTGAGAGAAGCATTCAAAAAGGATGTCAAGGATGACAATAAAAAAACAGTTGCACCAAAAATTTATACCAATATTTTGTACAAGTTTGCTAGGGCTATCTCTTCCCGTTTAGAAGATACGAGCGGTTGAAGTTTTGTATGAAAGACCACAATTTTGTAGAGAGCATAATGAAGTAACTGAAGCAATTAAAGAGGATATGAAAGTAGAAGAAGCATTTTAAAGGGATAACGAAGTGGAACATGCAAAAATAGAAGATGTCGAGGCGGAAGAAACAATCAAATAGGATATCGAAGTAGCAAAAACAATCAAAGAGAAAATTGAAGTTGACTAAGGAATCAAAGAGGATACCGAGTTGGTAGAAGTATTCAAAGAGGATGACGAAGTGAAAAAAGCAATCAAAGACGATATCGAAGTGAAAGAAATAGTCAACGACGATATCAAAATGGAACAAGCAATCAAAGCGGATATCGAAGTGGAAGAAGCAATCAAAGAGGATATCAAAGTGGAAGAAGCCATCACAGGATATCGAAGTAAAAATGCAATCAAAAACGATATCGAATATGAAGACGCAATCAAAGAAAATATTGCAGTGCAAGAAGCAGTCAAACGGAAATCAAAGAGGAAGGAGCCCTTACAGAGGATACCGAAGTGAAAATGCCATCAAAGAGGATATCAAAGATGAAGAAGCAATCCAATGGATATTGAAGATGAAGAAGGAATAAAAGAGGATATCGAAGTGGAACAAGCAATCGTAGAGGATATCAAAGTTAAAGAAGCAATCAAATAGGATATCAATGTGGAAGAAGCAATCAAAGAGGATATCGAAGTGGAACAAGCAATCAAAGAGAAAAAAATTGGATGTTCCAAAATGATCATGATAATAGTTGTATAAAAAAAATTGAACGTTGCAAAAATGATCATGATGAACGTTGCATAAAAAAAAATCTGGACGTTCCAAAATGATCAGGATTGACGTTGCATAATATAAATGTATGTTGTAAAATGATAATGATCAAAAATTTGAACTAATATTTTGTCAAAGTTTGCTAGTGCTATCTCTTCCCGTTTAGAAGATACGAGCGATTAAAGTTTTGTAAGAAAAATCATAAATTTGTTGATTGGATATCGAAGTGGAAGAAACTATCAAAGAGAATGTTGAAGTGGAAGAAGCAATCAAATAGGATATCGAAGTGGCAGAAACAATCAAAGAGGAAATTGAAGTTGAGTAAGCAATCAAAGAGGATACCAAGGTGGTAGAAGCATTCAAAGAAGATGACGAAGTGAAAAAGCAATCAAAGACGATATCGAAATGGAAGAAGCAGTCAAAGACGATATCGAAGTGGGAGAAGCAATCAAAGAGGATATCGAAGTTAAAGAAGCAGTCAAAGATGATGTCGAAGTGGAAAAAACATTCAAAGAAGATGACGAAGTGAGAGAAGCATTCAAAAAGGATGTCAAGGATGACAATAAAAAAACAGTTCCACCAAAAGTTTATACCAATATTTTGTACAAGTTTGCTAGGGCTATCTCTTCCCGCTTAGAAGATATGAGCGATTGAAGTTTTGTATGAAACACCACAATTTTGTAGAGCGCATAATGAAGTAACTGAAGCAATTAAAGAGGATATGAAGTAGAAGAAGCATTTTAAAAGGATAACGAAGTGGAACATGCAAAAATAGAAGATGTGGAGGCGGAAGAAACAATAAAAGAGGATGACGAAGTGTAACAAGCAATCAAAGAGAATATTCGAATAGTGGATGT
Source organism: Philereme transversata (assembly GCA_963924445.1). Classification (NCBI taxonomy): domain Eukaryota; kingdom Metazoa; phylum Arthropoda; class Insecta; order Lepidoptera; family Geometridae; genus Philereme; species Philereme transversata. The sequence goes on from OZ004338.1 coordinate 24,523,773, forward strand.
CGCATAATAAAAAAAAATTGACGTTCCAAAATGATCATAGTGGATGAGGCATAAATAAAAAAAAATTGATGTTCCAAAATGATCACAGTGGATGTTGCATAATAAAAAAAAAATTGACGTTCCAAAAGTGATCATTGTGGATGAGGCATAATTTAAAAAAAAATTGACGTTCCAAAATGATCATTGCGGATGAGGCATAATTAAAAAAAATTAATGTTCCAAAATTATCACAGTGGATGTTGCATAATAAAAAAAAAGAAATTGACGTTCCAAAATGATCATTGTGGATGAGGCATAATTAAAAAAAATGATGTTCCAAAATGATCACAGTGGATGTTGCATAATAAAAAATAATTGACGTTCCAAAGTGATCATTGTGGATGAGGCGTAATTAAAAAAAAATATGTACCAAAATGATCACAGTGGATGTTGCATAATAAAAAAATAAATAATTGACGTTCCAAAGTGATCATTGTGGATGAGGCATAATTAAAAAAAATGGTGTACCAAAATGATTACAGTGGATGTTGCATAATAAAATTAAAATAATTGACGTTCCAAAGTGATCATTGTGGATGAGGCATAATAAAAAAAATGATGTACCAAAATGATCACAGTGGATGTTGCATAATACAAAAAAAAAAAATAATTGACGTTCCAAAGTGATCATTGTGGATGAGGCATAATTAAAAAAAATGATGTTCCAAAATGATCACAGTGGATGATGCATAATAAAAAAATAAAATTATTGACGTTCCAAAGTGATCATTGTGGATGAGGCATAATTAAAAAAAATGATGTACCAAAATGATCACAGTGGATGTTACATAATAAAAAAAAAAAATTGACGTTCCAAAGTGATCATAGTGGATGAGGCATAATTGAAAAAAAAATGATGTTCAAAAATGATCACAATGGATGATGCATAATAAAAAAAAATTGACGTTCCAAAGAGATCATTGTGGATGAGGCATAATTAAAAAAAATGATGTACCAAAATGATCACAGTGGATGTTGCATTATAAAAAAAAAAATTGACGTTCCAAAGTGATCATTGTGGATGAGGCATAATTAAAAAAATGTGGATGTTCCAAAATAAACATGATGAACTTTGCATACTAAAAAAAAAAAAAAAATTGGATGTTCCAAAATGATGATGATGACCTTTGCAAAAACTATGAAAGTTATCTCATGTCCCTCCACCACCATTAAATAGAATCAAGCAAATTTACAGTAATTTTATAGTACACACAAGCCGTGGGCTCCCTACAAAAACAGTATGAAAATTACGGCAAACGAAATATACGGTTTACGGTATTCATACAGAAATATTTTGTATGGGACAATTTTTTTTTTGTATGAAAGACAATTTTTTTTTCATGGAACCGGATATAAAAAAATGTCCTCTGCAACATTAGTTTTTGCACCAACGCTGTAAGACCTATACTTTCCGAGATACGAGGTGGATGGGAGCGAATGGGGGACAAAAGGGGTACTTTAGGATTTATTCCCAACTCATCGGAACTCCCTCTATACGATCCCACCAAACATTTTCACCCTACGAGGTGGCATCTGGGAGAACAAACATGTCAATGAGTCAGTCAGTCAGTCAGTCAGTGAGTGGTAATCGAGCTTTATATAATATAACTAGAGGTTGCGTTGTGCGCGAGCTGCTCGCAGCTCGCGTGTTTTTCTTTTAGTCGAAGAAGTAATTAAAGAGGATATCGAGCCGTTAAAAGCCATCAAAGAGGATATCCATGTGTAAGAAGCAGTCAAAGACGATATCGAAATGGAAGAAGCAATCAAATCAAAGAGGATTTCCAAGTGGAAGCAGCAATCAAAGATGATATCGAAGTGGAAGAAGCAATCAAAGAGGATATTGAAGTGAAAGAAGCAATCAAATAGGATATCGAAGTAGCAGAAACAATCAAAGAGGAAATTAAAGTTGAGGAAGAAATCAAAGAGGATACCAAGGTGGTAGAAGCATTCTAAGAGGATGACGAAGTAAAAAAAGCAATCAAAGACGATATCGAAGTGGAAGAAGCAATCCAATGGATATTGAAGATGAAGAAGGAATAAAAGAGGATATCGAAGCGGAACAAGCAATCGTAGAGGATATCAAAGTTAAAGAAGCAATCAAATAGGATATCAATGTGGAAGAAGCAATCAAAGAGGATATCGAAGTGGAACAAGCAATCAAAGAGAAAAAAATTGGATGTTCCATAATGATCATGATAATAGTTGTATAAAAAAAATTGAACGTTGCAAAAAAGATCATGATGAACGTTGCATAAAAAAATCTGGACGTTCCAAAATGATCAGGATTGACGTTGCATAATATAAATGTATGTTGTAAAATGATAATGATCAAAAATTTGTACTAATATTTTGTCAAAGTTTGCTAGTGCTATCTCTTCCCGTTTAGAAGATACGAGCGATTAAAGTTTTGTAAGAAAAATCATAAATTTGTTGATTGGATATCGAAGTGGAAGAAACTATCAAAGAGAATATTGAAGTGGAAGAAGCAATCAAATAGGATATCGAAGTGGCAGAAACAATCAAAGAGGAAATTGAAGTTGAGTAAGCAATCAAAGAGGATACCGAGGCGGTAGAAGCATTCAAAGAAGATGACGAAGTGAAAAAAGCAATCAAAGACGATATCGAAATGGAAGAAGCAGTCAAAGACGATATCGAAGAGGGAGAAACAATCAAAGAGGAAATTGAAGTTGAGTAAGCAATCAAAGAGGATACCGAGGTGGTAGAAGCATTCAAAGAAGATTACGAAGTGAAAAAAGCAATCAAAGACGATATCGAAATGGAAGAAGCAGTCAAAGACGATATCGAAGTGGGAGAAGCAATCAAAGAGGATATCGAAGTTAAAGAAGCAGTCAAAGATGATGTCGAAGTGGAAAAAACATTCAAAGAAGATGACGAAGTGAGAGAAGCATTCAAAAAGGATGTCAAGGATGACAATAAAAAAACAGTTGCACCAAAAATTTATACCAATATTTTGTACAAGTTTGCTAGGGCTATCTCTTCCCGTTTAGAAGATACGAGCGATTGAAGTTTTGTATGAAAGACCACAATTTTGTAGAGAGCATAATGAAGTAACTGAAGCAATTAAAGAGGATATGAAAGTAGAAGAAGCATTTTAATCGGGATAACGAAGTGGAACATGCAAAAATAGAAGATGTCGAGGCGGAAGAAACAATCAAAGAAGATATCGAAGTGGAAGAAGCAATCAAAGAGGGTATCGAAGTGGAAGAAGCCATCACAGAGGATATCGAAGTGAAAATGCGATCAAAAACGATATCGAAGATGAAGATGCAATCAAAGAGAATATTGCAGTGCAAGAAGCAATCAAAAGGAAATCGAAGATGATATCGAATTGGTAGAAGCAATAAAAGAGGATATCAAAGTGGAAGAAGCCATCAAAGAGGATATCGAGCTGTTTAAAGTTATCGAAGAGGATATCCATGTGTAAGAAGCAGTCAAAGACGATCGAAATGGAAGAAGCAATCAAATCAAAGAGGATATCCAAGTGGAAGCAGCAATCAAAGATGATATCGAAGTGGAAGAAGCAATCAAAGAGGATATTGAAGTGAAAGAAGCAATCAAATAGGATATCGAAGTAGCAGAAACAATTAAAGAGGAAATTGAAATTGAGTAAAAGACGTCGAGGACAATGATAAAAATAAAAAAACGGTTTCACCAAAAACTTATACTAATATTTTGTAAAAGTTTTCTCGAGCTATCTCTTCCCGTTTAAAAGATACGAGCGATTTAAGTTTAGTATGAAAACCCATAATTTTGTGGAGTGGAAATTGAAGTAAAAGAAGCAATTGAAGAAGACATATAAGTAGAAAAAGACATTAAAAAGGATATCAAAGTGGAAGAAGCAAAAATAGAGGATATCGAGGTGAAAGAAGCATTCAAGGAGAAAGACCAAGTGAGAGAAGCATTCAAAAAGGATGTCAAGAGCAATGATGGTATTAAAAAAACTATTCCACCAAAAATTAGTACCAATATTTTGTAAAAGTTTGCTGGGGGTAACTCTTCCCGTTTAGAAGATACGAGCGATTTAAGATTTGTATTAAAACCCATAATTTTATAGAGTGGGAATTGAAGTAAAAGAAGCAATCGAAGAAAATATATAAGTAGATAAAGAAATTAAAAAGGATATCAAAATGGAAGAAGCAAAAATAGAGGATATCGAGGTGAAAGAAGCATTCAAAGTGGAAGACGAAGTAAGAGAAGCATTCAAAAAGGATCTCAAGGGCAATGATGGTATTAAAAAAACTATTCCACCAAAAATTTGTACCAATATTTTGCAAAAGTTTGCTAGGCGTAACTGTTCCCGTTTAGAAGATACGAGCGATTTAAGGTTTGTATTAAAACCCATAATTTTATAGAGTGGGAATTGAAGTAAAAGAAGCAATTGAAGAAAATATATAAGTAGATAAAGCAATTAAAAAGGATATCAAAATGGAAGAAGCAAAAATAGAGGATATCGAGGTGAAAGAAGCATTCTAAGTGGAAGACGAAGTAAGAGAAGCATTCAAAATGGATGTCAAGGGCAATGATGGTATTAAAAAAACTATTGCACCAAAAATTTGTACCAATAATCTGTAAAAGTTTGCTAGGCGTAACTCTTCCCGTTTAGAAGATACGAGCGATTTAAGATTTGTATTAAAACCCATAATTTTGTAGAGTGGAAATTGTAGTAAAAGAAGCAATTGAAGAAAATATATAAGTAGAAAAAGCAATTAAAAAGGATATCAAAGTGGAAGAAGCAAAAATAGAGGATATCGAGGTGAAAGAAGCATTCAAAGCGGAAGACGAAGTAAGAGAAGCATTCAAAAAGGATCTCAAGGGCAATGATGGTATTAAAAAAACTATTCCACCAAAAATTTGTACCAATATTTTGTAAAAGTTTGCTGGGGGTAACTCTTCCCGTTTAGAAGATACGAGCGATTTAAGATTTGTATTAAAACCCATAATTTTGTAGAGTCGATATTGAAGTAAGAGAAGTAATTGAAGAAAATAGAAAAATAGAAAAAACAATTCAAAAGTATATTGAAGTAAAAATGCCATCAAAGAGGATTTCGAAGTTATAGAAACAATTAAAGAGGATATCAATGTAGAAGAAACATTCGAAAACGAAAAGGAAGTGAGAGAAGAATTCAAAATGATGGCAAGGGCGATGATGACCGTAAAATAACGATTCCACCAAAAATTTGAGCTACAAAAAAAAATTGATTTTCCAAAATGATCACAGTGGATGTTGCATAATAAAAAAAAATGACGTTCCAAAATGATCATGTGGATGAGGCATAATTTAAAAAAAATGATGTTCCAAAATGATCACAGTGGATGATGCATAATACAAAAAAAATAACAATAATTGACGTTCCAAAGTGATCATTGTGGATGAGGCATAATTAAAAAAAATGATGTACCAAAATGATCACAGTGGATGTTGCATAACAAAAAATAATTGACGTTCCAAAGTGATCATTGTGGATGAGGCGTAATTAAAAAAATGATGTACCAAAATGATCACAGTGGATGTTGCATAATAAAAAAAATAATAATTGACGTTCCAAAGTGATCATTGTGGATGAGGCATAATTAAAAAAATTGATGTACCAAAATATCACAGTGGATGTTGCATAATAAAAAAAAAATTGACGTTCCAAAGTGATCATAGTGGATGAGGCATAATTGAAAAAAAAATGATGTTACAAAATGATCACAGTGGATGATGCATAATAAAAAAAAATAATAATTGACGTTCCAAAGTGATCATTGTGGATGAGGCATAATTAAAAAAATGATGTACCAAAATGATCACAGTGGATGTTGCATAATAAAAAAAAATGACGTTTCAAAGTGATCATTGTGGATGAGGCATAATTGAAAAAAAAATGATGTTACAAAATGATCACAGTGGATGATGCATAATAAAAAAAAAAATAATTGACGTTCCAAAGTGATCATTGTGGATGAGGCATAATTAAACAAATGATGTACCAAAATGATCACAGTGGATGTTGCATAATAAAAATAAAAAAATGACGTTTCAAAGTGATCATTGTGGATGAGGCATAATTAAAAAAATGTGGATGTTCCAAAATAAACATGATGAACGTTGCATACTAAAAAAAAAAAAAAAATTGGATGTTCCAAAATGATGATGATGACCTTTGCAAAAACTATGAAAGTTATCTCATGTCCCTCCACCACCATTATATAGAATCAAGCAAATTTACAGTAATTTTATAGTACACACAAGCCGTGGGCTCCCTACAAAAACAGTATGAAAATTACGGCAAACGAAATTTACGGTTTACGGTATTCATACAGAAATATTTTGTATGGGACAATTTTTTTTTTGTATGAAAGACATTTTTTTTTTCATGGAACCGGATATAAAAAAATGTCCTCTGCAACATTAGTTTTTGCACCAACGCTCTAAGACCTATACTTTCCGAGATACGATGTTAATGGGAGCGAATGGGGGACAAATGGGGTACTTTAGGATTTATTCCCAACTCACCGGAACTCCCTCTATACGATCCCACCAAACATTTCCCCCCTACGAGGTGGCATCTGGGAGAACAATGATGTCAATCAGTCAGTGAGTCAGTGGTAATCGAGCTTTATATAATATAATATAATTTGAATACTGTTACTTTTAATTGTTTTGTTGTTTATGTTGTGTCTAAGTATTATCTAATCTAAATGTGTTAAGAGCCTTTAGGCGTAGGCTGCACAAGATCGATCGCACTTGGAATCTACGGATGAGGCCTATATGCAACAGTGAACGCTCATATGACTATGATGAGGACGAGGGTAACGAAGTTGCTACAGAAAAAGCTTCTACGAATTGTTTAATGATATCGTTCACCTCCACGTCTCATATTCAAAAATATTGTATACAAGGTTGTCGTGACAAATAAAGGATTCGTTTTCACCATTTCGCTTCTGTGCCCTAAAAATGTAAACCTCACACTACACGCTAATGTTTATGAATTCCAAAACGCGAATGCCAATGTGAAACAGACGTGCATAAAATATTGAAAGAAATACATGCACTAGGGATGTGTCAGTGCCGGAAACTTTCCGGGGTCTAAAGAATTGGTGCAGAAAACTTCAGCTACAAATAACTTGAAGGTTTTGTATTCCATATCTTCGCAGTTATGATCAAAGTGTTGTGTTCCAGTTGGAATGGTGTACGCACATCACGAAATAATTTAGAATTCTTTGCAATTGCAGTGCTATTGTCATATCCTTAGTAGACGTGATATAACAGATATTGCAATTTCAACTCGACCAGAAAATTTCGTATTCCCTACGGCTGCTTAGGCAGTTTATTAAACAGCATAACCTTTAGCCGATACATAATTTATTTTTCACGAATAACGATTATCGGCATTCTTTCCCCAGTTGCCCCATCAACTTTATTGTTGACTAAAGTTTACTGAAATATCTACAGGCTGCTGACGTAAACAGTGTCAGTGTTTACTGAATGAATATGTATATAAATAATAAATAAATATTGCTAGACATTTCACACATCGCTATCTAGCCCCAAACTAAGCAGAGCTTGCACTATGGGAACCAGATAACTGAGAGAATACTTATATACTTTTTTTTGTAAATACATACTTATAATAGAAAGAAAAACACCCAGACACGGAACAAATATCTGTAGATCATGCAAACATTTGTTCCGCAGCGTGAATCGAACCCGCTACCTCTTGCGTCTCAGCCGGCTATACGCCCACTGCGCCACGGAGGCAGTTCATTATATACAACAGGAATCACTAAAAATATTAAAAAATAAACAAGTTTTATTTTTGTTTTATGAAGTATAAATTGGAATCAGTTTCAATTAATGTACTGTTTACCTACTTTCCTATGACACCAACCTACCGAATTTACACAACGCGTGCGCAGTGCAGTAACTGCACAAGGGTGTCTATACTTTCTCGTAATTACCTTGTAAATGTGTACATTTTAGTGGATCTTTTAACTGATATGGTTTTAGAATTACTTCCTACTTTATTTTAACCCAGTTCAACATAGTATTCAGTATTGCTACTATTCACGTCGGCACTCTGTAAGCCTAGAATGAAACTCGTTGAATTTAAACATTGTTATAACCGTGCCTTCATCGGTTTACCATCGTTCGGTGGTACGGTCAGCTATCAATGAAAGCGACCGCGTGTTTAATAAAAAATAAAAATATAGGACATTTATTTACACGCACACCTATTAGGTTACAAAAGTAGGTAGGTACAATAAGTACTAAATAAAGCTAGGCTAGTATAACAGTAGGCCTAATTCTAAGAAACATTAGTACATTATTGTAGGTAGCACCTAGGAAGAAGGTGGTGGGTCGAGGGCTCAGCTACGCTGGTTTTCAGCTTCGCCTTGGCAGAAACTGCTGCAGCCGCCCCCTCAGATAGGGTTCTCGGGAACTTTCAAAGGTGAATGCAAAAACTGCAAAAAAATTGATGAAAAACGAAAAACAATACGAAAAATGGTCCTACAATTTTTGTTGGGAGCAACATTGTCAAAACGATGGTAGGCCACTTTCATTAACCAGTACATCCCTATATGCACTTCCCTCATATATCGTGCCTCGCATGAAACATTGGTAAGCGGAAATATTTTATCTTGTCCGTTTTTACGAGAACGAGTTAGTTCTAAACAAAGTTCCAGGATGTGTAGCACAGAGTGCTTTTAAAATTCAGAACAGCTGCGGGTGGAATTTTAGTTTGTTTATAATAATGCGCCAGTGTAATTTTGGTTTCGAGTGTTTTGCTCTTTTTAAAAATACTAACCAACAAAACCGTTGGAAAATGTGTATGACTGTGTAACCACGAATAATCAGTTAGACGTAACAAAATACATAGCAAATACAACTAACTGGTTTCTAAAGCGTGAATTATGGTAGATATGTATATTAGTATCTTTATTGGTTATCATAAAAAATTAGGATCAAATTCTCGAAGGGATCTTGATGTTTTAAACTTGCCCTAAAACTAAACTTATTAAACAATTTTTATGAATAATCTTATAACTGGTTTATCTTTAGAAGAAATAAATTAATTTTACAGACACAACTAAGCTTGATTAAAAATGGCAATACTACCACGGGCAGTGTCTTGCCATTAATCTCTGGACTTATGCCGGGACAAAGTTAAATGGTGGATTTAAGTACACTGGAGAGCTTTAAAGTTTTGGAACAGTGCCCTTAGTAGGAGTTCTTAGCGCGGTCTGCGAATTTCTTAGAAATATCGTTTTTATGAAGCTTGAAAATTACTACAGGTGCATAATACTCGAAAGGCTGATTTAATAAAAATATAAAGCAAGATCTCATGCGCCAAAGAATTGAATCCAAAGAATTTAATTTAGGGCAGAAACCTGTTATTAGCCTTACGTTTCGTTCTAATCTACCTGCCCATACAAATTGTAACGCAGTTAGTTTCTCAAAATAAATAAATAAACTTAAATATTAAACGAAGATCACTTCTGAAAATTTTAAAATCGATGTATAAATCATCATCACCATCATTATATCAGCTATCAGAAATCTGTTGGTCTTTATTAATAATGCTGAACTTTTCACACAGCGCTATCTAGCCCCAAACCTAAGCAAAGCCATGGGAACCAGGCAACTGATGAATACTTATATACAGTTTTTTTTTTTCAAATATATATTGAAAATATCTAGAAAAATACCCAAACCCGGAACAAATATCTGTAGACCATGCAAACATTTGTCCCGCAGCGGGAATTGAACCCGTAATCTCCTGCGTCTTAGCTGGCTATTCGCTCACTGCGCCACAGAGGTTGTCAATATCTTCAGCAGTGATCTTACATACATATTTTCAGAGCGATTGATCATTAGATTGTTTTCCATCTAGTGTGCGGATGCCCTAGTGTGCTACTCTGGGCAAGTGCATGGTCACTACTCGAGAACCTTTCTATCACGACGGCCATCAGTTTTTATAGCCCACCTGTGTCAGTTTTCCGGTGAAATTACAGTGAATTTACGATGGATGCAGGGCAGTGCATCCGTAGCGCACATTTCTAACATGCGTGACCTACGAGGTAATTCTCTGTTATAGGCGATGGTTACCACTTACCATCAGGTGGGTTGTTCCATCTCCACGTAGAATAAAAATATTAAAAATAATAGCGACTTTAGTTTGTACAATACTGAACTTGATTGTAACAAACTTTCAAGTGTGCAAAATCAGCCATACATTTTGCCCAAGTATGAGAGTATGAACTTTTGTATGGAACTGTCTGCTGTTTTTTACCCCTACACTGTCATTTCTATTGCAAACATTCAATTTTAAGTTAATGGACCTCTTATTTATTACCTATCACGATTGCAATTTTTCATACAACGGTTTTACTTTGCCGCTTCTTGGAAAGCTTAAGCGCTTAAACTCGTGATTATACCTACAAATATCTTCAGCTGAGGGTATCTTTAATTGGTTTAGTTTAATCCTTAAATGGTCGGACGTTTAATTATTGGACACAAACATACAATTGTCTGGGAAATATGTGTCTATAAAGAACGGTTAAGGCAAGATAATACTAACTATAGAAATACAAGTGCTAAACCGTCATTAATTCGTTGGCAAACCGATATTTAAGTAATGATAACTCGAACTGTGCAATTTATCTCAGCTGATGAGATAATTATCACCATCGTATAGACCTATAGAAATTCACTGGACCTAGGTCTCTCCCAAGGGGCGCCAGTTAGCCCGACAGTAGACTCTTCGCGTCCAGTCTCTACTACGGCGCATACCTATCACGTTTAATCAAACCCCTGATCATCTCTCACTCCATACGAGTGAACTGATTTAATTACCTATTACATCTCAGGCGTATTGAGCTGTCCGCACACGTTTGTATTTTTTTTGAATAGATTAATACTATAAGTTTTTGATTTGATGTTAAGCGATGTGGTCTAAGATGAAGCACGTAGATCTAGAAGACACCTATTCATTTTTACCTTTAAGATATCTATGTGAGGGTATTTACTGTAAGTTAAGTCAATCGATAATCTATACATTAGCAACTCTCTCTGTAATTTTAAAGGTTTATTTGCCGCATATTCACGATCCATATCTTTTCATAACATCCGTCTTTCTACTTGCATTTTGGGAAATCATTTTTTATTCTCGTAAAACTTGGTTGATTGAAAGTTAAATGTGAATGACACATAGCGGTAACGAGCAACCGAGTGAGGTTGGAGTCGTCGAGAAAATACCACCATGTCGCTTCTTTACGAAGTATACTTAGTATTTCATACGCCGAAACAATTCAATACTATTAATAACACCCAACTGTTACATTCATAGTCCTGAACTCGCACTAGGATTCCATGGAATTGGTAATATAGGTGGGGTGTAATTATATTTAGGAAAAGGTGAAGTATCTAACTAATGTGTATCGAAGCGAGTTTCTCTAAGCACCGAAACAAATCTTAGCTTTTTACAGTGTTTTATGTGTTTAACTTTTTGTCGAATAAAAAATAAATAAATGTGTCATTGGCGTCAACTACTACGAATAACCACATAATTTCACATTATGCAGATGCAGAGCGAATATTTGCAGACCTTTTAGTAAGAATTTTAGTTTTTAATGTGCATCCCGATCATTACAAATAATCTTCTCCATCCAAAGTTTGTTTGCTAGAAATTTTTCTTAGTGAAAAGACCACCCATTGTACTAAAGACATTGTCTTCTTTTATTTGTTTCTTTAAGTTGTAGTGTGCATTAAAGTATTCTTTCGTTTTTATTCGTAATTGTCTTGCAGTGAAAATAAAACCCGTAACTTTTTGTGTTTAATTAGGGCAACAAAATTAGGGATTTTCTTTTATATTCTTGTGTATTTTTGCATTTGGTGAATTTGTCAAGATTCAGTCTGAAATATCTTTATTGCTTTTACCGCACAATCTAATTCTAATTCTAGGGTAGGGTGAATAAGATCTGCACTGACGTCCCGCATAGGGGTGTATTGTGCATTACCCTCCTTTTTTTACCGCACAACTTAATAAAACCTTCGTGTCCAACAGTCAGTCAAAATTAAAATAGGTATTCATGGGTATTAATTATTAGAGATTAATAAATAGAATAGAAGGCAGGCGACACAAATATGGAAGTCACGAGTATTTGAGTCATTTGGAGTCCAGACCCTGGGCCCATGCTATACCCGCGCCCATCGCGTTTTCAAAATTATTTCTGGGCGTCTGGTCGAAGCGATGTGCGATCCGAGAGCTGGCGCTTATCTGGGCTAACGCATTAAGCATTGCAATTCAGCGGGGCAATGCAGCCAGTGTCTTTGGGACACTTCCACCAGGTAGTGCTCTGGAGCAGTTGATTGATCTACAGATCGTTTGCAACGGTCTTTAGATGATTCAACTGTTTCTTCTGTATTTTATTGTAAATAATTGCGTATTCTTTCGGAATAGAATCGAATAATTTATTTCAGACAATGTCCATAGGATAAACAAAACATGAAGCTAATAATTACATATACAAATTACAAACACAAATTGCCTAATAAGTCAAAGTAACATAAAAGTCATTTTTCTCAGTAAAAGCACGGATAGATTGAAGAAAATTTCTTCTTAAGCCTATTCGGATTTACGCAGAACATGATTCGAGGCAAATGCACTCCAAAGTATTCAATCCACGTACAGTAAGGAATGCGCACTCCGCCGCCAATTTAATGCATTCGATAAACCTAGATTTTAAAAAGTTATAAACGCTAGGTTTTCTGTGAACATTCAACTTAAAAACATTAAGCTTTGTGAAGACTTTGGCGCTTTGGGCTGAAGAGTTAGACCTGTGGCGTCAATCAATAAACTCTTTTTAAAATGGAAACGTTGTTGGTTACTGGCCAAATATATACGAGCCCGTATTTGAAAATAGAATTTAAAAATGGTCTAGATTTTAATGAATGAATGAATATTCTTATTGCCCAAAATTAATATAATCTGTACACAGGCGAACTTAATGCTAGATAGCATTCTCTTCCAAATTACCTTTGTGTAATGTGTACAAACAGTTAATTTAGGTAGAGTGCATATAAGTTCAATATAGAAGATTTAGTTCCATTTTCGAAATTTATCTCTCTGTAGTATTTGTATCTCAAACGGAACTATTACAATTATGTTTTGTGGTTTTTGAGATGTTTTTGTCAATATTTGAAAAAAATAACCACAGATATATTTTACTGCATAACCGAATTAATAAACAAATATTTTCTTACTAATATAAGATAGGAAGAGGGAAGGGAGGCCTTTGCCCTGCAGTGGGACAACACAGGTTAAAAAAATATATAATAGGTTGGGGAAAAAGTCTTTTCGCATTATAGTATGTATGAACTTGTAATAAAATCTCTTTGGCTATACTATTTGTATCTGGCTGGTTTTGGTATCATTAAAAGTTTAAATATTAAAGAAGATAATTCCAAATTCAAATTAGGAAAATGTGTGTGTTTTATTTGTTTTTCGTACTGTAAATATGAGTGAATCTAATGAAGAAATTCGATACATTTTAAAATTTTACTATAAAAAAGGTAAAAATGCAACGCAAGCCGCGAAAAAAATTTGCGATGTTTATGAATCTAGTGCAGTATCTGTAAGGCTAAAACAAATTTGGTTTAAGCGTTTTCAATCCGGAAATTTTGATGTCAAAGATGCACGTAGCTCTGGTCGCCCTATTACGGATAAAATTGATGCCATTTTTTAAAAAGTGCAGCAAGATCGGCATATCAGTAGTTACGACGTAGCTGAAGAACTGGGAATTGACCACAAAATAGTTTTGGCGCATTTGAAAACAACTGGGTACACAAAAAAGCTCGATATTTGGGTACCCCACGAGCTCACTGAAAGAAACCTAATGAACCGTGTACTTATTTGTGATTCTTTATTACGACGTAATGAAACCGAACCATTTTTGAAGAAGCTGATAACTGGTGATGAAAAGTGGATCACGTCCGACAAGAACGTGCGAAAAAGGTCGTGGTCAAAGGCCAGCCAGGCTTCACAGACTGTGGCGAAACCCGGGTTAACTCGCAACAAGGTGATGCTTTGTGTGTGGTGGGATTGGAAGGGCATTATTCATTATGAGCTGTTACCACCAGGCAGGACCATCGATTCTGAACTCTACTGCGAACAACTGATGAGATTAAAGCAAGAAGTTGAGAGAAAGCGGGCGGAATTAATCAACAGAAGGAATGTGGTTTTTCATCATGATAACGCTAGACCTCACACATATTTAGCTACTCAGCAAAAATTAAGAGTTTGGCTGGGAGGTGTTAATGCATCCGCCGTATAGTCCTGACCTTGCACCTTCAGATTTTCACCTGTTTCGGTCTCTTCAGAATTCTTTAGGCAGTGTCAGGTTAACCACTTGTCACAAAATGGTACCTACATACTTTAGTTAAATGTAAATAAACTATATTAAAAATGTTTTGAATTTTCTTAAAAAATGCGAAGAAACTTTTCCCCAACCTAATATATATAATAGGTACATATATCTTTACATAGTATAAAATGAAGTCCTTCCGCTGTCTGCTCGCTTAGATCTTTTAAACTACTTAACGGATTTAAATGCAGTTTTCAGCAATAGATAGAGTGATTCAAGAGGAAGGTTCATATGTCTAATATATACATAACTCTGTTTGTTTGTTAGTTTCTTTGTTACCTTTACACGACCAAGCGGCTGAACGGATCGTAATGAAATTTTGCAAGGAGATAGATTATCTCCTGAGAAAAGACATAGGATACTTTTTAACCAACTGGGCAAAACGAGGGCAATGTTTTATTAAAAAACCACTCGTGCGAAGCCGCGGGCGGGTCAGCTAGTACATAATATAACACGAAAGAACAGAATGACAGCATAAAAAACGAACTTTTATTACTTACAAGAGCTGTTTACACGCGGCTTCGTTGGTGTCGGCTAAATTATAATAATCAATCATCTAAAATTGCATACGTTTGAAAATCTGCCCGTTCAGGTAAGCATAGTCTTAGTTTAACTAAAAAGTTTTATTTTCTAAACTCTGGTTAAACCGACCAATGAAATAGTTAAAACCTTTTTAGATAAAACTACGACCGACGAAGTATACTATTTACTAATCTATGGCGCAGTCCAAGAGTTTGTTTAATTTTTATTGTTTTAGGGCAAAAAATCTTTCCCTTTCTCTATTCTCAAGATAGACAGTATTTCCTTGTTAAGTTTCATCAAGGTCGGTCATCAAGTTCAAACAGACAGAGGTGCGGAGAGGCAGGTTACGATGGTACGTTCGAATTTATAAATTAGTATGGATATGGATTGGTATGGCCTCCTGAAAGTGACATTGCAAACATAATTGATCGAGCAAAGCGAGATCTCCAAATCAAATTGAGCAAATCGTCGTTGTATGTATGTATGTTTGTTTGTCCGAGGATAACTTTCGAAGCTTTTATCCGATCACCGTGAAATTTAGTATGTAGGTAGGTAGTGATGGCACAAATTTAATGTGACTAAATAAGCAACCTTGTAGTTTTTAAGTTATTAGCCATAATAAAAACTAAACTTTGACAAAATTCACAGGGTACACCAGTGACCCCACAGTGCTGAAATTTGGTATACGTTAGTGACACAAATATTGGAAAAAGTCTGAAATCCAGAATAACTCCAATTTCTTTCCCAAAAAAGTTCACCAATTAACATAAATTCACGTTACCTGTAATTTGAATGAAACTATATAGGTCAAGTTAGTTGGTTATGTATTGTGTTTTTATGGGAGTCTCACAAAATCTCAATTCAGGGCGAACCACTAGTATTAAAGTAGAAATATTTTCTTCAAACAGTCATGCACGTAAAAAATAAAACCTCAACTCTTTTTCAGAGTTAGCAGGCAAGGCAGCTCGAAGGCAAGTTTTGATAAAATTGCTCCCTCGAAGAGCGTTCTTCAAAAAGTGCCCTGAAAGGCTAAAATAGTGGCCGTCGCTAATACCCGAGAGGGCTGAGATAGTGAAAAAGTAACCCTTGTTCTGAACAAAAGACAAAAAATAAGTCTTTATATCCCTGTATCGTGGAGGAATGTACGCAGTAGGCTTAGCGACCAGCTGAGTCGCTCTTTGAACTTATCTGATTACAGTGCCTTTTCTTTATCTTATTGCCATACAATTCTGAGTGAATAAGTACTTCTAAAATTTTAATACATCAGGCTAGAAGGCAAGATTGTATCTAGAATATTATTCTTAACTGCGAGTGCGGAAAAAGTACATTGTTATACAAGGGGCGTAAGCGAGCACCTTCGACTCACTTGTCTCGGATATCTCAGGTTTAATTCATCGCTTACACCGGACTATAACACATAACTTTTCAACATAAATGCGAGAAAATTAAAAAAACTTCATACCAGTTTGTTGCTAATAAAAAAAATATGATCCCGGTATCCATTGTTTTTTTTCACAACTAAACTATTTTATTAATAAAATTTATTTATTATAATAATTTATAAATATATATATATATATATATTATTTTATTTAATAAAAATAAGAAATTGTCATGAAGGTTGTATATAATTTCATCATTTATGAATGTAACTTCTTTTATTTAAAATTAAATAAGTATTTGTCACGGAGGTTGTATTTTAAGAATGCAATGAGCCTCATTCTATTTTTAAATTTACTTTTGGGTGTAAATCGCTTTTTCATATCAGGTATCAAGCTAACAATGACTAACTTTCATAGCCATGAAAAAAATACTTTAATGCGTTTTGAATAGCCTAATAGCCTATACCTTAACCTTCAGTTATTACGAGATCCATTTTTGGTTAATGTCCACAAGATCTTCATGACCTTATCCCTCCTTCCTCCTTCCACCTTCGGATAATCAGACGTGCTGGAAAGTAATATCCGTGCGTACCACCTTGCCCTATTATACGATTCGCTATAATATTCATTGTTGCGAGTAAGGTTAAGAAATTATCATTTTTTAGGACAACTTCTTGTGTATGTCTAGAGTGTCTCGAAAGTCTAGAGTGAACAGGTTCTTTCTAGGCAAACATGTTCCACCTTCGACCATAGCATCATTTACCTTAAGATGAGCGGTCAAGCGCTTGACTATCACCAAAAAATCGCAATGAACATCTTTTCATGACGTATGAACATTGTCTTTCATCCACTGAATTTTTCGGCGGTAGTTTTAATTCATTTATCCTAGTAACACATAGTCCTCCTATAGCATCCTAGTAGCAGGCTTCCCAGTTGATGACAGAAAGCCTGATGGACTGCGTTTCAATCTTCGTCAAACCTGATTGGTGGGCCGATGCGAAATGTGTCGACGACTTTTAATTAATACAACTTGTTACCCTAGTTTTTACCTGAACTAACCTGAAATACAGCTGTACAGTCACAGATCATATAATAGTAAGTCCTTTTACGTCAAGAAGTCCCTCCTTAAACTAATACTATGTACTCGTATATTCCGCAAAAAAGTGTGTGGAAGTCCTTAAATAGGCTTTGCACACAGGTTGGTCGCTGGAGAGTCAATATGTGCAAAAATGGGGGTTCAGGGATCAGACCCTAACGCAATGCAACTGTGGTGATCCAGTATATTCAGTTTAAAGAATTTTTATTCCTTATTTATAAAACATTTAGTCACTTACAATGAGAATTAGTAAACTAGGTAACATTTTGTATCGTCATAAGTCACCGCTGGATAAGTAGGTTGGTCAAATACAGATTTACATTAGGTAAGAAGCATAGGGTACTAAATTACACATGAAGTTAGGAAAGTAGATAGATAGGTAAAGTGTCCCAGTAAATAAGTCCATATTCTACGTATAATAAAACAGAAAAACAAAATAGGTAGATGCGTGCACACATAAAATATGTAGTTCCTGAGCACCTATCTTCCTCCTGTTTTATCAGTCTTCAAGTTATAATAGTGAGTATAGTTTATTAAGAGCAGTTTTTGTGCCTCTCATTATATTTCAGCCATGTTTCGATAAGTAGTATGATGTGTATTTTGCTTGCTGTTGTTTTTAGTAGATATACATTTTTTTTGACGACCTCCGTGGCGCAGTGGGCATATAACCGGTTGAGACGCAGGAGGTAGCGGGTTCGATTCCCGGCCCGGAACAAATGTTTGCATGATCTACAGATATTTGTTCCATGTCTGGGTGTTTTTTTATATATTATAAGTATGTATTTACAAAAAAAAACATAAGTATTCTATCAGTTATCTGGTTCCCATGGTACAAGCTCTGCTTAGTTTGGGGCTAGATAGCGCTATGTGAAATGTCCAGCAATATTTATTATTATTTAAGTTCGTCAAAATTTCCTTTTGCTTTTATGCTTCTTACATTGGCGTAGAAAAAATTTGACGTGATTTGGAGAAAGGTATACTCTCATATTATATACTACATTCGATGAAATATCTGTTATTTTGCCTCTTGTGTCCAAACACCTGCACAATGGAAGACTTAATGTATCCAAATACCTATCTAACACAATATAAGTAGAGCTTTGACATGCTAAGAAAAAGACGTGAAGAAGTCTCCCTCTATATACTGATAAGTACTCTGTATATTGTGGTGCCTATATTTGCTATCAATATTGAAACTTAAAGTCAGTGTACAACAGTTCAATTCGATTTGACAAAACTTATCCTTACTTCGGGCATCATCTAGCTCAGCTTTCAAAACACAAAATTCTAGCTGTACCGACTTCCACCAAACATAGCTAAGAATTACCTTACGAACATCAGCTTTAAATCAAATAACACATTGAAATAGGTACATCCGTTAGAGCTATAGTGCTACAGACTAACGGATAGTCAGACGAACAGACAAAGGCTTCAAACTTATACAACCTCTCTTTGTGTTTGGGCTAAAAACCTTTTTTAAGGTCAAACTTATCTAAAGTTAGACATGATCTACATAGGTTACTAGTGGTTCTGTGAGAACAGTAGACCTCGCGTCCCAAGTCCAAAAAGTAATTTGCGCAACAAAATTAACGAAGAAAGTCCAATTTTAAATCGAATTTTAGATACTTGAATTTTCCAATAGGCTCATTCTATGTAGACTTTTGAGCAAAATTATATTATATAAAGCTCGATTACCACTGACTCACTGACTGATTGACATCATTGTTCTCCCAGATGCCACCTCGTAGGGGGGAAATGTTTGGTGGGATCGTATAGAGGGAGTTCCGGTGAGTTGGGAATAAATCCTAAAGTACCCCTTTTGTCCCCCATTCGCTCCCATCCACCTCGTATCTCGGAAAGTATAAGTCTTACAGCGTTGGTGCAAAAACTAATGTTGCAGAGGACATTTTTTTATATCCGGTTCCATGAAAAAAAAATTGACTTTCATACAAAAAAAAATTGTCCCATACAAAATATTTCTGTATGAATACCGTAAACCGTATATTTCGTTTGCCGTAATTTTCATACTGTTTTTGTAGGGAGCCCACTGCTTGTGTGTACTATAAAATTACTGTAAAATTTGCTTGATTCTATATAATGGTTGTGGAGGGGCATGAGACAACTTTCATAGTTCTAGCAAAGGTCATCATCATCATTTTGGAACATCCAATTTTTTTTTTTTTTTAGTATGCAACGTTCATCATGTTTATTTTGGAACATCCACATTTATTTTTAATTATGCCTCATCCACAATGATCACTTTGGAACGTCATTTTTTTTATTATGCAACATCCACTGTGATCATTTTGGTACATCATTTTTTTTAATTATGCCTCATCCACAATGATCACTTTGGAACGTCAATTTTTTTTATTTTTTTATTATGCATCATCCACTGTGATCATTTTGGAACATCATTTTTTTAATTATGCCTCATCCACAATGATCACTTTGGAACGTCAATTTTTTTTTTATTATGCAACATCCACTGTGATCATTTTGGTACATCATTTTTTTTAATTATGCCTCATCCACAATGATCACTTTGGAACGTCAATTTTTTTTTTATTATGCAACATCCACTGTGATCATTTTGGTACATCATTTTTTTTAATTATGCCTCATCCACAATGATCACTTTGGAACGTCAATTTTTTTTTTATTATGTATCATCCACTGTGATCATTTTGGAACATAATTTTTTTTAATTATGCCTCATCCACAATGATCACTTTGGAACGTCAATTTTTTTATTTTTTTATTATGCATCATCCACTGTGATCATTTTGGAACACCATTTTTTTTAATTATGCCTCATCCACAATGATCACTTTGGAACGTCAATTTTTTTTTTTTTTTTGTATTATGCAACATCCACTGTGATCATTTTTGAACATAATTTTTTTTCAATTATGCCTCATCCACTATGATCACTTTGGAACGTCAATTTTTTTTTTATTATGCAACATCCACTGTGATATTTTGGTACATCATTTTTTTAATTATGCCTCATCCACAATGATCACTTTGGAACGTCAATTTTTTTTTTTTTTTATTATGCAACATCCACTGTGATCATTTTGGTACATAATTTTTTTAATTACGCCTCATCCACAATGATCACTTTGGAACGTCAATTATTTTTTTTTATTATGCAACATCCACTGTGATCATTTTGGTACATCATTTTTTTTAATTATGCCTCATCCACAATGATCACTTTGGAACGTCAATTTTTTTTTTATTATGCAACATCCACTGTGATCATTTTGGTACATAATTTTTTCAATTATGCCTCATCCACAATGATCACTTTGGAACGTCAATTATTTTTTTTTATTATGCAACATCCACTGTGATCATTTTGGTACATCATTTTTTTTAATTATGCCTCATCCACAATGATCACTTTGGAACGTCAATTTTTTTTTTATTATGCAACATCCACTGTGATCATTTAGGTACATAATTTTTTCAATTATGTCTCATCCATAATGATCACTTTGGAACGTCAATTTTTTCTTTATTATGCAACATCCACTGTGATCATTTTGGTACATCATTTTTTTAATTATGCCTCATCCACAATGATCACTTTGGAACGTCAATTATTTTTTTTTATTATGCAACATCCACTGTGATCATTTTGGTACATCATTTTTTTTAATTATGCCTCATCCACAATGATCACTTTGGAACGTCAATTTTTTTTTTATTATGCAACATCCACTGTGATCATTTTGGTACATAATTTTTTTTTATTTATGCCTCATCCACTATGATCATTTTGGAACGTCAATTTTTTTTTTATTATGCGACATCCACTATTCGAATATTCTCTTTGATTGCTTGTTACACTTCGTCATCCTCTTTTATTGTTTCTTCCGCCTCCACATCTTCTATTTTTGCATGTTCCACTTCGTTATCCTTTTAAAATGCTTCTTCTACTTCATATCCTCTTTAATTGCTTCAGTTACTTCATTATGCGCTCTACAAAATTGTGGTGTTTCATACAAAACTTCAATCGCTCATATCTTCTAAACGGGAAGAGATAGCCCTAGCAAACTTGTACAAAATATTGGTATAAATTTTTGGTGGAACTGTTTTTTTATTGTCATCCTTGACATCCTTTTTGAATGCTTCTCTCACTTCGTCATCTTCTTTGAATGTTTTTTCCACTTCGACATCATCTTTGACTGCTTCTTTAACTTCGATATCCTCTTTGATTGCTTCTCCCACTTCGATATCGTCTTTGACTGCTTCTTCCATTTCGATATCGTCTTTGATTGCTTTTTCACTTCGTCATCTTCTTTGAATGCTTCTACCACCTTGGTATCCTCTTTGATTGCTTACTCAACTTCAATTTCCGCTTTGATTGTTTCTGCCACTTCGATATCCTATTTGATTGCTTCTTCCACTTCAACATTCTCTTTGATAGTTTCTTCCACTTCGATATCCAATCAACAAATTTATGATTTTTCTTACAAAACTTTAATCGCTCGTATCTTTTAAACGGGAAGAGATAGCACTAGCAAACTTTGACAAAATATTAGTACAAATTTTTGATCATTATCATTTTACAACATACATTTATATTATGCAACGTCAATCCTGATCATTTTGGAACGTCCAGATTTTTTTTATGCAACGTTCATCATGATCTTTTTTGCAACGTTCAATTTTTTTTATACAACTATTGTCATGATCATTTTGGAACATCCAATTTTTTTCTCTTTGATTGCTTGTTCCACTTCGATATCCTCTTTGATTGCTTCTTCCACATTGATATCCTATTTGATTGCTTCTTTAACTTTGATATCCTCTACGATTGCTTGTTCTACTTCGATATCCTCTTTTATTCCTTCTTCATCTTCAATATCCATTGGATTGCTTCTTCATCTTTGATATCCTCTTTTATGGCATTTTCACTTCGGTATCCTCTGTAAGGGCTCCTTCCTCTTTGATTTCCGTTTGATTGCTTCTTGCACTGCAATATTTTCTTTGATTGCGTCTTCATATTCGATATCGTTTTTGATTGCATTTTTACTTCGATATCCTGTGATGGTTTCTTCCACTTTGATATCCTCTTTGATTGCTTCTTCCACTTCGATATCCGCTTTGATTGCTTGTTCCATTTTGATATCGTCTTTGACTATTTCTTTCACTTCGATATCGTCTTTGATTGCTTTTTTCACTTCGTCATCCTCTTTGAATACTTCTACCAACTCGGTATCCTCTTTGATTCCTTAGTCAACTTCAATTTCCTCTTTGATTGTTTTTGCTACTTCGATATCCAATTTGATTGCTTCTCCCACTTCAATATCCTCTTTGTTTACTCCTTCCACTTCGATATCATCTTCGATTTCCTTTTGATTGCTTCTTGCACTGCATTATTCTCTTTGATTGCGTCTTCATCTTCGATATCGTCTTTGATAGCATTTTCACTTCGATATCCTCTGTGATGGCTTCTTCCACTTCGATACCCTCTTTGATTGCTTCTTCTACTTCGATGTCCTCTTTGATTGTTTCTTCCGCCTCGACATCTTCTATTTTTGCATGTTCCACTTCGTTATCCCTTTAAAATGCTTCTTCTACTTTCATATCCTCTTTAATTGCTTCAGTTACTTCATTATGCTCTCTACAAAATTGTGGTCTTTCATACAAAACTTCAATCGCTCGTATCTTCTAAACGGGAAGAGATAGCCCTAGCAAACTTTTACAAAATATTGGTATAAATTTTTGGTGCAACTGTTTTTTTATTGTCATCCTTGACATCCTTTTTGAATGCTTCTCTCACTTCGTCATCTTCTTTGAATGTTTTTTCCACTTCGACATCATCTTTGACTGCTTCTTTAACTTCGATATCCTCTTTGATTGCTTCTCCCACTTCGATATCGTCTTTGACTGCTTCTTCCATTTCGATATCGTCTTTGATTGCTTTTTTCACTTCGTCATCTTCTTTGAATGCTTCTACCACCTCGGTATCCTCTTTGATTGCTTACTCAACTTCAATTTCCTCTTTGATTGTTTCTCCCTCTTTGATATCGTCTTTGACTGCTTCTTCCATTTCGATATCGTCTTTGATTGCTTTTTTCACTTCGTCATCTTCTTTGAATGCTTCTACCGCCTCGGTATCCTCTTTGATTGCTTACTCAACTTCAATTTCCTCTTTGATTGTTTCTGCCACTTCGATATCCTATTTGATTGCTTCTTCCACTTCAACATTCTCTTTGATAGTTTCTTCCACTTCGATATCCAATCAACAAATTTATGATTTTTCTTACAAAACTTTAATCGCTCGTATCTTCTAAACGGGAAGAGATAGCACTAGCAAACTTTGACAAAATATTAGTACAAATTTTTGATCATTATCATTTTGCAACATACATTTATGTTATGCAACGTCAATCATGATCATTTTGGAACGTCCAGATTTTTTTTATGCAACGTTCATCATGATCTTTTTTGCAACGTTCAATTTTTTTTTATACAACCATTATCATGATCATTTTGGAACATCCAATTTTTTTCTCTTTGATTGCTTGTTCCACTTCGATATCCTCTTTGATTGCTTCTTCCACATTGGTATCCTCTTTGATTGCTTCTTTAACTTTGATATCCTCTACGATTGCTTGTTCCGCTTCTATATCCTCTTTTATTCCTTCTTCATCTTCAATATCCATTGGATTGCTTCTTCCACTTCGATATCGTCTTTGATTGCTTTTTTTACTTCGTCATCCTCTTAGAATGCTTCTACCACCTTGGTATCCTCTTTGATTTCTTCCTCAACTTTAATTTCCTCTTTGATTGTTTCTGCTACTTCGATATCCTATTTGATTGCTTCTTTCACTTCAATATCCTCTTTGATTGCTTCTTCCACTTCGATATCATCTTTGATTGCTGCTTCCACTTGGAAATCCTCTTTGATTTGATTGCTTCTTCCATTTCGATATCGTCTTTGACTGCTTCTTACACATGGATATCCTCTTTGATGGCTTTTAACAGCTCGATATCCTCTTTAATTACTTCTTCGACTAAAAGAAAAACACGCGAGCTGCGAGCAGCTCGCGCACAACGCAACCTCTAGTTATATTATATAAAGCTCGATTACCACTGACTCACTGACTGATTGACATCATTGTTCTCCCAGATGCCACCTCGTAGGGGGGAAATGTTTGATGGGATCGTATAGAGGGAGTTCCGGTGAGTTGGGAATAAATCCTAAAGTACCCCTTTTCTCCCCCATTCGCTCCCATCGACATCGTATCTCGGAAAGTATAGGTCTTAGAGCGTTGGTGCAAAAACTAATGTTGCAGAGGACATTTTTTTATATCCGGTTCCATGAAAAAAAAATTGTCTTTCATACAAAAAAAAAATTGTCCCATACAAAATATTTCTGTATGAATACCGTAAACCGTATATTTCGTTTGCCGTAATTTTCATACTGTTTTTGTAGGGAGCCCACGGCTTGTGTGTACTATAAAATTACGGTAAATTTGCTTGATTCTATATAATGGTGGTGGAGGGACATGAGATAACTTTCATAGTTTTTGCAAAGGTCATCATCATCATTTTGGAACATCCAATTTTTTTTTTTTTTTTTAGTATGCAACGTTCATCATGTTTATTTTGGAACATCCACATTTTTTTAATTATGCCTCATCCACAATGATCACTTTGGAACGTCAATTTTTTTTTTATTATGCAACATCCACTGTGTTCATTTTGGTACATAATTTTTTTAAATTATGCCTCATCCACAATGATCACTTTGGAACGTCAATTTTTTTTTTTTATTATGCATCATCCACTGTGATCATTTTGGAACATAATTTTTTTTCAATTATGCCTCATCCACTATGATCACTTTGGAACGTCAATTTTTTTTTTTTTTTTATAATGCAAAATCCACTGTGATCATTTTGGAACATCAATTTTTTTTAATTATCCCTCATCCACAATGATCATTTTGGAACGTCAATTTTTTTTTTTTTTTTATAATGCAAAATCCACTGTGATCATTTTGGAACATCAATTTTTTTTAATTATGCCTCATCCACAATGATCACTTTTGCAACGTTCAATTTTTTTTATACAACTATTATCATGATCATTTTGGAACATCCAATTTTTTTCTCTTTGATTGCTTGTTCCACTTCGATATCCTCTTTGATTGCTTCTTCCACATTGATATCCTATTTGATTGCTTCTTTAACTTTGATATCCTCTACGATTGATTGTTCCACTTCGATATCCTCTTTTATTCCTTCTTCATCTTCAATATCCATTGGATTGCTTCTTCATCTTTGATATCCTCTTTGATGGCATTTTCACTTCGGTATCCTCTGTAAGGGCTCCTTCCTCTTTGATTTCCGTTTGATTGCTTCTTGCACTGCAATATTTTCTTTGATTGCGTCTTCATATTCGATATCGTTTTTGATTGCATTTTTACTTCGGTATCCTGTGATGGCTTCTTCCACTTTGATATCCTCTTTGATTGCTTCTTCCACTTCGATATCCGCTTTGATTGCTTGTTCCATTTTGATATCGTCTTTGACTATTTCTTTCACTTCGATATCGTCTTTGATTGCTTTTTTCACTTCGTCATCCTCTTTGAATACTTCTACCAACTCGGTATCCTCTTTGATTCCTTAGTCAACTTCAATTTCCTCTTTGATTGTTTTTGCTACTTCGATATCCTATTTGATTGCTTCTCCCACTTCAATATCCTCTTTGTTTACTCCTTCCACTTCGATATCATCTTCGATTTCCTTTTGATTGCTTCTTGCACTGCATTATTCTCTTTGATTGCGTCTTCATCTTCGATATCGTCTTTGATAGCATTTTCACTTCGATATCCTCTGTGATGGCTTCTTCCACTTCGATACCCTCTTTGATTGCTTCTTCCACTTCGATATCCTCTTTGATTGTTTCTTCCGCCTCGACATCTTCTATTTTTGCATGTTCCACTTCGTTATCCCTTTAAAATGCTTCTTCTACTTTCATATCCTCTTTAATTTCTTCAGTTACTTCATTATGCTCTCTACAAAATTGTGGTCTTTCATACAAAACTTCAATCGCTCGTATCTTCTAAACGGGAAGAGATAGCCCTAGCAAACTTGTACAAAATATTGGTATAAATTTTTGGTGCAACTGTTTTTTTATTGTCATCCTTGACATCCTTTTTGAATGCTTCTCTCACTTCGTCATCTTCTTTGAATGTTTTTTCCACTTCGACATCATCTTTGACTGCTTCTTTAACTTCGATATCCTCTTTGATTGCTTCTCCCACTTCGATATCGTCTTTGACTGCTTCTTCCATTTCGATATCGTCTTTGATTGCTTTTTTCACTTCGTCATCTTCTTTGAATGCTTCTACCACCTCGGTATCCTCTTTGATTGCTTACTCAACTTCAATTTCCTCTTTGATTGTTTCTCCCTCTTCGATATCGTCTTTGACTGCTTCTTCCATTTCGATATCGTCTTTGATTGCTTTTTTCACTTCGTCATCTTCTTTGAATGCTTCTACCGCCTCGGTATCCTCTTTGATTGCTTACTCAACTTCAATTTCCTCTTTGATTGTTTCTGCCACTTCGATATCCTATTTGATTGCTTCTTCCACTTCAACATTCTCTTTGATAGTTTCTTCCACTTCGATATCCAATCAACAAATTTATGATTTTTCTTACAAAACTTTAATCGCTCGTATCTTCTAAACGGGAAGAGATAGCACTAGCAAACTTTGACAAAATATTAGTACAAATTTTTGATCATTATCATTTTGCAACATACATTTATATTATGCAACGTCAATCATGATCATTTTGGAACGTCCAGATTTTTTTTTATGCAACGTTCATCATGATCTTTTTTGCAACGTTCAATTTTTTTTTATACAACCATTATCATGATCATTTTGGAACATCCAAATTTTTTCTCTTTGATTGCTTGTTTATCTTTGATTGCTTCTTTAACTTTGATATCCTCTACGAATGCTTGTTCCGCTTCGATATCCTCTTTTATTCCTTCTTCATCTTCAATATCCATTGGATTGCTTCTTCCACTTCGATATCGTCTTTGATTGCTTTTTTTACTTCGTCATCCTCTTAGAATGCTTCTACCACCTTGGTATCCTCTTTGATTTCTTCCTTAACTTTAATTTCCTCTTTGATTGTTTCTGCTACTTCGATATCCTATTTGATTGCTTCTTTCACTTCAATATCCTCTTTGATTGCTTCTTCCACTTCGATATCATCTTTGATTGCTTCTTCCACTTCGATATCCTCTAAGATTGCTTCTTCCACTTCGATACCTTCTTTGATTGCTTCTTCCACTTCGATATCGTCTTTGATTGCTTTTTTCACTTCGTCATCTTAGAATGCTTCTACCACCTCGGTATCCTCTTTGATTGCTTACTCAACTTCAATTTCCTCTTTAATAGTTTCTGCTAATTCGATATCCTATTTGATTGCTGCTTTCACTTCAATATCCTGTTTGATTGCTTCTTGCACTTCGAAATCATATTTGATTGCTGCTTCCATTTGGATATCTTCTTTGATTTGATTGCTTCTTCCATTTCGATATCGTCTTTGACTGCTTCTTCCACTTCGATATC
The DNA here is from genome assembly GCA_963924445.1 of Philereme transversata. Classification (NCBI taxonomy): domain Eukaryota; kingdom Metazoa; phylum Arthropoda; class Insecta; order Lepidoptera; family Geometridae; genus Philereme; species Philereme transversata. The sequence continues at coordinate 24,551,857 of OZ004338.1, forward strand.
CTCTAAGATTGCTTCTTCCACTTCGATACCTTCTTTGATTGCTTCTTCCACTTCGATATCGTCTTTGATTGCTTTTTTCACTTCGTCATCTTAGAATGCTTCTACCACCTCGGTATCCTCTTTGATTGCTTACTCAACTTCAATTTCCTCTTTAATAGTTTCTGCTAATTCGATATCCTATTTGATTGCTGCTTTCACTTCAATATCCTGTTTGATTGCTTCTTGCACTTCGAAATCATATTTGATTGCTGCTTCCATTTGGATATCTTCTTTGATTTGATTGCTTCTTCCATTTCGATATCATCTTTGATTGCTTCTTCCACTTCGATATCCTCTAAGATTGCTTCTTACACTTCGATACCTTCTTTGATTGCTTCTTCCACTTCGATATCGTCTTTGATTGCTTTTTTCACTTCGATATCCTCTAAGATTGCTTCTTCCACTTCGATACCTTCTTTGATTGCTTCTTCCACTTCGATATCGTCTTTGATTGCTTTTTTCACTTCGTCATCTTAGAATGCTTCTACCACCTCGGTATCCTCTTTGATTGCTTACTCAACTTCAATTTCCTCTTTAATAGTTTCTGCTAATTCGATATCCTATTTGATTGCTGCTTTCACTTCAATATCCTGTTTGATTGCTTCTTGCACTTCGAAATCATATTTGATTGCTGCTTCCATTTGGATATCTTCTTTGATTTGATTGCTTCTTCCATTTCGATATCGTCTTTGACTGCTTCTTACACATGGATATCCTTTTTGATCGCTTTTAACAGCTCGAAATCCTCTTTGATTGCTTCTTCGACAAAAACAATAACACGCGAGTTGCGTGCAACTCGCGCACTACGCAACCTCTAGTTATATTATATAAAGCTCGATTACCACTGACTGACTGACTGACTGACTCATTGACATGTTTGTTCTCCCAGATGCCACCTCGTAGGGTGAAAATGTTTGGTGGGATCGTATAGAGGGAGTTCCGATGAGTTGGGAATAAATCCTAAAGTACCCCTTTTGTCCCCCATTCGCTCCCATCGACCTCGTATCTCGGAAAGTATAGGTCTTAGAGCGTTGGTGCAAAAACTAATGTTGCAGAGGACATTTTTTTATATCCGGTTCCATGAAAAAAAAATTGTCTTTCATACAAAAAAAAATTTGTCTCATACAAAATATTTCTGTATGAATACCGTAAACCGTATATTTCGTTTGCCGTAATTTTCATACTGTTTTTGTAGGGAGCCCATGGCTTGTGTGTACTATAAAATTACTGTAAATTTGCTTGATTCTATATAATGTTGGTGGAGGGGCATGAGACAACTTTCATAGTTTTTGCAAAGGTCATCATCATCATTTTGGAACATCCAATTTTTTTTTTTTTTAGTATGCAACGTTCATCATGTTTATTTTGGAACATCAATTTTTTTTTAATTATGCCTCATCCACAATGATCACTTTGGAACGTCAATTATTTTTTTTTATTATGTAACATCCACTGTGATCATTTTGGTACATCATTTTTTTAATTATGCCTCATCCACAATGATCACTTTGGAACGTCAATTTTTTTTTATTATGCATCATCCACTGTGATCATTTTGGAACATCATTTTTTTTTTCAATTATGCCTCATCCACTATGATCACTTTGGAACGTAATTTTTTTTTATTATGCAACATCCACTGTGATCATTTTGGAACATAATTTTTTTTAATTATGCCTCATCCACAATGATCACTTTGGAACGTCAATTATTATTATTTTTTTTATTATGCAACATCCACTGTGGTCATTTTGGTACATCATTTTTTTAATTACGCCTCATTCACAATGATCACTTTGGAACGTCACTTATTTTTTATTTTTTTAGTATGCATCATCCACTGTGATCATTTTGGAACATCATTTTTTTTAATTATGCCTCATCCACAATGATCACTTTGGAACGTCAATTTTTTTTTATTATGCATCATCCACTGTGATCATTTTAGAACATAATTTTTTTTTAATTATGCCTGATGAGGCATAATGATCACTTTGGAACGTCAATTATTATTATTATTTTTTTTATTATGCAACATCCACTGTGATCATTTTGGTACATCACTTTTTTTAATTATGCCTCATCCACAATGATCACTTTGGAACGTCAATTATTATTATTTTTTTTTTATTATGCAACATCCACTGTGATCATTTTGGTACTGTAACAATTCCTGACCTCCCTATATAAAATACTAGTCTACCTCATCCTATGGTCTAGACTTAAAGCTATCTTGAATCGAAAATAAACCTATCTGTGATTTTGGCCATCCTAAGTGTGATCGTCTAGAATTGAATTTATTCTACGTTGTGTAAATGATTTGGAGAAATAAATGAAATAGTAATACTGATGTAATTTGGCTTTAATAAATGACACAAATAAAATAACACGAATTAAATGTTATTTGTGAATTGAATTTAAATATCACCAGAGTGCTAATATTCATTTAAAATATAATGGATTTAATTATGACAAGACTTCAATGGATTAATAATTCTAAATTAGTACTGTTCTTAATATTATCTTAAAGCTAATCCCGGGGATAAGGTCTCGAAATAGCTGAAAAGAAAAGGTTTATGTTAGTTTGCGTAAGTAGTAAATTATAATATTCTGATTTATTTTGTGAAGGGCCCCTACCCACATACACCCTGCATGCGGTGTATGGCTAGAAATGTCTTGTTCTAGGAGAGAACTTAGGGATGGGGAAAATTTCTAGTCTTGCAAAGCAGGAGGGATCAGGTAAGGAAATGGGAAAGGCGCCTATTTACCCTCAAACCCCATGATAACTAACTAGCTAAGCTACGTGATTTAATAAAAAGCAGTATCAAACATCCAGGACAGAGGTTGAGCGTACGGGTTGGAGGGGGTCAGACACAGGCCTCGTCTTACAGAACCTGATAGACAATTTATGGCGGGGCTTCGCCCCTCCGCGGACGGCAGCCACGTGAACCCAGGAGTTTCCACTGAATTTTATTAGATCGATTGATTTCAGAGTATAAAGTAGATGAATTGAAAATGTGTTCGCAATATAGTCCCTTGTTGAATAAAATAATAGAACTATCACGAAATAATTATAGGAACATGGAAGGAAGTTTGATTGGTTATGACGGCAAAAGCGACTCCTTCCCGGCTAAGCTGTGAATGACTATAAAAAATACCATGCATAAATTGGTTAGACAAGTTTCACGTTCAAACCGCTTCCCTCGTACAATCTATTTGGGAGAATTTGATAATTATCGCAATACTTAGTACTAAACATAGATTACATTTTTATCATTATACGAATCTGTATGAACCTGTAAATGCTGAAAATAAGGTTAATATTACATCTACCTAATTTACTAACTGCCTCCGATGACATTAGCATATATCCTTTTGAAAACTTATTATTCCGTAAGAATATTATATAGTTATATGTATCCGTCGTCCTATATCATTATTGGACCTTAACCAAAGAGATTTCTAACCAAAACATAAGGATTAATTTAGCGATCGTTGAAAAGGCTCCCAAATATTAAGATTAATATTTGCTAAAAGGTTTAAATTGTCTTATGTGCTAGCGTTACCAGATATTCACTGAGTTTACTCACTAATCTAAAACTGAATCTATAAAATAACTAAGTCAACACTGATTCTACTAGACCTTGATTCATCAAGTCTCAAGATATCCGCTCCCTGAAACCTCTCGACCACCTTCGGACTCGACCCCTGACCGTCTGTCCAGAGTGATTTCGCATTTCCAATCTCTTACGAAAAATCCCTTACCACAATTTAAGGTGGTCACGCCTCTATTTCTACAAACAACCAATCAATATTCAATATTTTGAAATTCGTTACAAGGTGTGTCTTTCCCACGTTAGCACAGACGTACAAAAAAGTTAAGTGTTAGAATTCCTAGAAGAGAGGCGCCCACTTGTTTCAAACCCATTTTAGCTAAAATTTATTGACTGACATCATAAAAAAAATACTAATTTATTGCGTTGAGAATTTTAAAAGCATTCTCTAATTTCTATCTTCAAGTGTTTTCGTTTTAAAATAAAAAACACGTAAATCTCAGCCTTTCAGCGAGTACAGAAAGAACTATATTTTCAACTTGTATTTTTAATCATTCTAAACTAAAGAATTAAGTTCACAAGTCCTCTCTCAAGTGTAATACTTAATCGTTATCAGATGTTACTTTAAAATATTAGCAAGCCAATAATTTACCGCGTATTAAATCAGGCCTCAAATAAAAGTTCGTTACAGTCGCCCCTTGAATTTATTGAAATTTTCCTGGACAGAGTCAGGAAAATGAAAGAAATTTACTGCTAAAATTTTTAATTGTTATTTGCTAAATAATTTGATCTTATTTACATCTAGTCTCTTATAAGAAATAGAACTCATCTCAGTTTCCAATAAGAACATAGATTATAAGCTTTGAAGCAATGTTCTTCAGAAATTACTTTTATCATTTCCCTAAAAGTAAAACTACTAAAGTTTATACCCGAAATTTTTTTCATAAATCTTAATCGTCCTGATTAAATATTAACTAAGTAAACGAATTTATTAAACTATTAAGTTGGATATTTCATATATATTTAATGAGTGCTTAAATTCTTCGAATTGCTTACTTAATTATCAAATATTCATATATCTAAATTCCGCAATCATTTGATTTTATTTTTCATCCAGATATAATTCGATTTTTGGGGATCGAACCCAAGTATAATTACAAACATAATTATCGATTAAACGGACAGTATTTCATCAACCAACTCTTTCATGCTGGAAAGCGCTTTCCTAATTAATTCTTATTAATTAACTTATTATTTTATCTAGGGTATCGAACCTTAGATCCTAAGAGCCATTAATTAAAATTATAAAATTAAAATAATAACCTTGGTTTTAAGAACCTGAATCTTCAAGAAATAATACTCATTTTTGAATATTATTTTAACACATTATTAATCGATAGACCTATGAGATTCGAACTCAAAGATTTAATATCCTGCAATGTCATACAATTTTGTCCAATTCGCAATTCAAAATGCAAATTGTCTAGGAAACGAACCTAGACTTAGTCTCCATAAAAATCTATGAGAATCGAACTCAAAGACCAAGTGCCCACACACGTCTCCAATTCACAGCTCAAACACTTATTGTCTAGGGATCGAACCTAAACGTAATTTTCTCAATCTCATGAACCACAATCGCTCTAAACGTAAATTTTAAAATAACACTAGATGTCTGTTAGTGATTAAATCAACAAAAAAAAATATTTAATTTCACCTAGGAATCGAACCCAGAATCAATGTACTCTATTTGACATAACATTTTGAATCAAAATAACTTTGCTGTCCAACCACATATAACCAACGAACATACAACTTTTCTAGAAACAACTGCAATAAATAATCAGTAAGAATACTTAGCTCAGGACATTATAAGGAAGTCTGTGTGTGCCGGAGATTTAATCTGCTATAGTTCTAAAATCAGGATACCCAAACGCTCCTCGCAATATTTTCGTGTGAAACTGGTCTTCCTTCATAATTGCATTTACCTTTGTCTCAGGCAACTTCTGAAAAATAAAGAAACACAAGCAAATACATCGGATAAAACATGTTTTTACTCTACGCCCCTTCGATTCTCATACCTTTCAAAGTTAAAGAAATGCGCCCCTAAGACCCATTATGCATCTGCAGTTAAACAATAATATATTTCAAAAGAAATACCCAAAACAATAGTTGCAGATGCGGCGTATCCGGAAATGATAAATTCGAAACCCGAGTCATTGTTTTTCTAAGCCATAAAACCGACCCACCTATTGACAGAATTTTTACAACCAGTCATTTATTTAAACCCATCTTTTCTGTTACCAAACACGTGCAAAGAAAGCGCCGGTATTTTTATTTATTAGTCTTGTCATAATTGTTTAACTCGTAAAACTAAAATAAATTTCTTACGTTGTGATTAACATTTGAGTAACCCAAGTTCTTTTTATAGGCTATTGGATTAAAATTAATTAATTCAATATTTAATGGCACAATATCCAATGGTCACGGCAACACTGTAGCAATTCCTGACCTCCCTATATAAAATACTAGTCTACCTCATCCTATGGTCTAGACTTAAAGCTATCTTGAATCGAAAATAAACCTATCTGTGATTTTGGCCATCCTAAGTGTGATCGTCTAGAATTGAATTTATTCTACGTTGTGTAAATGATTTGGAGAAATAAATGAAATAGTAATACTGATGTAATTTGGCTTTAATAAATGACACAAATAAAATAACACGAATTAAATGTTATTTGTGAATTGAATTTAAATATCACCAGAGTGCTAATATTCATTTAAAATATAATGGATTTAATTATGACAAGACTTCAATGGATTAATAATTCTAAATTAGTACTGTTCTTAATATTATCTTAAAGCTAATCCCGGGGATAAGGTCTCGAAATAGCTGAAAAGAAAAGGTTTATGTTAGTTTGCGTAAGTAGTAAATTATAATATTCTGATTTATTTTGTGAAGGGCCCCTACCCACATACACCCTGCATGCGGTGTATGGCTAGAAATGTCTTGTTCTAGGAGAGAACTTAGGGATGGGGAAAATTTCTAGTCTTGCAAAGCAGGAGGGATCAGGTAAGGAAATGGGAAAGGCGCCTATTTACCCTCAAACCCCATGATAACTAACTAGCTAAGCTACGTGATTTAATAAAAAGCAGTATCAAACATCCAGGACAGAGGTTGAGCGTACGGGTTGGAGGGGGTCAGACACAGGCCTCGTCTTACAGAACCTGATAGACAATTTATGGCGGGGCTTCGCCCCTCCGCGGACGGCAGCCACGTGAACCCAGGAGTTTCCACTGAATTTTATTAGATCGATTGATTTCAGAGTATAAAGTAGATGAATTGAAAATGTGTTCGCAATATAGTCCCTTGTTGAATAAAATAATAGAACTATCACGAAATAATTATAGGAACATGGAAGGAAGTTTGATTGGTTATGACGGCAAAAGCGACTCCTTCCCGGCTAAGCTGTGAATGACTATAAAAAATACCATGCATAAATTGGTTAGACAAGTTTCACGTTCAAACCGCTTCCCTCGTACAATCTATTTGGGAGAATTTGATAATTATCGCAATACTTAGTACTAAACATAGATTACATTTTTATCATTATACGAATCTGTATGAACCTGTAAATGCTGAAAATAAGGTTAATATTACATCTACCTAATTTACTAACTGCCTCCGATGACATTAGCATATATCCTTTTGAAAACTTATTATTCCGTAAGAATATTATATAGTTATATGTATCCGTCGTCCTATATCATTATTGGACCTTAACCAAAGAGATTTCTAACCAAAACATAAGGATTAATTTAGCGATCGTTGAAAAGGCTCCCAAATATTAAGATTAATATTTGCTAAAAGGTTTAAATTGTCTTATGTGCTAGCGTTACCAGATATTCACTGAGTTTACTCACTAATCTAAAACTGAATCTATAAAATAACTAAGTCAACACTGATTCTACTAGACCTTGATTCATCAAGTCTCAAGATATCCGCTCCCTGAAACCTCTCGACCACCTTCGGACTCGACCCCTGACCGTCTGTCCAGAGTGATTTCGCATTTCCAATCTCTTACGAAAAATCCCTTACCACAATTTAAGGTGGTCACGCCTCTATTTCTACAAACAACCAATCAATATTCAATATTTTGAAATTCGTTACAAGGTGTGTCTTTCCCACGTTAGCACAGACGTACAAAAAAGTTAAGTGTTAGAATTCCTAGAAGAGAGGCGCCCACTTGTTTCAAACCCATTTTAGCTAAAATTTATTGACTGACATCATAAAAAAAATACTAATTTATTGCGTTGAGAATTTTAAAAGCATTCTCTAATTTCTATCTTCAAGTGTTTTCGTTTTAAAATAAAAAACACGTAAATCTCAGCCTTTCAGCGAGTACAGAAAGAACTATATTTTCAACTTGTATTTTTAATCATTCTAAACTAAAGAATTAAGTTCACAAGTCCTCTCTCAAGTGTAATACTTAATCGTTATCAGATGTTACTTTAAAATATTAGCAAGCCAATAATTTACCGCGTATTAAATCAGGCCTCAAATAAAAGTTCGTTACAGTACATAATTTTTTTAATTACGCCTCATCCACAATGATCACTTTGGAACGTCAATTATTTTTTTTTATTATGCAACACATAATTGTTTTTATTATGCCTCATCCACAATTATCACTTTGGAACGTCATTTTTTTTTTTATTATGCATCATCCACTGTGATCATTTTAGAACATCATTTTTTTTAATTATGCCTCATCCACAATGATCACTTTGGAACGTCAATTATTTTTTTTTTGTATTATGCAACATCCACTGCGATCATTTTGGTACATCATTTTTTTTAATTATGCCTCATCCACAATGATCACTTTGGAACGTCAATTTTTTTTTTATTATGCAACATCCACTGTAATCATTTTGGTACATCATTTTTTTTAATTATGCCTCATCCACAATGATCACTTTGGAACGTCAATTATTTTTTTTTATTATGCAACACATAATTGTTTTTATTATGCCTCATCCACAATTATCACTTTGGAACGTCAATTTTTTTTTATTATGCATCATCCACTGTGATCATTTTAGAACATCATTTTTTTTAATTATGCCTCATCCACAATGATCACTTTGGAACGTCAATTATTTTTTTTTTGTATTATGCAACATCCACTGTGATCATTTTGGTACATCATTTTTTTTAATTATGCCTCATCCACAATGATCACTTTGGAACGTCAATTTTTTTTATTATGCAACATCCACTGTGATCATTTTGGTACATATTTTTTTTAAATTATGCCTCATCCACATGATCATTTTGGAACGTCAATTTTTTTTAATTATGCACTGTGATCATTTTGGAAAATCAATTTTTTTTTGTAGCACAAATTTTTGGTGGAATCGTTATTTTACGGTCATCGTCGCCCTTGCCATCATTTTGAATTCTTCTCTCACTTCCTTTTCGTTTTCGAATGTTTCTTCCACATTGATATCCTCTTTAATTGTTTCTATAACTTCGAAATCCTCTTTGATGGCATTTTTACTTCAATATACTTTTGAATTGTTTTTTCTATTTTTCTATTTTCTTCAATTACTTCTCTTACTTCAATATCGACTCTACAAAATTATGGGTTTTAATACAAATCTTATATCGCTCGTATCTTCTAAACGGGAAGAGTTACCCCCAGCAATCTTTTACAAAATATTGGTACTAATTTTTGGTGGAATAGTTTTTTTAATACCATCATTGCCCTTGAGATCCTTTTTGAATGCTTCTCTTACTTCGTCTTCCGCTTTGAATGCTTCTTTCACCTCGATATCCTCTATTTTTGCTTCTTCCACTTTGATATCCTTTTTAATTGCTTTTTCTACTTTTATATTTTCTTCAATTGCTTCTTTTACTACAATTTCCACTCTACAAAATTATGGGTTTAATACAAATCTTAAATCTCTCGTATCTTCTAAACGGGAAGAGTTACGCCTAGCAAACTTTTACAAAATATTGGTACAAATTTTTGGTGGAATAGTTTTTTTAATACCATCATTGCCCTTGAAATCCGTTTTGAATGCTTCTCTTACTTCGTCTTCCACTTTAAATGCTTCTTTCACCTCGATATCCTCTATTTTTGCTTTTTCCACTTTGATATCCTTTTTAATTGCTTTTTCTACTTATATATTTTCTTCAATTGCTTCTTTTACTACAATTTCCACTCTATAAAATTATGGGTTTTAATACAAATCTTAAATCGCTCGTATCTTCTAAACGGGAACAGTTACGCCTATCAAACTTTTACAAAATATGGGTACAAATTTTTGGTCGAATAGTTTTTTTATTACCATCATTGCTCTTGACATCTTTTTGAATGCTTCTCTCACTTGGTCTTCCTCCTTGAATGCTTCTTTCACCTCGATATCCTCTATTTTTGCTTCTTCCACTTTGATATCCTTTTTAATGTCTTTTTCTACTTATATGTCTTCTTCAATTGCTTCTTTTACTTCAATTTCCACTCTACACAATTATGGGTATTCATACAAAACTTAAATCGCTCGTATCTTTTAAACGGGAAGAGATAGCTCGAGGAAACTTTTACAAAATATTAGTATAAGTTTTTGGTGAAACCTTTTTTTATTTTTATCATTGTCCTCGACGTCTTTTACTCAATTTCAATTTCCTCTTTAATTGTTTCTGCTACTTCGATATCCTATTTGATTGCTTCTTTCACTTCAATATCCTCTTTGATTGCTTCTTCCACTTCGATATCATCTTTGATTGCTGCTTCCACTTGGATATCCTCTTTGATTTGATTGCTTCTTCCATTTCGATCGTCTTTGACTGCTTCTTACACATGGATATCCTCTTCGATAACTTTAAACAGCTCGATATCCTCTTTGATTGCTTCTTCCACTTTGATATCCTCTTTTATTGCTTCTACCAATTCGATATCATCTTCGATTTCCTTTTGATTGCTTCTTGCACTGCAATATTCTCTTTGATTGCGTCTTCATCTTCGATATCGTTTTTGATAGCATTTTGACTTCAATATCCTCTGTGATGAATTCATCCACTTCGATACCATCTTTGATTGCTTCTTCCACTTCGATATCCTCTTTGATTGCTTCTTCCACTTCGATATCCTCTTTGATTGCTTCTTCCACTTCTATATCGTCTTTGACTGTTTCTTCCACTTCGATATCGTCTTTGATTGCTTTTTTCACTTCGTCATCCTCTTAGAACGCTTCTACCACCTCGGTATCCTCTTTGATTGCTTACTCAACTTTAATTTCCTCTTTGATTGTTTCTGCTACTTCGATATCCTATTTGATTGCTTCTTTCACTTCAATATCCTCTTTGATTGCTTCTTCCACTTCGATATCGTTTTTGACTGTTTCTTCCACTTCGATATCGTCTTTGATTGCTTTTTTCACTTCGTCATCCTCTTAGAATGCTTTTCCACCTCGGTATCCTCTTTGATTGCTTACTCAACTTTAATTTCCTCTTTGATTGTTTCTGCTACTTCGATATCCTATTTGATTGCTTCTTTCTCTTCAATATCCTCTTTAATTGCTGCTTCCACTTGGAAATCCTCTTTGATTTGATTGCTTCTTCCATTTCGATATCGTCTTTGACTGCTTCTTACACATGGATATCCTCTTTGATGGCTTTTAACAGCTCGATATCCTCTTTAATAACTTCTTCGACTAAAACAAAAACACGCGAGCTGCGAGCAGCTCGCGCACAACGCAACCTCTAGTTATATTATATAAAGCTCGATTACCACTGACTGACTGACTGACTGACTGACTGACTGATTGACTCATTGACATGTTTGTTCTCCCAGATGCCACCTCGTAGGGTGAAAATGTTTGGTGGGATCGTATAGAGGGAGTTCCGATGAGTTGGGAATAAATCCTAAAGTACCCCTTTTGTCCCCCATTCGCCCACATCGACCTCGTATCTCGGAAAGTATAGGTCTTAGAGAGTTGGTGCAAAAACTAATGTTGCAGAGAACATTTTTTTATATCCGGTTCCATGAAAAAAAAATTGTCTTTCATACAAAAAAAAAATTGTCCCATACAAAATATTTCTGTATGAATACCGTAAACCGTATATTTCGTTTGCCGTAATTTTCATACTGTTTTTGTAGGGAGCCCATGGCTTGTGTGTACTATAAAATTACTGTAAATTTGCTTGATTCTATTTAATGGTGGTGGAGGGACATGAGATAACTTTCATAGTTTTTGCAATGGTCACCATCATCATTTTGGAACATCCAATTTTTTTTTTTTTTTTAGAATGCAATGTTCATCATGTTTATTTTGGAACATCCACATTTTTTTAATTATGCCTCATCCACAATGATCACTTTGGAACGTCAATTATTTTTTTTTTATTATGCAACATCCACTGTGATCATTTTGGTACATCATTTTTTTTAATTATGCCTCATCCACAATGATCACTTTAGAACGTCAATTTTTTTTTTTTTATTATGCATCATCCACTGTGATCATTTTTAAACATCATTTTTTTTTTCAATTATGCCTCATCCACTATGATCACTTTGGAACGTCAATTTTTTTTTTATTATGCAACATTCACTGTGATATTTTGGTACATCATTTTTTTTAATTATGCCTCATCCACAATGATCACTTTGGAACGTCAATTATTATTATTTTTTTTATTATGCAACATCCACTGTGATCATTTTGGTACATCATTTTTTTAATTACGCCTCATCCACAATGATCACTTTGGAACGTCAATTTTTTTTTATTATGCTTCATCCACTGTGATCATTTTGGAACATCATTTTTTTTTAATTATGCCTCATCCACATGATCATTTTGGAACGTCAATTTTTTTTTTATTATGCAACATCCACTGTGATCATTTTGGAAAATCAATTTTTTTTTGTAGCACAAATTTTTGGTGGAATCGTTATTTTACGGTCATCATCGCCCTTGCCATCATTTTGAATTCTTCTCTCACTTCCTTTTCGTTTTCGAATGTTTCTTCCACATTGATATCCTCTTTAATTGTTTTTATAACTTCGAAATCCTCTTTGATGGCATTTTTACTTCAATATACTTTTGAATTGTTTTTTCTATTTTTATATTTTCTTCAATTACTTCTCTTACTTCAATATCGACTCTACAAAATTATGGGTTTAAATACAAATCTTAAATCGCTCGTATCTTCTATACGGGAAAAGTTACCCCCAGCAAACTTTTACAAAATATTGGTACTAATTTTTGGTGGAATAGTTTTTTTAATACCATCATTGCCCTTGAGATCCTTTTTGACTGCTTCTCTTACTTCGTCTTCCGCTTTGAATGCTTCTTTCACCCCGATATCCTCTATTTTTGCTTCTTCCGCTTTGATATCCTTTTTAATAGCTTTTTCTACTTATATATTTTCTTCAATTGCTTCTTTCACTTCAATTCCCACTCTACAAAATTATGGGTTTTAATACAAATCTTAAATCGCTCGTATCTTCTAAACGGGAAGAGTTACCCCCAGCAAACTTTTACAAAATATTGGTACAAATTTTTGGTCGAATAGTTTTTTTATTACCATCATTGCTCTTGACATCCTTTTTGAATGCTTCTCTCAGTTGGTCTTCCTCCTTGAATGCTTCTTTCACCTCGATATCCTCTATTTTTGCTTCTTCCACTTTGATACCCTTATTAATTGCTTTTTCTACTTATTTGTTTTCCTGAATTGCCTCTTTTACTTCAATTTCCACTCCACAAAATTATGGGTTTTAATACAAATCTGAAATCGCTCGTATCTTCTAAACGGGAACAGTTACGCCTAGCAAACTTTTACAAAATATTGGTACAAATTTTTGGTCGAATATTTTTTTATTACCATCATTGATCTTGACATCCTTTTTGAATGCTTCTTTCACCTCGATATCCTCTATTTTTGCTTCTTCCACTTTGATACCCTTTTTAATTGCTTTTTCTACTTATTTGTTTTCCTGAATTGCCTCTTTTACTTCAATTTCCACTCTACAAAATTATGGGTTTTAATACAAATCTGAAATCGCTCGTATCTTCTAAACGGGAACAGTTACGCCTAGCAAACTTTTACAAAATATTGGTACAAATTTTTGGTCGAATATTTTTTTATTACCATCATTGATCTTGACATCCTTTTTGAATGCTTCTTTCACCTCAATATCCTCTATTTTTGCTTCTTCCACTTTGATATCCTTTTTAATTGCTTTATCTACTTATATATTTTCTTCAATTGCTTCTTTTACTTCAATTCCCACTCTACAAAATTATGGGTTTTAATACAAATCTTAAATCGCTCGTATCTTCTAAACGGGAACAGTTACGCCTAGCAAACTTTTACAAAATATTGGTTCAAATTTTTGGTCGAATAGTTTTTTTATTACCATCATTGCTCTTGACATCCTTTTTGAATGCTTCTCTCACTTGTTCTTCCTCCTTGAATGCTTCTTTCACCTCGATATCCTCTATTTTTGCTTCTTCCACTTTGATATCCCTTTTAATGTCTTTTTCTACTTATATGTCTTCTTCAATTGCTTCTTTTACTTCAATTTCCACTCCACAAAATTATGGGTTTTCATACAAAACTTAAATCGCTCGTATCTTTTAAACGGGAAGAGATAGCTCGAGGAAACTTTTACAAAATATTAGTATAAGTTTTGGTGAAACCGTTTTTTATTTTTATCCTTGTCCTCGACGTCTTTTACTCAATTTCAATTTCCTCTTTAATTGTTTCTGCTACTTCGATATCCTATTTGATTGCTTCTTTCACTTCAATATCCTCTTTGATTGCTTCTTCCACTTCGATATCATCTTTGATTGCTGCTTCCACTTGGATATCCGCTTTGATTTGATTGCTTCTTCCATTTCGATTGTCTTTGACTGCTTCTTACACATGGATATCCTCTTCGATAATTTTAAACAGCTCGATATCCTCTTTGATTGCTTCTTCCACTTTGATATCCTCTTTTATTGCTTCTACTAATTCGATATCATCTTCGATTTCCTTTTGATTGCTTCTTGGACTGCAATATTCTCTTTGATTGCGTCTTCATCTTCGATATCGTTTTTGATTGCATTTTCACTTTGATATCCTCTGTGATGGCTTCTTCCACTTCGATACCCTCTTTGATTGCTTCTTCCACTTCGATATCCTCTTTGATTGCTTCTTCCACTTCGATATCCTCTTTGATTGCTTCTTCCACTTCGATATCGTCTTTGACTGTTTCTTCCACTTCGATATCGTCTTTGATTGCTTTTTTCACTTCGTCATCCTCTTAGAACGCTTCTACCACCTCGGTATCCTCTTTGATTGCTTACTCAACTTTAATTTCCTCTTTGATTGTTTCTGCTACTTCGATATCCTATTTGATTGCTTCTTTCACTTCAATATCCTCTTTGATTGCTTCTTCCACTTCGATATCGTTTTTGACTGTTTCTTCCACTTCGATATCGTCTTTGATTGCTTGTTTCACTTCGTCATCCTCTTAGAACGCTTCTACCACCTAAGTATCCTCTTTGATTGCTTACTCAACTTTAATTTCCTCTTTGATTGTTTCTGCTACTTCGATATCCTATTTGATTGCTTCTTTCACTTCAATATCCTCTTTGATTGCTTCTTCCACTTCGATATCGTTTTTGACTGTTTCTTCCACTTCGATATCGTCTTTGATTGCTTTTTTTACTACGTCATCCTCTTAGAATGCTCTTACCACCTCGGTATCCTCTTTGAATGCTTATTCAACTTTAATTTCCTCTTTGATTGTTTCTGCTGCTTCGATATCCTATTTTCTTCATTTGCTTCTTTCACTTCAATATCCTCTTTAATTGCTGCTTCCACTTGGAAATCCTCTTTGATTTGATTGCTTCTTCCTTTTCGATATCGTCTTTGACTGCTTCTTACACATGGATATCATCTTTGATGGCTTTTAACAGCTCGATATCCTCTTTAATTACTTCTTTGACTAAAAGAAAAACACGCGAGCTGCGAGCAGCTCGCGCACAACGCAACCTCTAGTCTAATATATAAAATTCTCGTGTCACAGTTTTCGTTGCCATACTCCTCCGAAACGGCTTGACCGATTTTGATGAAATTTTTTGTGTTTATCCGGTATCTATGAGAATCGGTCAACATCTATTTTTCATCCCCCTAAATGTTAGGGGTAGTCCACCCCTAAATTTTTTTTTATTTTTTAGACAACATTTTTAATTTCTATTTGTTTATGATACAGCATTCAAAAATACATACAACCCTAAATTTTTACCCTTCTGCCACCAACCCCTATCTCAGCTTAGCAACATAACATTTATTGATTCTAAGGCGGTACGAAGTTCGCGTGGTCAGCTAGTATTGGTATAAGTTTTAGCAATTACTCGCGTTCCCTTGGTCCTAAGAGGTATAATCTGGTGTTTACGGGTTCGTCTGATGAAGGCGGGGAGGACTGCGTAGTGTGAATGGTTGGTAATTTCCATAAAATAAATTATAATAACAGTAAATTTTCCAAAACCAAAATCAAAAATTATAATCCGTCCATGTAAGGTCGTCCATAAGGTTACAGCAAACTTCCGATGTGATGTTAAATCAAATATAAAAATCGTCAGAAAAATATTTTGTCTTCTTAATATTGCAATTCTAGATGTAATTGCCATTTAGCAGTGGAACTAAATTAAATCGCATGTTAATAAAACCAATAATAAAAAATAGAGGATTATTGATTGCCCAATGTTACAGGATCATCAGAAAACGATTTAATCGTGTTTCCACACCATTAACAGTAAAATAACTGCGTCATAAAAAACAGAAATTGCTATACTTCGTGCCAACTTTTAATCGTCGGAAATGACCTATCTCTCAAATGATTTTCCTTCGCGCTATAGATATACTCGTACATCTCTCGTTCTCGGAACAAGTTTCAAACAACTTCATACATTTGCAGCTATTTTCGCTTTTCCTTATATCCAGGAAATCGCGTTATAAAGTTTAGAGGTGTTGCCGAGTTGTGGCACAGTAAATAGCCTCGCCATCAGTAAAGTGGCTTAAGAACCGTAGTCAGCTTTTACTACACTAGATTTACCTATACTACGTGTTTTGTAATGTACGATATTAAATAAAAACACGGGTAGGGCCAATGGCTAGAATTGTTGTAAATTGTTTTTTTTTTTGTTCAAACAACCTTAATATCAAGTCCTAAAATATGAATGAAACTGTATAAAATAGTTAAACGAATCATATAAACTCATCATGTAAGTAGGTACCTATTAAACCAACTAAGCGACATCGTCGCAAAGCTGCCGCTGATCTACGTTAAAAATGGTTTATTGGAAATGTATCGATTACTGGATAAATATTCAAGCAACCGGTATTAAACCCACCTCTAAAATTAGTTATTACGATTCCGGATGTATGTTTTAAATTAACGTCGTACATAACAAAACAGGTTGTATAAAATTACAACACCCTTACCTACTTTGTATGAACGCAGTAATACTGAATCAAGCGTTTGCGAACGCAACCTTGTTAATTTAACACTTGAGCTGTTCAAGCAAACAAGCTTATCTAGATTCAAGCAAGTTAAACAAAGCTAAGTTAAGCTTATTTCGAACTAGCTTAACAATTGCGTTAAGTTTTAGCTTAACATTGTTAGCATAATATCAGGTGGGCTGTGGGCATGTGCCGTCGTCTTTTCATTTAAAAAAAACTCGCTTTTTACCTTAACTCATAAGTTTCTTTTCTATGAGACATTACTGTCACCGCTTCGCCCAAAAACAAAGGTTTAATTATAAAGGCAACTATTTTCTATAATGGGGCCCCTCGCGTTTTCAAAATACTTTCTGGGCGTCCGGTCGAAGCGACACTTGATCCAAGAGCTGACGCTTATCTGGGTCCACACATAGGTACATTGCAGTTCAGCGGGGCAACGCAGGCAGTGTCTTAGGGACACTTCCGCCTGGTAGTGATCTGGAGCAGTTGAGCTACCTATCGATCGTTTGCAACGATCTTAAGATTATACAATTGTTTCTTTTGTATTTGATAATCTTGTAAGTAGTTGTACATTCTTACTATGAATAAATAAAATAAATAAAAATAAATAAATAAATATTGCTGGACATTTCACACAGCGCTATCTAGCCCAAATTAAGCAGAGCTTGTACTATGGGAACCAGATAACTGATAGAATACTTATACACATTTTTTTTTGTAAATACATACTTATAATATATAGAGAAACAACCAGACCCGGAACAAATATCTGTAGATCATGCAAACATTTGTTCCGCAGCGGGGATCGAACCCGCCATTATTTTTCTATATAATAAATATATATTTTATATTTTGACCTTTCTGTAGCTATTTGTTTATTGTTACTGTGACTATGACTAGGTGTCGCACAAAGCTTCAGATGCAATTTTAACAAGGAGTTGCTTTAGAAAATTATGTATACCAGACGTAACCTACTTTGTAGCTTGTTTAAAATGGGGTTTGCTAAAAAAGCTTAACTTTGTACGAGATTAAAATCGGGCTCATGTAAATTAAGTTGAAAAAGAGCGCTTTTGGATGCGGCTTTAACTATGTAAGAACATTAAAGTTAGCGCATGGAACACTAAACTAACGTAGTGTAGAATTAAGTGAATAGAAAAGCGTTCTCGACCTCTAGAGGCGCGCTGGACGAGTAACCAACTTTTTTATAAGTTACTAGCTTTCGACCGCGGCTTTACACGCATAGTTTGTCAATAAAAAGTAGCCAATGTCTTAGTTCAGGTCATAATCTATCTATACACCAAAATTCCAATGGTTGACTGGTAGAGATCGCTATTGAGTGATCAGACCACAAATTGTATAAGTTGTTCTTTTTAATTGTATTAGTTTATGTGTTTATAAATAAATAAATATTGCTGAACATTTCACACAGCGCTATCTAGCCCCAAACTAAGCAGAGCTTGTACTATGGGAACCAGACAAACTGATAGAATACTTACATACATTTTTTTTGTTACATATAATATACATACATATAATATATAGAGAAACAACCAGACCCGGAACAAATATCTGTAGATCATGCAAACATTAATTGTTCCGCGGCGGGAATCGAACCCGCTACCTCCTGCATCTCAGCCGGCTGTTCGCCCACTACACTATGGAGGTCGTCTATGTTTGTGTGCAATAAAGAATTCGTGTGATTTCGGGCTGCGATGATGATAGTACTTTTAGTTTCTGATACGATATAAAGAAGCAGCGTCGAAACCGTAATCATAAGCTACTGAGTAATAAATTAATACTATCCATTAGCAAATTGCAAGACGTCAGAAAACACTGTAGTTCGATTTCAATAATCCGTTTTAATGCGATGGGTATCGTACTCATTGCAGCCTCGCTAATTTAATAAATTACTTTTGACATTTGTTACGTAGCTCCATAAAACATTTCATGTGAGTTTTCTTTTGAAAAAACCTGCGCATGTATCTGTCAAAAGTCATCATCATCAGAGGCCAAGATCAAAAAAGAGACATCTATAAAAGATGGTTTAAGCAGCGTCCGTTTGTAACGTTCGGCACTTACTATCAAAAGTAGCAAGTTAGATATTGTTACTGTTATGTAATTAAATGATGGATGGTATCCGATGACATTCCGTCTCAATTAGCCAGGAATTGGAGTTTGGTCTCCAGAGTGTTGATATACAGCACAGAAGGACGGCTTGTCTGTTACGTTGCAAATTAATCTATTTTGTTATAAATAAAACATAGCCTTTGGACTTGAGTAAAGGACTTTCAGTTTTGCCAGAATTTCAATTTCCCGGGCAACTTTTCAAACTTTTCTTTCATACAAAAAGATACAAACAATAGTTTACGTTCTATTCTCAGACCTAACGAATATAAATAAAAAAATTCATAAGAATCGGTCAAACCGTTTTGGAGGAGTTTTGTTACAAACACTGTGACACGAGAATTTTATATATTAGACTGGGCTTCTCTGAACCGTAGGTCTCTATCTTAGGCTATAGATATTGACAGTTCTGGGGTTGTTAGCTCATATGATTTCGTTCGTGTTCATGTAGGAGGTAACAAAGTTTTAGGCTTCCTGTAAGCCACGGACAATATTGTTATTGTCAACTTAGACTTGACGGGGAAACCGTGGAAATGTTTTTAAAAAGACTTAAAAATTTTAAGTTAAAATTTAATTGAATTTTGAACTAGATAGTGAAGCATTTAATCGATACCTCACCCGATGGTAAGTGATGGTGTGGTCAAAGATGTACCACTCTTTCCTAAGAACTAGTAAAAAAACTAAATATCTGTAAAACAATTAGTTTCACGTAGCATTGACTTTCTCATTGCGTTCTACTACCAACATCCTTTAACTTTATTCCTTAACTGTTTTAAATGAAATGGTTGGTGGTTGGTGGGTGGTTGGTGGTGGGTTTTAAATGAAATGGTTCATTATTGTAGTAGGTAAATATAAGTTATTTTGTATTTTTTCAAACGAAGCTTTGATAAATTTCTATTCAAAATCGCAAACATATTCAGATAAGCCCAAACACTATTAGTAGTCCGATATAATCCATTCAAAAGTTCCGTTGTCTAGCATCCGTGTCCATCATGAGATCACCTGCATGGTGCCATATTATTGCATTGTCACCGAAGCTACTTAAGTATTTTAAATTTCAGCTCAATCAGTTTGGAGGAACTGGTATACAATTAAATAAATAAATAAATATTGCTGGACATTTCACACAGCGCTATCTAGCCCCAAACTAAGCAGAGCTTGTACTATGGGAACCAGATAACTGATAGAATACTTAGATATATACATTTTTTTTGTAAATACATACTTATAATATATAGAGAAACAACCAGACCCGGAACAAATATCTATAGATCATGCAAACATTTGTTCCGCGGCGGGAATCGAACCCGCTACCTCCTGCGTCTCAGCCGGCTATTCGCCCACTGCACCACGGAGGTCGTGATTCAGTTGCAAGATTGAGGACATACTAACAAGGCAAGTAAAATAAAAGCTTCTAAAATGGATGCCTTTAACTATAATCACAATGAGGAAAATCTATGTCTAGTTTAGAACGGATTTGATTACCGATACTGAAAATGGATAAACTTGTTGAAGCAACCTGGGTCGCTACCAAATTGCTGAATGGTTGATTGTTACCAGAGACCCTTACAATATACATATTAGTTGTACAAAATAAATAAAACTATAATAGTGAAGAACTGTTCCTATGATAAAAGCATTCTTCTTTTAATTCACTCCTACATAAGAAACTTGTTGTTTTGTATTGTTAGGAGCATACAATACTTTGAACAAAAGTATGCTCACTGAACCAGCTGTTTTCCTTTTAAGCTACTAAATTACGTTCATCATTATCTCTTGGGATTGAGACATAGGATTAATCCAATTTGTACATTAATTAATTTATCAAACTTGATGAACATTTTTCTTATTTAGATATTAATGCTTGTAGTGGCTCTTATTTAAAAAGGTTTTAATAAATATTTAAGTAAATGTGACTGATTAAACTGATGATTATAATGTATAAGAACAAGTATTTCCAGAGCATGTACATACGTACAATTTTGTTTGATTTAAAAGTATTTTTCAAACTTTCGCGATCACTGTACACAATTATTGATTAAAAAGGGTATTTATCGCGTATGTACCTTGTTTGTTTGTTATCCCGACGTTTCTGATGTATTGCAACAGCCGAGAGCTGTTAAAACTTATAATTAAGACAGATTGTTAGCCAGAAAACCAATCACAGGTTTTCACGTTTAAAACTAATAAAATAAAATAATAAAGGCGTGACTGTACATTTTGTGTATATGTTACAGTAAAACCCCGGTTGTATTTAGAACGCATATTCACTAGTTAAAACTAGCTAAATGCCCTCGTCAAAACAATAATTTACTGCTGGTCAAAAATGAATGTCAGTTAAACCTAGTTTAACTAGACAAAACGCGTTTTAACGAAAACCATGCTTTGAGTTTAATTAAACTTCTGCAAGCTAAATATTCCATCGTCGATTCTCCCACTCATCTAGACCTAACCTAACACTAGTCGGGGTGCCCCAATAGTTTTTTGGGGTGGGGCTCTCGCCAGAACTCTCGCATGGTCGGCCACGCGAGCTTCTGGCTCCGCGCTTTTTTATAACACTCTAGGGGTGTCACGCACAAGACTGCCTAGAGTCGATTCTAGTTGTCTAGTGAAAACTAGAATCGACACGGGGCACCCCGTTCGGGTCACGCTTCCTAGTGGAAATTCTAGTTATTACAAAGGCATTAAGTAAAAACTGGTTTTAACTAGTGAAAACGCGTTCTTACTAACACCGGGTTTTTACTGTGACATATAATTTTAATGCAAAGTATACTAAATATATATGCACTAATTTATGATAAAAATTATAATAAATAGATAAAAAAAATAAGATAAAATGATAAAAGATAGAAAATTAGTCATATTACAGTTAGACAAAGTTGCTTATGTATAGTGTTGTCCCTGTCCCACTCAATTGACTTAGCTCAGCCTTACAGTAAACGTGGTTGGTATGTGTGGGACACATATCAACCACGTGCGGACAGGCCGCTGCGGATGTAGAAGTAATAGGTTATTAAATCAGTTCATTTGTTTGGAGTGTCAGGGGCCTCGTTTAGGTTTTCCATGCTTCTAGATCTTTAAGTATGCCCATTCACTTCAACGGCAGTGGCACTCGATAGCAAGATTATACGGGTTCAAGTCTGGCAAGATTTAAAATGGCTTTAAACTGAGATAAAAATCTTAAATCTCATTCTATAAACTAGCCGATTTCAACAGACTTGGCGTAACCCATTCACCAACCGATACATAAGCTAAGTCTTATTTGGACGTAACCTGTAAGGGGATGAAATTGTTATAAGTATTGGTAGCCACTTGACAACCCGTCATCTCATCATATAAAAAAGAAAGGTTTATCTAAACCACGCAAAATAATCTCAAGCTTTATATTCCAAGGGCAATTACGGATTATGTGCCCGTTGTGTTGATATAAAAGGATAGCTGCTATTTATCTAATCGGGTGTAAGAATGCGAGCAGGCTCGAGAGGTTGTAAATACATGATACACACTAAGCCTGGCTTGCACAACCATCCCTAAACGTATTTAGCGACTAAACACGTTTAAATCTGACGTATGTATATGATTTTATCTCTCTAAATCATATTTTTACACTAAATACGTTTAGGCATCGTTGCGCAAGTCACCCTTTACTAGCTTGAACGTTATTCTGTTTAGTGACGGTCGACACATTTCAAAATCGACTATGTTTGGTATCGACTACAATCATCATCATCATCATCCACAGCCAGACTTCATCCACTGCTGGGTATGGGCCTCCCCAAGTTCGACCACAATGATTAGTGCTTATTCCAATCAAATAACGAAAAACTACCGTTTTATAAAAACCGTACCGTTTTATACTCCGCAGTGTATAAGAAGAGGGTTTTTTAACTTCGTTATTTGGTTCTAATAATCACAATTTATTGTTCATAACTTTTGACTATACACAAATAAACCCTGTGTAGCAAGGATTCATCGCAGTTCATGTACAGTGGCAATTCAGATTCATTTAAATCAGTGTCCTATGTTTACTGTCTAAGGTTGATTTTAAAACATCTTCGTTCCTAGTCGATAACCGAGATTAGATATGTTGTTATTTCTGGACAGTTATCAACAAATAACAACTCTTACTGGTTAGTTAAGGTTCAAAATTATTATGACTCAAAGAATCCTAAAAAAAAATATTTAGGGTAGAAAACTCATATTGGTTGCTTGGTTTTGGAGGAATGTAAGCACATTTTATTATTTAGCTGCTTTATTTAGTGGAAACTAATTGTAACAAACGGTCCAAATAATCTTAAGCGTTAATATGTCTAGAGGCTCATTATTTACAAAAGATTGTATACATATGTGACAAGAAACGGCCGGTTGTGACCACGCACTGGGAAAGCGCAACGTAGAACTGGTCCCACTAGATGAAAAAACGTTCTAATAAAGGTGCTGGGAGCCGTTAGGTTCACTAGTGAACTAGTTAATCATGATTTTTTTTTGTATCAAAATGTATAGTCATAATACTATGTTCACCGCTCACTTAAAACTTCGGAGTCCGAAATGAGTAGCATTTACAATCCATTTGAAGTAAATCTCTTTTGTCCCCTTCAATAAATAATGTAATCAAATTCTCCGTATGTGAATTGAACCCTTATTTAATCACCATTAGACCCGCCCGAGCAATTGACGGGCATTAGATCCAGGTTCCATATGTGGTAAGGTGAAATAACGGCCTTCCTAACTAAGATTTACGCTACGTAAATAGCAGGGAAAACGCTTAATTCAATAAGGGCAAGATTTCTTTGTGATTCATTGGGTTTGTATGTTTTGTTTGTAAGAAGTATGAACAGTAGCGTCAGCTACTTGAAACTTATGGTTATGACCGGGCGTCGATTGCACCTTTTGTTACACTGGACAAAATTGCTCCCTGTACGTACGGTTCTGTCTGACGCAGTTTACTCGTATGTACAAAGATAATGTCCTAGTTGAATGAGTGAATGAATGAAAATTCTTATTACACCTTACAAGTTATTGTAGAGGAGACCGTGGAGATCGACCTTCACCGATCTGATAACCAGATGAGACGTATTTTTATCAAATATAATTTATAAACAAATATGCCTATAATTACTTGCCTATCTAAAAGTGCTTATGGCTATTTTTAATTAAATTAACTTTAATCTATTTTTTTTTGATCACTTTCATTCTTTTGATAACCAAATGAATTTTATTTCACTGTTAGTTTTTAACACACAGAGTATGCCTCAGTAGGCTTGCCTACTCATTTCTGTGTATAGCTACCTGGCAAGCCGATGTGAACAGGTAAGTCAATATAGGTGACTCCATCGTTCTGCTAACTTATCGAAAGTTATATCAAATTTTAGATTAATTTATTACAAAATCAGTCATATTTCAAAATCATTGCCTGCTAAAATCATACTTATAGTACTGTTGCCTAGCTAAAAACTTTTAGAGAGCACTTTTAGATAGGCAAGTAATTATAGGCATATTTGTTTATAAATTATATTTGATAAAAATATGTCTCATCTGGTTATCAGATCGGTGAAGGTCGATCTTCACCGGCTCTTAGACCATTAGGCAACAACAGAAAGGTAAAATCACACTTATATTATAAATAAGAATGTTTAGATGTTTGATTAATTAAATAATAAGTAATAAATAAATAAATATTGCTGGACATTTCACACAGCGCTATCTAGCCCCAAACTAAGCAGAGCGTGTACTAGGGGAACCAGATAACTGATAGAATACTTATATACTTTTTTTTGTAAATACGTACTTATAATATACAATATGTAACAAAAAACCTGTCGGATTTTTAAGGGTGTGATATAGTATCGATATTTGGTCACAATCATGTAATTCTATTACAGAAAAAACAAAAAAAAAATACCCGACTAAATTTCATTATTTGGCGCTCAAAAATTAAAACTTACATCTGGCAACACCGGAGACGGTGACCGCCCTTTAGACGACGAAGACACGTGCCTGCGCACGTGTCTTTTGTTTTTTTTTGTTGACGATTGTAGTCAAGAAACAATAAGTTTATTGCAGCTCTGAAAAGAACTTGGGTTTAGCTCTGAAAAGAACTTTGAGTTAGCTCTAACAAGAGCTTAGGTAGGTATTGCTAGTTATGTAGAAGCACGTCAACTTGATCAAGACTTCGGCGGTCGTGTTCCACGTGTCGACCTCCAACTTCAATGCACCTTCGACACCGTTTTATGACGTTGGCACGCACTTTTCGCAGCACACTTGTATCAGATTTTATTGACTCAAAAGCCGCGACGATTCGAGTTCGCATTTCCGCTTCCGAGTCTCACAGCTTATTAAACACAACTTGTTTGACGTGCCCCCACAAATAAAAGTCTAATGGCGTGAGGTCGGGAGATCGTGGAGGCCATGGAATAGGTCCCCCCCCTGCCTATCCATTGCTGTGGAAACTGTTCATTTAAGTAATCGCGAACTGCAGCAAATGAGGCGGGGCGCCATCGTGCTGGAACCACATTGAACGATGGAAAGCCACGTTTAAATCGTCCAACTTTTCACTAAGCTCTTCGCGCAAAAACGCCAAGTAGTTCGTACCGCTCATAAAACGACTTAAAAAATACGGACCAATGATTCGATCTCCGAGTATACCGGCCTACACGTTAATACGCCAACGATGTTGGAAATGGCTTGGTTTAATAGCAAACGGATTTTCCATTGCCCAAACGTGTTCATTGTGCGAGTTAAAAACACCGTTTCTCTTCTCTTGCAAACATAGTAAGTCGGCGGCGGCAATCATAATTACAAGAGTTATACATTTTTATAGATACCTAGGTAGTTTTGATTTCGTAGTTTAGTTCAAAAAGAAAGAAACGGTACAATAATCCTCAATGCATACCAAACGCAAAGACAATGCACATTGCACGTGTCATAAAGCTAGTTATCAACTACTTACTTTTGTTCATTCTCTAACTGTTTACTACAGTTACTATAACTGTTTACTTCATTCTCGCTCGGTCCACAGCTGAATATCGAGAGTTGACAACTCGGTAAAATTTGCCTATTTGGGGGGTAAAATTCAGATAATTCTTGAAATTAAAAATGAAATAACTTTCAAGTTATTTGATACATATGTTTTTTATACATCTGCCCGACTTTAATTTTTATGACGGAATACGCTCTTCATGGATCCGACGGGGTTTTTGTTACATATTGTATAGAGAAACAACCAGACCCGAAAGAAATATCTGTAGGACATGCAAACATTTGTTCCGCGGCGGGAATCGAACCCGCTGCCTCCTGCGTCTCAGCCGGCTATACGCCCACTGTGCCACGGAGGTCGTCGTCGTCGGAAGTTTATTTCTAGACCTAGAATAATATATAGGCTACTTTTTATCTCATAAATCAGTTTTCATGAGATAAAAATGCGTAGCAAATACACGTATCGTAATAAATCAGTATTCGTAAATGGACCATACGTCTACATACCTCTACTATTGGTTCACTGAATTCTTTTAAAACTGATACATAATATGAAGAAAGGGTTCGTTTATGGCCAAAGTAACAAACGTATACGCTTGACCAGATACATATTGTGCTCTGGAATGTTTGAAAAATAATGTTACGCCCGAGGCCTGTCGTAGGTAATACCTACTATGTTACAGAATAAGCAATAGTGTATTGTATACCTACTGCCTAATACTTACAACATCACAGAATGGGCATTAGTACTCGTAGGCACACGTGTCGAGCACTGACCGGCCTGATCCCGAATGGTCTAGACTTATGTAGATGTGTATTTGTGAGGTACAAATAGGGCGTCGGAAGACCCGGTGAGTGAGTCTTTAGGCTTGGACTATATGGCATCCGGGCTCGTCAGGGAACGTTTTTTAACGTCCCTTTACCAATCCGTCGCACAACCAAACATTTGAATTTTTCCTGCATCGACTACTCACGATCCGAGGCCATCCGTCTACGATTTTTACCTGGACGCAACCGGGACATGCTCCGGATTCGCAGGATCGGGGAGACCCGGATGCTATATAGTCCAAGCCTTACTATTATTGTTTTGCATAAGAGTGCAAAATATTAAAGACTTCTTAGTAGCTTATAAGTTTTTTATTGTAAACGATAGTGTGAATTATTGTTGCATGATTTAGTTTGTGTATTTGTAATTAAATTATTTAATAAATGTGATAGATTGCGCGAACTCTCAGTTTGTAACAATATTTTGGTGAAATTTCAATCTCTGTTATATGCAACCCCATACAAGAGCCAAATTCTCGTAATAAAATCTACTCCGGAAGTCTCAAATTCGATGACGATATATCATTAACTATTTATGCAAAAATTGTTGGGCATTTTTTGAGATGGTAAATACCATTGAACTCGCGATACTGTTACCATTACCGACACCTCTACATATAAGTACCTCGTAATTGTTCAAGTTTTCACTTCTGCCGCACTCCCGGAGTCTTTTTTTTATAGCCAGTGAATCGCATGTAGACTTTATTAAAACTCTTGATTAAATTCGGCTTAAAGGAATCAGTAGTTTTTGAACAATCAACGAGTGAGTGGAGCGGACAAAGGGACTAAAACCAGTTACGCTAATAGAGCTTCTGTGTTAGTTGGTTCAACTTAAAAATGAATAAATTCTGTTTCGAATCATAATCCAGCCGTGTAACAATTTAAAGGTATTTTATTTTTTATAAAAATACCATACAAAGCCAGAATAATTTTATAGGTATTTGGGGAATTCTTTTGATCTGATTTACAAGTGGTTTAAAGGTAGATTTTGTCAGAGTTATTTGCTATATTTGATGAACGAAAAGGTTTTTACTGTTTCCGAGACACTACCTCTATTTATATCACAAAGAAACCCCATTCTGGTTATGGCGTTATTATTCAGCAAAACAAATCGCCTCTACATCATCAATTCGCGTCTTTCGTTTCTTGAATTCTATTTTCAGTTGATTTTTCATACTATTTAGCTTAAGTTGAATTAAATTTAATCACTCTAATGACTTAATCAAGTTTGTGCAGGTTCCAGCTGCAAATAAATACATTGCAGGTTTTACAAAATTCTCTATTTGTGCTATCCCTGTCGGGAAAAATTTTAAAGTTTGGAAAACGTATCGTAGCATCCGATAGACATCCCAAGAGAAGCAAATGTTTCCCATCGAGTGCTGACTCTCATAGCCTAAAAGGAAATAGCTCGTATGTTCTGCTGCTAGTTACAAAACAAATAGAAACATGCAAATGGCCAATGCAGCTTAAGTTTAATTGCAAAACAAGGTGATAAACAAGACTGAGGATAAAAACCTAATAAAACAAAATTATCATTGATTTGGTATACAAAATATGGCATGCCTAACCTAACAATTATGAAGAAGTCGTGTCTGCGTACTAAAATGGCGTTCAGTTCAGCAAAATGCTACTTGCATATATCTTAACGACTAGCGCAATGATGCCTAATCGTATTTAGTGCTCTAATATGATTTAGGCCCGTAAGATCAATAGCAGTTTAAACCAAAATTCTAAGCATAAACTAATACTTTTCATTGACAGTGATGGTTTAAGATTAGAATTTTAGTTTAAACTGCTATTGATAACCTCCGTGGTGCAGTGGGTGAATAGCCGGCTGAGACGCAGGAGGTAGTGGGTTCGATCCCCGCCGCGGAACAAATGTTTGCATGATTTACAGATATTTGTTCCGGGTCTGGTTCTTCCTCTATATATTATAAGTATGTATTTACAAAAAAATTGTATATAAGACTTATATACAATTTTTTTGTAAATACATACTTAGTATTCTACGTAATAGTATTCTACATACTTAGTACAGTACTTAGTACTAGTTTTAGTAGTACAGTACTTAGTACTAGTATTCTACATACTTAGTATTCTAGAATACTTAGTATTCTATCAGTTATCTGGTTCCCATAGTACAAGCTCTGCTTAGTTTGGGGCTAGATAGCGCTGTGTGAAATGTCCAGCAATATTTATTATTTATTTATTTATTGATCTTGCGGGCCTTAGAAAGTTGTCCAATCATACAAATACGTTATATTTAAGCATGTTTAGTCGCTTACTTTTAGCCCAGCTTGCACATAGATCCCTTAACGTGTTTAGCGACTACTACGACGATATTATTATATACATACATATATGTATTATGTAAATATTAGACGATATTTAAATTTGACATATTTGTATGATTTGACTACTCTCTAAATCATACGAGTATTTAGTAATACATTTAGGCATCATCGTTGCGCAAGTCGTTTTTTAGGGATTGTTGTGCAAGCTGGACTGAAACTGGTATCGCTTATATCGCTGTCGTTCGTTCCTAACTTAAACGTGCCAGGGCAACTACTACTAATGACTACTTTAGGATATATATTATGATCACACCATCACTTACCACCAGGAGAGGTAATGGTCAATCGCTTGACTATCATCAATAAAAATAAAATAAATAATAAGTTAAAATGTTTCAACAACATGCCATGAAATAAATAACCCTTTTGTATTAACAGCTTTGCAACAAAATTTGAGATGATTTTTAAACTAATTGCAAAAATAACAAACAAGACGGGATTTGAACCCGCAACCTTCCCTTTAATTCGAGGGTGCAATTTTTAAGTGATTTTAAAAATATTATTATTGTCCCGTAAGTGTTGGATAAAACAAAAATAATAATTTCAGAAGTATTGTTTTCATATTAGTGTTATAGCCGTTTTTGTTATATCTGTGGTTGGTTGTGTGGCCGCAATAGCATAGGGACTATCATTGCAGCGACACGCTTCAAAGTTAATCGAACTTACCCGTTCCAAGTTGTGTATAGCTCGATGTTATTGTTCCGCCGCTGAGCTGGATCGACATAGTTCTGAAAATCGCGTTAGCTGCTGGAACGCTCTGAAGTATATGTGATACTTGTGCTTGAAAATCAAATGCTATCTTTATTATTTTTAATTAAATAAACCCATTCTTAAAACTTCGTAATTTCTTTCAGAAATATAATAACACTTTATTGTACACCAGGAATACTTATAGAACTTGTTTATGCTAAATGTAGTACAATGGGCGGCCTTATCGCTGAAAACATACAATATAAAAACAGACATATTATTGGGCTTTTCTCGGTTACACTGAGTTGGGTCAGTACCCTGTTTGAAACTACAGTTTTAGTTCGTTTTCGGTCACATCGAACCAAAAAGGACGATCTTGCGTTGCATTAGCATCGAAGTTAGAATGAACTTGAATTTTGTTAGAATTTCTACTGTAATTGGCCTTCAGATATAAGATAGAATTAAAGAGGAACTTTTAATTGATTTGTTAGTAAAAATTAATACTAATTGTGATTAAAAGATTCACTAAGCCTAGATCACTCTTTTGCACGTCGTCTCATTTATGACGGAGACTCGAACCACAAGGACTTAAAATACAATTGACTTAAAATATTTGGTGAAATAATTAAGGCATTTTTTATCTATCAATTGAAGATGATTTATACAGTGCCTGGGACATCATTTAAGATAGAGTAGGCTTGTCCAGCACTTAGCTTTACCAGTCTTAATCTGCAGGAAAGACGTGGTCACACGTGCAGAGTTAATTAAGCCGCGGAGATTCCTCAGGATTTTTTTCTATGCCGTTAGGTCAAAACACAACCTTATATTTATAATCAAATACCTAAAATACTACGGTTTTAGAAATACCTAAATTATTCCATAAAAGATTTTACTCTTCCGTCTAGTGATCGAAACTGATTCCTTATTATCTGTATCTTTAAAATATATTTTCGAACTTATCCAAAGATAAAGCATCAAGTTAATGTCCAAGAAACATGGTGAATCCAAGCCAGATTTACGAGGTCGCGCTGGTCATATGTTATCATCATTCGGCCATTTAGTGCGGGCGCCATATTGCACCATTTTATTGCATAAGTTGGTTCCTCAAAGATGATTTGCGAGTTTACGGCATAAAGTTATTTATGACTTAGTAGTTCGAATCATAGATATATGGAGCGTTCTGTGGGCAGGAAATGTTTTATCGAAAGTTCAAGTTATGGTACATTAAAGTTCTACAGAACTTAAGGGAACAATTTATTTTCAACTGAACAAATGAATAGAAGAAATAGATTGAACTACAAACCGTTTTATGGGGTCGCTTTTAGTGCTTCCGACCCTTGGATTTGTTTCAAAAGCGCTTACATTCCAAATCCCAGATTCAACGATGACATACAATTTATTCGACCTCTGGTGTCCAACTTCCCATCGCAAAACAACCATTCATGGTAGTTTATGGCCGCTATAAAGGCTGTCTTCAAAAGGTTTACCTGCGTCCTAAAAAATGTTACTACTTGAAACTTCAACGAGTCTATAAATCTAGTTTGGCGCCAAAACCTATTATCCATCCAGTATATTGCCAAGTGAGGTAAAATAGTGTAGTAAATTGGAGCTGTGAAACTATAGAATATGGTCTGAGAAGAAACCTTCATGTTCTATCCGTGAGTTCGAATCTTGGGGTCATGGACTAATGAGTTTCCTGATTTATGATTTTGAGAATTGTATTGCTCTGTTCGTTTATTCGTTGTTGGATCGCTGGTCTTTTCTTGACCAGGCGTTTATACAGTGGCCATACCTTAGATGGCAATATATATTTTCTACTATTTAATAAACTGGTTGAATAGACAGAGTTTCATTGTTTTATGTACATCTTAGAGAATTCTCTCTTCAATAAATAAAATAAAATATTATTGATGTCCAAAAATACCAACTTTCTATCAATTTTAAATTTATCAAGCAACTTGTATTTTGTTAAAGTTTAATATAACATTTTTATTATATTGCATAACATTTCGAAAATATTTTCATATCGCCTGCTAATATGTAAATTGAATTTTGTTGAAACAACAAAATGTTGTTGTATGACGGACATACTATATTAGATTAGGTTAGATTAGATAATGTATTTATTGCACACCTTTAAAAATAAACAAATGAAAGAAAATACACTTTTAAATCATAGGTACAATGGGCGGCCTTATCGCTCAAACGATAAGATTAATCACTTCCCGGCAACCTTTGTATAGACAGGATTTAATATAAAGAAATGTTTTGTTTTTTTTTGTTTATGCAACTTTAGGTACATAACTATAGAACGTAACTAAATTCAAACTGCGTGTTTACATAACGCATTATAAGAAATGCAAATCAGCATACATATCCATCGCATATTTTACACTTATCTCGAACATAAACCCAACGTACCATTGTGTGGAGGGGGTTCTCATCAAATGCTTGTTATTCCAAACCCCTGGTTTATTTTGACAATATCCCCCAAGATTTACAGGAATGTTCGCCGCAACCTCCACTCACTAGTTTAAAGTAAACATGGCTTAGGGTAACACATTGCACGTATTCTGTGAGCACACGTCAAGTACAAGTGGGGACACTGAGGGTTCCGTATCTAACTACATATATTTATGTTTATTTAGTAGCGACATCTAGTTAAGTGACTCAGCAACCATGTAAACTAAAAAATAAGGCAGATTTTTAAAATACCATTCAAGATATCAATTATATTAATATTATTTTTATGAATTGATCGTTTTATTTTCCCATGGAGACGATGCTTTTCACGACCTTTTTCATCATAACTCCAAAACTATATATACATATGTATATGTATAATAAAAGAATAAAAATTGGTTTTAAAATGAGCAAGATAAGCCCGTTTATATTATACTCCACTGGACTTATTTACTCTGTATTAAAATGTTGAACCCCAAAATTTAAATTTTGTATTAACTTGAATTATTCCAATCTAGCAACTTGTTGCCACTTTATTTGACACCCCATTTCTATCCCATGGGACCTGATTTATGGGATAAAAAGTAGCCTATGTATTAATTCAGGTTATACTCTACGTACATACTAAATTTCACGGATATTGATTCAGCCGTTACGACGTGAAAGAGTAACAAATACCCACACATACATCCATACAAACTTTTGCGTTTATAATATTAGTGGAAACTAAAAGTAGGATAGTGGGACAAGTCAATAGCTGCAGTAGTTGTGTGATAATCAGCTGTGACAGACGGACTGACGGACTCACGGACAAAGTCGCACTATAAGGGTTCCCCGATTTTTACCATTTTGGTCCTTAATAAGAATTTTACAATTATTGAGATGCAGGAAATTCATATAAACTGGTTGCTAACTCTGGTGTCGGAGGTTTAGACCGCCCAGTCTATTGACATGGCTGAATGACTTAGGATCAAATCACTTAAAATTGCAATGTAATGCCATTTTTTCAGAATCGATTGGTTGCACTCATATTTATTTATTTATTTATTAAGGAATAACAAACAACTACAATATATATGTAAGGTACAGTCTGTGTTAGTACATAGTATACCATGTGTGAGCTATTGATACTGTAGTCCACGACGTTATCCACAGGTTAGTTATTTACGTTTCATAAAAAGAAATGTTTCAGGTACAGGTCTGTTAGAGGGAACATAGATTATTAAAGTTGTGTTAACAAAAACAAACAAAGAACCTCAAAGAAGAAGAAGAATAAACAATATAAAATCAAAGAGTGAAGGTAACTAATATATGCACTTACTATCTAATCTAATTTGTCTAAATCTAATTTGAAATCTGCACTAACAAGTGAGATATTTAACATCTTTTTAAATTTATAGGGAGTACAAACGAATATGTCAATATTTTGAAAAGTTTGTATTATAGGACTCAACCATACGACGAATGGGAGCACGAAGACCCAAGTTAGTGCGGCAGGTGTTAAGTGCAAACAAAGACCGAGAGCGAGTTGCTCGTGGAGTGCAGGTTCTCGGGACGACGTAGCACAGCCCTCCTACCAAGTCAATACAATTGAAATTATTGTGTACAATTTTAAAAAGGGTAACAGCTTCGAGGTATTTTCGTCTGGACTCAAGAGTAAGAAGTTTATATTTGGCTAATAAGTCGGTATATGAGTAGTATCTGCGAAAGCATTTGTAGTTCATAGTACGTAAATACTTACGCTGGACTCTCTCAATCGCTGTGGAGTATTTTTTATAGAAAGGATTCCAAACCAGCACCGCATATTCCAGCTGTGAGCAAACTAGTGTCTTATAAAGATAGAGGAATGTAGAGGCACGCCTGAAGTCTGCGGAAGACCTCATGATGAAACTATACATTTTAAAAGCCTTGTTAATGATGTTTTCAACGTGCTGGTTTAGACTGAGGTGACTGTCAAGTAAAATACCAAGATCATGTATTAGTGTCTCTCTTTTTAGGGGAATATCACAGAGGTTATATGGAAAAGAGATGATATTAATATTTTTAGTGAAGTTAATGAAGTTACATTTTGGCAAGCTAAGGTGGAGTTTGTTGATATTGCAGTAAGTTGTGAGTCTGTTTAAATCTTGTTGAAATCTGATGCAGTCATCAATAGTTGTAATAGGTCTAAAAGCTTTGAGGTCATCAGCGTATAGCAAAAATTTCGAGTTGATAAAGCATTTGTCAATATCGTTTATGAAGAGGATAAATAGGAGCGGGCCAAGGATGGACCCCTGTGGCACACCCGATGTTACTTGAACGCTGTTAGATTGATAGCCATTTATTACAACTTTTTGGGTTCTATTTGTGACATATGGTGAAAGCCAACGTAGAAGTTTACCACGGATACCATTGTACGCAATCTTACTTAATAGAATTTCGTGATCCACCTTGTCGAACGCCTTTTTGAAGTCCGTATAAACAGCATATTAAGTAGCGTTGTCTCATTTCTTTAAAACCCACCACCTTATAACCTCATTTATTAGTTTACTAGTTGACCTAAAGAACTACGTACCGCCTTAGAATCAATAAATTTTGTGTAACTTATTCGCTGAGCTAATTTCAGTTTTTTTTTAATTCTTGGAGTAAAAAATTAAAAAAAAAAACTAAAATTAGCTTATGTCTTTTTCTGTCCACGTACCCACCACTATAATCAACTTCTTCAAAGATGTGCTGGAAGAAAACTCTTTTGTCAATCGGCCATCATTAGCTACATATAATATGTATGAGAAAATGAATTTTCTTCAAAAAATTTTTTTGCATGTTTTCCTTATTTTAAAAGTTATTCTGCTATTCGGGGTGAATACCAATCTAACAAATCAAAAATCATCAAAATCTGTCTAGCAGTTCTTGAGTTATAGATGGTGTAACTAACCCGTCGTAGATATATTATTAGTGTGTTTTATACTATATTTAAGATATTAATATGTCTACGACGTAGCAGTATGCTACGATCTCGTAGCACTTCACTACCATCTCGTAGGATGCTTTAGTAAATTCTATTTTACAAATTACTAGCTGACCTGCCTCCGGCTTTGCACGCATGGTTTGCCAATAAAAACATTACCTCCTTCTGCGCAGTCGGGTAAAAAGTAGCCTTTGTTACTCATGGATAATATAGCATTCTAATGGTGAAAGAATTTTTGAAATCAGACCATTAGTTTTTGAGTTTATTCGTTACAAACATACAAAAATACAAATCTTTCCTCTTTATAATATCTATATATACATATATAAAACAAAGTCGGGTTAGTTACACCATTTATAACTCAAGAACGACTGGACCGATTTTTATGATCTTTGATTTGTTAGATTTGTCTCCGCCGCGAATAGCAGAATAACTATTAAAATGTCGAAAAAATTCACGCAAAAAGAAATAATGAAAATCAATAATTTTCTCATACATAGATACAGCTAATGATGGCCGATTGAGAATTCTACTGGCGACGTACATTGGCAGCCTGCGTCATATTTATGTCAAGGCGGTACGAAGTTCGGCGGGTCAGCTTGTTAAGTATAGATTATTACATACAAGCCCTAAAACACCTATGTA
Organism: Philereme transversata; assembly: GCA_963924445.1. Taxonomy (NCBI): domain Eukaryota; kingdom Metazoa; phylum Arthropoda; class Insecta; order Lepidoptera; family Geometridae; genus Philereme; species Philereme transversata. Next base: position 24,587,995 of record OZ004338.1, read on the forward strand.
CATAGAGACTATTCTAGATACGTCATGTATTGTATGTCCGCCTCTCTGTCAAGGTGCTACGGTTATTACCAAATTAAATCCCGTTTTCACAGGCTAAGCTATAGATAAGGGCAAACATGCGATGTTGTTAGGTCACTAAATCTTCGTTAAGCGTGAGACGACATATGGCGCGGACCCCTGTCGTGTGAACGCCGATATATAACCTAATTATAAACATATATTCTGTATATATATGCTGTGGCAACATAATTGTTTAACATAACGTTTAGATAAAATTCTTGTGTGTTTTCAAGTTTTTTATGAAATTCGTTTTATCAATCAAAAAAACCAGCCCAGTGCGAGTCGGAATCGCGCACGAAGGGTTCCGTACCATTATCTATAATAAATTGTATGAGCGCCCATATTACTCACAGGACTATCTTAATTAATTAATTTTTCCTTTATTTGTGCTGTAAGACCTTGCTTTTTGGCAAATTTCGTGATTCTAGGTCAACGGGAACTACCATACATATGTACTGGCTTAATGGATTCAATTGTATCTACTGTTCATTAATATTGTTTCATGTGTCATTTTGTGTGTACCAAATAAATGATTGTTCTATTCTATTCTATTCATATAGGGTTTCGACCCAAAACCTATAGGGTACTTCCGGTTGACCTATAATTGTCAATTTTGGTTAAAAGCAAGGTCTTTACAGCTCAATTAAAGACAAATCCGTAAAAGTTGAAAATTAAGGTAAATTTTGGTACTTACAAGTTTTCGCAAAAATCTAAATTTGCTCATATCTTTTTATCGTGTTGACTCAGGACCTTGATTTTTGACCTAATAGGGACTAAAGACTTAAGTATCTGGTATAAATTTCAACTTGCTAGATCCACCCGTTCCTGAGAAAATCGGTGGTGAGAGTGGTCTTATAGGGGTTACTTTTCTTACCTTTTGAGGTACGGAACCCTAAAAAGAATCAAAGATGATTACAAAGTCGTTGCAGAGGGCGAGCAAAGTTTTTACTACAAATAGAACTCAGAAACAGAAATCTTCAACTTAATTCCAGTAAAATTACTTCGATTAATTTATACAGCAGTCTAATTAATTAAAAAGTAAAACGAGCGGATTTCTTTAATAATAAATTGATTGCATTAGCCTCAAAAAGGTAATTTATTAAAATAAACCACGACTAAGAATTTTCAAATTCAGCACAATATTTGATTTTAAAACGGGTCAGTGCTTGTATTTAATAAAATTACTTTTTTCGTTTGAATAGCAAAATAAATTGGTGGTATTTTTCACCGACCTTAAAAAGGATAATAATTGTGTCCCACTGTCGTCAACTTTGTCTAGATTAATGGGCATATTTTATTACTGGGCGGAGGGCGCTGTTTACATTTATCTTTGACAAATGAAAGGGTTTTGTGTTTAGTTAAAATTGTTGGGAAATCTTTAATGAAACTGTTTATTTTAGGGAGTTAAAAATAATTTACTGGTTATAAAGTTAAATGAATATTGTATTCATTTAATTTTATAACTAGTAAATTATTTTACTGCACATAATCATGCTTACTCATGCTTCTTAACGCTTTCATTTTACAGTCTGTCATTAATGACATAATTTAAAACACACATCCGGAATCGTATTAACTAATTTTAGAGGTGATGAGATTTTACCGGTAGCTTGAATATTGGTCCAGTAATCGATACATTTCCAATAAACAATTTTAACGTATATCGGCGGCGCCTTTACGCCGCCGATATACATACGTTAATATGCCCGCATGGTCAGTTACCTACTTACATAATGAATTAATATGATTTTTTACCTATTTTATACAGGTTGTTTCATTGGTATATTAGGACTTGAAATTAAGGTATATTGAAAATTAAAAAAAATCCATGGTAATGAATTTGAAAAAAACTATTTTACAACAATACTACCCGTCAGCCTTACTCGTGGTTTAAATTAATATCGTAAATGCGGTGACACGCAATATGCGTACATACAATGCTTTGCAGCTCCACTATGCGCGTAGCAAAGTCCTCGAAGCACCACTACGCTCATATAAACATTACAGGATTAAGTATAAAAAAGGTGTTTATTCATGGTGATAAAAGTTGGTATGTAGAATAAGCACTATGATATAAAACTTAGGTCACAAAAAATCATTTATTAAAATTCTATTGGTTATCTGGTTTCCACGGTAAAAGATTTGCTTAGTTTAGGGCTAGACAGCGCTGTGTGAAATGTCCAGCGTTTTTTTTTTAATCTGGCCCAATTTATTTTAGCTTGATTTCAATGAGATATATATATTTATTTTATTTTAATTTATTTCGGAACAACAAACAGTTACGTAATAAACGTTAGGTAAGATACAGTATTAATGTGATGTGATAACAATGTAACCCATTACGTTATCCACATATTGGTAAGACAGAATCAAAAAGAAGATGCTACTGGAGAGCCAGAAGGGCCTTATATCTATTTTAGACAAAATTATAATTATATAATGTAAGGTAGTCTTGGTAATATAGAAACTTATAATGTATTAACAAAGTAAATTAAACATTTTATATGAAAAAGAAAAGAAGGGTAAAGAACTGATTTAAGCTAAGACAGAAGCGATAGAAGGTCCTGTTTTGAAAGTATTATAGACACTAAGTTCATAAATTGATAAGTTGAGCATGAAGTATGAGATACGTTTAGTTAAAAGGATGTCTTTAAATAAAACATATAGATGTTCTGCCACAGATTAGGAAAATATAGTTCTAAGCCAAATTGTCAAATTATCAATGTTTTCGTGATATTTTCCTCTACCATTTGGTTCAAATACTAAATGCTACAATAAGTGGAAAAAACCTCAGTCTCTACTTACACGCCCACAATAGGGTAAACTTTCCCGGGATTATTTTCTGCAGTATATTATTCGTAAAGTGTGAATGGGCTTGGGTAAAAGCTATGCTTAATCTCTTCCTTGTTCGTAAGTTAGATCAAATAATAAATAGAGCGTTTTCCGCATTGCTTGGCGATAAGATGAGTAGGTGTTTTATAACATTGTTGCGTGATGAAAGTATAAACAAGATAATATAGGTGTTTGATCTTCTGGTACATTAAATAAATAAATAAATATTGCTGGACACTTCACACAGCGCTATCTAGCCCCAAACAAAGCAGAGCTTGTACTATGGGAACCAGATAACTGATATAATACTTATATACTTTTTTTGTAAATACTTACTTTTAATATATAGAAAAACATCCAGACCCGGAACAAATATCTGTAGATCGTGCAAACATTTGTTCCGCGACGGGAATCGAACCCGCAACCTCCAGCTTCTCAGCCGGCTATTCGCTCACTGCGCTACGGAGCTCGTCAAAGGTCGTCATTAGGTATATTAATCGTTTATTTCTTAAGGGTAACGAATAATGCCAATGGGGGCATAACTTGAAGAAGGCCTAAAGGGTGGAGTAGTCAGATTGATCCTACAAATCATTCTGTATAAACACCAACCTAAATATGAGTACTCGTTTTGATCACGGATCACTATTGGACTTCCACTGGTGAACATAGACATTAAAAATGCGCGCTATACAAAGTGCTCATACGAACTTTTAAATAAGTAATTACTTCTGTATTATGTTTGATAAGTACATAAAATTAAGAAAATTGATTTACAAAGTGCAACTCTATTATAAATAGTAATTTTATCTAAAAACTTATAAAGGTGCTATAGCCTGCTGAGATATTCTAAATCAAGATATTATTATACTAAACTGTGTTTAGCTGTAATACGTTTATAACATTTATGTTTAATAAAGACCTTTTTAAAAATAAACAAAAACTGGTGAACATAGGCCTCCCCCATAAATTTCCAAAGTGACTAATCTTGTGCAGCATTCAACTTGTTCCAGTCTTGTAATGTCATTTTTCCATTTAGTGGATTCCATGCTGCGTATTCCAGTGATTAGTGTCTAAGTGGTGACCACGTAAACAGAATACAAAATAGCACCAAAGGAGCTTCGAACTCCCGTCCATAGTTCACAATTTTATGGTGACTCCTTCACAGTACAAGCTGTGCGACTGTGGAACGCCTTACCTTTGTCCATAAGGTCGTCCAAATCACTTCCTATTTTCAAAGTGAAGGTATACAACGATTTCCTTTCGTTGTCTCGTAACTGCTAGTTAGTGTTTATGTTATTTATCCTCCATATGTAGTGTAGTTTATTTATATATTATTTGTATGTATTTAAGTTTATGTTTATTATCATACACACATTATACATAATCAATAGGTATATAATATTATTTTATGGGTTCTGTTTATGTATGTTTTATGTATGCTTAAAGGTAGATAGGTACACATACGCCGTCTTTTGATTTTTGTTTATCCTGTCCATCCAAAGGTTGTCTGGAAGAGATCGCTTTTAGCGATAAGACCGCCCATTGTACCGTTATTTATTGTTTATTTCCTTTGTTACTGTATTTTTGTTTGGTGTGCAATAAAGAGTAATTCATTCACCTATGTTAGAACTGAATTAAACGTAAAGCAAATACAAATTCCTATGCATTTCAGTCAAAAAAACTACGTATCAAATAGGGAAGGACAGCGAATAAGCCGCTTGAAAGGGAGATAGACATTTTCGTTAACACAAATTATTCTAAGGCCAGGCAAAACTTTTCGCGGATAGACGAAATCTTGGCAGGTAAATTTGTAGCTCTCCTCAGACATCGGCTTCCTCGTCGATTTATATCAAACCCAAGTCACTTCGTAAGTAGGGTCCTAAGCAGCTCGCTCCTGGTTACATTTGAATAATTTGCGGAAACAGTTTTTTGAGTTGTATTTTTAATGTTTTTTCTCTCGTACAACAAAAAGTTCAGAAATTATTTAAGTACGCATTTATTATTATTTCACAAAGCATGTATTTCTTGGAACTGTTTAGGCCTTCGAATATATTCTGAAGAGTGGTCGTATCCGTTTCAAACATAAAAAAAATAGTAATAAGTAAATCCAAACAAATCTTAGTATCTAAGTTTACGTGTTCTATTTCGTACACTTTGGCAACCAAAGTCGGGTGTAGGCCTTCTCCATATGGTTCCACTGTGATCGATTTTGTGCTAGACGATTTCAAGTCCTTCCTGCTGGCTCCACGACATCGTCGCACCACCTTCTTCTCGGCCTGCTTCTCGCTCGTCTAGCATCACGTGGGTACCAGTGCAAGATCCGCTCATTGCAGCGCTCATCTCTTTGTGCTCTGGCAATGTGACCCGCCCACGAGCATACTGATTGCATCAGAAACCTTTGTGGTATTTCTTATGCATTTGCACCTGACCATTTCAATTATAGTCGGTATATTATTGTAAAAATTTCAAATGATAGCAGATGCGCTTTTCATCTTTAAGTTATTTATTTGAATTGGTTCTATTTTTACCTGATTGTAATTGAATAAACTGAACATTTTTCAACCGTAACACTAGTACTCGTATAACCAATAACAAAAAATATTGATTATACCTACGCAAAAAATTTAAAATTTAATGTTATTTTAGTAGAAGCCCGGTTTAACTTATTTCAAACAAATACCTGGTTTCTGTTCTCCATTAATGTTGATAGCAACAAATGTTTTTCTAGCTAACGAGGGGATGCATTAAGTCGTTAAGATGTAGGTAGACACACCGAGCGTGCTTTCCGTCTTCGGACGCGACACCTATTGTAACCCCGCCCTGAAGGCACTTTGTCATACTACCTTTTGTTACACAACTTAATGCCTCTAAATGTGCCCCACCCGCGCGGAAATGGCGCGCGTCATTTGCGCCCCTTGGAGTTCTTTAAAGAAAACAATAGTTTATTTTCGCCCTTGAATGTGATGAGATTTTGCTTTTAGACCCCACAAAAATGTGTGTTTACCTTAGTATGAGATGTACAGACTCGATCATAATTGCAGTTATATTTTGTAGATTATTTGAACCCATCATATATGCAAAAATAAGTAGTTATCGCATTTCGGTGTTCGGTTTTGAGAGATATGTCCGTGATATATATAAAACATGTGGCTTATCACATGATTAGGATGACGGGCGAATGTAATAAAGCAAATAAAATAAAATACATTTATTTCAGACAAATAAGGTCCATAATTTGTTAGTAAAAATTATTTCTTACAGCTTTTTTCATGTTATTTGTGGGGAAACAGGCTTACGGCCCACCTGATGGTAAGCGGTCACCGTCGCCTATTGACACCGGTGGTCGATACGTTCCCTACCCTGTATAAACCTCTTTACATTTCTCTTAAAGTGTGCCATGCCGTAGCCAAACGGGAAAACCTCAGATGGTAGCTCATTCCACATCTTGCAAGTATGGGGTAGAAAAGATCGCGTGAAGCGTGTGGTGCGTGATATCGAATTGTCGACGATATGTGGATGAGCTTTATTACGTTGTCTAGAAGGGCAGTGGTAAAATCTCGACGACGGGATGAGATCGAATAGCTTCTCAGAATATTCCCCATTATATAGGCGGTAGAATACGCTGAGCTATCCGATGTCACTGCGGTGTTGACTCAGTCGTTCCAGCCTGTCGGTGAGTTTGGGATCGCTGATGATTCGATTTACAGCTAAAATAGTACCACAACCAGAACAAAATAAAACAAAATGTAATGTGAAGAAGAGAATAAAATGTATTAATTGTACGGTAGTTTTTTTTGTCACTTTTGACTTTTTCACTTTTGTTTAGTGTAAAACAATTTAATTGATTGTTTTGTACACACTTTTCATTACATTAATTTTCCTTAATCAATAGAACCAAAATTGGTACATTGTCCGCAATTCCTGCTACACCCATTTCATCTGAATCAATGAAAATTGCTAGCTTCTATTGGACACAAGTAACGGAAATCCATTACAAAATACCAACTCACGCTTCATTGAAGCAAATGCGAAAGTAAAAGGTATGCCAAGGCTATTCTATACTTTGAGCAACGCGCAACGTAATATGGCTTTCTTATCGAATTATTTATATTTGTGGGGGCTATTTTGAAAAAGTCAATTTATTCATTGGATCCATGAGGATTCTTTTAAATCGTCTTTTGTTGATTTGTGTTAATGTCAGGCATTTTCTTCTATCAATTGAGTGAACATTGTTTCGGGAATAAGCTGTCTTCTATAATACAATCTTGACTTAAATTGAAGACAGAGGACTTTTTTTGAATGCAATTGAATGGTTTATACAGTGGTTAGTGGAAGGTATAGGACGCAGCCACTATTGCAGTCTCTGAACCGCATAATTAAGGGCAGTCGGGTTCTTCATAACTGTTTAAATAGTCAAAGATTAATTTCTGGATTTTAAAATACTAAACATAAAAATTCTAAATAGCCTTTTACACTTATTTTTGTATATTTTTTTTATTGCAAATTTCCTATACTGTAGCTAAAAAACTGGAAACGCCCTGCCTGATCTCGACAATTTTTTATGATTACAAGTGGCCTAAAATGCTTACCCCAAATGTGTCATGAGATCTTCGGCTACTACATCCGTACGACAGGGAATCCTAGACGCAAAATATATTGAAGTGGTGACGGCTAAGCACAATAGTGTTGATGGAGAGATGTGGCGCAATCGCGTCACATATCCCAAACTCCAAAACACAACACAAACATTATTTAAAACAATAACAGCACATAATTACTGATTTAAATGGGTATTTATCGCGTATGGCACATACGTAAGATACAAAACATGGGCTAATAGTATCTAGCAATAGTAATAAAAATTATATCACTAAATTATTGTATCAATTATGTGCTGATACTTAATTATAAATAAATAAATAAAATAAATAAATATTGCTGGACATTTCACACAGCGCTATCTAGTCCCAAACTAAGCAGAGCTTGTACTATGGGAACCAGATAACTGATAGAATACTTATATACTTTTTATTGTAAATACATAGGTACTTATAATAATAGAGAAACAACCATACCCGAAAGAAATATCTGTAGAACATGCAAACATTTGTTCCGCGGCGGGAATCGAACCCGCTACCTCCTGCGTCTCAGCCGGCTTTTCGCCCACTGCACCACGGAGGTCGTCAATTAATTATTTATCGCGTATGTACCTTTTTGATTTGTCATCCCGATGTTTTTTTATTTGTTTTTAACGTTGCGATAACAAATAACAGAGGTACATACGCGATAAAAATCCGTTCAAATCATTAATGAAGTATCAGCACATAATTGATACAATAATTTAGTGATATAATTATTAATATTATCCCATGTTGCCCCATTGTTGGGCAAAGGAATTTCCGCCATATAATTTTTAATATGTAACTAATTTTCTATAGCTAATATTTCAATAAAACTATCTCCGCATTACAATGAATAATGAAAGCAAATAAACAATTGGACACACAAAAGATAAACACATAAAAGACTCTAATAACAGACCTCAATACGATTACAAATAATACCAAGCGCACACATAAAAACACATTTCAATATTGTGTAAATGCAAAATGTATGAATACTAGAGATCCACCAGCACTGTTAAAGTAATTTAAGTGACTAACTTTAAAAAAGGCATTACTTACTCGTATCACAAAGATACCTAACTCACAATAGAAATACTCGCCATTGTGTCTTTCGACAGAACAACTCAGTTGGCAAAGTTAATTGTGTTGCAAGTAACTAAATCCAAGATAATGAGACAACTTGCAGTAAGTACTTGCAGTAAGTAAACTGGCCCGAAGACTGGCGAATACTTTGGAGAGGTTGGACTTAGAAGCTTAGTTATGGAGTGAAGTTGTTTTGTGTTTTGTGCAGGTGTGGTATGTTAGTGACATTAGGGTCCACCCAGGGCTGGATTTAGGGAGGGCCACCGGGGCTACAGCCCCGGGGCCTCCACAAAAGAGGGGGCCCCATAATAGAGACTTCGGCTAAAAAAAATCAAATTCAGACTAGTAAACACTAGTAAACTCGCTGTTGCCACGTATAAACTCGCTGTTGCCACTTGTAGACTCCATAAAGTTAGTAAATCGTTTTAAGGGCAAGGTGTACGCTTTTATAACAAACTCCCAAGGGATGTACAAAAATTGACAATTAACAAATTTAAAAACGTAATTAAACAAAATCTTTATAAAAGAGCCTACTATAAAATATCGGATTATTTAGATGATAGAGAAGCTTGGGATTGAAATTGCTCCAACTCGTTCAAAATGTTACAATTTAGACGTAATTTATGTTCTGTATTATGTATTGTAAAAGCATCATTAAAAAATACAACCAGCCTTGTTTCTTGCCTTTCTTTCCTGGCTTGGTCGCGAAGGAACAGGCAGTAAAATTGACGTCTCAAAGTGATCCTTGTGATTTTAATGAATAAAAATATTAGAATTTTGAATTTTTTGAATTTTGTAAACAACTTAACCTTTGATATTTTTTTTCGTGTTTCACCTTTATCTACAGTACTTTGTACAAACATGATTATACTAAATATTAACTGAAATCATCGATCTATATTTGTTCACTCCAATCAGGCAATCAGTAAAATATCCAAATCTCAAATGGCCCTGATAAGCACTTGCAATTTACTACCCATCTTGAGGGAGTATCCCAATGTCTCAATGGCTGAGTGGGGTGGTACTCGCCCACAGTCTCGGAGGTTGGGTATTGGTTTGGGTAAATCATCAACGATTATTCGGCGAAAAAAGCTCGGAAGGTTATTCGTTAACGCTAAAATTTTATTTCAGTTAATTCTTGTTTTCGATTATATATGTATAATATGTTTATTAAATAATAAAATAATATATACTTGGCATCACAATAAATTATTTATTAGAAAACTCGACTGATAAAAACTGTCCATTTTATTTGGAAAATAATTTGGTGCCAGGGGGTCTCCACTCCTTTGTTGTCCCGAGGCCTCCAGACCTCTAAATCCGGCATTGGGTCTACCCCACGTTATTTTTGTAGTAATAACTCGTATATCTTGTTGTAAGCCTTCTTTTAATCATAGTTAATTTTATTTTAAAGTGTTATCCGGCAGGGGTCGCCCTGCCGGATAACGCATGTCGATGCGCAACGATGCCTAAATGTATTTAGTGACTAAATATGATTTAGAGAGTTGTCAAATCATCATACAAATACGTCAAATTTAAATTATGTTTAGTTGCTGCCATGTGGTTCGAATGCATCCAGAACATTGAGCGAATCTAGTCACCCAGTGGATACCGTACAGGCGACGCAGCTGTGGTAGGCCCAGAAAAAGATGGAGAGACGACCTGGATACATTCAAACAGATTGATCAGAATTGGCTGTGGGCTATGATGGATAGAGGGGGGATAGGGAGACCTTGGCCCAGCAGTGGCACAACGTAGGTTAGTAAAAAAAAAGTTGATAAATACGTTTAGGGATCGTTATGCAACCGGGCTAAGATTTATGAAATCGTTTTAAAATTTTGAACCAGACGGGATTAAAACCCGCACCTTTCTCTTGATACGGAGATGCGATACCATCTTCGCTACGAGCTCACGTATGACTAGCTCGAAATTAGTGGGATGATTTTTTTTTGGTTTGTTTTTTTTATTTAATATGAACAATTACAGTTCTCTTTAAATGAGATAAAATATAGTGCAGTAGGTTACGGATTTGTACTGCTCAAATGAAAGATTGTGGGTTCAAATCCCGTCTTGTTCTAATTGTGAGCCACCTTAATTCTAAATCTAGGGTTGGGGGGAACAAGATCTGCACTGACGTCCCGCATTGGTGTGTATTGTGCATTACCCGCCCCCCCCCCCTTCTAACCTGACCCCAGCCATCCTAGCTCCTTAAAATAACGGAGTAGTACTTTGGGTTGATGGCAGCAGGTTTCCAGGATCCCTATGGATGTTTTTGTAGCAGTGTTGGAAGACGATGAAGATTTTATGACCCCTTGCCGTTCTCAGTCAGGCACCGTTTGTGGCAGTGCTCCACTGTCTCTTCAACACTTGTGATCCACCACACTAAGAACTTATGATGTGAGGTTAGACTTATGTGACTGCTAGGTATTCCTTATTCCATTTTGAGCTTCATGCAATCCTATTGGTTAATATTTCTTCGTTTCTCCGCTCCGCTGCCTCTCTCCGCGTCAATGGACAGGCAGCCTTAGGGGTAGAAATTGCAGTTATTCTGGATTTTAGACTTTATCCTATATATTTGTAGTACCTAGGTATCGATCGTTGATGATGAAAATGTGTAACCTAGTGTGAATATTTGCCGTTTACAATCTCGGTAATGGCTGAACTTTAGTATTTGGATATAGTACGTGACTTCAGGACATATTTTTATCTGGATACCGCGCGACCAAATTAGTGTTTCCTTCTAAATTTTACCTTTTTTTGTATTTTTTGACTAATGTCAATAATCTGTTATTTAACTAAGGTAAGTTATAATATCACACTATCAACATTTACCTAAACTTTAATCTTTATTTAAGGCAGAATTTCTATGATCATAAATCATCAGTTACAGTACACAACATCCATAACGGCACATTACAACATGCCATAGATAATGCCAGTCCTGGATCAGACTTTATGGCACGAGAACTACCAAAATGATCCATTTATTATGCCCATTAACAACCCTATCTCAGCGAGTATGGAAATGACGCGGCTTTCACTGGACGTATTTATGAACACGTATGATAGGGTTGCCACCTTTGTTGTTATGACATTTTCAATTGACATACTAAAATGTTTTCAGAACGAGTTGTGCGACGAATTTTTATCGACTTCGAGGGCTGAGTAAATGGTGGCAGTACAGTCGTAATAAAAATGCAAGCGATAACTATATCATTGTTATTGATAAACCGACCAACATTGATAATAAACGATTGTTGTTGATCAACCGACATCTTTCAGGACCTACATTTTTTATTAATTGCCAATTTTTTCAACAACAAACACTCACAATCTCAACTTATCTTCAATACTAGAGTAAGTATAAATTATGTTTTTACTTCCGTCACGTTGCAATCTTTGCTTAAACCATTGTTACATTGCGCGCCCACCACCGCAGGCCAAACGCGTTCTAAACGCATAGCGGTAATGAAATCCAAACAACACGAAGGCATCTAGCGATGATTTAATAGAGCCGCCTGAAGGCAAGACCGGCACGTCATTAGGCATGAGTTAATGAGTCTCATACACCCCAGCCACAGAATAAATGATAATTACTACGCTTCAGCCTTGGGGCATGTACAATCGTACTGTCGTCATAATGACGTCATACTTTAGCTGAAGTAGCGAAGTCGTCTAGCTCGGTAGCTAGGAAACGTGAGATCAAGGCTTAGCCTTTCGATTCGCACAGTGCAATTTTCTTCTTTCATTTAATTTGTAAAGAACATCCAGCCAATATCAGTATTCAGTATTCTATTGCGTTCATTTAAAGTGGATTAAAATACTAGTGATTCTGTGAGAACAATAGACCTCGAGCCCCAAGTCCAAAAAGTAATTTGCGCAACAAAATTAAAGAAGAAAGTCCAATTTTAAATCGAATTTCACCATTGACTTTTCCAATAGGCTTACCTATGTAGTAGACCTTTGAACAAAATATTGGCATAAGTTTTAGGAATTACTCGCGTTCCCTTTATCCTAGGAGGTCTAATCTGATGTTTACGGGTTTATCTCGTGAAGGCAGAGAGGACTGCGTAGTGTGATTGGTATAAGATAGGTACAAATTAAAAAAATAATAATTAATCCGTACATATATAACGTTACAGCAAACTTCCCCCTTTTCCCCCCTTCACTCACCTCATTGTCATTGAAGTTCTTAGTGTGCCTCTCAAATTTGATTGAAATCCGTCGATAAATAACGCTACAGCAAACTTCCCCTCTTTTCCCCCTATTTTTCCCAAATAAAATTTCGCGTACGATTAAAAAATTTTAATAAATCAAGAAATTTGTGTGCCAATTTTTGTCAAAATCGGTTGAAAAATGTGACCTGTAGCCAAGAAAAGACAGGCAGACAAAAGCATTTTTGGCCAAACTCGAAACTGAGGCGCTTCGCTCGCTCGGTCAATAACAATGATACATGTCAGATCTTGTTGACTAGTCAAGAGTCCAGCACTTCAGATGTACCCTGTAGGTAAGGGTGTAGCAATATTATAGCTAACTAGGTAGATCTCGTGGAATCGAAGTTATTATTTTACGTTTTGAATTCGTTAGTGAAATCATTATTGTAGAAAATTATTTAAATGTCGTTAAAGAAGTATATATCTACCTATATCACTTCACTAGAACACTCACCGTGTTTATTACCCTGGCCTGCTATCGCACCAAAAAAGAGCTTTAGAATAAAAGTAACAAATAAATCACGTAAACTGAATTCAAAAGAGAGATTAAAAATATATTTTTAGAATAAGCATTTTATTGATGTGATTTTAAAACGTGGGTGTTATATTGAAGGCATAAAAAGAAAAGAAAAAAAGGCCCAAAGAGTAGATGAAACGGAATAATTTACTCGTGAAAAATTGGTTTGCTTACAAAATTTAAATTGTTAGGATTAGACTTCAGAACAACATGATTTATATCTTCAAGTTAAATCACTCATATCGATCGAACTTCACAACAGTTCGTTTGAGCTTTAACATTATTGTGGTATGATCTTTTGCTGTATTTTAAATTAATACTTATGGTATTATGTTTTAATATTATACTTATGGTAGAGGTATATTTATATTTTAATATAGTTCGAGTTTAAATATTAGCTTAGGCCTATCTATGCCAAGGAGGCGACTACTATTTCATGCAATTTATAATTTCATACGTATTTCATTTTATTTTAGAAATAATAGTTTTCAATGTATTGAATGAATGAATGAATGAAATTCTCTTTATTGCACACCAAAACAAAAATACAGTAACAAAGGAAATAAACAATAAATAACGGTACAATGGGCGGTCTTATCGCTAAAAGCGATCTCTTCCAGACATCCTTTGGATGGACAGGATAAATAAAAATCAAAAGACGGCGGTGTAAGAGTACCTTTAAGCATACATATTTATTTATCGTATTGTGTATTGTTATTTAATAGTAAAAAATAAAACTACAAGTCAGTTTGCTTAAAAACATAAAATTAAATTGGTAAATAAAAGTTTAAGTAGTGAAATTAATGTTAGAAATAGTTGTAGAAACAAAGGCTCGTTTTATTTTATTTATTATTCGCTTAGAAGCTAAGAGCTTGACGACCTCCGTGGTGCAGTGGGCGAATAGCCGGCTGAGACGCAGGAGGTAGCGGGTTCGATTCCCGCCGCGGAACAAAATGTTTGCATGATTTACAGATATTTGTTCCGGGTCTGGTTGTTTCTCCATATATTATAAGTATGTATTTACAAAAAAAATGTATATAAGTATTATATCAGTTATTTGGTTCCCATAGTACAAGCTCTGCTTAGTTTGGGGCTAGATAGCGCTGTGTGAAATGTCCAGCAATATTTATTTATTATTATTATTATTAGAAGCTCTGAAAAATATAAAGTTTGAGTCACATTATTATTCAACGGCGGTTTGTCCCGTAACATTGATTTCACGATTGTAGATAATGATGGCGAGCGAACCGAAAAAGCGGTCTAAAATAATTATTCGCTGGCGTTTCGAAACGATTCCAATTAAAACGGATACCTATTATATTGTAAAAATATCCTGAAAAACTCCAAAAGTGATGTCTGAGCGCTTGTGAATAGAAGGTACCTATACCTAGCATGTTGGCACCCACTGCCGTATATACACCTATTACATCACTCTCTCCGGTGTTGACGCATGTCTTCCAACTCGGGGAGAGCTGAAGAGGTCTGTTGGACTTTCGTAGGTTATCAACCAAAGGCATACAGACTAAAAATCCACCGATATTCCTTGATTCACCTTAGTACCAGTGCATCATCAAAGCGGCCATCGGTTGTGTGGTTCAATGCTGCACTAGCACATGACAGGATCTCGGGGTCGCAGTTAGATTCAACCTGTTGGTGAAAGTCCACCTTAAGCAGAGCCGTCCTCCCGTCTCCCTGTTGGGAGAGAAATGTCCTGGAATATTCCCTAACGTAGGAGGCCTGTGCGATGCTGGGTTGGAGCTCCCCGCACCCGAACCCTGCTGGCCCCGATCGAGCGGAAAAAACTGTCTTCACGTCCTTCAGATCCTTCATCTGTGGAGCGTCTCAGGCAGAGGATGCTCCTCTCTGATATGCTCCGCAGCCTCTTACTGAGACATTACTTCGTCACAGAAGCCGATTACGGGATCCCAGGCTCCATTGCTAATCCATTGCTGACTGACTATGCTGACGATATGTTCTTTGTAAAAGGATATACAGGGTGCTATGTAATAACTCTAAAGGGGATCACTGTCTGTACCCACACTAACAATGTTTGTTCTACGACTTCGCTATGTACAAATCTGCTGTTTTAAAGAAAATGTTATATCAGCTGCTTTTGGTGCAAAATCCCAAATCGTTAAGATACATCATTTACATATAGACATATTTCGAAGTACCCAGTATATGTATAGAAAACAAAAACATAAAATGTATTCATGCATAGTGAATATGTGTGCATAATAAAACGTAGTAGGTACACAAATAGCAAACATAGCTTTATATATACATAGCATAGCAAAACGCATACTTCTATATCTTCCGTGGCAGAACAAAGAGTGCAAACAATGTTGCAGGCATATCGGACATCGCCGTTCTTTTATTAAATTCCCCACAATAACGCATTGACTGCAACATTCTGTGGAGGTGTTAACAAAGTTCAGCTGAAACCGCTTCATTCTTGCATTAGCCTACTTTAAGTACACAAGATATAAGTACCGCAAACTTTAAGTTTTGAAAGTGTAGTTTTGGGTTAATCTACAAAAAAACGTTGCAGTTTCTTTAAAATATTTTTTTAGTTTTCTGTCCCAACGGCCGTCAGTTTTTGAGCATTTATGGTTCCACTTCGTTCTAAAATGCACAAGGAAAAAAAGGAATCAATAACTATTTTTTTACTAGACTCCTCTCTTGAGTTTTAAGTAACACAAAGACAGAAAAAGTTAACTTTTGGGTTTTTCTGAAAAGGAACATTTTCTGTCGACTTTCACCACTGAACTTGAGTCAAAGGTTCGGACGCCACTTAACTTTCAAATCGGCAGTCACAAAAAACCGTCGATCGAACGTGAATAACTTACCGATTCAAGTTTTACTCCAGGCACAGTAAAAATAACAGTACAAACTTGCAGTATATTCACATGCGTGGACACAACACTATCTCAGTATATACTACACATCACACCAAGCGTAACTCCAAAGTATCGCAGTTATCTTCCTTTTATGAGGGTAAAATAATTTCGGTTAGCAGTAGCCGTTATTGTATTTTGACACGTTGGGTACTCTATGTAACTTATAACTGACAAGTCTCACAATATTTTCTCCTCAGTCATGGATGTCCATAAGTTTGACTAGGCTTCCTAAAGCTACGTAATCTGGCATTATATCTTATGTTTTAACAATTTATCAGTGACCATATTGAACAAGTGCGTGCGAGATATAGATTTCTAACTTAAATCAGAAATAACCCAAACTCGAACAGAATATGGAATAAATTCATCTGTTTTTTTTAAAGAGAAGATGACAGTACAAAATCAAGGTCCATCTGGTATTAAGCGGTTACCACTTCAGTGTAAGATTACGCCCAATCAAAGTCCTACTAAATGACCGGAAATTTGTATTTACTAAGCTGATTTCAATTACAATATAATTTGTATCCATTTACCATTATTATATGTTATCCCAAATAACTACAAATACCCTGACCACAACACAACGTGATATGAAATTGATTATTTATGTAACGCATAATGGGAATTCAGGAGCGAATGAAATTTTAATATACTCTCACAATTTCAATATGAACTGGAAGTAATATTATGGCTAGTAAAAACCTATTAGCACACGAGTTTATCAATTAATTTTGTAAACATAATGTTACTAATTTTTTATAAGATCTCTGTACAATACTATGGTCCATCTGATGTAAAGTTACCACTAATTTAATCTAAAGAGCCAACTGAATCCCCTTCTTCCATTATTTCCGGTTGAGGACTACCAATGCCTGTAACTGTATCCCATAGGTTACTCCCAACTAACATTTACCCTTCATGACATTACTTTGCACTCGTCACCTTAAGTCATTCACGAGAAAAGTCTCTGCCTCTGTCAACCAGAACATAGCAGTAAATAAATAATGCTGGGCATTATACTCGTACATAAAGTCATCTAGCCCCAAACAAAGCAAATCTTCTCTGCTTGCTAAGAAACAATAGTTATTTGTTACACAAGAGTGCAAAGCTGCTTTGTAACCGCTTGCTTAATTTTGATGACCGAGCAAGCGAAGGATACTCGATCGCAAGCGAGCGCAGCGAGTGATTCAAAAATTAGAATCCTGAGCATTAGCGAGGAAATCAAAAGATCACGAGGTAAAAAATCTTTGCACTCGAGTGCAACACGTAACTTTTCATCCCACCTTAGCGAGGAAATGACTAAATGCAAAAAAAATATTTACTATCACAAGATACTTTTATTTCAGTTAAGGTATTAACTACTACATTATGATAGGTAAGTATTACAGAATAATCTTTAAATTATAACAAGTAATACTTAGGTACAATTAAGAAAAATTGAAAGTAACGTTGCTACAATTACTTAAGTTGAGTGTAATATTGATATGTATGTCTTTTTTCATCTTTATTGTGGATTTTAGCATTGAATACGTACTCCATAGAGTGCTTGATTTCTTGGTCTCGGATAATTCAATAAAATATGCAGCAAAACGTTTCCTGAGAAAATTTTGGCTCCTTTAGCTAGTCGCCACGTGTTAAACATATCGTACTGTTTCAAATACTTCTCGCGTGATTGTTGAGGTAGAAAGCTCATTTGCACATTTTTAACAGTTTCAGTCAATTTTTTTGGCGTCAAATAAACTTCCTCGTCGCTAGAATCACTCATTGTAGGCTTTTGACTTGTTTTCAAGGTTCTTGTTTTTAACCTAAGGTTTTAACATTAAGACGTGAAAGAAAAATGGCGCGCGTAATGCAAATTAAAAAAAGTAATACACCAAGAAGGTTCCGAGTCTGAGTTTTTAACAAATTAAAAAAGGTTGTATGATAAATTCGGCACCATGGAGGTAGAAATTAATAGGTTTAATTATGTTTTGAATTCACAAACTTAGTGCACACGATGTTCTAAATTCAATTTACTTTATCCTCTAGCTAGCGGATAAAAACGACTTTTGCATTCAGATATCGAAGAGCAAAAATACTCTTTCTGAGATGGGGGGATGAAAAACAACTTATTTCACAAATTGAAATATTTAATTGATCGAGCGAAGCGAGATCTCCATATCAACTTGGGCAATTCGGCGTTGTATGTATGTATGTTTGTTTGTCTGAGGATAATTTTTGAAGTGTTTATCCGATCATCGTGAAATTTGGTATATAGGTAGGTAGTGATGGCACAACTTTGGTGCGACTCAATGAGCTAAAAATGTGAGGAGGTTGTTGAGATATTGGGGTTCAAGAGGCGTAAAAATAAATAAAATGAGACTATCCGGTCAAGTAGCACGTCTAATAAAAGGTATTTGTAATACATTTTGACCCCGTTTTTCAATCAAGCGAAGCGAGATCTCCAAATCAACTTGGGCAAATCGGCGGTGTATGTATGTATGTATGTTTGTCCGAGGATAACTTTCGAAGCGTTGATCTGGTCATCGTGAAATTTGATACATAGGTAGGTAGTAATGGCACAATTTTGGTGTGACTAAATCAGCTAAAAATTTTTGGGGGTTGTTGAGATATTGGGGTTCAAGAGGGTAAAAAAATTAAAATGAGACTATTAGGCCAAATGAGACGCCAAATGAAAGGTCTTCATTAGTACATTTCGACCCCGTTCTTATTTTTAGTAAAGTTCTTGTAGTTTTTGAGTTATTAGCTATAATAAAAACTAAACTTTGACAAAATTTACAGGGTACACCAGTGACGCCACAGTGCTGAAATTTGATATGCGTGTTGCTGTAGTGACACAAATATGGGGAAAAGTCTGAAATCCAGAATAACTGCAATTTCTACCCCAAAAAAGTGGATCCACTTAACATGAACTCCCGTTACCTGTAATTTGTTGAATCAAATTGTAGGTCAAGTTAGTTGATTATCATTTCATGGCACTATTTTGATAGTCAAACATTTTTTTTTATGGGAGCTTCGCAAGATTTTAGTTTAGGGTGAACCACTAATTTAAGGTATAAAGTTCAGATTACAGATTGCGAGGTTATATAGACATTTATAAGGACGTGCGTCTGCCGTGCGCATTGTTCGTCGGTTATAGAGGAATGTTGAGGTGATCAGACGCCGGCTGATTGCATCCCTCTCTCCGCACCGCGCCTACCCTTCAGAGGTCCTAGTGCTGCGCATAAATACTGCTTGGTTGGCAGTACCGAGAACTACCTAAGAGAACAGCAGTGATGATGCAGCCTGTTATTACTATATGCGACCGTAGATGCAGCCCCCACCACCGCGCTCGTCCACTCGCGCGCAGAGGGATGTGGCGCGTAGTGCGAGGGGAATTGCTAGTTTGAAGGGAATTGCACTCATCCTGATGAAGGTTCACGAATTGAAACGAAACATTGTCGTGATAAATTCCGTATTTTTATTAACAGTGGTAGTATCTCTCGCAATGAGACTGGTAGCTTAAAACTGATGAAATGCTTACTGTTGGTGTATCATTAAATCGATAATAATATAGTTCACACCTATAGTAATCCTTATGATGGATATACTCGAATCTCTAACTAATACCCGTGAATATATCCCACAAATGAGTAGTCAGAGGCAATTCCAAACATGCCTACCTTTTGCATACAAGGTTGAAAAACCATCGCCGCTTAGAATTCTTACCCCGATGGCACATATCTTCGAATTTTTGGTTAAGGACATATCGGTTTCTTTTCCATGTTTTCCTTCGCCGGTATAAGCACGTTTTAATCTTTTAATAAATAAACTCCCTCGCTATGAGTTCTATGATATCAGATCATTTTCATACATCTGTGACAATGTATGAAAATGATCGTAGAGTACGTAAAACTTATCTGGCCCAAAGATCATGTCACTGGTATTTATTGTAAAGCCACACTTCGTTCCAGTGTTGTTCCTGTCCGATTTAGTTTGAATTTTGTCTACCGAGGCAGATAAGTTGGTCGCACTATAAGTTAGTTGATAAAGGCAGATTAGTTCTACATTAGTTCATATGAACTAGTGACCAACGAAGTCAGAGTTTATAGACCGCCCGAAGGTCTCCGATATGGCTTATCGACTATTTTGTCCGAGCTTAACGTGCCCACCAAAACACGGATTTGTCCAAAACATTAGGATCAGTACCCCAGATCTCCGTGATAATTATATGTGAAAGCTGGTAGATAGATAGATAGATAACTATTTATTGAATTACCACACAAACAGGAATAATACAAAAAATAAGTACTAGGTTACAATAAATAAGGCAATAAAATGGACGCCCTTATTGCTGAAAGTGATCTCTTCCAGGCAACCTTTGGATGGAGCGAAATTTACGAAAATACGGTGTGCGTAATTCTTAGGTCTACGCTTTTGTGGATTACGGCCTTTATTTTTGGATGTCGATTGCAAGAGTAGGCAGTAAGTTTTATATCGAATTAATCACCTAAACTTAGTCGAGTTTCTTTAAAATTTAATAATATGTATAACTAGTAGTTTGATTTTAGAGAAATTCTTTTTTATGTTTTGCGAAACCGTCACTTGAATATCGTCAGTATATTACCAAAACATCCTATATATTTCTGCAACTAGCGAAAAGATCAAATTGTTGAATTCGTTGTCAAGATACATACCATAGCTTGTAACATACCTCACTAGGTTTGCTAGTATCGTGGGCACAAGAGTACCATGGTCCCACAATAACTAAACATGGAACAAATATTTGTAGATCATGTAAACATTTATTGCGCACATAATGTTTATTGACCGAGCGAGCGAAGCGAGCAAAGCGTCTCAGTATCGAGATTGGCCAGTGCTTTTATCCGGCAGTCTGTCCTCGCCTACAGGTCGCATTTTTCAACCTATTTTGACAAAAATTGGCACACAAGTTCTTAGATTTATTTAATTTTTTTATTTGGGATAATAGGGGGAAAAGGAGGGAAGTTTGCAGCAGCGTCATTTATCGACGGATTTCAATCAAATTTGAGAGGCACACTAAGGACTTTATTCCACACAAGATGTTATGAAAAAAAAATCCAAACGTGAGTTAGAGGGGAAAGGGTAGAAGTTTGCTGTAACATTATAATTATATGGACCGATTTCAATTTTTTTTTTTTAAATGGGAAACTTTTACCAATCAGACTACGCAGTCCTTCACAAGACAAACCCGTAGACATCAGATTAGACTTCCTAGGACCAAGGGAACGCGAGTAATCGCTAAAATTTATACCAATATTCTGTTCAAAGGTCTACATAGGTAGGTAATTACTGATTAAAACGGGTATTTATCGCGTATGTACCTTTTTTATTTGTTATCCTGACGTTTCTTGGTGGGCACGGGTGGTGATCGCGAAAGTTTTAAAAATACTACATAACCTATTGGAAAATTCAAGCACCTAAAATACATGAGCTATAAGGTAACCTTTGTTATAGGTGATGGTTACCACTTATCATCAGATCGAACGTTTCCTTGTTCTTTCTTCATGTAGTAAAATAAATGTAGCTCAACACACTGAAATAAATAAGAACATTCAAAGTTATATCTTCACATTTCAGGTCACAGAAGCAATATATCCAAGAGAGTAACGTGTTACCTGCGGCATGCCGTTAAATCTCAGGTTTACAGCGCGGTAATGTCTCAGCTTTAAGGCGCCACCTCCACGAGCGAGTGAATCGTGACGATGTTATCGTCGTGCCACTTAATTTTTTAAGTCGATGAGAGTGTCGACGCGACGATAGTATCTCGGCGTAACGATGAGTAGCTATGATGAGCTAAACGTTAACGACTTGCCGCGCGACGTGACGTACGCCGCAAAAGTATAATAAATAGGAAACTACTGACATTACTTCGCTCTTGCATGTCACCGAATTGAGTTCTTTTCAACAACATAACTGTGCAACGTTGTTGCGAGCACGCAGCGATCCATTGCGAGTCGCGACGATACGCCACGATACACTCGCTCGTGGAGGTGGCGCCTAATGTTTTCTATGATGTTCTACGGTTTGGAACGTAGCGGGTCGGAATTCTTCAGGCAGCATACCTACTGCGTACTAATTATAAATACGAAAGTATTGTGATTAAATATCTCACGTTTAAAAATCCGTTTTGGATGTAATAACGAACTCGCTGATGTTTGTAAATGTCTATCAATGCAACATTTTCTGTAATTGAAAGGATTTGCAATCTATAGGTACTATAGATCGTAATGCAATCATGGATTACTGAAATCATTAATATATTGAGTACCTACTGTTTACCCAGGTATAGACAGCAGCGCTAATTCGTAGCTGTGTGTTTGAGAGTGAAATAAAAACAAGTAAAGGGTAATTTTATAAAAATCTATTTACCAAAATATAGATTTCAACTAAACACACTACTAAGGATTGCAATGCTGGATCCAGCAATCCAGCTGAATCCAGCACATTTTTGGGCTTGCTGGATCCAGCATTAGGCGCTGGATCTAGCGGTGCGGATCCGCAAAATAACAATAACTTTTTGCCGCGCGAAAACGCCTCAAAACTTTACGTTGCTGCTTTGTTGCGCGTTGCGCGAGCTTGAAAAGCTGAAAACTTAATTTTTATGATTATTTGATGACTTTCAAACCAACCAGCGTAGAGGCAGAGAGTCTTTACTGCAGCCGGGTGTATATGCAGTTCTTTAAGAAGTAGGCTGGGAGATAACATCATCAATAACATTTGTTTCTTGAGATCTTACGCTCAGATAAGTAAAAAACAAATCTTACCTTATTGATTAGCTTCATTCTTTAAAAGACATATCATGTCTTAAATTATATTATTAGTTTTACTTCTAAAGTAATAATAAATACATAACTAAAGATTTTACAAGCGACCTACGCAATTTTATTTTGAAAATTAGAGAGACTGAGAAACTGTGACTAGATATAACTATAGTAAAATAGGAACAGCTATTTCATATATCTAGGATGTCATTTTATGTGATTTATAGTTGTATTCTGATAATTATAATACTAGTAACTATTACTTATTATTGCGAAACATGGTCGGTCGAAACACCGATAAGACGGTACGTGATAAATCCCGTATTTATAATAATAATGTATTCATATTTTTTTCAAGATGACTACATCTTTGTCTGTGTCAGCACTGCTCTGTAAACTTCCGAATCTAAAGATTTAATGCGACTGAGATAAATATTGACACGTTATTTAAAAACATGTCTTTAAACGAAAATCTAACGTACTAGCAAAACAGTACCCCGTGTGTTTCAAATCGCAACGCATGAGGATTTATCACAGCACTCAGGAACTGTTTACTACTAAGCTTACGAACTAACTAACGGTAGAACAACAAAGGCAAAACATAGCATGGTAGTTTTTGCAGGCTGCAAGGGAGTAAAACATGCCGAGATAAGTAGTCGTTAATTAGTGCGCGCTTAGCAAAGTAATTGTGTGTGTCACTCTCTACCGCGCGTGTTTGGATATTTCAGAATAAAAAAGAATAGATATACATTATTTATTCCCAGAATCCACAACAAAATAATAAACTACGGAACCCTAAAACTCGCATAAAGCTATACAGATTTATACAAAAAAGGAGTAAAACACAGAAAACATACAGTGATCGCGACAGGGATAGTGAGCTAATGAGTTTATGAATGTACGGAATCACCAGTTTTAATTTATCTGGTAGAACCCCGAGCTGGAGGTCGTGCCTTTGTTTAATGTAACCCGTATTTAACATGCATCGTTTTATCGGTGCTACGAGCGACCATTTTTCGGTTCAATTCGTGAAATCAGTTCATACTAGTGGTTCGCCCCGAACTGAGATCTCACGAGTCTCCCAAAAAAAAAATTCATAGGGTGACTTGCGCAACGATGTCTAAACGTATTTAGCGGCTAAGTATGATTTAAGGAGTTGTCAAATCATACAATTAAGTCGAATTGAAACATGTTTAGTCGCTAAATACATTTAGGGGCCGTTGTACAAGCAGGCTTTAATCTTTGACTAATAAAATAGTGCCACGCAATATTTAACCGATAACTTGACCCACAGTTTCATTCAAATTACAAGTAACAGGAGTTGATGTTAATTGGTTACTCTTTTAAAGAGTAGAAATTGCTGTTCTTCCGGATTTCAAACTTTTCCTTATGATTGTGTCACTAAAGCTACACGAATACCAAATGTAAGCACTGTGGGGTCACTGATGTACCCTTTCGTACAATCGTTCGAATTTCGTCAATGTTCAGTTTTTAATATGTCTAATAACTCAAAAACTACAAAGATTAAACTAAAAATAAACACGGGGCCGAAATGTACTAATGAAGATCTTTCATTAAACGTCTCATTTAACCTGATATCTCAACAACCCCCTGGCTCATTTAGTCATACCAGAATTATGGCAATACGACCCCCCAATTTGCCCAAGTCGATTTGGAGATCTCGCTTCGCTCGATCAATAAACTAGTGGTCAGTTGTTTAAATACGATCAGTTCGCCCCCAACTGTGACCTCGCAATAATCGGGTTTGTAACTATCCACAATTTAGCTATAAGCTTAAAATGTGTATACATTTTAGCTGGAATGAAAAATAAACTATTTGTGAAAAGTGTAATTTAATGCTTCAGTTTTTCAATAAAATTTTTAATATAATCACATAGCTGTAAACCTATTTAAATAAATAACAGTACATACTGATTAAATTGCAACAAAATTACCACCCTGGCATAATTCTCTTCGAAAGCACTCAGCGAAATCAAACTGTTAAAACGATGAGGTATTTCAACACTAAACTCAAAATGATGTAAATAAAATTCAAATTATATTGCAGCTTTCGCCAATAGGATACACAGTAAGAGACAATTTATGTGGCACTTTCAAGAATCAGATTTTGATGCACTGATGATATTTCTTCACATGTTATATCGACGTAAAGAAACAAACATATTTAAGTTATATCACTACATTGACTGCCTCCGTGGTGCAGTGGGCGTATAGCCGGCTGAGACGCAGGAGGTAGCGGGTTCGATTCCCGCCGCGGGACAAATGTTTGCATCATCTACAGATATTTGTTCCGTGTCTGGGTGTTTTTCTATATATTATAAGTATGTATTTACAAAAAAAAGTATATAAGTATTCTATCAGTTATCTGGTTCTCATAGTACAAGTTCTGCTTAGTTTGGGGCTAGATAGCGCTGTGTGAAATGTCCAGCGATATTTATTTATTATATTTATTATTTACATACTCAATGTTATCCAATGTTATCTCCTGAACCTTGATATGGGTGAATATGATCTGCTCCGCGCTACGGCTTGCCTCGCACTTCGGGTCGCAACTATGTGCGCGCAAGTTGATGGACGCGACCCCTGATGAAGACCATCGAATATTGTCAACACTGCTAATAAAATGTGATAACTTCCGTATTTATAACAATAATACAAGTAAACCACGAAAGTTTTCTTCGTAATACAATTATTTTCCGTGTGCCATATCCACTGTTGCGGACTATACCATTCAATTAATTGCCATTCCAATCGCATGGTCGGCCGTGGCAAATCCGAGGCTGATCTTAATCTGGCGCCACTTAAACTTGTTGGTACGGAACGAGATTAAGTAGTTTCTAAATTAACGCTAGACCCGGAATCAACTAAACAAGCCATAGATTTTCTTCCTCATTTAACTTGGCCGGAACCTTGCCAATAGTTTCGTTAAGTGGGTAGGGAGAGAGAAATACTGCGGACTTCGCTATGAGGACATTATTTAACCCGTCAAGGATCACGTCAATAAAGGTTTGTGGATTGTGGTGTCTGACCGAGTCAACTCAGAAATTGTTAATGCAGCAGCGTAAACTTGCAGAACCAGTTGGGCACTTTTGTGCCTTAAGATAGATGGATAGATATAGCAAAAGTACTGCAGTTTTTTTTAATGGACAAGCTAATTTCAACATTCGTTATTTTAACATCGATTAGCCTTTTTAGAGCTCAGAATATCCAGTTATATTATAGTGGTTATCACAATTATCTCAAGTGGGTTATTGAAAATTACTAATGCACTTTAGATACAATTTATAATGACATGTTTTCTACATGGCTAATGACTATAATTAGCTGTTTTTCAAATATACAATAACTAGAAGTGCATTAACTTCCAAATGTTACCTAATGACCGTAGTTGCCATGGTGCAGTGCAGAATAAAAAAAATAATCACCAATACGTTCTTTAAACCCATCAACCGTCACGCATAAATCCCACCGTAAAACTGAACATTTAATCGGTTCATGCACAACTTAATAATAAAGTCCGAGTGTCTCCGAAAATTTCCCCTGGCAATTTCACAGTGGTCTTAACCAACTTTTTAGTAAGTTCCGGTACATCTGCTTCTAAAGTTATGATTGCAGACGACTAACTTAGTATTTACTTATTTGATGAGTTTCGGCAATCTTAAAGCACTTATGTGTGCGGTAACTTGATTTACACGCTTTTTTCAAGACTTTTAAATGGGAATGAGTGCGTAAAATTTTAATATTAGTCTTGCCTATTTTTATCTAACTTAAAAATCACTCCGTGACCATCTCACTTGGCACTAATTCTTGTTACGTTACGTTAATGTGCGTTTTAATTGTCAATAGTTGATACCTGTGTAATGTAAAAAATACAGAACACACACCCTAGGATGTTATTTATATACACCTTACGATACCTCGCAATTTGTCTATGTTAGTGGACATTCTGTAGCATTCCTGCAGGTTGCCGCCTATTGCAGATTTGATATGATCGGTCCACCGCATGGATGATCTTCCGCGCGGTCTGGTACCCTCACTCTTCTTTGTATGACAAAACGCTCAATAGGTTCAGAGCCTCGCGCTGAAGCAAATTGTAGAATTTCCAGCGATGTGAAGTACGTAGCTGTATTTTAAGATTACCGAAGCTTCCTTGTCCGCAAACACTCCTATTTATGCAAGTTGGGCGTTTTAACGTCTTGAGGCGTTCCGAACTTCACAGAGAGTGTATTTCAAAACTTATCTCCTACAACGGCTTGTTTTGCGGTTTCGTTCACATTTTGCAGAGTTTTACTGTTATACGCATAAAATGTTACTACTTTGTTTCACGCGAATAATTGCGAATGTTTGCGTCGAAATGTTCATTTAAGGAGGGTAATGTTTTTAGGGTGTATGTATGTATAAATGTATGTATTTATGTTCATTTGGCATACCGCGTAAGCTAAACCGTAGCTAGACAAGTTTACTTCAGCCACTTTCACAGCATAATATCGTACGGTATACTGCTGTGGAAGGGGGGTGTTCGTGCAATTTATAATATGGACCCCAGAGAATCACTACGCCGTAAGTTTAAAGAAATAAACATCATGACATTCCCTTCTCAATACATTTATGAAAATATGATGTAGGTATGTTCACTAAAATATTAATTTGTTTATGAAAAATAACGATAATCATACTACTAGAACTATTTTATTACTAGAAATAAAGATAAACTCGCTGTTACCTCTTGTAGACTCCTTGAAGTTAGTAAATCGTTTAAAGGGAAATGCTTTTATAAAAAACTCTCAAGTGATATATAAAAATTTACAATTAAAAAATATAAAAACGAAGGTAATTAAACAAAATCTTAATAAAATAGCCTCAGATCAGATTATTTCGTTAAAAGAGAAACATAAGATTGAAACTAGATCAAAAATGTTACAATTGAGACGTAATTAATTTGCATTATTTGTAGACGTAATTAATGTAATGTATTGTTAAATTATTAATTATGTGTTTGTTATATTAATTATTATTATGTGTGCATTGTTGTGTGAGAGGGACGCAGCCCTATCCGCTGGACCGATCAAATCCGCATCGCTCTCGACACACCACTACACAACGCTATTCGTCACGCCGGAGATCGCGACAAATGGAAAAATATTATAAAGGAAAAAATCATCCAATGCGGTCACGACCCTCTACATTGAGGAAACGATGCACAGAGGGGGGGGGTGCATTGTTAAATTATTAAAAATATTGTAATGTATTGTGCTGTTGTTGGTCACCTTAAAGTACTTCTAGTTAATGTTGAAACTAAATGAGTAAAAAAATTATATTGTGTAGCGAGTTTGGACTTCATTTTGGGAGCGAAACGCGCCATTAAACATTTTAATTAAAAGTTTGGAGATAAGAATGTTTAATGCACTTAGTGGACTTTATCTGGAAGAGAAATGCTGGAATATTCTTTAACACTTCCTTTTAACTTACTAGTTTAAAAGTACTTATTACTGCCCATAAGTACTTCTAAATGCTCACAGTGAAACGCCCAAAATTAAGATATAATTTGACATCAAGTGCTTTCAGAAAAATTATCATGGTCTTGTCAAATTCAAGGCTCAATATAGACGTCTGTCGATCTAAAGTTTGACCGCACTGTAGGTCCGTGCAGATTTAGCCGGATTTTGGTAGAAGGTATTATATTTACGAGAATTTGGGTGCTTAAATATCATAAAAATGAATTTAATTAGTTAATCCCATAATAACACACACTTAGGGACTATACAGTGGGTGAAGTCGGACTGTGGACGACGAGGATGATGATGAATAATGCTACAACCTACATTATATGGAAAACGAAACATCATGCGTCCATAAGATTTGTTGAAACCCATATATAACTTGTTGTAGGGACTAGTCAATTAAACGGAGCTCCTTTTCATGCTAATCAAATAATTTTGTATGAGAACTCAGACAAAGTCAAAGTCTAGGTATATACACTAATAGCCATATCTATCCCATATCTATAAATACCTTAAAGACAAAAACATAAAACAATAAACTTAAAACTAACACTTTTTTTTATTTAGGGGATTTTGCTTCATTTTGCACATCCTTATGCTTCGCCAGAATCTGGAGAGTGTAGTAGGACTTGAAGTCAGTTGTACTACTGGACCCCAGTCGCTGGAGAGTAATTGTGTGCGGCTCCACTGCATGCAGTGTCGTTGACTCAGCCGGTACCTTACCGGAATTAAGATTAGAGATCACTACGAATTAAAGATCACTACGGCCCAATCATCATCAATAACCTATAGGAATCAATGGTCTGCGTAGTGCGTCACTGAGCACGATCTTCAGCTCTTCTTATCCAGTCTCTATCACTACAGCGCACAGATTGACGTGTAGCTGGTAGGCATCCTACCTTGCCTAAATGTATTCTTCACTCTACACACACGTTTACCAAAACGTGTATCAGCTCCTCAGCAGATATGACCAGTCTATTGCCTTTTCTTTAAAGCTTTTTGATCGAGCGAAATGAGATCTCTAAATCAACTTGAGCAAATCGGTGTTGTGTATATTTGTTTGTCCGAGAATAACTTTCGAAGCGTTTATCTGATGATCGTGAAATTTGGTATGTATTTGATGGTACAATTTTGGTGTAACTAAATGAACTAAAAATGTGGGGGGGTTGTTGAGATATTGGGTTTCAAGAGGGTAAAAAAAACAAAATGTCACTATCCGGTCAAATGGCACGTTTAATAAAATGTCTTTGCGAGAACATTTCGACTCCGTTATAATTTTTAGTTTAAATCTTGTAGTTTTTAAGTTATTTGCCATAATAAAAACTGAATTTTGACAAAATTCGCAGGGTACACCAGTGACCCCACAGTTCTGAAATTTGATATGTGTGTAGCTTTAGTAACTCAAATATAGGAAAAGTCCGAAATCCAGAATAACTGCAATTTCTACCCCAAAAAAGAGTTACCAATTAACATGAACGCTCGTTACCTGTAATTTGAATGAAACTGTAGGTCAAGTTAGTTGGATATTCATTTCGTGGCACTATTTTGATAGTTAAAGATTACAGATAATATTTTTTTCTTTTAATGGGAGACTCGCGAAATCTCAGTTTGGAGCGAACCACTAGTATAGTATTTAAAAAATATGTATTTATTTATTCTATCTGTTTTGGTTTCCATAGCTTTGCTTAGTTTGGAGCTAGATAGCGCACTATGAGAGGTTCAACATTATTTATTTATTCAAATTTCATTTGCAGCTACCGAAAAAGCTTTCATCACTAACGGTTTAATAAACACTATCCACAATCACATAATAGGTTCTAACAAAACTGAACAATTCCCGAATATACGAAAAGCAATTAAACCGAACATTCGCTTTGATCGTTCATTTGTAGGTAACAAAGAAATACCGTGGCCGGAAAAATATTTGGTTTTGTATAATGCAGCTGTGATTTCAATTTATATCTGTCTCTATTGGCAGGTAGTGGTACGGCTGGAAGGGAAGCGAAAGGTCATACATTCGCTTCACAAAATAAAAATTATTATTTATACACTTGCTAGCGTGTAATTTCTTTCCCGCATTAAACGTAGATCTATTTCCAGAACACAAGCTAGTTCTGTACACAATTGCATAGAGATCGGTGCACCGATTCTATACGTAATCTGGGAAAACAACAGTATTAAAATCAGGGTAAATTAGATAGTTGGAGAAAAACTAGTCGTTAATAGTTTCCGACTGTAGAATGCGAGACTATCCAAACTGTTCGCTGTTAAAATAGTTTAGTTTAAATATCGGTTTAGTCATACAAACGTAACAAACAGGCATACTTTTGTATTTATAATATACATCATATCAGCTAAAGGACGTCGACTGCTGAACATTATGCCAACTGCGCCACGGAGGTTGTACTAAAATACTTAATTACTAGTGGTTCGCCCCAATCCTGCAAGTCTCTCAAAAAACCAAAAAAAAGTTACATATAATCTTTGACTAATAAAATAATTTCATTCAAATTATAAGTAACAGGAGTGCATGTTCATTGCTTACTTTTTTTAGGGTAGAATTTGCAGTTATTCTGGATTTCAGACTTTTTCTTATACTTGTGTCATTAAAGCTACACAAATACCAAAATTCAGCTTTGTGGGATCACTGGTGTACCCTGTGAATTTCGCCAAAGTTTAGTTTTTTTATGGCCAATAACTTAAAAACTACAAAGCTTAAACTAAAAGTAAAAACGGGCTCGAAATGTACCAATGTAGACCTTTCATTAAACGTCCCATTTGACTTGATTATCTTATTTTGATTTTTTTACCCCTCTTGAATCCCAATATCTCCACAACCCCTCACTTTTTTAGCTCATTTAGTCACACCAGGAATGTGCCATCCTTATCTACCTACATACCAAATGATGATACATACAAAATGATTCATTTAATTTTATGACATCACATGATTTTTCCTAAAATAACCTCACTGGGTCACATAATCATTGCGTAACGTTTTCTTTGATCACAAAATCTCTTTTGAATATCACAATAAAACATTCCTTAGATATTAAAAATTGCACGCCATAATAGATGAGGGTCCTAGATGAGGCTGACCGTGACTCTTCACGGATCTGTTTGTTAATGATGATGACCCACGGTGCTTGCTATAAATACGGATAAAAGATTTACTAAGACGTTACCATACTTTACTTAAACTATAAATAAATAAATATTGCTGAACATTACACACAGCGCTATCTAGCCCCAAACTAAGCAGAGCTTGTACTATGGGAACCAGATAACTGATAGAATACTTATATACTTTTTTTGTAAATACATACTTATAATATATAGAAAAACACCCAGACACGGAACAAATGTCTGTAGATCATGCAAACATTTGTTCCGCGGCGGGAATCGAACCCGCTACCTCCTACGTCTCAGCCGGCTATACGCCCACTGCTGTAATAGACGGTACACTTTTAAAGGTAGAGACATATTATATTTCATAGATACAGTGAGTTTATTACTATCAAGGCTGGAGTGGTTTCTAAAGGATAGTGTAATCACCGTAGATAAAACGAACACTTAAATAAAACCGGGCCATCATATTTGTTGTTGTGGTCGGACCGCGTAAAATGAAAATAATTCTGAAGGTTGGACCAGTGCCAACCGCAGTTAACTGATTTAAATGCAGCTCTGATGAGATCCTGACTCTACGATAGATTTAGTATTTGCGTTTAGATATGAAACTCATACCTTACAAAGCCCATTGCCGCTTATTGGAATACTAACCACAGATCTTGCCAGAAATACTACCCGAGATATTAACAGAGATACTACCAAATATACTACCAGAGATACGCATTGTAGGTGTGAAAAGAACGGTCTGGCACAACGACAGGCGCGCGAATGCGACTGGCTTCTGTAACAAGCCTACCGATGGCATATGCCCTGTAATTAGATGATAAAGAAAAACCATAAAATGCTCTATGCGGTATTGCATTGTCTTTCTCACTTTCTAACTTGTAATTGTAATTAGATAGACGTTACCGAATCTGGATAGCTGACAGCTGAGTAGATTGAGTAGACTGTGCTGGGCAAGCCTACTTTATTTATAACACCATCCTAGGACCTTTAATCAGCTGGTGCTGCAACTTATAAATATTTGTTAGTGATTTTTGTGACCAACAATTGACGACCTTCTAGTTCCGTAACTCATTGAAAACAACCCGTTTCTTTTGTTTTGAGCAGTCATTATTCATCATTATTTGCCTCTAACATCAACGAGAGATATGAGCATATGAGGCCTTTATGCCATGAACCGTCGGGACCACCGGGTAGCTACAATGGTTTTTTTTCAGGTAAGCAGTCCCTGTAATTCTTAAGAGAAGACCAGCTCGTTGAAGTCTTGAAAAGTGCTTCTGTGATAAAATTCCGAGTTTAATCATGGCATATAGAGCAGTAGAAGTTTTATATCTATCCGTAACCATTATTATTTAATTTAAGACTCCGTTTAACTTGAATAAAAATGAAAGAACATTCCTGAAGACAAAATTACTCTTGGAAACTTTCTCAATTGGAATAAAACTTTTTTAATATTCAGGTTAATGATCTCGAAATCTAATGTGGTTTGGATACCTAATTTTACAGATGTTTTCACGTAAAAAGGTTATTCACAAAAAAAGTGTAATACTGTGTGTTAAATCCTTATTAATTATATTAAACTTACATTCATATTGCGTTAGGAAATATGTAGGTACAAATGTTAATTGACTTTATACTCTATTTCACATATGTTACATACAATACCGCACTTCCAGTTAGAAAAAATGGTTATATAGGTATTTCAATTGATTTACGCACTAAAAAATAATTATGAGTTTTACACTTTTATACGATTGTATAAAAGTATAATTCAATTGCGGGACTACTTCGAACAATAAAGATGTCCAAAACAAGATGTTGTTAATTATTCTAATTCTCACTTAAGATAAAAATTAAACAATTTTGTCTTTCCCTAGAATTGTTGAATGACAAATGTCACCGAACCCATGCTATGTGAAATGAACTTTATTCGACTTAGCAATCCCCAAAACATTTA
Source organism: Philereme transversata (assembly GCA_963924445.1). Classification (NCBI taxonomy): domain Eukaryota; kingdom Metazoa; phylum Arthropoda; class Insecta; order Lepidoptera; family Geometridae; genus Philereme; species Philereme transversata. Next base: position 24,621,619 of record OZ004338.1, read on the forward strand.
AAACTTCATAAAAATAAATAATATGTGCAGAATATTAGATTAGAGATATTTAATTAGACGACCTCCGTGGTGCAGTGGGCGAAAAGCCGACTGAGACGCAGGAGGTAGTTAAATAAATAAATAAATATTGCTGGACATTTCACACAGCGCTATCTAGCCCCAAATTAAGCAGAGCTTGTACTATGGGAACCAGATACTGATAGAATACTTATATACATTTTTTTTGTAAATACATACTTATAATATATAGAGAAACAACCAGACCCGGAACAAATATCTGTAGATCATGCAAACATTTGTTCCGCAGCGGGGATCGAACTCGCTACCTCCTGCGTCTCGGCCGGCTATTCGCCCACTGCCCCACGGAGGTCGTCAAAAGTTGGTTCGATTCCCGTCGCGGAACGAATATTTGCACGATCTACAGATATTTTTTTTTGGGTCTGATTGTTTCTCTATATATAATAAGTATGTATTTACAAAAAAAATGTATATAAGTGTTCGATCAGTTATCTGGTTCTCATAGTACGAGCTCTGCTTAGTTTGGGGCTAGATAGTGCTGTGTGAAATGTCTAGCAATTTTTATTTATTTATTTAATAGTTCCCTTTTTTAAGTCTCAGAAGTTTTAGGAATTCCAAAATCAATTGTCATATTATTTATCTCATTTTGTTGCACAATTATAAGGCCGGTAATTTTCTATCTTTGGCTGCGATCAAACATATAAATATCCACTTGTCACGCTTTGTTTACAGATATTTTAGGTTGCCGAACACCGTTTCTATCGTGCAATTTATTAGAATAGATAAATCCAAGCTTTAAAACTGTCAGAGTTCTGTTCTAAATATCTCTCCAGAGTAAAATGCCAAATTAGAAAGAAATACAATATTAAAACCATTGCCTCTTCAAAGTGTCTCCAAACAAAGCTCGTAATAAGCATCGCGCTTCGTTCTGAAACTTTAGATAAAAATAAAAAATGAAGTTGTGGAGCGGTTGTTAGCGGGCCCTAGTTATAAAACTATAATATTGAAACAAGGTACACAGTTTCGTATTGTTATATAAGTGTCAAGTGGAACTCTAGAAATAAGGATAGCCTGGACACTCTCTACGAAATGTTTATAATAAATACGTAATCAATTTGCAACATCATTGTGTTTGCGGTACTTTTGGTCCCATTACGATCTTAGGCCACATCACATTTCAATTACGTCAAATGTGCCATTTATAGGCATCATCAAGATAAGATCGTAACTTATCTTAAATCTGATCGATAGATGTTTAAAGTAACCTCATCAGAAATGTTATAATATGTACAAACGTTTCTTATGTTTTCGTGACATTTTGTAAGTTTTTGCTTTATTAGAACCATTTGGCCAACAACTAAAAGAACGTTAAGGGGAATTTCGATGAAGTTTCTTTGCCGCTTTTAACCATCAAATGAAATAGTTTGGTTCCGGGAAAACTAGCAAAAAGTACATGTAACGTTAAACCGAAATAGCTTTTACAGAATACCAGGTTTTCGTAGAAGTGTACTGATTGTAAAATGTTTCGTTTTAAATGAACTATCTATGGTAATCTGTGTACAAAATTTTATCGAAAACTGTCCAGCGGTTTAGTGAAAACGTAACAAATAGAGAGACAAAAACACAAAGTTACTTTCAAATTTATAATATTTTGTTTAATCTGTGGAGAGAGAGCACTGGTGACCTCTAAATTCTAATACAGGTTTTCCTAGACCTATCTCAGGTACCAGTCTCTCACGAAACAGGTTTTTAGGCCTACTTATTATAAAGATATATAATTAGTAACTTAACTTCCTACCTACTATAACTTACCTACTTTTATTTTTTCAAAAACCTATTGGTGATGTTAAAATAAACGTTTTACCGATTATTTATTGTTAATATTATGGTAAGGACTACATAGTCATAAAAAAAACTTGTAAAAGCTTCGAACTCAACACACCGAACTCGACTCAGCGGCGGGTGGTGTGAAGCGTATTCATACAAAACTTGTCAGCCGCGGTAACTGCATGGTCCCGCGCCACCTCAAACCGCGTTCAGTGTACATATGTGAGAGCATAGACTTGTTGGACGTTATAAACTTAACCTAAAGTGTGAAGTGTGGTCTATGACTAGGTGGTGTCAGTCAGTCTGTAAAATAGCAAGTTATAGGTTCAAGTATTTCAAATTTTATTTGACTATTAAAAAATACTATTTAAACTCTATTTTATTGGATTAATATGTTTGTAACGGACGATCAAAGACGGGGCATGATCGAATCTAGATTTAAATATATTAGGTAGTTATAAGATCGAATGAGATTCAAATGTATAGGTAGCTAAGATTGTAACGGTCAAAAGTTGTAACGGTCAAAAGAGTGAGATAGCTATAGGTAAGTCCCCGTCTAACTTTGCTGGAAACTTCGATGTAGTAAGAATTATGGAAGATGATTTGTGAAAATATGAATTACGATCCCCGCACCATCGCTGGGGCGAGAACTATTTTTGCATAAGTATAAACCTATTTAAACGGAAAAATTGTGATCATCAAGTACGCGATTTATACCTTGTAAACTATTAACTAAGAAGAAGTAAAATACAGTCCACTTTTGCTAAGTACCGAGCCTATCATTTTGAAGCCTGGGTAGGAACTCTACAATGTTAATACTATATCTAATAGCATTTTAAACTCAAACTAGAGCTTCACGCCATAAACACAAGTCGCTGAGTTTCTTTGAAGTTCAGTTCAATTCAATTGTAACGCTACAAATGTGTTCCTGGTGTGCGTACCTTCGTACAAATATACGGCGATAATGTGAAACCATAATTTGTCAGTTTTGCGGTGTGAGTAATTAAGAGGCTTACCTCCATTGCACTACCACGACGTCCCATGGCGACACGACATCATCGCCTTAAATTACCTGAAAAACCAAATTTTATTATATTCAATATGTTAGGATTAAACGAAACTAAACCTAAGCGTTATCTAGCTATAAGCTAGATAGGATCTAATCTAATTATATAATATAGTTCCAATAGCAAATATGTTCTTACTAAATGTCGTGGGCTGTTTAGTAGACACTAGAATATATCGGGTCAAAAAGTCTAAAGCAAATAAAAGCCTGTCTTTGAATTGAATACAAAATACATATTTATTTAAAAGAAAATATATATAAAAGATATATATGTTACCGTGGTATACATTCTTAATCAACCTGTTAGTTGGTAGCCATTTAAATACTCGTACATAAAAGTAATTTATCATTAGCAATAATAAAATACAGATTTAGTCAATTGATTTAGACGATTGGGTATCGCGTATCACACGCTTCACGCAATCTTTTCTACCCCATACTTGCAAGATGTGGAATGAGCTACCATCTGAGGTTTTCCCGTTAGGCTACAACATGACACGCTTCAAGAGAAATGTTAAAAGGTTTCTACAGGGTAGGGAACGCATCGACAATACTCCGGGTGTTGCCGGTGTCAATAGGCGACGGTGACTGTTTACCATCAGGCGCGCCGTAAGCCTGTTTCCCCACAAATAACATTTAAAAAAAATTGCTAGATCACAACTGACAGTATGGTTGAAGATGGAGTGCACTTGCCTAGTAAAACATGCTCTCTCTAATCTTTACGACATTGAGATAATAATGATCTACATGAACTAACAATGAAATAATTAGCCTTCTTAAACTATCAAATATTTGCAATACTCATAACAAACATGCATACTTTTATATTTTGTGCACATTATACCATAATACCCAAATTATATTATAATATATAAAATATTATATAAATATACGAGCACATAATACCCAAATTATTTACGAGCAGGTATACAAGCATTCTACGAAGATTAACATTCGGTGCAGGTATCAGTTATATCAATACCGTATAACATTCATAAATTGAGCAATAAATATTCCCAGTTTATAACCGGCGCCGTTTATTTTAATGGATAAAGCTGCCAGCTCACAGCGTGCGTAATGATGATGATGGGACGGTGATGAGGCACCTGCGGGGCGTGGACAAGCCTCAGCATCTTGTAATTGGCATTATATATTTAAAAAAATCCTTGTTATTTTATTATATTTCCTGTTCTGAACTAAAATAGGTATTAGAAAAAGCACACAGCAGTGTGCCAGGAGGCGTGCTGGTGGCGTCACCTTAGCTGTCACCCCCACGCCGGGCGAAGCGTGACCGAGACGCTGGCTTTGTATTATTGGGAACTAGCTGACCCGACCGCGGCTTCGTACGCGTGGTTTGTCAATAAAACATTACCCTCCTGTTCAGTCGCGTAAAGTGTATCCTATGTCTCAAGTCCATTCATAATCTATCTATGTATATAGATACCAAAACCCATCAAAATCGGTCGAGCCTTTGAGACGTGAAAAAGTAATAAACAGACAGAGAGACAGAGTTACTTTCAAATCTGTATGTACGTAGATTATAACCTGGATTAGCACATAGGCTACTTTTTGTTGACAAACAACGCGTGCGAAGCCGCTGGAGGAACCTAGGTTACCTAGGTATATTAACCTTCCTCTTAAATCACTCTATCTATCACTGAAAACTACATTAAAATCCGTTGAGTAGTTTAAAAGATCTAAGGTATATAGGTAATAGACAGCGAAAGCGACTTCATTTTATACTATGTAAAGAAGATGCATGTTAGTAGTCTCACAGGCGTGTACACGTCGCGCCCGGCCCGTTAGCAGGATCCGGCTAGTTTTTTTATTTTCATAAAAAAAATCGTCGTGCTTGGGGCACCCGCAGAGCGTCATGCACGTCGCGTCCTCGCCCCGCCGGTGCGTCGTTGCGTTCCCGTCACGCCCGCGGTGTGCTGGTGGCTTAATAAATGACAAACGACGGGAATTCCACGATCAATCGAACTGATATTAAACGTGTGATCGCTTATTTTAATAAGATCTTTTCATTGCCTCTTCTGTTTTACATCAAAATATTATACGGATAAATATTATACGATAAAATTGCTTCTTTGAAGTGCTACGCGTTGGCAATTTCTACGTCGTAGCAAGTGCTACGCTTTATTGAGTACAGACAATGTCCGGTCACGTTAAGTCTGCATAACGCCACCGCGTCCACGCCCCACTAAATGATATTGTGTAAAATTTTCTTAAAATGTCACATCCCTGCCATAAAACCATTGAAATGCCAAAAAATACGTTATTCAAAGCAATTAATTCAAAAATGCAGCTGTATGATTTACGCTGCTGTAGCGCTGAATTTCTTTTGACAACACTAAAAGTTTTTTCCGACTGCCATTATTTTGAGATTTTCAAAATGTAATAAGCAAAATATTTCAAATCATTATCAATCTTGAAACATACCTGATTTTCATACCGTTGTGACTTAACGTTAGCGGACAATAAAACCTTTACAGAAGATACTTTATGCTTACACAAGTGAAACTCTAATTCAAAAATCTTCACATTTCTCATTATAAAATACTAGCCCTCAAATTACAAAAAAATAACCATGATCCCCTAATAACCCACCATTCGTTGGTTCAAATGATTCCAATTATTATATGGGTAGGGCAACGCTTAAAAAACAATAAATTTATGTTTCTGTATTGCGTGCCGCGACCATCAACCTACAAATTGCCATCGACATGAAAGCCTTCTCACAGGTAAATAAAACAGCTGGTCTTCTTTGTCATACTTAATCAATAATGGTAAAAATATTGTCAATCAAATGAGTCAAATTATACTATATATAGCTCGATTACCACTCACTGATTGATTGACTGACTGACTGACTGACTGACTCATTGACATGTTTGTTCTCCCAGATGCCACCTCGTAGGGTGAAAATGTTTGGTGGGATCGTATAGAGGGAGTTCCGATGAGTTGGGAATAAATCCTAAAGTACCCCTTTTGTCCCCCATTCGCTCCCATCCACCTCGTATCTCGGAAAGTATAGGTCTTACAGCGTTGGCGCAAAAACTAATGTTGCAGAGGACATTTTTTTATATCCGGTTCCATGAAAAAAAAATGGTCTTTCATACAAAAAAAAAATTGTCCCATACAAAATATTTCTGTATGAATACCGTAAACCGTAAATTTCGTTTGCCGTAATTTTCATACTGTTTTTGTAGGGAGCCCACGGCTTGTGTGTACTATAAAATTACTGTAAATTTGCTTGATTCTATATAATGGTGGTGGAGGGACATGAGATAACTTTCATAGTTTTTGCAAAGGTCATCATCATCATTTTGGAACATCCAATTTTTTTTTTTTTAGTATGCAACGTTCATCATGTTTATTTTGGAACATCCACATTTTTTTAATTATGCCTCATCCACAATGATCACTTTGAAACGTCATTTTTTTTTTATTATGCAACATCCACTGTGATCATTTTGGTACATCATTTTTTTAATTATGCCTCATCCACAATGATCACTTTGGAACGTCAATTTTTTTTTTATTATACATCATCCACTGTGATCATTTTGTAACATCATTTTTTTTTCAATTATGCCTCATCCACTATGATCACTTTGGAACGTCAATTTTTTTTTATTATGCAACATCCACTGTGATCATTTTGGTACATAATTTTTTTTAATTATGCCTCATCCACAATGATCACTTTGGAACGTCAATTATTTTTTTTTATTATGCAACATCCATTGTGATCATTTTGGTACATCATTTTTTTAATTACGCCTCATCCACAATGATCACTTTGGAACGTCAATTATTTTTTTTTATTATGCAACATCCACTGTGATCATTTTGGTACATCATTTTTTTAATCAAGCCTCATCCACAATGATCACTTTGGAACGTCAATTATTTTTTTTTATTATGCATCATCCACTGTGATCATTTTGGAACATAATCTTTTTTAAATATTCCTCATCCACAATGATCACTTTGGAACGTCAATTATTATTATTTTTTTTGTATTATGCAACATCCACTGTGATCATTTTGGTACATCATTTTTTTAAATTATGCCTCATCCACAATGATCACTTTGGAACGTCAATTTTTTTTTTTATTATGCAACATCCACTGTAATCATTTTGGTACATAATTTTTTTTAATTATGCCTCATCCACAATGATCACTTTGGAACGTCAATTTTTTTTTTTTATTATGCAACATCCACTGTGATCATTTTGGTACATCATTTTTTTAAATTATGCCTCATCCACAATGATCACTTTGGAACGTCAATTTTTTTTTTATTATGCAACATCCACTGTAATCATTTTGGTACATAATTTTTTTTAATTATGCCTCATCCACAATGACCACTTTGGAACGTCAATTTTTTTTTTTATTATGCAACATCCACTGTGATCATTTTGGAACATCATTTTTTTTAATTATGCCTCATCCACAATGATCACTTTGGAACGTCAATTATTATTATTTTTTTGTATTATGCAACATCCACTGTGATCATTTTGGTACATCATTTTTTTAACTACGCCTCATCCACAATGATCACTTTGGAACGTCAATTATTATTATTTTTTTTGTATTATGCAACATCCACTGTGATCATTTTGGTACATCATTTTTTTAAATTATGCCTCATCCACATGATCATTTTGGAACGTCAATTTTTTTTTATTATGCAACATCCACTGTGATCATTTTGGAAAATCAATTTTTTTTTGTAGCACAAATTTTTGGTGGAATCGTCATCATCGCCCTTGCCATCATTTTGAATTCTTCTCTCACTTCCTTTTCGTTTTCGAATGTTTCTTCCACATTGATATCCTCTTTAATTGTTTCTATAACTTCGAAATCCTCTTTGATGGCATTTTTACTTCAATATACTTTTGAATTGTTTTTTCTATTTTTCTATTTTCTTCAATTACTTCTCTTACTTCAATATCGACTCTACAAAATTATGGGTTTTAATACAAATCTTAAATCGCTCGTATCTTCTAAACGGGAAGAGTTACCCCCAGCAAACTTTTACAAAATATTGGTACTAATTTTTGGTGGAATAGTTTTTTTAATACCATCATTGCCCTTGACATCCTTTTTGAATGCTTCTCTTACTTCGTCTTCCGCTTTGAATGCTTCTTTCACCTCGATATCCTCTATTTTTGCTTCTTCCACTTTGATATCCTTTTTAATTGCTTTTTTACTTATATATTTTCTTAAATTGCTTCTTTTACTACAATTTCCACTCTACAAAATTATGGGTTTTAATACAAATCTTAAATCGCTCGTATCTTCTAAACGGGAAGAGTTACGCCTAGCAAACTTTTACAAAATATTGGTACAAATTTTTGGTGGAATAGTTTTTTTAATACCATCATTGCCCTTGACATCCGTTTTGAATGCTTCTCTTACTTCGTCTTCCACTTTAAATGCTTCTTTCACCTCGATATCCTCTATTTTTGCTTCTTCCACTTTGATATCCTTTTTAATTGCTTTTTCTACTTATATGTTTTCTTCAATTGCTTCTTTTACTTCAATTCCCACTCTACAAAATTATGGGTTTTAATACAAATCTTAAATCGCTCGTATCTTCTAACCGGGAACAGTTACGCCTAGCAAACTTTTACAAAATATTTTTTTATACAACCATTATCATGATCATTTTGGAACATCCAATTTTTTTCTCTTTGATTGCTTGTTCCACTTCGATATCCTCTTTGATTGCTTCTTCCACATTGGTATCCTCTTTGATTGCTTCTTTAACTTTGATATCCTCTACGATTGCTTGTTCCGCTTCGATATCCTCTTTTATTCCTTCTTCATCTTCAATATCCATTGGATTGCTTCTTCCACTTCGATATCGTCTTTGATTGCTTTTTTTACTTCGTCATCCTCTTAGAATGCTTCTACCACCTTGGTATCCTCTTTGATTTCTTCCTCAACTATAATTTCCTCTTTGATTGTTTCTGCTACTTCGATATCCTATTTGATTGCTTCTTTCACTTCAATATCCTCTTTGATTGCTTCTTCCACTTCGATATCATCTTTGATTGCTGCTTCCACTTGGAAATCCTCTTTGATTTGATTGCTTCTTCCATTTCGATATCGTCTTTGACTGCTTCTTACACATGGATATCCTCTTTGAAGGCTTTTAACAGCTCGATATCCTCTTTAATTACTTCTTCGACTAAAAGAAAAACACGCGAGCTGCGAGCAGCTCGCGCACAACGCAACCTCTAGTTCATTTATAAAACTTAGCTAAATTAATTAAATCTTTTATTAAAACAGGAGTGTTTGTTAGTTAGTTTGCTTAGATTAAATCTTGCAACTGAATTTTAAACCGATTGAGCTGAAATTTGCAACACATGGGGGTGGTCTCATGACGGTGACGGATACTAGGCAACGGAATTTCTGAATGGATTATAGTAGGCTACTAGTGTTTGGCCTCATTTGAACCTGCTTGCGTTTCCAATTATGGATTTTTTAAAAGCTTCTTTTGAAGAACAAGTAATTTTTCAACAAAAACACTTATTGCAAGAAATAATTTCTGATTTTCATCTATTTTACTAGTTTTATTTTGGTGACTGTACGCAGGATCTTCATGACCTTATCCCTCCTTCCCCCTTCCACCACCGAAGAAACAGACGTCCAGGTTGGCATACCACTTTGCCGTACTACAAATACATATATAATAGTAGATTATTAAAGCAGTGTCTTGAGTCACGGGCTCTATATTGAATCCTGAGTACAGAGAGGAATATACGCACGCCCAAGACGCAGACAGCTTTATCCACGAGGAGAATACTCTACCTTTCACGCTTTCTGCGAGACAATAAAAACCAAATCTAGATTGCTGCATTCTGTGCAGAGGTTAGTTCAATTTACGAATAAATTCTTATTGTGTGGGTCCCTTTGGTTCAAATTTAAATACAGATGAGGTTCCAAATTCAAATCACATTATGCCCGCGCGGGCGTAATGAAATTCAGTACAACTATACTTCCGGTTCAGCCGTAAGATTTAATCACCTGCTTTTGGTGAGGTTTACATGACATATAATTTAACATAGTCGAGCAGAGGTGGTTTGAAAAAATATATATTTTGCGATAATTTTTAAATTATGTAATATAACAGTTACTAAACAATTCACTTCAACTTTAATAGTTAATAAGAGTAATGAGTAGAACTTCCTAACCTACTTTCTTATAGGTGATGGTTACCACTGGTTACTATGGTTCACCCTGAACTGAGATTTCGCGAGCCTCCCAGAAAACAGAAATAAAATGTTTTTTTTTACCATAATCTAATTAAATAGTGCCACGAAATGTACTAATGAAGAACTTTCATTAGTACATTTTGACCATTTGACCTTATAGTCTCAATTTGATTTTTTTTTACCCCCTCTTGAACCCTAATATCTCAACAACTCCCACCACATTTTTAGCTCATTTAGTCACACCAGGATTGTGCCAACACTACCTATTATCAAACTTCACGTTGATCTGATCAACGCTTCGAAAGTTTTCCTCGGACAAACAACCATACATATACTGCCGATTTGCCCAAGTTGCTCCGGAGATCTCGCTTCGCTCGATCAATTAATACGTGAAGAGAAAGTTGCGCGCGCGAAGGAGTATGAGATTTATGAGGCATAGTTAAAATTTATATGAAGAAAGAATGTAAAAAACTAAAAATAATAAGAAAAATTATGAATACGGCGGAAATAATTGAAGGGTAAAGGCGGACTAAGTGCCGTATAATTATAAAAAGGTTCTAATAAAACTTTTCAAATATAGTTTATTGTTAATTCTCGCCGTTAAATCTTTTGAGCTAAGAGCTAGAGTGAGGAAATTATGGTATTAGGTACTTACCTGTTCTTTTTATGATGTTAGTCGACCCTTCTTTACGTTATGATTTCATGCGAATTTCTGTTAAGAATTATGAGAGAAAATTAATGTTTGAAGACAAGAAATGCCAGATGGCTTGCGTTGTATGTTTGCTGCTGTACAATGTTTAAAATGTTAATTTCGAATGATATTTTTATATGAACCAGCCGTTTCTGTTTATCTGTGCCCATAATGATTGAGGAAATTTTGTAAATCACTTCATATCAGTCGAACAATGCTCCAAATAATAATGGAATTTGGAAAGTTTTCACCCTTTTTCATTATGTACGAGTGCTTTTGTTATATTAAATCGTTTGCTGTGTTTCTGGGAAATCAGGCACATGCCATCAAAGCCTTAAGTACGCGATAATAACCTAAATTTACAACATAATAACGATTTGAATCTATTATGCATACATAAATAATATAGCTCACGATTATATTTATGACTATAAATGATGTAAATCCTCGGGCCTCGTACTCAGTACGCAGACCCGTGATCATATCGCACAAGGGGGTAGTCAGAGTCAAGTCCAAACAACATGTGTGATACATGCCCACTTTTGCATAGAAGCGATGGGCTTGCAACCTGTCACGTGAATACTTATCACGTGACAGGTTGCAAACCCTTACTAAACACTTAATACTAAACCCGCTGGCACATGCTTTTGAATTTTTGATTCTAGGACATGCCGGGTTCGTCACGATGTTTTGAGCAGTTGTAATTTTTTTACGTAACTGAAGTTCTTTGGACACTTTAACAAAAGGACTCAATGGAACGTTTAGCAGTGCAAGGCAGAGTGTAGTGCAAGGGACCGCTGATCTCTCTCTAACGAGATGGTCAGACCTCATCAAATCTATCACACACTACCATGAATGGATGTGCTCGCAATGTCGCAAATAATCACCACCACTCTGCCAAGAGTGCCTGAGAGAATAATTTTTCGAGCAAAAGAATCCATTGGTGGCCGAGATTCCAACCCAAAACCTCTGAATCTGAAGTCGGGGTACATTCTAAAAGGCCATCACGGCTCCTCTATTATGTTTAGGTATACTACAAAATTTACCTGAAAACTTTCCGTTTTAATTTAAAGTCAACTTGGCGCTGAATAATCAATGATAATATTGTTTAAAATGGTCGATTAAACTGTAGTTTGAATTAATGTAAATATTTGATAAGGTTCTCGGTGATTTATTTATTCATTTACTGATGACCTACGCCTCTGTAACGTCAACACTCATTGTAGAGTTGGTACACAAAGTGGATGTTTTCTATATATTCTATATATATATATATAAAACAAAGTCGGGTTAGTTACACCATTTATAAAACAAGAACGGCTGGACCGATTTTGATGATATTTTAGTTATTAGATTTGTCTCCGCCCCGAATAGCAGAATAACTATTAAAATATTGGATAAATTCACACAAAAAATAAATTAAATTAATTTCCTCATACATAGATGCAGCTAATAATGGCCGATTGACAATTCTACCGGCGACGTACATTGGCAGCCTGCGTCAAATGCTTGTCAAGGTGGTACGAAGTTTGGCGGGTCAAATAGTATACATATATATATTTACAAAAAGTATATAAGTATTCTATCAGTTATCTGGTTCCCATAGTACAAGCTCTGCTTAGTTTGGGGTTAGATAGCACTGTGTCCAGCAATATTTATTTATTTATTAAAAGTCGCTCAATGAGCATTGGGAAAGGATATGAAGGATAGAATACGAAACGAGGTTATCTGACAGAAAAGCAAGGTTGGTTGACATAGCTCAGAGGGTCAGCTAGCTGAACTGGCAGTGGGCCAGTTACATATGCCGCAGAACCGATAACTGTTTGAGTAAATGAGTTCTGTAGTGGATACCAGGATTATGCAAGCGTAGTGTAAGTACATCCACCACCCGGCTAGATGGAGTGACGAATTTTAATAGTATTTTTATGATTGCTAAATAATAAGATCTCCCATTACATTTAAACTGTTATGCCGAGCTAGCGTGGCCGGACGATATTTATGACACAAAAATTGTTTGTTCAAAAGCTTTAAATCAAGTCGCCAGTTGCCAGTTTGTTAGTAATTTGTTTTTATTCGTATTAATTTCGCTGGGCGCCATTTTTCAAATGAAAATTAATATTAACATTTGTAATGGATGGCTGTACGTGGCTTGTTAAAATTTTATTCATTATTCGCACGATTATTAGTAAACTTTATTATTAAATAAATCGACTAAAAACGTTATTAAAAAAGAAATAACTAATACCAACTACATAATGTAGTTTTGACCTCACACTAGAATTTTCGACATGTGTGTCAGCCACTACGAGTACCAAGGTACCACATCACTCATACCCGGAACAAATATTTGCAAACCATGCAAATATTTGTTCCGCGGCGGTAATCGGACCCGGGTACCAACCACAATATTTTAGAAAACCATCATGTTTCAGGAGCATTTTGTTTCAAGCTTGAAGCAACATTACTTCGATTTGAACCATAACACTTTTAAACATTACTGCTATAATCCTAATAATGTTGTATATTTAGTGATTTCTAGTGATTACACCACGTTCAGTATATAACATTGCAAAAATAAACACGATTTACTTACTTTTTACGCTTTATTTGAGCTCTAATGTGAAATGTTTTGACTGAACGATTTATAGTTACGTCACCCTGCTCTTGCGTCTCAGTCGACCGCCTCGCCACAGATACAGTTATGGTTAGTAATTGTTTCATTTCTTTTTGTATTTTTGTGTAATGCTGTTTTTACCCGCTAATTCATCACTTTACTTTTTAAAGTGAAACTTTTATTACATCGTCTCAAACTTTTTCGTCTGTGTGTTGCATGTCGCGTGACAGTCGGCCGCGGAGTAGGGATAAAGTGAAAGGCGCTCGTCAGAGCAGCCGAGGCCAATATGGCGGCGCCTATAGTTCGCATCTGCTGACCGTGTAGTGTATAGACTATTACTCATTTGTGCCAACGAGGAAAAATGTCTATAATGTGAAACAAAGTTTCACTTTTACCGTGGTTTCATAAAACACACAATCCTTTTTCAATTACTTATTACAATAATTGTACTAAACAAAAAAACATGACATATACGAAATTAATAATTAATAAAAATTAATAACTAGCCGGTATCCCGTGACCCAGTTTACATTTATTTCGTAATGTTCATTCATTCTAGCATAATCAGTCTCACTTTGTAAATGTTACATCAAAAAAGTTTCCACGCGTAATATTTTGGCGAATCATTGGAAAAGTAATAAACGTTGGCCAACAACGTAATCGCTGAGCGTTTTGTATGCAAATGGAAATCAATTTACAAAATCTGAACAACAATCCATGTAGTTTTGATGTCAGCACTGGGTAAGCTGTAATTAGGCTATATAAATGTTTCTAACGTTTCAAATCTACTGGTTCTTGCCATAGACTTTGGTCGTGTAGTATATTTAACGTGGATATAGATGTGTTATCAATTAAAATGGAACCTACTAATTAAACTCGACATCAACGTAAAACGCTGAATATGACTACGCTTTTACTATGTAATACTAAACACCATATAACTACCCATATTACGCATTAAATAGATTTGTATTTTTTGTTTTATAAAAACGTCTTGAAAAGATACTTAAATTTAAAGTTATATTTAACTCAAAAAATAAATACAGCTTAAGGGATTTGGATTTTTGGCCAGTCGGCATCGTTTACAGGCGCTACGAATCAAAATCCCAAAAATCAATCAAAGTATAGAGTATAAATACGGGATTTATCACGTACCGTTTTATCGGTGTTTCGACCGACAATGTATTGGTTAAATCCGTAAACCTTCATCAGGGTGAGTGCGTACTCCGAACTACGTCTCTACTCGCTCGTTTATTGTTTTACGTATATCTATAAATTAAAATACCTTAAAGGCTAACCCTTTAAGATATTTACAGATATGAGCATTGTTATCATATTTTGTATGTGCACATTGTTGGCTAAAATGAACGTTATATTATTATTATTTAATGTGTGAGGTATATAGCATAACTATGTATACTTAGGTGACGGAGCTCAAAATGGTTCAAACTAAACTCCCTTCCTTATTATGTATTACTTTTGAGTGCACTTGCCTCTGCCAAAATCAGCAAATCATTCACTGGGTAGGTAACTCCAGGAATAACTTTTTGCCAAGTGCAACAACATCACGCATGAAAAACCCTCAAACCAGGTATTTCCTAATCTCTTTTCTTTCTTTCTCAACCAGACTATTAGAGTTGGGATATACAATCTTATTCGAGTAATTTTTTCATCTAGTTCTCGCGAATTCTGAACTAGACTAAAACTCTTTCATGTTCTTTTGTTCACCTTTATTTTTGAATAAATAAATATTGCTGAGCATTTCACACAGCGCTATCTAGCCCCAAACTAAGCAAAGCTTGTACTATGGGAACCAGATAACTGATAGAATACTTATATACATTTTTTTTTGTAAATACATACTTATAATATGTAGAGAAACAACCAGATCCGGAACAAATATCTGTAGATCTTGCAAACATTTGTTCCGCGGCGGGGATCGAACCCGCTACCACCTGCGTCTCAGCCGGCTATTCGCCCACTGCACCACGGAGGTCGTCGAGGGAAAGATTGAAAGATGAAAGAAATTCTGTTGTACGTTCCTTTTTTTGTATTTGTGTAATTGTAGATTGATAGAAAGTTACGGAAGTTATATACTAGTGATTCGCCCCGAACTGAGATCTCGCGAGTCTCCCATAAAAACAAAAAATATTATTCGTAATCTTTGACTATCAAAATAGTGCCACGAAATGCTAACCAATTAACTTAATTTAAACATACAGTTTCATTGAAATTACAGGTAATCAGGTACAAGGAGACCATGTTAACTTGGTTATCCTTTTTCGGGGTAGAAACTGCAGTTATTCTGGATTTCAGACTTTTGCCTATATGTGTGTCACTAATGCTACACGCATACCAAATTTCAGCATATTGGGGTCACTGGTGCACCCTGTGAATTTTATCAAAGTTCAGTTTTTATCTTGGCTAATAACTTTAAAACTACAAAGTTTACACTAAAAAAAAACGGAATCTAAATGTACTCACAAAGACCTTTTATTAAACGCGCCATTGATTGGATACTCCAATACTACCAGGCGCCCTGCTACGTTGAGAAAATGAAGTCGGAAGTGTCGCTTCTATACATTAACAGTATTCTTTGCTTGAGAAAAATCAAATGATATGGTGCGGGCTTCATTACATGGCAAGACCAAGTAATAAAGCTAGTACCTTATCTCATTTCCTAAAAATAAATATTTTATTCCGGGTCTTAATAAAGAATTTGTCCCCAGCCCTGGGCTCTTATAATTGACGTAATTGAAAAGTAAAAACCTCACGTTTCCGCTCACCTTTTTAAATATTTACCTTAGCACCCAATTAGTTTGTCGGTAGTGGGTTTCTTTTGCACTTAGGGTGGGGTTACACTAACAGCACTAGATTAAAGTCTATCGAAACCCTTGAGGTGCTCCAAAGGCATCTAACGAGACACCCTTAAAATTCCATTTTGTTTTCTTAAGAGCCCGTTATATCTTACTCTAGGGTAGAGGCCTCCCGTCCTTCTTTCCACTAGGGCTTGTGTAGTGTCATATGCAAGTCCAATTTTTCTTTCGAAAATAACTTCAAACTAACAATAATTTTCATGCTATTATGAGAAATCTCCGTAACAAGTCAGGAAGAGTCACAATCAAAAATCATTTATTTATTAAAATCACAAGAATCACTTTGAAATGTAAATTTCACTGCCTGTTCCTTCAAGACCAAGCCAAGAAAAAAGGAAAGAAACGGAAAAGAATCAAGTTATTTAAGTTAGTAACAAAAATAATTGATCGAGGGACGCGAGATTTCCAGATCAACTTGGGTAAATCGGCGTTGTATGTATACATAGTATATGTATGTAAGTATATATGTATGTTTGTTTGTCCGAGGATAACTTTCGAAGCGTTGATCCGATCATCGCGAAATTTGGAAAATGAGACTATTATATCAAGTAGGACGTCAAATGAAAGGTTTTTATTAGTAAATTTCAACCCTGTTTTTATTTTTAGTTTAATTTTTGTAGTTTTTGAGTTATTAGCCATAATAAAAACAAAACTTTGACAAAACTCACAGGGTACACCAGTGACCTTACAATGTTGAAATTTGGTATTCGTATAGCTTTAGTTACAGAAATATAGGCAAAAGTCTGAAATCCAGAATAACTGCATTTTGTATCCCAAAAAAGTATAACTAATCAAATCAAATCAATCAAATTAAAAATCATTTATTTCAAAAATCAAGCAATATACATATAACAGAACATATTTTAATTAAAATTCAATTATTGGCTTGTACAGTGAGTATTGGCATGCAGTACCTACACTAAGTACAAGACTTGTGCTGTAGGTACTGCTTTACCTTCCATACATAAATAAGTTGTTTAGCCATGTTGAGGTTGTATAATAATTACATTCTGGTTGTAATTGTGTATATTATATTAAGCTATTTTATTTTATAATTAAATTACTAAATTTTATAATATTTTATTTTATAATTATTAGTACATTCAATCCTATTATAGATTAAATACCTATCTATATTTATCTATATTATTTATTTATATATAAGTATAAGTATATTAATTTTAACTATTTTATTAATCAGCATTTTATTAATTAACATGAACTCCCGTTACCTTCAATTTGAATGAAACTATAGGTTAAATAATATGGATGTTTATTACGTGGCACTATTTTAAGGGAGACTCGCGAGATCTCAGTTCGGGGTGAACCACCAGTTATTTTAAATTCAGCTGTCTTTCTTAAATAGCTTACAAGTGACACAAAGTTTGGGTGACCGCCATATTTATTTTTTACGACATCTTATTTATAACTTCCCTAATGTTAATGCTACACCAAAAATTCACTTAATCCTTTTTCGTAAACACAAGTTTTGTACAGGCAGATACACAAAGGCTTCAAGCTTAATAGGTTTGTTTAAGCCACTAAAGTTATAAAAATCCCGCATAACCAATACAAACACTTAGTAGAATAAAAATAACGCATTACTTATAATCCATTTTTACCCACATAACCCTTTTTTCCAGTAGTCGATGGAGATTTTGAATTGTAGTTAAAAATATTAGTCTGTGTGTACGAAGCTTTACACAGAAGTCCTTTTCCCCGCCTACTGGCAATCTGCGCAAGCTAACAGTAAAGCTAATTTTGTTTATTTTTCACTTTTCCTGCAAATTAAAGCAAAATTTATTTTAATTATTGTTTTGCATAACTGCACCAGTTCACATAGAAGTTAGTATCAAACATAAAACTCTACACAAACCCGTACCTATAACATACAAAAAAGTAAGAAAATATTATGCACTCCACATAACTAAGCGCCATTAGGGCAAAAAGGATCTCGAGTGGACTCAACGTTGCAACTAAAAATAGCAATGCAGTCCACTACTAATATTATTATCAAAAGACGACCTAATAAGGGTTTGTCTAAGATCTTTTGCCTTTGTTCAGCAGTCTTTTGGTTAACTAGTGGTTCGCCCCGAACTGAGATCTCGCGAGTCTCCCAAAACACAAAACAAATATTCTTAGGGTATTTAGTGGCTAAATATGATTAAAGGAGCTGTCAAATCATACAAATACGTAAAATTAAAAAATGTTTAATCGCTAAATGCGTCTAGAGATTATTGTGCAAGCCGGCCTTATTAATCTTTGACTAATAAAATAGTGCCACGAAATGAACAACCATATTACTTGACCTACAGTTTCGTTCAAACGGTAACGGGAGTTCATATTACTTGGTTACACTTTTTATGGGGTACAAAATGCAGTTATTCTAGATTTCAGACTTTTGCCTATATTTGTGTCACTAAAGCTACACGAATACCAAATTTCAACATTGTGGGATCACTGGTGTACCCTGTGAATTTTATCAAAGTTTTGTTTTTATTATGGCTAATTACTAGAAAACTACATAAATTAAACTAAAAATAAAAACGGGGTTGAAATGTACTAATAAAGACCTTTCATTTGACGTTCCACTTGACCTAATAGTCTCATTTTCATATATTTTTACCCCTCTTGAATCCCAATATCTCAACAAGACCCCAACATTTTTAGCTCATTTAGTCACACCAAAATTGTGCCATCACTACCTACCTATGTATCAAATTTCACAATGATCGGATCAACGCTTCGAAAGTTATCCTCGGACAAACAAACATACTTACATACATGCAACGCCGATTTGTTCAAGTTGATTTGGAGATCTCGCTTCGCTCGATCAATAATAAATAGATAATAGGGTAAACAGTATAGTGATTGCCCGCTTAAGAGACTGATTCAAGTAATTTCATGATAATTCTTATATTTTTATAGTTATTTCTTGAGTTGTTTTTTTTTATTGTTAGTTTAATATATTATCATAAGGATCGGTAGTGATTTTAATTAATAACTTTGAAAATGTAATTATAAAAAATATCAATATACAAAACATCAAAATCCACAGTGATTGCCCGGCTGACACAGTAATGGCCATACATTAGGTACAGTTATTGACCGCCTGTTAATTTATCTTTAATAAATTTTAATTCTTTAAAATGTGAGTAAAAACAAACATCTTTGTTAGTATTAAACATTTATTTATCTTTAATCTTAAAATATGAAGCAATACATTTATCCTAAACACCTACTGAGTAACACTTTGATATACGAAATCTAAAATGCTAGATTTTTTCTTGCGTTTTGGATATTTCTGTACAAATCTTCGCAATCGGATAATGTTTCATCTGAATCAGTATTGTCATTAGTTTGGTAACAAAAATGGCACAAAAAAAGCATCATATCTGCATCATCAGGGATATTCTTTTGGTGGTTTTTAGGGACACATCTCATATGAAATTATTTATGGCAGCCACTACATTCTATTTTGTTTTTTAAGATTACTTGCTTGCATACTAAACAGACATCAGCCTTTATAACAACCTGCTTTAAAATGGTAATTTTCTTTGTCGCTGGTATGACATTGCTAGTTGCTTCTATTTTGTGATTGATCACAGTCTCTTCCTTAGTTTTACTTGAATATGGAGTCTCTGTTTTGTTTTCATTTTGGAATATCGCAGTAATTTCATTTTCTTTTGCAGACTCTGAATCGAGAATATCAGGCTCTGGTATTTGGCATCCAATTAGAGTTTTTTTCTGCCTTTTTTCTTCAGTTTGTGTTTTTATTTTGCCTTTACTCTGATCTTTTACATTCTGTTTCTTACTTTTTTCAATTTTCTTCGATTCTCTATCGAGCTTTTTTTGTTCTTTTTCTTTGAATTGAGTTTCTTTAGCTAACTGTTTATTTTGTAAAGCCAATTTGAATTTGTCAGATGTAATAGCAAAAGGCTGTCTCTCTGTTTGGCGCTTTCCCTTACGTACTGGGGTTTCAGGATAAGCTAGATATTCTCCAAAAGATGACTTTATTTTTCGAATTTTTGGGCTTTGTAAATGAATGACAGCTTTTGATGTACTGGGTCTCGGGGAGTTAAATAATTCAGGCCCAATGTTTAGTTTACTTTGAAATGCCTCTGTACTGGGTCTTAGGGACGAAAATAGTTCAGGACGAATGTTTAGCTCGTTTTCGAAAGTATCTGGGACATCTATTTCTGAGTGGACATCAAAATCACTTTTGGAAGTACCAGGTATACTAACATCCGGTTATACATCATGTTCGTTCGCGATTGGCGTTGTTTCAGATATTATAGTCATTTCAATATCGGTAGTGTGTACTTGAAATTCTTTCCAGAGCTTATAGATTGTGCCCAGGTGTATATCATTAGTGCTGAACGACTCTTCTTCGAACCTTTTGCAAAGTGGAGATCCAACTACGTCTTTAAAAGTTTCAAAGCTAATAGTTGCCGTGTTAGGGATTGCTTCCGAAATTTCTTGTCGTGTTGTATTATTTTTTCCCAGACATTTGGAAAAATCGATGGCATCAGGATTGAATGGACAGAGCCCACAAGCTCTGAAACCATTAATCAAGATTTCAGGCCGTAAACTTGCTGCTAAAACTTTATTTAGGATAGGAGCAATGTTTTGTTTTGTTATAGCTTTAGTTTGATTTGCCTGCTGCCATTTCTGCAGGTGCTTTCTCCATCCAACTTTCAAGGGTCTAAACGCAGCGACATCAGCTGGCTGAATTATCCTTGTCGCGTTGGGATAAAACGCAATCAATTCTATTTTCAGATGCGTGCACAATTGGCTCAGATGGTAATTTAAATGGGTTTTATGGCCGTCAACATACAAAATGACGGGAAACTCAACAGAATTTCTAACCAAATAAGGGTGAAACACGTTGGCTATGAATTCATAGAAAACTTCGGTTGTCATCCATCCATTATCTGATTTCCCAATGCCCCACCCATCTGGAAGGGTAAGGCTGATTTTCTCAGGAAGTCTTTGATAAGGGTAGACTATAAATGGACAACATATATCACCTGCTGCTGAGAAAGTAAATAAGCCTGTTATAGATTCTTTGGCATTTGAATGTTCAATATTGTAAACATTTTTTACTCCTTTTTCAGCTAATACAACTCCCGAACTCTGACAGATCTGAAAATTTGTCTCGTCTGCGTTGAAGACTCTGTTGGGTTGGTTAAGAACTTCGGTCAGTCCGTTTTGTTCAGCATACTGCTGTATTTCGTTAAACCACCCTCTGATATCTTTTTCTGAAACGCAAGAACTAGCTTTTGTTACTCCTTCGGAAGTTCTATAGCTCAGCTTAGGATGTCTCTTTAGAAAAGCCTTTAGCCATCCAGGCCCAGGCCTATTATTCGTAAACGGGTTAGGTCTTGGATTCTCTTCAAGAAACTTTTGAACGCTATCCAAAATGTCAAGTTTACTTTTTGGAAATCCTCTTCGAGCTGATGTTATAATCCAATCTTCGAGAGATAATTCTTCATTCGGAGTTAAGACAGGTGGTGGTCCCAAACTAGTTTTGTGGCCAGGGTGATCATGGTGGTATCTCAGGGTACTTCTTGGGACGCCATATCTTTCCGCTATTTGTCGGACTGATAAGGATTCCTCATTATCATTAAGTTTAGCAAGAGCTAGCTCAAGATTTTCTGCAGAATATTTTACCTTTGGTATTTTTGGCATTCTGTAAGAAAAGATTTTACTAGTAGGTAACCCAGAAAGTCAGAAAAAATATTAAAAACATTCTGAAAACAGTTATTGTCCGGGCAATAGCTATACCTATTGTCAATGGACAATCACTAAAATAGGTATGGCAATAACTGTGAATGACACAAATTCGCATACAGTAATTGCCACCCCCTTTTAACAATCAACAAGAAAAGGTAGCGTCATTATGACTAATAGGTAATATACCTTAAAGCTTCTTATAACTCGTGTACTAGATACAATCGTTTAAAAACAAGAAAAGCAATATTATTGAAGTTAAATAAAAAAGCAATCCTTAAGAAAAATCACAAGAAACTTACTTTTTTGGAAGAGACGCGCACCTGTTGTTTTCAAAACCGCCATTAAGATTTTTTTTTTCAGAAAGTTGCCAGTATCTTCTTTCAAAATACTACTAAAATACTCGTAATACCATCTATTGAGTAATATTTGAACTAAGTAGACAGAAGTAGTGTAAAATCGGCCTTTTGCTTAAAATGGGCAATCACTCCATGGTGGGCAATTACTATACGGTTTACCCTATATACAACTAATGCTGGACATTTTACACAACGCCATCTAGCCCCAAACTAAGAACCAACCAGACTCAGACCAGATTATATGATGATTCTGATTTGTTTTTTAGTAAATTACCTTTTCACCTACTTACAAATCTAAAGACACTTCTTATCAACGCCTCAAACATCCTTACCCTTACGTGCCTCTGATTCATCTAAAAAGAACCAGTGTGGTGAAACACTCAAATGTTCAGGCAAGAGGCTCTTGACATGCAATATTCGTGCCCTACGTTGGTTAAGTTAATAAGGAAACAGACATAGATAGAAACAAATGACCAAAAATATGAACGCGCTTCACGTAATAACGAAACTACGTGACGATTTATATATAGGTATGGTAAAGTATGTTTTGTGGTTATTGAGTTTAGGTAAAGTTTGCGTAACGGAAGAAATTATATTTTTCATTTTTTGAAGGAATGATGGGAATCTGCCAAGGATCGTGATAGGTGGAAGGAGTTGAGGGAGGCCTTTGCCCAGTAGTGGGAAAATGTAGGCTAGTTAATAAAAAAAAAAATTATCATCATCTTCACATCAGCGACACGTCATCCACACTGCTTACGGAGTGTGTCCACACACACCTCGCTAGATTTCGGATCTGACCGACCTGGTGCGGCCTGAACCCAAAGGCTCCTAGCGACCTTCATTGAGTCGTATTTCTATCTAGGTATGGCTTATTTTTAATATGCAAACCATTTGAACACAAATACTTATATTTGATCGAGCAAAGCGAGATCTCCAAATCAACTTGGGCAAATCGGCGTTTTATGTATGTATGTATGTACTATGTATGTATGTTTGTTTGTCCGAGGATAACTTTCGAAGCGTTTATCCGATCATCGCGAAATTTGATATATAGGTAGGTAATGATAGCACAATTTTGGTGTGACTCAATGAGCTAAAAAATTTGGGGGGTTGTTGAGATATTGGGGTTCAAAAAAAAAATAAACTGAGACTTTTAGGTCAAATGAGACATCAAATGAAAGGTCTTTATTAGTACATTTCGACCCCGTTTTTATTTTTAGTAAAGTTTTTGGAGTTTTTGAGTTATTAGCCATAATAAAAACTAAACTTTGACAAAATTCACAGGGTACACCAGTGACCTCACAGTGCTGTAATTTGGTATGCGTGTAGCTTAAGTATCACAAATATAGGCAAAAATCTGAAATCCTGAATAATTGCAATTTGTACCCCAAGAAAGAATAACCAATTAACATGAACTCCCGTTACCTGTAATTTGAATGAAACTGTAGGTCAAGTTAGTTGGTTATTTATTTTGAGGCACTATTTTGATAGTCAAAGACTACGAATAATATTTTTTTTTATTTTTATGGTAGACTCGCGAGATCTCAGTTCGGGGTGAACCACTAGTTATATACATACTAACGTGTTTTTTTAATGTTAGTTTAGGCTGAGAACTTGAGATAAGGCACAAAGGGTAGGCAGTTATTAGAACAGTTATAGCTATAAGAAAACGATTGTACCATTATAAGAGACTTGTATTTCCACTCAATACAAGCAACAAATTATGTATTTACTAGCTGACCCGCCGAACTTCGTACCGCCTTGACATGCATGTGACACGGGCTGTCAACGCCCTGGTAGAATTGTCAATTGGCCATTATTATGTGCATCTATGTATGAGAAAATGGATTTTCTTCATAATTTCTTTTTTGCATGAATTTTTTCGATATTTCAATAGTTATTCTGCTATTCGGGACGATGACAAATCCAACAAATCAGGATCATCAAAATCGGTTCAGCCGTTCTTGAGTTATAAATGATGTAACTAACTCGACTTTGTTTGACACATAATACATACAGGGTTACAGGAAAAATCGTGCTAGATCCGTTAAGGGCGTGGATTACCCATCATTTCTGACTTATTTCACTATGAAACACCCTACCCTAAACTTAACCCTTTTCGAGATATTCGACTTTTAATTTTTTTATTGAAAATTGCCGATTTTTAGGCTACTAAATTTATTTTTGTTTATTTTGTGTATCTTATTATTATTATTATTGCATTTATACATGTGTAATAAGATGCTTTAGGACGTCTATCATTAAAATAGTGCATAAGTTAATTGAATAGACCGTAGTAGACAAGTGAAAGTTAAGAAATAAAAAAAAATATTAGAAAGTTTATTTTTCTCTAAGGGATATCTAAAAAAAATATTATGGCAATTGTTCGGCAGATGTTTTTTAAAATATCTACGTTTCATCAGCTATCTAACGAGGTATAATAATCTAGGGTTTTATTCAAATGCATCGAAAAAAATTTAGTTTTATAGGCGACAGTAGAGAAGAAAATTTATACTTAGCCCTAAAAAGTAAAATAAAATAATAGGTAAGCATGAAATGTCATTTATTAAAGATTTTCACACAACTTTTTCTTATTCTACAGTTCATGTTCAACATGGCCGCCTCTATTTCTGATACATTGTCGCATTCTTCTACGGAGACCAGTCTTTACTACTCCAGTGGTTAACGTGGTCCTCATTTTATTGGCTGCATCCACAATCCTTTCTCGTAAGTCTTCCACAGACGAAACTGGATTCGGCTCGCTGTACACAAGACTTTTCATGCACCCCCACACGTGAAAATCCATGGGGGTTAGGTCCGGACTTCTTGCTGGCCATGGCAACGGTCCACCTCGTCCTATCCATTTGTTTGGATAATTTGTGTCCAGCCAGTCTCTGACACTTCTCCTGAAATGGGCAGGGCAGCCATCGTGTTGGAACCACATGTCCCTGATCAGGTTGAGTGGCAGATCATCCAGCAAATCACTTAAGTCTGCTCTCAGGAAATTTTCGTAGCTTTCCCCATTTAGATTATCCGGGAGAAAGTAAGGTCCAATCAAATGATTGGAGATAATGCCCATCCACACATTCACGCTGAATCTTCGTTGGGACCCCTTCACTCTTTTCTTATTGGGATTCCTTAGCTCTTTTGGGGCCCAGTAATGGGCGTTGTGATAGTTATTATGCCATCTTTATCAAATTTGGACTCATCCGTCATCCACATTTTACTTTTTAGGGCTAAGTATACATTTTCTTCTCCACTGTCACCTATAAAACTAAATTTTTTTCAATGCATTTGAATAAAACCCTAGATTATTATACCTCGTTAGATAGCTGATGAAACGTAGATATTTTAAAAAACATCTGCCGAACAATTGCCATAATATTTTTTTTAGATATCCCTTAGAGAAAAATAAACTTTCTAATATTTTTTTTTATTTCTTAACTTTCACTTGTCTACTACGGTCTATTCAATTAACTTATGCACTATTTTAATGATAGACGTCCTAAAGCATCTTATTACACATGTAAAAATGCAATAATAATAATAATAAGATACACAAAATAAACAAAAATAAATTTAGTAGCCTAAAAATCGGCAATTTTCAATAAAAAAATTAAAAGTTGAATATCTCAAAAAGGGTTAAGTTTAGGGTAAGGTTTCATAGTGAAATAAGTCAGAAATGATGGGTACTCCACGCCCTTAACGGATCTAGCACGATTTTTTCTGTAACCCTGTATATACTAGTGTTACGCCGAGGCTGTTAAACAATGAGAAATAATCGTAACTTCTCGAACGCTTTTGTCTTGCTGCGTTATTGTTGTTATTGTCTGCGGTTGCGCACAATGGAGTGGCCATTGTGTCGAGGGACCGACCCTTTTCCTGGAGCGATCGAGATCCTTCTCGAACAATCGAAATGTGTGGATATAAATAGGCCGGAGAGATGGCCGGACAGTCAGTTGTGAGTCAGTCTGAGTCAGTCTGAGTGTGTGAGTCTCAGCGAGGCCCTGGAGGACTGACGTGTAGAAGGGTCTCGCGTGAACAGTAGTTGCTCGCGAGTCAGTCTGGATTAAGCTATACGTGCGATCATTTCGGTGACTTTAAGTGGTGCAACAGTGGTGTGAGTTAGTGTGTTGTGATTACGTGTGACCAAGTTCGTGTATTCATCGTTTAGTGCTGAATAAAAGTGTTATTTTGGTTGGATCGATTCCCATTATTTTATCCCGAACCCTCAGCTCGTAACACTAGTTTACCCGGCGAACTTCGTACCGCCTTGACATGCATATGACGTGGGTTGTTAATGTACGTCACTGGTAGAATTGTCAATCGGGCATCATTAGCTGCATCTATGTATGAGAAAATTAATTTTCATCATAATTTTTTTTGCGTAAATTTTTCCGATATTTTAATAGTTATTCTGCTATTCGGAACGATGATAAATCCAACAAATCAAAGAACATCAAAATCGGTTCAGCTGTTCTTGAGTTATAAATGGTGTAACTAACCTAACTTTGTTATATATATATGTAGATTTATGAGACGCTACATATATTTTTTTACGTCTACATTATGTGGACTTATCATGGTTGGACTATATCCAAGGTCCTGGCAGTTGCGTGAGCATATTCATTATAACAACACTTCACTAGGAAGAAACGCAAAAAAATACTCGGCCGTTACATGACTACATACTACTATTCCGTTACATGACATCTATCGCTGGTCACTAAGACGGCAAAGTGTGGATCCTGCGTGAGAGTGAACAAAGATGGACCGGATTTCTAACGTATGTTTGCATAAAAAGTTTCCATAGTACCACATCTACGTGGGGCTAACAGCACAACGTACAGAAATCCTGAACAATTCAAGGTCACTCCGTGAAGCCTGCGAAGACCCCAGGAAATTTCTGCGCTTCTGGTCGGAGTTAGGCTGGCTATCCATATAGTCAACTCTCTCACGCATATTGGACCACTTCAAAATTAAAATACGGAAAAGAGAGTCCTCCAACATACCATTACCACATCTACTAGACAATCCCGCACTCCTCTTATTATAGGCCTACTACACACCACGCTACAGAGAATGTTAACAAGCTTTAATTTTTCATACGCGGACTAAATCTCTAATTGAACATGAATTGAACTATATGCTCTGACGTTCAGAGTCACTTTATCTTAACCACTGAATCGTATGGTTGGCCGCCCCAGGCCTATTTCTGCTTTCAAACATAAATAATTACCAGCGCGCAACTCCAAACATCAGTCATATTTTAAGAGTACTAAGGTATAAAATCGAATGCGATTTATCTATTGGCTATTTTGGTCCATCTAAACCTGAGGGTGCGAAAGTTCATTCAGGCAGAACGACCCCTACTATGAAATCCATTTTAACTTTCAAATCAATACCTATTGTTGTTTATTTTTTGCCCGGGACAGTTTTTTGTTCAGTAAACAAGCGTTTTAGGCATTTGGTTTATTGGAATGTGTTACATACCTTACCTATTAATACACATTGCAATCTCACATACTCTAGCTATTAGTTCTTACATACTTTACCTATTAATAAACATTGTAAGTAGCTATTAGTAAGCATTAGTAATCTAAGTTGGTTCTTTCCCAAATTGCTTTGTGAATGACTAATTAGTGTCACGTACTTTACTTATTGGTAAACATGAATAATCTAAGTAGATCCTTTCCCAAATTACTTTGTGAATGACTAATTGGTTCTAGAAACATTAACTTAACTCTTACTCATGTATAACTATCTCACGACCCTTTCTAAATACCATTCCTATGACAAATTGCACTGTAAACAGCTCATAGTTCGAAGAACCTACCCTAATTATGATTAGCGATCCCACGATCCTCAAAAGTATAAATACCTTGTGTTAGTTAGAAAATTCATTCAGTTCAACTTCAACAGTCAAACAACTCAGTTCTATTTCAACATTCGAGTTCAATCTCAACATTGTAATAATTCTAAGTTCTATTTCAAATAAAATCATTTTTTTAAAGTAATTGTGCGAGTTGCTACTTAACATTTTGGCGCAGCCGGTAGAGGATTCGCAAGTCGCGTAATAAGACGGGGATAACGTTTCTACGGTACCTGAAGGGTTTAAATCTTCCCTGCCGAACCTGACGACGGCGATGTGCATCCAAGCATTTATATTGTTACTGTAGTAAGTGGCTCAATTACTATATGCTCTGAATTCTAAATCCTAAATCCTTAAATCCTAAATCTTTACCTAACTCCTAATTCTAGATCATTCATCTAACTCTATTGATTTTAAATTATCATGTCTATCGAATCCAAAACATTGAAAACTGAATCAAGCATGGAGGTCGATCTTAGAACATTACTTCAATTAATACCAGAGTTTGACACTATAAAAACTCCACAAGTGTATCGCTTCATTCGATCATGCGATGCAGCTTTTAAACTCGCGTCATCTATCCAGGAGCAAATACTTTTGCCTTATGCATTAAATAAAATCACGGGGCCAGGATCATCAGACGTTTACATAAAACAATTTGCAACTTGGTACGACCTAAAAGGTTTCCTCATACAAAAATATTCGCAAACAAAGACTCTAGGACATCTTCAATTGGAGCTGCAGTCATTATTTCAAAAGCCCAGTGAGTCCATCACTGACTATTTTCATAGAGTTGATCTGAGTAGGAGCAAACTTATTGAAAAACTAACAACCGAGATTAATGACGAAACTTTACCAGGTCGCGTTGCCACAACCGAAGAGACAGCACTTAACGTCTTTGTAAACGGCTTAAGCTCAGATATAGGTATGATGCTTCGGGTTCGATCAATAACCAACCTCACCGAAGCAGGAAACATCGCTATTCAAGAAGAAAAAATACGAAATATGAATAGCGCTAGGCAAAATCTTTATAGAAACAGTGCCCCATCATTCAACTCACGCTCTAACACGTACATACGTACAAATGACGCTAGGCAAGTTCTAAATAAAAATAATATCCCGCAACAGCCTCGCAATCCCATGAAAGTCTGCAATTACTGCAAGCTACCGGGACATCTAATTACAGAGTGCCGGAAACGCGCTTATAATAACAGATTTAAACAAACTCTAAACTCGAATCAACCAGTTCCACAACAACGACCAACACCTCCTGCTAGAATCAATAATTTAAACTCACAGGCGGCCGAGGAGACGGGCATTTCCTTGGAAACCGCTTCAACTTACTACCTCAATGCCCAGCCACAGATGTCGAGCCCCAACTCGAGCCAGTACATGGATGTCGAGGCGGAGGCACCCCAATCAGACATCTAAAAACAAAATCAACTCTAGCTCTAAGTCCTAGGAACCACGAGTCGCTTCATTCAGTCCATCGGGGACAAGCGACCATGCTTCCTCTCAGCGAGAGTTGCACAAAGGTGTCACAAAACAGACCAGTCTATCGGAGACAATTTTGTGATGCTAGCACTCAAACTGAACCACTAAATCCAACTCAATCGAAGACTAACTCCAAAATCAATGACAAATCATGTCCTAACTCTAAATCTACCAAATCAACTCAAACAGAGTTCCTAAATCTAACTCAATCGAGGACTAACCGACAGGGTAACCAGCCCCAAACTGACAGTCCCATTCTAAATCCAAGGACTAACCGACAGGGTAACCAGCCCCAAACCGACGGTCCCAATCCAAATCCCAAATCAATGCCAATACAAACTCTACTAAATCAAGGACGAACTCGAAATCAAATCCTAAATCTAAATCTAAATCGAAATCTAAATCAAAATCTAAATCGAAATCTAAATCAAAACCTAAATCTAAATCAAAACCTAAATCGAAGAACATCCAATCTCCAGACACCATTACTATCTCTTCACTCAATGTGCCTCCAGAAAATCTTCTGCATTGTCAATTCCATATCGAAGGTAAACCGGTCATACTACTCGTTGATAAAGGAGCCGCTATTTCAGTCATAAACAAGGCAAAAATAGGAACGGCACCTCTAGATGTATCGAACATCGTATCAATCGTAGGTATTTCAAGTAACCAATCCTCAATTCAAAGCTTTGGCACAGCTCAAATATCCCTAGACAATCTCCCTAAATTCAAGTTCCAGGTAGCTAATCTAAATATTCAAGTCGATGGTATGTCAAAATTCAATGTCAACATCTACGTCCATATTCAAACTAAGCTAGCTAACATAAGATAGTTTTAGATATAATATATTATTAGGTTTAGATTAAATCGACATCTTATATTTACAAGGTTTGCCACACAGCAGCCCAAACAACATTCTTATTCTAAAATCTCCTAGATCTAAATTATATTTACAACTTCAATGCTTGTTTCACAATCAAACTCATCATTTGTATTATTATATACAAACTATATCAAACATTTAATTAAAAATAAACTAAACTCTAATTCGATTCTAACCCGTCAATTGTTTTTATTCCCTAATTTCCAATAACTTTCAAACAACATCGGCTCAATTCCAACATCATCCTAACGTCCAATCCACAAAGTCTTATCTTAACGTAAATTTAAACAAAATCGAATTAAGACTTTCAGAGCTCAATATGTACTTAGGAAAAAATTATCGTGCTAAAAGAGAACTCTTAGATGGTCTTGGCTCTGTTTTAAAATGGCTCATAGGTACGCCAGATGCGAAAGACGCAAAACGCTATGACGAATGCATCAATCAACTTGAACGGAGTGAAATAGATTTAACCGACCTCATGCAAAAGCAACTACAAATAACATCTTCAACTATAAAAAACTTTAATGAAACTATCATCAAGATCTCTTTTGACGAACAAATTATAAACGAAAATATAAATCGTCTCAATAAGTACCTTAACAAAACAGAAACCCTTATCTTCGATATCAAAGTTAGCGAAGATATTTCGACTATCTCCCTTCAAATCCTAGAGCTTGTAACTAGCTTAGAAAACGAAATCGACGATTGTCTCTCTAGTATTCTTTTTGCTAAATCTAATATAATTCATCCTTCAATTATCAACTCTGAGAAATTATACGAAGAACTACTAAAATCTAACAAAATCAGAACCAGAAAAAGGTTAGTCACTTCAGTAACGATCAACAACTTACATTCCATTCTAGATTCCTCTTCTTTGACAGCTTATGTCTACTCAAATCGTCTAGTCTACATTCTAGAATTCCCTCTCGTCATGAATGATCCACTAACACTGTATCATATATATTCCATCCCAATTCAACATCCCAATTCCTCATTCCATTCCACAATCCTTCCCGAGCATATATACTTGGCCACCGATCCTAGTGGGCAATATTATGCGTCAACGAGTTCG
The DNA here is from genome assembly GCA_963924445.1 of Philereme transversata. Taxonomy (NCBI): domain Eukaryota; kingdom Metazoa; phylum Arthropoda; class Insecta; order Lepidoptera; family Geometridae; genus Philereme; species Philereme transversata. The sequence goes on from OZ004338.1 coordinate 24,653,365, forward strand.
CTGGACAACTGCATCATCTTCGAAACCAAAAGAAGAGTCTGCAAGAACCTCGTAGTCTACGACTCAACGGAACGACCCATCTGTGAGCTACAACTACTTTTCAGCCAAGAAACAGCTATTCCTGAAACCTGCATAACGACAACATTCCCTGCAGAAATCCAAACGTTTCAACCACTGAAACACAACAGATGGCTTTACATCCTGAACAATGAAACAAACTGCGTCCTTCATTGCGGTGATGAAGTCTCAAATCATAAACTTCAAGGCTCAGGCATTATCACTCTGCCACAACGATGTAAACTCTATACTGGCTACAGTACGCTTTCAGCATTCCAATCAATCGAGGAAAACACGACGAATCCTGTTATCATTCCCGATATAAGAATGGATGACTGCTTCGAGACATTAAAGAAAATTGAAGCTCCACCACATCTCATACCAATCAAGATTAATGATATGCCACTAGATTTGAAATTTGAAATGAAATTTGAAATGAAATGAAATGAAATGAAATTTATTAAATTATAACAGACATCAAATTAACATAAACAATCCAAGAATTAATTGTCTTTCACATAGACGGATCCTGGTGGGATCGCATTAGTATCCAAGCTAGGTAAACCTGTGTTATGGCATACTAATGCCCTCCGCCGGGCTTGATAGTATAAAAAAATTACAATTGAATTTAATAAATAAACTTAGAATTATTGTTATAAAATAATTACTAAATACATTGATAGATAAAATAATAATAATTTACACTTGAAAAAACTTTGAATATAAATTTGAAATTATACATACAGATGACAAAATAATATTATGACATAAATACAATAGTGGTTAATCTAGGAGAGAGCGGCTAGAATAGCTTCTGTAGAAGCATAGTCTAGATTTAGTAGCCAATCTTTGACTACTATTTTACATTTGAAGGATGTTAGAGGGAACAAATTTAGGTGTTTGTTGAGTTTTTTATAGATATAAGAACTCATAAAATAATTTTGCCGTCTTGCAAAGGTTGTGGAACATTTCGTAATATTGATAAACCTGATAGATCGTGATTCACCAGCAGTCATAGAATCAAAGTAAAGGGTTTTGTGGTATAGGATGACAGTGTGCAATATATAAAGCTTACGGACAGATAATACCTGGCATTCTCTATAAAGAGAAGCAGTGGGATAACGAAAGGACTTGAATGACATAACTTTGAGCACTGATCTTTGTGCTCGCTCTGCTTTAATAAGGGTTGTTTTGCACGCTCCTCCCCAGACCGAGATGCAATATCCTAAGACGGACTGGCAGAGAGAATAGTACACAGTTTTCAAGAGATCATAATTGGCGATTGGTCGTAGGTTCTTGAAGACCCAGATCAGTTTGCGAGTACGAGTAGTTACAGAATCAATCTGGGCACGCCAATTGATCTGTGAGTCAAGAACCACTCCCAGATACTTGATTGATTGTACTTGTTCCAGATGTATACAGTCGCATACGTTATTCGGTTTGGGTTGGCAAGAGTGAGCTTGTAGGTTAAACACAGGGGCTTTATTTTTTAAAATATTGAAAGCAATGAATTTCGACTTGTCTAGATTAAGTGTCAGTAAATTTTTCTTCAGCCAAGAGATTACGTTAAGAAGACCCTGTTCAGCATAGTACCGTGTTTGGTCCCAAGTATCTCCTTCAAAGACAAGGGCCGTGTCATCAGCAAACGTGAAGATTTTGCCGTGTGGAGGAGAGTAGAGACATAACTCGTTTATGAACACGAGGAAAAGACTTGGGCCCAAAATGCTGCCTTGTGGGACGCCAAAGGAAATTTGTGTATCATCACTGACCATATCATCTATAGAAACTCGCTGGGTCCTACCTGTGAGGTAGCTTTTAAATAATTTCAACGATATATCCCTTACTCCGAGGCTCTCAAGCTTGTTCAAGAGTATAGGTATCGAGACAGTGTCAAAAGCTTTAGCCATGTCCAGGAATATGCCAACACATTTCTTTTTTCGGTCAACGCTAGAAACTATGAATTTGGTTAAACTTGAAACTGCCATTTCAGTCGATTTATTTGCTCTAAACCCGAATTGGGAATCTGAAAATAGTTTTTCGCTTTCTAAGTAGTTAACCAGTCTTTTGTTCAGCAATTTCTCCACAATTTTTGATAGCGCAGGGAGAATAGAAATTGGTCTGTAGTTGTTGGCACTGTCTCGAGGACCACTCTTGTGAATAGGGTGAATAATTGATCGCTTAAAAGCCTCAGGGAACACGCCTGTAGAGAAGCTAAGGTTGATAATATGAGTCAAAGAGGGAACTATAACTTCTTTGACTGATTTTAGTAGCCTGGATGAAATGCCATCCCATCCAAGAGCAGTATCATTTTTAAGGGCCAGTAAAGCAGTTTCTACTTCACTTTGGTCCACAGCAAGTAATACAAAAGATCGGTGATGTGACTGTGGTTTAATATTTGTAGTAATTTGAGCATTATTAAAGTTCGATGCTATTTTTTCTGCCAGGTTTTGACCAACACCCGCAAAATAGTTGTTGATATGGTTGGCGGCTTTTTGGGGATTGGATTTACATTGAAGTAGCTCTGTTGGAGCAGATTTTTCTTGGGAAATGTTGGTAATTCTTTTGATTGCTTTCCAGGTCTGTTTTGGGTTACCAGATACTTTTTCCAGTTCTGCGCGCTCGTAGGCCAGTTTAAGTTGTCTAAGCAAGTTGTTGCAAAAATTTCGATATCTCCGATAACTCCTGACTAAAATGTTGTTGTTAGGACATTTTTTTACTTTGGTGTGCATATTGTCCCTATGCCGAATACACCTTAATAGCCCTGGAGTTATCCAGGGTTTGGCAATGCGATGTCTATAAGAAATAGATCTGTGTATTGTGGTACCTAAGTGCAAAGCATTTGATAATATATTAACAAGGGTAAATGCAGCAATATTAGGATCATTCATGGTTAAAATGTCTTGAATCTTTAAGTTGTTTCTCAGGATATTAATGACCGTATCGTAGTTAATTTTTTTGAATGAGTAGCTTTTGTAATTTTTATTTATTTGTTTGTTTGAAGATAGACACAGCAAGACAGGAAGATGGTCGGTGATTGGACTCTGTAGAACAAATGAATAGGCTGGTGGACATTTTGTTCTTATTAATGCATGATCTAAGCAGTTGCCATCTCGGGTCGGAAAGAGATTTGCCGGTAGGTAGCCAAACTGAGCAGTTAAATTCAAATAATCCACGCTTTTGCCGTCGCTATTATTTTTCTTGATATCTATATTTATATCTCCTATAATGGCTGCGTTTGGAATACTCCTTATTGACTTTAGGGAAAACTCAAGGGAATTTATAAACTTGTCAATGTTACGGAATGAGGGAGACCGATATAAAGCTACAATGACTGAGTGATCTCCAACTTTGATAAGAAGGCAATTGGCGTCTGAGAAGGGAGGTTCACTAATTATACATGGTAGATTAGATTTACTATAAACCACTATGCCATCATTTTGGTTGAGAAAAACGGTCGAGGCGTAAACATTGTAATTAGGAAGATTAGGTGGTGGTTTTTCTTTAGACAGCCAACACTCAGTCAAAATAATGATACTCGTATCGCACTCCAAACTCAGGGTTGATAGCAAAATTACAAATGAGTCAAAGTTTTTATAAATACTTCTTACATTTTGTGTAATTACTTTTAGGTATTTATTGGGATTGCTAATGTTCTTGCGGCATTCTGTAGGGGAGCACTGAAATGAGTTAGCGACTTTCAAGTCGTCGATTTGTTGCAAAATATGGTTGTTATCCATTGTTTTTTGTTAAAATGAGAACAGAGTTAACAAAGATCATTGCTCTGCAGTTAGCAGGGTTTTCAAAGGAGTAGGACCAACATTTGGGAGAATCTACTGAGATGAATGTGTTTAGTGTAACCATGTCATTAGAAATTAATTGTAGAAAGTTGTAAATGATCACATAGAAAGCTTCAATTAGTAAATTGTATATAAATAAATTGTAAATAGTATAATGATGTGTGAATAAATTGTAGTTTATAAAATTTCGTATGTATAAAATGGAAATTGTAAAATGATGTGTTGTTATTTTATACAATAATATATGATTTAACCTGCAACTAAAAATAATCAACTTGACACAAACGAAACTAATATAAAACATGTACAAAAGATTTAAAAAAGGGAGTAGTACTAATTTCAGTCAGTTAGGAGACTTTAGTGCTGTAAGTTGCTCCTCGTTCTTGATCAATACGATTGGAGAGCCTTCAACTTTCCTCAAAAAGACCTTCCCGTTGGAAGTCCAGCAGTACTTGAACTGGCCAGACCTCAGTAGCTCCCTCGCAAGATAATGGAGACGGTTAGCTTTGCTCGTCAGGTGCTCTACGACAAATACTGGCGAGCTCTGGTTCCGTATGCCCAAATGGAACGCATTTAATTTACTTGATTTATTTGCAATGTTAAAACTCTTTACACCCTTGATAACCCTATTTTTTTGCATAGTCGTGGTTAGTTCTGCAATTATGGGTTTATTTGTGTCAGCTTTCCCAGGGATCCTAAAAATATCCTTAATGTCATTTGGGGTCATGTTAACTCCGATTTTGCTGCTCATCTCCAGGATATAACTTGAGAGGACTTCCTTTGTCTCATTCAGACAATTTGGGACGTTCCTGATCTCCAGAGTAGAACTACGAGCACTACGTTGGAGATCCTCCATTTTTTCTTCAAGAAACTCTATTTGTGACTGTTTGTCATTTAAAGTTTTTTCTAGGGTCTGTACTTTCAAAGTAATCTCCTCAAATCTCTCCGAGAGAAACTCTAAGGATTTCTCAATGTCCCCTGTAGATTCTCTAAACACAATCAAAAGCCACCTCGACAGATATTCGGACGAACTAAAGAAGATTCAAAACAACCACAAAACACAATCATTCTTAGAACGAAACAACCCGATCTTCACGTGGTTCTACTTCATGACTGGCATCGCTCTCCTTTCCTATATTTTAATTAAACTATGCAATAGATGTCCAAACAGATTCAATCGAACAAGATCATCAAACGAAAGTGGGTGCATCCAGATCTTCAACCACTGCTTCGACAACTCCCGAAGACAACGCAATCAAATCGCTATCCCAATGAGACACGTACAGCAGACAACATCAGCTTCCTGCGTAACGGACGACGAGGACGACGCCAATTCAACAGCATCACATAACTCTCAAAGATCAGGCGATAACGCCCAATCTTTATTCTAAGGGGGGAGGTGTTACATACCTTACCTATTAATACACATTGCAATCTCACATACTCTAGCTATTAGTTCTTACATACTTTACCTATTAATAAACATTGTAAGTAGCTATTAGTAAGCATTAGTAATCTAAGTTGGTTCTTTCCCAAATTGCTTTGTGAATGACTAATTAGTGTCACGTACTTTACTTATTGGTAAACATGAATAATCTAAGTAGATCCTTTCCCAAATTACTTTGTGAATGACTAATTGGTTCTAGAAACATTAACTTAACTCTTACTCATGTATAACTATCTCACGACCCTTTCTAAATACCATTCCTATGACAAATTGCACTGTAAACAGCTCATAGTTCGAAGAACCTACCCTAATTATGATTAGCGATCCCACGATCCTCAAAAGTATAAATACCTTGTGTTAGTTAGAAAATTCATTCAGTTCAACTTCAACAGTCAAACAACTCAGTTCTATTTCAACATTCGAGTTCAATCTCAACATTGTAATAATTCTAAGTTCTATTTCAAATAAAATCATTTTTTTAAAGTAATTGTGCGAGTTGCTACTTAACAAATGTAAACCCGATAATGGTTTTAGGTAGACATATGAGTTTACGTAAACCACTGAACATATAATCCTTACGGTTTGAGAGTGACTCCAAAATGTTTTTGATTGAAAAATGTTTTAGCTTTGTAGCGAAATATTACGTGTATAATAAGTAAAAATTTGTCTTGAAAAATAATGTATTTCTACTTTAAAATTCACAGATGATTTGTTTGTTGAGTTATCCTTTGTTTTTGAGCATTAGACAGCTTGCATTAAAAATATCAACCAAGCAATTTGCACAGCTTTGAAAGTCAAGTCAGTTTATTAGACATTTGTTAACAAAAAGATTTACATTTCTAAAAAAAAATAGAAAGGAAAACGTAAAATCTATGTATCGACAGATATTGGTATATCCGAGAAGAGAGAGAAAACTAATTATTAAGGTTGAACAATGATAGGGATTTACTGTAACAACCTTCTCACTGCTGCGGTTGACCACAGTACAGCTCTTGTGAAATGAACTTATGTAGTTTCAGTGCTCAGGTGTTCCAGTACTCTACGAGTATTACAACATTGTTCCCGACAAATGATGTGGCCCGTAGACTAGATAAAGTTATTATCTAGTTTACGTATTCCTGGTGTACTATAAAGCATTTTTTTTTAATTATATTTGTATTATATAGTATTGTCGATGCGTTCCCTACCCTGTAGAAACCTCTTTACGTTTTACATGAAGCATACCATGTCGTAGCCTAACGTTAAACTTCAGATGGTAGCTCATTCCACAAATTGCAAGTATAGAGTAGAAAATATCGTGATACCCACTTGTCAACTATATGTGGGTGAACTTTTTTTCGTTCCCGAGAAGTGTGGTATTTAATTATATTTAACGTAAATACGTAAAGCAGTAATTCCTGGATTTATACATTTTTTTTACCTTACTCTTAACCCCTAAAATATATTTTAAACTTAGAACCTGTTTTACCCGACTGCGAATAAGGGCGGTATCATTGGAATCGTTTGAATCACGAAAGTGACATAGGCTATATGAAAAGATTTCGTGATTCTTATCTACTACCACATGGGTTTTTATAGTGGAAACCCTATTATTACATAAATTAATATGTCCAATAGAGATTAAAATAATATAAAAATCACAGACACTAAGAGATTTATTTATACGACTTATACTTTAACTTTGAAGAGAAACACTAGCTCCAACAAATTTATATATAAAATCATCGTCACCAACATAACCAAATCAATTCGTTTATTCGTAACAACAAAAATAACCGGACAAGTGTGACTCTGACTCGCACACCGAGGGTCTCTCAGTTTTTTTGTTTTTTAATTCTATGTCGGTTTTGATGTAATCGAGTGTCAAAATATGCGGCATAAAAGGCCCTATTTTTTGATTGCGTTGACTTAGAAGCTTCATTATTTTTCAGATCCAAGGGATCGTAGACCTAAGTATAAGATAAAATATTTATTTCAAATTGATACCTTCACCCAAACAATGGGTCTTGACCCGTGGCCAAGTTACATTCGCTTCGAATCGATTCGATTCCTACATAGGTTTGTTGTCGATATATCACGTGATATTTCCATAGCATGTGTCAAATCCCATACATTTTCGGACTTATCGACTAGCGTCATCGCTAATCGAAAGTAACTTGGTTAAGCACTCTTGTCAGACAGACATACGGACAACGAAGTGATCCTATAAGGGTTCCGTTTTTCCTTCCGAGGAACGGAACCCTAAAAACTACAATTAACTAAGGTACAGCAAAACAAACAACAACCCCAAACTTACAGGTAGGTGCATAAAATTGAAAACTGTTACAAAAAGGTCTCAACTCAGCGTAGAGCTTTTTTGGAGCTTTTTCAAAAATAACTTTTGAATACAAAATTTTCACACAAAGAACAACAATAAAAGTCAACATTGTGGACTGGGTTTGGAGTACGTGGCGTAAAAGCTATTGATAAAATTGCTCTTAGCCGCTTAAAATTGTTAGTTCGATGGAAACTGCAAACAAAATGAAACTAAACGTGATAAAACTTGATAAAAGGCGCTTCGAATATAAAATTTTCTTTTCACTTTTCTGAATTCTATTTTGTATATGTTTTGAGCTCCGAAAATAAGCAATGGAAAAATTAAAAGCTAATGCATTCCAAGCAGATTTTTTTTACTGATATATAAACCAAAATAATTATCTCAGCTTTGTATCACTCAGAAGTAATAAATACGGGTTTAATAATAAATCGTCGTTATTAATAAATACATAATGCTGGACATTTCACACACCGTCATCTAGCCCCAAACTAAGCAAAGCTTGTATTATGGGAACCAGATAACTGATAGAATACTTATATCCTTTTTTTTGTAAAAACATACGTATTGAGAAACAACCAGACCCAGACCTAATATCTGTAGATCATGTAGACATTTATTCCAGGGCGGGAATCGAACCCGCAACCTTCTGCGTCTCAATTAGCTGTTCGCGCACTGGGCCACTGCGTTACGATATTTTCCTTCAGTTTTTAAGCACCCGTAAGCGCATACACATTTATTGAGTAATTAATACATAAAAACCATCAGACATGCAAAATCCCTTCCTATCTTCAAAAAACTACATCTTGCTATCTTTCTAAGAAACAGTTCAATCATCTAAAGACCGTTGCAAACAATCTATAGATAGCACAACTGCTCCATATATCTTTCTATTATATTTTCAATCATTCTCTTTTTTATGTTAGCACTTAGTATTTATATGTAATGTTCGTAGACTTTTAAGACCTTCACACCTACTTCACAGTTTTTGTGAATAAATGAGTTTATTTTATTTCCTTATCGTAAATTTATTTATCTAATTGATATGTTACTGCTTTTAAAACGTTAATCCAGACTCCACACTAATTTATGAAATTCGAAAGTAACTTTGTCTCTGTTTGTTTGTCACGTTTTCATAGCTGGACCGATTTCGATGAAATTTGGTATGAAGATAGATGATCTGGATTAAGACAAGGGCTACCTACTTTTTATTGACTAACCACGTAAGCTAACCGCGGGTGGTCGCTACTGTTGTAGCTGTAATTTTTTATATGACGACCTCAGTGGCACAGTGGGCGAACAGCCGGCTGAGACGCAGGAGTTAGCGGGTTCGATTCCCGCCCCGGAACAAATGTTTGCATGATCTACAAATATTTGTTCCGGGTCTGGATGTTTTTCTATATATTATAAGCATGTATTTACAAAAAAAACGTATATAAGTATTCTATCAGTTATCTGGTTCTCATAGTACAAGCTCTGCTTAGTTTGGGGCTAGATGGCGCTGTGTGAAATGTCCACCAATATTTATTGATTATTATTCATTTAATTATTTATTATGTATTTTTTCAACGAACACCACTGTCCTATATCACGCTTTTATTTCAATCCATCTCAAGGTTGTCTGGGAGAGATCACTCTTAGCAATAAGACCGTCGATTATACTTCGCAATTTATCTGTTTATGTCATTGTGAAGTTTGTACGTGGTTTAAAATGTTTTCTTTATAATTACATCAAGATTCGAACTCCGATCTCCGGATCAGAATTTGGTATACATCTGAATAGGCCAATACGAGTTATCTGATTTTAATACTTTCAGAAGATAGGCAGATATCATAGATACTCGTAGTGTCTATCTGTAATGAGGAATAGTATACGCGTTGAATACCGGACATTTAATCGTATGGATAATAGATACTCACATAGCTTGTTTCCTAGCGTATTAATCTAGTTCAGATTGTATTGTTATAGCCCTAATATATCATTGCTTCAATGGGGTGTTTGCATAAACAGGAAAAAATAAAAGGAAATAGGAGGTATGGTAATTTATAATAGATAGATAGAGACATTTATTTCGACACAATTTACAAACACACAGAAACTATATACAGTGGATAAGTAAAGACAGACAATTAAAAAAACGTAAATTAAATAAAAAAAAGGTACGTACCCAGTCACTATGAAAATGAACAATCATGTATATAGTATAGGATGCACAAGATAGGTCACTATGGCAATCTACTTGCAACAGTGGATGTCCCGATATGATGAAGTTATAAAAAACACCTACGAAAAGTAATAAATAAAATAAACAGGGCTGGACATAATAACAGACAAATAAATAAGTTAATAACAGTATAAGATGCGAAAGTATTTTTTAAAGTTCCATACCAACTATTTTTTTTTATTCTGTTTTTTATAAAGGGGCTCAGATGTATCGGGGTTTAAAATAATTGTTAAACAGCTTAGGTATATTGCTGACTGTTATCAACAGTGCTACTTTGTATGCAGGAGCTCCAATCTGTACTAAAACTTTACTAGATACTAGATTAGATACTAGATTTGAAGATAAGCATTTAGAAGACTAAGGTGATGACCAGTATTTCCAGCGACAAGACTCCAACAAGTATTGTTGTCGGAGGCAAGCCGCTGAAGATAGTGGATCATCGCACAAAGAAGATATCCAAACGTATTTAACTTGGCTGCTTTGGCAAATTCAAGGATGTGCAGCTAAAGTCCACTAAATATCACAGTGTACTGTACAATGCGTTTCACACCGTGCTATGGAGCTTTCTATGCCTAGTTTATGCCTCATAGATAATGTTAAGAACACCGAAATTTGGAGAAGGGCTAAGGTCCAAGATACCAAGGCGAGGTGAGGTGATACCAATCTAGTTAAATTCAATGCTTCAAAAACGCAAGCTTGTTTCTTCTCGGCGAAAAAGAATCAGTTTCCCCAAGTTCCAATTTTCCGAAATGTACCGTTATCTGTAAAAGGTCACCTCGAGCTCCTAGGGGTCTCGCTCACACCAACTCTCAACTTTAGCTCATACATCGAGTCTAAGGCTAAAACAGCTGCCATGAAGCCGGTCATCCTCAACAAGGTCAGGAGATACTTCACACCAGGATAGCTTCTTAGTCTTTACAAAGCTCAAGTTCGGTCTGGTATGGAGTTCTGCTGCCGCTTTTGGGATGGTTCGGCCAGATACCAGCTCGCTACCTTAGACTCGATAGAATGTAGGGCTTTTAGGCTTATAGGTGAGCAATATATGGCGGAGACTAAGACCCAAAGTCTCGAACACCGCCGTAAAGTTGCAAGCCTATCGATCTTTTACAGAATACATTTTGGGGAATGTGCCAAGGAACTATACGATCTGATCCCGCCATCTCCTTTCCATCAAAGTACAAGCAGGCGTGCCGCTCAGTACCATCCGTACCTAGTCGATATACCACCCATTCGCACACACCGTTTTGGTTCTACGTTCTTGATGCGTACAGCTAAGGTATGGAACACTTTGCCGTCGTCTGTTTTTCTTAAAGAGTACAATCCGGGCCTCTTTAAGGTAAGAGTAAATAGGTTTCTTCTAGATCTTCGTGCTTCATCTTAGACCACATCATCACTTCCCATCAGGTGAGATTGTGGTCAAACAAAGTTCTATCCAAATTAACAACTTACCAAAAAAAAAAAAAAGAGGGCAGGTGGAGCCTGGAGAAAGCAGACGCAGTGCTGGCACAGAACCTGCTAGATGGGCCGGCGATATCGCTCATAAAACCTAGATGCGATCTATCTGGAGAAGTAATACGGCACAAAATGGAGAAGGCTTATACCCAGCAGTGGGTGAATATACGCTAAGATGATGATGATGATATTTGATAAAAAATAAGAAAACCATAGACAGATAGATAATTTTATAATGCACATCGTAAAACAATACAATTATGAAGAATAACGTAAATCTATATAATACAATTGGTGCTCATATTACAAAATAGCGATCTCTACCGATGTTGTCTACATTTGGATGGAATGGATATATAATAAAAAACCACGTTAAAATTAAAAGTTCCAAAAACCAAAACCTTAATCAATTCAAGATTTCATAACGATGATAAATTCTGACAAACAGGGGTTAATTACGTTCCGTACAAACAACGACAAAATAACGAAATAATATAACGGAACAAAATAACGGAATTCGTAAACATTTATCTCATCCCCGAGAGAGAAACTAATCAAATTATACATCGAAAATTATTGTTATTCTGTGCCCGATAATTATAATCAGATAAACTCAATTCCGTTTGTTTGTTCGTTCATTTTGTTCGAATTGTTCCGATATTGTAGCTGGCACTTATTTTATTTCGTATGGCTTTGTAGTTATTAAACTGTGTCGTCTATATTCCAAGAAATGAAATGATGCCTCTTATAATAATTGGATCTGTTTGTTTATTTTATTACTTCAGTAAGCAAAACAAGAAAATTACAATTAGGTACAGGGCGCCAATCACAATCTTTAAGAAAACTATGTTTTAGGAGCGTTTTGTTTCAAGCTTGTAGCAACATTACTTCGATTTAAACCACAAAACTATTAAACATAACTGTTATAATCTTCATAATGTTGTATTTTTAGTGCTTTCTAGTGATTACACCACGTTCAGTATAAAACATTGCGAAAATAAACACGATTTACTTACTATTTAGGATAATTTTACGCTTTATTTGGGTTCTAATATAAACGTTTTGAGTGAACGATTTATGGTGACGTCACCAAAACTGTTTCGCCTTTACAATAACTAGTGGTTCGCCCCGAACTGAGATCTCGCGAATCTCTCAAATAAAGTACCTATTATTCTTAGTGCGATTTGCACAACGAGGCCTAAGTGGCTAAATATGATTTAAGGCGTTGTCAAATCATACAAGTATAACATCATACAAATTTAAACATGTTTAGTCGCTAAATACGTTTAGTGATCTATGTGCATGCCAGCCTTAATTTTTAACTAATAAATTAATACCACAAAATGCATAACCAATCTACTTGGTCTACAGTTTCATTCAAATTAGAGGTAACAGGGGTTCTTGTAAATTGGTTGTAGTTTTTTGGGGTTCAGATTGCAGTTATTCTGGATTTCAGACGTTTGCCTATATTTGTGTTACTAAAGCTACACGAATACCAAATTTTAGCATTGTGGGGTCACTGGTGTACCCTGTGAATTTTGTCAAAGTTTTGTTTTTATTATGGCTAATAACTCAAAAACTACAAAGACTAAACTAAAACTAAAAACTGGGTTCAAATGTCATAATGAAGACCTTTGATTTGACGACCTATTTGACCTAATAGTTTCATTTTTATTTTATTTTTTACCCCCCTTGAAGCCCAATATCTCAACAACCCCCAACATTTTTAGCTCATTTAGTCATAACAAAATTGTGCTATCACTACCTACCTATAATTTCATGATGATCGGATCAACGCTTCGAAAGTTACCCTCGGACAAACAAACATACATACATACAACGCAGATTTGCCCCGGTTGATTTGGAGATCTCGCTTCGCTCGATCAGTAAAGTAAGCTTACTAATTGAGGGTCGTGGTACGAAATGTCAGTGTAATATTATTTTAATATTGCTATAAGAGATTGAAGTTGGCCCCCTAGTTACATAATTTCTTGTCAAGGTCTAGTTCAGTCAAGCTTTGCAGTCAAGCAATGGGGTGTCCCAAAAAGTAGTATCAAACGGAAATCGCGCATTTAAGTATTGATATGGATTCAATACATTTTTGTATGGTTGTGATGCCTAACCGATTAGGGTTACTTTTATAATACGAAAATGAGACATATAATTAAGTCATAAAACCTGTAATTTTTACCTTGCAGACCAGCTTAGGCGAACTACTCTTTTTTCTACAGGAGAGGTTGTCATTACGGGGTTGACTTATTTTTGCTGAATTATACTAAACATCAAAGCGTGCAAGAAATCTTATGTAAACGCGGTGCCCAGCGTTGCATAAAACATTAATTACTCCATTAAGCTATTCACAAGTTGACATATTTCTGAAACGTATAAAATGATACAAAATTCAACATTTAATTTACAAGTACATAATTATGTGTATTTTAGTGATATATTACCTACGCTAAATATATTTTATTAATTACGAGCAAATATCAAATAAGTAATTTCATTAATTTCTCGGAAATCATAATTACATAGATTCAATTGGTGTATCTGTTCTACAGAGGGATCTATCTATCATTATAAATATTTGTGTAACAAATATTAAGGATTGGAAGTGTAAAAGATTTAAAAGCAAAGTAATAAAATTCCTGGATTTCATTTAAAATAATAAACAAAACAGTTATGATATGGTATCTATCCTGAGAAAGATTTATTGTAAAATTGTCATTAAATCAAGTAAGAATAAAACTGCTCCAATTTACTTACTAAATAAGTAAATTGGACCAGTTTTATTCTTACTGGTTAGCCCCGAACTGAGATCTCACGAGTCTCCCATAAAACCAAAAAATATTATTTGTAATCTTTGACTCAAAATAGTTGCACGATATGAATAACCAGTAAATTTGACCTACAGTTTGATTCAAATTACAGGTAACGGGAGTTCATGTTAATTGGTTACTCTTTTTTGGAGTACAAATGTCAGTTATTCTGGATTTCAGACTTTGGCCTACATTTGTGTCACTAAAGCTACATGCATACCAAACTTCAGCACTGTGGGGTCACTGGTGTACCCTGTGAAAATTCACTGGTGTACCCTGTGAAAATTCACAGGGTACACCAGTGACTCCACAGTGCTGAAATTTGGTATGCGTGTAGGTCAAAGTCAAAGTTTACTTTTTATTATGGCTAATAACTCAAACTACAAACTACAAAGACTTTGCTAAAAATGAAACCGTAGTCAAAATGTACTAACAAAGACCTTACATTTGACGTCCCAATTGACCTAATAGTCTCATTTTTTCTTTACCGCTTTTGAACCCCAATATCCCAACAACCCCCCAACATTTTTAGCTCATTTTTACTTACACCAAATTTGTGCCATCACTACCTATGTATCAAATTTCACTATGATCGAAATAACGCTTCGAAAGTTATCCTCGAACAAACAAACATACATACATACGTACATACATACATACAACGCCGATTTGCCCAAGTTGATTTGGAGATCTCGCTTTGCTCGATCAAATATATAACTTATTAATTTAGTAGAGCTTTAATTAAATCTGTATTTTAAAAGGTTATAATAGTCGTTTTATTAACAGTTGAGCGTTGAATGTACACAATGTCTGTCAATGGGTGTCAATATATCATGCGCCCGACACTACACTTAGTTAGTGTTTTCATTATTCCACTACACAACGATTACTACCAACAGAATACTTTTCGCTTTATTGCCATTGCAATAGAGTACAATTTGCAACACATTGAAATATAGTCGCTGGTTTTTGAAGCACATGTCTGTCAATTTTATGTAACGCACTAACTGGTACGAGTATTATATTGTGTCGTGTTTCAGTGAGCAGTATTCGAATAAGACGTGTGTCAATGTTTTTATCGATTAAAAAAAATTACGTACGAAATACACGTGCTTAGAACGTTGAATGAAATATTACCATGGCGAGACTCGGTAGCCTTTTTACGTAAGCCAGTCACTGTCGTCCATCTGTCGTTCGGGTCAGCCCGTCCCACCTCTAAAGTCAGTTAATACGATTCCGGACGTGTGTTTTAAATTAAAGTCGTACATTACAAAACAGGTTGTATAAACTTAGATAGCTTTGTCATCATCCACAGCCTATAATTTCCCACTGCTGGGTGAAGGCTTCCTTTTGTAAGTGCCACCGTTACCAGTAGGTACTGTGCTGCGCGCATTCCTAATTCTTCTACATCAATCTTTTCACTATGACAATGCTATCGTTGCAAATGGCCGCTATTACTCGTACCTTTTGGTATTCTACTAACACAATCTTTTTTCAATGATCGCCGTTGCAATGACTATACTATTTGAAAATTTGGCAGTTCCATTATAAATTAGCAGAATTGGGTCCTCAGTTGCGAGTTATTTCTATGCAAGTTTTAAATGAAATTAACTTTATTTACCTAACCAGGAGTACTTTCAGAGGTTTTTTGTAGCAAATATAATCTTTAATTATACTCTTAAGTTTATCCTAATCTACCCATAGACATAATAGGTACCCAGTAAGAAACCCCCATAGGTCATTGCCAAGAATTCGTACATAATAATTATATACGTGATCATATTTCTCAGAAACCTTTACTAGCAAACTCGTAAACCTCTTCAGCCTACCTCCGGCATTTTAACCAACTACGACCCCCCATTTCCCCTAGGACAGTGATCCATTATACCGCGACTAACTTATAATTCATGCTATACTCGTACGAGGTAGATATCACCTGACCACGTGAAATAAGGAAAAAACAGCCTTGAATATTTATTTTGCATTTTGATTGCCAAAGGGGTCTTATTGGCGTATACTTATTTTTTAATATTGTAACTTTGTATAACATAGGTGAAAATTTAAAAAAAATACTATTTTACTCCTATACCTACTATACTATATGTTTACTCCTTTAAAGAAAATTATACACTACCTGCGCTCACCAAAAGATTGCTTTCCACTAGAAAAACCAGGAGTGTATAAAATAGACTGTAGCTGTGGGAGTTCTTATAAGTAAATAAAATAATAATAATTAAATATCGCTGGAAATTTCACACAGCGCTATCTAGCCCCAAACTAAGCAGAGCTTGTACTATGGGAACCAGATAACTGATAGAATACTTACATATACATATATATATATTTTGTAAATATTGGTCAAACCAAACGTACAATAGCTTGTCGGGTGAAGGGACATATCAGGGCGGTGAAGAATGTTGACAGACAAAAGTCTGCCATAGCGGAACATCTGCTGGACTCAGGCTCAAACCACTGGATCGAGCTATACAACCCACAAGTAATCTCAACTGAGCGACATTACATCCCAACACAAGAATTTCAATCGTGAAGATGGTTTTCAACTATCTGGAGCCTGGAATCCTGTGGTGAGAATGTAAAAGAACCGAAGAAGTGTAGTGTCAATTACGTGTCCTGATACCGTGAGTGTTGTGTGCCGGAATCGAGTTATGATCGAGAATGAAACCGGTAGTAGTGATAGTATTAGTGAATTCATTCCTAGCAAGAGACTAAGAAAGAGGGTAGATCGTTATATCTGCCAATAACTATCCACTCGCAAAGACTTCAGTTTACCCGTGATCATGGCGCATGCAACTGCGTCGAAATATCGGGATACTCAAGAACTCACAAATCATGGTAAATATCCCGTTTTTAGTACAAATAGTGAAAAAAATACTATTCTCCTAGACACTTTTCAAAGATACCTACAGAAATATGTAATTTCGTACAGTCTGTGTAACGTGCACATATTTATTATGGATAAGTTTTAAAAAAAACTATGGATATAGGTAACAAGGCCCCCTCAAAACTGGTACTAAACGTAGCTGTTCAATTAACACCTACGACTTTATCATTGGGTCGGCTAATTTTGGCGTACCTACTATTCAATGTATTTTCTGCCTTTGTAATAACTTTAAAAGGGTAGATTCAATTACCAACTTGGTAATAGAGATTGACATGCAATTTGTGGATAAAACAAGTTTTTTCCCAAACTGTGAAGCAAATCTGGATATTTGTTTATAGGTATTTTTATAAGAAACCGCTTCATTTTTGTATTCTCTAATACATAGCTAATAAATTTTGTTCGCATATAAATACTAGAAAAATACTGCAATATCGCTAATAAAAATAACTGAACTCGTTCTCTATGAAAAATAAGATCATTTTATGTCATAATCTTCCGGTCTGAGATAGTAAATATTTTTAATTGTTAACTGCTAACTTTATTTCTTGACTATGTTGTTAACATACGCGAATTACGCGTCGCGTTAGCTTTCTTGTCTTACCTACGAGGCGTGATCCAAAAGTAATGATAATCAATAATAAAAATAATAAAAAGAATTACAAATGAGTACACGGCTTATTAGGTTTCTTTCAGTGAGCTCGTGGGGTATATCAAATATCGAGCTTTTTTGTGTACCCAGTTTTTTCAAATGCGCCAAAACTGTTTTGTGGTCAATTCCCAGTTCTTCAGCTACGTTGTAACTGCTGATATGCCGATCTTGCTCCACTTTTTCAAAAATGGCATCAGTTTTATCCGTAATAGGGCGACCAGAGCGACGTGCATCTTTGACATCAAAATTTCCGGATTGAAAACGCTTAAACCAAATTTGTGCTACTCTCACAGACACTGCACTAGGTCCATAAACATCGCAAACTTTTTTCGCGGCTTGCGTTGCATTTTTACCTTTTATGTAGTAAAATTTTAAAATGTATCGAATTTCTTCATTAGATTCACTTATCTTTACAGTACGAAAAACAAATAAAACCCACACATTTTCCTAATTTGAATTTGGAATTATCTTCTTTAAATTTAAACTTTCAATGCTACCAAAACCAGCCAGATACAAATAGTATAGCCAAAGAGATTTTATTACAAGTTCATACATACTATAATGTGAAAAGACTTTTTTCCCAACCTATTATAACTAGTATTTTTTTTGAGAAGTCTTTTTTTATGTTTTGAGAAACCGTCACTTGAATATCGTCAGTATATTACCAAACACCCTATATAACTAACGAACGATCTACCTGAATGTCTTAATTGAATACCTACCGAATTGAATAACTCGAACGAATTACAATAAATTTTCTGTCTACTGATTCTCATGTAAGTGATAATTATTATCTTTTTGAGAATTAATGATTATTACACCTAACATTAGTCGCCATAGTCTTTTGAGCGACTTCAAGTAGACATTAATTAGGGTAACTAAAACAAAATCTGCGAAATAAACTGAAGTTGGTCAGTAAATTACATAATAAGCGAAAATCATGAGAGCTTGGAGCTCTCATGATACAATGCTCATAATTTTCGGTTTAATACAAGCTACACTTATATTTATCTCAAATGTTTGCAGTGGATTTCCTCTGAGATCGTTTGGACCTCCTTGGCATAAATTACAAGAGAAAGATTACTCTATTTGGGAAAATAATGGTACCTAATTCCAAGTATATAATTATGTTCTACTAATTTAGAAGTCAACTTCGGTTAATCGACTCAGCATTTTCATGTAAGTTCATTTACAACTTCCCCGTGAGACAGAATGGGAACCTAATTAGTTACTACAACTTGTACTGTGAAACGTAGTCACTCTTGTTCCTATCATCATCATTATGTCAGTCAAAGGACGTCCACTGTTGAACCTATATCTCCCCCATAGATTTCCAGAGGGACTGATCTTGTGTGGCCTACAACCAACGGCTCCAAGCAACCTTTATCAGATCGTCTTTCCATCTAGTAGGGGGCCATCCTACGCTGCGCTTTCCAGTGCATGGTATCCTCTTGAGAACCTTTCTGCCCCAACGGCCGTCAGTTCTTCAAAGTATGAGCCCTGCTCACTGCCACTTCCGCTTGCTAATCTTTTGTGCTATGTTGGTGACTTTGGTTCATCTACAAATCTCCTCATTTCTGATTCGATCTTGTAGAGAAACACATTATGTGGGCTATAGTGAAATACCTCGTCACTGTACCGTACTGGCCACCATGACTGTACCATGTCATCACTAGTAACACATAGTGATTTTACAACACTTTGGTATTTTGGACGAGAAGACGCTAATGCTGCCCAGCCGAGTTGGATTCGTCGACTGACTTCTTTCTTGAAGTTGGACCTACCTTACTGAACTATTTGTCCTAGGTAATATTTCTATAATACTTATAAAAAAAGCCTGAGAAAGTAAGAAAACCTGTAAGGTGAGAAAATTTTATGAAAACCTTAGACAAATTGCATATTAACCATCCATCCACTTTTAGAATTATCGTCAGTAAATAATTGTATATTATTTAATAAATGTGCTGTAAAGAAAAATAAACCCTGTGTTTATTTTTCACCACACCACCAAAATAGTGTGGAGATGAATTCTTATTACAATCTTTGAGTAAAATCTAAGAGCAATAGTTGCAACCACACCCTAAAATAACTTTATTTTGGAACAAAAACATGGCACAACAATACTGGAACACGATAGTATTCGCAGAAGTTATAAACTGTGTCGCGAACACTAACGCCCCCCTCCAGAGTTTATTATTTCCAATTATCATTATTACTATTATTTTTTAAATTATACAAGATAAGCATGTGTGATTATGTGCGCGTATGTGTATATGAGTTTGTGTGTGTGTGAGTTTGTGTGTATGTATGAGAGGGTGTGTGCTTGTGTGTGTGTATGTGTGTGAGTGTGTGAACTTGTGTGTGCTTGTGTGTGTATGTCCTACAGTATATACAGCAACTTTTAAAAGGTCTTCAGTTTCTTAATACGACAGTGTTACGAGCCACTGAAGACATTTTTGTTGACATTTATAGCGGGGTAAAGGAAATATATTAATGTGTTTGTTGACTCTGTTATATAGTGTGGGGCTAAGGAAATAAAAATGACGACTGGCAAATGCCGTACGCCGTTTTTCAGTTTTGCAAACTAGATCCGATCTGCGCTTAGAGTCAGTTATATTAGGATCATAAACAAGCTGTGAGTGTTTGCGCGAGGTTGTTTGTAATATACAAAGTTGTCGGACAGTGGGAACTTGGCAGAGTGAGTAAAGTTCGGACGTGGGAAACCAGATGGACTTTTTTGCAAGGACCTTAAGGACAGCTCTCTGAGCCCTCTCGAGTCTAAGCATCAAGGTTTTAACACAGCCACCCCAGGATACAATGCAATATGACAAAATGGATTGAGCTAATGCGTAATAAATAGATTTCAGTAAGTTGAAATCTAGAACAGACCTTAAATTTTTAAAAACGAATATGAGTCTTCTGACTCGCGAAACCGTGGATTCAATTTGTTGCTTCCAGGAAAGGGTACTATCTACCATGACCCCAAGATATTTGAGAGCTGTAGTACGTTCAATAGATAAGCAGTTGCAATAGGCTGAAGGAGGAGAAACTCCGGAGCAAACGTGTGCACGGATACTAAATGAAGGGGGAGGTTGGGAAGCTATGTTTGTGGAGAAGGGAATAAATTTACTTTTTGAAATGTTAAGTGTGAGGAGGTTTGTCCGTAACCAGTACATAATACACGTGAGAACATTTTCAGCGTTCTTACGAGCGTCTTGCCAAGTCTGTCCGTGAATAAGAACGGCGGTGTCATCAGCGTATGTAATAATTTTGGAGTTCGGGAATGACATATTACAGAGTTCATTTATATAAATTAGGAATAAGGTAGGTCCAAGGACGCTACCTTGAGGGACTCCAAAACAAATGGGTTCTTCCTTACTCTGAAAACTGTCAATAGATACGTACTGTGAACGGTAATTATTATTATAATTAAAGTATTATTTTGAACTTGCTTACAAAATATTGCAGAGTCAGCCATCAGCTACCATTGTCAAAACTTTCCAATCCAAGCTTTTCAACGTGTAAAACAATGAACTTTTAATTCGTAAAACAGTTTATTTCCCAACTCATAACTTATCCCACGCTTTAATTCTGTGAGACGTTTGGCAGGGATGGGCCTAGGACAGATGTTTTCGGGGGTTTTAGAAAGTTGTGGTGTCCAAATAGGAGGATTCTTTCATAAACAAAGTTAACACTTCAGAAGCAAGTAGGCACTGTTTTTTGCCAAATAAATTACGTATGTAGGCGCGTATGGGATTGGGCTGGCTGTGGTTCGAATGCATCCAGAACGATGGGCGAATCTAGACATTCAGTGGACACCGAACGGACGACGCAGCCGTGGTAGGCCTAGAAAAAGATGGAGAGACGACCTGGATGCATTCAAACCAGATTGGTCAGAATAGGCTGTGGGCCGCGATGGATGGAAGGGAGAGACCTTTGCCCAACAGTGCGACAACGTAGTTTCGTAAAAAAAATTTAGGTGCGCAATGTACGCGCAAATTACTTTAAATTACTACATTAGTACGTAAAATAACGACGTCTTTACCATAACCCATACTTTCCATACTATAACCCATTATAATTGAGAGAAGGAATACGAAAGATAGACGAAGGCAGCAACTGAGTGGAGCATATTTAGGGCGCAAACCAATGGGTAACCACCAGCCAGATGGCCAGGGCGAGTTATGAGAAGGCAATGGATGCGCTTGGCACAGCACCGAAGAGAGTGACATGATAACGGCGGCGGTGATAACCCAACGGTAGGATATAACTCATACCCCTCCCCATCCTAACTTCACCCCAGAACACCATCGAGTGCTAAGTTCGCGCGAGCTAAACTTCCACCACGACTCGTTCTAACACTCCTGTAGCTATTTCCATTTATTGCTCCATCCGATGTAAGCTTACCGAGTTGCAAAACCACTTTATTCGTTTCGTTTATTTATTTTATGTCATTTGTTTACAAAATTAGGGAACAACTTTGATTCTTTCACTTCTGGAGAGTTTTGAGTTGTGGTCACGAGTATTGATCCGTTCCTGATTGTGAATATTGACATAACTTGTTTCATTTGCTTCGTGCTGTTGTTCGTCACACAATCATTCTTGCCATTTGCAATCGGTTGTTTCGTCGTTAACAAACTGAGCTTACGATCTCTGTGCCCTGAACCTCTGGAGAGTGTGCTGGTCCATGTACAGGAGGTTCTAAAATCCAAGTAAGTAGACGGCAGCCAAGACGCACGAACAGAGAAAACCCAACGGAAGCCTGTAGAAAACCAACGTTTTTGCGTTACTTGAAGGGGGTGACGGATAAAATTAGAAATGTGTTGAAGAGGTTTTCAATTAAGTCGGTCTTGACTCCTCTCTCAAAGATGGCCAAGCATTTACGAACTCCAAAGGACGTTATACCTTTGTAGATTATACGCGCCTGGTGGTTATAAGATAGACTAGCTGTGGCCGCTCATACATCGGGCAAACCAAATGTACCATAGCCGAGCATGTCAATAAGCATATCGCAGCTGTCAAAAATCGGCATGTAAACAAGTCAGTGATTGGATTGAACTTCACGATCCTAAGGTTATCTCTAGTGAACGCCATTATTACAAGAGAAAATTTCGTGAAGCTATAGAAATCAAGAAATTTCCAAATAACAATCGGGAAGGTGGCTATAGAATTAGCGTCCTGGAACCCGGTGATTATTAGGTGTGCGCATCGTGATCGGTCGTCTCAGTGCGTAGATACGGTTAGTGTAGTGTGTCGTAATATAAACGAGGACATTTATAATTCTGAAGACCAAGTGAGGGTAGTTGCTGCAGCTGCCATAACTTCTCGATGGTAGCTCGAAGTACTCCAGTCCACCCGTGACCATGGCTGTTGCAACACAGCCGAAACGTCGGGATAACAAATAAGAAAGGTACATACGCGATAAATACCCGTTTTAATCAGTAATCATGCTGTTGTTGAAGACACTGCTTCTGAGTAACTAAACGTCCGCGAATATGTCACTCTGATATTGAATGACAGCAAAATATGGTTTTGAAATATTTGTTGTCTTTCCTGTGCTTATCTAAAAGTACCCAAGCATAATATTAAAATAGAAACTGGCAGAAAATTCCTTCCAACATCGAACGGAATTTGCTGCATCTTTATCCTATCACATTTTTTAAATGGAATAGTGCGACATAGTAAACATAATTTTATATTCTTACTGTGGCATTTTCATTATATCCTTAGGGTTAATTTGAAAACATTTGACATAATGGCTTTACCCCTAACACAGAACAAAATTAAGTTTATTTAAATCCAACAACAATATTGCGGTTATACTATATGGAACGCCGACTCAAACTTCGCCTTCTATTAAATCCGCAAATCCAAGATTAATTTAATTAAATATTCAAATTGTAAAGTAAACATTCTATTGAAGCACTATCCGCCGTGAGCTACGGTAAATCATGTTGACTGTAATTTCAATCGAGATGTCTCTCTAGTGCCAACAGTCGTCTCGTATATTTAAATAGTCAAACAAACTTACCCCTGTAAGTGCTGTTCGACTGGAATTATGTCAGGTGTTGTCCAGTCCGAAGATTCAATGACCGTGTGAAAAAATACACCGTAGGCACCTATTATTCTACCTTGGAGGGAATATATCATCCCAAGAACACATTTTTAGTAGATTTCTTGAAAAAAATGAAATGTCAAATGTTCATAACCTACAAGGACTTTTCAAATCCGAAACCGGTAGGTTTATTTCCAATTTCTTGATATTTCTAAGTAGATGATCCTTATCTACTTTCTGTGTTCTCTTTTTTGTATCCATTTTCACGATTTTTCACACAAAAAATTTGAAAAACACAATTTAAATATTTTTTGTAAGAAGAGACGCGTGAGTACAAAAAACCAAATGAAGTTAGTTGCAGGATGACACTGATAAGACAGTGTCCGTGTTTTTTTGCTGTCTTTAAATGACTGTAAGTGACTGGAGAATAATAAGCCGTACTACAGAGTAAATTATCATCATCATCTTCGGACTGGACAACACCTGGCATAATGATGTTCGAACCAAATAGACCTGAGGGCTTAGCCAAGTTACAGTCGATTAGCGATGACGCTAGTCGATACGTCCGAAAATGTATGGGATTTGACACATGCTATAGAAATATTACGTCATTCAGCGACAACAAATGTATGTAGAAGTCGAATAGATTCGTGGCGAATGACATTTGGCTACGGGCTCTGGCTGACTGTACGCTATAAGTCAATCTCAGAACTAGAATTTACGATCCAATATGTAATTTCTGCTACGTATACATATATATGTACTTAGAAGTGAATATATACATGCATCTAGGTAAAACATTTTTTAATCATTATTATAAATACGGGATTTACACGTAATAAATCCCGTATTTATAATATTGATAACAAAAATTAAAAAAACAACCGAAACATTGTCCGACAACCATTGTACAAACATTGTACCGAAACAAGACGGTACGTGATAAATCCTGCATTTATAATAATGATTGGAATCAATCACGAAAGTTTTCATTGAATTTTTTTTTAAATATGTTTTACTAGTTGACCCGGCAAACTTCGTACCGCCTTGACATGCATTTGACGCGGGCTGCCAATGTACGTCGCCGGTAGAATTGTCAATCGGCCATCATTAGCTGCATCTATGTGTGAGAAAATAAATTTGCTTCATATTTCTTTTAACGTCAGTTTTTCTTATATTTTTATAGTTATTCTGCTATTCGGGGCGAAGACAAATTCAACAAATCAAAGATCACCAAAATCGCTCAAGCCGTTCTTGAGTTATAAATGGTGTAATTAACCCGACTTTGTTTTATATATATATAGATTTGCTAAAACGTTAATATTACTGAAATATTTTTGATTAACGATCTGTAGATGGAACAAGCGTATGGTCCACCTGATATTAAGTGGTAGCCATTGCCTGTAATAAAGTATTGACTCGTAGATCATGCACCTTAAAAACGTGTCCTACGATGCACTGCCCTGCGTCCATCAAACTTGGGAGATATACATATATGTAAAGCTTCATGTGCCTGTAATTTCACCTGCAACCTACCCTTCAAACCGAACCACACATAATTTCTACTACATATAGGGTGTTTGATAATATATGCACAAAAATTATACGGGTTATTTTGGTGAGCATAATAAATAGATTTGTGAAATGTTTACGATAGAAATGTGAAATTTATTTTGGCATTTAAAAACAAACACTTTATTAAACTTATGTTGTGCTATTGCTTAATGCTTGCCATCTAACCACAGATACTGTATTGGTGACGTCTCGATATATCTCTTGTTGTCCCTTTCTAACCCAAAACCCGCAGCCATTTCCGAATGAGATACCTATCAAATCGGCCTTTATTTTTGGATGTCGATTGCAAGAGTAGGCAGTAAGTTTTATATCGAATTAATCACCTAAACTTAGTTGATTTTCTATAAAATTTTATGATATAACTAGTACTTAGTTTTTTTTTCAAGAAGTCTTTTTTAATGTTTTGAGAAATCGTCACTTGAATATCGTCAGTATATTACCAAACACCATGTATACATATATATTTACATAATAGATTTCTATTCTCTTTTTTACTAATGTTTAAAACTATTTTAACCTGATTTGTAAAATTAATTAAATTAAAAATTAAAAACAGTCAGGTAGTAGAAGTGAAGAGACTGTAATCTTGAGAAAAATACAAATAAATATAGGCTGGCAAAGTTGATGATCCTTGAGTTTATTCAATGTAAATTATGTTTGATTATGGTGAGCGACCGCCAAAGATGGCCAGGTATGTTTACCTGAAGCCCGGTCAAGTAGATACATTTTCTAGTCGTAGAGTTTTCCAAACCAGCTTTCCAGCTTGGATGTTGATTTTCTGCTCAAAAAGAGCATTCTCCAACGAAACGAATATAGGACGAACACGATCCCTACCTCATTCAGTTGCTTGCATTCTTAATCTACAGGCGTCCTATTGTTGACACAGTACCTAAGCCTGCGACCTAGAAACGGGCGAAATGTGGGTATGAAATATTGTCGCCAAGTCTAATATGCACCATGTCTTCAGATGCGATATTTTGATAAATTAAACTTGAAAATGTGTTGAATGATTTTTTTGTATTGGCTCTATAATATAGTCGTGGCGTAGATAGTATATTCTTTTATTAAAAACTAGCTTCCGCCAGCAGCTCAGCACGCGTGTTTTGTCAATATTAGTAGGTAGCCTATGTTCTAATGCAGGCTATAGTATATCTATATACCAGATTTCATTGAAATCGGTTCAGCCATTATACGGGATTGAGTAACAAACAAACAAACATCCAAACTTTTGCATTTATTGATCAAGCGAAGTGAGAGAACTTGGGTAAATCGGCGTTGTATGTAAGCATGTATGTATGTATGTTTGTTTGTCCGAGGATAACTTTCGAAGCGTTTGTCCGATCATCGTGAAATTTGATATAAATGTGGCACAATAATGATGGCACAATTTTGGCGTGACTCAATGAGCTAAAAATTTGGGGGGGTTGTTGAGATATTGGGGTTCAAGAGGGGTAAAAAAAATGAAAATGAGACTATTAAGTCAAGAGAGACGTCAAATGAAAGGTCTTTATTAATACATTTCGACCCTGTTTTTATTTTTAGTAAAGTTTTTGTATTTTTTGAGTTATTAGCCATAGTAAAAACTAAACTTTGACAAAATTCACAGGGTACACCAGTGAACCCACAGTGCTGTAATTTGGTGTGCGTGTAGCTTAAGTATCACAAATATAGGCAAAAGTCTGAAACTAGGATAACTGCAATTTTTACCCCAAAAAAGGATAACCAATTTACATGAACTCCCGTTACCTGTAATTTGAATTAAACTGTAGGTTAAGTTAGTTGGTTATTTATTATGTGACACTATTTTGATAGTCAAAGACTACGAATAATGTTTTTTGTTTTTATGGTAGACTCGCGAGATCTTAGTTCGGGGCGAACCACTAGTAATATTAGTATAGATTACGAAGAGATAAACGCGCAATGCATCGGCGTGCCTCACCTTGCTTTGCTTTGACAATGGAAACACGAATGTCCAGTATTTATAGACACTTCCCGTCAACAGCCTCGTATGAGCTTGCATTCTCACATATGATTCATATACCTACGTTGTATATGGTTCTAGTAAAAGCAAAAAACTGTCCTGTACATATTTCTGTTTTTCTGAGATTTTTCAAACGTGCCAAACCAAATCAAATAGCACAAAAACCAACGGACCTTTCAAAATGTTATGCAAAATGTAAAAGCATTAAATTTTTTTCAGCTACACAAATTGTGAACGCGAAAACATCCGCTTGTTGGACTACAGAATGTGGATGAAATAATTGTGTTTTATTTTAATGTAGGTTTGTACCAGTGGCGTAAACACATGGCTAAAGTTACTGTTCATTACGGCTGGCTTGTGTTTGGAAATTATTTTAGCTGTAAATAGCTGTGCTATAGTTATTGATCGAGCGAAGCGAGATCTCCAAATCAACTTGGGCAAATCGGCGTTGTATGTATGTATGTATATATGTATGTATGTTTGTTTGTTTGTCCGAGGATAACTTTCGAAGCGTTTATCCGATCATCGTGAAATTTGGTATATAGGTAGGTAATGATGGCACAATTTTGGTGTGACGCAATGAGCTAAAAATTTGGGGGGGTTGTTGATATATTGGTGTTCAAGTGGGGTAAAAAAAATAAAAATGAGACTATTAGGTCAAATGAGACGTCAAATGAAAGGTCTTTATTAGTACATTTCAACCAGTAGGTATTTATTCCCATAAGAATTTACAATTCACTATATTAAGATAAAGATAATTAGTATTAGTATGTATGTACATGTAAACTATATATAAAACCCTAATCTAACAAGCCGCTGCCAGTGGGAAGCGTGCCCAAAATGCTGGCCGCATTGCCACGTTGAATGGCAAAGCTTAAACGTTGGCCAAAATACTGGCCAGCATTTTGGTCACGCGTCGCCTCGACCAGGCGTTTTGAAAGTTCATTATAAATTTTGTGGGCGCTCGGTCCCCACGGTCCAAGGGTCTCTACCCCAAAAGGCTCAAATATAAAGCATGTGTTTAGACTACTATATTTGCGCCTTTTGAGGTTTTCCGCCGATTCAGCCGCCGCACCAGCCTTATTTTGTGTTCCGGAAAGATGTGACGGTGCTAAAGTGTCAACACAAGTGGCGTCCCACACTAAAGGCCGTCCCATCTTCCACGGAATTAGTGTCATTCCGTCAGGTATTTTACCATCGTCACGCACGAGACCACTTGGTTCCAAAATGGCGGCGCAGTTGGCGGTGGTAAAAGCTCGACGTATGACATCATTGAGAGTGGCGTGGCGGGGAATTCTCCCCACGCTTCTTACACAGGAAAGACCGTGGTGGCCGAGCTGGTCGACGGCAGTACCGCATTGGCAACGGTGTGGGGCACAACATGGTGCTCCCAGGCGAAGAGATGCTGCAATGCGAAAAGCTGAACAGCCAATTAACGTACCTATATTGCGTGAAGGGAGAGCCTGTAACCACAGTCCTGATTCCCACTCAGAAACGGCTAGAAGGCGGCCACGATCTGACGAGCTGGTACACGTTTGAAATAGTTGATTCCGTGTTTGCTCGCTAATCGGCCCGTCCCATAACCTCTGAGATTTCAATATCTTTGGGAAATCAGAATTGGGGCAGGCTGAGGACCACGCATCTCTGGCTTCGTTCATTTGCGATATTTCAAAATCTCGATCATCCGGAATCGAGGCCAAAAGGATCTTACGTGTTAAATTTAGGGTGCTATGAACGGATGACAGAAATGCGGGGAGAGCCACACTCGAAACTGATCGGATACCCAGACCTCCTAAACGCACCGGTAATGAAGCCTGCACCCATGCCCTCTCATCCAAATTTATGTTCAAAACAGACGCCAAAGTATTTTTGACGATGCTGTCTAAACTCTGTAAAATATCATTATGTTTCCAGAGCTGACAACATCGAACTGTATAAGTAAATTTTGGGACAAAAAGACAAAATTTTATAATAGTGAAAGCCATGTGTGTGTTAATTTTTAGCAAACGATCCGAACATTGTATAAAATTTTGAATTTTATCTTCGAAAAAGGAAGGGAAAGACTCGTCTAAGATAGGGGAACCCAATAGACGAAGTGATGATTTATCTATTATTTTAATATTAGGTGCCAACATATTAAATTTTTGAATAATCAAATCTCTTGAAGGTAATTTTTCTGAAAAAGTTATAGTTCACATTTAGAAAAATTTAGGTCCAGACCAATTGTATGAAATTCATCAATTAAAACACGAAGATCCTGCAAAACTGTAGTTACATCACCACCCAGAGTACCATCATCCAAATACCAAACATTCAGTTTCGACTGAAGGTGTTGGATGACCGGATGTATGGCAAGACTGAAAATTGCAGGACCGAGTGGGTCACCTTGTTGACATCCAACAGCAGATGAAATTTCGTTGCCGAGATAAGTTAATTTTGAAGGAGATCCATAACATTGCCAAAGAAAATTATATAAATATGGAATTTTATCTTTTACTTGTGATAAGAGGGTTCCTCTATCTACCGAATTGAAAGCATTTTTCACATCAACCTTCAGCAGCACATCACCACAATTTTTATCCAAAAATGTCCTTACGGAGTGAACGGCGGCTTCACAGCCGCCTCGCGAGCCAAAACCCAGCTGTACGGGTTGGAAAAGATTGCACAGCTGAGCCGCCGATTTGGTACAGCATATTTTGGCTGCGAGCCGGCGATATGTTGTTCCGACAGCTATCGGTCTAATGCCACCGTCCTTCTTTTTCAAAGCGCAAAGGTTGGCACCGTAAAGAATATAAGTGATGTTGTCGTTGATGTGCCCGGAAAGCATGAAATTGACGAGGTCCGTCAGGTCCCTCAGAAGAGATTCGCCAGCTTCGCCGTTTCCACCGCAAATTAAATCTTTTAAATGTTGCGGTGTTAAGGCATCCAAACCGCCGGCGGAACCACTCCGGAAGGACATGACGGCTGCCGCTACATCCAGACCGGTGACTTCAACGGCTACATCAGATTCTTTCGGTGCCTCGGGTAACTGAAGATCTGCTGCAGGAAGTGGATGCTTCCCTGCTAGAGCTGAGAGGGTTTCTGGAGTAGCAGGGGCTACTGTGTCGCTGGAAAAAAGAATTCGAGCAGCGCCTTTAATGTCGCCATCACTGAGTTTGTTTTCAACTAACTTGTAGGTTCCAGACTCAGTGAACGGTTTTTTACTTAAATTTGAATTTTGATTTGCTGTCGAGTTATTTACCAAAAAAAGAAAAGGCTCTTCCCGAGCACTGTACCTCACACAGTTCTCTTTGACCCGACTGGTCAAAGATTTTTTATTTTTAGCATCTACACTGACGTGAAGTACAGCATACGGGAAATACAACAAATGCTCCCAAGAACTAACTGAATTATGCTTAACAGCTGCCTTAATAGCCTGTGATAACCTGTGATGTGCAGTTGCGACAGAGAGGCGAGCACCACGCGGAATACGCTTTAAAATAGGACTACTAATTTTGCGCTGAGATAACGTTTTCCAAAACTGTTGATTATTATCGCCGAAAGTGACTGTGGTGGAACTGCTTAAGACTGGTGCCGAAAGAGGGATCGATGAAATTTTATGGCATTTGCCTTGGTGTATTTTCAGGCCTCTCTGTCCTTTGAAAAAACGTACCTGCGAGCATTCGTTGCACTGCACTAGATTCTGCGACGTAGAGGGACCGGGATCACTAACTTGAGCGCATTGCGGCATCTCATGTGGGATATTATTAGGCTTTATCTTATAAATATAAACACTAAAAATTAAAACGAAAAGAAAAACACAAAAAAGCATACAAAACACCAAAAATTAAAAGTCACTGAAATAATGTCACAACCAGAGGTGAAGGTGGCGCGCGCATACGAAGCTCCAGGTCCGTATGAAGAGCACCCAGTCAAGCCCCTCGACTCGGAGCCATGGGCCTCGACGAGAACGGGGATAAATTACACGTATTATTACGTTTTTTATTCGCATCAATTTTCTTTTCGAACAACCATTTTACTTTTAGTAAAGTTTTTGTAGATTTTGATTTTAATTTTTTATTAGCCATAATAAAAACTAAATTTTGACAAAATTCACAGGGTACACCAGTGACCCCCACAGTGCTGTAATATGGTATGCGTGTAGCTTATGTATCACAAATATAGGCAAAAGTCTGAAATCTAGAATAACTGTAATTTGTACCCCAAAAAAATAACCAATTAACATGAACTCCCGTTACCTGTAATTTGAATGAAACTGTAGGTCAAGTTAATTGGTTTTTATTTCGCGGCACTATATAGATAGTCAAAGATTACGAACAATATTACTTTGTTTTTATGGTAGACTCGCGAGCTCTCAGTTCGAGGCGAACCACTAGTGTTTAGTTATTTAAGTTCTCACAGGACAACTTTCGTGATTTATTTCAATCATCCTGTCTGTCACTCTGTCTCTCTCTGTCTGTTTATTACGATTTCGTAACAATGATTTTGATGAAATTTTATATGTAGTTAGATTATAATTTGGATTGAGGCATAGGCTACTTTTTAAAGACAAACCGTGCGTGCGAAGCCGCGGGCGGAAGATAGTCATTATTATAAATACGGCACGTAGTGCGAGGAGAGACGTGGTACGGAGCGGATCGCACTCATCCTGGTGAAGGTTTACGAGTTGAACCGAAATATTGTCTCACAGTCGTGGAAAGATGGAAATGAAAAGATGAAAAGATTTTGACAACCTCCGTGGCGCAGTGGGCGAATAGCCGGCTGAGAAGCAGGAGGTAAGAAATGTTTACATGATCTATGGTACATATATTTGTTCCGGGTCTGGTTGTACAAGCTCTGCTTAGTTTGGGGCGCTGTGTTAAATGTCCAGCAATATTTATTATTTAATTTTTTATTGCACAGAAAAACATCTTTATTGCACAAAAGGAAGTCGTAATGCTAAACAGTAATAGAGGTCGCTGGGAATTATTGAGTGCAGGCCTCACAAGATGGTAATTTATTGGGAAAACCAGCGGATTTTCCATGACTGATATAATTAAGCTTTGAGGTCTACCTTAACAAATTTGTTTTTGGATTATAAATTCTAAGTTTAAGTGATATTATATTTGAATTTGTGTAAAGCTTTGAATATCTAGTGAAGCCTATGCTACCCGATAATCGTTAGTCTTGGTTAGTACCTATACTCAATGCTAGATAGAATGTGTAATTTCAGGAGTTAGTTCGGATTAGCAATAGTGTGAGTCTCGTAATACGGATTAAAATAGGATTATACCTGAGACTCTAAGCCTATCTACTAAGTACCGCGATCGCCACTTACTATTGTTAGCGACTGAAACTATAGCAAAGTGTAGTTTCAGTCGATAGTTGTATGATTAACTTATTCTAAAATTACAGTGTTTATGTAGTAAAGTAAATATATAGAAGTTTTTATTGTGATATGTATGTTAAGTTAAGGTATCTTTATGAATAAGTTATTTACGATCCTGTAACTATTTTATTATTGTCTGAATTAAACGATTTATTATTATTATTTAATTAAATACCTGTCAAAAGTGACAAATATAATTTTAATACGCTTTTTGCGTTTCAATGTGCAACCAACTTTTTGACTGCCTCCGTGGGCGTATAGCCGGCTGAGACGCAGGAGGTAGCGGGTTCGATTCCCGCCGCGGAACAAATATTTGCATGATCTACAGATATTTGTTCCGTCTCTGGGTGTTTTTCTATTTATTATAAGTATACATTTACAAAAAAAGTATATAAGTATTCTATCAGTTATCTGATTCCCATATTACAAGCTCTGCTTAGTTTGGGGCTAGATAGCGATGTGTGAAATGTCCAGCAATATTTATTTATTTATTATATATAACTTTACCTATTTATATGTGATCAATCTGCGCATTGTAACCATTTCGTTACTAACAGAAACTCAGAATCGAAAGAGAGCTTAGAGGCTGAGGTGATTACGGTACTATTGTATAGGCCACAAATATCTGCTATATTAGTGAGGGTTCGGCTTTGAATTAGTAACATTCGTAGATACATTTAAATTAAATATTAATTATTTGGCAACAGCAAGATAAGATAAATAAACTATTGTAATCTAAAATAGGAGAATAAAAGAGACGATCTCCGTGGCGCAGTGAGCAAATAGCCGGCTGAGACGCATGCGGTAGCGGGTTTGATTCCTGCCGCGGAACAAATGTTTGCATGATCTACAGATATTTTTCCGGGTCTGGATGTATTTCTATATATTATAATCAGTGATCCATAGTACAAGCTCTGCTTAGTTTGGGGCTACATAGCGCTGTGTGAAATGTCCAGCGATATTTATATATAAAGTGTCGCAAAATTGACTTTGGTTTAACATGGTGCTGGCTTTATATTTTCACCGCTTATGCTCGGTATTTACAAGCAGCCTTGTTTTTTTTCTACTACTGTAGTGGATAACAAATCAACCTGATGGTAAGCGGTTACCGCAGCCTTTACCGGTTACCGGTTGACGACCGTTTCTGCATTCCCTTACTGGTAGATACACGAGGACTAATATGCTCTTAGTTTTTTATTTATAATCTTGGAGATGAAACAAGCTTATGGCTCACCTGATGTTAAGTGGCCTATAAAAAAGAACTGCTTCGTAGGCCACACACCTTAAGAACGTGCCCTACGGTGCACTGCCCTGTGTCCATCAACTTGAGGCATATAGGTGTTAAGCCTCATGTGCCTGTGATTTCACCGGCAACCATACCCTTCAAACAGACCAATGCTGCTTGGCGGCAGAGAGAACTCTATTACTCTTAAAGATAGATAGTTGGATAATTCTTTATTGTTCATCATCATTCACAGCCCATAAGTAACCACTGCTGGGTTTACGCCACCCTTTCCGATCCTGTGCTGCGCGGAACCAGGAGTACCCCGCGACTTTCTTTATGTCGTCGACCCACCGCGCCGACGGACGTCCTGGACTTCCTATATCTGTTCTTGGCCACCATTAAATTGATTGTTACACCGAATTATAATTACCAAACCTTGAAAAGTTGCTTATAATTATAAAAACACACCTAGACCTGGAACAAATATTTTTATATCAAGCAAACATTTGTTCCGCGGCGGGAAGTAAACCCGCAAAATCCTGCGCCTTAGCCGACTATTCACGGAGGCCGTTGTCATTCGCTACTAGATCATAAGAACTTACAAAGACAGTACAAAGTTTAAGCCATGTCCGGAAGAGGCTTAAAAATTTACCATATAATAGTCTTAAAAATAACAATTTGGCAGAGAACTGCAGAAACGTGTGCGAATGATTGTTCGGCGTTAAAACAATGGACTGGATGAAGTTAATTAGGAAGAAAACGCTCCTGCTATGTATGAGGAATCTAAGGGTATAGATACATAGTACGGCACTGCATTGTTATGTCGCATCGCAAAGACAAACCAGTGGAGTGAGCTTTGATGTATCAATTTAGGCAAGTGGTGTGGAACGAGTCTAGATAGATTAAACAATAAGTCCATTAGAATTGGTTGACTGTTTTGTTTTTAAAAGATATTTTTTCATCCTAAATGTTTACAACGTATTTTAGACTAGCTTCGGCCCGCGGCTTCGCACGCGTGGTTTGTCAATAAAAAATAGCCTATGTATTCATCCCGGTTATAATCTACGTACATACCAAATTTCATCGAAATTGGTTCAGCCGTTACGACGTGATTGAGTAACAAACAAACAAATAAATAAACAAACATCCAAACTTTTGCATGTATAATATTACTTCAGTATGATAAACTCAGTTTAATACAACAATATCTTATTTTATATTCCAAATTCCACCAAACAAATCGCTTCAATATGACAATAGTATCGTCACAAAATTGCCACACCTTTTGGTATTCAACTAGCACAATATTGTTTCAATGTCCACCATTGCTATGACAACACCATTGAAAATTTTGCAGCTTAAGACAGAAACATCAATCATAATCGTGAAATAGATCCTTAAATGGTTCCTTAATCGTTTTTCTTATAAATTTGCAGGATTGGGTCCTAGCACATTAGCAAAATTCTGAACGCATGTCAATGTGTGGGTAAATGGGATAACTTTATAAAGATTATTCACAATACGTTTTGTGTTGTATAACATCGCATCGCATCGTGTAGCACCGACCTAAAATGTAAAATGCAGACTGCATTACAGTTACAGCGTCTTGAATAAAAATGTGATTATGCTAAATGTGTGCAAAGTAAGGAAAATGTTACTCTATTTTGGAAGCACAAGTATAATTCTTTGCATAATTAAATAAGAAAGCAAGTAATTGTAGAGAAATAATGACTTAGTAAATATTAGATGTAGCATTACCACGCAAGCGAAGTGGATTTGCCGCCAACAATTCGCATAATTAGAGATATAAAGTCGAGTTTACATTCAACACAGTCTCTAATAGAGGACAATATCACTGGACAACTTACTAACGGTCGTAATCTTCTACAGTTTCTAGAAATTTAAGGAATATCACGATTTTATAATTAAATTAGCTAATGGTTCATCTCGTGAGTCTCCCATAAAAACGAAAAAAAATATGATTCGTAATCTTTGACAATCAAAATAGTGCCACGAAATGATTACCAAACAACTTGACCTACAGTTTCATTCAAAATACAGGTAACGGGAGTTCAAATTGGTTTGTTTTTTGGGGTAGAAGTTGCAGTTGTTCTGAACTTCAGACTTTTACCTTTATTTGTGTTATTAAAGCTACATGCATACCAAATTTCAGCACTGTGGGGTTACTGGTTTACCCTGTGAATTTTGTTAAAGTTTAGTTTATATTAAGGCTAATAACGTAAAAACTGCAAGATCACTAACAATAAAAACAGAAGACCTTTTATTAGACGTGCCATTTGACCGGATAGTCAATTTTTGTTTTTTTTACCCTTCTTGAACCCCAATATCTCAACAACCCCCCAGCAATTTTAGCTCATTGAGTCACACCAAAATATGCCATCACTACCTACCTATATACCAAATTTCGCAATGATCGGATAAACGCTTCCAAAGTTATCCTCGGACAAACAAACATAAATACATACATACAATGCCGATTTGCCCAAGTTGATTTAGAGATATCGCTTCGCTCTATCAATGATTTCATAATAGGTAATTATTAATTAAAAATATAAACAAAATTCTTTAAATATATTACCACCCCATTAACAAATTAAGATACTTCTCAAAAACTTATTTACCCTATTCAATCGGTCAAACTAGTTGTTTTCTAAGATTGCCATGTTTAATAATCATACCGCTTATAATTATAAACATAATCATTATATATTATATCATTTTTAAATACCGATGAAATTCACAATAAACAATTATTGTTAAACAATAGATTTTATGCCGCGAATCCCGTAAAAGATTCATTTGAATTCGTAAACATCCAAATTGTTAAGAGTTTTGGGATGCTACTCAGAAACAGTGACGTAGGTAAATTAATATGAAACTTCAGAATAACTTCCTTATTCAAATTGTAATAATTGGTTTATTTTGGAGACGAGTTTTGTTAAACGTGGTAGAGTCAGCAATTTCTTTTAAAAACCGCTGAGTTTTGCAGGTTTATGAAAAAATTTGATTTACTTGAGAAAGAATAAAAAATTTCACTCATTATTATCAACATACAAAAATTAACAGTTGAACTATCCTAACTGTTGCAAACGATCTATAGACAGCTCAACTGTTCCACATCACTTTCAGGTGGAAGTGTTTTCAAGACACTGGCTGCATAGCCCCGCTAAGTTACAATGACTATGCGTTGACCCATATAAGCGCCATTGTACCTATAGACTGAATTGGTAAGGCGTTGATTGGATTCCACTCTTTTTAACGCCTAAAGCTAAGCTGAACTTGCACAATATAGACTCTAGATTTTTCATGAATTTATTATTTTTAGGGTTCCGTACCTCAAAATGTTCGGTTTTTGTGTCTATTTAATCTAGATTGAGTACAAATGAATTAATGAATGAAAAAAATATTTAGGATTTTTAAAACCATGGGAGACCTTCTCCCTTCTCGTATCAAGAGGAAGGTTGCGGGTTCATATCCCGTCTAGGCTTGAAATTTTTGAGATGGTTTTAAAAATCTTGGAATGTTCCGTATGTGTTCGAATAAAAATAAAAATACATATATTTATTTAATATTACAGTTATAAGTATTTTAAGTGATGGTAAAATGTATCAGACAAAAGTTTCAACGTAACATGACGTTGTCAAAACCTTTCACAGTAGAGCACCATCAGTCGAAACGTCAAGTGGATACTTCCACCGGATTTGACTGCGAATATATCGCCCTCGTATCTTCCCTATGATATAAGGATTTATTCAAATGCGTACGAGTATAATGCGTATTATTAATCAGAGCCTTTGCAAAGTTCTCCTTTGTGACGATGGATACAATGAAATGTTATGTGATAATGCGGATGGCATGAAATAGTATCAATATAATAATATCACGCTTGATTTTATCAAGAAAGTTGTGAAATAAAATGTGTTTCTGGGCAACTGTGCTGTGGAAGTTCTTAGGTCACTCCAAGGCCTTTGACGTGACTTTACGGCTATTTACCTGGGACATAAATAATGATGGACATTTCACACAGCATTATTTTATAAATAAAATACAGAAAAACACCCAGATCATATATCTGTAGATCGTGCAAACATTTTATCCTCGGCGGGAACTTAATCTGCAACCTCCTGCGTCTCAGCCGAGTATTTGCCAACTGCGCCACAGAGGTCGTCTAAACGAAAGGCTTTTATTGTTACATACTGTACTATTGTTTACATAAACTTTATTTTGTTCCAAAATTTCGTGAAAAGTGCTCTTAAAATCAATTCAGCACAGCAAGTCGTTCTCCCTATAGAACTTATAGTTAAATTTTTATGACTCACTTTAAATTATTCACTCGTAAGGAATTTGGGATTTTTACCTGTTTTTTCCTTAGTAACTATATAACCTTATCGTAAAGACAGAAATCGCTTTATACATGGCTTTTTAACTTAATGAAAAGCCTCAAAATAAAAACAGAATTTAAACAACATAAAACTACAGCAAACAAACTGCGAGATTACCTATATCATAACGAAATACGCTTTAGCGTTGAAACGCGTTGCCATTGTTGAGCGACACTCGAAGCGCGCATCACTGCCATCGCTGGCAGATAGTAAGGAATGTTTATGGAAAAATTCATTAAGGAGATTAACTGCTGGCTTTCGAGCAGTATGTTTATCGAGCTGTGGAATATATGGTAGGTAGCATTAGCTTGTTCACACGGTTTTGTTCGAGTAATGCCTATCACCATCATCATATCAAAGGTTGCCTGGAAGAGATCGCTTTTAGCAATAAGGCAGCCCATTGTACCTATTATTTAAGAGTGTATTTTCTTATAAATGTTTGTATTTAAATGGTGTGCAATAAAGGAATTATCTATCTATCTATCTATTTATCTATCATATCAGCCATAGGACGTCCACTGCTGAACATAAACCACCCCCATATATATCCAGAGCGAACGATTTTGTGCGGCTCCCAGCAACCTTTATCAGGTCATCTAGTGGGGGCCATCCTACGCTGCACTTTTCAGTGTGTGGTCTCCACTCGAGTAGATTAAGGTACTATTCCGAGCTACGCTGCTGACTGCAACTGCCGTCTGCACGAGCAGCTACTGCGTGCAAACCGCTGCAGCGGCGCAGTTTGTATATATTTATATGAGTTCCAAGCACCGCAACAGCCGCACGCGCAGCCGGCAGTTGCAGTCGACAGCGGCTTTCGGAATAGTACCTTAAATTACTCATTTATATCGATTGGTTTAGCAGAATTGGGCCCCAGAACTCATGTCTAGTTTGTAAAAGCACAAAAAATTGTTCATTCCAGTAAGTAGGTACTGTAGGAGTATTCAGAATAACAATGAGATTGTTAAAAAAATATTGATGAATTGCGCATTTTACGCAATAGCTATACGACTATCGATTGTTTGTCGTCCTAATTTCAAAATCCAAACTTACGTTCCTGCAAACTTACGTTTTTTGTATTTTTGGAACGGGATTTGGATTGGACTATCTATTTGGACCTAGCACCTCAACTCATCTACCACTGTGCATAGGGCTCCTTAAGTGTATGCCATCCAACACGATCCTATATACGTTTGATTCACAAAATTATTTCTAAATCACTTATTTCTGCATAAAAACACAATATTTTTCACCAAAACATCCAATCCAGCGAAATCCCTTTGAAAAATGGGACTCAAATGAAGGTTTTGCTGAAAGGTGTTCCATTGAATGAGCAAGTAATTTGCATTATAATAAAAAACAAAGCGAGCTGGGATTTCGGGCCCATTCATGCACAGCTTGTAAGAAATAACTGGTTCATTCTGTTAGTTAGAAACAATGTAATCTTCGTTCGTTCGTGTATCTAGTTTTATTTTAGTATGATGAATCCGTGCATGCCGTACCAATAAAGCCCTATGGCATTTTTACCGATAGTAAAATATAATTGTGCCACATGTAATATTTTTTATAGTTACATCATTTATGTTCAATTGATTCTAACTATTATTTCCTCGCTGTTATTATTTATTTTGAATGTTTGCGACGAAACATATTTCAAAGAAATTTATTTTTATTTATTTGTTACATGGTTTGAAATTATTCTCAGTGTAACAACTTTGCTTTTACATATCGAAACATTCATCTTGCTTAATGCAACGACTTTGAATGAAAACAAGCGATTGAAAGAAACAATGTATAATGTAGAGACGATGTGCTACTTTTAGTTTCAGTTATGTACCAGTCGCGCTTGGTACACATTTTGTCCATCGGGACAGATAACTTAGTGGCACTGTAATTATATACTGAACTAGCTATTCCCTAAACTCTGTGGTATATTATACGAGGAACATTAATTTATTTTGGATAGAAGCTGAGGGCCTTAGTGCAGTTGGCAGAGTGCCTATACGTAGTACAGCTTTCTGAGCTTTTCTATTGTAGTGCAGCGTTATGGGGTTCAACTGAGACCCATTAATCCGTTTTTAGATGAATAAGTTTTACATTTTGCTCTTTTTACTGATGAAACTGTTTAACAATGTTATTTATTATTGCTTTTTGTTAATTGTACTACTTCACCTAATGGTAATGGATAATCTGGTCGAAGATGCAACCTATCTAGACTTGAAGTAAATAATACGTACTATTACGTTCCTATATACGTTTGATTCACAAAATGGTATCTAAATAACTTTTTTCTGCATAAAAACACGAATACTTGCTTGAAGATTCTGAGGTTATAATCGTCTGGAAAAACAGACGCCAGGATTGAGACAATGGTCCTATTATAAATACCATATAGACATATGGTATTTATATATATATACCATACAATATATATAAATACCATATAGAATAGAATAGAATAGAATACTCTTTATTGCACACCAACAAAATTAAAATACAATAAAAATACACAAAAATTAAGGTAAGTACAATGGGCGGTCTTATCGCTAAAAGCGATCTCTTCCAGACAACCTTTGGATGGACAGGAAAAAACAAAATCAAAAAGACGGCGGTGTAAATACGAGTATATTCATAAACTTACATAAACTACCTA
This sequence comes from Philereme transversata, assembly GCA_963924445.1. Taxonomy (NCBI): domain Eukaryota; kingdom Metazoa; phylum Arthropoda; class Insecta; order Lepidoptera; family Geometridae; genus Philereme; species Philereme transversata. The sequence continues at coordinate 24,694,284 of OZ004338.1, forward strand.
TACTTACTAATAAACTAAATATATATACTTACAAATATAATAATATATACTTATATATATAAACTACAATAAAGGAGATACACATAACGATAAACTAGCAGTGCGTAGACAAAGAAAGGAAATGGTTGTATACCTTAACTTTGAAGATAGGAAGAGATTTAGATGATCTAATAGAGAAAGGTAAAGCGTTCCACAGCCGCACAGCTTGAACTGTAAAGGAGTCACCATAAAATTGAGAACTGTGGACAGGGGTTTGGAGACTTAGAGCTTCAGATGAGCGTAGATTTTGATCATGCGCCTGGTGCAAGAACACAAAACGCTCCTTTAGATAGGATGGTGAAGAAGGATTGAAAAGAATGTTAAAAAGAAGGGACAGAATATGTGCATTTCGGCGAAGACGGATAGGGAGCCACTTGAGTTTTGCGCGAAATTCTGAAACATGGTCATATTTGCGCAAGCCAAATACGAACCGAATACAAAGATTTTGAAGGCGCTCAAGTTTGCTCAATTGGACTTCAGAAAGGTCGAGATAGCTGACGTCGGCGTAATCTAAAATAGGGAGTAGAAGGGATTGTGCAAGCGTAATTTTGGTGGCGGTTGGTAAAAAGTTGCGAAGTCTTCGCAACGAGGCTGAGGACGCAAACATTTTTCGGCTGATCTCGGCAATACACGGCTCCCACGATAGCTTGGTGTCCATAATAATGCCTAAGTTTTTCACCGTCTGACTGATACGTATCTGAGCCCCATTAAAAACTACAGGTGGAAGTTGCTCAAACTTTAGCCGGGGAATCATTTTGTGGCTACCAATTATGATAGCTTGTGTCTTCTGTGGGTTTACTGTAAGGCCAAAGGATTTGCTCCAATCACAAATTCGGTCCAAATCTGAATTTATTATGCTGATTGCTCCGTTAATGTTATCAACCGTAGCTTGTGTATAAATTTGTAAATCATCTGCATACAGGTGGTAGGAAGAAGATAATTTTTGAGATATTGAGTGAATGAAAACAGAGAAAAGAAGAGGAGATAAGACGCCGCCTTGAGGGACACCAGCGGAGAGACTGCACCATGAAGAATAAGTATCTCCAATACGGATGCGCTGCCGGCGTCCAAACAAGTAACTACGAAACCAGTCAATAGCCGTTGGAGATATGTTAAGAGAGTGTAATACACCGAGAAGTATATCGAAATCGACGTTATTAAAAGCATTGCTGAAGTCAAGGAGTGACAGTACTGTCACCTTCCCACTGTCCATTCCAGACCGAATGTCATCAGTAATCTTGATGAGCGCTGTGACTGTGCTATGCCCGGGGCAGAAGCCAGATTGGTGAGGATTTAACAGGATATTATTGGATAGGAAGGTACTGAGTTGTTGGTGTACAAGACGTTCAAGGACTTTTGATAGGAAGGGAAGTATGGATATGGGGCGATATTCGGAAAAGGATGATGGACTGGGTTTTTTAGGTAAGGGAATGACCTGTGCTTCTTTCCAGGCGTCAGGAAAGGAGCCGGAGTCGATTGAGGCATTCAGGATGTAGGTGATGATAGATACAATTTCATTAAGGATTGGCATAATCATGTTCCGACTGACACTGTCACTGCCAACAGCATTTGAAGTGATAGATGTTATACTCTTCTTAACATCACAATCGGCAAATTGACTAAACTGAAAAGAAGGAAAGTCTGGTGTTGGCTGAGAAGAAAGATAATAGAGTGTATTTGATTTAGTGAGTCCATCTATATTGGATGAACTCGTGAAGTGTCGGTTAAGATGATCAATGTTTAAGTTTTTTGGGATATTTTCTTGTTTAGATTTACCAACTCCCAGTGTTTTAAGAAATTTCCACACTTTAGATGGATCATTGTTATCAACAGAGTCATGAATGTATTGGCGTTGCGCGTCCCTACACAACCTGTTGCAGTGATTTCTACGATCGTAGTATTTGGCCTTATTATTGTCAGATGGTTTACACCTCATCCTAATCTTTGCCATAGCCTTCTTGTGCATCGCCGAGCGGATTTCATCAGTAAGCCATGGTGCTGGCAGATGTTTGATTTTAATGGCACGTATGGGGGCATGTGTGTCATATAGTTTAACCAGTTGTTTATTAAAATACCCCACCATGTCATCAACGCTGCACGCATCTACGATGTCAGTCCAGTCAATTTTCAGAGCATCCTCACGGAGGCTCTCCAAATCCATTCCACCAAAATTACGCTGCATGACAATTTGAGGCTTAGCTTTCGGCGGACGAACTTTGTAGGACAAATAGATTGAATCATGGAAAGAAAAAGTTGCCGCTGAAGTTTGGCCGTGTTTAGCTACATTATTGATCGATGATACTAATATAAGGTCTAGACGAGATGGAATGCAATTTGGAAAGAAATGTGTAGCAGTTGAAGGAAGAATGGTCAAATTGCTAGCCTTAGAAAGGGTTTCAAAAGTAACAGCACGGGAATCCTGCTTAAGAAGACAGGTGTTGAAGTCACCCATGATTATGGTGTGACTGTAAGAAGGAGTTAGGTCTTCAAGAAGTCTTTCGAAAGACGGAAAGTAGTTGTTCCGAAGATGATTGCTGTAGTAGACTCCGAGTAATACCTTGGTGTGAGAAAGGAGGACTTCGACAAAAATGTGTTCGCCCGCACCAGGAGACGGTGGTTGTGGAGACACATGAACAATGGTATGGGGTATGTGAGCGCGCAAGTAAATGGCAACTCCTCCACCACGTCCATCAGTGCGATCGTTTCTAATTAAGATGAAGCCTGGTAGCGAGTAAGAGGTGGTAGGCAAACATGGTTTTAACCAAGACTCGGAAACTAATACAGCATGAATGGTTTTATGTTCAAATGACGCCAGCAGATCAGGGTAATGAGCCGGAATGCTCTGTGCATTAATATGAACAACATTGAAATTTTTAGAGACATCAGAGAATTGGGTCTCAAGGGTTTGGGAAAGCGTTGGTATACTGCAAAAACTATCGTTACTGCTTAGTTCATCGTTATCACATGAAGAAAAAGATAAAAAGTGTTCACTATCACTACTAACTAATGATGACATACCTACATAAATTATAATATAAATAAAATATATAAATAAACAATGTACTATCTAAAATATTAAAACAAGCTATGGTATACTTTACTAATTAATCTACTAACTAATTATGTAGCCTGTCCACCTGCCAGTTGTGTTAAAAGAATATCAAATTAATATTATTAAAAGACAAAAGAATCAATACACTAGCAGAATAAAAAACACAGAATAATTAAAGTTACATCTTATGTAACATACTATCTGCCCGACCGTTTTATGCTTAAAGTAGGTAACAATTATTAGCAAGCTATGGAACATTACAGGTTTTGAATCTATGGCAAACTAATGACAATTATAACATGATTTTGATAATGACAGAATTACCGAAACAAAAGATGAAAGAAAAACACGAGTTGATAATTGACAATTGAAAAAACGAATCAAGAGAAAAAAAAACGTAAAAGAAGTAATTATTGAGAAAGGGTAGGAAAATAAAGATAGTACAAGCGGTGATACTTGTTTACCTAAATCGGCCGGGCTAAGATTGCGTTACACACGGCATACTCAGACGCTACTTCTTGGTCACCGCCACACGCTTTGCTCTCGGCGCTGCCGGCGCCGGCTCCTTGTTCACTGCTGCCGGCTTGGCCGCCACGGCCGGAGATCCCGTCGTCGTTGCCCGCGAACCCGATATTTTTTCGAGCTCAGCCATGCTGCTCACACGACGCCTGGTGTCGTCCAACCCGACCACGAACACGTAGCCCTCGCGAGTCCAGCTCTTGTTAATGCCGAATCGTTGCCTCGCCTGCATAAAAACTTCGTGACGAGCTCTTGTCAAGAACTCTGAAAGAGTGATGCCAGTATCTTTAAGATTAGTTTTGGCAAACCACATCCTGTCACGAACAGCTACGTCCCGAAGCTTCAGCAATATGGGACGAGGTCGATCCGACGTCAAGCGGCCCATCCTATGGTAACGGCTGATGTCGCCCGAAGCAAACCCGGTCAACTTGAGCCTATTCGCTACAACCTTCATATAGACATATGGTATTTATATATATACTCGTAGGTATACAGAATACATGGTGTTGTGTGATACTCGTATCAATTTAGATAAAAATTTCGTAATTCCGTTTCAGAGTCGATTAATTGATGGAATATAGTTTCATCTTTCACATTCAAGTTGTCTGGGAGAGATTGCTTTGTTAAGCGATAGTACCGCCCATTATGCTTATGTACATTTATTGGTTTTCTTTTCATTTTTATATTTGTTGTGTCTAGCTTGTAAGGAAATAAAGAATGTTCATTCATTCATTCACACGGTATTAAGTTCCTAAAGTATAGGTTTCGTGTTAATGTAAGATTTTGATTTGATACTCCTGTCATAATATAAAAATTGTAGGCTTCGTCGACGTATTATAATGTGTGACATTAGCGACCCGCTTCAAAAAGCATACATATATGATCCGAAACCTAATCCTAACTAATGAGAGAATTTGTGAAAGGTGTAATATTTTTAAAACATTAAACTGGCAGCATATTTTTCCACGGATTCCAATAGGCTACTCTCGGTGGCCCAGTTTTTACATGCGAGTTTATCTCTGGAACTTGCACACCCCACCTGTTCGCGTGAGCCAAAATACGAAGTGCACCTCCAATATATGCGAAGCTTTTTGTTAAACTTAATGAAAAACTGGCTTGAATATAGCACTATTTTAATCATATGTGGCGGTCGAGTGTGGCAAAAAAATTATGAGGAAACATTAATTTTGTAAAAATGAATAAACCTCTGACGACGAAAACTGACGAATGAATTTCTAGTCTGTCCGTCACTACACTCTTTTTATGATAGACATCTTATTCAGTGCCACTTTTAACTATTGTCAACTATCGGCCGCATTATGATTTATATAGTTTCACCTTTCATTGTGTCAAACGTGGCATTTGACACCCATCAAGTTTTTTTTAGAACATAAAAAAGGGATTTCTTGCTAAGCGACCACATCGCCATCAAAACAAATAGAAAACGCAACATACAATATTAGTTGAATGGTTAGAAATTACAAAAAAAAAGTTAATTTCTAATCAAACCACTATCAACTAAACTATACATCTGAAGGGCAAAGATAAAATACTAATACTAGTGGTTCGCCACGAACTGAGATCTCGCGAGTCTTCGATTAAAATAAAAAAATGTTATTTGTAATCTTTGACTATCAAAATAATGCCACAAAATAAAAAACCAATTTACTTGACCTACAGTTTCATTCAAATTACAGGTAACGGGAGTTCATGTTATCTGGTTACGCTTTTTTGGGGTACAAATTGCAGATATTCTGAATTTCAGACTTTTGCCTATATTTGTGTCATTTAAGCTACACGCATATCAAATAACAGCACTGTGGGTTACTGGTATACCCTGTGAATTTTGTCAAGTTTTGTTTTTATTATGGCTAATAACTCAAAAACTACAAAAAATTATTTAAAAATATAAACAAGGTTGAAATGTACTAATGAAGACCTTTCATTTGACGTCCCACTTGATCTAAAAGTGGGCCCCCCAACATTTTTAGCAACAACCAAAATTGTACCATCACTATCTACTTATATACCAAATTTCACGATGATCGGATAAACGCTTCGAAAGTTAACCTCGGACAAACAAACATACATACATACATACAACGCCGATTTGCTCAAGTTGATTTAGAGATTTAGATAAAAACTAATATCAACGTTCTCTGATTAGCGCTCATCAAGATTACGTAGATCAAGATATACATAAATCCAAACATGAAGGTCAAACCTTCTGATAGGTAAACAAAAGCCATGTGCACATACTATGGAGCTACAGACTCACTAAAAAGTTATTTTTAGAAGAACGTTTACGAACTGAACATTGTCGGTGGAAACCGATAAAACGGTACGTGATAAATCCCGTATTTATAATAATGATTATTTTTAGACGTTGCGTTAGTAGAGTGATTGGAGTCACAAAGCTCATCTATATCTTGCATTTACGATTAAGATTATTGTATAGATAAGATTATTAGATATTAGACGCATTTAAGATATATCAACTTCGCTACCAGTGGATGTCTTACTTTAAGCTCTGGATTCTAACGAAGGGCATACAATACGAATGGGAGTTTGTTGCAAGCTCGAGCATGAGTCCAAAATATGAGGTCATCGATACTTAAATGAGTTTCGAGAAGAAATAAACCACCACCAATACATAACTTACAAATAAATACTTTATACGTTTGTGTACTAGCAAAACATCTTAATCATCGAGAAACGAAACGTAAGGCTAGACATTAGACCTTGTGGTAAAATCTTTTAACGAGTAGGGTACTTGTTAACGTATTCTTAACATAAACAAAGGGGCAAAGTTAAAATAAGTAAACTGTACGTAATACAACGCGTTTATTAACTATTCATGCCCACCTACATCAAACGGGCTTATATATCAGCTAAATGTAGTATAAGTTACAAGATTTTATGACTTATATATGTACCTATATAATCAAGAGGATTTTTTATTTTATTTATGATATCCAAGTGCTTGACCACTACCTCACTTGGTGGTAAGTGATAGTGTGATCGAAGATAGAGCACGCTTGCCTAGATATAACCTATTCACTCTGGACTTGAAGACTCCGAGATTATACTGGTTCGGAAAAACATACGCCCGAAGTGAGTTCCACTCCTTAGTTGTGCTAACAAGAAAAGTTGAAGCAAATCGTTTGGTACTGCAAGGTGGTATGCCGACCAGGTATGGGTGGTAATTTTCGGTACGTCTCCTAGTCCGGTGGTGGAAGGGAGAAGGAGGGGTAAGGTTATGAAGATCTTGCTCACATTTACCAAAATGAATTTTGTAAAAAACTGAAAGTCTGGCTACTCGGCGCCTGTGCTCTAGACTTTGTAAATTGGCTTTCACTAGGTTAATCTCAGAAAATAGTTTAAAATATTGTGTCAAGAGTGAGTGATTTCATAGTGAATCAATCTCTATTATATATGCTCTATATTATTATTAATATATATATACTACAAATATAAAACTTACAAACTAAAAAATCCAATACGTACAATGCATATGTGTATATACGTTATAAACTAGTGGTTCGCCCCGAACTGAGATCTCGCGGGTCTCAAATAAAAACAAAAAAAATTTATTCGAAATCTTTGACTATTAAAATAGTGCCACGAAATACGTAACCAAATAACTTGACCTGCAGTTTCATTCAAATTACAGTTAACGGGAGTTCACGTAAATTGGTTAACTTTTTCATTTTATATCAATTTAGTGTAAACGGAAAAGGTAGAATATCGTTCCAGAAAGTATCTATTAACTTTTTAAAGTCAACGTTACTTATAAACCTCATATAAACGGTAAACAGGTTCAACGTCGCTTAAAACCCGGTCGTATCGTCGTACTAAGAAAAAAAAATGTTAATTTATTTTATTACAGAAAATTATAAATTTTAGCCATAAATTTATAAATTAACAGCACCTAATATAACGACAGAAAACTACCATGGCCATTAACTTTATATTCACTAAAAAACATACAACTGAATTGAGAACCTCCTTGAAGTCGGTTGAAAACGGGATGATAACCATGATTTAATTTTCATCCCGATATTTCGGCACAGTTGCATGCGCTATGATCACGTGTTAAACTGATCCAATTTCAATCACTGTTCTTATAATCACTATTTTTATGCAACCGTACGAAATACTATACTCAATATACGGTTTTTAATGAAAATATTAATAATGACTATCTATTTTCGCGTAGAATGTATATACCTATTACTGCGCGAAAATAAGTAGCTGTTACTAAAGATCCCACTATCCCACTAACATTATAAACGCGAAAGTTTGTATAGATGTTTGTTACTCTTTCACGTCGTAACGGCTGAACCGATTTCGATGAAATTTGGTATTGTTACGCTGTTACTCAATAAGAAATAGTCGAAATTTCTCGAAGTCTCTCGGCTTACCTACTATGTCACGGAATACGTAATACTTTGTATGGAATATACCTGCATGCTGCGTTTTACCTGCAGTTGCGCAGAATGGGGAGTAGTCATTCTGTTGAAACACCGACCCTTTCCTGGAACGATCGAGATCGTTCTAGTGTAGTGACCTGTGTGCGATATAAATAGGCCGGAGATATGGCCGGACAGTCAGTCTGGATTTGGCTATACGTGCGAACATTTCGGTGACTTTAATTGGTGCAACAGTGGTGTGAATTTGTGTGTTGTGATTACGTGTGACCAAGTTCGTGTATTCATCGTTTTAATGTTGAATAAAAGTTATTTTGGTTATACTGATTATCATTATTTTATCCCGAATCCTCAGCTCGTAACAGTATGATATTAAACCTGGATTAACACATAGACTATTTTTTTTGTTGATAAACCACGCGTGTGAAGCCGCTGGCGGTAACATATAATTTTAACCTAAACCTTTTAACCTTGTTAAGCACTGAATAAGAAAGTTTACTTCAATACGTCGCTTTTCATACACAATATGATTGGCGCTGTAGAATTCCGCCCTCAGCAACATTCCAGCACATATACTCCTACTTCCGACTTATAACGACGTGTTCGTACAAACGTCTCCCCAAAAAAGTTATTCTTCATAGATCATAACAATATTGCCTGAATGTCGTCGATGTAATCTTGGAAGACATATAAGTTTAAAGTGCCGGCATTTGCCAAGAGCAATGAACATTTTCCCCTTTGATACTATTTGAAGACTACAGGAGTGCATGTTGCATCTAAAGCGAATAAATTTGTAGAGAGCGTTTGACATGGTTACCGGTTTATGCAATACGTCATCACTTTTTTATTTGATATATTATTTTTGTGATATTTAGTCGTTTGTATTCTGTTTGTATGAATACCGAATAATTGTTTGTCCCAACCAAACCCTGTCTAAATCGTCAGAACAGACGGACAGGCCGATGAATGAATGAAAGAATGAAGTCACAAAAAATAGAAGATGTTACGCATTTACACGTGCTCAAAACGATGAAAAACAACAATAATTAACAATGCACATACTTGATCACGACTATAACTCTGATCACGATATCCCAAAATGGTAAAGATATATCGCTATTTCTGTCGCTCACCATACAAACGTGTCGCAAAACTGCTATCGCTAGAATCTCGTAGTACAAGGTCTACAAGAAGTCAATTGGGCAAACTGTACAACTTATAAATATACAAAATCGGGGAAAATCACTGCATGAAATTTTATGTTTTCAATGTTCTATTCAAGTATTTTATTGTTTTAAAATATGAAATATATTTTAAGCCAGTCATTTTATATTGCATTTTACGGTTCAAATTACATGCACATGTCCGAAAAATTCTATGATTTGTGAATTATTATTAGAATTTAAGTACCTATAGAAAACATTTTTTAAAACAAAATAATATACTCGTAGATCTATAATTAAATGCGTAATAAGCTTCAGAAATGTGAAGCTCCCAAAAAATGCAAAATTTTAAGTTGTGGTAGTTTACTTTCTCGTCAGGTGAATGACCTCTATTGCCATCTTATTCCGCACGGACCATAGTATTGCCATTTTCCACTAGACTACTAAAGAAGTCATACAGCCAGGAATTAATATAATTGGTTATTATAAACGGTTCATTTTAAAATGTTTTTTGTGTGCGTAAACGCGTGAAAAAGACGCATGATTTTAATAATGTTTATTTTGTTCTTCAGTAAGAATAACTCAAGGAAAATCTTTTAAGTAAAATTCTTGGCTCCCTTCTGCATAAAGAAGGGCATATTACGTTGCTTTTGCAATGTAGCGATAGTAAGTGTTTCACAGATAACGGTGTGTTTAAGAGCTTGTAGGCACCTTGTTTCCAGTTCTCTTAACCTATATTTACTAAGAGACTATTAATATCTCTTTACCAGAATCTAGCAAGACAAGAGAAATTTAATTACAAAATAATTTATTGTATCAAAATATTAATGCCTTGCGAGATAAAATATTAAAATCTCAGCTCTGTAATGCTCTTGTCAATTTGTAAAATTAGTGCATATAAATAAATAAAGTACTTAATATAAATAAAAAGTAATTGATTATCTCTTCTTTAGTAGTCTGTTTAAAAACGGCTCAAAGAAGTTCGACGTTGTTCTATTGTCCTTCATGCGAAACGTATTTAGACAGAAATTGATATGTAATGCCTTTGTGAGAGGCAATAAGATTACAGACGTGCCTTCGTCCATCGGTAAATCTAATGCTCGAAACACACTCTTGGCAATCCAAATAGCAAGTTTTTAAAACGATTATGGCAACTACAAACCGTGTGCTTCAGGTATTTTTATTTAAATACTTCATAAATCACTTATTAAGTTGTCCATACTTTTGTATTATTTCGTGACAATGATTATTTCTTTACCTTTTTGAGGTTTTAATGAATGAAATGAAGAAGAGCAGACTTAATGCCTTGATCTAACATGTGTATTTCTGAAATTAAAAAAAATAATATGGCATTTATTTACACACACACACCTCTTATGCTAACAGAAGTTGGTAGGTACAATAAGTACTAAATAAAGCTAGGTAAGTTTAATAGTACGCCTAATTCTAAGTAACATTAGTACATTATCGTAGGTAGTAGTAAGGTAGAGGGTGGTGGTAAATAGGTCGAGGGCTCAGCTACGCTGGTTTTCAGCCTCGCCTTGGCAGAAACATCTGCTGCTGCCGCCGCCATAGATAAGGTTCTCGGGAACTGTCAGCTTTATACACTGAATTAACAAGTAGTAATTGAAGACAGAACTTGACAATTACCGAAAACCCATCGCATAAATACTTAAATCAGAGAAATTCCACACACACACAATACATAGGCAAATTTAACGCTAATTAGCATTTTATTTCAGCTAACCTGAGTGCAGTGTAGATTAACCGGTTCAGACACATAAGTATTTATTCTAATAAATAATAGCTAGTAACTAACACAAGAATAGATATGAATAAAAATTGATATATATATATATATAAATTCAATCAATGTCACTACGAAAAGCAGGATATAACTACGAGACGACAAATTTCCGACTGGACTGATGTAAGACATGAATAAACCAGGCCTACGCAATCGCCAATCTGCACTGATATTATAATTTCAACTGATTTGGACTTCTGAACATTGGCAAAATTTGGATATTGTATAATGCCATAGGTACATTGGTTCTCCGTATAAGTAGGCCAGCGATATTTCTGTCCAAATAGTATCCACAAACTCAAAGTAAATACTTATTAAAATCACAAGGGTCATTTAGAATCGTTAATTTATCGCACGCTTTTACGTGATCATGCTTCGAGCGAAAGAATCATCGCTGAAACTAACTGGCTAGTTATTTTTTATGGTTCTTTTACAAACAAGGAAGGTCATGTGTGTACTGTATGTGTACTGTATGTACATGGAAAAGCAAAACATACAAAATAATTTTAGGGTCCTTTCATGTTTGGTTATGACCACTAGCCACGCGTGTGTCTCCACCATTACGTGGCTCGTCCATCGGTAAATCTAATTGCGACGTGACGGCCCCGGGCTATAACTAGATGATTCATACGTTTTTTTATACGAATCTCAAAGAATTAACTCTCTCATAAATATTTCGATAAAATTATGAAGGCAGAATACTTCTTGGAGCAAATTATTTTCGATCGCAATTTCTATTTGAGAAAAATGTATTTTACCAGCACTAGAAATAAATATCTTATTCTTTATTGTACACAAGAAAATACATTAAAAAGTACAGAAATAGAGGGCATGTACAAAGGTCAGCTTAAGAAGAAGAGCCCTAAGACCCTAAAAAGAGTTTTCTTCCAGCAAACCTTTGAGGCTAGAGAGAGAGATGATCTTAAAGGTAGGTAAGTATACAAGAATCATATATCTTATGTACGATAAAATCATTAACGAGAAATAGATTATGTATTGATAAAAAAAGGATATTAGTATTCTATCACTGGGAATAAGTCCCACAGTACAAGCTTTTTTTAGTTTGTTTTTTTTAGTTTGTGTCTAGATAGCATTGTGTCAAATATCCAGCATTATTTATTTATTAGTTTACCCACTCGTATTTTGCTATAAATCAAACTAAAATTACTTCAGTTACCTTGTGATTAGCATTCAACCTATAAGTTACCGTGACGATGAATATCAACTTAATGCGAAAAATACGTCAAGTTGAGTGAAAATAAATATTTTGTGCGTAACTTTCTCATCAAAGTCGGAAACACTCATAAAATGTCGCTATCAACGCCCCGACCTTTAGCATCTTATCCCTTGCAATGTTGACTCACCCTAAAGAGTTCAGCAATCCTAAGTAAACACGTACTTTTACGACTTATGGATTCCTCATTACAGCTAAGCTGTGTAAACATTACTTGTACGAGTATGGCGTATGTATACATAAGCGCTGAGTCTACGTTTTTAATGTCTACAGACACTTCAAGAAAGGTATGTTTAACAGAAGAATAGTAAGGTATAGGTTTAGGAAAACTTTTTGTACAATTTCTGATAATTCAAGCAAATAATAATATCTACACTCTTTCGATCTTCGTTAATGCCTCAGAGACTTGTTCACCAGAAGGGGAATTAAATGATTCGAATAAATTATGACAATATTTTTTTTTCCTTCTAAATATTAGTACAATGGAATATCTTTATTAACTAGATGAACTCTCACGACTTTGTCCGCGTAAAATAAATACTATTACTGCACAATACCAATACGGGGTTAGATATATAGGATAGGAATCACGCCCCCTGTATGCTTTAAAATTTTTTTTAGTTCAGAAGTTAGGGATAATTTTGCCAAAAAAATGAAGCCCATGCACTTGAAAGCGCTACGTAGTACGCCCCCCCCCCCCCACTAAATGGAAAGACGACCTGATAAAGGTTTTTGGAAGCCGTTGGGTCCAGGCCGCACAAGATCGGTGGCTTTGGAAATCTATGGGGGAGGCCAATGTTTAGCATTGGACGTTCCTGATGGATTTTAAGAATTTTGTTATTATTATTTTGTGTCTTACTCGTATATCACCTGCATATTATTCAACTCCATAATACTGGTACTATTTGTCGCCACCCCATGCCTATGATTACTATTAACGATTATAAAACAATTACAATAAAATAAATTAAAAAGCCGGTTGAGACGCAGGAGGTAGCGAGTTCGATTCCCGCCGCGGAACAAATGTTTGCATGATCTACAGATATTTATTCCGGGTCTGGTTGTTTCTCTATATATTATAAGTATGTATTTACAAAAAATGTATATAAGTATTCTATCAGTTAACTGGTTCCTATAGTATAAGCTCTGCTTAGTTTGGGGCTAGATAGCGCTGTGTGAAATGTCCAGCAATATTTATTATATTTATTATTTATTTATTATATTACTAATCTTTTATTTATAAAAACATAGTTAATTTAAAAAACATATTTAAAAAAACAACACATCTCTATCTAGATGTACCATTGCTGAACGGAAAAAAACTTATGTAGGTACACAACTCAGGTTTTTACCTAGGGTGTAGATTCGTGCGCTTCCAAATTTGCATCCATGTGTATAACAAGTACTTTACGTTTTTTTGAACTACTAGCTGACCCACTGAACTTCGTACCGCCTTGACATGCATATGACGCGGGCTGCCATTGTACGTCACCCTGGTAGAATTGTGAATCGGCCATCATTAGCTACATCTATGTATGATTCATATTCATAATTTTTTTTTGGGTGAACCTTTATGATATTTTAATAGTTATTCTGCTATTCGAGGCGGAGACAAATCCAACAAATCAAAGATCATTACAATCGGTCCAGCCGTTCTCGAGTTATAAGTGTTCGAACAAACCCGACTCTGTATTGTATATTAAGATATATAGATATATAGAAGATGTATTTGACTATAACTTTGTTTTTATACTTTGTTTGTACTCATGTGTTTATATAGTTTTGAATAAGTGATAAAAATTTACGAGTAAAAAACCCGCTGATGCAAGTATAATATTGGTAGAATAGCAGATTTTTGTCTGGGACAGGTTTCAGCGCCTGAAAGTAGGTTAAAACGTGACTGAGGTGTAAAGACGCGAGATTTGCTTATTCATCATAAGCAAGCAGATTTGTCTATTGTTGACACTGAATTTTGGCTTCCCTTTGGTTTGTGAGATCTCTATAAATAATATCAAGTAAAAAGGCTCATAGTTTCATGATTTTCAGATGGGGCAGTAGCCATCAGCTCCCTCGGCGACTAGCCTGGGAGCTGAGCTATGGTGTTTTAATGTAGTTTGTTTGACTGGGCGCACTTGTGGATACTTGCATCTGGTAGAGCTCGCCACTTAGCGATAAAACCGCCAATTGCACATTTTATTTTAATAATGCTAATTTTAATTAGATTTGTAGTTCATGGTGTGCAATAAAGTAATATTTTGACCACCTCTGTGACGCAATTGGCGTATAGCCGGTTGAGGCGCAGGAGGTTGCGGGTTCGATTCCTGCTGCGGGACAAATATTCGCATGGTCTAGAGATATATGTTCTAGGTTAGGGTATGTTTCGATCTATTATAAGTATGTAATTACAAAAAAAAATACATATAAAAGTTTAAAGTACTATATCAGCTATATTGTTCGCATCGTACAAGCTTTGCTTAGTTTGGGACTAGATAGCGCTGTATTAAATGTCTAGCATTATTTATTTATACCTATCGATCTACGGAGTCCAATCAAGGCTTATACTGCGTGTTACCGCATTTACGACATTAATTTAAATCACGGGTAGGGCTGATGGCTACTATTATTGTAACATATATTTTTTTCAAATTCGTTACTCACCATGATTTTTTTTTTATTTTCAATCTACCCTTATTTCAAGTCCAAAAATATCAATGAAATAGCCTGTATAAAATAGTTAAACAAATCATATTCATTTGTCAGTTTAACAGGCACCTACTTGGGACCTGTTAAACTGACTAAGCGGTATGGCGCAAAGGCACCGCCGATTTACGTTAAACATTGTTTATTGGAAATGTATCGATTACTGGATAAATATTCAAGGTACTGGTATTAAACCAATCATTAAAATCAGTTAATATGATTCTGCATATGTGTTTTAAATTAATGTCGTGAACGCGGTGACAAACTGTATAACTCTGTATATTATTTAATACTTAACTATAACCAGCTTGAATTGTAGGTAATCTACGTGTTTCTAAGTAAAAACCTTTGAAGTGAACAAGTAAATAATAAACCATTTTTACTAGACTTTATTTCCCATAGGATAGTTTCAAAGTATATTTATAAAGGTTAATTTATTTCAAGTAAAGATAAGTAGTTCAACGACAAAGTTCATAAATTAATATCAATAAACAAAATTGCGTCCATTGCCTTCAAAATTGAGTTTTCCCTTTGAATGAAAATTAGTTTGAATTAGTTCGGAAAATTCTATCATATCGCCACCGAATGCCATTCCGAACTTAATTACTTATTCCCAACTTTAATTCACACCAATAACCAAAAGCTTTATAATTTTAGATCGTGGTTTATTTCAATTACAGGTATTGATGACGTGTGATGATAATGAACTTGCGGTATTATTAATGTTTTGTATAATAGCCCCCATCTATATGAACAGCTCAAGATTATCAAAATTAGTGAACTTGTTTACTTGTTTTCAGTTCGTTTTGTAGTCGGGTTATTTATTCTATGATTAAACTTATTTTTTACCAACAACTGACAATTTTATAGATGTTACATATAAGAATGGTATTTTAATTTGATACTTCACTCGATAGGTTTTGATTAAATTTAGATTCACTAATTTGTTTATTTTATGAACTTCATATAGTCTATGTCACCCTCGTGATTTAGACGATTCCAAGGATACCTCATTTGACAAAATCCGACAAGATTTTAGCCTACACGAAACGCCAATCGAACAGTTTATGTATGTTCAATTGGCGTCAAAACTTTTTATCACATAAATCAGTTCCCATGACATAAAAATGGGATGTCAAAGTCTCGATATATATTTTTACATCCCAGAACAACGCGAGCAAAGCCACTGGCAACAGCTAGTTATTATATAAAGATGATAAAATTACCACTCATTCCCAATACTCTAAAGAAAAACTAATAAAATCTGGCCATTACAGAGTAGGTTCACAGAGCTCCTGAATTGATAATCTGCTCTTTTTTGAAGTCAGTTAAAAACAAAACTCCATTCTAAATGGTCCCGTTTCATTCGAAGGTTTATTTTTAACCCCATAGATACGTTTATGTTACCCAGAAATGTAATTTACGTAGCAACAACAGTTCAATGTAACAGAAATGTAATAGATAACGCTTTATCATCACACTTAAACTAATTAACAATGTAAAAACAAATAACAAGACACGCAGAAATGCAAATGGCAGTCTTATCGCTAAAAGCGATCTCTTCCAGGCAACGTTTGGATGGATTGGACTTTACGGGAACGTTATAAGACGGTAGCTTTTAATAAAATAAATGAATATTGAATAAACAGTGTATAAGCAAGCAACTACGTATTATCTTCGCAAAACTTTCACACGTTACGTTATCATAAGAAGAGAACGCGCCCTGGTTTTACCTCACAGTTCAGTGCGAATTGAGAACAAACAGAAGTTGTAACATGTGCGAAACTGTGCCGAGATGTCGATTGTACTTGTAGGAGTTAAACCATCTGGATATGATACGACCATCGAAAATGCTTCAGTTGGATTGAAATTTCTCACTTTTACGAGGGAAAATAATATACATCGTTTTTTGAAGTGAAAACTTCTTTAGGCACGTTGTATATTTTTTGAGATGGGAAAAAACTTTGAACTCGCGACACTGTTACCGACACCTCTGTATATCATTAGATTTTTTTTTAGTTTGTGGAAGGGCTTAATACAACTTAGTAAATTTTCATGTTTATGCGACATCCATCATGATCATTTTGCAACATCCAATTTTTTTTTGAAGATAAGACGTCTTTAGGCGCGTTGGCCATTTTTGAGATGGTAAAAAACCATTGAACTCGCGACACTGTTACCGACACCATTCCTGGTGATTCAAAAAAATTTCGGTTTTACGTCTTTACGTTTTTACGTTCAAGTTTTTACTTCTGTCGGCACTCCACCAGGTGGTCCGGAATGGCACTTTTTTTTTATTAGGATATTCTTCGTTTGGCCACAATCACACCTGATGGTAAGCGATGGTGTGGTCTAATATGAAGCATGAATATCTAGAAGAAACCTATTTATTATTACCTTAAAGAGGCTTGGATTGTATTCTTTAGGAAAAACAGACGACGGCAATATATTGTTGTGCTAAGGCAATATGTATTTCTTTACCGACCTGGACAAGGACCAAGCATATGGCCCACCTGATTTTAAGTGGTAACCATCGCCTATATAGAGTATTGCCTCGTAGGTGACGCATCTTACAAACATGCTCTACGATACACTGCCCTGCATCTATATATTTATATTGACTAAATAAATAAAAAAAATATGTTCTGTATTGGAATTGGGTGAGGGTAGTTTAACAATTTGGAGGTTACAAAAACGTATATGTGCCGTGATGTAACGTCACCAAAATTATCCTCCTTAATGCACGCACGTGATATAAGACGACATACTCGTACGTCTCCAACCTGCCACATCATAAAATGCGGACATTTTTAGGGCAAGCCAGGAGCACTAGACGGATTGAAAAAAGGTTAGTCGTTCCCCAAAAGTCTTCTATAACTAACTATTCTGAATTAATTCAAACCGAAACTACAAAACTATTTTTCTTTTGGCCCCTGTATGGTCACAAGATGCCCTGTTTTTGTGAAATAACCGTTTATCCAGTGCTTTTATGTTCCCCGATGTTGTACAGCCTTAAGAAGCTCGGTGGAAACTCAGTCTTATCTCTGTGGATTTATGACGTACTTCAACACATAAACATGATACATTTTAACACTGAAACTTTGTAGACGATGCCAGAGATTGGTAGCTGAGATTTAATCCCAATCTTTTCGGTTAAACATCTGAAAGTCAAAACCAACATAAATGTAATTGCACAATGTTTTCTTGTCTAGTAAAATGAAAAATCGACCAGAAATTTAATATTGAATATTTTTGGGAAAACAATAATTTGTGAGCAGCATGCTGCCAGTTATGATACACTAAAGTAGATACAGATAATATATATTTTTATGAACGGATATTGGTTTATGGTTTGATCTACAGAACTCAATTTTAGAAATTCACCATATCTCCACGTATAGAATCCACTACATTTTTATTTTACTTTAGTACTTTGGGAATACTTGCAGCTTTATACTGGCATCATACATACAAGTATGATATTTATTTACATTAAGCTACTCGGACCCAAATTGACCGCTGCAGACAAAGCCTGTGTAAATGGGGTATAAGAAACTCTTCCCTGACTGAATGTGACTGCGGAGCACCCATTCAGTCCATGTCTCATCTGCGCTCCTGTCCCTTGCGCCCTTGTGCACAAGGGATGACCTCCACAACCCTACTAAATTCTTTCAAAATTAATTAATCTTGTGTTTTTAATCATTTTCTCTAGGTGACTAATTTCTTAAAAGTTATGTCTATAAAATGAGAATCTGTTATTGGCATTAAACATTAGCTATAAGAGTTTGTTTACATTGATATCAAGTGCTGTTGATTCTGTAATTAATATAAAAATAAAAAAAGCAACGCCTAACGCAAACGAAATGGCAAAGTACTACTCTAAAATAGTTTAGCTGACCATTGACACAAAAGAAGAAGAAGTAAGCTACTCATTTATGTATATTTATTTCATTTTCTAAGTATTTGCGTATTTATGTCCTCCCAGCTAATGTTGCAACCTCTCCAACAGACGCTGTATAAACAATGAATGAACAAAAACACTTCATTGTACACCATATGAATTAAAAATTACAAACAAGATAGAAAACACAAAACAAATATTATAATGTAGTATTATCGCTTAGAAGTAATCTTTTCCAGACAAACATTGGATGAAGTGGATTTATCAATCTTCAATTGAGACTTCAATAGCATAACACGACTCAATGTTGGCATCCCCGACCAACACAGATAAAACAAGGTTGTAAAATACTTAATTATCTATGAAAGCTGGGGCTTTACTGGCGACTCTAGTAGTCTATGAAAAACTTGTCAAACCAGACCCTTGGTTGTAACTGTGCTCTGAATAAAACGTGTTAAATTGTGCTCAAAGTTTTTAATTATTAAACTCATCCTATAACGAATTAGCCCATCAACATTCAAGCTCTAAGTACGGCTATTTGTAACAAGGGCTTGATTTTGTTAGAGTTTGAAATCGATCCCAGTTCTAAGGTTGCGTGCCTCTGAATAATATTAATGGATTCTAAATTGCTGTCAAGGCACACTTCCAACGCGCCACACATGTCAATGATGTCACTTTGCTAAATGGATTGAATTTAATATTGATACAGGCGTAAAAACTCCGCTGTGTTTCGTATTTTTGTACAAAAATTTCGGATTCATAAATTTTATAGAAGAGTTGAATAATTTACGCGTTGACAAGCATATAAGAACGTTTTTGATCCAAATAATTTCTTTTATCACAGAAGATGAGATATTAGGGTCAATTTTTTTAGCACAAACTAAACAAAATGTGGGTTCTCTCTGTTCATATGCAACAAATAAATAAATAACTAAATAAATATTGCAGGGCATTTCACACAGTGCTATCTAGCCCCAAATTAAGCAGAGCTTGTACTATGGGAACCAGATAACTGATAGAACACTTATATACTTTTTTTTTGTAAATACATACTAATAATATATAGAAAAAGAACCAGACCCGGAACAAATATCTGTAGATCATGCAAACATTTGTTCCGCGGCGGGAATCGAACCCACTACCTCCTGCGTCTCAGCCGGCTGTTCGCCCACTGCGCCACGGAGGTCGTCATAATAAATGTATAATGCTGGACAAGTGTCTTTCATTATATTTTAGTTTGTGAGCGTATATTTATATTCTGTTATTTCTGTTCATATTTGATCTGTTATTGACAGATTAGCTAAGCTAAACTACGAGCGCATAATACAAACAGATTAAAACAAATGATAACCCGTTATAACCGCGTTACATTATGCTCGCTGAAAAAGTGACACTGTGTTTTATCGTTAGCATAATAAGCTTTCAGATTGTAAGGCACAATTTACATTGCCGTGGAACAGAATGGAATCGAATTTTTGAAATGAAATTGTACGACACCCGCGTCACTAACTTGCGCCAACCACAATCTTTTAGAAAACCTTGTAGCAATATTACTTCCATTTGAACCACAAAGCTTTTAAACATAACTGTTATAATCCTAATAATGTTGTATATTTAGTGTTTTCAAGTGATTACGCCACGTTTAGTATAAAACATTGCGAAAATAAAGGAACACGATTTACGCACTTTTTAGGATAATTTTTGGCTATAATTGAGCTCTAATGTGAAACGTTTTGAGTGAACGATTTATGGTGACGTCACCAAAACTGCTTCGCCTTTATAATAATAAAGTAAGCTTACTAATTGAGGGTCGTGGTCCGAAATGTCAGTGTAATATTATTTTAATATTGCTAGAAGAGTTTGATGTTGGCCCCCTGGTAAAGTTTAAAGATTAAAATTAAAACTTGTAGAAGGACGATTTCCAAAAAGTGTGATTATTATAATATAGATTTTGTTTAAATACACGAAGTGTAATAAAAGCTTTAAGGAAATCTACCTTCAAGTTTTTATTTCAATCTTTAAACATGCAGGAGATTACCAGTTAACGACTTTGTCTGCACATAGAATAATGAACTTTATGTAAATTGTGTAAGGTACAAACTAAATACGAACCACAAAAAACAGACGTACCAAAAATAATTCATTGAAAGACGCCCGACCAGTTTTTGGCTCGTATTAGTTTGTCCGTTAATACACAAACAACGTACAGTTCATTATGCTTTGAACAAATAATTTGCTTCCATTCCGTTCCGCGGCAATGTAACCTAAGCCTAAGGGCGCCTTCAAATTTGCCACAACGTAATGACACTACGATTCTCGAACCTAGCGACGGCAGCGCGGCCGCAGCGCTGCAGCAGACGAGCTGCCTCCGCGTGGCGCTTTGCGGCAAATTTGAAGGCGCCCTTAGAGATTAAACACGTTGTACTCGTAAGTACATATTTTAAGGAAAACGTGAGTTTATTAGTATGGTATTAAGGCTATTAAAACGAAGTTGCATAATTAAGGAGATTACACACCCACACGGTGTAAATATTCGAATACTTTGAAAACTATTCTTACGTCGACATAGTAACTTGTGATGCATGTAAATTGCGTTAAAGTTGTCACGGCAGCGACCGCGCAAAACTCGAACGTATGCGCAAATTTATTTCGTGTAAAAACTTCGTGAGCTTATTAAGTAAGTTGGAAAGTTTACAAGGCGCCACGGCACCGCGTCCGTTGCCTGTCAATTACCTGGCTTCACTTGTGTACTGACGAAGGGTGAACACTCAACAACTTTGGTGAAATAATCATGTTTTAATCTAGAAATTGTCGAGTAAACTAAATTTTGGTTCTTCATGTTCATGTGTTGTGTTTGCTGTCATCTCATTTCATTTATTTTCCACTGTAGATACATAAAGAAAACTAACGGCCGAATCTATCTCTGCTGCTTATGCCTAACTAGCGGTAAGCAAATCAAAATAATTACCTAATTACGACGTAATTAATTGTTATGTATTCTAAAATGATCATTAAAAAGAATAACCAGCCTTGTTTCTTTTTTTTTCTTTCCTGGCTTGGTCGCGAAGGAAGAGGCAGTAAAATTGACGTTTCAAAGTGAACCTTGTGATTTTAATGAATAAAAATATTATTCATTTGAATTTCAAAATGTTATATATTTAGCCATGCGCAAAAGTCTTGCACATTGTTGCTAATCACTGGTACGGCAAATGCAGAGATAGTATTCGGCCGTTAGTCGCGTCAGAATAAAAATATATCAATAAAAATATTAGTCTCATCAACACTTGTGGATACCAAGAAAAATATAAATTAAGTAAATTGGCAAGCAATTTGTCGAAGCGACGTTTGAGCCGAAAGCTGGCGCTTATTTGGGTCAACGCATAAGCATTGTAATTCAGCGGGGCAATGCAGCCAGTGTCTTGGGGACACTTCCGCCTGGTAGTGATCTGGAGCAGTTGAGCTATCTATAGATCGTTTCGATTCGAAAAATAATAGTTTCCATTCGATAGCACATCTATCCAAGAATACTATCCAAAAAGCAGATAGAAAAAAAATAATTTCATTTGTAGTCTTGGCGCCAAAAATAGTGACGAAGGGTGAAATATTTCTTAAATTTCGAAAATGTCGAATATCTCGAAAACCGAGGCACTTTTACTGAGCATAACAAATATTTTTCTGAACCGCCACAATGACCCCTACCGGAGGTACCCTATTATCCACTCATTACACCACACCCTGTATATTCAACTAATGGGACAAAATTCCATTAATAACAGAAAGAATATAACATTATTTACAAGACTAGATAATACAAGAGAAACAGTTGAATCATCTAAATACCGTTGCACGTATGGCGTTAGGTTCACAAAATTAAGACGTCCAAATCGCTAGGCAAAACAAAGTCCGAAATCACTGCACAAAACCGACGAGTATCAATCCAAAACAGGATAACACGTTGTTGTACGGGAGTAGTATGATAGCACACTGACTCGAAAATCATAAAAATGCGTTACGCGAAACGATAGTTCTCTTTCACTCATAGCATGAAAGAGCAAGATAGACATAGTGTCGATTGCCGCTGGGCCGGGAACCAATCTGTTCCAAGAATTACTAGTAGTTCTGCGAACAGTAGACAATTATTGCTAATAATAGTTAAAAATATTTCTTTAAATTACGCCTTGATAAGTTTGGTAGGAATTACTTTTGAATCAACTTGTGGAAATACCATGTAATATACCATTTCGGAATCTCGATGAAATAAGCTAATTTTTTTTAAATTTGGCATTCAAGTGACCATACATTTTTTTTACACCACAGAAGGGTAAAGGTCAGGAAAACAAATGAAAGCAAGTAAAATTTTAGTGAAATCTTATTTTAAAAACATAACTGTGCTTGTGTTATAAAAATAATAGTTTCCATTCGATAGCACATCTATCCAAAAATACTATCCAAAACACAGATAGAAAAAAAAATGTCATTTGCAGTCTTGGCGCCAAAAATAGTGACGAAGGGTGAAATATTTCTTAAATTTCGAAAATGTCGAATATCTTGAAAACCGAGGCACTTTTACTAAGCATAACAAATTTTTTATTTTTCTGAACCGCCACAATGGCCCCTACCCGCAGGTACCCTATTATCCACTCATTACGCCACACCCTGTATGATTCGCAACAGTAGTCAACATCATAATTAGTATTAGTATCAACATCAACAACAATTAGTAATCAACATCATAATTTTTAACTTAACTAGTGATTCGCCCCAAACTGAGATCTCGCGAGTCTATCATAAAAACAAAAAAAAATATTATTCTTAATCTTTGACAACCAAAACAGTGGCACGAAATAAATAACCAAATTACTTGGCCTACAGTTTCATTCAAATTACAGGTAACGGGAGTTCATGTTAATTGGTTATTCTTTTTTGGGATATCAATTGAAGTTATTCTGAATTTCAGTCTTTTGCCTATATTTGTGTCACTTAAGCTACACGCATACCGAATTACAGACTGTGGGGTCACTGGTGTACACTGAATTTTATCAAAGTTTAGTTTTTAGTATGGCTAATAACTCAAAAACTACAAATCTTTACCAAAAATAAAAACGGGGTCAAGATGTTCTTATGAAGACCTTTTATTTGACATCTCATTTGACCTAATAGTTTCATTTTAATTTTTTTTTACCTCTTTTGAACCCCAATATCTCAACAACCGCTTAACATTTTTAGCTCATTTAGTCACACCAAAATTTTGCTATTACTATCTACCTATGTATAAAATTTCACGATGATCGGATCAACGCTTCGAAAGTTATCCTCGGACAAACAAACATACATACGTACATACATACCTACAATGCCGATTTGCCCAAGTTGATTTAGAGATCTCGCTTCGCACGATCAATTAATGATAGATACATAGATATTTAGCGACAAATACTCAGATAGTGTTCACTTTTATTAAATAAATGGCAAGTGACTTGGCTCATCTGATAGCTACCGGCAACGCGTTCCATAACCGGACAGGCTGCACTGTAAAAGACTTATCAAAGTAGGAGGAGTGTTCAGGAGCACTGAGTTGAAATGTGTCAGATGAACGCAAGGATCGAGGATTTTATTGATGGAGAAAATGGATACGTTATCTATGATAGGAAGATGAGGCTAAACAGGGTGTTATATAAATGGTGAAGGAGGTGAGTATTCCGGCGAAGATATACTAACCGTAACTTGAGCTTACTGCGAAATGCGGACACATGGTCATACTTCCGCAAGCCGAAGATGAACCGGATGCCAAAATTTTACAAGCCAAACCTATAGCATACCTCTAACATACTTAGAACACCCCTCTTTTTGCGTCGGAGTATAAACACTGAATTGTAAAGGACACTCAAAGACATGTCTAAGCTTTCTAATATTGTTGGAATACTTAAGCTATTAAACTTACATTTCCGAACACGGCTGGAATTTGCCCTTGACTGAAACTAATGGAGCCTAAGTATCAAGCCTTTTTACAAACAGGCTTAAAGAGGCTCTTTTACTAGGAATAATCCTTTATTTATGCCCAATTAAATTCGTTAATAGACCGTTTCTAACTGGATATAGAGATCATGTATATGTAAAGTAGGTAAAACTGAAATCTGATTTGAAGTTCATGCAAATACACCGCGAGGCAACCAAAGCCGTGCTAGCCAGAAGTTACCCAACTGTTCGAACGTAAATCGTGTACACTGTGCCAATAACAAACAAGAGTGTTTAATCAGGAACAATCAACAGTGCAGTTAAGGCATCTGTACAATGTTCGAAACTAATACGACATAACCAACGGCCAATATTCGCACTGAACTGTAATAGAGCATTACGCACTATACATGAAAATGTACTTTTCATCACTCCTGCTCTTAAAGTTGGTCATTGATTGCTCGATACCTGATGCGTAAATGCATCTAGGGGCGTAAGTAAATTTGAAAAAAGAATGAGGCTCATTGCGTTCATAACATAATTAAAATTATGTCTGTAGTATGGAGCCCCACTTAAATATTTATTTTATTCTTTTTATAGTATGTATTTTTTATTCCGTTTTTTTATTTTTTTATAGCGGCTATAGAAATACATCATCTATGAAAATTTCAACTGTTTAACTATCACGGTTTATGAGATACAGCCTGGTGACATACGGACAGCAGACAGATAGATGGACAGACAGACAGCGGAGTCTTAGTAATAGGGTCCCGTTTTACCCTTTGGGTATGGAACCCTAAAAATGGATACCTGGAACGCAAATTTTCTGTTTGGTAACAAACTGTCACACAGACTTTTTTTAATTTCCTCGCATTCGTGATGAAAAGTTATGTGTTATACTCGGGTGTAAGCGATCAATAGCATCCTCGAGTATCTCGAAAATATCTTGGGTACAATTGATCTCTTACGCCCCTTGTATAACACTGTACTAAAAAACGTAGTTTTTGTAAAAAGCAATCGGAAAATCATAGTTTTAATTCTTGAAAATCTTATTTATATATTTTATTTGGATAAATTGACTTTTTAATATGTTCTGTTACGTTTACCACATGGATAACTTAAGATTATTTTCAAAAAATTGTTTACCCTTATAATACTCGATATAACATTGGACTAATTTAGGCGTGCTCTCCAAAGAACATTTTGTTGGTTACCTATATCATTTTCTTCTTAGTTGTATCACTCTTGGCAGAGTGGTCGCTTAACTACCCTTTGCCACTCCTCTCGCACCGCAGCTCTTCTGGCACATTCATTCAAAGGAACATCTATGGCAGTCTTTATTTGATCCGTCCATCTCATAGGCCATCTGCCACGCGCTTTTTTGCCGTCAACCTTCCCCTGCATCACCAAGCGCTCAATGGAGAGCTGTCCGCGCCGCGACACGTGGCCAAAGAAGGTGAGGATGCGAGATTGTATTGTGGAAGAGAGACGCTGCTTGATGCCGAGTTCTTAAAGTATGGACTGATTGGTAGGGAATTCTGTCCATGATACCCCAAACATTCTTCTCCAGCACCACATCTCATACCATTAAGTATCATTTTATATCATTTTATGGTAATCAAAATACTTAAATATAAATGGAATAAGCTACAGTTATTTATAAGAATGTAAATGAAAAACCATTGAGCGTGAGATAAAGAACGAGATAATTCAGTCATGAACAGAACATTACTATTCATATACGAAATAAATATTAATAAGAAACGTCCAAATCCTACTTTGATACATATATTCACTCAATGCCGTCCTTCACCAAAAGCTTTTAAAAGTAAAGGGATGAGTGACGTTCCATTAGAACAACTAACAAAAAGCCAATTTAAATAAGACTTCACCTACGTTTTCGTAAATTCACAAATATTATATTATCAAACTACATAATAACAATTGTTTCAGAGTTATTACTTTTGGGATTACGATATGGAATCGAGATTTACTATATGTATGCTAATGTATACTTGAAAGATATGATTGAAATAATGCTTGTAAACTTTTTATTAATTTTTACTAATAGTGATGCACTAGTGAGAATATCGAAAGCGCCTCTCATAGTCTCTCATAGCCACCTGTATAACATACATTTCGGTCTCAAAAGTTATTCTGATAACTAAAGTTCTCTTTCGCGACTTAAACTATTTCTGAATTTCATATTCTGACACTTCCTGAACATATTTATAGTCAAGATGTGAATAACTTTCGCAGTTACACAATTGTACGGTATACGTACAACGTTACAAACCCAACCGCTTTGTGTTTCAGACGAGGTGGTACAGTTATGTTCCACGATGCATTTCAACTCACATTGTCGCCGTGTCTCACTTGATTTGTGATAAAACTGTGTCACAGAGCGCGCTTACCGTAAACGAGCATTAGTAAGCCAAAGAGCGATATTGCGATGCGATAAACGCTCTATAATGACTGTATAGCACTTATTGATGCTTGTTTTACGACTTCAACCACTGCAATACAAACTTTTACTTTAGAGTGGAGAGTGTTGTTAAGTAGTCTGGACTCTAGTTGGCCTTACATAGGTTTAGTCCGGTCAAAAATAACCGGGTCCCGACTCATAATTTTATTATTTAACAGAACCCTTTGTGAGTTTGATTGGATGACCAACAGTGGGCTGATACGTGATACCTGATATCTATAAACAGTGAATCGGAGAATGTAGTCAGAACTGTGTAAGTTATCATCATCATAGCCAGAAAATGGCCACAGTCGCACATGGGCCTCCCCATAGATTTCCAAGGCAACCAATTGAACGCGAGTTTAGTAGAAACACACCACGATGCTTTACAAGTCTTCATTTATTCATTAGTACACTCCTTTATGACAAATACTT
This sequence comes from Philereme transversata, assembly GCA_963924445.1. Lineage (NCBI taxonomy): Eukaryota > Metazoa > Arthropoda > Insecta > Lepidoptera > Geometridae > Philereme > Philereme transversata. The sequence goes on from OZ004338.1 coordinate 24,721,983, forward strand.
CAATCATTACACTTTTAGGTGACCGTTACGCTTCGCAACTCGAGAACGAATGACGTTGCTGTCAAATACACAAGCAAGAAAACGTTACCAATTCTAAAATGTTATTCCAAGTTTCTTTAAAAGGAGTCCTTTTAACGACAGCCACACCGACAGATACACACTTCCGTTTAGCTACTCAACAACATATTATAAATTAATAAATGACAAAAATGTATCCTAAAATCGTATTATTTATTTAACACCATTTAAATAAATAATCCAATTATTTTAAACGAGGTACTATAACGGTCAAATTTAATTATAACTTACTTCCGTCAATATTGCATTGATCATGAACTACTAAATTAATAAATAGCAATCAAATAATAAATGATACCATTAAATATTTATATAAATAAAAGAGATAATTTTTAGGCAAGCTAACACGATGTTGTGCGGCCTGCACCCTGCATGACTATGTAAGTAATGAACTGTATCTTTTTGCGTTAATCCGGCCTTAACAAACTGCAAACTTAACATCTCACAACCTTACTGTGGCTAACCGAAGGCGCTATTAACGGAATGCATGGGCTAAGTGTCCCGCTATTTATAAGAGCAATTTTCATTTAACACTTGGAAACTTAGATGCAGGATCGCACTTTACCAAGACACTTGATGCAAAGTAGCACATTTGAGATAGCTAAATGACGTAATTATCTTGAATTTCATAGCATCTAAAGCCTTAACGCCTCATTCGTGAAGCCCGTTGAATGTGATCCTTTACGAATGACGAAAACTGAACCTACCCATTCTTTTATTTGAAGTAATTTGGTAATATAGTCTTTCATAGATATAGAACGTTCAATTTCCATTATCATTATTTGAATTATAAATAGAACCTAGAACCTATATCGACAAACTAAACAGTTAGGGCCTCTACATAACACTATGAGTGCCTTTGATGACCTCCGTGGCGCAGTGGGCGAATAGCCGGCTGAGACGCAGGAGGTAGCGGGTTCGATTCCCGCTGCGGAACAAATGTTTGCATGATCTAAATATATTTGTTCCGGGTCTGGATGTTTTTCTATATATTATAAGTATATATTTACAAAAAAAAAGTATATAAGTATTCTATCAGTTATCTGGTTCCCATAGTACAAGCTCTGCTTAGTTTGGGGCTAGATGGCGTTCTGTGAAATGTCCAGTAATATTTAAAAAAAAATAACAAAAAAAATTTAACTTGATTTCGCTTCATATATATTATTTTAGATTGAAACTTTTTATAATAAAAAACAATTTCGAATTTATCCTTCAATTAGTTAGCTAACATATTTCATTTGGCTTACAAACTTCACTAATAAACCACGAATAATATTTTACTGATGCAGACATTCATTAAATCCATAGTCATACAATGTTTACCACATATAAGTTCCTCTGGTGGCTTCGCACGCGGGGTTGGACAATTAAAATATGTCTTCTTTTAATTTAGGTCATAATATACCAAATTTCATCGAAATTTGTTCAGTTGTTACGACACGATTGATTATTGTTACTCAATCGCATCGTTACGGCAAACAAATATCCAAACTTATGCATTTACAATATAAGTGTGGTTTATAATATTTTTCATGATCAATATAACAACTACATATAATTTTTATTTATATTATACCTATTAATTGTTTAATTTAATATCAGTATTCTTAAAAGATTTCTAGCTTAAATTGCTTAAACTGCAAAATCTGTCGTATTACTAACTTAATTCAAAAATATACCAAAGTGGCTTAGGTTAGAAAAAGAGCCAAGGGTAGTTAAATAATAAATTACCAGGTCAACGTGCAGTAAACAAGGTGAGCCTCGCGGCCATAAACCAAGCGCTAATAATCCTTTGATTTGATATTCAGGTCACAAATATGCACTGGCGCGTTAAATATTACCAGCACTATTTACTGAAAACGGAGCACAAGAGGTAGATAATTTGTTTGTGAAACTTAAAACCCGACGAGGTATTAATAATTACTAGATCCCGCACAGTGGTCAAAATTAGAGCATTGTAAAAGTGTGTTGTTTCGTCGTCCTCGCGAGCGACTACTTCAGCGCAAGTGCGTCACACGTCGCAGACTTTACGTGTCAGCAAATGGTTTTAAGTGCTTATTTCACCACGACCTGAGTAACGCTATCCAACAAATAAAAAAGACATACGTCTTTTATTTTCACATGGAAACAGATAAAGAGATAATGATTTTTACCCGTCAATTAAAGTCACTCGGAGGTCGTGAAAGAGGCCCTAAGTATTATAAAATGTATGTCACTAAGGTGTATATTGACCGTATAATTAAGTTTTAAAATCTTTTACTTTCCTTTTTTTGCCTGAAATACAAATTTATCATTCATTATTATAAATACGGGATTTATCACGTACCGTCTTATCGGTGTTTCGGTTCGGTTTCGGTTTCGGAATAACGTTCCGCTCGTCAGTGCGAGGCGAGACGTTAATCAGAGTGGATCGCACTCACCTTGATGAAGGTTCACGAATTGAACCGAAAGATTGTTGGTCGAAACACCGATAAGACGGTACGTGATAAATCCCGTATTTATAATAATTATTGAAATAAATCACGAGAGTTTTCTTAGTAAGATTTATTATTATAACTATAATTTAATGAATTTATTTTTTTAGCTTTTACTATAATATTTTTATTCTAATTATAGTACACGTGCGTACATAAGTACACTCACACTTTTTTTTATTATTCGCTTAATATTTATTTCAATACTCGTTTATTAGTATTATTACCAACTTACCTTTTTAACATCATCGTCTCATCAACATCTTCATTTCAAAACGTATGTTTGTAAGTTTATTTAAGTACACATAATTGTATCGCATTTTTTTATGTTTTGGTCACGTTTTGTAATTAATGTCACTGGCACTCAAAGATTATTTTCACCCCTCAATTTTATAACCCTCTTCATCGATCACAATAAAAATTACCACGCAATTAAAAATATTATTATAAATGTTATCGATTCCCGACGACCTACAGATATTTTTTATTCCAGGATATGCCGGGTCTGGCTGTTCCTCTCAAAAAAATAAGTACACACAAGTATACACATAATTCGATCAGGTATTTAGTTACTATTCATACAAGCTTTGCTTAGATTAAGGCTGGATATAGAAATATCCAGCAACCTGCGAAATTCTGGAAAAAAGTATATATTTTTATTCTAGTGCGCTGGAAATCGTAGAACTGGCGAATGACACGATTAACATTTAGATGGTGGTTTTAACGAGTAAGCGCTAGAGGGCAGGCTCAGTGCCTTGATACGAGTAGTTTAATTTTTAAAGATTGATATGAAATATTTTTTTCGTTCGTGCCCTTATTGAACGAATATGTACGAAAAAAATTCGCGTGCACTGGCGATGATCGTGCAATCGCGTTCTATTAAGAGACTTAACATGACAGATAAAGATCAAATAAATAAAATAAATCCTAAAGTTTACTTGTTATATTTACAACCCATGATAAATCGACTTCATAACTATTTTTTTATAATTACACCTGTAACGTGTAGTTTCCTCATTAAAGATATATATAGGATACTTTAATCAGGTAACTACGTTAGGGATGTCGTTTAGACGCTAGTTTTGTTTAAATAGTTATATTATTATTTTTCCCTAGCCTTTTCTGTCCCACTGCTGGGCAAAGGCCATTCCCTTTCCACATGTCTTGGTCCTGTGCCAAATCCTGCAAATCTTTTCAATCGAATATATATATTTTTTTAATCATCCCCAGAACTGAAGGGAGTGGCGTAATATAGAGGCGGCCTAGGTTTAGTCAGCGACAATTTAAATAGATAGATAAAGCTTTTTACCTGTTAAACTACTCCATCAAAATGTATTTCAAGAAAATTATTTAATCTGAATATAAAAAACAATTTTATTCCCTCTGAATGCACAAACGCTAATATTTATGGGCTGCTGTGCGACCGTGCCAAATGTTCGAACCATTTCTTATTCCATTCAAACCGGAATATTTCTACATAAGTGTAACTATGCATAAATGTACGAGTATGAGCAATTTTTTACACAATAGGATGATGGAATGCGGTTGTAAAAATTGCTTTTACACAACCAGGATATGTCATCATTATCATATATTCTGAGCCATAGGGCATCCACTGCTGAACATAGGCCTCCCCCATAGATTTCCAGAGCGAAAGATCTTGCCAGCCGCACAAGTTAAAGTTGGGTGTACCTACCCCACAGCTTCCAGCAACCTTCATCAGGTCATCTTTCCATTTAGTAGGGGAGCGTACTATGATGTGCTTTTCAGTGCGTGGTCTTCACTAGAGAACTTTCTGCCCTAACAGTCAAACAATGTGCCCCTACTATTATTTATTTTGGTAGAAAGCTAACGAAAGCTAGCGAAATAAACTGGGTCGGTTCTTAGCTATGTTAGTTTTAAACCCTGGCACAAAAATAGGGGGTCGGAGGATTGTTGAATTTCGTATTAATTTACTTGTTTGTAATATTATATAGGTAATGGTGGTGATTCTGTTGTTTCTGACTAACTAAAATTCTTTAAAATACGAACTGTCTTATTTTGCTAACACTAAAGATCAAATTAGAATGAAATTTAAAGCGAAATTTCTAAATGTAAGTATTTTTAAATAAGAAGGCGTGTTCGCGGGCTAGTTTTAGTCAACACCAATTTAATTGATCACTTAAACTAGCCCGCAAACATGCCATCTTAGCAAAAATAACTTAATTTTAGAAATTTCACATTAAATTTCATTCTAATTTGATCTTTAGTGCGGACAAAATAAGACCGTTTGTATTTTACACAATTTTAGTTAGCGTAAGCAACAGAATTGCCACCACTGTCATAGGAAAGAACAACCAGCCTTGTTTCTTGTCTGATTCTTTGCTGGCTTGATCGTGGAGAAACTGGAGATAAAGTGTACGATTCAAAATTATCCTTGTGATTGAATTAATGCTATTGAATTTGACTTAGAACATCATATTTTATATAAAAATAGATCTCAATAACCTTAATTTTTGTTTACTTATAATGAAAACTACTTGTTTTATCTATAAATTATCTTATTGGAGCAATTTATAAATGTATTTTCATTATTAAGTCTTTTTTGTCCCTAAGGCCCTAGATTTAGATTAAGAATCGAATACTATAATAATATAATGTATTTTTCAGAAAACAGATACTAAATAATAACGTATTATATAGTTACGAGAATATGTGGTTGTGAATAAGTATAGGTTGCAGGTTTGATTCCACAATAATTATGTTGTGTAAATCCAATATTGTGTGGTAGTGAAGTACCGGTGGTTGTTGCCTAATGCATGTTGGATAAAAATGAATAATTAATTCATAAACATGACACATTATAAATGCTAATGTTTTGATGACCATTAATACTAAACGGTAGACTATTAAACCAAATAACATTATAATCACTAGCCTTATTACGTAAGCCAGTCGCTGTCACCCGCCTGTCGTTCGGATCAGGCCGTCCCTTACAATCTTCATCCATTTGACAACCTCTGTGGCGCAGTGGGCGATAACCAACTGTCACGTAGGAGGTTGCGGGTTCGATTCCCACTGCGGAACATGTTTGCATGATCAACAGATATTTGCTCCGGGTCTGGTTGTTTCTCTATATATTACAAGCATGTATTTATAAAAAAACGGAGTATTAATATACATAGTATTCTATCAGTTATCAGTGAATTGTCTCCGTTTTAGAAGATTTGTAAGCATAAGGATATTGGTTTATTAGTTGAATATAAATTAGTCTATCGTTAGGTATTTATTTATGTATTAGGGTTATAAATACAGTTTTTTGATATTATTTTATTTCTCTTCGTTTATAAATAAATATAAATAAATAACTATTGCGGGACATTTCACACAGCGCTATCTAGCCCCAAACTAAGCAGAGCTTGTACTATGGGAACCAGATAACTGATAGAATACTTATATACTTTTTTTTTGTAAATACATACTTATAATATATAGAGAAACAACCATACCCGAAACAAATATCTATAGAACATGCAAACATTTGTTCCGCGGCGGGAATCGAACCCGCTACTTCCTGCGTCTCAGCCGGCTATTCGCCCACTGCACCACGGAGGTCGTCAATATATAATTATAATTTATAATTATACTCTGTGCACCGCTGTCTATTACTGCTTCGCTCATTACTTCCCATCCAAAGATTGCCTGAAAGAAATCGCTTTCATCGACAAGGCCGCCCATTGTACTATATTTAGCATTAACTAGTATTTTAAGTATTCCTTGGTATACAATAAAGCATTATTCTATTCTATTCTGGTTCCTATAGTACTAGCTTTGCTTAGTTTGGAGCTAGATGGTGCCGTGTGAAATTTCAAGCATTATTTATTTATTACACACGTGAAATACGCACTGTAGGTGTGAAAAGGGCGGCCTGATCAGAACGACAGGCACGCGACAGTAACTGGCTTATGTAATAAGCCTACCGATTAAAATTTTATTTGGTTAAACACAGGATGAATTTGTAACGTTTATTTAAACCGTACTGTCTAACGAATGTATGAAAAGGTGGACTTCTAACTTCAATATTAGATATAAATACTGATTGTTATTCCGGGTAAAGAGCAGTCGTTCCATAAAATTTGTTAACTGTTTGCAAATTCACCCTGTATATAACGACCTTCGTGGTGCAGTGGGCGAATAACCAGCTGAGACTCAGGAGGTTGCGGGTTCTATTCCCGCCGCGGAACAAATGTTTGCATGTTTCACAGATATTTGTTACGGGCCTGGTTGTTATGTATATAAGGAAGGCATTTACAGTAGCAAAATATTGCTCATGCAGCAATTTTTTTTTTTGCTTTATTTAGAGGTAAATAACGCTATGTGAAATATCTATTATTAATTATTTATTTATTTATGTTATAAGTTAACTAGAATAGCATTTTTGTAAACCGGCTACAACGCAAACCAAGCCAGGACAAAACGTAGTTTTATTACAAACAAAATTATGTGTTTGCTCTTAAAGTTAATCTAGGAATGAGGTTTTATGTTAAACTAGCTTCCGCACGCTGCTTCGCAGGCGTGGTTTTTCGAATAAAGTTTCATATATCCCAATCCAAATCATAACCTATCTATAGATCAAAAATCTATTCAGCCCTATAGTCGTGAATAGGTAATAAATAGACAGAGTTTCTATCGAATTTATAATATTAATATGGAAGTCTGGATAGAAGATAGTATAACGGCTGATTTTAAAACATGCATAACGTGGTATCAACATCCTTAATCTGGATCATTTTGTAGTAGCGACAATGAATATAAATTAAAATTTTAAACACATCCATATTAATTTATAATTAAGAACAACTTGATTGAAACCAACCATTTGTATCAAATAAGATTTATATCAATAAAACATTGAAATGTTGGAAATTTTCACGTGGTCTCAGTAGTCCGTTCACGGGATTTTACGTCAAAAGCATAAAAAATTAGTGCCTAATTATAATAAATCAGTGACCCACATTTATAAAATCTCTTTAAACAAATTAAACTAAAACATAGGAGTATGTACTTACTTCACTTTTATGAAAAGGCATTTAAGTAGGTTACCGTGCACTTCAAGCAGCTCTGTTGTCACTCAAAATTTTACTGTAATCACATTATTACTTTAATTAATAAAGCTCATTTTCGTTTAAAAGTAATATATTAGAGTTCACACAGTTTGCATAAAGTTAAGATACACGAGGATATCACGAGCTACGGCGTAGAGGGTCTACGGCGGCGACCGATCTCTCGTAGCAACCGCGTTCAACTGAATATCCAATGTCGTTCTTGTAAGCTTTTTGAAAACTCACTCTTCTTTTGAAAGTGTGGAAAGTGTTATTAAGAGTTTGGAAATAAGTTCGTTGCTATAAGATTGATAGGTTAATGATTCATTTGTAGCGATAATAATGAAACAGCGGTAGTATATATGTAAGTATACATTGTATAGCAAAGTATTCGACAGAAAAATATATAAATTCTTATAGGTGTGTAGTGACTCGTAGTACAAATACGAAAACAAAACAAAAATATCTACCGCTAGATATAAAACATTCGTAAAACCAACAAAATGGTTATCGTTTTCATCATAACATCAAATTCGTAATATATGATAGGTTATGAACGCACAAAGAATGTAATCCTAAATATAGAACACGTACGCATTGAACCGTAAATATTAATAATGGCGTTGGATTTAATACTTAAGAGTACTTTGTGCAGGCACCGGAAATGTTATATGAGCGTGTTTTTAGGGGTGTAAAAAATATTGTTCAGACATAGTCTCGTCTGTATCAAAGAACAAATGTTCTTTTAAGTGATGCCTATTTGTACTTGCTCCATATTTGTATGATAATACTATGGTCAACCTACGTGATGCAGTGGGCGAATAACGGGCTGAGGCTCAGAAGGTTGAGGGTTTAAGTCCCGCCACGTAACAAACGTTTGCATTATCTACAGATACTTATTATAGGTCTGAGTGTTTCTCTATCACACTAATATTATAAATGCAAAAGTTTGGATGTTTGTTTGTTTGTTACTCAATAACGTCGTAACGGCGAACCGATTTCGATTAAATTTGGTATGTACGTAGATTATAACCTGGATTAACGCATAGGCTATTTTTTGTTGGCAAACAACGCGGGCGAAGCCACAGGTGGAAGCTAGTATATCATAAGTATGTATTTATAAATAAAAATATTTAAGTATTATTATCAGTTAACCCATTGTACAAGCTTTGCTTAGTTTGAAGTAAGATATTGTTGTGTAAAATTTTCAGCATTATTTATGTATTAATTTATTTTTTAGTAGGTTTAACTGGAATAGCAATAAAAAAGAAAGTTCGTATGGCAAACTTAGGTATTATAACCGTGCGCTTATTACTTTGTTGCAGGGTATGGGTTCCAGGGAAATAAAGGGCACATCTTCTTCTTTCATGTCAATGGTAAGCTAAACTATTTTAGAGTAGTACTTTGCCACTTCTATAGCGTTGGGCGTGACTTTGTTGAGGACATCCCTTGTGCAGGTGGTAGGGCACAAGGGGCAGGAGAGTAGATGAGACATGGACTGAATGGGTGCTCCGCAGTCACATTCAGTCCAGGAGGAGTCTCAGTCTCTTACACTCCATTTGCACAGACTTTGTCTGCAGCAGCCAATTTTTTTTTACAGTACAACATTTTTAATCAATAGGAGTCTGTTCATTGACTTTCAGACTGGCCAAAGCAGATCATGACCTGGGGGGAGGTGTTCCTGCAGAATAACAAAATCAGACGGTGGTGGGTGCGTCTCTTGCCATGCGGTGGTGCGTTTGAAGCTCTTCAGTTAAAGACACATGAGACTTATCACCTGTATGTCTAAGAGTGGTGGGCGCAATACAATGCCATGCAAGTCAAGCCTGGTAACTGCTTAACACCAGGTGAATAACCGGATTTTACTCTCACCTCATCTTAAAAACATTGCCCCATGATTCATCATATCAGCCATAGGATATCTTCGACTGTACAAAGGCCTCTACAGGTTTCCAGAGTGATCTTGTGCGGCCTGCATACAACGGCTACCAGCAAACCTTTATCAGGTCATCCAACTATCTAACGGGCCGTCTTACGCTGCTTGGTCTCTTGAGAAACAATCTGCCCTAACGACTGTACATTCTTAGAGCTCACCCACTACCACTTTATATCTAATCCTCTGAGCTATGTCAGTGACTTTAGTTTTCCTACGGATAGCATAGTGAAATTAATCTTCTAATAACTACGGAATTATGACTAAATAGAACATTACCCTATATTGTTACAGTAAAATAAAGCTAGCTTTAATTACCATGATTCGTAGACAGGACAGAAAGCACTCTGATTAATTTTAATATACAGTTCAAGGTACACATTACGTTACCTTCGCGTGACAACTCCAGTATTCATATTTTTAAACGAACCACGGTCACACTAGTTTTGCGATAACATTAACTTTGATTTATATAACCCCAACCCGAAAAAAGAGTTTCTATAAGCTTAAAGCCCTGGTCTCTGTGATGGACCTTAAAGGCATTCATGACTTGTACCAGACATTTTTAAGATCTATTTTACCCTACGTGTAAGGTAAAATTGATGGTAAATAAATCTTTGTGAAATATAAATAAATAGTACCTTATATCTATATAACAAAGTCAGGTTAGTTACACATTATAACTTAATAACGGCTTGATCGATTTTGATAATCTTTGATTTGATTAAAATATCAAAATAAATCACGAAAAAAAAATTATGAAGAAAATTCATTTTCTCATACATAGATGCAGCTAATGATGGCCGATTGACAATTCTACCGGAGACGTATATTTGCAGCCCGCGTCATATGCGTGTCAAGGTGGTACGAAGTTCGCCGAGTCAGCTAGTGGGATATAAATTGTAACATATGTATCTGACTATTATATCACAATTGTTTAATGCATTCAGCTTTACAAATTCCTCTAATCCAAACAATAAAAAAAGGTAAGTAGAAGGAGTCTACTCCATAAAAAAACCGCTCAAGTGCGAGTCGGACTCGTGCACGAAGGGTTCCGTACCATTACCTATAAATAAATAAATAAATATTGCTGGACATTTCACACAGCGCTATTTAGCCCCAAACTAAGCAGAGCTTGTACTATGGGAACCAGATAACTGATAGAATACTTATATACTTTTTTTTTTGTAAATACATACTTATAATATATAGAAAAACAACCAGACCCGAAACAAATATCTGTAGATCATGCAAACATTTGTTCCGCAGCGGGAATCGAACCCACTACCTCCTGCGTCTCAGCCGGCTATTCACCCACTGCGCCACGGAGGTCGTCAAATCTATGGTAAATATATTCTTTTATTTTCTTTCACACAATAGCACAATTTTATTTATTTACCTTATTACTTACGAGGTTGGTGCCGATTAAGGTTTCTCTAAATTGTGTGAGCACCCATAGAGACTATGAGTCAGAGATAGTCAGAGAACATCTTAAGTGGCGTCAACTATGTATGTATGGGGACACCCTTTAATTTTCAACTTTTTTTATTTTTTTAGAATGTTTCCTTTATTTGTGCTTACCTTGCTTTTTGCCAAATTTCGTGATTCTAGGTCAACGAAAACTACCATATAGGTTTTCAACCCAAAACCTAAAGCATACTTAAGGTTGACCTAGAATTGTCAATTTTGGTTAAAAGCGGCACAAGTAAAGGGAAAATTCCGAAAAATAAAACAAGTTGAAAATTAAGGTAAACTTTGGCACTTACAAATTTTCACGAAAACCTAAATTTGCCCATATCTTTTCATCGTGTTGACTCAGGACCTTGATTTGTATACACCTAATAGGGACTATAAACCTCAGTATGTGGTATAAATTTCAACTTGCTAGGTTCACCCGTTCCTGAGAAAATCGGTGGTGACACACGGACAGACGGACAAAAGAGTGATCTTATAAGGGTTCCTTTTTTACCTTTTGAGGTATGGAACCCTAATGAACACCCCTCAATTTCATTACTGTGAGTCAACACCACAACAAGACAATTCAAAATGAGCCTTAAAATTACTAAAACTAAAGAACATTTTGCTTTAACTTATATATTATAAATTGACTTATATTTGTTATTCAATATAAGCCATGAAAGATCTTCCTAAATTAAAGATAAGACGTCCATTGCTGAAGATAATGCCTCAAAAAAACACATTTCACATTGTTTGTCATCCCCTCCATCTAAAAGTTGTTTGGAAGAGATCACTCTTTAGCCATAAGACCACCCAATGTACAATGAGTGTATGTTCTATTATGCCTCATTGTTTGTAATAAGGTGTGCAATAAAGAAGTTTCATTCAAACTCTGCAAACTTAATTTTTTATTGCTTTCCTAACCGATTCGGGTACACAAAATTATGAAAGGTAATCTATCAAAAAACTTAGATTATTATATTTCTGTGACTTTAGCAGTCTGAGACTTATCATACAAATACTTCGCGTTCGTTTGGTGTCAGGTAAATTGGATATTACGTCCCCGCAATTGCCTGCAAACCAACGGCTCGTCAACTAAATAAATCGATACCTAGAAAACACTCGCTGACTAAAATAGAGCGTTGTTTTGAAAGTCTGGTGTTGTATTGCATTGTGTTATTAATCACTTATATGTTCATTATTATAAATACGGGATTTATCACGTACCGTTATATCTTAGAGGTAAAGATAAGTTATATTAAAAACAATAATCTAAGGAGCTCTTCAAACGTTGCATTATCCGCATATAAGGAGTGGAACGCCTTGCCTGAGTCTGTGTTTCCTGATAACTACAACCTAGGGATCTTCAAGTCACGAGTGAATAGGTTTCTTCTAGGCAAGCGTGTACCATCGTAGACTGCATCATAACTTACCATCAGGCGAGATAGTGGTCAAACGCTAGCCTATAATTTATAAAAAAAAAAAATCTAATTAGTTTTCTAAGCATGAATATTATGTGAAACAACATACCTAACGCTTTCTTAACGTCGGATAGAAAATAAAAGTTACTTTTAACAAGAATAACATAAACAAACCAAAAAATCCCCGACCCCTCTTTTAACGTCAAGGTTCACCGACGAAGAACCAACACAGTTAAATTAGCTCTCTATTAAAAAAAACCGCGTTCGAATCGGTAAATCCGTTTGGGAACAACGATGCCACAGACAGACACCGAAGTCTAACTTATAACACCCATCTTTTTGGATCGGAGGTTAAACATAAGTATTGGTGTGACTGGGTCCCAGGTTAACGTACTACTGTTGATTTTCATTTTCATGAGTCGCTGACCACACGCATTGGGGTTGGCCGGAGCCGAATTAATATAATATTAGTCGAGACACAAAACGTTGTATTTGTATAGAATAAAATCAGGTAGGTTAGACTCCTCGGCTCGGCCATCTACTGCGAATGGGGGAAGATCGAGGCGTCAAGACAGCATACTTGGGTCGGCCCAAGTATCGCTGGAACGATAGGATGGAGCCGACGACTGGCAAGAGATGTCAATGGACAGAGGAAAATGGAGAGTTATCATATCGGAGGCCAAGACTCACTTTGGGTCCCTGCGCCAATGTAGTAAGTAAGGTTAGAAAAACGTGAAAGTTGAAAATGAGCAAAAAGTGCTATATTTTTAACACCCATACTAAGGGTGACTTGCGCAACGAACCTAACCGTATTTAGTGGCTAAATATGATTTAATAAATAATAATACCTTACGAGGCTCTCACTAGGAAGCTGGATCAAGGGTCAGATACAGAAGGCGGTACTCCTGGACTCGGCACGCATAGTCAGGAGGATCCTCTCTCTGCAGCCCTAGCCACCGATCGCTTGGGCCTTGCTTCGCGGTCGGTAGTTTACCGTTTTTATAAATATATTATTTACTTTAATTTTTGTTTTTTGTAAGATACTTTGTAGTGAAAAATGTATTTTTTATAAACGAGTTTAAAATAAATATGTGTGAATAATAATAAATAATAAATATTGCTGGACATTTGACACAGCTAGTCTAGCCCCAAACTAAGCAGAGCTTGTACTATGGGAACCAGATAACTGATAGAATACTTATATACTCTTTTTTTTGTAAATACATACTTATAATATATAGAAAAACATCCAGACCTGGAACAAATATCTGTAGATCATGCAAATATTTGTTCTGTGGCGGGAATCGAACCCCGCTACCTCCTGCGTCTCAGCCGGCTATACGCTCACTGCGCCACGGAGGTTTAATGAGTAGTCAAATGATACAAATACGTCAAATTGAAACATGTTTAGTCGCTAAATACGTTTAGGGATCGTTGTAAAAGCCGGGCTAAAGCCTAAATGTATGTTTGTACGTTATAAATATAATAATTTCATAAATGTATATATATAAATGTATATAGAAACGTCGCGACACAAACTATAGGTGCAGACGAATACTATACAGATACATAATATACGTCAGATCGACACGGGTGCGGACGCGACGCTTCTATACATTTTGTACAGAAGAAGCGCGACGTCTTCGCCCCGTCCTTGCCTTACGCCTAACGACCTTACATCTAGCCTGTCTGCGCCTAGATTTATTTCAGAATTCATTTTTAAATTGTATTGATTGATATTGATATATAGGCTACTTTTACTGACAAATCACGCGTGCGAAGCCGCAAGAAAAACTTTGTATCAAATAAAAATAATATACGCGCGGTAAAAAGAAACCTTGCTGTGGGCAAAATACTAGAATTGTTATAATGAGTTATATTCTCGGTTCTCGTGACAAACGCTTGGGTTAGTCGCTAATTGGATAGTAACGTTCCCATAAAGCTATGGTAATGAGCAACAATCGCAAACTTTGGATCACTGTAATTAACGGCCGGGTTTTGATGTCGAAGTTTTAATGATAAAGTTCGACATGCAATTTAGGCTTTCGTAACTAACAATACTAAGTTGGACTACTAACGTGGCTATAAATATATAGGCTTTACAAAGTAGCATGACTGTGTTTTGACATGCATAGAATACTTACAATATTATAACTTCAATATAATCGTACTGATAGATAAATAGGCTTTGGACTTAGTGATCCCTTGGAGATATTTATAACGTAGCTTAAAACTGTACTGTTTAAAGTCGCCCTAGTTTAAACAAACATTAAACTGTAAATAACTTTGTCATAAACCTAAAAATATTTCTGACACGGTGACATCAGATATTATACCGTTAAACATTTACCGTAAACTTTATAAAGTCGTAATGATTCGTCGACGCCATGAATTTTAACGGTAAGCTTCATCAGTTATCTCAAAGTGAACACTACAACATTATATCTTCCCTAAGTATGAAAAGAAAATAAATAGATGATAGCTGATGAGAAACAGCGCGGTCTTATCGTCTCGTGCACCATTAGTAAGGGTGTCACACGATTAAAGTACCAACGGAATCGTATCCTATGGGCGTACTTACCTGCAGTGCTGTTGGCAGCTCTCAGTGACAACCATTTAGCAGTCGCACGTTGCACTGGCACACACACAACTGGACCTAAACAATAAACAAACGAAAATAAACCTTTTCACGCAGCCAACAAATCCTAAAATAGCATGGAGGGAGAACTATGCTACAAACAACACAGCACAATTATATGTGGACAAGCATATTGGATGAGTTTTGGAGGAAACCACATTCGAAAAACCAGAATTTTCAAATGTCACACGCAGAAGCAGATGTTTTCCATTGTCCGATTTCCGCGTCATTGAGTTTCGTGCCAAAATTTGTGAAAAAGCACACCGCAGCAAGTTGGGCTTGAATTGACAATAACCACAAATAAAAATGAAGGAGTGGGAGGGTGAGACACGGTGTCTGTTCAATATTCATAAAAGATTCCTCGAGGATTTGAGATTCAATGCCATTAGCCGATTTCTATAACTAATTCAATTTGTAAACACTCCTTGCATTGTTTTTCATTTGAACTCTTAACTTCTCACTCTCGAATCATCGACTGGAAAACATAACATTCCAGCTATGCTACTACAGTAAAGCTAAAAGTGTGTATATCAAATAGAATTTGAAATATGGCCGGTTGAAACCCTTTGCAAGGTGACATTCTTTGATATAATATATGATCAAACGAACTTGCAAGTGAAGTTAGATCGATATTATATGAGTAAGGTTCACTTGAAAATATAACCCATTATTTTGATAGCATAAACCTGTATATAACAAAACTGCCATCCATCATCGTGCTCTACATTTCATTATGTGACTTGTGTTGTTTAACACTCGATCTGTGCGTCACCGTTTTTTCCAAACATGGGCTTACACACTGTTTAACGCGTTTAACGAGAAAAGTTTAATAGTAATTTCGTTTTAATATTGTATTTTATTTGCGAAGTAATACGGATATTTATCGTATATGTTTACTTTATTATGTATATTTCCAACGTGTCCACTGTTCTATAATAATTATAATATATAGTGATCGTGAACGTTTTAAAAATACTATAGTGGTTCGCCCCCAACTAAAATCTCGCGAGTCTCCTAAAAAACAACAAAATATTATTTACTAGACTTGACGACCTATTTTTATCCCATGGGAACTGATTTATGGGATAAAATGTAGTCTATGTGGTAATCCAGAATATAATCTACGTATATACCAAATTTCATCGGAATCGGTTCAGCTGTTACGACGTGATTGAGTAACAAACAAACAAATAAATAAACAAACATCCAAACTTTCACATTTATAATATTAGTGTGATAATCTTTGACTATCAAAATACTAAATAAATCAATCTAACTTGACCTTCAGTTTCTTTCAAATTACAGGTAACGGGAGTTCATATTAATTGTGTCCTCTTTTTTGGGGTACAAATTGTAGTTATTCTAGATTTCAGACTTATGCCTATATTTGTGTCACTAAAACTACACGCATACCAAATTTCAGCACTGTGGGGTCACTGGCGTACCCTGTGAATTTCGTCAAAGTTCAGTTTTTATTAAGGCTAATAACTCTAAAACTGCAAGGACTAAACTAAAAATAAAAACGGATCGAAATTTAAATAAAGACCTTTCATTTGACGTCCCCTTTATTTTTATATTATACTTGTAGACATACAAGCTGATGGGCCTCCTGATGTTAAGTGGTCACCGCCGCCTATAAACTCCTGGAGCACTCGAGGTACCGCAGTCGCGTTGCCTAGCACTAAAAACCCTATTTACACCTGTCTTGAAGGCGTTCATTATGAAGCCCACTAGAAAAACCTCCGGAGGAAGGTCATTCCACATCCTGCAGATGCGTGGAAGAAATCGGATCAACGCTTCGAACGTTATCTTCGGACAAACAAACATACATACATACAACGCCGATTTGCCCAAGTTGATTTGAAGATCCCGCTTCGCTCGATCAAATACAGTAGGTATCATAGAAGCTTACAAAATTACATTAAACAGCAAAGTTAATGTGACGAAAACGAGACAAAAAGCAAGTTATTCCTGCAGAACTGTTGTTTCATTCTGCTAGCCAAAGGCCTCCAACTCGTTCTATCTATCGTGATCCTTGGCGGATCCGTCTATCCTCAGATACCCAGGGTTTTACGATAAATGGCTCTATAATTACATCTAGAATCTTTGAAGAGATCTGTGACAAACATTTAGTTAATATTGTTACGCCGAGGCTGTTAAACAATGAGTAATAATCGAACCTTCTCGAACGCTTTTGTCTTGCTTAGTTATTGTTGCTATTGTTTGTGGTTTCGCAGAATGGGGAGTGGCCATTGTGTCGAGGGACCGACCCTTTCCTGGAAGGATCGACATCGTTCTCGAACAATCGAAATGTGTGCGATATAAATAGGCCGGAGAGATGGCCGGACAGTCAGTGGGGGTCTTTTTTTTTTTTTTTTTTTTTTTTTTTTTAAATCCTGATTCGCTCGCCGGTCCTCGCACCGGCAACACGTCTGCTCCGCTCCGCTCGCGCGCTCCCGCCGGCCCACGAGCCGCCCCGCGCCCCGCGCCCCGAGCCTTGCGCCGCGCGCCGCGCGCCCCGCGCCCCGCGCCGCACTTGGCATCCGCCATTTGCTCTGTTGTGTGCGCTCGCTTGCGAGTACACCTCAGAAGAGTCCTTTATTGGACTTTGTCCTTCTCAGGGCAAACTCTTGTTTCTTACCATTTAGAGCCCAAATCCACGTTTAGTGGTCGGTCTGGTGGATACCTTGCGGTGTTAACACAAACCAGACTGGGCGTGGACCCGGAACGCCAGCTTTCCTCTCCTGAGGAACGCTACATCCGGCTGGGCTTGGTACCACCGGCCTTGGGGGCTTCCCTCGCCGACACCAAGTATCGGTTAGGACACACCCCTCATACCCCGTAAGAGCGGTAAAGGGACACACCTTAGGTAGGACACTTAGGTCTCACCCCTCCTGTCTATCCCGACGGGAGGATCACGCACCCCCTCACCTCTCCGGGTGTTCCCCCCCGGAGAGCTAAGATGGACATCGCCGGGGATGACCTCGTTGAGGTACCGGGTTCTTTTATCCGGTTACTGTACGAGAACATTCCCGTCGATATTCGTCAACGTATTATGAGGGAGCAACAATCGGTTGCCTCCCTACCGCGTCTAATGGACGTCGTCACGTCCACTCCGGCCCCTCTGGCCAAAAATGTGGCTCGGAAGCCCGTGCCGGCCCCTCTGGCCTCCCCAGCGGCTCGAAAGCCATCCCCGGCCCCTCAGGCCACTAACGAGGCCCGGAAGCCTCTGAAAGCCCCTCTGGCACCCCCGGCGGCCCGCATGTCTGCCCAGGCCCCTCAGGCCACTAACGAGGTTCGGAAGCCTCAGCAAGCCCCTCAGGCACCACCGGCGGCTCGTAAGCCTGCCCCCTCCCCTCAACCTCCTGCCTCAGCGCCTCCCTCGTCGTCGTCATCAAAAAAGCCCGACTCTCGAGAGGCCTCACCTCGCAGAGTCTTTTTAGACTCTCCGGAATCTCCGGACCCACCCTCCCCCGAGGACGATATGGAGATCGACCTCCTTCTACGCCCCGCGTCTTCCGCAGAGGCATCAAACTCCTCTTCCTCCGACTCGGAGGAAGATTTCACCCTCGTCACGGGTGGTAAGAGGAAGAAGCCCTCTTCGAAGAAGACCTCTTCGTCGAAGAAGGTTTCCTCCGTTTCCCCCCCAGCCAAAAAGGCAACCCCTTCCTCGGCCTCGCAGCCAGCCCGCCCCGCCTCTCCCCCCGCGGCTTCCACTGCCGCGAGGAAGGAAAGGCCTCCCCCGCCTCTTTTCATCCGCGAAAAGGGCAAGTGGGACAGAGTTTCCTATCTGTGTAATGAGAATAAAATCTCATTCACAAACGCCCGCAACACTAAGGACGCTATTAAAGTCCTACTCCCCACTTCCGACGACCATCGTCGTCTCACTTCCCTCCTACGTCAAGAGCACATAGGCTACCATACCTATGCTCTCGAAGACGAAAGGCTCCTTCGAGTCGTGATCCGCGGCCTCCCTGCGGAGCACTCCACTGAATCCATTAAGTCAGACCTACTGGCTCAGTCCTTCCCGGTGAAGGAGGTCCACCGTATGCATAACGGTAAGACCACATACAATCTAGTACTCGTAGTACTAGAGCTGTCACCGGCAGGGAAGGCCATCTTCAACCTGAAGATGGTCAACAACCTCTCCGGCCTCCGGGTTGAACCCCCCCACCGAAATGGCACTCCTAGTCAGTGCCATAGATGTCAGCTGTATGGCCACTCGGCCAAAAACTGCCACGCCCGCCCCCGTTGCGTCAAGTGCCTGGGTGACCATGGCACCTCTGACTGCAACCGCACTCGAGACACCATCGAGCCGCCAAGCTGCGTGCTTTGTGGTGCCGTGGGGCACACCGCGAATTATCGTGGTTGTCCTTCGGCACCCAAAGTCAGCAGGGTGGTGGCTCGTAGGAGTCAACCCCGACCCTCCCCGCAGTATACCAAGTCAACCCCAAAGTTGACCTTGGTACCCTCGCAGGAGGCGCAACCTCCCAAAAGCTCAGCATGGGCCAAGCCCTTGCCATATTCGAGCCTAGCCCTTAAGGCAACGGCCCCCCCTCCGCGCTCTTCTGAGCCAGCCCCCCCTTCGAAAATGGGCAAGTCGGACTTTGCTGCCGACTTGGCCCTCATCATGGAGTTCTCCTCCATCGACCTTGCCGAGGTTCGCGTGCTTGCACAAAAACTTAGGCAAGCAAACACCACCCTCGAAAAACTGATTGCCCTTGAGGCGCACTCAGCTCTTCTCGCCGCCGTTAAGGCAGCTTCGTCCTCCTCCAAACCCTTTTAGGCCCCAAAATGGTTGTACAAAAGGAAAGGAAAAAACCGCGTTCTTTATCACTAGCGTTCTTCAACGCTGACGGTCTTTCAAGACAGCGTTCTATTATCCAAGATTTTCTAAATAGGCACCAACTTGATATCTTGCTAGTACAAGAGACAAATTTAAAGCCCGGTCATCGGGACCCCAAAATCCCAAACTACCAAATTGTTCGCAATGACAGACTGCTAGCTCAAAAGGGCGGCACTGTCATTTACTACAAGAAGGCTCTACACTGCATGCCTCTTGATCCCCCTTCTCTGTCTTACATAGAAGCCTCCGTCTGCAGGCTAGCAATGACCGGGCATTCCTCGGTCATTATTGCATCCTGCTATGTCCCTCCCGGCAAGCCTCGCTCACCTCAATTCGAGAGTGACCTGCAAGCCCTTTTCAGTCTAGGAAGCTCCGTCATATTGGCGGGTGACTTCAACTCCAAAAACGTCATGTGGAATAGCACCACGACGAACTCTAAAGGCAAACAACTAGAAAGCCTAGTTGAACCCCTTAATTTCGACATCATTGCCCCTAGGGGCATGACTCGCTTCCCTACTTCCACTCCCCCCGAGCTCCTTGACATTGCACTTCTCAAAAACGTAGCCCTTCGGCTACGCTTAATCGAAGTCATTCATGAGCTCGATTCCGATCATCGACCGGTAATGCTCTTACTCGGCCCTCCCACTGACCAGCCCCCTGCCACCAAGACTGTGGTAGAGTGGCATAAACTTGAGAAAGCCCTCAAGGCTGCGCACTCGACTGAACTAGATAGGATCCCTTCTGTCATTCGGACATCTGGTGATATTACGGTAGCGGTTGACGCCCTTACCACACATATCACAAACTCAGTCAGAGACTCATCAAAGCAGGTGCCCGTAGTGGATGACCACAGGGGCCCCCTGCCAGATGATATCAGACGGCTGATGACTGAAGCTAACGCCGCAGTTAGACTTCATAGTCGCTGCCCCACTAACGACAATCGAGTCTTAATGCGCTCCCTGCACCGTGAGGTGAGAGAGCGCATTAAAGAACATCGCAATCGTGAGTGGGAGAGCCTGCTCTCGGGGATCGAGCCTAGCCATCTGGCCTACTGGAGGTTAGCTCGCTCCATGAAAGCGGACGCTCTCGCTCCGATGCCTCCCCTTATCCGACCCAATCACCCTCCAGCATTCGAAGACGAGGAAAAAGCCGATTTCCTGGCTGAAACCCTCGAAGCTCAATGCTCGCCCAGTCTCGAACCCGTCGACCCTGTTCACCTCCATACGGTGAACAGCGAGGTTGACCGCTTAGCCTCCCGACCCCCTACTTCCCCACTTGATCCGATTGAGCCCTCTGAAGTCTTTGACACTATCAAGGCCCTACACCCAAAGAAAGCCTCCGGCCCCGACGGCATTTCTAACAGAGTACTCAAACAGTTCTCTGTTCCCCTTATCCATATCCTAGTCTGCATCTTCAATGCGGCTATGGAAACTTGCACCTTCCCTGATGCTTGGAAGGAAGCCAACGTCATTGGCATCCGAAAACCCAGCAAACAGGCAAACGATCCAACTAGTTATCGTCCCATTAGTCTACTTAATAGTCTAGGCAAGATATATGAGCGTCTTCTAATGAAGCGCCTCTGGGCTCATGTCAATGAGTTCAAACTCCTTCCCGACGAGCAGTTTGGCTTTCGAGCCCAACATTCATGCCCACAACAGGTGCTCCGCATAACGGAGCATGTCCTCTCCAACTGGCAAAGTACCTGGCCTTCAGATACTGGTGCCGTCTTCCTCGACGTAGCGAAAGCTTTCGACAAAGTCTGGCACAACGGCTTGATCTACAAGCTATTCAAACTCGGAGTCCCAGACAGACTCGTGCTCATCATACGAGACTACCTACAAGGTCGCAGCTTTCGCTACACCGTGGAAGGCACTCTCTCTAGTCCTAGACCAGTCAGAGCAGGAGTCCCTCAAGGCTCCGTTCTCGGCCCCCTCCTGTTCACGCTGTACACCAGCGATATCCCCCGCACTCCTCAAGTGGAAATAGCCCTATACGCAGACGACACAGCCTTGTACACATCCAATCGGAATCCCGATCGGGTGGGTATAAGGCTGCAGGCTGCCCTTCACTCATTAGCCACTTGGTTCCGCAAGTGGCGGATCGAGGTAAACCCGTCGAAAAGTACAGCAGTGTACTTCTCACGGAGAAACCTCACTCCCAAACCGATCTCTCTATTTGGCCAGCCCATTCGCTGGGCCCCATCAGCCAAATATCTGGGTGTCATCCTCGATAGGCGTCTTTCCTTTAGGTTGCACATCACTAAGAGGTGCAACCAAGCAAAGTTCACCCTAGGACGATTGTCCTCACTTCTAGGCGCGAAAAGTAAAATGTCCCTTAAAAATAAGGTGACTCTTTACAAAGCGTGCATTCGCCCCATTATGACATACTCATCTGTAGTATTTGCCCACTCTCCTAAAGTTGGTGCCATTCAGGTTATTCAAAATCGCTTCTTGCGAAAAGCCTCAGGCTCGCCCTGGTACTTTCGCAACAACGACCTACATCGCGATTTGAAATTAGAATCAATAGCCAGGTTCATGAAGCTCGCTTCCAAGCGGTTTTATGAACTTGCCTCTAATCATCCGAACCCTTTGGTACACACCATTCCGGTTTACCCGTTGGATCCGCCCGCCAACAAAATCCTCCGTCGTCCGAGACACGTTCTCGGAGACCCGGATGACGAAATCACCTCTGCTAATGCGGAAGGTGAGTCATCTATATCAGACAGAGCAAACACTTCACAGAAACACCGACCTCGCCGGCGAGGTCGACGAGTCCCTTCAGTCGCCGCTTATACGAGGTACAGACATGTACCCGGGCGTTTCTCTCCTATCCCCATCCCGGCAACAGCCCAAGCCGAGGTTCGTACCTAAGTGGTGCCCTTGCGCTAGTTGCCTAATAAACTTACAGGGCTGAGCGCCATCTGCGCTCGCCAAAAGTTCGGTTAAGCTGTCACGGCCTCAGAGGCCAACAGCGAGATTAGTCCATCCGAAAAAAAAAAAAAAAACCGGACAGTCAGTCTCAGTCAGTCTGAGTCAGTCTCAGTGAGTTAGTCTCAGCGAGGCCCTGGAGGACTGACGTGGGAAGGGTCTCGCGTGAACAGTAGTTGCTCCCGAGTCAGTCTGGATTTAGCTATACGTGTGAACATTTCGGTGACTTTAAGTGCTGCAACAGTGGTGTGAATTATTGTGTTGTGATACGTGTGACCAAGTTCGTGTATTCATCGTTTAGTGTTGAATAAAAGTGTTATTTTGGTGGGATCGATTCCCATTATTTTATCCCGAACCCTCAGCTCGTAACAATATTACTACTTTATTACCTACATTACCAGACACATTACATTTGCTATCAGACATTTTCTTATATAGTTTTGGGTGATGATGTCTGTGTTGTGTTAAATGTCAAAAATAAATAAAATCATCCACAGAAATGAAATCTGCAAACATAAAATTTTTTCTCGTACTCCTGAACCGATTTTGGTGAGATTTTAAATGTCTTTTCATAACTTATAACCAGTCTTTTTTTCTTGAGTAACCAGTTTCGGGTTTATTTATCACTTTTATTGTAGTTTATTTATCACTTGTCTTACACTTGTTTTACATCTGACCTGACGACCTGCGTAGCACAGTGTGCGAATAGCCCGCTGAGACGCAGGGGGTAGCAAGTTCGATTCTCGCTGCGGAACAAATGTTTGCACGATCTACAAATACCTATTTGCTCCGATTCTGGTTGTTTCTCTATATATTATACGTAAGTATTTACAAAAAAATATATATAAGTATTCTATGACTTATCTCGTTTCCGTAGGACAAGCTTTGCTTAGTTTGGGGCTAGATGGCGCTGTGTGTGTAATGTCCAGCAATATTAATTGTTATTACTTAAATAAAGTTATGGAAGTCAGCAAGTAGCGGTGACATGCGAGTTACGTCGTCACGCATGGCAATACTATCAGGCCTACTGCTACATTGAAGGGGGAAAGCAGGAAGGGGGGGGGGGAGGGAGTGTCGCTTCTTTACGTAGTAGTATTTGCTAAAACAGATAACATGCAACATTACTTACCTACTTCAATGAATGATAACACCACGACCTGGGTTGGGAAACCCCTGGGCTTATACATATTTTGTTTGTTCATAATAATAATGATGACATCTGATTTCTTGGATTCTAGATAAATAAATAATTGACGCATAAGCTTTTTGGAATTTAACAGTGGAAAATAATATTCAGTATTTTATTGCGTTAATATAAAGTGGATTAAAATGTTACAAAGTGGATTAAAATGTTAATATAAATTATTAAATTTATATATTATAAAATTCTACTAATTCAAGTACGAAAACTAGTGGCTTCGAATCCCACCTTGAGTACGCGATTTCAAAAATTTCGAAAAATTTTTATTGACGCATTTTTTCCTTATACCAAAATTTCTCTTAATGTTTATAGTAATTTGCACTGACAATTCTTAATTAGAGACCTTGTATCAAAATAAATTGAATATTACAGTTTGGTAGGCAAACTAGTATGAAGACCGCGACAAATAAAGTAAGAAATAAAAACGTTAATTACTTAGCTAAATTAGTAACTCCCTAAGTGGAACAGCAATATGTAAACTAAGCCATTTCTTGCCAAGTGCATTGGCCTAAACAAAGTCATAGCGTATAGTAATAGTTAGTATTCTTTGGAATAAGGAGGCTAATTAACTAAAGCGTAGCAATGAAAAGTAACCACCTTTAAAGTTACTTGGAGGTCGTGAAACAGACCCTAAGTGTATATTTCACCAGTTCTGAGTAACGCTATCCAACGGATAAAAAATATATACGTCTTTTGTTTTCACATGGAAACAGATAAAGAAAGAATGATTTTTACCCGTCAATTAAAGTTACTCGGTCGTAAAACAGGCCCTAAAAGAAAAATAAATGTCCCATAAAAATCGATTTAAAAAAAATTATAAATAACAGATGACTATTCCGAAATCTTGAATAAACAACAAAATATATAAACATATATATTTAGTGTTAATCCAAATAAACCTCCAAAAAGTCAATAAAAATCTACACTAATATTATAAAGAGGCAAGCTTTGTATTTTTGTGTGTTTGGACGAATAAACTCAAAAACTACAGGTCGAATTTCAAAAATTCTTTCACGATTAGAATGCATATGCCCTGAGTAACATAGGCTATATTTGTTGATAATGAAATTAAGGATCCCGACTAAAAGTTCAATAATGTAACACAAGGTGTAAAAAAGTTAGCCATAAAATGTCTTTCATCGCATGCGCTGCGAAAACTATATATAAATTCGAAGTAGCTCTGTCTCTCTGTCTGTTTATTATATTTTCACGACTAAACGGCTAAACCGATTTCGATGAAAATTGGTATATAGATAGATTATAACGGGGATTGAGACATACGATACTTTTTTTCGAACTGCGCAGGAGGGTAATGTTTTTATTGAAAAACTACGCGTGCGAAGCTACGGATTGGTCAGCTAGTAAAAAATAGGAATGTAAAAAAGACCGCCTTATATCAAGACAAATACGGGAGCTGTACTAGATAGATAGATAGATTTGACATCTTCGTGGCGCAGTGGGCGTTTAGACGGCTGAGACGCAGGAGGTAGCGGGTTCGATCCCCGCCGCGGAACATATGTTTGCATGATCTACAGATATTTGTACCGGGTCTGGATGTTTTTCTATATATTATAAGTATATATTTACAAAAAAAAGTATAGATATAAGTATTCTATCAGTTATCTGGTTCCTATAGTATAAGCTCTGCTTAGTTTGGGGCTAGATAGCGCTGTGTGGGGCTAGATAACGCTGCGCTCTTTATTGCACACCAAACAGGAAGAAATACACAAAAATAAAGGTAAGTACAACGTATATTATTACTAGCTGTTGCCCACGACTTCGTACGCGTTACACTCCTTAATGTGTAGGTAACCTAGAACTTAAGCTAAACTCACTGTTGCAACTTGACTTGACCCCCTATTTTTATCCCATGAGAACTGATTTATGGAATAAAAGGTAGCCTATGTTACCACATAATCCAGGTTAAAATCTACGTATATACCAAATTTCATAGAAATCGGTTCAGCCGTTACGACGTGATTGAGTAACAAACAAACAAACATCCAAACTGTGGCATTTATAATACACAAGCTGTTGCCCACGACTTCGTACGCGTTACACTATTAAATGTGTAGGTAACCTAGAAATAAAGCTAGCAAGCTAACCTGGATTAACACATAGACTATTTTTTATCGATAAACCACGCGTGCGAAGCCACAGGCCGAAGTTAGTACTATATAATTTTAATCATAACAATTTAAGTCTATACATTTATTATCATTAAATCAAAGAGATTAGAAATGTGGAGATTCGTAGAAAGAAAGAAAGAAAGAAAATACATTTATTTGACACACACACAGGACAGACTATACTAAGACGTAGACCAACTAAAGTCACCGGCACAAAAGATTAGCAAGCTGAAGTGGCAGTGGGCAGGGCACATAGGTCGAAGAACTGATGGCCGTTGGGTCAGAAAGGTTTTCGAGATCAAGTACTGGAAAGCGCAGCGTAGGATGCCCCCCCCCCCCTCCCCACTAGATTGTGAGACGACCTAATAAAGATTTCTGGGAGGCGTTGGAAATCAATGGGGGAGGCCTATTTTCAGCAGTGGCTGATATGAACATGATCATCAATCTCAAATCTCTAAATTATTTTTATTACATGATTTTTAGTGTCTAATGTATACCTACTGTTCAATATTGTTTATCATGAAGTTGTTGGGTTTTTTAATGATAACCCTTAAACTTGGGTAATTGTCTTATTATCCCCAGGTTAGAGATATTTTAGAGTTCTGTATGGAAAAGCAAGCTTATTTAATTTTTTTTTTTTACGTGGAGCATTCCTGTGGAGTATCCAGAATACTGCTCTGAACCCAGGAAGCGGTATGTTGGACTCCTATCGGCTAAACGTCGGCGTTCCTCCTCTCACTTTATGCCGGGTACACGGGAACTTCCGCGACCCCGGTGGCGTTGGTCCACTCTTGCAGGCCTAACCAACCAGAGATTAGCCCAACTTTCTCATTTGAGAGGTGCACGGATATTAGTGCACCGCCATCATCTCTACTAACTATATACAACTGTATATAGTTAGGCCACTGCTATGGGGGATGGAGGTCGGCATACGCTCTCGCAAACGCCCTCCTCCTTCGACCCGGTCTCCTGCGGCGAGTTGGGAGAATGCTCTCAAATTGCTGCCTCTTTTGTCCTCCTCCTTCTGCTGCACTACTTTTTCGCAGAAGTACGAAACCTAAGCCTAGCCTAACCTAAACCCGGCCCCCCACTACATGGAAAAAAGACCTAATACAGGTTGCTGTCTGCCGTTGGGTGCAGGCCGCACATAATCGGTTACTTTGGAAATCTATCGCGGAGGCCTATGTTCAGCAGTGGACATCCTGTTGCTGATATGATGATGAAAAGAATCTAATCAACTAAATACATTATGGTCACAAGACATTATGATCACAAGACATTAAAATATACAAGTTCGGATGTTCGTTTGACTCAATCACGTCGTAACGGTTAAACTGATTGCGTTGAAATTCGATTTACTTATGCTTAGAATAACTTGGATTGAAACATAATACAACTCTCTATTGATAAAGTTGCTACTTCCTAATTTATTTTAAAGCAAAACTCAAAGTGTCTAAAAGAAAAGTAAAAGGCTTTGCATTACTTAGATAAATAATTTTATAATAATTGTGGTTTTTGTGAAAGGCCCCTCACATACATCTAGCATGCGAGGATACATGGTTAGGAGTATCCTGTCCTTGAAGAGGACGCGATGGGGTAAACTGTCCTCATAAAATTTCGTTATTGTAGCCTGTAGCCGTATGGTAAAAACGAAATCCTGCATATGGTTCTATCATATAATATGCATACGAACATAATATACTCGCTTGGTTAAGTATTACAATAATAATATAATTAATACATTAGACGCAAAATATAGCATAGATTTCGACTGTTAAAACCATCTGGAACCCTATTTATGGGTAGATAGAGAAACACGCTCTTTGTTTAATCTTGTATCTATACCTTGAGGTCTAAGGTTATCAGTTTTTGCAATTTTAAGACTTGTTTATATGCTACGCACATTATTTCCACTTCGTACACAGTCATAATTCAGTCACATTCTGAAATCAGACACGATCATTACTTGACCTCTCTGAAATGTACAAGTTTTTAGTTCTTTGCGTGTTGTGGACAGCAAGTCATTCGGCTAACATTGAATGGTTCAACGGAAGATGGTTACCAATTGTGATGTATTCGAATCAATTCACGAAGAAAACTGTCGAGACAATCACATGGACGGAGGCATTTAACAGTGACGATGATACGATCAATTATTGGACTGGCTGGTTTCTGGAACCTGAGGCATGTGGATGGCTAGGCATGGCCAGCACTGACCAACAGTGCACATGTGACGACAAAACCGTACCACTAGTAACATTGAAGGATTTCGGAGATCTAACCATTCATAAGTTCTACGAGTTCCGTATGAACGAACCAAAACCCGTTATAGTGGTTGATCACTCTGAGGAGATACAGTCTGCATTATCTGCAAGATGCATGTGCAATGGTAAAGAAAGGATACAGTTAGTATTTAGAAAAACTGATAATCTCTTGGTATCTTATGAGAAGAAGGAAAGAACAGAGACTAGCCCCACCATGACTTTGGTGATGATAGACTACGTACCTACTATGGCGGAACTACATAATGTTACTAATAATCCAATGTTCCATTCCTTCAATCGGTGTTACAAGCAGCCAACATTGATGTGTGACCCGAAGTTTTTTGATGCCTCAGCGATTGTACTAAATTCTGTTGAAATTAATTCGGAACCATCAGCACAGGTTGCTGAATATTTTAATGATTATTATGATGATATTGATTCGTCATCGCTTTTGACTGAAAATGAATCAACTACAGGAACTGATCATAAATCTTCGACTCATGCTCAATATGATGATGTTGAGTCATCATCTTTGACACTGGATGAACATGGTGATACTGAATCAATTTCGAGTTGGACCGAAAATGAATCAACTACAGGAACTGAATATGAATCTTCAACGCGAGTTGATTATGACGATGTTGAGTCACCACCAACGACGCCGATAGAATATTATGATTATGCTGACTATAACTTATGGACTGAAAGTAAATCAACTACAGGGAATGATCATGAATCTTCGACACATGCTGAATATGATGATGTTGAGTCATCATCTTTGACTCTGGCTGATCATAGTGATATTGAATCAATTTCGCGTTGGACCGAAATTGAATCAACTACAGGGACTGAATATGAATCTTCAACGCGTATGACAGAATATGACGATGTTGAGTCATCACCAACGCCTACAGAATATTATGATTATGCTGACTATAAACTTTGGGCTGAAAATGAATCAACTACAGGAACTGAATATGAATCTTCAACACATGTTGAAAATGAGGATGTTGAGATATCGACATTGGTTGTCTATGGTAATGTTAAATCAACATCGCCTCGGTCTGCAAATAGTTATGTGTCGTCATCATGTGCACCCCTTTTGAACATAGGCTTCGTCCAACTTGTGCTATTATTTTATATACTTAACTGATTGCCAGGTGATATTTTCAGCAGACCCTATCACTCTGACTTTTTTAAGTGATTTGCTGATTCTGTTGTCACTTTGGGGTAAAACAAGCAAGGCTCAGGCCATTTGCTGGCCATGTTTTATCCAGGGCTCTGAATTTTTTATTATTATTTATTTAGAAAATTTGTAATATGTTTTTTTATGTTTTATGTTATAAGTAACTGTTATGTAAGATGTAGGGTAACACGTATTGTATATTACAGGTACATCAAATGATTTGTTTTGATTGTGGATGATTGTATAAATATAATAAAAATGCTAGGTAAACTTTTTTCTCAATAATATGTTTTACCCCGATCAATCCCAGATTTTTCCTACTATGTGCTAATGCCTGGTTAATATATTTAACTTACGGATGACCGTAAGTTAATCACCATAGAAACTTTGTTATCCGTCAAAAAGAGCCATACAATGCTTGACGGAAAAATAAAGTTGCTATATTGATTAACTTCCGGTCATCCGTGCGTTAAGCCCGGCTTGCATAACCATCCCTAAACGTGATTAGACAACTATCTTAGCCATATTTAGACACTAAATACGTTAACGCATCGTTGCGCAAGTCGCCCTAAATATAGGAACCAGACGTAAATGACCTTAACATAAAGAGCAACACTATTTTTTACAACATAATTGGTCACTTTAGTTTATACTGTCACTTGTTTACCCTATCGCTTAGTTTCTATCTTACACTGGAACTCAAATTCACCTTGTTATGGAGGAGGGCGTCACTATCTGCGACACAGTATTATTACTTATGTAGGTATCATCGTTTCATTTTTGTAATTGGTAGGTATTTTTTATTGTTCCTAGTAAAGATTTACTTTACTATCTATTAGCAATACGTAAATCTTAATTTAAAATGACATTGAAAATATTTTATTAGTACGACGAGCGACACCGACGCTTCAGTGGACAAAGTACTCCAGCCATTCTGTAGTTGTGATGTGACTAAACTCGGTTACGAATTAAACAAGTTTGTTGCAGTCTAGAATAGCGTGAGGCGGTGAATTAGTGTAATAATTATTTGTGTTTTAGGCTAGGCCTTGCTACGGCATTTCGGCGAGGTCGCAATATGGATTAAAATTCGTTTTTACATTACTTTACACGAATAGTTGCCCAAAATAAAGTTACTAAGTAGGTAGAAAGATATGGCGAGGTCAAGGTTTTTCTAACCTTCATAATTTCTTTTCATTTTAAAATGCAAATCGATACGGACCGAGTTTAACTTATGCTCCTGTTTTGTTAAAAGCTCGACCAAATTTTTTTGTTCCATACGGTAAATGAATCTAGTAAAAATACGTATAAATTTGATGGAAAACATATCGCTAGATTTATTTTGCTAAATTGTAAAACTCGTAAAAAATTCGAGTGGGTGGGTGGTATCTAACATGATCCAGATTTGAGAGAATTCCGTTATATCCTCTTTGATTTTTAACTTTTCCATATTATAATTAGATATGGTTAGTAGATTTTTGTATTTTTACATTTTGAAAATGCGAATAAAAAATCCTATGAATTATGGTCAACTCTAAAGTTGAAGATTTTACAACGCCTGCGATATGACTCATGTATAAAAGCAAAGCTTCTGCAAAGCAGCGATCAGCTGAAAATGCTACTAACGAAACAAACTTAAACACATTGATATCTAAAAGATTTTTATTTTATCTGATACTTTATATTCAAATAGTTCATTCAGTTTCTATCTCGAAAATATTAAACTCCCAACATAAACACAGTCGATAGCGCAGCTCATTTCAATGAGAACAACGAACAAGTTTAGATAATGGGGCTAGAGTTTCGTATTCTACCTACCAACCTATGCGTCTAAATTTCCATTCCATTAATGCTCTAACAAGATAGTGGAAACCTGAGTACCACAATCTTATTTCCCCGCATTAGGCGGTTGTCGTTCTGACAATCGACATTTGTGTGCTGGGTAGAGATAGATTGAGTAATGGCTCTTGTTACACATAATAGGAAATTATTCAGTAAACTCTGTTTTTTACCGATGTTCAAAATATAAAGCTACACCACGTACCACAAGAGATATTCGATTGAAATCGAAAATAATAAAATAAATAATAAATCAGTCACGCTATGAGCTGAAGTTTTCTTGGCAAAATCTGTATGTTCATAACTCTAATTGTCTCAAGAGTAAGTGCGTGCGATATCTCATGTTTAAAACAGTGTTTACAGTCCCTTAGTAATATAAAAGTGCAATGTTTCAGAGGGAGCGTGAAAAGTACTCGCCGTTTTTCACTGAATAACTTTGCTGGCACTTTTCTGCACCTGAGAAAAATCTTAAAGCATTTTTACCACGGTCAGTCTCGCGGGAGTAATTAACAGTTAGCTAGTACTTAGAAAAGTTGTACTCACAGCTCTTTTACCGATAAAATATTCGTTATATACCTACCAACTGAAACTTTCTTGTAATAGATAATTCTTACAATATATTCCTGTCTCCAAGTAATACTTGCATTGCTGTGTTCTTGTTGGTATGGTGCCAGTGAAATTACAAGAGCATTAAACTTTTCACCTGTATGTTTTTTTTTATACATGATATTTTTTTTCTTAAACTGGATAGATCTTCGTTTGACCACAATCTCACCTGATGAAGCAGGAAGATCTAGAAGAAACCTATTCACTCTTACCTTAAAGAGGCCCGGATTGTATTCTTTAGGAAAAACAGACGACGGCAAAGTGTTCCATACCTTAGCTGTACGCATCAAGAACGTGGAACCAATACGATGTATGCGAATGGGTGGCATATAAAGTAGGTACGGATGGATGAAAGATGAGATGGTATGGAAAGGAAATCAGATCGTATAGTTCCTGGGCACATTCCCCGAAATGTATTCTGTAAAAGATCGATAAGCTTGCAACTTTACGGCGGTGTTCGAGACTTTGGGTCTTAGTCTCAGCCATATATTGCTCACCTATAAGCCTAAAAGCCTTTCGTTCTATTGAGTCTAAGGTAGCGAGTCGGTATTTGGCCGAACCATCCTAAAGGTGGCAGCAGTACTCCATACCAGAGCGAACTTGTGCTTGGCCACTACCTCACCTGATGGTAAGTGATGGTGTGATCCAAGATGGAGCACGCTTGCCTAGAAAGAACCCATTCACTCTGGAATTGTCTTAGGATGATGGGCGCAATGCCATGTAAGCCAAATCTTAATTGGACGTAACCTGTGAGGCTATGCAATTGTTACTGGTTATGCAATCGTAGTAATTGTTACAGTAATCTCTTATCATCAGGTGGGCCAAAAACATGTGCAGTCCAATAATCTTCTAAAAAAAATATTAATTGGTCAAATTGAGACCTACGACCAAACTACGGAATTCTGTCGTCCATTACTCGCTGTTATTATAAAAGGTTGATATTATTTTTTTACATGGCGACTAAACACCATCTTATACTATTAGAATTTAAAAAAAAAGTTTTTTGCGTTTAGATAACATCACATCACACTAATATTATAATTGTGAAAGTTTGGATGTTTGTTTGTTACTGTTTCGGCGCGGTGATGAAATTATATCTTAAACACGACTCCACTTGCGGGCAAAGAAAGTAACTGGTACACGAGATAGAAGAAGAAAATAGACTGACCTTCGTCTTCTTTGAACGCTGCAATGAACGTGAGAAGGCGTGAGAAGCCGCGGGCGGATCCTAGTTTTAAAATAAAAATAACTTTCAATGTCCCAAAAAACATGCTGCAGGTTTCAGGTTTACATTACAATAGGTTGCAGTAGGTCCATAGCCTGTGTTCTGCCATGCCTGGGTTGAAGAGCGCCAGGCTCTCGGTGACACTGTAGGTCACGACCTTTCTCTCCCAACCGTAGTTTGCGCAATGGTCGAGAGCAATAGGTCATGGCAAGCTGCTAAGTACTTATGCGAAAATGTAGTGCAGCAGAAGGAAGGAGCGGAGAAGGACAGGGAATCTGAGAGCACACTCTCAACCCGCCGCACAAGACCGGGGCGAAAGAGGAGGGCGTATGCGAGAGCGTATGCCGACCTCCATCCCCCATAGCAGTGGCCTAACTATATACAGTTGTATATAGTTAGTAGAGATGACCCTAAACCATTAGAGATGGGGCCCGCAAGAGCGGACCAACGCCACTGGGGTCGCGGAAGAATGTTCTCTGTTCCCGTGTCCCCGGCATACAGCGAGCGGAGAAACGCCGTGGAGGTTTAGCCGGTAGGAGTGCAACATACCGCTTTCAGAGCGTTCACAGCGGTATCCATGAGGATTCCTCCACGTAAAAAAAAAAAAAGGTCCATAGCCTTTAATCATCCATACTAATACTATTAAAAGTTATTAATAAAAATTATATAATTAAAAGTTTCCGGAAATGGCCACTTACATAAACAATATTTCAAAAGTTATTACTACATTTGAAAATGGAACTCTTAGCCGTAGAATAAAATTTGTTTCATCTGATTGTCAATTGTTTTCACATTGTGGCGTCATTTTTAAAATTGCGTGATTACAATAAAATGGATTTGACTCGGGTAAATTTTCGTTGCATGATTTTTTTACGATTTTAAGTATAATCTGACAGCTCAGCAGAGCGTCGTTCAGCTTCAATCTGCTTTTGGCGAAGGAGCACCATGCAAGATGACTATTTATAGCTGGTTTGCAGAATTCAAACGCGGTCATGTCAATCTCCATTATCGATATATATGTACTACACACTAGATATCGCGATCCGAACACTCACTCTGTTCCACTGAACAACAATCCGTACACACCTTACTTTAGTGCGGCTTCGACATTCACGCAGTTTGGACGCATACGGAGCGGCACTAATAATACGAGAATTCGAATCAAAGTATGAAATACATAAATAACAATTCAGTAGTCAAGTAAGTAAAATTATAGGTTGTTCAAGTGAATAAATAGGTAATAATATCGTAATACCATATTAGAAAAATAATTGTTTATTATAATGCCACGCCTTCTAAAATCATTGACTAAAATATGCAGATATTCCATTACAAAACCGGTTGTAGGTAAAAATATGTGACTAAACACGGACTTGACGTGGTGTTTTTAGAAAGTGTTTTAATTGGTTTATGTAAATGTTTTCCAGCCAGTTTGATATTTTTTAATATTTATTTTATGTTCTTTCTTTTTACATAGTAACAGGTGATGAAACATGGATTTATAGCTATGATCCCAAAACGAAGCAGCAATCGAGCGTATGGGTCTTTCGAAATGAGCCGAAACCAACCAAAGTGGCGCGCGTGAAAAGTGCCTCGAAGCGGATGATTGCTTCTTTTTTTAATAAAACTGGACACGTGGCTACTGTTGCTTTAGAAAATTGTCGTACCGTGAGTATTGACCGGTACACGACTATTTGTTTACCGGAAATTATTGACAAACTCCGTGAAAATAACGGTAAACGCCGTATCATCTTGCACCACGACAATGCAAGTTCCCACACGGCCAGACAGACAAATGAGTTTTTGAAGGCGAAAAACGTACAACTTATGATTCATCCAGCATACAGTCCTGACCTGGCACCGTGTGACTTTTTTCTGTTCCCAAAAATCAAGAACCAATTACGCGATCAACGGTTTTCATCACCAGAAGAGGCTGTCGAAGAGTATGAAAAACATGTATCTGACGTCACCACGGAGGAGTGGCACAAATGTTTTTAAAATTGGTTCAATCGTATGAAGAAGTGCATTGACGCAATAAGGGAGAATATTTTGAGAAACAATAAATTCATATTTGACCACTAATCGTATTTTTTTAATATTTTTTCCGGAAACTTTTATTGTGCCCCTCGTATTATGATTTCGAAAGTAACTCTGTCTGTTTGTTACCTTTTTACGACTAAACGGCTGAACGGATCGTTATAAAATTTGGCAATGAGATAGATTATGTCCTGTGGAAGGCTACTTTTTGTTAAAGGTTATGTTTTTATCGAAAAACCGCACTAGAGTCATATAAAATGTTTAGGATTTTGATTCTGTGGGGGGCTACTGAACCATCTTCTATACTACTTACGTGTTTATTTAAAGTTTGAAGAAAATATTATGATTAATAAGATACGATTGAAAACCTAATTAGTAACTACATAATAGTGAATTGATTTGTTGGAAACGCCACCGGATCCAACGACAGGATCGGAAAGCGGGAACTGCCGTCCGAGCTACCTCAGTGCATTTTCAGAATTTCCGTTTTACTAAACAGTCATTTGAATACTAAATGAGCCAGGAAACTTATTTATCCCTTAATAATTGCAAATTATAAGTAACCTATGCTTCATTTGAAACCGACAATAGGTTCTTGGAAACGCGTATCTCGTGTATGTAATACTTATATACTTTTTTTTTGTAAATACATACATATAATATATAGAAAAACACCCAGACAGGGAACAAATATCTGTAGATCATGCAAACATTTGTTCCGCGGCGGGAATCGAACCCGCTACATCCTGCGTCTCAGCCGGCTATACACCCACTGCGCCACGGAGGCAGTCAAGTGTACCTTAATAAATAATGCTGGACATTTGACACGGCGCTATCAAGCCCCAAACTAAGCAAAGCTAACTAGGGGAACCAGATAACTGATATAATACATATTTTTTTTAATGTACATACTTATTTAAAGAGGAATACCCAAACTCAGAACAAATATATGTACATTAAATAAATTAAACGAAAAATTTTACCTTGAATGGGATTTTTTAGCCCAATGTATTTATTTTTAATTGTAAATTATCATGGTTTGGTTTAAACAACGAAAACATAAAATGTTAACATAAAAGTAGGTGCTTAATACTATTTCATAAAACAGCAAAATGAATAAATATTCAACCCTAAATTCAGGAAGATTCCTTTATGGAGCTGTAGTACCGTTATTTTACGGAAATAGAATTTAAACTTCACGATTCCATTATTTTCACGTATTACAAAGATCATGTAGCAGTCATACATCTTCTCACACCTGTCTGGGATCATATATTCTCTCCACCCACCTATGAGAATACAAACCGAGTGTTTTGCGACGGGAAGCTTTATTATAAAGTTTTCTGTCCAAGGAATTCACTACAATAGTGTGGTGGAATGTTATACATAGTTGTAAATCTAAGCTTTTTTCCTACTTTCATTTTGCAGGTTAAATTTTTTTCGGATTTTTTTTCTTGTCGTCTATGAATATTAATGAGATTGATTGGTTTTGTATTGATTGGCTTTCACAACGCACTGTCTTCAACAAAAATATTTTTTCCATAAACATATACTTAATAAATATTTTTTTAGTTTCCGGACATGTAATAAATATTTCTACTAATATTTTTTATATGTGATAAAACAAAACTTACCATGATCTGTAAGTTTCTGAGAGGTCAGATATTTTGGCACAGTTGCATGCGCCATAATCACTGGTAACAGTCTTTGCTAGTATGTAGATATTAGCAGAATCATCTCACAAATCATGGTAAATATCCTGTTTTTAATGAAAATAGTATTCATAACTATGTTAGTTCAAAAGCTATATGTATACTTAGGTATCTAATATATTTATTGATGGTTGATCAATCATCCCTTCAAGCTTATCTTGTATCACGATAGACAAGTGTGAATTGGTATACATAAATACGTAAACACATTTTGAAACGGCTCTGTTTGTAATCCAAAAGTTAGAAATGTTTAAATTCGTAAATCAATTATTCCATACAAAAACCACACTGACTAAGAAACGGTGATTTGTCAAAATATTGTATGTAAATATTTACCTACACATTATTGTTTCTTACAATTTATTACTGTTTCCAAAAATGCGACCTTGAACATCCATTAACCAGAAAAACAAAACAAAGTCTCTTGCTATATTAGTTTTTTTAGAAAAACTTTCAAAGTTTTTTGAGTAAGTATATAAATATAAATAAATATTGCTGGAAATTTCACACAGCGCTATCTAGCCCCAAACTAAGCAGAGCTTGTACTATGGGAACCAGATAACTGATAGAAAACGTATATACATTTTTTTTGTAAATAGATACTTATAATATATAGAAAAACATCCAGACCTGGAACAAATATTTGTAGATCATGCAAACATTTGTTCCGCGGCGGGAATCGAACCCGCTACCTCCTGCGTCTCAGCTGGCTATTCGCCCACTGCACCACGGAGGTCGTCAAAATATAATTCCCTACGTCCATCTAATTGGCTAAAAGTGTAACCCTCACACCTAAAAATAGGTATCTACTATAGTTGGTATAGTAGGTATAGCAAAGTGGGATGGCATATCATATGGACACAAGGCTCAAGATGGCATCGGGCCAGTGAGGCACAGCTGGCGGCTCGCCGGATATTTGTGCCAGTTAGACGACACAGTTCAACCAACACCGATACATCGTTATCAACTCACTTTGATTTTGGCCACACGTTACGGAAAAGGTTGAACGGTTCATTTTAATCGTTGCGATTAATAGAGGAATTGCTACAGCCTGTGAAGATGAACATTTTAACTAACTTTGATAATTTATATATTAAATGTAACAGCTTTATATCTAAATAGGTACCTACATTCTTAAATATTTAACGAATAAAAATACATTTTTTGACACCTACAAAGAACTACAAAGTCAAAGTCAAATATTTTTTTTTAAATCACAAGGATCACTTTGAAACGTTAGTTAGTATTCTTCGGAACTACTAAATAAAAAAAAACAACAGAAGAGAAGATACACTGGCAGATAAGTAGGAGAGAAGTCCTCCGTCCGTGCTATGTGCCCAAACAGGTCTCGTCTTATCGTTATGCTGACAAGACTACCATCTGAGAATGGCAGGTTTATTTATACCGCTTTTAGGTAGCATCTACGCGCTCGCTACGCAGCTTCTACGCAGCTGCTACGCGACTTCTATGCTCTACGTGCTGTTATTGTACTGTACAAACGCCTACATTTTAAAAACGTTGAGAGGTCTATACGATTACTTTTGTAAAATCTAAGCTAGGTTCGCTATCGATACGGATACCCACATCAATAGGTGTCTCCTATATAATTAAAGGATATATTATAAAAGAAATACGTTTATTTACTGTAGTCTGTAAATACTACTACATAAAAGTATGAGTAATTTGGACTAAATATTAACATTGCAATTCAAATATTTAAACTATAATCATATTATCTGTCCCTGTGTTGAAGTTGTAATTGCTTGTTAATTCAGCATCATTATCACCATTTTTATATTTGCTCATTTTATTTGAATAAAATTAGTGCTATTATTATTATTTTAGGTTTATAGTACGTAGGTATATTTTTAGTATTATACAGATGCACCGCCGTCATTATTATCCTGTCCATACAAAGGTTGTATCGAAGAGATCGCTTTTAGCGATGAGACCTCCCATTGTACAAAAAATATTTGTAAAAATTATGTTCTGTATTTGACTTTGGTGTACAATAAAGACTTATCTTATCTTATTAGTACCTACTTATCTTTGTTTTTTATGGAGTTAAAAGCTAGGTCGTAGCTAGGGGCAAGCATCAGTGTTGATGTATGAGTCAACTCCATTCAGGGTGCTGCTTTTACTTCCCACTGAAATTTAATAGACACATGCTAGGTACCTCCCTAATATGGGTCACTGTATTTTGGACTAATTTTAATGGTAGGTAGCAATATTACTTTCTACTTAGCTCGAAAAAACTTTTGTGACGATCCGAGCGAGCCCTAATTTTAGACGGTGTGACATCTGTAACAAGTTATGATATTCCGAAATTAATTTGGGGCCTACAGCAAAAAACGTCTTTCATATCGCCTGATGTACCCAACCACGTCGCTACATAAAAACAACAGAATAATCTCTTTTTCTTCGAGTCAACGATTCACTTCTCAATCACAATGAGGATGTGTAAAAACTTGCCACTTCTATTGCGTTATCAGTGGCTAAGTTTAAGTCATCCTTTCTGCAGGTGGTAGAGCACAGAGGACTGATAAGCATGTGGGCTATGATTCGAATGGGTTCCCCGCAGTCGCAGCTAACACTTGTCTCGCCGCCGCCGGCGAGAAAGCGATTAGCTATCAACTATTTGCTCGCTCAAGAAACGAACAAAAGATAGATTCCGTGTCAGTAAAAGAGACGTATATTTGATCTAGCGAAGCGAGATCTCCAAATCAACTTGGGCAAATCGGCGTTGTATGTATATTTGTAAGTATGTATGTATGTATGTTTGTCTGTCCGAGGATAACTTTCGAAGTGTTTATCCGATCATCGGGAAATTTGGTATATGGGTAGATAGTGATGGCACAATTTTGGTGTGACTCAATGAGCTAAAAATGTTGGGGGGTTGTTGAGATATTGGGGTTCAAGATGGGTAAAAAAACTAAAATGAGACTATCCAGTCATGTGGCAAGTCTAATAAAAGGTCTTTGTGAGAACATTTCGACACTTTTCATTTTTAGTTTAAAATTTGTAGTTTTTAAGTTATTAGCCATAATATTAACTGAACTTTGACTCCATAATCGGGGTAAGTTGGTTGAGGAGAAGCCTTTCAAATGGTTTATATAGGTGGCATAGGAGGGAAATAGGTCTATAACTTTTAGGGTCTGAAGGGGGTTTTCCAGGCTTCAAAAGTGCTACAACTTTGGCGCGTCTTCACATTTTTGGGATTTTCTTAGTTTCCAGGCAGTTATTAAAACACATCAGAAACTAAAATACACCAATTGGTCCGATATGTTTAATTTGATCAACTAATAAGTCATCTGCCCCTGCAGCTTTTCCGTTCTTCAGAGCTCTTATTGCAAGTATAATTTCGGTTAATGTAAAAGGTTTGCTAATTTCATTTGAGTTGTTTTATCTGAGATTTTAGTTTTTTGTAGTCTGGGTCTGGGTTGCTTGGGTGGTTTACTATTGAGTAAAATCTGGTGAGCTACCTACTTGATTAGCTGTAACATGTCCTTGGTTTGTAGCAGTGGGAGGGTTCCCTGTGAGTTTCTGAATTGTCGTCCAGGCATTTTTACTGTTATGGGTCATGTTGATATTTGAGACTGTAGACATCCACGTTTCTCTTCGGTTTTCACTAACCATGAGCATCAGCTCATTATATATTTGAGCTAACAAATATTAGGTCAGGGTTGTAATCTTTCTTCCATCGACAGCTGTTAAATGATGGAGGAAGTTTTGGATCATGTATCAGGGTAAGGCCTAAGGAGTCTGCCCATTCCTCGACAGCAATACCATCAGGGTTCGTTTTTCTGTATCCCCAAGATAGATTGTGGCTGTTGAAGTCGCCGACAATTATTTTTATGATTCGATCGTCGAAATTTGTTGTTTTGTTAAATTCAAAAGGCTGATTCGGTGGCTTATAAACAGATGTGACTGTACAGGTACCGATATCGACTGTAATTATTTCTATAGCGTTGTCACTCTTGCTTGTTGGATTTTGTGAAAATAGCACTTCCGTGCTTACCATGTGGTATCTCAGCCGTAAGGGTCCATCCAGGTATTCGTGACCTTTGTTGTTCGTGGCCACGATGGGTTTCTTGGACACATAAGATGTCACAATGTGTTGTATTGCCAAGCTCTGCGAGAATAGTTGATTTAATCTCCGAGAATCCTCCAATATTTATTGAGATTACTTTCAGAGCTGGCTTTGAAAGGGGTGGCTCTGAAAAGTGCCGTTGGTCATATTCGTTGTTTTGCAGAACCATTGTGTTGTAGAGATTAGTCAGCCTAGGCCACTGCGTTACCGTGACCTAGCTGCTTCCAGAATGCGCCGCGGGGAGGCTTCCCCATTATTTAATGTAGGTACGTTACGTGCCGACTCGTGCTGTCCACACTCAACGCAGAGTAAAGTAATACTTAGACCCAACGTCTCCCAGGAAGATTTTATATGTAGGCGTTTATGCCAAAAAAAATACCAGCTTATGGTAATAATGCAGTAATGGTAGTGGTAGCTACATTTAAAATAGATTAAAGGATTAGTTAGGTAAATTTAGATATTTTTGTAATCTAGCTAAATGTAAACGTTCTCTCAACTCATTTCATTCTGCATGATTGATTCACTAGGTCTGATCTTATACTAGACTAATGGATTTGGAATAAAACCAAAATACCTTTAAACATGTTTAATTAGTAACATCTATAAGTATTTTTATTTTAACAATTCAACCAACTAATTGTACACGACGAGAGTATGTTTCAATCCAAAAGCTGCGTCATTGGTATGGATTTGCAACCTATTGACATAATTAGGAATAAACAGTTAAAAATAAATTAGACCCTATTATAAGACAATCAAGATCGTAATTGCAACAAACACAAAAAACACCAAATTATTCCTTTATTTACATTCAAGAATAAGTGAAAAATAAATAAACATTTTGTACAACAAGTTAGTCATATTTTGATTTTGATACATACATCGTCACAGCAACTTAATCACATCGTATCACTTGATACACTTTTTAAAATAAATTAATGACAACTGAAAAACTACCTAAAATAACAAGTTTTTTCTTCGCTCAGCGAATTTGTCTCACTATAAATAAAATACTGAAATCAAAACTATACTTTAAAATACTTAATCAATTACAATACAATAGTTTTTGTTTAACCTAGCCTGATAAAATCTATTTACTTTATTCAGAGGTAAATGGATTAAGATGCAGGTATTTAGTTATTGTTTTAATACTTTGTTAGGTATTTAAATATTAATAAATATGAGTATGTCAGAAATACAAGTTGGTATTAAATTTTAAAGATTCAAAAACATTATCGACGCTCAGAGATAGTTATTCTGGAAACAAATTATTACTGATCAACATTCACATAATTTAACTTATTATTTTCGATTCACAACGAATTCTATCCGATCTAAGATAACACCTAAATGTCTTTATATTTTTATAAATACATAGTTACTTTTTATTAATTCATCGTAACATGTTTATGAAAATGCATAAATGCATTACATACTGCTAAGGATATTAGTCTAGATAAGTATTTAATCATATTCAATGCTGCGGTGACTAGAGTTATTTTTGTATTTTCTCCTGTATTATTCTACCACGTCATTACTATACTTACGTACTGTAAGCGAATAATTTTTAATAATCACAACATAATTGGTACGTATCATTCCGCCAAAACAATTCATTTCAACTTAAAAATAATACAAAAATCAGATAAATTGTTTGAACTTAAAATTCGTAATGTATTACAAAAATAACAATACTTACAATACTTTATAGTATAAATACTATACAGTAAAATATAAATACTATACAGTAAAATATAAATACAATAGTTTCCAGTTGAAGGATATTGCTTTGCAATGCAACCTGTAGTCTAAATAACATAATTGGTGTCCCTCGGGAGCGTTAAAATTAATATTTCAAAGGCCACCACAATTTTAACTTTTACACCGATTACACATTATTTTGAAGTCATATTAACTATAAAATTCACTACTCACATTCACATACACAGATTACGAATTCAAACTAATATGTGAATATACATTTTAAGTTATGAGACCCATTTGCCTTTTCATTAATATTTTTCATGCATTCTTTATTTTCTTATCATAGAAATGTTTACATGATCCAAAATTAATTTTAATTCAATAAATGCGTTGCATTTGTAACCTCGAGGCTTTTAAAACAACAGGGTCTAATAACCTATAGTGAGACATCATTTTCTACTTTAAACGTGATTAAGACCATCAAACACTTTGTGGTACTTGTTATATAATAATCATGTTGGTCAACTCTAGAGTTTTTGAGGCGTTGTGCTTCGAGCTTTCGTTCCTGCCTGAACGTACATAAATAGAATTTAAAAAACTGAAATAATTAAACATCATACACTCAATCATAAAAAGCATGTTAGTGTTCTTTACAAATCCGACCGAAACGTATATACACTACATATAAGTCGAATAGAATCAAAGTTGGCAATCAGTCATTATGAGTTAAAATTTATTGTGAATGTGGCAACACGGGAATTATAATTTATTTTATTTTTTATTGATGATAGCCAAGCGCTTGTCCACTACCTCACCTGGTGGTAAGTGATGGTGTGATCAAAGATGGAGCACGCTTGCCTAGAAAGAACCTATTCACTCTGGATTGGAAGACTCAAAGATTATACTGGTTCGGAAAAACATACGCCAGAAGTGAGTTCCACTCCTTACTAACAAGAAAAGTTGAAGCAAATCGTTTGGTACGGCAAGGTGGCAGCGTATGTTGTTTGTATGTTTTATGCTAATTCAATGGTTGAATTAGCATAAAACATAGCAAACTATCTTAAAAACTGACCGTAAGATTGAAATTGGCAACAAATGTGGCTAATGTCTAATGTTAAAGTAAAGGCGACTGTCTGTCTGCTCGACCAATAATAAACATTTATTCCATCATGATCTAAAACAGATTTCAGTTGGACGTTTGAATGAAGTCATTTTTACGATTTATCAACATTCTGAGAAATGGCATATTGCCATCTTTGATCCTATACGACTCATATAATAGTGCCGGTCAACTTTACTGTTCGTCAAGCGACCAAATTCGGTTTAGCCGCCATATAACAGCTTTACATAAGTGTGTAAGGGTTCGCCATAATCAAAAACGATTAGGCGGACATTATTATCATTTAATGTACTTTAAAAGTTCACTCCGTTATTCAAAATGGTCCTTTGTGTCCGATTTAAAGTTTTATCTCACTTCCTTAAGTCAGAAAGAAAGAAAGGAAAGTTAAACCATATTTTTGAATAACGCAGTAAAGGTATTTGTTTCACTGACAGATTTTAGCTTCACTGTTTTTTTTTAACTGGGAATAGTCTAGCTTTTGGCCACTACTTTTACTAGCTTTTGGCCTGATGGTGTGGCTGAAGAAGCACACTTGTCTGAAAGAACCTGTTCACTCTGGACTTGATGCCTCCAACTTTATACTACATGTTTTATTATGTACGACATTAAACGAAAACACGGAAAGGGCTAGCTAATTGCTAGTATTGTTGTTAAACAGATTTTTATCAATTTCATTACCATAGAAAATTATATATTTTCAAACAACTATAATATCAAGCCCTAAAA
Organism: Philereme transversata; assembly: GCA_963924445.1. Lineage (NCBI taxonomy): Eukaryota > Metazoa > Arthropoda > Insecta > Lepidoptera > Geometridae > Philereme > Philereme transversata. Next base: position 24,766,675 of record OZ004338.1, read on the forward strand.
TATCAATGAAACAGCCTGTATAAAATAAGTAAACCAATCAGATTCATTCATCATGTAAGTCGCAAAGGCGCCGCCGATTAACGTTAAAAATTGTTTATTGGAAATGTATCGATTACTTGACAAATATTCAAGCTACCGATATTAAACCCACCTCTAAAATCAGGTAATAACGATTCCTGATGTGTGTTTTAAATTAATGTCGTACATAACAAAACAGGTTGTATATCTTATTGGTTACCAGCATATGCTTTTATATCACGCACGTTCATTTTATGATTGACCGTATGACTGAAAATTCCAAATACTGTTTTAGATGTTTTTGGGTACTGGTTCGATGGGTCTCACGTTAAACTTTTCCTCTGGTTTCCACTCCCACACGTCGGGCATAGAACTCTCGTAATGATAGTTGTACATCTGGTTCTGTATCAGTTTCTCCAGATCTTTAGGCTCTGGGTATACAGACGCTAGCCCTGCAATAATAATTAAATAATTAATAATCATATTTAACGTAGAAGCTTGCAGAAATGATGCAGTTAAAATAGTGAAGTTTACACATGGAAATCATAAACATCCTGTGAATGATTCGTTCTACCGAAAAAAATATTTAAGCTTAAAATGTAGAAATTATACGATCTTGCCGAAATGTTTGTACATTCGACGCTAAACTGTAATTTTATATTTTTCTTCCGAAGAGAGAATATTTATAGGAAGTTCATTCTAGCTTGATAGTTGCAAATTGATATACAAATTAAATATAATCACGTAGCGTAGCCTGCCTTGTTATCCTTAAGGGTCCATACTACCGCAGATAGCTTCATGTGATGCTATTTTTAATCAGTAATTAATGCATCGTTTACGTTGTAATAAATATTATGTCGAAGTTGAGGATATAAGTTAAGTACTATGTGAAGCGAAAACACGATGTCTTAAAACGTGTCTTAGAAAATAATTCTAAAGTCACATCCAAAACTAACAACCCGTAGTATTGTAATACTATAAAATTAATTCTTGAAACTTTACATAGTTATTGATATTTATATGACGGACACTTTTTTTGAAGTGAAAACTTCTTTAAGCGCGTTGGGCATTTTTTGATATGGGAAAAAACCATTGAACTCACGACACTGTTACCGTTACCGACCCCTCTGTATATAATTGTTCAAGTTTTCACTACTGTCAGCACTCCCGCAGTGCCACTTTTTTTTACTATGTTATTATATTCAAAATAAACAACATTGCTTTCAATCATTATATGACATAATAATTCGGAAAATCACTTTTTTAAAGACATTTCCATGAAGTGAAAATGATGACGCGCCCTTGCGATGAATACTGAGATATTTATGAATGTGTGCAATTTTTTTGATTTGCAGACGTTACTAATTCGATGCGCATTTGTTTAGAAATTTCAACTGTTCAATTATCTATATAGTGTATGTGCACCGTTTGTTTGTATAGGAATCGAACCACCAAAAGTTGCACAAGGTAGTATGGGCTCCTAACAGATCAACTAGGTGATGCTCGGTCACTACTAACAACTGGTGAATATAAATTTAAAATTTCCGAGCTTCGGAAGGCATAATTTCAGATGGATAAATGATATATTTGTAAAGCAACATAGAAAGAATACAATTGATAACACAGGTAACATGGGCGACCTTTTCGCTAACAGCGATCTCTTAGATGTCACTAACGGCTATAGCAGCCGTTCGTTAAGCCATGTCGGAGGAGATTGGGCGTCCTTAAAACTCCACCAGCTATTAAGACTTTACTTACAGCGTGAAAGAAATAAATCGGCGATACATTGATTTACTATCAGTTAAGGTCGATCGTCGATTGATACAACTTTCTCAGTAATTTATCTCTTTAACTTCCCAACGGTTACGCCTGTAACTTGTATAAAATCGGTTCAATATTTAGCTACTGATTAAACTACGTATATATTTTGTAATGAAATATGATACAAAACAACTATTGAATTGATGTTAAGTTAATTGTATAATACTAAACGAAACAAATGAATAAACAAACTCAATTTTACTAAAATTCATTATAGGCGTGCATACGATGATACCAAACTAACTATTTAGATTACTAAACTAACTCAGATGTATTGTATTAGGAAAGAAACTAACTAGATCATCCGTGGTTGAATTATTAGGATTTTACCTTGATCCAGACATGTCATGGAAACAGTATATCGCCTGTGTATATCATCAATCAACCTAAGATATTATGCATATCACACTCATTAATGTCGAATAGTATTGCGCTGTGGGGACAACTCAACTGATTTTAAAGGATTATTACAAATGCAGAAACGAAATATTGGTCACACGCACTAAAGGCGTCACATAATACCAGCGCTACAGTAGCTATGTATATGTTACAGTGCCACACCGCTAAATGACGACCTATTTTGTAGTCTTGTTTCTATAGCTATACGAGGAATAATAGAAGCAAATTATAGAGAATCATGTCAATACCATTTTAAAATCTTAAAAATATTAACTTCGAAATAAGTGTAAGTACATCTAAGAATTTATAAAACAATTTTTAAATTATTAGTGAAAGTATTATTAGTAATATTAGTGACTTTAAAATTAAATGCGTCAATAGTAAGTTAGTAGATGCAGCTATAGATAGATTTGTACAGATTATATTTATCAAAACGACGTCTAAGTATTATTGGAACAAAGCTTTTTAACAACTAATATATAATGAAGTATGTTTTTTATAACCGTGTTAAATCTCTTCTCTTCTTTCTCTTTTCAAAGAATTTTCATATACCGACTATAGTCACTTCGCCAGTGATATTCAGATCAGAATTTTGTGGTTTGTGCTATTTTAGTTTTGAGTAATAAGTAATAAATAAATATTGCTGGACATTTTACACAGCGCTAGCTAGTCCCAAACTAGGCAGAGCTCGTACTATGGGAACCAGATAACTGATAGAATACTCAAATACTTTTTTTTTTGTAAATACATACTTATAATATATAGAAAAACAACCACCAGACCAGACCAACGGAACAAATATCTATAGATCATGCAAACATTTTGTTCCGGGGCGGGAATCGAACCCACTACCTCCTGCACCTCAGCCGGCCATTCGCCCACTGCGCCACGGAGGTCGAATAGAAAACATAAATAATTTTAACGAATTACAAATGAAAACGACTTTTTACAGCGGAATATCAAACTAATATTATAAACGTCAAAGTTTGGATGTTTGTTTGTTACTCAATCACGTCGTAACGGCTGAACTGATTTCGATGAAATTTGGTATGTACGTAGATTAAAACCTGGATTAATACATAGACTAGCTTTTGTTGTCAAACAACGCGTGCGAAGCCACTGGCGGAAGCTAGTTAATATACATATTTTTGCCTTTTTGTGAACCAGTTTTGTTTACATTCAACATGTATTTATTTACCTACTGACACGTCATAGTATTCAAATTTTGTACCTTGTAATGAATGTAATGTACTTTTTCTATACTTATAAATGATTCTATTCTATTACTCTCATACAATAATCAAAGAACATATTTAACGTTACCAGACTCAAAAATATATATTGATGTATTATTTGGAGCCTGTACTGTCCCACTGCAGGGCAAAGGCCTCCCTTTCTTCCTTCCACTCCACTCTATCATACGCTTGTGTATAGTATTCAAATTTTGTACCTTGTAATGAATGTAATGTACTTTTTTTATACTTATAAATGATTCTATTCTATTACTCTCATACAATAATCAAAGAACATATTTAACGTTACCAGACTCAAAAATATACATTGATGTATTATTTGGAGCCTGTACTGTCCCACTGCAGGGCAAAGGCCTCCCTTTCTTCCTTCCACTCCACTCTATCATACGCTTGTGTAGTCCAGTCTTCCATATACGAGTTGAGTTCGTATATTGATGTAACACGTTAAAATTTACACGGTAGTACTAATCGGTCAAAATTATTTAAATCACCTTTAGGAGCCGTGGGTTGATTAAGGCCAGGGATATATAGTTGGCTCATATGGTGTATATTGCCAACTGAATTGATGTTTTGTGATATGGTGATACAAATATTTTGGCTGAGGGTGGACTGTGGCCAAATCTGATAAAGTAGAAAGAGGAATAAGGGGAATTGATGTACTCTAGCGTGATGGACGAGCGTTTGCGGGTTCGATTCGTGACGCAAATGTTTAAATGATCTGCCATTTGGTTCTGTTCGTATTATGGTACTCCTAGTTCTTAATACCCATAAACGGAAATCTAGTGCGGACTCAAGATCAAAATTCGGTATAGGTACTTGGCTACATTGATGGCGTCAGGAGAAGTACTGTTATGATGGCTCAGTTAGTTAGAGCGTCTGATACGAGATGGATGAATGACTGGTTAGATTTTTATAATTTGTGATATTCAATTAATCACTGCTGTCACAGTTTTCACGTAAAGAGGGGTAAGTGCAAAGCATGGACACATTAAGGGTGGATTTTGTTTGCAGTCGCCAGGGGCTAATATCAAGGAGGGCGGCGTTTATTTGCTTTGCCCACCAATTACCAGTAAAACGAACGATAAAAAATAAATTACCTTCCTACTTTATTCAAAGGCGCAAAACTTGCGTAACATAATAAATGTTTTTGAAGTGAGAACTTCTTTGACGACCTCTGTGGCGCAGTGGACGTATAGCCTGCTGTGACACAGGAGGTAGTGGGTTCGATCCCCGCCGCGGGACAAATGTTTGCATGATCTACAAATATTTGTTCCGGGTCTGGATGTTTTTCTATATATTATAAGTATGTATTTACAAAAAAAAAGAAGTATATAAGTATTCTATTAGTTATCTGGTTTCCATAGTACAAGCTCTGCTTAATTTGGGGCTAGATAGCACAGTGTGAAATGTCCACCAATATTATTATTTAGGTATTATTTAGGTCGTCCATCAGCGAGATGGGTCGACGACATCCATAAGACCGTGGGTCGTACATGGTTCAGATCAGTTATCTGGTTCCCATAGTACAAGCTCTGCTTAATTTGGGGCTAGATAGCACTGTGTGAAATGTCCACCAATATTATTATTTAGGTATTATTTAGGTCGTCCATCAGCGAGATGGGTCGACGACATCCATAAGACCGTGGGTCGTACGTGGTTCAGATCAGTTATCTGGTTCCCATAGTACAAGCTCTGCTTAGTTTGGGGCTAGATAGCACTGTGTGAAATGTCCACCAATATTATTATTTAGGTATTATTTAGGTCGTCCATCAGCGAGATGGGTCGACGACATCCATAAGACCGTGGGTCGTACGTGGTTCAGACTGGCACATGATCGGGAAGAGTGGCAGAAACAAGGAGAGGCCTATGCCTAGCAGTGGGTCGACACGGGCTGAGAATGATGATGATGAGGTATTATTATTATTATTCTTTAGGCGCGTTGGGCATTTTTTGCATATCATTTGCTGTTCTCGTAACCCCTATAAACTCCTGCAGCACTTGTGGAACTGCAGTCGCGTTGCCTTAAACTTAATTATTACACTTAATATTAGGCGTTCATGTTTTAAATTAATTCCGATCAGAAAAGTTGATAATATTGATAAAATTAACTTTATTTAGATAAAACTTCATGTAACATACCTTCATCGTAAGCCATCTTGGCGACTTCCATAGCGATCTTTAAAGAAACCTCTTTCACTTCGGACAGTGAGGGGTAAATGCGACCCATTGCTAGGTCGTCTTCACTTACATAATTGGCCAGGGTCTGGAAGTAATATAAATGAATTAATGGTTAATTAATGGCACTGAGATCTCGCGAGTCAACCAAAAAACCAATAAAAATATTATTCACAATTTTTACGAAGAAAATAGTGCCTCGAAATGAACAACCAAATAACTTGATCTACAGCTTCATTCAAATTACAAGTAACTGGGTTTCATGTTAATTGGTTTTTGTTTTTAGGGGTAGAATTAGTAGATTTGCAGTTATTCTGGATTTCAGACTTTTCCCTATATTTATGTCAATAAGCTACACGCATACCAAATTTGAGCACCGTGGGGTTACTGGTGTACCCTGTGAATTTCTTCAATTTTTATTATAGCTAATAACTCAAAAACTACAAGGATTAAACTTTAAAATAAAATCGGAATCGAAATTTACTAATGAATATCTTTCATTAGACGTCAAACTTGACTTAATAGTCTCATTTTGATTGTTTTACCCCTCTTGAACCCCAATACCTCAACAACCCCAATATAAATAATAAAATAACTAATAATAAAATAACATACATACATACATACAACGCCGATTTGCCCAAGTTAATTAGAAGACCTCGCTTCGCTCGATGAGTAATTGGAATAATCCACGAAAGTTTTCTAAGTAAAATATGAGTATAGATGATGATAAATACACACCCTGGCAGCAGTAAGAAACATCCCCTCGGGTATGTGGTGGGTGGCGGTGGCGATCACCCCCAGGGCGATACCGGGGAAGATGTACGAGTTGTTCCCTTGTCCAGTGAGGTACTTCTTGCCCTGGTACTCTACAGGAGGGAACGGAGACCCTGACGCGAATACGCAGCGACCCTGTCAAGTAAATAACATATTTTTATTTCCACGTAAAAGAGGATCGTAATAAGTTTGACTCTTTGTCTTTTTATACTACGTGGAGATGGAACAAGCATTGACCACCTAATGTTAAATGGTAACCATCGCCTATATTAAAACATTGCCTCGTAGATCACACACCTTAATAGCGTGTCCTACGATGCACTGCCCTGCGTCCATCAACTTGAGGCATACAAAGTCTCATGTGCCTGTAATTTCACTAGCAACCATACCGGCAGAAATAGGTATGGTGGTGTCTCTCTGTGTAGTTATTTAACATTTTATCGTTTATTATTAGTTAGACAAATGTTAGAAAATGTTATCCTGTTATAACGTCATACTACGTGTTTTGTTATGTACAACATTAAATGAAAACACAGGTAGGGCTAATTGCTATTATTGTTGCAAAATAGGTTTTCTTCAAAGTCAAATTACCATAGAAAATTTTAAATTTTAATAATATCAATTTTCTTAATATCAAATCCTAAAATATCAATGAAACAGCCTGTATAAAATATAACAAATAATATTCATTCATCATGAAAATAGGTACCTGTTAAACTGACTAAGCGGCATCGTCGCAAAGGCGTCGCTGATTTACGTTAAAAAATTATTTATTGGAAATGGTTACTGGATAAATATTTAAGGTTAAGTATTAAACCCACCCCTAAAATCATATAATACGATTCCGGATGTGTGTCTTAAATTAGTGTCGAACATAACAAAACAGGTTGTATTAGTTGTTATAAAATAGAATATAATAATTTATTTCAGACAGTGCCCATATAAAACAAAAAAGTAATAATTACAGATACAATACGAGGCATGCCTTTTAAGTTCTGTCGTTTCCATATTTTCCGGCAATTTTGAATTTGGAATTGTTCTATATTCGAATGTGTTTACATTTTGAATCTCAAAACAGTTGAAAGTATTAGGATTAATGCTATTGTTTAGTCACAGTTTCGATTTGAATCTGTCAGGTCATGTACGAAAATGAATCTTTCTAAGGAAAATGTTCGTGCAATAATTTTCTACAACTTTAGAAGAGGCCTGACACGGCTTCAGTGTTTAGAAGAGCTAACATCTGTGTTCAGTGATGTAGCCCCATGTCTGCGGACTGTCGAACGCTGGTATTTAGAATTCCAGCGTGGACATACTAGTGTTAGTGACAGATTTCGCGAAGGACGCCCAAAATCCGCCTTCACTGAAGATAACATCATTGCTGTGAGACAACTAATTCTCGAAGATCGTCATGTGACGTATCGAGAGATAGAGGCTCTATTAGGCATCTCAGGGACAACCATTCAGAAGATCTTGCATGAAGCGCTTGGTGTGAGAAAGCTAGTTTGCCGTTTGATACCGCATCTGCTTTCCGACGATCACAAGGCGACCCGCGTCAGATGGTGTAAGAAAACTCTGCAAAGGTTCAACCGAGGAAAGTCAAATCACGTCTACGGCATCATCAGTGGTGACGAATCTTGGATCTATGCCTACCATTCTGATTCCAAACAACAATCTACAATCTGGGTCTTTCAAGACGAGCCAAAGCCGACTAAAGTTGTTCGTTCTTGAAGCACTTCAAAGAAGATGGTGGCCACGTTCGTTGAAAAAGCCGGCCATGTTGCGGCTATTGCACTTGAAGATCGTAGAACGGTTAACGCAGAGTGGTATACCGCAGTTTGTTTACCACAAGTCATCGCCGAACTTCGAAAATCTAACTCAAAGCGATGCATCATCCTGCACCACGACAACGCAAGCTCACACAGCGCTCGTCAAACGATTGAGTATTTGAAGCAGAAAAAAGTAGAAATTCTTGACCATCCTCCATACAGTCCTGACCTAAGCCCCAAAGATTTCTTTACATTTCCTAAAATTAAGAAAAGTCTTCATGGTCAAAGGTTCCAGTCCGGTGAAGAAGCAGTCGACGCTTTCAAGTCAGCCATTTTGAATACCCCACTTTAAAGTGAAATAAATGTTATAATAACTGGTTTGAGCGAATGGAAAAGTGCATTAAGCTACGTGGTGAATACTTTGAAAAACAATAAAAAGTACTATAAGGTTCTAGTTGTGTTTTTTTCTTCAAACGACAAAACTTAAAAGGCATGCCTCGTACAATGTCAAATGATAACATAATAATAATACGGGATAATATAAATATGTTACTAGTTGTATGCCCGCGACTTCGTCTGCAATTTTCTAAATCTCGACAACAGCGCCACCTACCGGGTCTAATTGTGTGTTAAACCATTCAGAAACCCATTGAAATATACACACAAAACTTCATCAAAATCGGTCTAGCCGTTTTTGATTTTTAGCGAGACTAACGCACGTCAATTGATTTTTATATATAATAGAAGATATAGCGACTCACCTCAGTATTATCGTAAGCAGCTTGTGCGGTGCACTCGGCTTGGCTTGTAGGATTGGACAGCGCAAAGATGACAGGTCGCTCTGTGTTTTTGGCCATCTGCTGCAGTACCTTGGGTGTGAATGCTCCTCCAACAGTTGAACAACCTGAAATTAATTATTATATTTATTAGCTCAGCTTGTGTACTACTTGGACACGTCTCAGTCTTTCGGTTATTTTTTTTACGTGAATACGTTTTTAAAATAGCTTCTATAGTGGGAGGCAATTCAAAAAACGAATAATAACGAAATCGGGCGATACAGTTTGGTGTTTCAGCTACATATCTAGCATCTCCATCCAAAATTTAATTATACTACTGGATAGTGAAAGGATCAAAGAATTCGTTACGCTATGTAAGGACTGTGACGTGTCACGCGCGGTGAAGAAGGAAGCGCCACCATTTTGGGGTAATTTTGCAGCGATGCTAGATTTCCATTTAGTATGACCCGAAGCACTTCTTAGTGTTCAAACATGATTATGACATACAAAAAATAGCGTTTATAGAAAATATTTCCTGTTATGTACACGTATTCACGTATAAGACACGGCCGTGTCCATGACACAGCAACACCACTTTTTTTGTACAATTTAGCGCTTTATCACTACCTCACCTGATGGTAAGTGATGGTGTGGTCAGAGCACGCTTGCTCAGAAAGAACCGATTCACTGTGGACTTGAAGACTCCGAGATTTTAATGGTCCGGTTAATTTTCTTTTCCAAAGGCAAGCTCGTTCCGATACAACTGACAATAGTCGATCGTTTTTAAACTAGGGACATTAGGGTTCATTATAACTTACCAATAAGACAGCTAGGTTTGATCTTAGCGATGCACGCCTCGAAGTCCTTCTCGGGTTCGACGTCCTTTCCAAAGGCCTTAGCGTGTTCCGGGACACCACCTTTCCTTTTCGTAGACAAGAGTCCTTCAACATCGAACATGTACACTCGGTCGCGCGCTTGCCTTTCGGATAAGCCTTCGGCGACCATTGCGGCTACTACAAGGTTGGCGATGCCGTTGGATGCCTGTGGAAGTTAAATTTTATTATTTATTTAATTCAGATTTAAAATCCATATAAAAATTCTTAACCGCTAACATACAATAGTTAAAGATATTCTTACTTTTTTATTGCGAATAGACTTTCCACTAAGTGATGGTTTGGTCAAAAATGGCACATACTTGCCATTTAAGATTATAGTGTTCCGGAAAATATGCCAACTCATTAGAAGATCCTAAAAGCAAATTGACCTTATACCTAAATACCTATTATATAATAAGGGCATACTGCTAGTGGTTCCTTTACTAAGTGGCGCAGTGGGCGAATAGCCGGCTGAGACGCAAGAGGTTGAAGACGCGTTCGGTTCCAGCCGCGGAACAAATGTTTGCACGATCTGCAGACATTTGTTTCGAGACCGAATTTTCTCTTATATATACTTTTTTGTAAATACATTCATATAGTATAGGTACATAAAAACACCCAGACCCAGAATATCCGTAGATCATGCAAACATTTGTTCCGCGGCAGTCCACTACGCCACGAAAGACGTCAATACTTGTTGCAGGACGGCGTTCAGGAGAAGGTCAGTTCATTGTACTCACGGATCCAGCTCCAAGGAAGAAGTAGATGTTCTCTTCAAGCTTGCGCTTGGTGACGCGCACGGCGGCCATCAGCCCGGCGACAGCGACACTCGCCGTGCCCTGGATGTCGTCGTTGAACGTACAGTACTTGTTACGATACTTAGCGAGAAGACGGCCCGCGTTCAGGAGGGCGAAGTCTTCGAACTGAAAGAGACAGATAATTTTTATTAAAAATATTTTTTTATTAATAATGGAAAATTAAAAAAAAAATTAATAAGTTTTTTTTTCATTAAAATCACAGGAATCACTTTGAAACGTCAATTTTACTACCTGTTCCTTCGCAACCAAGCCAGGAAAGAAAAGCAAGAACAAGACTGGTTGTTTTTTTTAATGATCCTTTTAAAATACATAACTATAAAGAAAATAAATTACGTTTCAATTGTAACATTTTTGACCGAGTTGGAGCAATTTCAATCCCAAGCTTCTTTATCGTCTAAATAATCAGATATGTTGTAGTAGGCTTTTTTATAAAGATGTATTACGTTATTAAATTTGTCAATTGTCAATTTTTGTGCATCACTTGGGAGTTTGTTATAAAAGCGTACACCTTGTCCTTTCTAAGATTTACTAACTTTATGAAGTTTACAAGTGGCAACAGCGAGTTTATCTCCATTTCTAGTATTAAAATTATGAGACAATACTGTATTACTGTATTTAGTATAAACTAGTCATAATAATAACAATAATTTGCTTAGATAAAATAGTATTCTGTCAGTTGGAGCCTAGGTAATTTGACTTCCCACAACCAGTTGAACATAGCGGTTGTACCACGGATAGGGAGCGAATCGTTTGACCACTACCTCGCCTGATGGTAAGCGACGGTTGAAGAAGAAACACGGTTTCTTGGAACGATCCTATTTTGCTGTCTTAAAACTCCGATAGTTCGGAATAACAGACACAGGTAGCGATTGATTACATAGGCGAACTTAATGCTGATAAGCATTCTCTTCCATTTTGTAATTTACTAGGACCAGAGACCAGTAATATAAATAGACTGTCAAGTCCATTGAAAAAAACGTAATCCGCAAAAAGCTCAAAATCCCGTATTATTTCTAGATGGCGCTGTCTCATAGCCTGGAAACTTTCATAGCGGCCATTGCAACCAAACAAATTAAAGTAAATTTTCACTACAACACACCAAAATTTTTCTGGTTTTTTTAGAATAAGTAATATTGTCCATACAACAAGATTTACCGATTTTATTTCATATTGATTATTTACCACTTTCGTATGCTTAATCACAGATGGCGTAGGAATAGGATGAAAGGTAGCATACAAAAAAACGCATTGTTTTTTACCTAGATGGCGCTTAACACAAAATTAAATGGCAGATTTTTTTACTTCTAAGGGTATCGTCGCCTAAAAAAACAATGCAATGTAGGTACTTAGCCATTATATACTCACGACAGCAAAAATCCTACGCTGCAGGATTTTTAAGTTGGCGAGTCTATCGCTATAAATAGGTACCTACCTATTTATTGGAGACACATTAATCAAAACTGTTTTGTTCTAGTTTAGAGCATAACGGTTTTAATTACTATGCTTTCTTTCACCATCAGAGCTCTACGGACCAAGCCAATACGATTCTAAACCTAATGATGCGAATTTCCTAGTGCTCGATTTAAAAATTAAACAATATTCAATAAATAATATAAAATAATCAAACTTTTTATTATTAAATAATCAAAAAGATTTAAGTTTATTTTTGATTATAGGCAAAGAATATTATTAAAGCTTGACTTTGAGTTAAGAAGAAGATTTAAGTTTGATTTAATTTGCAATAAAAACTCATATTGTTATAGTATTGTGTATTTTTATTTAAATAAATAACACCATGTCATTCAAATCAAAACATCACCTTACCAAATCGTTAGTGAAACCTTCCCATTCCTTCTTTTTATCAAATTACTTGCTTACAAGTGGATATGTAAGCTTTTAATTAATTTAGAATACATAACTAGTGGTTCGCCCCGAACTGAGATTCACGAGTCTAGCATAAAACCAAAAAATATTGTTCGTAATCTTTGACTATCAAAATAGTGCCACGAAATAAAAACCAATTAACTTGACCTATAGTTTCATTCAAATTACAGGTAACGGGAGTTCATGGAAATTGGTTACCATTTTTTGGGGTACAAATTGCAGTTATTCTGGATTTCAGACTTTTGCCTATATTTGTGATACATAAGCTACACGCATACCAAATTACAGCACTGTGGGGTCACTGGTGTACCCTGTGAATTTTGTCAAAGTTTAGTTTTTATTATGGCTAATAACTCAAAAACTACAAAAACTTTACTAAAAATAAAAAAGGGGTTTAAATATACTAATGAAGACCTTTCATTTGACGTCTCATTTGACCTAATAGTCTCATTTCTATTTTTTTTACCCCTCTTGAACCCCAATATCTCAACAACCCTCCAAAATTTTTAACTCATTGGTCACACCAAAATTGTGCTATCATTACCTACCTATATACCAAATTTCACGATGATCGGATAAACGCTTCGAAAGTTATCCTCGGACAAACAAACATACATACATACTGTTACGCCGAGGCTGTTAAACAATGAGTAATAATCGAACCTTCTCGAACGCTTTTGTCTTGCTGTGTTATTGTTGTTATTGTCTACGGTTGCGCACAATGGAGTGGCCATTGTGTCGAGGGACCTACCCTTTCCTGGAGCGATTGAGATCGTTCTCGAACAATCGAAATGTGTGCGATATAAATAGGCCGGAGAGATGGCCGGACAGTCAGTCCCAGTCAGTTAGTGAGTGAGTCTCAGCGAGGCCCTGGAGGACTGACGTGGAGGAGGGTCTCGCGTGAACAGTAGGTGCTCGCGAGTCAGTCTGGATTAAGCTATACGTGCGATCATTTCGGTGACTTTAAGTGGTGCAACAGTGGTGTGAATTATTGTGTTGTGATACGTGTGACTAAGTTCGTGTATTCATCGTTTAGTGTTGAATAAAAGTGTTATTTTGGTGAAATCGATTCCCATTATTTTATCCCGAACCCTCAGCTCGTAACAATTTGGTGTCAGAAGTGGGATAAAATAATGCCGGTTCTGCCAAAGGATAACGTGGACGGTGTCAGGACGAGAGGTCAACGACAACAGGAATTGGATGAAAGGCGGTTTGGGGAGTCTCCGGTTCAAGAAGCTCGGCAGAGTCGTCAGCCGATGGAGATGGAATCAGCCGCCACCGAATCATTTGGAGCATCATCATCATCATCATCTGTGGGGCAAGCTCCTGTGACAGGCAATCTTGCTGCTATTATGGCCATGCTTTGTCGTCAACAAGAAGAGCAGCGACGTTGGCAGGAAGAACAGCGACGTCAGGAAGAAGAGCAGGCTCGGTTGCAGGAAGAACAGCGACGTCAGGATAAGGAAGAGCAGCGTCGTCAGCAAGAAGAGCAGGCTCGGTTGCAGGCAGAACAGTGACGTCAGGATAAGGAAGAGCAGCGTCGTCAGCAAGAAGAGCAGGCTTGGTTGCAGGAGGAAGAACGCCGTCAGCATAAAGAAGAGAAGCGTCGTCAGCAGGAAGAGCAGGCTCGGTTGCAGAAGGAACAGCGACGTGAACAGGTGGAGCAGACTCGGTTGCAAGAGGAACAGCGACGTCAGGATAAAGAAGAGCAGCGTCGTCAACAGGAAGATCAGCGACGTTGGCCATAAGAGCGTGCACGACTGATGAGGGAATCGTTCGGTTCATCTGGAAAGGAATTCCAGGAAGTGAAAGAACAGATAGAATTCATGAAAGCCGTGTTTTGGAGGCTGGAATTGGGATCGCTGATGAGAAAGGGACTCTGGGTGTCCTGAAGTACTGGAGACGGCAATGTGGCTCCTCTAGTTGCTACATCTTCAGCGCGAGGTGCGCCTAAAATTGTTCGTGTTGATCGGCTGCCGCGATATGGGGCTAAGAATGCTCGGGACGAGCATGTTTTAGGAGGGGGCAGTGTTACGCCGAGGCTGTTAAACAATGAGTAATAATCGAACCTTCTCGAACGCTTTTGTCTTGCTGTGTTATTGTTGTTATTGTCTACGGTTGCGCACAATGGAGTGGCCATTGTGTCGAGGGACCGACCCTTTCCTGGAGCGATTGAGATCGTTCTCGAACAATCGAAATGTGTGCGATATAAATAGGCCGGAGAGATGGCCGGACAGTCAGTCCCAGTCAGTTAGTGAGTGAGTCTCAGCGAGGCCCTGGAGGACTGACGTGGAGGAGGGTCTCGCGTGAACAGTAGGTGCTCGCGAGTCAGTCTGGATTAAGCTATACGTGCGATCATTTCGGTGACTTTAAGTGGTGCAACAGTGGTGTGAATTATTGTGTTGTGATACGTGTGACTAAGTTCGTGTATTCATCGTTTAGTGTTGAATAAAAGTGTTATTTTGGTGAAATCGATTCCCATTATTTTATCCCGAACCCTCAGCTCGTAACAATACATACAACGCCGATTTGTTGAT
This sequence comes from Philereme transversata, assembly GCA_963924445.1. Taxonomy (NCBI): domain Eukaryota; kingdom Metazoa; phylum Arthropoda; class Insecta; order Lepidoptera; family Geometridae; genus Philereme; species Philereme transversata. The sequence goes on from OZ004338.1 coordinate 24,781,774, forward strand.
TTGGAGATCTCGCTTCTCTCGATCAATAACTAGTGGTTCGCCCCGAACTGAGATCTCGCGAGTGTCCAATAAAAACAAAAAAAATCATAATCTTAGTAGGCAAGCAGAATTATTGTACTGAGAAATCCAAACGCAAAGAAATTCACCCGAAAGCCGAAAACAAAACAATTAGCCACAAGAAAATGAGCGGGAACGAGTGGGAACCATGAACTGACTGACATTGAATGACAGCCAGCAAGCAAGCAAACAGCCACGCTGCTTGCATCTAATTTGTTGCATGCTGTGTTGCCAAACCTCACTTCTCAAAAGTCACGACTAGCAAGTCTAAGAAATTTTGTTGCACTTATTATATGTAGTGTACTTATGTAATTACGTTCATTATTTTAGTAAATAACGTATTATCTTGTAGTATGCATTTGCCGGGTACTTACAAATGAATTTTATTTTGTTTCAAAAAGTATTCTACATATCTGTACATATCACTACAAATACGTATTTTACAAATAGGTATTTCCGCATTTAGGTGATAATGGTACGATCATAGACCTAAGTAATTAATTAAATATATCTATTTATTATTGCACCAGCAAGGCTTTCCTTTCCTAAAAAAACCCTATTTTGACGGAAACTTTCATGTTCTGGCAATTCCGATAAAATTGTGCGCAAGTCTCAAAAAATACTAAAGACTGAAGTTTTAACGAAACTGAAGACCGGCAACATCGCATACCGTGCAAACTGACAACGTCGCATTAATACTATCGCGCACGTTAAATTGGAAATAGCGCCATCTATTTTTTATCGTTTTTTTCGTGAGCGGTAGTAAACTAGATGTTGGCTAGAGGTCACATAAATATAATGATTTGGAACTCCTAGCGACATCTCGCGTCCTAACAGGTAATCAAATATCGAGTTACATTAATTTGTTCGAGACTGGCAGTCTATTTATATTACTGGTCTCTGCTAGGACTAATGATAAAAGGTGAAGCTAGTCATTTAGTTCGCTATTCATCACATAGGTTTTGTAAGATAGTTTTAATATACACCTGGGCGTGTATAGAGCCAGATCCAAAACAAATATAATATGTATATAATGCAAACATTTGTTCCGTGGCGGGAATGGAACCAGCAACCTCCTGCGACCCAGCCGGCTATTCGCACACTGCGCCACGGATCCTATACTATTTTATTGTTTTCCACGAATAGGATGTAAAATTAGCGAGGTTTTTATGACACAATCGTGATGTCATGGTTTTGACTGCACTACCACTTTTATGACTTTTACGAGTATTTTTGATACACAATTAACTCTAGTAACAAATACAATACACAATACATATTTGTTAAATAAATATTATTTTTATAAACGTTAAATTTTTCATAACGATCTTCATATCAGCCGTAGGAGGCCCACTGCTAAACATAGGCCTCCCCCATTTTCCAGAGCGACCGATCTTGTACAATCTGCACCCTACGGTCATCAGTTCTTCGAGCTATGTGCCATACCCACTGCCACTTCAGCTTCCTAACCCGTTGTGCTATGTCAGTAATTACTCATTATTGTGAAATACGTCAAAACATCTATGATATATTTGAACATGACGCATTCTAAGTATTTCTAAGAACAAAATCTGTGATAATGACTCATAGTTCTAACTTTGTAACCTACTTAGGTATGTTCTAGTATTTCGTAGTTTATTTATAGAATATACTAGAATTTTCGTAATTTGACGGTTACATCGCAAAGTAAACAAACCGGGTTGACCCATCTATATGGCACGTATATGGATACAATATGTTACAGCCAAAACTCATAACCGGTCATAAACCGATTTTGATTGCGAAAATCGTTGCAAAAAGATTGATCTGATTACGACGCGACGTTGCTGTTTCCGATTTGCAGGGTATACAAGCCGGTGAACTTACATGAGATTCTTATCAAGTGATTCTTAAATGAAAATCATCGATTACACAAAAATCAAATGCGATGAAGACCAAGTCTTAGACGTTTTTTTTTATACCACTAAGGTAACAACAAGCATACGGCCCACCTGATGGTAAGCGGTTACCGTAGCCTAAGGACGTTTGTAACACCAAAGGTATTACTCGCGCGTTGCCGACCCTTTAAAATTTTCAAAACGCCCTTTTTGAAGAACCCCATACTGTGGTCCCTAGGTAAAACCTCGGCAGGGAGACCATTCCACAAGCGAAGTGTTCGCGGGAGGAAATTCCTCTGGAACCTCACGGTACGCGACCAGATCGTCTCCAAGGTGTGTGGATGGATTCCCTGCCGATGGCGAGCGGTGCGATGATAAAACGAACCTGCAGGCACTATATCAAACAACTCCTCAGAACACAACCCATTATACAAGACGTAACTTTGAGATAATGCAATCGTTATGGTAACTGGCTAACTTTAGGAGGCCCTGATCATCCCGATTCCCGTCATCTAATATTATACTAGTGGTTCGCCTCGAACTGAGATTTCGCGAGTCTACCATAAAAACAAAAAAAATATTATTCGTAATCTTTGACTATAAAAATAGTGCCACGAAATAAAAACCAACTTACTTGACCTACAGTTTCATTCAAATTATAGGTAACGGGAGTTCATGTTAATTGGTTACTCTTTTTTTGGTACAAATTGCAGTTATTCTAGATTTCAGACTTTTGCCTATATTTGTGATACATAAGCTAGGCGCATACCAAATTACAGCACTGTGGGGTCACTGGTGTACCCTGTGAATTTTGTCAAAGTTTAGTTTTTATCATGGCTAATAACTCAAAAACTACAATAACTTTACTAAAAGTAAAAACGGGGTCGAAATGTACTAATGAAGACTTTTCATTTGACGTCTCACTTGATCTAATAGTCTCATTTTTTTTATCCCTCTTGAACCCCAATATCTCAACCCCCCCCCCCCCCCCCCCAAATTTTTAGCTCATTGAGTCACACCACAATTGTGCCATAATCACCTACCTATATACCAAATTTCACGATGATCGGATAAACGCTTCGAAAGTTATCCTCGGACAATCAAACATACATACATACAACGCCGATTTGCCCAAGTTGATTTGGAAATCTCGCTTCGCTCGATCAATAAAAACACCTAATGAATTTTTCACCGGTATCGGATTCTGTGGAACAGACATTTATTGGCTCTAGTTTCACATTTCTTGGCGACTGCAGATGTTGTTACTAAGTATAGGTACCTATTGAATAATATGAGTGTTACTATACTGAAGAAATATAAAAAGACCAGTCATTGCCCTTTCAATGGCAGTATATTGACGTCACTATATTTATATCGACCGGGATGAAGATAAGTTTATTACATTGATCTAGCGTCAGTTTTGTTTTGATGAAAAATTAATGTATTTCTATTTCAATGGTATACGATTTAAGATTTTAAATATCTCCAAAAGAATATAATTAATGAGAGATATGAGAGTGACTTACAGACAAGGTTAACAATGCAGAATAAACCAGTTTTCGTATTTATAAACCATTTATAGGTACATTATTCATCCCTCATGCTCTGTAAGTTCGTCATTGTAAACGCGATATCAACTTCGAAAATGCGATTTACGGCCCAATACTTCGAATAGAACGAGGCTAATAACATTCATACTATGCTATAATGAAATACAATTTCCATGACAAATCCTTATTTCCATTTTCAACATTTGGTCCACGTTCCACAATCTTAGAATATTGGCTACCTTTTATCTGAATACCACGCGACCAGAGTCGTTGGCACATGCTAGTCTTATCTGTTTAAAACCGTAATCGCTATCAACCACGTGATAATATTGACATAATAATCGATCAAGTAGACAACAGACGGAGTCGATAACATGTGCGTCCATACAATACATAATCGCGTAACAATAGTATCTTCAATTTGTCGTGATTACGTGTTTTTTTAATACATCTAGATGGAACAATCAAATGGCCCACCTGATGTGGTGACCACCGCCTACAATAAAGCATTGCCTTGTAGTCTTGTACGATGTACATACATCCCTGCGTCCATCAAATTGAGGCATACAGGATGTATTGGAATTGAGTACTGTAAAACCTCATGTGCCTGTAATTTCACCGGCAACCATCATACCCTTCAAACCAAAACACAGCAATGCTTATTGGCGGCAAAAATAGGTACGGCGGTATTACTTCCCGGGAAAAGCAGTTTCACAAAGAACTATACTATCTAACTACCTATTTTATGGGACACCATAAAACAAAGCAATTATATAAGAACAACGTTAATCTATCTGATACAATTGGCGGGCTTATCGCTAAATAGCGATAATACTGATACACTATCTAAATTGATTTTATCGGTTTAGCAAATCTTTAATTAGGTACTGTGTTACTCTGTATACAAACAGGATACTATCGGAATTTTTCTTTTTAAAGATATAGACCCATATTGCAAATATACCTATAGGTAATTGGTTGTTCCGTCTCGGCAATACAAATTGACAACTATTTTATTAATTTTCTTTTGTTTGTTATAAAATTATTTCTTTAATTCAATAATGAATGCTCACCTGAAGTAGTGTATTCTGTCCGTATCTCTGCACACAAGCCTCCATAAACTCGTCAATGAATTCGTCGTACTCCTTACCGCGTACCCGCTTTTGCCTCAGACCGATGTACAGTGGGTCTTCTAAGAGATCCTGGAAGTAAGTATAACTTTAGGAACGTTACAATTAAAATAGAGACTCGCTTCGCTCGTCAGTATTATTTTAAAAAGTGGCACAATTCATTTTAAGCGGACGTATTCCAAAGATAATCTTCGTTTATTAATTACGAAGAATGTCTCCCTCGGGTAGTGTAGTTCTCAGTATAGTACTACTACACAAAGAATTGCAGTGGCTCGCTTCGTTCACTTGTAAGTTTTAGGACTAGAAGTCCTAAAAACCCTAGAATTGCACGCTTTGCTTCGCTACCTTTTGGACCTATGAAGGAATCTAGCACTGAGTTTGAGCGGCGCGGCGGGTTGTCTGTTTTTTTTTGCTGGCCTATATTTTCCCACTGCTGTGCAAAGGCCTCCCAAAACTCCTTCCACCTATTGCGATCCTTGGCAGATTCCCACCATTCTCTCTCGAATCCACTAAGTCTATTAAAGTGTTTTTTTCTAGTTACCTGATTTTCAGTTCCCACGTCGAGAGTGATAGGAAGGCATTGGTGCGGCTTAATGCCAGCCAACGCAGTGTACAGCGACAGTTTGCCGACAGGAATACCCATTCCGTAAGCACCGAGATCTCCCAGACCCAGGATCCGTTCTCCGTCGGTGAACACTATAGCTCGCACGTCTGGTTCGGGCCTAAAACACGTCACATTTTATATTTTTTATAGGATGAGGTGACGCGCCTCACAAGCATAGACAACTAAACAATTCGACCAACTAAGACTTGGCCTAAATAGCAATTCGACAGACATTCTGAGGCATACTACTGAAAAATCCCAGGTGCTTGTAATATTACAGGCAATCATACCCTACATTATATTTTTATACACTTATTGATACAAAAGTCTGTTTACGAAATACAAAGCTTCAAATTGCCCATTTTCGTAATAGTCGCGTGTCCCCTCTCCCCTAACAGCCAAACCACTATTCTTGTATATACCTAAAAAAGTATCCTCATATTATAACGTAGTTGTAAGAAGAATTATCAAAGCTGAGTTCCAGTTGACAAGCAGTAGACGACCAACTTATATCTGAAGTTGGGTTTGCAAACAGTTCATATAACGTTTACATACAAAATGATCAAAATCAACTGCAAAGTTAACTTAGTATTTTAAAATTACTTAGTTTCAGCCGTACTTACTACAGAACGGAAACCTTCACTTTAATTTTATTTATTTATTTAATTCAGACAAAATACATCCATAAATAACATATAATCCTTAAAAACCAACACAAAATCTTAAAATTTACCAATAAACAATAAGAATAATATTAACACAAATAGCAAATACAATAAAACTGAAATAATAAATGAAATTAAATTAAAATATCAGATTATCCATATCAAGTTTTGAAATTGAATTAAATTGAATTGAATTACAATAGGTACACAATGAAAATTAAAATTTTACTTTGCGTGATGACACCCGCTTAACTAATTTATCTGTCACTGCTTCCGGAAACCTTTTTCAGCTTTAATAAATACCTTCGTCTTTTCTTTGTTGGCTTTTTTACCATGTCTTTACTACAGTGTGTAAATTCTCTTTCTGGTCGCCACCTCAAAGGTCAACAAATCGTTTTTGATTGGTAAATTGGTCTGTCAGTTCGTTTTAGTTCGTTTAAGCCGCGCCGCTAGCCAGATATTGACTCTTACCAATTTTTAAGAATGTTGAATATGTGCCCCTTATCGTTGATCGTGATGAAGAGTCCTCGAGGTCTTCGGTAGATGAGACCAAATCTCTGACAGGCCAAACCGACAGTCGGCGTGTAGACTATAGGTAGATACTTCTCAATGTTTTCGGAAAGAAGTCTAAAGAACAACTTCTCATTTCTGTCCTGCAATTTAACTCAAATCACTGTAAATATTATTTGGTATGATGGCACATAATGAGGTAAATATATGAATGATCATCGAGGAAATGGAAGGACTCAATAGAGCAATGTAGAAACTACGGCCCATCAGAACTAGATGAAATTATAATAATACAAAACTTCGACCCGATTAACCGAAGATATTGCAAAGGTCATATAGGGAAAACGAAGGTGGTTGAAGACCGTTTGTCATTGGAAGACCTTTGTCCAAGTGTAATTGAACTCAGAACAGTTTAGATGGATTGACTTAAATATATAATTACATGAACTCATAATAAACTACCATTCAGTCTGGTAATCTATCACGATTCAATAGAATAGAACGCTATCATTAGTACTCAAATGGGTTGAATAGTAATCATTCAAACAAGTCCATATTAGCTTTTACAGTATAATGGGCTAATTTTGATTTCAAATTGCTCATATTATCCTCGTACAGATCTCGACAATTTCAGCGAACTTTTTGATTAAATACAAATTAATGTGATTAGCAGGATATTTACTCGTATATTTTTATCTAAACAGGATAAAATAACACAGACCTTATTTCTTTTACAATATACTTATGATAGTTTTGCTCGAACAGAAAAAAGTAGCCCAATTAGTTTAGGAAGATGCATGAAATATTTATAATTATGTACTTAATTCAAATTGTATTCTGTAAATACGTTAACGATATAAATATTCAAACTCATCGTTTTATGATGTGATGATGTGATCGCTATACAAAATTCATCATCAGCATTTACACGCGCAAATTGAAACTAAATAGTAAAGCAGCTCGGATTAAATACATATTGAAACAATAGTAGTTTTATACACATTCATCGCACGAACCTGGTTAATTCTAGTTTACACCCGCAATTTAGTAAAGTATTCAGTAAAGACACACCTAGTCCATTTAACCTTTACCTGAATGCCATAATCTTTTTATCAAAACGCCAATTGATATTAAAAGATAAGGAATTTCACCAAGGTTATTTCAATAGTTGACAGGTTGAAAATAGTTAAGAAATGTTTCTTAAAAGTCGTATCAGTTCATCAGTTGTGTTTGTTGTATAGTTCAATGGAAAACTGAAACTAAAACTTATGATTTAAGGTGCTGTGTTAAGAAACTGAAATCCCGCGTAGGTTTAGGGTGTATTTTAGGCCAACCATAAGACCTATAACACAATTGACCTACCTGATGTCAGCAGTAACGCCACCATTATAAGATTTTTATCTCATAAACGCGACACTGATAAAACCGAAGATGCTATATTTGAGCTCATAGCTTTGTACTTAGGGTAAGTACCTATGTGCTATATATGAAAAAGCGTGAAACTTGTGTAAAACTACAAATGTAACATGACGCTTCGTGGAAAACCCTAAGTACAGAGTCAATGTCGCGTCTATTAGTCTCATCTCAACAAGTTAAACCTTACACCCATATCCGTAACCTATAAAAAACGCTAAACAAGTACCTTTATCATGTTTAGTCACCTGTAACTCGACGAGATAGAGGTATTTATTGAGATTATCCTGGTATCTATCGATGGATATCGTGCAGATATCCAGCTGTTCATCCTGGGACTTGAACTTGGCCGCTAATAGACCGTGGATTCCGAGAGCTTGCCGTTCTTCTAAAGTGAATGCGAGACCCTAAAACAAAACAACAACACTCTTTGAAGAAGGCAGGTAGAAAATACTAAAACACGTAATTTCAGATCACCGCGCGCCGCCTTCTTCAATGTTCTTATTTTCAGAGCATCAAGCAAAGTGATCAAAGTCACAGATACACATAATCAAGTGCATAAAATGTCCTTAAAATGTCCTATTTAGCAAATTCACATTTTTCTAGCAGCAACAAGGAAAATTAGGCTAATAATGAAACTCTAATATTCGATGTTTAGTTTTAATTGTAGTTCTTAGTAGGTATATTACCTTATTCAGGCGAGGATCTCTCAAATGGTCGATACCCCTAACCATGTTAGGGCAGATGATGTTACCGGTGACCTCATGGTAATCCCGGCTGTGGTTTAGGGATGGTTCCAGGGCTGAGCATCTCGTTAGCGCATACGCCAACGCTCTGTTGGAGCTTATAGCGTTCGTGCAACATCTGAAACAAGGAAAAAATAGCAATATCTAGAAAATTTTGGTATAAAAAAAATTATATTATGTACCTTCTTGATGCGTTCGAGCATCGGGTTGAAATGGAATTTCCTGCAGATTATGTCTATGAAAGAAAATAAAAAATTTCAAGATCATCAGCAGACACTAAGGCTAGATGGAAAGGACAGGAAAATGCATTCAAGTTGCAGATAAGTGTTGCAGACACGGTAATGTTTAGGATATCGCGAATATGTATTATGTAATTCGGATTTCAAATTGGATTGGAGTTTTATTTTTTTATGAAATAGTTGAAGCCTCGTCTGCGCGTTTAAAATATGCCGTGTGCAAAGGTTCTAACATAGCTCTCTTGTAGACTTGAACTTGGCAACATAGTAACATGTTATGCAAATCTGTAGGTGTGTCTTCGGTGCTAATACGAAATGTCGTGAGTCGTGACGAACTGACAAGCCACTAATCATTTCCCTGAATTGAAATAGACACGACGAATCTCCCCATTTCGCACGTCAGCCGCATCTGTTGCGTAACTCTGTGGTTTCCTCCATTATTGTCACGTTCAGTACTTCCTAAAATGCGTAGTTTCAATAATTCGATACTAAATAGACAATTATGAGTAGGTAGAGATTTTATCGGCTTTACTAACACTGTATTTTACTATTATAACACAAAACCCCAAAATGAATGAAATGAGAATAAGATGCTTAAGCCTATGCAGAGTTCTGGTGGCCCAAAGTGCCCATTTGTGGTGTTTCATACCGCTTTTCAGTTCCGACAGAACCCATTTTTTTTTGTTATAAATAAAGGTTCTCAAAATGTTTCCGATAATCTATGTTTTGCTTCCATTCTAATTGATCTAAACAAATCTCTAAGAGATTGAGCTAGTTTTTGCCTGAATATGGACTGTTAAAATCGTGGAATAATTTATCACCTTTAAATTACAAAGCCACCGATCGTAAAACCCGTTGCTACATTACATCACGCAAGAATAAATCGAATAGAGAAATCCAGAAACGTCCACGAAAAATATGCGCTTTTTTTCTAGGAATTATGACCGACGTGTGTTAGATATTGCGTCACACGTTGCTATGTTTGTATGTATGACCAAAAGGATAATAGGTACACTAGTGACGCGAGTATAGGTAGGTACTTATACCTATGCAATGTGACCTCTCCTAGGATGAGCCATGCTTCCGAAACTCTTGTATGATCTTGGAATATGACCTAGAACTACCCTGTTGCTTCCGAATCGTATACATCATCAGTTTACTCTATGTAGAGTAGGGGCATTATTAGGAAGAGTGCAATTTTGTTACGATAAATGGTAGATAGTAAGTGGTAGATGGTTGTGTCAAAGGTGATACCACAAAAAAAATTAGAAGACTATCAAATTGTCAACGAGCTCTGTTTGAACCCTGTAATATAATTTAACTTCAGAATGGGAAGGTCACGTACAGAATTTAAGACATTCAAACTATAGTTTTGGCTCAATTCCCGTCAAACTTTTGGTAGAGCAAAATCTCATCTTTATTTTTATCAGGTAGGTAAAGTATAGAAGCTATCAAACGTAATTACAGGAAAGAGTGATATGGCTCGACAAAGTACTGGCCACAGTTAGCAACTACTATAAATGTAAATTAAGGTAGGTGTACGAGCTTACTAAATATAGAATTGGTAGGTAGGTGCTTCTGTAAATAGCTTGTTCAACGGAATTAATGAAACAATAACGAGAAAGTATTAAGTAATATGAAACATTGGAAACTCATTGATTTCTGAATGTATTAGTGGATCAATTATTATGATTCCCTCAAGATTGTGAAAAGTGAAAACGTTTCTAATTATCATACAAGAATCAAGATTCCAAGATTTTTAAAACCACCTCAAAAAATGTCAAGCCTAGACGGGAAGAATCAAGATAGTAACTGGTGTCATTTTACTTTATAAAAATACCTGACTTACATCTCAAATATAACGAAGTTCTTTCAGTATTTCGCAATTTTATATTCATGTATATTCATATTATACTTTACCTCTCTACTGGAATTTTATGGACGGTTTTACTGGCAGAGTACCTAATAGCAGTTATTTGCATTTCAAAACGAACACATTTATTTAACAATGCTTTCTTTGGCACATTTGTAATGTAAATTATAAATGAGACGAAAACAATACTTAGACATAGGAATTTTACACGGTTTCGGGGTTTTCAGTCTATTCTGCCGAAATGTCATCTATTTATATGTTACGCCTACACAGTAAATTCTGTACTCCGATTCAGTTAATTGGCTGAAACATGTACAAAAGCTAGCTTTTTGAAGAACTATAAACGCTATTTTACCAATAACACTAGTAAAATAACTGTATTTTTTACAAGATGACTCAGCAACAGAGTAGAAGCCTGGAAGGTTGAATAGTGTAACTTTTGGCCAAGTGACTGGTGAACTAAGTAGGCCTCAAAGAGCCAATTTTATTTTTCAGCAACTAAGAACATGATAATAATTCACCATCCTTCCAAGAAACGGGAAAGTTTCAATGTTTGAAATAAATCCCCTTATCCTAATTAATTTTAATTTCACTACGAGTATACTAAGCAACCATTTCCGCATCAGAATCAGTGCTTCTGATAAGAATCGCCGAGATCATAAAGTAGTAGGTTAAGGGAAATATAAAAACTAAAAATTCATAGCGAGTACTTTTAATGTATTTCAAAACACTTAGCAGTTATCGAAGCGTAGGTTAGTTCCCTAGAGCATAATCGATTTAAGTCATTCTCTTAAGCGGTAGATATCGCAAACAATGGAAATCAATACTCGAGGAAACTCTCAATGCCAGCTGTTCAAGTTCGCGGTATAAATATCGCGGTGTAAACACCAACCTTATGTTTCGTTCATAGAACTACCTGCAGAGTACAGACTGTCATTAACAGACGTATTAATTACTAAACGAGGTGGTAATTCGCACTTCCTGATCGTTTATTTTTCAGCAGTTCACAACTTTAGTTTCGTAATCCTGAACACGGCTTGATCATACCAAAACTAGGATTCCTCACTTACTAAGGCAGAAATCCGGTTTATTAGAACTGTAAACCAAACGTTTTCCACCCTTAATAATATATTTTTTACAAAAATCTAACAACCGACTTCAAAGTTACCTGGAATATTACACTAAAAAATACAGTCGAATTGAGAACCTCCTCCTTTCTTTGGACTTTAATTGAGACTTTTCAAGTCTTTTTTTATGTTTGTTATCTCAGAACTTTTTTTTTGAAAGCTGGTGCTTCCCGTTTGGTCCCATTTCTATTTGGTCCAGTTCTGACAATGGCATCCATGAGAAAACCAGATAAGCAATTTGCATTAAGAGGAAATCCGTGAAGCAAGACATTTGGAAAACAGGTATTTAACAAATCTATTGCTGTCGCGCTGTGTCCTATATGTCCTATGTGCGTGCGATATAGACAACTGCAGGTCGGACTGATTATACCTATTTAAAATAGACGAAATCATTGTTTCGTAGTCCCCTGTTTCCTCCTCCAAAACAATAAAAAGGACTTTGGCTATGTTTATACGTTTCGTTTTTTTTATTTATATTCGTCAAATTTGTTTGCTGGATGTCTGAAAAGGGGAAGTAAAAATTAGCAATTTCTGTGACTTTAGAAGGTTCCTAGTTCTTATAATAATTAATTTACGTAGAAAAACTAAACGTAGGGACATGACCGTGGTACTTGTAGATTGTATGGTAAAAAAATATTTGCTCTAGTATCTTTATCCAGAGAGGAACCAGGGGACTACGTTTGTATGGGTGAAACGCAGCCCAGATTTCCTCTTAAGTATGTGCGCGGCAAATGGAGCAATAACTCAGTAACACGCCAAACCGATTTCAATAATTCTTTTTTTATTGGATAGGGTGTACTTCAAGGGTAGTTTGATGAGTTTGGTTAGGTTAACCAACTTCAAAAAAGGAGGAGGTTCTCAATTCGACTGTATTTTTTCACTGTTAATATTCCAGGTAACTTTGAAGGCGGTTGTTAGATTTTGTAAAAATAATATTATTTGAAGTCGGTTGAAAATAATCCGATTTCAATGTAGGTAGGTATGTTACTAACACTCCACACGGTATAAAACCAGGCTTCTAAGTACGTTTTGTAGATTTTTTCAAAATTCGTAATATTATTTGAAGGTAAACTGTAGAGTTGTATGTTGTACAGTTGAACGTGTGTATTAGTTATTGATCCTAGTTTTTACGGATTTCGGGGCGTTGTCCGCTAAATGTATTTTTAGGTTCCAACAATTTAAACTTTAAGCCAAGTAGGTAAGATACTTAGTTGCATTGCAATTCGTTTCGATTGGTAAGAGCGGTTAGTAAACTTTTGGCACGGAAAGATAATCGTATTCTTTTATATAACGAAGCGAGCCCCAAGTCTTTTGCAAATAATCGTCAGTTACCAAAATTACTTCATAGATGACAGTGATTCAAAATAAAGGCAAATATTCTGACAATTATGGGGGTTATTTTTTTCAACATTTATATCATAACTCCAAAACTATATCTCCAACATTAAACAAAATAAAAAATGATTTAAACTGTGTAAGTTAAGTCCTTTTATATGATACCCCACTAGACCTATTTATAAACACTATTAAAAAAATGACCCCCAAGTTTTTGGCACCTTTTGCAATCAAAATAAAAATATTTTTATTTTATGGAATAGAGGTGGTGCAGTGTTTTTTTTTATTATTCTAAATTTCAAGTCAATAGCTTTAAGTAGTTGCTGAGATAATCAGCTGTGGCCTGACGAACGGACGGACATACAAACGGACAAAGTCACACCAAAAGTTTGCTTCGGAACCCGAAAAAGAATCACAGAGAGAGTACTTAGGTAAATTGTTACGCATTATGTCTTCCTTGTCTCCTAAGACAAAAGAGGCAAAATAGGACTGGCCGTTGGAGGAGAAACCTCCGTGCTCTTTGGCCCCCATAACAGAGTTCCAGGCGGCAGCCACGGTGGTGACCACCACCGTCACAAAACTTGACCCCGAGAAGGCTCGAGTTTCCGCGAGCCTCACTTAACAGGTATAAATGAGCAAATCCCAACAGTAAAAACCTACCTGTATAATTAACATTACATTTACACTCAATTCTGTAAGGTAGAGTACCCACTGGTGAATATTTGTTGATTAATGCATCATTTCCTATGGCTATAATTATAATGCACTTATATTATGATGACCTTTTTAGTTGACGTTAATTTTAGCACTCTTTAACGGAGAATCTGCACAAAATCGCTTTCAATGTACTTTTATCATCAACAAATGCAACCCAATTGATAGGCTCTTGACAACCTAGATTTTTTTAATTATGTATTTAAATTTTAGACCATTAATGGACTTAGAATCAAGAAACTTCAGATTTCTAGTAATACTTATATAAAAATAAATTCATTAACATGGAAAGAGTGCTATCACAATGTTGGTAAACAACTGTAATGTAGGTAAGAAAATTTAGTTGAGTGCTTTTGCAAACACATTATTTTTAGTACAATCTTGGTGCCAACAATGAAAGAGATCAGTTAATAATAGCATTACATTTTGTATGTTTTAAATTAAAGTTGTATGTAACTATTACTGAAGATTGTGATTATCCACTTATGCTAATTAGGCGTACATGGCAAGACAGAGCTAAATGGTGACAACAAAGAGAGGTCTATGCACAGCAATAGGATGAGAGGGGCGGACAATGATAATGATGGTATGGTATAGGCCTGTTTAATAGTCAACACCAAAATATGGTTTGTTATAACTTTGACACCTTTTTCTGTATGTTTGTACCATTGTAGTAAGTACCTAAATGGATAAACCTAGATTTAAAATTGTTTTGTTGCTGTTTACAAGATGGTTCATGGCTTATTTTGAAGTAGGTAAATTGGTAGACTTAAAAATTACATACTTTTTTATGTTCCAATCTAGTGATGTAGGTCAACAATTTTTTAGGTCTTAGCTAGGTAATTACCAAAATAACCAAAATAGCATCACCAAAATAACAGTGTTAAAGGGAGGTTAAATACACAATTAACCCAAACATGGGGCTTAGAGCAGATCTTGTACCCCCACCAGATCTTGTATAAATTAGAATATGGTAAAAAAATAAACCTATAAATTTACTAGCTTAAAATTACTAGTACTTTAATACCAGTTAGAGAAATTAGGTATCTACCTCTCCAATTATTAGGCTCGGACTATATGGCATCCGGGTCTCCCCAATCCAGTGAATCCGGAGCATGCCCCAGTAAAAATCAGAGTTGATTCAAGAAAAATTCAAATGTTTGGTTGTGTGACGGATTGATCAGGGGCCGTTCAAAAACGGTCCCTGACAAGCCCGGATGCCATATAGTCCAAGCCTTAAACTACATTGCATCCTATAGAGGAGTCTCCAGGTTCTAACCAAGCTGAATTTCAGTCATAAAATATTGGCTCAAAATGAAATCTCTAATATTTAAAAATAATCATACGTTCTACGGCAGTCAGCACTTTCAAATATAAAATTAGCGCATTGTAAATTAAATAATTTCCAAAATCAAGAACGACGGGCAACCAAATACTTATTTAAAGAATAGGTAGCTATACTTTTAACAGTGTAAGCGAGACCTTGAAATGATCGTTACAGGATGAACTATCCGTAAAAAGGAAATAATAATAACGATTGAATGTTTCGAACGATGTCGATGCGATCATTTTACACGCGGTTTTTATTGCATTTCAAACAGAGAGCGTCGAATTCAATAATTTGTAAATAAAGCATACTGAACATAGGTAATTCTCCATCAGGGTTGCCAACCGTACGAGGTTCCTCGTACAAATACGAGATTTGTGGTCTTCCGTACGAGGTACGAGGACACTATCAACCTCGATGTACGAGATTTTGATAATAGGGTCATACGCATATTTGGAGAGCAGATGTAAAAAGTTACCTTGCAAATTTTCGTAATAATATGACCGTTTTTTGTGATTTTACTTGAATCAAATGATTAAATAATAAAGACATAATAAATGATGAATGAAAAAATTATAAACATTTTTTGAAATACAACTTAAAGTGATGTTTTATTTAGTAGGAAACTTGGAATAGTTTATTTCATCATGAGAAAAAAGTCCTAAATCCAGTTGTTCAATATCCCTTAATTTTGTAATAATGTAAGAAATGTACGAGGTTTGAAAGTCAAAATACGAGATTTTTAGCTGCATATGTACGAGGTAAATTTTTTTACGGTTGGCAACCCTGTTCTCCATGGAATAAAATGGGCTGAAACCGTTCAGTAACACCACCCGAAGCAATTGGATCTGATGTAAAAACAGCTGTCACGTTATGTAAACTCCGAAAATAAATGTAAGGTGTACTTACAATAAAGATCTGGGCACGTTGGAAAACATTTTTGAAAAAAACATTCACCGAATGAATGAATACCAAAAAACACGCGGCCTCTTACGACACGATTTGATTTAAATTTTCTAATTTTGTAAAATATTTTCAGTAACGCCCTCCATCCATGTGGCAGTGAATTTCTGACTGACTTTAGTGATGTGAGATTTCTGCATTTATTACACGATACGAGATTTTTTTTTTTTCGTATGGACTAAACTCGCTGTTGGCCTCTGAGGCCATTACAGCTTAACCGAACTTTTGGCGAGCGCAGATGGCGCTCAGCCCAGTAAGTTATTTGAAGAGGCAACTAGCGCAAGGGCACCACTCAGGTACGAGCCTCGGCTTGGGCAGTTGCCGGGGTGGGGTAGGAGAGAAACGCCCGGGTACATGTCCGTACCTCGTATAGGCGGCAACTGAAGGGACTCGTCGACCTCACCGGCGAGGTCGGTGTTTCTGTGAAGTGTTTGCTCTGTCTGATGTAGATGACTCAGATATCGCTTCCGCGTTAGCGGAGGTGATTTCGTCATCCGGGTTTCCGAGAACGTATCTCGGACGACGGAGGATTTCACGATACGAGATTTGTATTTGCCACATACAGAAATATTATTAGACGCTTTGCCACTTTTGCCAGGTTTGCCAGTGACAACAATTGACTAAAGTATCTAATTGTGTTTGCCTATCAAAACGAAGTTAATCATTATGAGGTGTGATTCCACTCGCTTAGAAAGGGAGATCCTATAAAAACGTAGCAAGAAAGATGGCGAGCGTAGCGAGCAGAGTTTGGCAACTCGAGGCCAAGCCGCATGTGTGTTTGAGGCTGCAGATTGGCTTTCCACTCACAGGTTAACCTTCCTAGCAGCACTTCGCTAAATCAAATCCAGTGGAGCACATGCGTAACCTGACAAAATTTTCTCGACTTTATGCCTATCTCTACCAACACAGCATGCCATGCGTACCATTTGACTAATTTTGACACTGCTGCGTGAGTATTTTGTGATCGAACTTTTTGAGGACGAGATACTGAGATAGGACGCGACGTAGAGTGAAGTTGTATAAGCACAAGGAAAATGACGCCGAATATCGACAAACTTTTCTATGCTTATAAGAGTAAACGAACGGTAAACACCACTTACATCTTATATTATCAGACTTGTGCTTCTTTTTTTTAGAATAAAGTATAAGACAGTGGTGAAGACAATATCAACAATCTAGAGTGATGGGTCCATCTACAGTTTTGATCTAATATAAATATGTTTTTTCATACTATTTCTCCCTTACACGTTCTCCCTCCCTCCCGCAAGTTATAAGTTATTATTATTGTAGGCTGATTATGTCTTCACCTGAGGCCAAATTTGCGCAAAGCAAATATGAAAAATTGCTTGCCGATAATCGTTACAATCGATAAGTAAGAACTCAATCGTTAATTTCTGTGTCACGTCCCTATTCCAAAGACAAGAGAAATAGATAACTTACTCAATGTGAAAATAGTATTGCCATTTTAATTTGACATACAGATGACAGTTATTGCTTGGACTAAATGACAGTTCTAAAAAAGTTAAAAACATTGGTAAAACCGGAATTCGTCGACGATTTTGTATCTTAAATATCGCATTTACTAAGTAAAAAGACTAGTGTTACAATGATACGCGAAGACGATCCCCAGTTTCGAATTACTCCTTTCCAGCAAATGGCATCAGCTTGTTCTGGAGCCCTCATAACCTCGCTGTTCAGTAAGTAAATTATGAGCCTCAGCTGATGAAACCGGTTTTTACGTTAATATTCGATAACTAACAAGTCTGCTTGCAGTGACTCCACTGGACGTGGTAAAAATTCGACTACAAGCACAGCAAAAGGCTTTACTTTCAAATAAATGTTACTTGTATTGCAATGGGCTCATGGAACATTTATGTCCTTGTGGGGAATCTGCCTGGATCCCTCGACGAGTTCATTTTCATGGCACATTTGTAAGTATTTTTGTGACACCCACCCCAAAGTATACTACATAAATGATAGCCCTACTGTCAATTTCACTTCATTCTGTTATAAAAGCTTACTTACTGACTTAACTTCATCAAGACTCAAGATAATTATTAGAAAGCTAAAGTACGAATACATAAATAACACGCATGCTGTGCCACCTTGACTCTGTGTACTTGGAGTTTTTTACAATACAGTAAAAGATATCCTATTATTGCTATGAATAAAAATTGATTTTCTTTAACATTATTCAAGTTGTGAGGCTAACAATTTTGTAAAAAAACTCTCGGATACAACAGCTTTGTTTATTAATATTTTTTAACATTTCAGGATGCATTTTACAAAATTGCTAAACTGGAAGGTGTTCCCGCTTTATGGTCTGGGCTCAGTCCCACTCTAGTACTAGCTCTTCCATGCACTGTGATATACTTTGTGTCATATGAACAACTTAGATATAAAATGAAGACTACATACAATAAAATGACAGGAGACAGTAAGTATACTATCACAGCATACTTAATTATGAAGACTAGAGGACTGAAGAAATAATTCTGAAGCCTGAAAGGTTGTTTCTTTGATTTCTTCCACATCTTATGGTAGCCCCAATTATTCCTGTGACTATGGATACTGCAATAAAGTACAGTGCAATATGGAGAAACACTCCAAGTATAGCTTGACTAGTCATACACAGGCTAGGTTCCTCACTGTCACTACTTGATGGGTTTTTATTCAGTGTTCTGTTTACTATTATTGTAGGCAAGATCGGTCTCAGCACTTGATATGGCTGTTCGCAGCTTTGTTGAATGTGCGCTAATGAGTGGTTTCAGCAAGTACTAACAGTGAGGAACATTCATTAGAAGTTGTAGGCTTTAGGATAGCCTAAAAACTAGTTGGGCATTAGCTTATACAAGTACAATTTATTAACTTGTACCTACTTATGTATACTTAACTATGAGTATAGTATAAGATTATTAGATTATACGCTAGCAAAAAAGTATAATCTGAGTCACCTACTAGAGAATTTTCCTATAACTACGTAGCATTATGTTAATCAATAATGAGTTTACCAGTCAGGTAGATAAGGTTCAAAAACACAAAACTCAACTGGAAATTATTATTGTGTAGATGTAGAAGTACAAAAGCTATAAATACCCACTAGTTTAGTGAGTATATGGCCTTGAGTTGTAAGTATCCATACTAATATTAAAAATTCGAAAGCAACTCTGACCTTCTCTCTCTGTCTGTTTGTTGTTTTCACGAATAAACGGCTGGATCGATTTCGATGAAATTCGGTATAACAATATACCTGACTGCGCAGAAGGAGGATAATGTTTTCATCAGCAAACCACGCGTGCGAAGCCGCGGGCAGCTAGTTATCATTAAGTACTTATATTATGTATACATTATCCTATATCGATAGTCCAAAAGTAAAGTTTGATAAATAATCTGGACCATCTGGACATACATACGTACTATCACCTCTTTACCCTGCAGGGGTAGGCTGGAACCACAGATCTCCGCTTGCTACAATCCTGACATACTTCTTTTGTCTCTTTTACCATCTAGACTGACTCTTCTTTGGACCCCCAGTGCAGAAAGAGGGGTTATCACACTTATATTATAAATGCGAAAGTTTGGATGTTTGTTACTTAATCACGTCGTATCGGCTGAACCGTTATTGATGAAATTTGGTAGCGAGATAATCTATGACCTGGATTCAATATATACTTTGTATTGACAAACCACGCGTGCGAAGCCACAGGCGTAAGCTAGTAATTAATAAATTCATACTAAAATTATAAATTCGAAAGGAACTGTCACTGTTTGTTACGTTTTCACGACTAAACTGCTGAATTCTATGCCATTTCTATGAAATTTGTATATTTTAATGTTTCATATCTTTGGGCATGATTAGTTTTTCTTAGTAGTTAATTATTCTATTTTTAGACATTGGTTTTGAACTGTTATATTACAATCACTGGTTGCTGGAAAAAAAAGTTACTTGAAAGTGATCGCTCTCAGCGATAAGACCTCCCATTGAATTGACATTTTATTCTAGCTTAGTAATAATTTTTTGTGTTATTTCTATTTCTTTGGTAATTCGATAAAGAGTTATCTATGTATCTATAATGTATTGTTTTTAAATAAATTGACTTTGAATTACAGTGAGCCAGCCCATTCTGATTCCATTGATTGCTGGTGCCACGGCAAGAACTGCAGCAGTTACTATCGTCAGTCCCCTGGAGTTGATCAGAACTAAAATGCAGTCGAAGAAGTTGACCTATTCTGGTAGTTATTTTATAGTATTTCATAAAATACCGGTCGTTGGGGCAGAAAGGTTCTAGAGTAGAGGTGGAGACCACGCACAAATTGCAACATAGGATGGAGAGGGCTATGCTTGGTGTTTCTTTACGAGATCGAATTAGAAATCGTAGTCGTACCAACACCGACTTAGCACAAAAGATTAGCAGCTGAAATGGCAGCAGACAGGGCACATAGCTCGAAGAACAGACGGCCGTTGCGGCAGATTCTCGAGCGAGACCACGCACTGAAAAGCACAGAGTAGGATAGCCCCCACTTGATGGAAGACCTGATAAAGGTTGCTGGGAGCCGTTGGGTGCAGGATGCACAATATCGGTTGCTCTGGAAATCTATGGGGGAGGCCTATGTTCAGCAGTGGACGTCCTATGACTGATATGATGATGATGAAAAGTAAATTAGTGTAGCTAATTTAGTTGTTCTTAAAAGGTCAGCTAGATCCAGTTCAGTTTAAAGAAACTTTATTTCTCATTTCAAAACATTGTCACTGACAATGAGAAAGAATTATAAGCTTAGTAACATTATATGTAGTCTCAAATTAACATTATTAAGTAACATTATTCAGTATTGTGTGGCACTACCTAAACGGGTGACCGCTAGTGGCATTGCCTATTAAAGTAGGTACTCAGGTATAGTGTAACTGTCTATCAGTAAAAGAATGTTCAGTAGTTTCTGAGATTACAAACATACAAACAACAAACTAACCTTTTTATAATCTATACTAATATTCTAAAGTAGCTCTGTCTCTCAGTCTGTCTGTTTGTTACGTTTTCACAGATGCTGGACAGATTTCAATGAAATTTGGTAAATAACAAAGTTAATAAACACACATCTCCAATTGAAATATATTTATTCTTTCAGAAATCAACTCAGCGCTGCGCCAAGTAATAAACTATGAGGGATATAGAGGTCTGTTTAGAGGATTAGGATCGACGCTGTTGAGAGATGTACCATTCTCAGGTAATGTGCTACTGGTTAAGTGTCCTCTGGTAGGAAAACCTAACTGCGTTGCACGAGCCTCAGATGCCCCTTGAAGATTTTCCTACCAGACAGTTTTATGATGTACTAAAACTATTTCGATGACTTTTTTTATACCACTAAGGTAGCAAAAAACCATACGGCCCACCTGATGGTATTTTAATTCTACTTTGAGATGGAACAAGCATATAGCCATCGATGATATAAAGTTGAAGTCTAACTAGAGGCCAAGCAGCATTATTTCGCCGACATGATTTACAAATATTTGTATTTCATACTGAAAAATATTTTTATCAGAATAAAATCAGTTCAGTAGTCTCGGAATACCCTGTACAAACAAACTTACAAACTTTTTATTAGTGTAAATATACCTCCCATACGCACTAAGCTGTTTTCTTCCACCTTTTTTATGTGCACCGCCAAACAGTTGATTACCTATAAATTAAAACCTGAGGGCTTAAATTACTATAGTTTTTCACTACTATTAAGAATTTGCAAATATTAATACGAAGTTTTTATCACGTGCCGTCTTATGGGTACGGTAAAAATCTCGTATTTTACTTAACTAGTTACCATTGCACAGTAATCGAAATTCGACCGTAATTCATAATTTTTTGACTTAAATTTAGTATCTGTCCCTCCTCCATATAAACTTTGACTATACCAAATCTTACACACCTCCGTGCGCGCATTTTGTTTAAAAAGATGTACAAAGTTTTCTCTTCAAATACTTATTGATCGAGCGAAGCGAGATCTCCAAATCAACTTGAGCAAATCGACGTTGTATGTGTGTATATAATATACGTTTACTTGTCCGAGGATAACTTTCGAAGCGTTGATCTGAATATCGTTCAGGAATCATCGCATTTGATGTATAGGAAGGTAGCGATGGCACAATCCTGGTGTGACTAAATATGTTGTAAATAATTAAATAAATAATAAATATGGCTGGACATTTCACACAGCGCTATCTAGCCCAAACTAAGCAGAGCTTGTACTATGGGAATTATATAACTAATAGAATACTTATATATTTTTTTTATGTAAATATATTTTTTTGTAATAATATAGAAAAACATCCCAGACCCAGAACAATCTGTAAATCATACATAGATTTGTTCCGCGGTGGGATCGAACCCGCTACCTCCTGCGTCTCAGCCGGCTGTTCGTCCACTGTACCACGGAGGTCGGATGTCGCACGGAGGTGATGGGGGCATTGTTGAGATATTGGGGTTCAAGAGGAGAAAAAAAAATCAAAATGAGACTATTAGGTCAAGTGGGAAGTCTAATGAAAGGTCTATGGACGTCTAATTAGTAAATTTGGACCCCATCTTTATTTTTAGTTAAACCTTGAAGTTTTTAAGTTATTAGTCATAATAAAAACTGAACTTTGACAAAATTCACAGGGTACACCAGTGACCAAGGGTACATAGTGCTGTAATTTGGTATGCGTCTAGCTTTAGTGACACAAATATAGGGAATAGTCAGAAATCCAGAATAACGCAATATCTACCCCAAAAAATTCTCCAATTAACATGAACTCCCGTTACCGGTAATTTGAATGAAACTGTAGATCAAGTTAGTTGGTTGTGCATTTCGTGATACTATTTTTATTGTCAAAGATTACAAATAATATATTTTTTTCTTTTTATGGGAGACTCGCGAGATCTCAGTACGGGGAGAACCACTAGTTATTGTAAAATAAATTAGTCACTAAGAATGAATGAATTAATGAAATACCCATTATTGCACACCAAACAAAAATACAGTAACAAAGGAAATAAACAATAAATAACGGTATAATGGGCGGTCTTATCGCTAAAAGCGATCTCTTCCAGACAAGCTTTAGTTAATATAAGTTATTTTCAAAATATAGAATAGCAGTGTAGTCCAAAATATATGGTGGTTAGGAACACACACCTAAAAACAGAGAATCGGTCTTAGCCCTTTTTCTAATACTTCCTTGATGGTATTTCAAATTACAGGTATATATTGGACAACGTTTGAAACAACGAAAAAGTCATTCAACAAACCAGAGTCTGAGAAAAACACATTTTCGTTCAACTTCTTTTGTGGATCTGTAGCAGGCAGTGTAAGTTATTTTCAATTCACTGTGGTAACACAATTTAAGCTTTCTATTAAATAAAGCATCTTTAACGTAGGGAGTTAATAACACAAAAACTGCCCCAATTCCAAACGAAATCCTGCGATCCGCGCCTGCATATTTCATTTTAATGTAGATCTGAACTTATTGTTTTTTTTAGATAGCTGCATTAATAACGCTACCTTTTGATGTCATCAAAACACACCAACAAATTGAATTAGGCGAAAAGGAAATTTATGCAGGTTAGTGCTTATATTCATTCTAGGTTGCATGCCCACTACTGGCACCAGTTCTTAATATTATAAATTCGAAAGTAACTCTGTCTCTCTGTCTGTTTGTGACGTTTTCACAACTAAACGGCTGAACAGGTTTCGGTGTACAGATAGATTATGACCGGGATTGGGATATAGGCTACTTTTTACCCGACTGCGCAGGAGGGTAACGTTTTTATTAACAGACCAAGCTTGCGAAGCCGTGGGTCGGTCAGCTAGTAGGCTATATTTTATTTTGATAACAATCCGTGCGAATCCGGGTCGGGTCATCTAGTATTTTTTTATAGAATATGCTTTCCACAGGAGCATTACAATACCATTATGTACTTAAGTGAAAGCTATTATATATGCATTATGAAGATGTACTAATAGCAACAAGTAAAGTGCACCTAAAAAAAGCGCTTAAAGGTAGCGTAGTGATTAAGCGCTTTACTATCATCAATTAAAAAAAACCTACTCAAACTACGTAATTCAACTCAAAAAGTGCTCTGTTATGTTTCTGGGGCTTCTCATTTTCGATTTAAAACACAAAAACTAGTTCCAACTAGCGTAATAGATGTCGCTGTCTGGAGATAAGCCGCCTAAAATATGATTTTACGGTAGTTTTTGGTGTTCTTTTGTGGTTTAGTCATCTTTTAAATTGAATATTTAAAAGATGATTTTGTAGACAAACACAGATAGTTTTATTTCAATTTCCTCGTAAAATAATGTTTTCACGGCAGTTTCTTCATTCTTTTGATAACTTGCAGCGCCATCTGTTAGCAGTTCCTAAAACATGGCCGTAAGAACCTCGTCAAAGATCTTAATTAAAAAATAAAATCATACACTGGAAAGTCAAATAATGGGTTGATATATAAATATCAACCCAGATATAGTGGGCGGGAGAAACCGGAGCACAGGCCCCGGGTGGGTCTTCAAAAAGTGCTTGGCATCCAGCACACGTATCCACTCCCTGCCCGTGGTCCAGCTATCTAGCGCCTCTGCAAGCCGAGTAATATTGCCGGAGCAAATAGCCTGAAAAAAACGGTTCAGTTTCGTTGATAGGGTCTTTAATATCTTATCTGTGCCTATGCTAAGTTAGTCAAGACACCATTTTCTCGTTAATTGAGTTACTTAATATGGTGATGCTTTATTTGTTTTGTTTGATTCTTACAGATGGTAACAAAGCGAAGCAAAGAGCGTCAAACATGAAAGACATAGCGAGAAACATCTACAGAAACCACGGCTTCAAAGGCCTTTTCACAGGACTCTTGCCTCGAATATTTAAAGTGGCGCCGGCTTGCGCCATCATGATCGCTACATTCGAATACGGAAAGCAGTTCTTCCAAGTATACAACACTCAGAAGTATATTGAGAAAATGCAAAGGTAAGATGTTACTATTATAAGTAGTGTTTCTGTGAGAAAAGTAGATCGCGTCCCAAGTCCAAAAAGTAATTTGCGCAACAAAATTAACGAAGAAAGTCCAATTTAAAATCGAAACAGCTGCTTGAATTTTCCAATAGGCTTACCTATGCTATGAAGACTTTTGAGCAAAATATTGGTATAAGTTTTAGCGATTACTCGCGTTCCCTTGATCTTAGGTCTAATCTGGTGTCTACGGGTTCGTCTCGTGAAGGCGAAGAGTACTGCGTGTGTGATTATAGGTATAAATTTACCAAAAAAAATAAAAAATTGAAATCTGTCCATATATAACGTTACAGCAAACTTCCCCCCAACTCCACACCCCCTTTTGGAAAAAAAAATCGCAACATCTTGTGTAGAATGAAGTCCTTGGTGTGCCTCTCAAATTTGATTGAACTCCGTCGATAAATAACGCTACAGCAAACTTCCCCACTTTCCCCCCAATCAAAAATCACGGTCGACTAAAAAAAAAAAAAAAAATCAAGGAACTTGTGTGCCAATTTTTGTCTAAATCGTTTGAACAATACGACTGTAATACCTGTAGGCGAAAACAGACAGACAGACAAAAGCATTTTTGGCCAATCTCTAAACTGAGACGCTTCGCTCGCTCGGTCAATTATTATATATTATAATCTTACGACCCTGCAATGGTACGTAAAAAAAAAGTGACACTCCGGGAGTTCCGACAAGAGTTGAAAACTTGAACAATTACGTGTGTATTTTTTAAATCGTCAGGAAATATTTTTTCAATCGTCAGGAACGGTGTCGGTAACGGTAACAGTGTAGCGAGTTCAATAGTTTTTTCCCCATCTCAAAAAATACACAACGCGCCCTAAAATTTTCACTTCAAAAATCTAGATTAGAAATGTAAAGGTGAAACTATAAACAAAAAATGGACACAGCACTAACGTGAAGCATCCAGAGTATGCCGGCGTCGGCACGCTAGTTAGATGAAGGGATAAATGACGGTTTTGAAATATCCTAACAAACAAGTAAACAGCACTACAGTTTACCAAGCATTACCACCGAATGAAATCCGACATGTTGAATTTGCCAATTATTTAAGCCTCATTAAATTTTACTTAACACTACATCTATCTGTACTTCACGCACACGTGGCTAACGTCTGTGCCGATTCCGAAGCCCATGGCCGCATTGCTACCATTATGCAGCGTTCTAGTAGAAAAATCCATTGGTGTTCGGTTGGGATTCGAACCCACAACACCATAATCGGAAGTCAGGGAACATGCCACTAGGCCAACACAGCCTTTAAATTACACATACCGTCGTCATTGAAATAATGAGAATTTACTTGATCTTTTCTTTTCCAGTCAAGGCATAGCAACTATGATAATTAAGCCTGAATAGTTTGCATGGAATTATTGTTTAAAGGTATTGGGAGGTGCTCAATATTATTTGTTAAAATGTCAAAGTAGAGTCTGCAGTAATATACAAGTAAAAGTAGAAAAATATGTGACTAAGTACTTGAAGGATGTACACACGGCTATGCAACAAGCTATACATCTCCAGAATAAGCCGACCTCTCATTGTACAGAAAGTCGTGCGAGGTGCGAGGTGAGCTTATACTGGAAATATATATCTGGATGTGTAGCCGTGTATACACGGCTATACATTTTGTAGATAACACTACATATATTGCAATCGATAATTCTTAGTTTTGGAGTGCTTATCATTACATATACCTAAGTAGCTCTAAGAAACTTTGTACATTCTGATTCAGAAATTCCGATATATGATATATTAGGTATGTAGGAACATAGTTATTTAATTTAGTTATCTAATTATTTTACTTAGGTAAAATTCACATAGTCCATTCCATCTAAAGATCAACTGGTAGAGAGAGATTGCTACTAAGAGATGAAACTGCAAACTGTATACTTATCTAAAATGTATATCTCAATTTTAGTTATATTTTATGGTGATACAATTATTATTATAAATACGGGATTTATCACGTACCGTCTTATAGGTGTTTCGACCGACAATGTTTCGGTTCAATTCGTGAACCTTCATCAGGGTGAGTGCGATTCGCTCCGAATAACGTCTCGCCTCGCACAAGATGAAATCGCAATGATTGAGATCAATCACGAATGTTTTCTAAGTGATACAATAAAGTATTTTTGTCTACTCTATTTTAAACAATTTCTGTTGTATTTCTAACACTTACTTTTTTCTTATTTCAGGCATCAAGATATTGTCTTAATTCAACCTCCCAATAGTAAAGCTTACTCTTAATTTTCTGAGACCATATGAAAGAAAAATATTGGAGTATGATAGTTTAATCAAATGTGATAGATTTAGTTGTTTAATTTTGTAGATAGAATAACACTTTCTGGCATGTCATGTAAAAAAGTTTGCCAACCAGTGGATAAAAGTATGGAAGCTATAAAAACAAGCACATTTTGGCCCAATACAAATTTTTTTGGTATCATTATGAATTATTTGAAAAGCTATCGTTATGTCAATACACAGATCATTTACTAACATAATTTATATATATGTATTTACAAATCTATAATAAAGAGAAAAAAAATGTGAGCTGTCACGGGACGCCTGGCAGATGTGAAACATCGACATTATTTTGTAAAAGTAATATGCAGAAAAGAATGCGCATGGCGACGCGTCGCCACACCGTACACACTACTGCATATAGACTGTATATATATACCATCATATAGCGTGGCGACGCGTCGCCACGCCAGAAATCGGTTTTACGTGCGGCTATAGATGTTTCACATCAAAAGTGAGTTTGGATGTAATGGGTAACTCTAAAACTACTGGATCGATTTAGAAAATTATTTCACTGATCGAAACTCGAAAGCTACAGGCTATTCTTTATAGCACACAAGAAAATACATTTAAAAATACAGGAATAGAGGTCATGTACAAAGGCGAGCTTAACCCTAAGAAGAATTTTCTTCCAGCAAACCGTTGAGGCTATATTTTATTGTGATAAAAATCCGTGTCAGCTAGTATCTTTATAAAAGACTAGCTACCCCGGCCCTGGCTTCACATAGATTTATAGCATATAGCTATTGCTAGCTAAATTACTAAAAAAAAATGAAAAACTGTTCAGTAGTTTCTGATACTCCCTACAATCAACAAACTTTAACTCCTTGTTATTAGTACAAACATAATAATCAGCTGAGTCATTTAGAAACCGTAACAAGTCATATTCTTCGTAGATTAAGTTGTATCTTTTTTATTTTGAAACTTTTGGTCTATTTTTTCCACCTCACAGCCGAAAATCAAAGTGAAAGGGGATTTTGAAGTGAAATTCCTGTAATCCACCTTGAAGTGCTTCAAACGCTATCCTAATTTATATGTGCTGTGTTGCCAACAGCTTTATATGCCAAAAGTGGTATCAGGTACTAGATTAGTATGGTTACCATCACATCACTGTATCTCTATATTATGAGTTTACTGTTGAAAATCTCACTTATTATTGGTTGTTTATTTGTATAGAGTATCTGACAATGGGTTTCTTCGAAGATATTTGCTTATAGACTAC
The DNA here is from genome assembly GCA_963924445.1 of Philereme transversata. Taxonomy (NCBI): domain Eukaryota; kingdom Metazoa; phylum Arthropoda; class Insecta; order Lepidoptera; family Geometridae; genus Philereme; species Philereme transversata. The sequence goes on from OZ004338.1 coordinate 24,810,452, forward strand.
ATATTATTGTGTTGTTGATGGCTAGCAGGGCATATTATAAAACAATTATTTTTATGGAAGTATAGACGAGATTTCAGTTTATTTTATTTTTTATTTTATTGTGATTTAAATAGGGGATCTGTTGGTCATCAATAAACAATATTATGTACTTATCAAAGTACATTCATGTATTATTTTCTAATATTTGAATGCATAAAGTATATATTTAAAATATATGTAAGCTGGACTTATTCTGTATCAATTATAAATGAGCATGCCAAAGACAGAATATTTATCTGAAATACTTACAAAAAATTTTTTGTTCATGCAACTGATATATTAATTCTTAGTAGGTAAAAATACTATTAAACTTTAATGTAAGAAATATGTAATTAGAAATGTAAATAATGAATTAAATATTTGTTTTATTTTTGGTACCCCGAATCCCTGACTTTTTAGGGGATTGTAAACATTAAATAAGGTACAGCTTGACAAAAAGTGTACAGATCCCGTTTTTGTTTGTTTACTAGATAATCAAATTACTCACTGGCTTGAAGTGGCCACCTATTGTACTATTAAAATTTTACCTTCTTACTTAGTTATAATACCTAAGTGTATGTTTACCTAACTAAAGTGTTAGATTACTGAGCATGTTGTGTTTGCCTGTTACTGGTTTCACATGTAGCATAAAGCATTTAGATAATAAGTTTTTTTTATAAGCAATCATGTGTTTAACTGTTGGTAAACCTAATAAATAAAATAAACACATCAGGCAGTCGTCAATATCCTGCATTAATAATTGAATTCAACAATTTCGGTAATTTACTACAAAATGTCTCGATGCTTGACAATAATAATTGCCTCCAATAATTTCTATATTTTTTAGCTAAGCTGTAACTATGACTCTTTTTTGATAAGTAAAACAACCAAATACTTAAAATACATTTATTACCTAATTTAATGAGCAATTGCTCCTAAGGGTTCAGCCTTTATGTTTCCAAGGTCTAATCTGCTATCAATTGATTCATCTATTTGTCCGACGATTGCGACGTTGTCTCCTCTGATAATGTGGAGTCCAAGTACCACTTGCGCTACACCAGTAGATGATGAAAACACTCTTTCATGAGATTCGTCTAGAATAATGTTTATTGTCTGATCAAAACCCTTCAATGTGCCGATGAAGTTCCTGCCATCAGAAGTTATCACTGACACAGTTTGGTTCACGTAATTTTCGAGCCCCGAAGCCATCTTATTGCACTGATGTTTTTAATTTTTACGTTCGTGGGTTGTTTGATGGTAAAAATGTTATAATCAAAGTAAAACAGTACTTATTACGGTTTGTTGACTTTAAATCGCGCAACGCAAGCCACTTGAAACCATAGCCTAAAAAGCGCTTACGCCGAAAGCAGAGCATGAGGAACGTCAATTGTCAATGTCACAACAAAATTAAAGTCAATGTCGAAAGAAGGGTAATAGTAAAGTTTTGTTAGTAAATCGAATGTTAGCCACTACCTTAGTGAATACAGAATCCCAGACTTGATGGCCACATTATTTCAAACAATATACTATTTTTTTCATTTTGAATCTAGTAGTGATCTGGAGCAGTTTCCAACGGTCTTTATATGATTCAACTGTTTCCTAGATACTTTATAGTCTTGTAAAATAATACATAAGCTACAAGCATACCAAATTACAGCACTGTTGGGTCATTGGTGTACCTTGTGAATTTAATAAAAGTCCAGTTTTTATTATGGCTAATATCTCAATAATTACAAGGACTTTACTAAAAATAAAAACGGAGTCGAAATGTACTAGGTACATAATGAACACCTTTCATTTGACGTCCTACTTGACCACAACATCGCAACAACCCCCCACATTTATAGCCCATTTATGCCCGTAAGATCAATAGCAAAGCTCATCACACCAAAATTGTGCCATCACTACATACTTACCTATGTAACAAATTTCACAATGATCGGATCAACGCTTCGAAAGATGTCCTCGGACAAACAAACATATATTATATACATTGAAGCGTGTCATACAGGCCTTAGACCACAGAGAATAACTCGTAGCCGGCCCCTCGCAAGGTTTCTGAACGAATCCTAAGTAGTTGCGTAGGTACGATTTGCCCAAGTTGATTTGGAGAACTCGCTTCGCTCGATCATTAATCAAGTTCATCTCAACCATCAAGTTGCAGGGTCTCAATTCCAATCTCAAATGAATGAAAGTTGAATGATAAAATCGTGGGAAGCCAAAATAAAGGCGAATTAATGAATAAAGCAAGCAAACCAGCTGGCTGAATGACTGATGATTGATTGTTTGTTTTTTTCGTCAGTTTGATTAAGAAAGAAGGAATATTTATTTGATGTGATGTGAAATATAAGTTTAAATTGAAGTAGAATAAAATCTGTTGTAAAAAGCCAGTTTTTGTAGTAAAAGCTGTTTATAACTATTGATATTTCACCCAGAAGGCTGAAATTACAAGTCTCAGTCAACAAACCAAATACAAATGTCTAATACAGTCGTGCAATATGTTTTGCTACGAAGTGATCTTCTCAAAGACCTTGGTTGGTCTATTGGAGCTCTTGTAGCACAAGCGTGCCATGCTTCCACAGCTGTTCTACATTTGACTAAAGACGACGAAATAACCATGCAATATTTAAGCGACTTGGATAACATGCACAAAGTTGTTTTGGAAGTAAGGATCTTATAAAAATAGGTGATAATATTATTCTCCATATAAATCATATAATATCATTACTGCATTTTCGCGTTCCGTTCATCCTACTTACATGGATTACTCAGGCGAGATCATAGTCAACGAACCTAAATAAAAAAAAAACATTACTAGGGACAAAATACAAAATATTTATAAATTCCTGTTCTTCCCACTGAAGGTGAAACCCTTTCGGCCGCCATGGCAACTAAGTTTCTCAACCAGTTGCGGTAGAGGAATTTTTACTCTGTGTTGGCAATTAGTTGCGATGGGAGAGTATATTTTCTTACTAAGCAACTTGGATGCCAACAAAACCAATAACAAGGATGGAAAAAGTTAAGATATGTGATACAGAAGTATCTTTTCCTAGTATACAACCAGTTGTCAGCTTTGTTGTTACAACAGTTTGATCCACCTGTAATGGACAAATTAAATAAATAATTAATAACTATTTTAAAATAATTTAAGATTCATTATCATCATCATATCAACCATAAGGCGTCCACTGCTGAACAAAGGCCTCCCTCATAAATTTCCAGAGTGACCGATCTTGTATGTTCTGCACCACACAGAAACTTTTATCAGGTTGTCTTTCTATCTAGTGAGTAATTTATAACCATTATTGTTATTAAAAACAGGTGTATATTTCTATGGTTGCCAACTATGAATCTGAAAACTCCTTAATATCAACTATCTACAAGTTACAAAGCTTAGTGGTTGTCATAACGGAAAATGTATTTAATAATAAATATTTTATTTGGTTGTTACCTAAGTATACTAAAGATACTTCTACCTACAAAAGCAGCCATAAATTAAATGCTAATTTTTATTAAACAGGTTCCAAATGAAGAATCACTCAGGAAAGTTTCTGAAAAACTCAAAGAAAATTGCATCGCTCACAAGTTGTGGCTGGAGCAGCCAGAAAACATACCAACCTGTTTGGCTATAAAGCCGTATCCAAAGGATCAAGTAAAGAAATACGTAGCAAAATTCAAATTATACAAGAATACTGTGAGTGCCTAACTGATAGTTATTTTGTTAGTTTTAATAAAAAAAATTATTGTTGTGTTTGTTATTTTGTTCATGATATTTTTTAGCTTGACTGAAAAGTCTTATGTATCTTAATTTTAAGGAAATTAAATATTTTAATAAAAACACCCACAGTCACAATTTTCTTATTTTTATCAATCTTTAAATGAGTCAAATAAACTCAAAGGCAATCTATAATTTCTCAAAAAAACGACTCCGTTGAAACTTCCAACTGAAATCGCATGACTCATGACATGATGGAATAAACGCGAGTGGTCGAGCAAGACAGATTCTCTTTCAGGAAGGTCACCTTTGATTTTTACATTAGACACAGATAGCCACATTTGATGCCAAAATCTTACGGTCAGTTTTTTTAAGGTTTTTTTCCATGTTGTAACGTTATTGCAGTTATGGTTGGAGTATGGTTGCCTTTATATATTCTGAAAATATGTAATTATTGATTAAAACGGGTATTTATCGCGTATGTACCTTTTTTATTTATTATCTCGACGTTTTGGCTGTGTTGCAACAGGCGTGGTCACGGGTGGACTGGAGTACTTGGAGCTACCGTCGAGAAGTATGGGAAGCTGCAGCAACTACCCTCACTTGGTCTTCAGAATTAGAAATGTCCTCGTACATATTACGACACACTACACTAACCGTATCTACGCACTGAGACGACCGATCACGACGCGCACACCTAGCAATCACCGGGTTCCAGGGCGCAGAGTTTACTTATAGCCATCTTCCCGATTGAAAGTTTGAAATTTCTTGATTTCAATCGCTTCACGAACCATTTTCTTGTAATAATGGCGTTCACTAGAAAGAACATTAGGATCATGAAGTTCAATCCAATGTTTCGGTCCCGAGTCTACCAGATGCTCTGCTATCGCTGACTTGTTTACCTGGCGATTTTTGACAGCTGCGATATGCTCTTTGACACGCTCGGCTATTGTACGTTTGGTTTGCCCGATATAAGAGCGGCCACAGCTACAGTCTATCTTATACAAATCCTCCGTCGTCCGAGACACGTTCTCGGAGACCCGGATGACGAAATCACCTCTGCTAATGCGGAAGGTGAGTCATCTATATCAGACAGAGCAAACACTTCACAGAAACACCGACCTCGCCGGCGAGGTCGACGAGTCCCTTCAGTCGCCGCCTATACGAGGTACAGACACGTACCCGGGCGTTTCTCTCCTATCCCCACCCCGGCAACAGCCCAAGCCGAGGTTCGTACCTAAGTGGTGCCCTTGCGCTAGTTGCCTAAAAAACTTACTGGGCTGAGCGCCATCTGCGCTCGCCAAAAGTTCGGTTAAGCTGTCACGGCCTCAGAGGCCAACAGCGAGATTAGTCCATTCGAAAAAAAAAAAAAAAAGTCTATCTTATAAACACCAGGCATCTGCAGAGGTATAACGTCCTTTGGAGTCCGTAAATGCTTGGCTATCTTGAGAGAGGAGTGAAGACCGACTTAATTGAAAACCTCTTCAACACATTTCCAATTTTATCCGTCACCCCTTTCAAGTAAAGCAAAAACGTTGGCTTTCTACAGGCCTCCGTTGGTTTTTCTCTGTTCGTGCGTCTTGGCTGCCGTCTACTTACATATCCGTTGGATTTTCGAACCTCCTGAACATGTTCCAGCTCACTCTCCAGATGTTCAGGGTCACAGAGATCGTAAGCTCTGTTTGTTAACGACGAAACAACAGATTGCAAATGGCGAGGATGGTGGTGTGACGCAGTGTTCAAATAGCGGTCAGTGTGTGTTGGCTTTCTGTAAACAGAGTGCGCTAGACAGCCATCTAATTTCACCATAACTTTCACATCGAGAAAAGCTAATGTCCTGTTATTCTCCATTTCATGAGTGAACCGCATATTCGGGTGAATGGAGTTTAGGTATATCTATAGTAAATTGTTCAACTTCCCGTTTACTTCCCTTCATTATACAAAAGACATCATACACGTATCTCTTCCATAACTTTATACCATGAGCTGTAAGATCTAATTTAGTTTTAAAATGTTCCATCCAGATCTTTTATCTTTGGTCTGGTTGTCTGGAAGAGATCGCTTTTAGCGATAAGACTGCCCATTGTACTTACCTTAATTTTTGTGTATTTTATTGTATTTTTAATTTTGTTGGTGTGCAATAAAGAGTATTCTATTCTATTCTATTCTATATTAGCCAAAACCGGTGCCACCGGGCTACCCATGGCCACTCCATCAATCTGGAGGTAATGTTGTCCATGATATAAAAAGAAGTTCCCATCTAAACACTGTTCAAGGAAAACAATGTACTGGTCAGGCAGTTCGTGATCCTTTAGCTTCTCTCGTATAACATCCAGGCAGTCCTTTGTATGTATGCATGTAAGTTTGTTTGTCCGAGGATAACTTTCGAAGCGTTTATCCGAGCATCGTGAAATTTGGTATATAGGTAGATAGTGATGGCATAACTTTGATGTGACTAAATGAGCTAAAAATGTGGGGGGGGGGGGGGGTTGTTGAGATATTGGGGTTCAAGAGGGGTAAAATGAAAATGAGACTTTTAGGTCAAGTGGGACGTCAAATGAAAGGTCTTCATTTGTACATTTCAACCCTGTTTTTATTTTTAGTTTATTTTTTGTAATTCTTGAGTTATTAGCCATAATAAAAGCAGAGCTTTGACAAAATTCACAAGGTACACCAGTGACCCCACAGTGCTGTAATTTGGTATGCGTGTGGCTTAAGTGACACACAAATATAGACAAAAGTCTGAAATCCAGAATAACTGCAATTTGTACTCCAAAAAATGTACCAGATAACATGAACTCCCGTTACCTGTAATTTGAATGAAACTGTAGGTCAAGTTATTTGGTTATTTATTTCGTGGCATTATTTTGATAGTCAAAGATTATAAATGATATTTTTTTATTATAATCGAAGACTCGCTAGATCTGAGTTCGGAGCGAAACACTAGTATAGTTTTTAATTTTAGACTTAGGGGTGTTTGTTTATAGGTATTACGTTATAGCCTCTTTCTATTTAATTTAAATAAATAAATAAATATTGCTGGACATTTCACACAGCGCTATCTAGCCCCAAACTAAGCAGAGCTTGTACTATGGGAACCAAATAACTGATAGATTACTTATATACTTTTTTTTTTGTAAATACATACTTATAATATATAGAAAAACACCCAGACATGGAACAAATATATGTAGATCATGCAAACATTTGTTCCGTGGCGGGAATCGAACCCGCTACCTCCTGCGTCTCAGCCGGCTATATGCCCACTGCGCCACGGAGGTCGTCAAATAATAATAATTTAAAATAATCCTTCGGATAATGATATTTCACAAATTATTTTAAGTGGTTCCACCAAAGCCTTGGCGCAATTATGAATAAAGATTTTATTTGTGCTGGCCGATTTATTTATACAGTGTGTCCCTGGATAAAGTGCAACCCCGAAAGGGGGTGAAACTAGATCAAAAATTATCGACAAAAAAATAGAAAAAAAAAAATTAAAAAAATTTAGTATATACTTTATAGATGAATTAAAATTTTTATTGCTCACTAATGACTCTATTTAATAAAAAAATGATTTCTTCCAAAGTAGTAGGTCTATTTTGTTAAAATAAAAACCATAATCATGTCAGATATGTGACGATGACGATAAAATAACAAATAACTCACAAACAAGTGGCTATCGTGACTTAAAGTTTAATTTTTGTATTAAAATTGCATTTTTTAGGCTGTTTTTTTCCAATAAACTCCAAAAATCTTAAAATTAAGCCTATAATACTAGAAATTTTTATGACTTTTTATTATTGTCTATCATAATAGCTTTTAAATAAAATAAAAACCTACGTTCTAACATAAAAAATGTGCTGGCTAGGAGCATTTAAAGTTGACCACTGATTACGTCACCACTCAGGTAGAGACCCTTTTTTAACTTATATTGTTGTAGATTATGGTCGCTGGGCCTGTTCTATGAAAGATGAAGGGTGGGGATCGAAACAGGACTCACAACAAGGCACGCCAGTCGCTCCGATATTCTCGCCGCTGCTACCGCCTACCGTACATTACTGCGCCTTCAAGTTTTTGTTACGTTGTTTTGCTTTTGTTTTGTTTTTGACTTTTTGTTACGTTTTTGACTGTACTTTGTTGTGTTGTGGAGATGCCGCGATTGACTGAGTTCTCTTCGCGAGAAATCGCTGACATCCATTATTATTATGGTATGTCACGTGGACACACAACAGTCGCTCGTTCTGCATACATAAATGCGTTTCCGAGCAGACTTATACCGTCAGCACGAAATTTCCAAGAAGTTCACCGAAAGTTATCCAACATCGGACTTGGATTAGCAAGAGATCGCCGTGAGCAACAAGCTACCATTATTGACCATTCCATAGAAGAGGCCGTTTTAAACGATTTGTTTGCTGATCCCACAACCAGCATTAGACGCTTAGCTTTGCGTCACGGTATATCAAAAACATCCGTATGGCGAATTTTGAAAAAGAAGGGATTGCATCCATACCATTATCAGCGAGTACAGCATTTGCATGAAAATGTAGACAATCGTGCAAGATGCGTAATGTCTACGTGGATTCAACAAAAAATTAGAAATAATCCACAATTCCTAAAAAAAATTTTATGGATGGATGAAGCGAAATTCACCCGGAATGGAATCACAAATTGCAGAAACTTACATGTATGGTCCGAGGAAAATCCACACCTAAAGAGGGCGTCTACTTTTCAAGTGCAATTTTCAGTTAATGTATGGGCAGCTCTAATAGACGACACGCTGATTGGGCCAGTTATTTTACCCGCAACATTAAATGCCGAAAGTTTTTTAAACTTATTAAGAGACGATCTGCCACTACTGCTGGAAGATGTTCCGCTGGCTACAAGGCAACAGATGTATTTGCAGATGGACGGATGCCCTGCGCACTACGGGCGCAATGTGCGAAGTTTTTTAAACGAAAACTACGCTAATAGGTGGATCGGCCGGGATGGACCAGTCGGGTGGCCGGCACGTTCACCTGACCTGACACCCCTAGACTATTTTCTGTGGGGTGTTATGAAACAAAGAGTCTACAGAACGACCGTAGACACCGAGGCAGAGTTACAAGATCAAATCATGCGATGTGCCGATGAGATAAGAAGTGACCCAGAGATGGTGCTTAGAGCCACACAACAAATCGCTCTTCGTGCGGCAATGTGCCTACAACAACAAGGAAGCCATTTTGAGCATTTAATGCATTAAACAAAACCCTTATTTCATACTTACATGTAATAAGTTAAATAAAAATGTTGTAACTAAAATTTGATTTTTAATACTACCTGAGTAGCAAAAAAAAACGTGTCTCTACCTGAGTGGTGACGTAATCAGTGGTCAACTTTAAAAGCTCCTAGCCAGCACATTTTTTATGTTAGAACGTAGGTTTTTTTTTATTTAAAAGCTATTATGATAGACAATAATAAAAAGTCATAAAAATTTCTAGTATTATAGGCTTAATTTTAAGATTTTTGGAGTTTATTGGAAAAAAACAGCCTAAAAAATGTAATTTTAATACAAAAATTAAACTTTAAGTCACGATAGCCACTCGTTTGTGAGTTATTTGTTATTTTATCGTCATCGTCACATATCTGACATGATTATGGTTTTTATTTTAACAAAATAGACCTACTACTTTGGAAGAAATAATTTTTTTATTAAATAGAGTAATTAGTGAGTAATAAAAATTTTAATACATCAATAAAGTATATACGAATTTTTTTTTAATTTTTTTTTCTATTTTTTTGTCGATAATTTTTGATCTAGTTTCACCCCCTTTCGGGGTTGCACTTTATCCAGGGACACACTGTATATATCCGTCCTTCTGAGTCATCGCAGAAGTTGTTTTCCGCAAATAGCAACCCTAATTAGGTAGGCAAGGGTACCCAACAGTGTTCATGTGCTTCTTATAAAAATTACCTAACCTGTAGCGTATCACTGGTTAACGAATTGAACCGAAACATTGTCCGATAAAACGGTAGGTACGTAATAAATCCTGTATCCTTAGTAACGATTATTTAATCGAGCGAAGCGAGATCTCCAAATCAAGTTGGAAAAATCGGCGTTGTATGTACGTATGTTTGTCCGAGGATAATTTTCGAAGCGTTGATCCGATCATCGTGAAATTTGGTATATAGGTAGGTAGTGATGGCACAATCCTTGGGGTTCAAGAGGGGTAACGTCTAATAAAAGGTCTTCTTGGGTACATCTCGACCCCGTTTTTATTTTTAGTTTAAACTTTGTAGTTTTTCAGATATTAGCCATAATAAAAACTGAACTTTGACGAAATTCACAGGGTACACCAGTGACCCCACAGTGCTGAAATTTGGTATGCGTCTAGCTTTAGTGATACAAATATAGGGAAAAGTCTGAAACCCAGAATAAAATACTGCAATTTCTATAGGTACATACCTAAAAAAGTAACTAATTAACATGAACTCCCGTTACCTGTAATTGGAATGAAACTGTAGGTCAATTTGAAAGAAAGAAAGAAAAATAATTTATTGGGCACAGGTTGTTACAGATAACATTACTTACCTACTAAATATAACACGATATAAAACACACAACACTATATAAATACAAAGGTATAATAAATGCAATGGATACAAAGAAAGGTAAGTACATGTAGACAAGAAAATATAATAATTTGGTTAGAATATATAGAATGTAAATAATTTGGTTATGCATTTTTGGCGCTATTTTATTAGTCAAAGATTATTAGCTGTTGCCCGCGACTTCGTACGCGTTACACTACTAAATGTGTAGGTAACCTAGAAATAAAGCTAAACTCGCTGTTGCAACTTGACTTGACAAACCATTTTTATCCAATGGGACCTGATTATCTGTTATTATCTACGTACATACTAAATTTCATCAAAATCGGTTCAGCCGTTACGTCGTGATTGAGTAACAAACAAACATCCAAACTTTCGCATATATAATACTAGCTTCCGCCTGCGGCTTCTGACGCGTTTGTGAAAAAAAAGTAGCCTATGCTTTAATCCAGGTTATAATCTACGTACATACCAAATTTCATCGAAATCGGTTCAGCCGTTACGAAGTGAAAGTTTGCGTTTATAATATTAGTGGGATAGTGGGATTAGAATGATTTGTTTTTTGGGACACTTGCGAGATCTAAGTTTGGGGCGAACTACTACATAGTTAATTTAGTATCTATATTTCCTTACAAATAGTGTCATTTGCAAAATACAGTTGTTATGCTGGGTAACGTTAGTAGTTTCTTAACTATAAAGTTCGGCCTACAGGCAGAATAGAATAGAACAATGTGATGTCATTTGCATAATTGCCGAAAGAGCTGTTTCGTAAATCTTGCTAGTTTTGTTTTTAATGTTTCCTTAGACCTATTTCTTCTCATTTAAGTGCGTGTCTAGTACCTATCAATCCCAGAAGCTTGAACTCATTTGCTTGTTTTATTATGAGGGCGTTGGTGAGTTGATTTAGGTCTAAAGGTGATCTTTTAAGGCTTAATTAAACCCATTTAATAATGTTTTAAAACGAACTACATCATTCCGTTTTAACCCTATGGGTTAAGAAATAATGACTAACTAAAATTGTGTAAAATACGAACGGTCTTATTTTGTACACACTAAAGATCAAATTAGAATGAAATTTAAAGTGACATTTCTAAAATGGAGTAATTTTTGTTATGATGGCATTTTTGCGGGCTAGTTTTAGTGATCAACCAAATTGGTGTTGACTAAAACTAGCCCGCAAACACGCCTTCTTAGTTAAAAACACTTAAATTTAGCCTTACCTACCTACCTTGCATAATATTTCGTCGTATCCTACGAATAGAGTCACACTTGCAAAACACCAACTTTACAGTAGGCGGTTTTTTCTGATTATTTCGATGAGTTTAAAACTTTTTAATTAAATTATTTTTATAGTTGTTTTTAATACGTCCTATTTACCATTACGAGTACTTTTTATTAAAATAACACTTTGTTTTTCCTTACTTTTGTCACTTAGCACCTTACTCCGTGTATTATTTTCTGGTTGGCTTGGTCCAAAGCGCCTTAGTAACCTTTTTCCACGGAGATTTTTGTTGACCACGCTACCTAAACGCCTTGGTGACCTTGTTCGCCTGGAGTTGGCGAGGTGCTGATGGCAATAAAATAAATATGGGCATGTGCCAAAATATATATGTTATGTTTCGACGTACTTCTGACTAGGTACTGCCTTAGATAATTATATTATACTCCAAGTATTTTGTAGGTACCAACTAGATACTTAGGTAGGTACCTAAGTACAAAAAGATATAATTAAGTATTTAAGTTTTTAATTAGTATGTATATAAGTATTTATTTACCTACTCACTAATACGTAGGTAGAATGGAAATATTTTATCCCCGTCTACCGGATGTTTTTTTTTATATAATACCTGTTGATGGAACAAGCATATGGCCCACCTGATGTTAAGTGGTAACCGTCGCCTATATCAAAATAAAGCCGCATAGGTCACGCACCATAGAATCGTGCTCTACGATGCACTGCCCTGCATCCATGAACTTGAGGCATACAGGTGTAAAGCCTCATGTGCCTGTAATTTCACCGGTAACCATACCCTTGTATCAAGACTACTCTCGAAAACTTCAAAAGGTAAAAGTACCCACTCATCAAAAATATTTCATCATAATTTTATTGAAGAACAATATAATAAGATAATACTTAAATTATATAGGGTGTCATAAAACACTACATACACGAGATTCAATCTTTTTTCTAAATACTTTATAAACGGTTGTACCTTAGTGGGCATTTAAAAAAAGGTCTTGTGGTATTATGACTGCACCTAATATTTTATTAGTTTTGTTGCTCTGACACGTTATTTTATTACCTACCTAAATACATTATTATTTGTTAGCACAGGAGGAAAGTATAGTCGCCACTCGAGAACCTTTATTCTCCAGTGGAGAGAATTATAAAATAAACTTATGTAAAAAAGAACTAAGTAATTTATTAAAACACAATATATTAATCAACATAAAGGAACATAATTTTATAAAATTATTTTTAAAAATTAATAACCTTATTCTAAGAGTTGCGGAACACGGAGGGTATTTAAATTACAATATAATATTATAGCTTATTTATTACTTACTAATTTGTGCTTACTTTAAAATTTATAATTATCAATAACAAATTATACCACAAGCATAATTAGCTCAATTTTTCTTACTAGAATGTTCTCTTATATATTTATATTTAATCACAATTTCTATAAATCTTCATTAAAATAGTAATATTTTCTTCAGTTTGGTGCAATAATAATCTACTTTTTAGTAACAATATATTTGGTTCTATAAAAATTAGCATTGAAATTAGTATTGAATATTAATTAATATTTAAGATGACTTGATTATTTGGTAAATGTTTAAGTTTTTGGCAATTTATAATATAAAACAAAAAGTTAACGTGCACATTAATTAGGTTTAAGGAAATTACAAACAAATTGTATTATAGAGATCAAAATGTTATCACATTTATATTAGGTGGGATTTGAGTGAGACGAGTGATTTTGAGCTTTCGGAGCATTGTTTCTATTATTTTGCTCGATTATATAATGAGAGACCTCTCATTCTCATTAATCGAGCAAATCAGTTAGCATCTTAATTAGGTTTTATTGTTCTTCATCTGCACTGGCATTAGCTGTAGAAGCTACAGATTCATGGGGCAATGACTTAAAAAACTGCTGAAACTCTTCCGGAATTATATTTGCTGTGCATAATGACAAGAGGTCTTTCTACATAACATTTTTAATTTTAATAGGTTCAGTATTCACCTTTTCTACACATAATACTATGTTCAAATTCTTATTTGTTTTTCTTGTCTTTATCTTTTTTAGAGACGTAATAGTTTTGTAGTTTTTATTCAACTCATACTTATATTTTATAGCATTTGTGTTTTTTGTATTTACGTGCACTTCCTTTATTTTATTCCAATAAACTTTTTCACCATCGTCATTAACAATCCAGTTTTTTCCGTTTAGTAGTGGGCGGTAGTTGTAAATATCCTTAAGCGTCATTTCTTTTACTCTGTATGATTCTCCTTTTACTTTAGCCCATCGTACTACGTTGTACCATTGGTCAGGAGTGTAAAGAGTTCTATTTTTAGACGCTTCTTCAATGACTGAGTGGACACTGTCACCTTCACTTTGCGTGTGTCCCACTTCTAAAAACCGATGTGTTATTGATTCAATATCATATTTTTCGACGAAGAATTGATACATAGCAAAGACTATTCGATTTCGATTTTGTCCTGAACAATTATCTGACCAAAATCTAAATTCTTTAGCGCCCTCTTCTATTTTCGATGTCATAAATGATGCAAGACCACTACTAATTTCGTTTGCACCCTTTTTTCCTATTGTTTCGTTCCACATATAACAGAATCCTTGCTTTTTTGCAAGGTCATTGGTTGCGCTGATTCAATTGTAATCGTAATTTTTACCTCATTACTTTCTTCGTAAAACGAACCGTTTGATTGTTGTCAAAACTCCTATATCTCGGTTCCTTTCCCACGCACAACTATCCCTATACGTGTGAGCGAGTACGCGCTATACGCTCGACATAATCGTATGCGCCTAGAAAGTGACGCCATCCACCGAAGGCGTGACGACAAACAGTTTGGAAAAAGACAATGGCCGCGCTGGTACCGCTTCGAATTCGTCTCGCAAAAATAACTCAATTTTGTGATTGAACTAGGTATGGTGAAAATTAGTGCATCCTGTTGTGGAATTGTCGCTTCAACTCGCCGTCAAAGGATATAAAGGTATTGTGCACCCTTCCTTATGGAAACTGTTTTCTTTCTACTCCAATACCTAAACAGTTTTCAGCCTCCATCTTTCGCAACAATCAAACTCATATTTTCGAACATTTTCGCTATATTTCGCATTCCCCGCGTAAACATTATGGTCCTTCATCCCGGATATTGAATCAGTGTTAGCTATTAACCTAGGTATTCTAGATTGTTCGTAAAAACCATTCGCTTATCATCGCATCGGCCGGCACGCCTGTCTACATACAATTCGTTCACTCACATTGAAAAATCTTCAATCAAATTTCGTTCGTTTTACTCGCATTTAGTAACTTGAATAACTCGCATACGTACATACCGTATTATATTGTCGTTCATCCCGCATTAGGTATAAGTTAACTTTCGTCGTCGTTTTATCATCCATCCATTCGTAAAAATAAAGCAGGTACCTACTTAGTTACATCTACAAAGTAGTTCGTTCACCCCGCGTAAAATAAATTATAATTATTTACTTACAACTCGTATTTATTCATATTCGTAGTATATATAGGTAATTATGTACTTGCAATAGGTTAGCGCACGCGCATCACTTGTCGTATACCTACCTATCGTTGTTGCTAGGAAGTAGGTAAGCTTATTGTATAGGTACCTACCTACCCGCGTCGCGTCGATCGGTACCTACGGAGATCGCCGTAGATCAGTGCCGTGATTTTGTCTTTATTTAAATATCTACCTACATATAATTAGGTGCAGATAGGTATTTAGGTTCTAATATTTCGATACAGAGACGTATAGCTGTACGTAGGTATTATTTATCTAGTTGCTAAAATTGGAACTCGTGTATCGTGATTTAACCGACTGCCTACGAAGGTATTCCGTTTTCCGCTGATTGGAAACCTATTCGTGTCGTTTATCATAAAGATAGCCTATCTATTTTAAAATGGCACCTACTACCGCAGCCAGTAAGGTAGATTGTAACGTTCAATTGAAGGTGTTATACGTTAAAAGAGATAGGATATTTTCTCGCATGCAAGGTATTTGTAATCGCGTAAAGGATCTTGACTCCACAGCGTCTAAAGAATCATTTTTGTGTGAAATGGAAACTGTAGATACATTGCATGAGGATTTCGAAAGTGTGCTGGACCAAATAGTCAATCTGGAGCTAAAATTAGATCCCGATTTCGTTATCAGTTATCAGTCGCTCTCAGCGTTCGAAGATCTATTAGGTTGCGTCAAGCGAGCTGCTAAGAAATTATGTTCGTTAACGGGCGATGTCAAGGTAGGAAGCCAACCTAGGTCACCTAAATTACCACCGATGGAGATCCCCGAATTTAATGGCGAGATCAAAAATTGGCCGCTATTTTTCGCTAGTTTCCAAAACGCCGTACACAATAATGCATCGTTAACAGACTCGGAAAGATTGTACTATTTGATAGGAAAATTGACCGGAAGGGCTAAGTCCGTCTGCGCCGGCATAACTCCATGCGCCGAAAATTATTCGATTATTTTCGACTTGCTTAAAAATAAGTACGAAGACAAACGGTTGGTAGCTACTTCGTATTTAGATCAAATGTTTGATTTCAAAGCTATCGTATCCGCAACCCCTAGTAATCTAGAACAATTTTTAGATAAATTCGCATCGTCTGTCGCCGCTTTGAAAAATCTGAAGGTCAAGGACCTCTCGGATTTCTTATTTCTGTATATCGCACTTAAGAAGTTAGACCCAGACACCGCACGTTCGTTCGAGTCAGACAACCGTAAATGCGATATGCCATCTTTCGATGATCTAACGTTGTTTGTGCGCGATCACATAAAAATATTGCAACGCACCTCGTCCGCGAAACACGAAGTGCCGAAGAAATACATTGAACGTAAAACGGATGCGGCATCCAAGTTTCCGAAATCGTCTACTACGCATGCCTACGTAAATGCCACATCCAGTTCTCACGAATCTTCGTGCTCCTTGTGCAATAGTCAACATGACCATTTATATAAATGTTCAGTGTTTCACAATTATAAACCTAATGAACGTTTTAAATTCGTTAAAGCGAATAATTTGTGCATCAATTGCTTAAGTGGAGGACATCGCGTTTCCGCGTGTGGGTCGAATTCTTTGTGTAAAAAATGCAATTCAAAACACCACACTTTGTTGTGTTTCGGAAATGTATCCGTGGATAGTAGTGCGCCCGCACCACGCGTGTCTGCCGCTACATCCGCGCCCGCACCGCCGCCGCCGCCGGTACTCTCTGCGGGTCCCAGTGACGCGTCGGTTGCACCCGCTCGCTCCGCTAGTATTAATGACGTCACACTCTGTGCGTTATCAGATAACGTAAACAAACTTGTTCGCGGTCCTACCACGGTACTAATTGCAACCGCTCGTATTATTATTGTTGATTCTCGTGGTTATGAACATAGCGTACGCGCTTTATTGGACAGCGCTTCTCAAAGCAACTTTATCACTAGTGATTGTTGTCAACGTTTAGGCTTGAATGTAAACCGTAGACCAGCTTGTTCCGTAGTTAAGGGAATAGGGGGCTCGTCTAAAACGATTCAAGGGTCGGTAAAAATTAAATTTTCATCTCGCTTTGATCGAAACGTTAATTACGACATGGAATCGCTGGTGGTAGATAAAATAACGGAACGCTTGCCCACTGTCTCGGTTGATGTTTCGCATTTATCGAACTTCAAAGACCTACCACTGGCGGACGATACGTACTGCGTTTCTGGTCCTATAGAAGCGTTAGTTGGAGCTTCGATTTTCCCGCATCTGCTTTTGTCTCACAAGGTTTACGGACAATCTTTGCATCCGTCCCCGCTCGCTATAGAAACCGTCCTTGGCTATGTGATTGTAGGTGATGCTCCGGTCTACGTTGGTAGTTCCGAGACCGTTTCCTATTGTTGTGCCACGGACCCCCTGAACTCCGCCGTCCGTAAATTCTGGGAATTGGAGGAGGTGAACGTTCCACCTATACTCAGTCCAGATGACAAAATCTGTGAGGAATTTTATACCCGCACGACCTCTCGCGATGATGATGGACGTTACGTAGTAGCGCTCCCATTCAAGGGTGATATTCATTCGCTTGGTAACTCTCGTCAAGCAAGCGAACGACGCTTCCTTTGCTTAGAAAAAAGGATGCTGGCATCTCCGAAATTAAAGGAAGCCTATGATGCCGTCATTCATGAATATTTAGAAAAGGGTTACATTTCGCCTGCTTCGGCAAACATAGATCAATCGGATGCACAATCGTATATAATACCGCATCACGGAGTGATTAGGGAAGATAAGGTCACGTCTAAATTACGTGTCGTACTAGACGGTAGTTGCAAGACAACTACTAATGTTTCTCTCAATGACCTTCTGTATAATGGTCAAAATCTCCAGGGAAATTTGTTTAATATAATCGTTAACTTTCGTTTGTTTTCGATCGCCCTCTCTGCCGACATTCGTCAAATGTTTCTCAGTATAGGCATTCGGGATTGCGATCGAAGATTTCAACGCATCTTATATCGTTTCTCCCCGCAAGAACCTTTAAAGGTCTACGAATTCAATAGAGTCGTTTTTGGACTTAAATCAAGTCCATTCCATGCACTACGTACGATTAGACAGCTCGCGACTGATGAAGGAGATTCTTACACTAAGGCTAAAGATATTATTGGATCTGGGCTGTACATGGATGATTTTGTGCATTCCGTCCAAGATGAAGAAGACGGCATATCTACCGCTTCTGAAATGATAGGTCTTATGAAGTCTGGTCAGTTTGAACTCGTCAAATGGACGAGCAACTCGCAAGCCGTTCTTGATTCGATTCCGCCATCGCATCGTCTCTCTTCAGTCAAAGAATTTGATGAGTCGGATCAACATAAAGTACTCGGCTTATGTTGGTCACCTGAAACCGATCTGTTCGGTCTAAAGATTAGTACACCCGCTAATACTTGCACAAAACGCATCATATTGTCATGTGTCGCAAAAATATGGGACGTAATGGGATTCGTTGCGCCCGTTGTGTTGTATGCCAAACTCTTAATTAAGCAGCTTTGGTTGTGCGATTGTGATTGGGATGACATGCCACCTGAAGGTATCGTTCAATTGTGGTCTCGATTTAGGGAAGAACTTCCTTTGCTCTCTAATATAAAGGTTCCACGCCACGTGGGTATCATCTCTGATAGTGTCGTTACGATTATTGGCTTCGCAGATGCCAGTGAGAAGGCGTACGGGGGAGTGGTTTACTTCCACGTTCAGAATAGCAATGCTAATACATTTAGCTTGGTAAGCGCTAAATCAAAGGTTTCCCCTCGTAAAGTCGTTTCGCTCGCGAGACTTGAGCTTTGTGGTATTCTCATTCTTGCCCAGCTCATAAAGAACATCGTCGTCGCTTGTCAAAACCGTATCAATCTTCGAAACGTTTTCGCATTTTCGGATTCGACAGTCGCTCTGTGCTGGGTACATTCGTCGCCCCATCGATGGGACACATTTGTGGCCAACAGAGTATCGAAAATACAAAGTGACTTATTACCGCAAAATTTGTATCATGTCGCCGGTACTGAAAATCCTGCGGATTGCTTGTCACGCGGACTTACACCTGCGCAAATTATTGACCACCCGCTTTGGTTTAATGGCCCCACATGGGCCCGTTTAGATATCTCTCAGTGGCCTATTGTTCCCTTCAATCCTTCCACGGTGACAGAGGCACCGGAAGAAAAGAAACATTCTTTGCTTACCGCTACGCCACGTGTTGAGTCTCCAATTATTTCGTTGGCATATCGTCTTTCGTCGTGGTCAAAATTGTTGCGCTGCGTCGTTTATGTGTGCAGATTTGTAAAACTTTTACTATCTCATGACCAAATATCGGCGTCAGATCTCGACTTCGCTGAGATACTGACACTTCGTGAACTTCAACGTTATTATTTTCCGGATGAGATCGCTAATCTGAGATCAGGCAAAGCTTGTAGCCGTTCCTTTCAACACCTCAAACCATTTCTCGATGGTGGGGTTATTAGAGTCGGAGGTCGTTTGTCTAATTCCAACTTAGATTATCATCAAAAGCACCCTATTGTGCTGCCTCGAAAGGATCCCATTTTGGATTTGTTGATAGATTACCACCACAAGGTAAATTGTCACGCAGGTCCTGACCTGTTGATGTCACTCTTACGTCAGAAGTATTGGATACTCTCAGCTCGTAGCTTGATTAGGAATAGGATACACAAATGTCTCCCTTGCTTTAGACTTCGACCAAAACCAACGTTTCCTGAAATGGCGGATCATCGCTCATGTCGTGTCGTTCAATCTGCAAAACCGTTCGTTCACACGGGTACGGACTACGCAGGCCCGTTTAAGGTTACTTTAACTCGTGGTCGTGGTATTCGGTCCACAAAGGCCTACGTGTGCCTTTTCGTCTGTATGACGACTCGCGCAGTACACATAGAGCTTGCTGGTGATTTAAGCACGTCAAGCTTTATGGGTGCTTTTAAACGGTTTTTATCGCGCCGCGGTCCAATCAGTAGAATTTATTCTGATAATGGAACTAATTACATCGGTGCTAAACGTTTACTTTCGGAGCTTCACGAATTTTTGACTTCAAACCATAAAACTGAATTTGGTAAAATATTAGCTGATAATCGGATAGATTGGTCTCTTAATGTCCCAGCTGCAAGTCATTTTGGGGGAAATTGGGAGGCTAATATCAAGACTTTGAAAACTCACCTGTATCGAGTGATAGGTGAGCAAATCCTATCGTTTGAGGAGTTAAGTACTGTACTCGCTCAGATTGAATCGGTCATGAATACTCGACCTCTATGTAGAACGCTCTCCAGTGACCCTTCTGAGGCTCTGGCGCTGACTCCAGCGCACTTTTTGAATCTCACGCCATTGAAATATTTACCCTCTAGAGAAATAGACGATAATTTGCATACTCTATCGCGACATGATTTGCTTGACAAATTAGTCCAGTCTTTCTGGAAGCGCTGGAGAACGGACTACCTCCATACTCTGCAGTCGCGTCGCAAATGGAACACTCCGTCCAATCCAATCGCTGTCGGGACTGTGGTGATCCTTTTGACAGAAAACGCGCCTCCCCTTCACTGGCCTATGGGTGTTGTGGAGGAAGTTTTCCCCGGTTCAAATGGTGTTACCCGGGTGGTACGTATTAGAACAGCAACTGGATCGTACTTGCGTCCGGTTGTACGTCTCTGCCCGTTACCTAACCAGTAGCTCAAATAGCTTTGTTCGTCTAGATTAGGTTAGGTTATTAGTAGCTAGTTTAAGGTACGTTATTTGTAATTATTACAATAGATTAGCATTATAGTTCATGTTAGTTCTTGTAACAGATTGGCATAATAGTTTGATATACATTTTTGAAGGTATCCCTTCAAGCCCGGGGGAATGGTTGCGCTGATTCAATTGTAATCGTAATTTTTACCTCATTACTTTCTTCGTAAAACGAACCGTTTGATTGTTGTCAAAACTCCTATATCTCGGTTCCTTTCCCACGCACAACTATCCCTATACGTGTGAGCGAGTACGCGCTATACGCTCGACATAATCGTATGCGCCTAGAAAGTGACGCCATCCACCGAAGGCGTGACGACAAACAGTTTGGAAAAAGACAATGGCCGCGCTGGTACCGCTTCGAATTCGTCTCGCAAAAATAACTCAATTTTGTGATTGAACTAGGTATGGTGAAAATTAGTGCATCCTGTTGTGGAATTGTCGCTTCAACTCGCCGTCAAAGGATATAAAGGTATTGTGCACCCTTCCTTATGGAAACTGTTTTCTTTCTACTCCAATACCTAAACAGTTTTCAGCCTCCATCTTTCGCAACAATCAAACTCATATTTTCGAACATTTTCGCTATATTTCGCATTCCCCGCGTAAACAGTCATAGACTGTGAAATTGTAAAGATTAAGTTTTCTTTTATAATAAAACACACCGACATTCCCAAAAGGACAAGTTAAAATTTTTTGCATGTCAAAGCATGCTGTTAATATGCTACAGCATTCTAGAGCTTCTTTTTTGTCGGCTTCTTTTAAAGATCTTGCTACCTCTTTACATTTCATGTGCTTGTCTTGCTTAGATTTTTGCTCATCAGTTGTATCTTTAATGTTATGGAAAGCGTGGCACTTTTCGCATTGGTCTTTTTTTGGGGCATAAAACGCTATATTAAAGTTATCATTTACAATATCTTGATACTGCCGAGCGGTCGCCATAACCGTGCCATATTTTTCAGTTTTAAACCATAAAGTTTATGCAGTCTTGTGTATGAAAGTTGCCCGTCTAAGTAATATTTTGTACTATATTTTCGGCAGTAGTGAGATTCGACCGGAGCCAGAGAAAGTATATGATCCCTTACACTGTCCACAATACTGGGTTTTATTTTATGTGGTCGATTATTGTGTCGTCCTCTCATGTCAGACAAATTAACGTTGTGATTGTTTTCCTGTAGTTTTTTAAATACTGTTCTAACAGTTTTAGAACTAATCGACAGCGTGTTTAAAAATATAGTACGACAAACTACGACAGGGTTGGCGACAATTGCGTCAGTTTTTTTGGGCAATGTGTACGTCATGATTTGAGTTTTATTTGGTCCTTCCGTTTTAATTCTTTTAGGCTCGTGTGATGACACATATTTACTTATAAAGTTCCACTGCAGCTCGTGACTTCCTAAATCCCAACAGGATTTAAAATTTCAGTTCTTTCAACACAATCTAATTTTTCCCTGCATTTTCTTGGACACCGCCACGAGCATGGCGGCTTTATTTCTTTTTCTTGTATAGTTTTGCCTGACCTGTTAGTGAATGGTTTTCCTTTATTTTTCAATTCTTTTCTCTTAATATCTTGCCATTGTAATATATTTCTAGTTCGTACTTTACCTGGTCCTTGTTTTTTTACACATTTACGCTTTCTTGAATGAGTTGATGCAGGCGAACTCACTACTGATGATTGAGGAGTTGGAATTGTAAAACTGGAAGCCGGGCTTTCTAAATTTATGTTAACAGAATTAACTGATAGATTTTGAACTTCTAACCATGGAGCTGGTGATGGAATTTCAATTTCGGCGTCAGTGGCTGTTATCAAGCTATCAGACACATTGGTAGTATTGTCAGCCCATTGTGCGGAATCTATAACTTCTAAGACTGATGGACTGGTGTTAGTATTTTCGTGCTGGATTGATTCATCGTTAGAATGCTGGCAGGTTTGTTGGTCTTGATGTTCCAGGTTTTGTACTTCTCGTAAAGGTGGACGTATGTTGTTTATGCTGATTGAAACCTTAGGGTCATTAAAATTGAGATAAGTGGGTACTTACATTTTACTTTCTGTCTTTTATGTTCTTCTTTTTAACCATAGATATTAATTTATGAGCTCGCTTCATTGTGTATTTACGAATTCACGATACGCAGCACATGCATGTCCGCACTGCACGGTAATCTTGGACGAATAAAGCGCCACTTGCGCTTATCACCCGCGCTCCGCCCCACTCGCTCGATTTCGCGCGTGGAACACTGCTACCAGAGCGTTTGGAACCGTATTCGCCGGGCAAAACTCAGCAATGTAATTGTGACCGAATTTTAAAACTTTAATATTTTATTGATTTAAACTTATTTTTGAACTTTTTTCGAATTGTTCAGATGTAAATGATAGTGAAGTTTCCAAAAATGCAATAAAAATAAAAGGTGACAATGGCGTCTGTTGCCTTATTCGTAGGATACGACGATTTATACAAAGTTTTACGTTTATTATTCTAAGAAATAATGTTTTGCTATACAAAGTTCTACACCTCTTTTCACCCACCCAGGAGTTGATTTTTTAAAAACAAAAAATACCCTTTCTTGAAAAATATTTTTGTCACCTTTCACGTTTAAAGACACAAGAATTACGTTTTTCATACAAACATAAATTATACCGCTTTTCACTCCCTTAGGGAACGAAGTTCTAAGCGTGCGCCTACGTATTAAGAGGTTTTCGAAGGAATTTCAAGTCTCTTGGACCAGCGGTGGTGCTGTGCGTTGTACGTATGTCAGACAGTTTGTCAGGCAGGACTTTGATTGTAAGTGTTTGTATATTTGGCGTGGAGGGGATGCCAATGCCAACAACAAATTAAAAATCAGACCAGTCACAGATTGAGTACGCCGGTCGGTAGGCATTATCCACTATGGAAGTGTCTGTGACAGATGTCGTTGTTCTCGGCGCGACTGGTTTTACCGGGTCCCTTGTTGTAAAGTGCTTATCAAAAACAGTTGATTTAAAATGGAGTGTTGCTGGACGTTCAAAAGAAAAACTTGATAAGTTAATAAAGGCTTTAGAAAATAATGGTAAGTTAAACGTTATATTGAATAGTGTGTTATTGATCGAGCAAAGCGAGATCTCCAAATCAACTTGGGCAAATCGGCGTTGTATGTTTGCGTGTATGTTTGTTTGTCCGAAGATAACTTTCGAAGCGTTAATCCAATCATCGTGAAATATGGTCTATAGGTAGACAGTGAGATATTGCGGTTTAAGAGGGGTAAAGAAAACCAATATGGGACTATACGTTCAAGTGGCACGTCTAATGAAAGGTCTTCATCAGTAGGTACATTTTGACCCCATTTTTATTTTTAGATTAAACTTTGTAGTTTTTATGTTATTAGCCATAATAAAAACTGAACTTTGATGAAATTCACAGAGTACACCAGTGACCCCACAGTGCGGAAATTTGGTATGCGTTTTGCTTTAGTGACATACTCGTTAACTTGATGCAGTTGATTGACTCATTATTCTAACTATCCTGCCATCCTATAACTCCTTGTTCACAATATTTGTGGGTTTTATAGTAAAACTTGTAAGTTTTGGCACTGAGCGCACGAGTTGATTTTAATTATGTTACTTAATATATTTTAATTTATTATGCTAGTTGAGTCTTAATACAAGTCATCTACTTGTTTATTTACCTACATATGTTTTTATATTTATATATGTTAGCAGACTTCCGTGTAGGTACTCACAAAGGTTCTAACGGAAGACCAGCGCTGTGTTACCTTGCTGTGACATAGCAAAATGCTGAGTTGGAACCTGTTTGTGGCGGCTACTAATAACTTATATTTAGTAATCTTTTGTTGTACTGTATTTTTGTGTGGTTAATTGTTATTAGTGGTTGGCATAATAAAAATATTTTCTTTCTTTCTTTCAAATATAGGGAAAAGTCTGAAATCCAGAATTTGCAATTTCTACCACAAAAAAGGCTAACCGAATTACATGAACTCCCGTTACCTGTAAATTGAATGAAACTTAGGGTCAAGTAGGTTGGTTATGCATATTGTGGCACTATTTTGGTAGTCAAAGATTACAAATAATACCTATTTTGTTTCGTTTTTATGGGAGACTCGCGAGATCTCAGTTCGTGGCGAACTACTTGTTATATCAATATATTGATAGGATCTATAATTATAATCTCTATTTTGTGATTAGTATGTTTATCTTTAACATAATGTAATAAGTACAAGTAATAAGTGCTGGTGACAAACAATGCGTTTTACTGAGCATAAAACGCACCTACCATAAATATAGGTACATACTTAGGTTTTACTTAGGTATTATAAAACTATTTCTCATATAAGTAAGTATTATGTTCTTTTTCACTCTACCTGCTCGACAATGTCAAATTAAATGTCATGTAAACCTCACCGAAAGCAGGTGGTTATATCCCTACGGCTGAGCCGGGTTATACTTACTGAATTTAATTATGGCCTCGCGGGCATGTGATTTTAATTTGGAACCTCATCTGTATTAATATTTGAACCAAAGAGACCCACACAATAAGAACTTATTCGTAAATCGAACTAACCTCTGCACAGGATGAACCTAGATTTGGTTTTTATTGTCTCGCAGAACGTGTGAAAAGTAGAGTAGGTATTCTCCTCGTGGATAAAGTTGTTTGCATCTTGCGTGCTTATATCAATATAGCGCCCGTTACGCAAGACACTGCTTTATACCCTCGTTTAATAATTTACTATTGAATAAATAATCTTTAAAACGCTAAAAAGACCGCCCAGGTTCGGTCGCTTTGGAAATCTAGGGGGGACTTGGGGAGGCCTATGTTCAGCAGCCAAGGTCCTGTGGCTGATCATCGATTTAAGTATTACCTACTTTTATAATATAATTTAATTCATCTAATTGTAAAATAGTTAATGTACTTATAGTTTAATACCATACAACAATGAAGGGTCATGCATGCCAATGCCAAGTTCTTGTTAATTTTCCTTATGAAAAAACCTACTTACCGACATACATTAAACTAAAAATATAAAATAGAGGAGACTATTGGCTTAATGAGTACTGAAATTAAATATTTTTTTCTAGAATGTTTTGGGAAGCATCTTTATTACTATTTTATCTAGTGGTTCGTCCCGAAATTAAGGCCAATTTTCGTAACTTAAAATAGTACCTACCTAGGTAATTCAAGCTTCGATCTAACCTGGCTGGCACAACGATAAATAAAATGTTTAAATTTGACGTATTTATATGATTTGATATTTAGTCACTAAATACGTTTAGGCATCGTTGCGCACGCAAGTCGCTGTCTCGATAAATTAAAATGTCGTAAACGGTATTAAATTCACGTAATGACAATACAATGGTATTAGTTGACTGACATGCGAATAAAGACTTTATTTAGATCAAGCTAATATTGCCAAAATAATATATTCAATTCACAATCCAATTTCGTTTGGGCCAACTGTCGTTATGTTTTTAAAATTTTATTGGGCAGTTTCTTTTCGCTTTTGTACTATGTAATTAGATTATTATTAAGTTGATTAATTGTTTCGTCGAATGTTGGCTAACATGTTTACTGATCGGCTCTTACTGAGTTATTACCTTACCTAGTTGTGTGTCGTGAAAACATATAGGTACTTAGGTAATTAGCTTTCTGTTTTGTATTAGTTAATTTTTAAGCATATAATTACCTATTATGAATGAATGAGATATCAAATATTTGCTTGCTGTCTGGCAAAACTTACTTTACAGAAAAACGAATTAATATTCTTAATCAGAAAATGATTAATTGGTTTCACCCGCTCGTTTGTTCCGCGCACCTGCAAGATGTCGAATGACCTTTCCCTTAAGGTTACCCTCCTCCGAAGGTTTTCCCGGTGGGCTTCAACAGCACGACTGCTGTGCCACGAGTGCTGTAGAGTTTATTAGCGTCGGTGACCACTGGCCCTTTTGTTCGTATTTTACAACCGAAAGTGAACCGTTAGCGAAGACACCGAACACTTCAGTCAACTCTTTGACGACCTCCGTGGTGCAGTGGGGGAATAGCCGGCTGAGACGCAGGAGGTATAGAGGGTTCGATTCCCACCAAGGAACAAAATGTTTGCATGATTTACAGATATTTGTTCCGGGTGTGGTTGTTTCTCTATTAGTATATTATAAGTATGCATTTACAAAAAAAATTATATAAGTATTCTATCAGTTATTTGGTTCCCATAGTACAAGCTTTGCTTAATTTGGGGCTAGATAGCGCTGTGTGAAATGTCCAGCAATATTTATTTATTATAACTTTATGTCCCTGACATCCAGTTGAAGTCAGGGTCATGATTTTTGAACTCAAATCGCACAGTGCGTCTGGATGGGACACAATTACTGCGAAGTTACTCAAACAATTTGATTTATAATATTCCATTTGTAACCTAAGTTTAGAAACGGAATTTTCCCACCGCATTTAATTCGGGAGCCTGTGGATTCAAAATAACTGTGTCAAACTTAATTATATCAATAAAGATATTTTACTATTCATTGATCGAGCGAAGCGAGATCTCTAAATCAACTTGGGCAAATCGGCGTTGTATGTATATATGGATGTAGGTATGTTATGTATGTATGTTTGTTTGTCCGAGGATAATTTTCGAAGCGTTTATCCGATCATCGTGAAATTTGGTATATAGGTAGGTAGTGATGGCATAACTTCGATGTGACTAAATGTGCTAAAAATGTGGGGGGGTTGTTGAGATATTGGGGTTCAAGAGGGGTAAAAAAAAATGAAAATAGGTCAAGTGGGACGTCAAATGAAAGGTCTTCATTAGTACATTTCAACCCTGTTTTTATTTTAGTTTATTTTTTGTAGTTTTTGAGTTATTAGCCATAATAAAAGCAAAACTTTGACAAAATTCACTGGGTACACCAGTGACCCCACAGTGCTGTAATTTGGTATGCGTATGCGTGTAGCTTTAGTGACACAAATATAGGGAAAAGTCTGAAATCCAGAATAACTGCAATTTCTACCCAAAAAAAAACCAATTAACATGAATCCCCGTTACCTGTAATTAGAATGAAACTGTAGGTCAAGCTAATTGGTATGCCTTTCGTGGCACTATTTTGATAGTCGAAGATTACGAATAATATTTTTATATTTTTGTTTTTATGGGAGACTCGCGAGGTCTATAGAACTATAGTGGTTTAATGATAATAAACTTCACGAAGACCAGTATTACGTAAGCCGGACGCTGTTGCCCGCCTGTCCTTCGGGTCAGCCCGTCCTTTCACACTTACAGTGCGTAATGTGCGTATCTCACGTGTGTAAGGGACGGCCTGACCCGAGCGACAGGTGTGCGACAATGACCGGCTTGCGTAATAAGGCTACCAGTCATCGTGAAGTTTATTATCATTATTATATATCAACGCAACGAAAGTTATCCTCGAACAAACAAACATACCTTCATACATGTATGTTTGTAGGAAGGTACAATACATACAATGCCGATTCATCCAAGATGATTTGGAGGTTTTGCTTCGCACGATCAATTATTGTAAACGTGTCTACATATATAATGTAGGTAGGTAGTTAGTTCGTTACATAACAAGTCATAGGTAGTTGGCGAAACTTCATAATTTCTAGAAATTGTAAAAAAAATGCGTGAGTGTCGTGGAACACTCGGTTGGAACGAAGTTCCTTTCGTAGTATATTATTATTATAATAAATAAATATTTCTGGACATTTCACACAGCACTATCTAGCCCCAAACTAAGCAGAGCTTGTACTATGGGAACCAGATAACTTATAGAATACTTATATACTTTTTTTTGTAAATACTTATAATATATAGAAAAACAGCCAGACACGGAACAAATATCTATAGATCATGCAAACATTTGTTCCGCGGCGGGAATCGAACCCGCTACCTCCTGCGTCTCAGCCGGCTATACGCCCACTGCGCCACGGAGGCAGTCAAATAATAATATTCATATTAAATTAAATAGCATACGAGCTATGGATAACCGTCAATATTAAAGAAAGGGGCTTGACGGAAAACTCTTACACTTTTTTTTCGCCTAGCCCCCATCCGCCAAGTCCGTACCGTGCGATAAGGAACTTCGTTCCAACAAATTTAAATTTAATTTTTTTCTTATGTTACAGATATAGACGTATCTAAGATTCCGGTTTATAACGTGGACGTCAATAACAAGGAGTCTCTGAGGAAGGCCACAAGTCAAGCAAAAGTTGTGTTGAATTGTGTTGGGCCCAATACTATTTTTAGTGAGCAAATTGTTGAAGCCTGTATCGAATCGAAAACGCACTATATCGATATATCAGCGGAAATTCATGTAACTAACTGTTCGACTAATTTGATTTCAATTTCACAAGTATCTAAGTCGTATGTCTTATTTCATTTTTTTTCAGCACATACTGGATCTCTATCGGAAATATCACAAAGCAGCAGAGGAGGCCAATGTGCTAATTATACCATCATGTGGTTTTGCTTCGATCCCTACTGCGTCTGGTTTGCTGTATTTGGATGAACAGTTTGAAGGTATGCTGGATGATCTCACTAATTTCGACCCTGACGTGACAAGAGCATGTAGCACAATTGGCAGTGCATCCTCGTATTAAGAGGATGGTTGCGGGTTCTAGTCCCGTCAGCCTTAAAAGTTTTTGAGATGGTTTGAAAGATCTCAATGTTGATTTTTGTACGTTCCTAATTGTCTCAGTCACTCCATGCTAAAATACCCGTAGTGCGAGAAGGAATAATTTGAGGCGTGAGAGTGTAAACCAAATAAAAATGTATAAAATAATGATTTATAAGAAATACCAAAACTATTGTTAACTCATTTTAATAGTATTTATTGAATACTACGCGTTAATTGTAAGTTTTGGTCGTGACTTTGCAATTAACTTCTATAGAGAAAATGATGAGAAAGGAATCGTGTTTTCGTAATGATGAAAACCTCCTTTATTATTATAGGTACGCTGGATGCTGTCGAATGCTATGTGAAGTTAGATTTTCCGAAAAGAGCATATTTTCCTTGGCCTGGCAACTGTTTGGTGCACTACGGAACCTGGGAATCTTTAGTTTACGTGCTTACGAATATGAAAAAATTCACAAGATTGAAACAAGAAACATTTCCAGAACCTATTAGACCAATTCCGCAAGAAATGAACAGGTATAAATTCTAATTTAAGAATGTACTTATACTTTTAACTTATTAGCTAATAAGACTTAAAAATATAGATTTTCATTATTTACATACCTACCTATTTATTTTATTTGCAGGAATTTCTTTCATCGTAACTTGGGAAAGCTATGGTATCCGTATCCTGGCCCTGATGAAAAAGTGATTGAATTTTCAGAAAGATACTTGCAAGAGAACCAAAATAAAAGGCCGGTTCACTTTAAGCAGTACACAACTATGCCTCTCCTAATTCATTTCATCATAATTCCTATAATGTACTTGTATTACTACTTGAGTTACTTCAAGTGCTTCAGCAAGATGCTGATAAAGTACCCACGAGTCTTCACTGCTGGCTACATGTCTCATAAAGGTCCATCGGAAAAGATGATGCAAGCTGTGACGAATAATGTAACGTTTATAGGCAAAGGTTGGGATAAAACCGTGAACGATTTTTCTGCGCCCACTAATAAAACTTTAAAATGTAAGGTAAGTCTGCTTTTCATTATCATTTACATAGTTTTTTGTGTGTCTATCATAATGGGAAGCGGAGGGGGGGATTAGACCGTATCTAATCCATAACGCTGGTCATGGTCGTATTAGTGGGTTGAACAACAATTATTAAACTAGTAGATACCTACCTACAACACGCGCTTGCCACAATAAAAATTAAAAAAAAATTGACGAGCACCTGGAAAGCTAATTCCAACTCAACCCACACCACATACCAGAGCACACAGCTAACACAACTGAAGTAGAAGAGTTCCTTGAGACATACTTTTGAAAAAGCTGATGATAAGGAGAACATCTTCTCCCCAGGCCGAGTCAGAAAGGCCATCCTCCAGACAAAGCCCAGAAAGGCCCCCGGCGCGAACCAGATATCAAACGCGGTGCTCCGCCACCTGCCACCCAGGGCAGTGGCGGCAGTCGCGCGTCTGTTTACCAGCATACTGCGCTTCCCGGAGAGTTGGAAGACAGGTCATGTCATTATGATCCCCAAGCCGAGAAAGAACTTCATGAAACCCGAGAGCTACAGACCGATCACGCTGCTGCCTAGCATCTCCAAGCTCTTCGAAAAGATGACGCTGATACATCTCATACCGCACATCACACCCAGACGAGCAGTTCGGGTTCAGATCAGTGCACAGCACCACCTTGCAACTAGCAAGAGTACATCACCACCTAGCTGTAACCACGAACAGGAAAGAAAAGGCAGTAGCCATCTTCTTGGATATGGAGAAGGCGTTCGACCGTATCTGGCACGCTGGCCTACTTTACAAGCTCGCTCACACCACCACACCTCGTCCCATATACGAGGTCCTGGTTTTATTGTGTTTATTTAATTGTCTGTCTTCACTTATCCACTGTATGTAGTTTCTGTGTGTTTGTTACTTATGTCGAAATAAATGTCTATATCTATCTATCTACCTGGCATCGGTCCTGAAGGATCGTCACTTCAGGGTCACCGTGGAAGGCAAATTGTCTGACGAATAACCCATTGCGGCTGGCGTTCCGCAATTGAGTTGCTTTTCACCAGTCTGTTACACTATGTATACGGACGACATCCCCACAGGAGCAGACGGAGCGATGCTAGCCCTGTACGCAGGCGACGCTGCGTACATCACAACATCCATGAACGCCAGTCACGGGGCACTGAAGATGCAGCTTACGCTGGACCTTCTCCCTGAATGGCTCAGAAAGTGACACCTATCGGTCAACGTCGGAAAGACCCAGGCGATCTGCTGCGCCGGAAAAAGAAAGCACCTACAAGCCCTCTACCTCCGCCAGAAGGTGAAATGGTCAGGTACTTGAATTGGATTGAAATGGAAATTACTTGTAACTATGGAGTTATTAATAAAGTATTGTATTGTATTGTATTGTACTACCAAATACCTCGGGATCACCATTGACCTGAGACTCACGATGAGACAGCACTGCAACAAAGTGGTGAACATGGCCAGGGTAACCCGCAACCTGCTTAAACCACTACTGATATCCAAGATATCACTGAAGGCAAAGGTCGGAATATACAAGATATATATCCGGTCTAGACTCAATTACGCTGCTACAGCGTGGTTCGGGCTCCTGGCCAATTCCGCCAGAATAAGTCTGTTGGCACAACATAACCTCACACTTCGGTCAATGGTTGATGCCCCACCACTGGTAAGAAATACCACCATCCACAAAGACCTGAACATAGAGAGCTTGGACATTTTGGACAACTTCATCATTGGCCTTGCAAGGAGTATGTTCAAGAGGACCGAAGACTACTTACGAGCACATCAAAACCATAGACCGGGGTTACGAGGAGATTCCCAAAGGCAAAGCCTACTCCCGTGACTTAGCCGCCGCATCCCCCACCACCTGACTCCTCTCCCTCCAAAAACTTTTCTATCCCCCACACTAGCTCCCAAATAAAACCCAAACCCACACCAAGCGTGGACCGAATACCGAACTGCGCACCTCATGGCAAGTCCGTGATTAAGCCCCGCGCCTGGCAAAAGAACGAGGCCCCCGGGGCCAATCACAATGACCACCCCGTATCAACGGGGTGCGAAAAGAACTCCTCAGACAGGGACCACAACCCAAATCCTGCGCCCCACACGAAATCTCCGAGATACAACACGCGCGACTTTATTGTGCACTTCCCTGGAATGCGACCCCTCTCCCGCTTCGCCGCGCGGTGCCCCGCTTGCCTTACGCGGTCAGTAACAATAGCATCTTTGTTAAGGTAAGACCGCATTAGAACGGCGCTGCGCGGCGCAGCGCTGCACGTCACAATATTCTTTTGGAGCTACGCCTACTGCAGCGCCGCTCTAGTGCGACATGCGCCATTCAAAATCATTAAAATAATATTTTACGACCTCCGTGGCGCAGTGGGCGAATAGCCGGCTGAGACGCAGCAGGTAGTGGGTTCGATTCCCACCGCGGAACAAAAGTTTGTATGATTTTACAGATATTTGTTCCGGGTCTGGATGTTTTTTATATCGTATAAGTATGTATTTACAAAAAAAAAGTATATATAAGTATAAAGTATATTCTATCAGATAACTGGTTCCCATAGTACAAGCTCTGCTTAGTTTGAGGCTAGATAGCGCTATCTGAAATGTCCAGCAATATTTATCTATTTATTTATTTATTTTGACGCTTTGTGGCGAGGCGTACAGCGCCGCGCATAGCCGCTCTAATGCGGTCTTACCTTTACCGGTGACGTCACGGTGCTGTTGACCGAAGTGATTCTTGAAGCGTTATAAGAGATTGCGCGACTTGTTGCTATTTAATTATATTTATCATATTATTACTTACTTGAGTTGAGTACATAGAGCACTAAGCATTTTGTATATTTGACCTTAAACATATATTTTTGCCTAGGTATCATCATGCGATGCTTACAGAACGACGGCAATAGCGATGGTAGTATCCGCTGTGACATTATTAAAGGATCAACCATTGATGCCCAAGTAAGTAAATTGACCAATGTTGTCTATCTAGCTAGACCTACATCAACACTGCTACCACCATGCTTGAGCTCTTGTAAATTTCGGCATTATGTAGTCAAAACCCAGCTATAATATTGTGACGATACCAATGCGATTTAGAAAGATACTCTTTACGAAGTAATCTCACGTACCTTCGTGCCTACCGTCGTACCAACTAGGACGTTTTGCGTAACAACGACCCAATAGATTTGAAAACTTTCTCAATTATTATATAATAATGTAAAGTAAGCACATGATAAGGTATAGTTACATAAGTGGGCCTTATTTAAAGAGGATACGAGGTCATCGAGCTGAGCTGCGATGCGTGCGAGAGTGGTTGCAAAAAAAACCAGTTGAAAATAAGGTTAAAGAAACGTAGGTGCCTACTCGACTCGCAAAAATTCCATTACAAAATTCCGTGATGGAACAAATGCGATTTTGAAATGTACTCTTAATATGCTCTTAATTTTTAAAAGTAAGTAATACATATTGCAAAGTTTAGTAATTTTTAAGAAGGCAGTAGGCAAGGCAGGCCCTAGGCACCTCCTTAATTTTTTGTAAGTAGGCACACCGCTGAGTGACGACCTATATTGGTGTCTTTTATTTGGTATAACCTAAGTATAACCATACCCTTAC
The DNA here is from genome assembly GCA_963924445.1 of Philereme transversata. NCBI lineage: Eukaryota > Metazoa > Arthropoda > Insecta > Lepidoptera > Geometridae > Philereme > Philereme transversata. The sequence goes on from OZ004338.1 coordinate 24,844,526, forward strand.
GGTATGACTCTTGGACCTTGGGAGAAGGGTAGGCCTTTGGTGTGGGACACTACGTGCGTTTATACCCTTGCGCCATCTCATCTGTCTGGTACAGCAGTTGGGGCCGGTGCGACAACAAATTCAGCCGAAAATCTTAAGCGGCGCAAATATGGAAATCTCGATAGAGCTCACGTTACGTTTTTGAGCCATTTGGGGTCGAGACCCTGGGTCCATGGGGTATCGGGGCCCATCGCGTTTTCAAAATTCTTTCTGGGCGTCTGGTCGAAGCGAGCGGTCGGCGCTTATCTGGGTCAACGCATGCATTGCAATTCAGCGGGGCAATGCAGCTAGTGTCTTGGGGACACTTCCGCCTGGTAGTGATCTGGAGCATCAACTGCTCCAGATCATTGATCGTTTGCAACGGTCTTTAGATGATTCAATTGTTTCTTCTTTATTTTATTGTAAATAATTGTAAATTACTTTTGTTATTAAAGGCATTCATAGAATTTAAAAATGGACGCAAAATAAATATTTATGTTTTTGTTTTCAGAGGTGGCGTTGTCAACGTTGGGGCAGTCTTTCGCGGCACCAAACTGGTAGAAAGGCTTAAAAATAATGGCATCAATCATGAGATAATACCTTGATAAATTAAAAAAAAACGTTTGGGTGTACTTATGTAGGTACCTACGCACGTAAGAAGTTATACTTCTTTGGCATAACAGAACAAAGTTAAATATTTCATCCCGTATTCCACAACTTTTTATTTGTAAAAGGAATGATAAAATAATAAATATAGTTATGAGTTTTCACGTAAACTTGAGAGACAGTTATCGGCTAACTTCATCATGTCGCTTTATGGCTGTCGGTGTGCGCGCGCATCGTATAAATTTTACGCTCATATTTTTTTCCAAACGCGCCAAAAGGAGTATAATTTCATAAATAAATAATTATTTGTTTTAGTATAGGTATACTTAAGTAGGTTTTGGTATTAACAATAGGTGAGTCAGGCCGCGGATTTTGCCACTGATTTATTGAATTTTTTGTCTGATGAAAATGTTTGTACCTAGGTACCTAACCTACTTACATAAGTATTCAAATAATGTCTCAGTGTACTAACTAAGACAGTAAAAAAGAGCAATGATTTAACTTACCAACTAATGAGGGATTTTGTTAACGATTTAAAAAAAAACTAGTCCAATTCCAATTAGCGTAATAGATGGCGCTGTCTGTAGATATGCCGCCAAAAAGTATAGTTTAAAAGACACAATATTTTTTCTGTCTGAAACAATCTCACTTTGTCGGATAAACAAACACAATTGATTAATTTTTTACTAGCGACCAATCCGCAGCTTCGCACGCGTTATTTTTCAATAAAAACATTACCCTCCTTCTGTGCAGTTGGTAAAAAGTAGCCTATGCTACTCAGCGATAATGTAGCATTCTAATGGTAAAGGAATTTTTGAAATCGGACCGTTAGTTTTTGAGTTTAATTGTTACAAACATACAAAAATACAAATCTTTCCTCTATAGATAATAATAACTGACCCTCCCGCGGCTTCGCACGGGTGGTTTTTCAATAAAACATTACCCTCATTTTGCGCAGTGGGGTAAAAAGTAGCCTATGTCCTTTCCCAGGATATAATCTATCTCCTTGCAAAATTGTATTACGATCCGTTCAGCCGTTTAGTCATGTAAAGGTAACAAATAAACTAACAAACAACAGAGTTATGTATGTATTATACATATAAACCTTCCTCTTGAATCAATCTATCTATTGCTGAAAACTGTATTAAAATACGTTGAGTAGTTTAAAAGATCTAAGGGAACAGACAGCGGAAGCGACTTCATTTTATACTGTTAAAAGCTGAGGGTTCGGGATAAAATAATGAGAATCGATCTAACCAAAATAACACTTTTATTCAACACTAAAACGATGAATGCACGAACTTGGTCACACTTAATCACAACACACTAATTCACACCACTGTTGCACCACTTAAAGTCACCGAAATGTTCGCACGTATAGCAAAATCCAGACTGACTGTCCGTGTCTTCATCTCACACACCGGCGAAGCCGGTGTGGGGGATGCAGTGCCGGGCTTTTTGGCCCTTTCCTGCGGAGTTCTGACCGCCCCCCGTTTCAACGGGGGGGTCATCGGGTCGGCTCGCGGAGCCTCAGGTTTGCTACTCACGCGTTACTGGCCGCCCGATGCTCACTCCGCAGGGAGGATCTTCGGACAGTCGCCGCGCAGGTACCTTCAAAGGAAGATGGGTAGGGGGAAGGGATGAGGGAGGGATACCCCTATCTGAAGACGCCTGGTCGTCGTCAGTGTCTGTGGCCAGTTCCCGCGGGTACGGCTTACTCTTCGGTGGTCTTTCTGCGAGAGGGGCCAGTTCTCGCAGATGAGAGTAAGTGGAGTTATCTAGGCGCTCGAACATCCTGGTCGCTAAGCGGCCTATAAATTGATCCAGACTTTCAATTTTCAGGTCCCGCTGTATGGTGGCGTTTCGAACGTACCGTGGCGCGTTTACGATCGTCCGGAGGCATAGGCTTTGCTGACTTCGCAGTATCTTTCTGTGGCCTTTGGCTAGCAAAGCATACCACGCGGGGGCCGCGTATGTGAGACGCGGGCGGACGTACGTCTTATACAATCCAACCTTCATTCGGAGCGGAATGTTGGACTGCAGGACGGGCTTGAGTAGCGCTCGGGTTACGCTCGCTAGACCGCGGACGTCCCTTGCGTGCTTTCTCATCGTGAGGTTGCGGTCTAGAGTTACTCCCAGGTATTTCGCCGTGTGCGACCAGGCCACGGGTTGATCCTCCAGAGTGAGCTTCGGCGGCAGGGTGAGCCTCTTCGAGAATGCCACCGCCTGTGTTTTACTCACGTTGACACTCAGTCTCCATTTAGTAAGCCAGGCGGGGAGCTCTGTTAGGACCCTTTGCATTTTGGTGGCGGCGTGGTTGAGGTTCATCGACTTGGTGATGTATGCTGCGTCGTCCGCGTAAAGGGCCAACAGAGCGTCTTCGGTGATGGGAATGTCATCAGTGTATCGTGAGTAACACACAGGGGAGAGGCAGCTGCCTTGCGGTACTCCCGCCTCGATGGGTCGTCTGGAGGAGAGCGCTTGCTCCACGCGCACTGAGAAGCTGCGGCCATGTAGGAACGACGCTATTACCTTCACCACCTTCTGCGGTATTGGTGAGGTAGCCATCTTGTAGAGGAGTCCCGCGTGCCAGACTCGGTCGAACGCTTTTTCCATATCCAGGAATACTGCGACTGAGTGTTCGCGCCTGTTGTAGGCGGTGGTGAGGTGATGCAGTACCCTAGTCAATTGGAGCGTCGTGCTGTGTTCAGATCGAAATCCGTATTGTTCTGGACGCGGGGGGATATAGGGATTAATGTGGGTGAGGAGGAGCTTTTCAAACAGTTTCGATAGGCTGGGAAGAAGGGTGATAGGACGGTAGCTCTCTGGGAGCAGGATGTTTTTGCCGGGTTTCGGTATCATGATAACCCGGCCGGATTTCCAGGGGGAGGGGAAGTGACCGCTTCGCATGATCCCGTTGAAGAGCCGGGTCACGGAGGCGATCGTTTTGGGGGGGAAGTGACGGATGGCAGCGTTCGTTATATTGTCTTCGCCGGGTGCCTTCCTTGGCTTTGTCCGACGTATGGCCCGTTGGACTTGCCCGGGAGAGAAGAAAATACCTTCTGCGGTGTCTGCCTCCTGGGTATCGGCCTTGAGGTAGTTTTCGACAAAGGCTTCCACTTCTATTGTGTGTGCCGGGTCTTTGTCTGGGTTGTTTTTGAACTGTGCCTCAAGGCTATCTGCGAAGATTTCCGCTCTGTCTTCAGCTCGGTATCTGGGGTTACCATCTTGGTGTCTGAGAGGTCGAATCGGGGTTGGTGTGTTCCTCAGCTGTCGACAGAGTTTGTGGAGTGATGCCCAGTCATCTGTGGCGTCATCTATCCTTCTCTCCCATTTCTTGGCTTTGTCTTCTTGCAGCTCTGCCTTCACCTCGTCGCAGAGGGCGTTCAATTTGGTTTTCAGACGTGGGTCCCTTGTTCTCTGCCACTCTTTCCTCAGCCTACGTTTCTCTGAGAGAAGTCTGGTCAGGTGTGCCGGTGTTTTGGTGAGTCTGTTTTGACGTGGTGGTAGTGAGGCTTCGGAAAGTGCCCTTTGGATTGCGCTCGTGATCTCCCCGGCCAGTTTGTCCACATCTGCGGGGTTTTTCACTGGCCTTGTGGGGGTTGCGGTGTGTAGGGCTTCTGAGAACAAGGCCCAGTCGATTCCAGGTCTTGGTGGAGGAGGTTTTAGGGCGGCCGGGCTGGTTTCCACAACCATCAGGATTGGTTGGTGGTCCGACTGCAGTTCATCCAGGAGTACCTCCAGCTTTGGGTGTTGAGGCAGCTGTGCGTGGACTGCGAGGTCGATGACGTCTGGGAGTTGGTTGGCTATCTCTGGATAGTGGGTAGGCGTATCAGTGCCTGCGACCTCGTAGCCGTGAGTATCCGTGTATTGCTGGAGGATACCCCCGTCTCTGTTTCTGGTGTTCGAGTTCCAGTTCCTGTGCTTGCAGTTCCAGTCCCCGGCCGCTATGATTGGGCGTCCCGGTGCGGTTGGCAGCAGCTTTTGGAGGTCCATATGTGCTAGGGGCGTTCCTGGGGGGTGGTAGATGGAGTGGACTTGGATGGGTGTTCCGTCTATGCAGATCTCAACCCCCAGTGCCTTCATGGACCTCAAATCCAGCTCTGGGAGCGGCTGGTGTATCAGGCGTCTCCTCACCAGGACGAGCAGGCCCCTGATGCATCTTCCTTCCGCGTTCTGGTCGTCCCTTCGGTAGATGTGGTAGCCCGGGAACTTTGGCTTGTCTGATGGCTTGAGGAGGGTCTCGCTGATGAGAACCACGTCGATGTTCTGCTCTTTCAGTAGGGGCCTCAGTAGCAAGGTTTTGTTCCCTTTGCTCTTACTTGTGAGGCCCCGAGCGTTCCAGAACAGGATTCTCAACTCCCTACCTTGAAGAGTTTCCCGATCCCGCTGAGCACTATTGGGATCGGGTCTCCCCCCGTTCGTAGGGTTTGCAGAACCTCCTGCAAGATTTGTAGGGCCGTGTCCAGCAGCTCCAACCGGTCGCTGTCGTAACGGTGAGTGGTCTTGGGCGGTAGGGGTGCAGGTCTGTGCGGTTTCCCCCCCCTGCGCTTGGGTTGTTGCGGTGGTGGTGGTTGCGGGTTGGAGTGCTGGCTCAGTGGGTGGTGTTCCTGTTCCTGGGGGGCGGGGGTCGGGAGGGCTCCTGGCCTGGGAGTCCGTTTCCCGATCACCGCTGGCAGATCGGTCCGAGGGGGCTGCGGGGGCCCTGGTGGGGGAGCGTCTGAGTCTGAGGATGAGGGGTCCTCTGTCACTCTCACCCGCTTGGTCTTCCTCCTCCTCTTTTTGGTGGCCTTCCCTGTCTGCGGGTTATTCGCTGGGGCCATCAGCGACTGGCCCGCGGTCTCCTTCTAACTGACTGTCCGGCCATATCTCCGGCCTATTTATATCGCACACAATTCACTACACTAGAACGATCTCGAACATTCCAGGAAAGGGTCGGTGTTTCGACAGAATGACTACTCCCCATCCTGCGCACCCGTAGACAATAACACAGCAGGTAAGACAAAAGCGTTCGAGAAATTTCGGCTATTTCTTATTGTGTAACAGCGTAACACTACTATTAGCTGACCCCACGAGCTTCGTACTGCCCTAGAATCAATAAATTTTGTGTTGCTAACCTGAGTTAATTTTTTTTTTCAATATCTTTTATACCTCCTATACCCTTATATCCTTTAACCCACTATAATCAACTATCTCTATATTCAAAGTAGAAAATTATTAAAGTACCTACTAATATCGCTATTAAATAATAGGGGTTGGTGGTAGAAGGGTGCAAATTTATAGTTATACTTATGTATTTTTTATTGCCAAATCATAAAAAATGTTGTCCAAAAAATAACAAAAGAAATTGTGGTGTTATATAGCCATAGGGGTATGTAAAATAATTTACGTCTTATTCTCAGGTCTACCGAATATACGCAAAAAATTTCATAAGAATCGGTCAAGCCGTTTCGGAGTTTTGTTACAAACACTGTGACACGAGAATTTTATATATTAGATAGAAGATTGATATAGATGATAGATAGAAGATAGATTAAAATAGTACCTATAGATTTCAAGTTCCTTGGACACTTATGTTGATAATGGAATTAGTAGGTTTACTGATAAATTAACAATTCACTTTCCTTAGTTAATCTGGTAACCACAAGACAGAGCAACGCCATTGTTATAAAAACAAGGCTGTGAAAACCCCCCATTGTCATCATAATTAAATAAAATCACGAACAACCGCTATTATTTACACGACTAAAAAACTCGAAAACATACCTACACTTAGGGTTGCCAGGTCTTAAAACCGAAAAGCCGGACAGAACAGCCAGTTTAGATGGACATTTGGGTAAAAAAGCCGGACACCCCTAATTTTTTAGTATTAGTATAACACGACAATTTTTTTTACAGTTAAATAAGGCTTCTTTACCATAAAATCTTAAATTTTAATGAAACAACAATAAATGGTGCGGCCCCGCGCCCTCCGCACCCGCCGATGACCATCGCGCACGGAATTTAAAAAGCCTAACAAAAGCCGGACAGGCTGGACACCCTCTGATTTGGCTGGACACGCAAGCAAAAAACCTGACTGTATCCGGCTTTATCCGGACGCCTGGCAATTCTACCTACACTCAAAGTTCCCTCAACTGTTGGACCCTCGCGCGCGAAAAACCGTTAGGTAGGTACTTGTTGCAGCACCTTTATCATTTGCGAGCGAAAAATGCCGCGCTGCGTTTAGACTAAGTTATAGCAATATTTTTCTAGGAACGATGTATTATAATCTAGATAAAATAGGCTTATATAATGGTAAATGACATAAAAGATAAACACGAAAATGTGTTGATTTGATTATTTTGAATTGGAAAATAAAACAGTTATCTATGTAAATGTTGTTTGTTTTTATACTGTTTATTCATAAGGTTTACTAAAAAAATTGTATACCTCGGAGTAAAAATTGTAAACAATATTAAAGGTACATAAACAGAAGCTGAACCCGCGCATGACGCATGCCCCCTGTGAACTTTTTTATTGTGGGTATGTTATTGATTTATGGATTATTTTTATTTATAATGGATACATTCAATAGGTAGGTTTGACTTAAGACCTCTCCCATTTCCCTTCCATCAAAGGACAAGCAGGCGCACGACACTGTACCTACGTAGTAGTTACACCACCCATTCGCACACCGTTTTGGTTCGATGTTCTTGTTGCATACATCTATGTATGTAAGGTATGGAACTCTTTATTGTCGTCTGTTTTTCCCTAAGAATACAATCTGGACCTCTGAAAGGTAAGAGTAAATAGGTTTCTTCTAGATCTTCGTGCTTCATCTTATACCACATCATCGCTTACCATCAGATGAGATTGTGGTCACACGAAACTCTATCCAGTTTAAAAAAATCTATTCAATGTTTAAATAATGAAACAGGATCCTGTCAGCGGTACCTTAAAAATAGCAGGTTTGAAATTGCTTATGAAAGAAGGAAACAAAGCAGTGTGATTGAGCCCTAAACCGGCTTTACACTAGGCAATATGTAGACAGGCTAAATTCAGAAGGATAAAATTCAGCATGTCGACTTGTGTTATGTGACTATGTACCTAATATTAAGTCTTTTTTATTTAGCCTGTCTGAATATTGCATAGTGTAAAGCCGATTTTAGCTTACGTAGTACGTAGGGTACGTACCTACCTACATCCTGATAATCTAGGGGTCATCGCGTCGCACTATGCGTCAGAAGCGTAATTATCGTCTCAAAAATCACTGTGACAAAAGTTAGATTTCTTCATTTTTCTCAATTAATATATGAAGTATTGAAACTAATAATATATTGATATTAATAATAATTGAACTATCATATACCACAAAAAATATGCTATATTAACATATTTTAATAGCTTGAACTGGAATGTAAGGAAGTAGATTGATTGATGTAGGAAAATTTGTGATATGACACTTTAAGATCTATTTTTTACACACATTTGTTGATAAACTATTACTTTATATAAGTAGGTACATCATTAGAAGCGAGGTACTTAATACTTTTCACGTAATTCAAGCATATTCTTATATGGTTCAGAAAGTTAGCTTTTACAGTCAATTTTTGAAAGCTTATTTTTTCAGTTTTGATAATTCAAATCGAGTTTTCGTATTTATCGCTATATTGCTGGACATTTCACACAGCGCTATCTATAGTATTGCTTGTTATAGTTTAATAATTTTTTTTTGACTTGGTAAACATGGTTAAGTACTTAAATTTATGAAGGTAAATAGAGAATAACCGCATTAATTGATAATATTTTTCACCTAATCAAATAAAGAAACGAAATATTAAGGTTTCCGAACCGGAAACCGCAAAGAAATAAATAAGTCGATCAATTTCCAGTCGAAAATATTTCGAGGAACGTGTGCAAATACGTTATCAATTACTGTACCTAACTATTTATAAAAAGGGATTCAGGTTCCAACTACAAACTTAAATTGTTTTGGTATTTTCGTGCTAAAAAGTGTATTAAAACAAGTAAAATGTATGAATTTATTGTCTCAAAACGCGAATTAGGTATGTTCTTTTTTAATCGAGAATGATGCCACTTCGGCAAATATTCTAAAGTATTTGGAAAAAAACTAACATAACACCATCTAAACGCTAAAAAGTTGTCAAAACATACAACAAAATATCATAAAAAAATTCCGTGATCGTTGGTCGAAAGCTAAAAAGACCAAATCTCGATTCTTGGAGCAAAACGCATCGTGGTTAGATAGCGAGTTCAAAGTTGTGTTCGATGATGAAAAATTATTTACCTAGGTACTACACGAAACATTTACTTACATAGGTCGTGGTCGACCATCAAAAACATATGAAGTCCTGTCAGATAAAAGCACGAAACGAAAGAACATGTGCATGTGCAAGATTAAGGACTCGAATTTGTACATAACGCTTGTGTTTAAGTCCCTGTAGGTACAGGGACTTCGATCAAAAGGGGGGTTTTTACTCAAAATAAATTTATTTATATTCAAGTAATATTTTCTATTACGTCAATGTGGAATGTTGTTTAAGTTATGCCCATTGGATTAGTTAAAATCCGCGAAAACCTAAAAAAGTATGATTTTTTAAGTTTAGTGGCAATTTTTTTACATTAATAAAGGGTTTTTATTTGTTTAATTTATAGTCCCTATATCTAAGATTGCGAAAGATTCAATAAGATATTTTGAAAACTGAGAAAGTTACAGATTTTTGAGACGATAATTACGCACCTGTGTACCCATAGTGCGTCTGTCCGATCGACCCGTCGCGATACGGTGACGACGGACGTGTCGGTCGTAGAGTGCCCGCAAGGCAAGATAACTCTGCGCGCGGCCGAAATCGGAACTATTCGTATGCCGCCATCTTGTCGTTTATGTCAGGTGTCAAGAGTGAGTGTGTGTTCCGTGTTTTTATTCGTTTTCAAAGTAAATAATCGCCATCGCTATGCCGAAAGTGATTAAGAGTGCTGGCAGGGATATGATTTTGAAGGTCAAACGTGCTTGTGAAGAAGAACGAGACAATAACGGGCCTATAGTACCGTTTTCCAAAGTTAGAGCCCGCGTTGCATATTTGACAGGTAATTTTAGGGCTGCCTGCCATAATAATAAAACTCCCTGAATTTCCTAGATTCGTTATTCGTTTGTAGTTTGGTCGTGTCATCAACAGTGATCGGAATTAGGCGGGCTGAAATATCTACTCTTCGAAAAATAACAGAGTTGTAGTTGTAGTAAGGAAGTCTCCTCTTCTGTTCTTGAACTGTAGGTATTTTAGACCGCCTAATTACGATCACTGATCATCAATACTAAACATCATGTAATTTTTGTATTTTGTTTTAGGCGTTTCCGAACGCACCGTCACCCAAATTACTCAAGAGGGTAATGTAGCATCAACTTCATCTTCAAAAATTGTGACTCCGGGAAAAACCAGGAATCGGAAGAAAAAAAATTGATGAATTAGACGAATTTGATAAGTGCGCTATAAGGCATACAATTCAATCGTTGTACGTCGTGAAGAAGGAGATTCCTACCATAAATAAACTTTGGTTGGCATTGAAAGCAGATATTGATTTTAAATTTAGCAGAACATCTTTGAGGAGTATTTTAAAGACTATGGGCTACAAATACAAAAAGTGCCAGTCTAAAAGAAAAGTATTAATAGAACGCAGCGATATTGCAGCTTGGAGAGCGAAGTATATTCAGAGGCTGCGCAAGAATCGTCGGGAGGAAAATCGACCCGTAATTTATCTTGACGAAACGTATATACATGCTTCGTACCACCTACAAAAATGTTGGCAATCGGAGGAAGAGCCTGGTATTTTTGCTTCTGATAGCGTCGGTGCAAGATGGATTATAGCCCATGCTGGAGGTAAAAGTGGGTTTGTTGAAAACGGACTGCTACTATTCAAGTCCAAATCCAAGTCGAGTGACTATCATGACGATATGAATTCTGCGAACTTCATGCGGTGGATGAATGAAAAAATTGTGCCGAATCTACTATCAAATAGTATTGTAGTGATGGATAATGCGTCATACCACTGCACACAGATAAACAAAGCGCCTACAATTGGCAATAGAAAAGCAGACCTCCAAGAGTGGCTTACGAAAAATGGCATTGAATTCGACGATTGTTGGACAAAAGCGCAATTATACGTTTTAATCAAACGACACAAAGGGGACCCTCAGTATGAAATAGAAGAGATGCTAAATGAATATGGACATGAGGTTTTGCGATTACCGCCTTACCATTGCGATTTAAATCCAATCGAAAAGATTTGGGCAACTGTGAAGAGGCGCATTGCTGAGAAAAATGTCGCTCAAGCTCCTAGCGAAATATCTACAATTACTGAGGCGGCGTTTAGAACAGTCACGGCAGAAGAATGGCTGAATGTTTGTATTCATGTTGAAAAAATAGAAGACAAATATTTCGAATCAGACAGGCTAATGGATATGGAAATGGAAAAGTTTATAATTAATGTTACAGGCGACACATCAGACTCTTCTGATGAAGATTCTATAATTGATTCGGATGAAGATGTTCAAATGGAAGGCATAAACCCTCTGCAGGACCATTCCTATACAAAATTTACTGATACAACTAGGTATTCAATAAAAGACTTGCAAGGTTCCCATGGCCTTTTAATTTCCTTTAACTTTATTTACATAGTTTGCTTTTTGATTTACTTTATAATATTAGATAAAATGCCATCGGGAATAAATTAGTAAGAACATCAATTAAGCCTAAGCTAGAATACATAAATTATGATTATGAATCAAATTTTAGTACGTATCGAAAGATATTTTTTGATTAAATTAAGGAAAACAAAAAATAGTTTAGCTGGCAACATTAAGTACGCCATCAATCGCGCGCAGACTTATCTTGCGGGCACTCTAGGTGTAAGTATTGATTATTACAGGCCATCTTTGGAAATACTAGTACAACTAATGCCTTACCTAACCCTAATCCAACCACAGTAGAAAGCAACTGTCAGTGTCAATAATTCCACTGTCATGTCAGAATGTCAATTGGCACTATTTGTCATTGTCAGTAGTTGTCAGCCAATCATCCATCCGTACAAAAGCGAAACAGAAATTTTGTGAAATTATTTCTGCAGTAAACTGGATTTTATTCAATTTCAGCCTGACTTTGTCTCAAAACAATAATTTTAAGGTGCACTATTTTTTCTTCACTGCTTTGTGAATGGTGAGTACTAATTTCCCGAGCATTTGTTAGAAACATCACAAATATTTTGATCATGATCTCATACATTTTGTCGTAGCATCTTACAAACCACAGAGTAGGTAGGTATTTAGCGATTGCAAGAATTCAAGCTGTGGTCTTGTCCTGTTTGGGAATCACGGTCAACTACCTTATTCTGTAACCTTTAACGTTTCTAAGGCTATTCATTGCCTTACCACTCACTCAATTATGACTCATTCTCCTATTCCAAATTTTATCCCATTGGTAGACACCAAAGGCACATTATATTATCCTTATAAAATGCTTGTAAACCAATTATTTATCAAATTAATAGTTAAACTGCATTGTGTATGTGATAATGGTTCTGACTGATTGAAGTATTTTTACTATACATATACCCAATTTGCCTGTTGTGTAGTTATGCTCAATAAAAACAGGAACTTACTATGACTTGTGTGTGAAAATTATTAATAATGAAGTGCAAACTACACCAGTTTTTCTCAATTTACCTGATGAAGAGAAGTAATCTGTGTTTTTTTGTGTTGGGTTCAATATTTATTTATAGTAATACCTATCTTGTTGAACACTCAAATAGTATTCCTAAAACAATATGACAATGATAACCTTGTCTTTACAGGTGAGAATATAGTGCAAATATGGCATCCACTAATACCTTGCAAAAGGCCATTGATCTTGTGACTAAAGCTACAGAGGAAGATAAAAACAAAAACTACGAAGAAGCACTGCGTCTCTATGAGCATGGTGTGGAGTACTTTCTTCATGCTGTGAAGTATGAGGCTCAGGGAGAACGAGCTAAAGAAAGCATCCGAGCCAAATGCCTTCAATACCTAGACCGAGCTGAAAAGCTCAAAGAATACCTCAAAAAAGACAAAAAAAAGAAGCCAGTTAAAGATGGCGAGTCCAACTCTAAAAGCGAGGACAAGAAAAGTGACAGCGACAGTGACTCTGATGACCCAGAGAAAAAGAAGCTTCAAGGAAAACTTGAAGGAGCGATTGTGGTAGAGAAACCTCATGTGAAGTGGAGCGATGTGGCTGGCCTGGAAGCTGCCAAGGAAGCGTTGAAGGAAGCTGTGATTCTACCTATCAAATTCCCACACCTATTCACAGGAAAAAGAATACCTTGGAAGGGTATCCTACTCTTTGGACCCCCTGGTACTGGTAAATCATACCTCGCTAAAGCTGTGGCCACTGAAGCCAATAACTCTACTTTCTTCTCAGTATCATCATCTGATCTCGTCTCCAAATGGCTGGGTGAATCTGAAAAACTGGTGAAAAACTTATTTGAACTGGCACGCCAGCACAAACCTAGCATCATATTCATTGATGAAATAGATTCCCTCTGCTCTTCTCGTTCTGATAATGAATCTGAATCTGCTCGTAGAATTAAAACTGAATTTCTGGTGCAAATGCAAGGTGTTGGCAATGATATGGATGGAATATTAGTGCTGGGAGCTACAAATATTCCTTGGGTCCTCGATGCTGCTATCAGAAGGCGATTCGAGAAGCGTATCTACATCACATTACCTGAGGAGCATGCTAGATTGGACATGTTCAAGCTCCACTTAGGTAATACCAGGCATATGTTGATGGAGAATGATTTAAAGGTACTTGCTGCTAAGACAGAAGGCTACTCTGGTGCTGACATAAGTATTGTAGTACGCGATGCTCTGATGCAACCGGTACGCAAAGTACAATCTGCTACACATTTTAAGAAAGTTACTGGACCTTGTCCAACAAACCCTGATGTTATAGTGAATGATCTGTTGACGCCCTGTTCCCCCGGTGAAGCTGGTGCTCTCGAGATGACTTGGATGGAAGTACCTGGTGAAAAGCTTGGTGAACCACCTGTCACTATGTCTGACATGATGAGATCTTTAGCCACGTCCAAACCAACAGTCAATGATGAAGACATGACTAAGTTGAAGAAATTCATGGAAGATTTTGGGCAGGAGGGTTAATTTAGCTGTAGATTTATGTGGTCACCGAATTTGTCTGATAATAATGGCTATTTGCAAATATTGTTGTAATTTAATGTTATTATAAAGCACAGTGTCTATGCCTGTAACACCATTGTGCATAATTTACAAGCACATAACTTTCGTTTCTGAATAGATTTGAAATTATTGGTGAAATAGCACCAGTTCTACAAAATTATCCTAATATTTGAACACTTTAGGTAATTTTCGTTTTCATTGCATTTAATTTTGCAATATTTGTGCATTATTCTGCCATTATTAGAATTTGCTAACAGTCATGATTATTTGTTGCATGGTTTTTATTTTATATGTAATTTGAAATAATACGTTTGGTATTGCTATAATAATTATGATCTAAATTCTTGTCATGCCGGTCACAATATCTATTTTAAATGTAGTACCTCAATATTGCTTACTTACATACTGTTAAGCCGGCCAAGTTGCATCACGCATAGTATGAGATTACATAATATACCCTATGATTACCTATGTTTTAAAGTGTTTATGATAGGAAGGTAGTTCTTAACTTTAAAGTTTTTGATACAACAGACTGGGACGAGCAAATATGATCTTAAAAGGGTATGGATTATGAAAATTTACATACAAATTATGCATTGGTCTGTCAATGGGAGGATAATACCGGAAAATATATCGCTTATTAAACTAGTAGCATATGAGTAGCTTGCTTCATACAATATTGCAATGTTTGAAAAAATAATAGGTAAATATATAGATAAAGTAATTATTGTGATAAAGATTTGGCGTCGTAATCGTCAAGACTTTACGAGAGCTACTTATTTACTGTAAACAATATAAATATTTTTAATATGTGATTGTTAGCATATGTACTCTTAATTATTATGTACGTACGTAGGTGTCATAATAAAAATCTTGTAACTTCAAACTTAGTTATTTATGACATCCCTTCTCTGTTTTATAAATTGTTATTTAAGCGATTAAAAATATATAAATGAATTAATGTTTTTTGACTCGCTTTAGAATAAAAAAATCTTTTTTTTTTTTTGCTTTGCGTCGCACAGTTCTGTGCATTTGCCAGAAAAATCTTTCATAAACTCTTATTTCTATGGGTCATGCATGACATGAAGCAGAAGAAAATAAAATATGTGACTGACTTGTTAGAAAACTTTATTTACATTTATCAAGGTAAGTATTAGGTATGTCGTTCATTTATAAAAAAAATGACAATCTGATCCAGATAATAAGCATCAACGAAGGTTTTCCCCAGCAAGATGAGTTCATTTCTGAAATAGAAAAGGCATGTTGTTATAAAAGTTCATATTTATATACTATAGATGGACCTAATGGAGCTTTGAGTCGTAAAACTGAATCGTCTTGCTGATTTCGACCCTGACATGATGTCCTGTAGCGCAATTGGCAGGTTGCGGGTTAAAGTCCCGTCACGCGAGATTGTTTTAAAAATCATAATACCTACATGAGGCCGTTGGGGCAGAAAGGTTCTCGAGTGGAGACCACGCACTAGAAAGCGCAGCGAAGGTCGCCCCCCCACTAGATGGAATGAAGACCTGATATAGGTTGCTGGGAGCTGTTGCAGACAGCACAAGATCGCGCGCTCTAGAAATCTACGGGGGAGGCCTATATTCAGCATTGAACGCTCTTTTGCTGATGTGTGGTCAAAGATGGACTCGCTTGCCTACAAAAATTCACACTTGAAGACCGACATTACCATAATCCGGAAAAAAACAGACGTAATGGATGAAACTGAACCAAGAATGCCTGGCATTATGACGATACGAACCCACAGTAACAGTTCGTTCTCGCCTATGTGAGCCGATGCTGGCCACGCATTTCAGCTTCATCCTAGGCTTAGTGGGCGCTCGCAGTCCGAGAGTCGAAACCAGAAGTCCTTGTGAAGCTGGCTTTGCCCCGTACGCTATCAGCCAGGATCTGTCGATTACCTGAAAGTGGAAGATGACAAAGCCAATAACTTGATTTTTCATTGAGATTTGTGGAACAGACGTGTCTAAATTCTCTAGATGGCGTTTTTAGAAGCGTGACTATGCCAGTGTTAAAAATAAGAGAAATTATAATTCTTATCACAAGCTTATACGGTAACAATGTTAGCTAAAAGCCGCAAAATTTATATATGCTTAATAATGGTTTACAGTCTACGCTGAACTGCTCTAGAATTGTCATGCTGTGTACACATGCTTTGGGATGCAATCTGGGTCTAAAAGTTGATAATTGTATTTTATATCTGTTTGATTGTGTGTTTTATGTCCCAATATATAGGTACAATAAATTACCTGTCTTTTCATTACAAATAGTTTCTCAATATCTCTTGTTAACTAATGTGTACCTAAAGATATAGTGTGAATCTAGCTAGGGTCACAGTACTTTAGACAAGGTGGAAACTAACAGTGCGAAAATTTCCTCAATTTATGACATTTTCAAAAACTTATAGGTCCTTATCTGATATCGAAAGAATGTGGCCTATTGAAACCAATTGCATTTATCCAGCTCTAAAAATTATACAGGGTGTACCTGAAAATTTGATTCAAAGTATCATCATAAGATGATTTTGTGAATTTTGCGTCGGTAGGTAATAACCACCGTGATCGCATGTTGACACTATTTGTTTTCAACCTATGTATAAACCTATGGATAAAGACATGCTTACCTTCTGTCCATCAATAACCCAGTGAAGGTCAGGCGCGGGAAAAGACTTGGCTGATGTGCAGTTCACATCGAGCTCGTCCTGAAGTACGTAACCACGGTCCTGGCCGGTGATGCGAGGGCTTTCTCGTGGAAAATCTAAAGAAGAAATATGATAACCATTATTTTCCACGCTTATACCAACCGTGTCTACATTAAATTAAGGTTTACTACCTATATGGATTTTACTCAAGATCTCGATGTTTCGGATATTCTAGGCATCACTATATTTTCAAAACTTGACACACAATCGTTCGTTCCTAGTAGTTCTACTAACAAATCAATAGGACCAGACTACGTCTGAACAAGTGAAGATGAACGAGTGGGACTTTTTTCCATTCGCATATAACTGCCCCGGGCCCCGAAAGTTACAAACGCACAGGTACTTGTGAAATATTACGCGATATGCTAAACACATCCCCACCAGTGCGTCCTTGTAACTGGAGAATTACTACAAACACATACTTTGACACAAGCAATTTCTTATAAAATTATTTGCCATCAAATTGCCCGTGTTAAAGTATTGTTACGCCGAGGCTGTTAAACAATGAGTAATAATCGTAACTTCTCGAACGCTTTTGTCTTGCTGCGTTATTGTTGTTATTGTCTGCGGTTGCGCACAATGGAGTGGCCATTGTGTCGAGGGACCGACCCTTTTCCTGGAACGATCGAGATCCTTCTCGAACAATCGAAATGTGTGGATATAAATAGGCCGGAGAGATGGCCGGACAGTCAGTTGTGAGTCAGTCTCAGCGAGGCCCTGGAGGACTGACGTGGGAAGGGTCTCGCGTGAACAGTAGTTGCTCCCGAGCCAGTCTGGATTCAGCTATACGTGTGAACATTTCGGTGACTTTAAGTGGTGCAACTGTGGTGTGAATTAGTGTGTTGTGATTACGTGTGACCAAGTTCGTGTATTCATCGTCATCGTGTTGAATAAACGTGTTATTTTGGTTAAACCGATTCCCATTATTTTATCCCGAACCCTCAGCTCGTAACAATTTGGTGTCAGAAGTGGGATAAAATAATGCCGGTTCTACCAAAGGATAACGTGGACGGTGTCAGGACGAGAGGTCAACGACAACAGGAAATGGATGAAAGGCGGTTTGGGGAATCTCCGGTTCAAGAAGCTCGGCAGAGTCGTCAGCCGATGGAGATGGAATCAGCCGCCGCCGAATCATTTGGAGCACCATCATCATCATCCGTGGGGCAAGCTCGTGTGACAGGCGATCTTGCTGCTATTATGGCAATGCTTTGTCGTCAAGAAGAACAGCGTCGTCAGGATAAAGAAGAGCAGCGTCGTCAACAAGAAGAGCAGGCTCAGTTGCAGGAGGAACAACGCCGTCAGCATAAAGAAGAGAAGCGTTGTCACCAGGAAGAGCAGGTTCGGTTGCAGGAGGAACAACGCCGTCAGCATTAAGAAGAGAAGCGTCGTCAGCAGGAAGAGCAGGCTCGGTTGCAGAAGGAACAGCGACATGAACAGGTGGAGCAGACTCGGTTGCAAGAGGAACAGCGACGTCAGGATAAAGAAGAGCAGCGTCGTCAACAGGAAGATCAGCGACGTTGGCCATAAGAGCGTGCTCGACTGATGAGGGAATCGTTCGGTTCATCTGGAAAGGAATTCCAGGAAGTGAAAGAACAGATAGAAATCATGAGAGCCGTGTTTTGGAGGCTGGAATTGGGATCGCTGATGAGAAAGGGACTCTGGGTGTCCTGAAGTACTGGAGACGGCAATGTGGCTCCTCTAGTTGCTACATCTTCAGCGCGAGGTGCGCCTAAAATTGTTCGTGTTGATCGGTTGCCGCGATATGAGGCTAAGAATGCTCGGGACGAGCATGTTTTAGGAGGGGGCAGTGTTACGCCGAGGCTGTTAAACAATGAGTAATAATCGTAACTTCTCGAACGCTTTTGTCTTGCTGCGTTATTGTTGTTATTGTCTGCGGTTGCGCACAATGGAGTGGCCATTGTGTCGAGGGACCGACCCTTTTCCTGGAACGATCGAGATCCTTCTCGAACAATCGAAATGTGTGGATATAAATAGGCCGGAGAGATGGCCGGACAGTCAGTTGTGAGTCAGTCTCAGCGAGGCCCTGGAGGACTGACGTGGGAAGGGTCTCGCGTGAACAGTAGTTGCTCCCGAGCCAGTCTGGATTCAGCTATACGTGTGAACATTTCGGTGACTTTAAGTGGTGCAACTGTGGTGTGAATTAGTGTGTTGTGATTACGTGTGACCAAGTTCGTGTATACACCGTTCAGTGCTGAATAAAAGTGTTATTTTGGCTAAACCAATTCCCATTATTTTATCCCGAACCCTCAGCTCGTAACAGTATGTATGTTTGTAGTAATTGTCCAGTTACAAGGCCTCTACGCACTGGTGGGGACGTGTCGGTAGGGATTTTAAGAATAAACCACCATTTGGTATACATTTTTTACAAGCTTTTTAATAACTTGCAATGTATGTATGTTTGTCCGGATGGAATCTTGCAACTGAATTTTAAACCCGTTCCCCTCAACCGATTGAGCTGAAATTTGGAAAAGGTACATATGCAACTTCGATGACAATGCAATAATATGGAGTTGGTCTCATGATAGAGACGGATGCTAGACCACGGAACTTCTGAATAGATTATAGTAGGCTACTAGTGTTTAGGCTCATTTGAATCTGCTTGCAGTTCCGATTATGAATTTTATAAAAGCTTGTTTTGAAAAACTAAATTTTTCAACAAAAAACTTATTTCCTCTATCATTAGATAAATGAATAAGAGAATAAAAATGAAGCCGAAGATATTGCTAAGAAAAATAATGTGGTATAACGAGTACTTGTACGATCCCTTTTTTGAAGGGAAATGATGGTACGTAAACGAAAATTATGAACCGTTACTTTTATGTTTCAATTTTGTTAGCCGAATTGAAATCGGGTTGGATAGCCGATTGACGTTAAAAAGGAGGCATCGAGTGGAACATTAAATCGTGATCACATCATAACCGTTGGAAACACACTCCTTTTTATGTAGGAGCACTTTGAACACATTTACGTAGAAAGTAGATACCGGCGCTTATGAACACGCGAATTTTCTTTGGCGTGAATCAAACATCTCCGAAAAGTAAAGTAACGCGAAAAGTTTTATTTTCCTCATAGGAAAGTCATAGCATTTGTAATCACAACTTGAGCTAGATTTTAGATAATTGTAGGCACAACAGTCTGGACGTAGATAAAACATACAATATTACACATGCATCGTCATAAGAAAAATACTTTCAAAAGACATACACACAAATATGTATAACTTTTAAACTAAAACGCGAACATAGGCAGCTACGACGACTGAGGAATACAAATATAATATTGTATTACACCCACCAAGAACTAAGTAGGGCAAAAGAAAACATTACCTTTGAAAGTGCACCAATATATGACAGACTTCCAAACTATATAAAGTAAAACCTATAGGTATATACTATAAAACCTATATACTCGTAACTTCAAAAAATTACTGAAAATCCATTTGGCAAAACAAAATTGAAACATAAACTTAATTCATACTTAAACGGCGTTGTCGCATCTATTTAGTTGTTGCCGATCCTTGTGTAAACTCACTCACTACACTTCGCTGGTACCGAATTGTCATGGCAGAACGGTAGTGGTGTGCTTTTGTTAGAGCAATACAAAACTACCCACTTAATACAATTATTAAAGGAAACAAAAACAATGTACCTACTTAATTTTATTGTTCATTTACCTAGTTCTCATTATTAAGTGCATGCATAATTCTTTTATGAGGATAAAGTTTCTTTAACCGTAACCATAATAGTCGCATTTCACAGTAAACATGTTACATTGTGTATGTCCTAAGAACTCCCTCTGTACGATCCCACCAAACATTTCTACCCTACGAGGGGGCACCTGAGAGAACAATGATGTCAGTGAGTGAGTGGTAGTCTAATTGTATATAATATAACTAACTAGAGGTTGCGGGTTTTTCTTTATGCCAAAGAAGCAATCAAAGAGGATATCGACTTGTTAAAAGATATCAAAGAGGATATCCAAGTGTAAGAAGCAGTCAAAGACGATATCGAAGTGGAAGAAGCAATCAAAGAGGATATCCAAGTGGAAGCAGCAATCAAAGATGATATCCAAGTGGAAGAAGCAATCAAAGACGATATCGAAGTGGAAGAAGCCATTAATAGGATATCGAAGGGACCTCATGATTGTGAGTTTACTTTAAATTCAACTTTAAAGTACGCTGTAAACCAGATTTTTATGTAATTGTGGCCCTACGCAGATACCAAATGTTACGGAAGGATAAA
Source organism: Philereme transversata (assembly GCA_963924445.1). Classification (NCBI taxonomy): domain Eukaryota; kingdom Metazoa; phylum Arthropoda; class Insecta; order Lepidoptera; family Geometridae; genus Philereme; species Philereme transversata. The sequence continues at coordinate 24,865,353 of OZ004338.1, forward strand.
CATTATCTTTGGTGTTATGGATAGATTTCTGATTTTATGATGTCATAACAGTGATAATTAGAAACTGACGAGATAGGATCAAATTACTACACAGAATAGCACATTGAAGTAAATGTTTCAATGAGTACAGTTATAATAGTTAGGTGCAGATCAAGAATATAGCTCGAGAACGAGACGAAGAATAATTGGCGCCCCCTTTATATAAAATGTTCCTGTACCATAGGGTTAGTACCTTCTACGTTTTTCTTCTACGGACAAATCATACATTTTTGAAGTGAAAACTTCTTTAGGCGCGTTGGGAATTAAACCATTGAACTCGCAACACCGTTACCGTTACCGACATCTCTGTTTATGAAGTGAAAACTTCTTTAGGAGCGTTAGGATTTTTTTGAGATGGTAAAAAACAATTGAACTCGCGACACTGTACCGTTACCGACACCTGGGTATATAAGTATTCGTAATTGTTCAAGTTATCACTTCTGTCGGCACTCCCGATGTGCCAATTTTTTTTTCGTCTGTGTAAACAAAGGGGTTATATTGGTGACGTATTAGTTCGGTGAAAGTGAATGGTATCAGCATACCATTTATGTTGAAGCTCGTTTAAGAGCTCCGGAATTGACAGTTCTATATGCTTTCCGATAGCCGGAAGCGCTCAGTTGTGGGTAAACTACATATTCAGCTACAAATTCAAATGTTGTCTGTGCTGAGATTTGCATAACCTAATTGAGGCTTGAGTCTGAGAATCAAAAACCCACCAGCATAATTTATGTACTTAGGGGATTTGAACTCAAGCAGCCATCGAGAATGATAGTACCACGGAAAAGAAAAAAACCCTATGGCACTACAGGTTGAGCCAAGCAGTTGTGTCACAAGAAATAAACAATTTTAACGATTTATTTTTGTATTGAAAATTGTGTTTCTTAACAGGCCGTTTAAAAATCGCAATAAATAAATAAACTACACTGATTTTGGAGGGTCTCAGGCATATATATTAGGGAGTGAATGGGTTAACGATAACCCTATCTATACATATCACCGAGAACCATAATGTAACATACCTACGAGTAGGTACTCGTACAGAGATGAAAGAACCATATAAACCTCCTAAAAACTTTTAAGGTTTTTTACCCGTCCAGTTTAGTACTACCAAGACAAAGTATACAAGGCGTTGGCAGCATTGCACCTCTGAATTGCAATACTTAAGCGACCCAGATTAGCTCCAGCTCTTGGGTCACACGTTGCTTCAACCAAAATCCCCCGAAAGAATTTTGAAAACGCGAAGGGTCTACGTATATCGTGCGTCTCTCTCAATAGTGCTGATAGGATAATAGCTCTGTCAATACTTCCATAGGTACTCACAATAAACCTCCATGAACGCTTCGGCCTGAGCAGAGTGGAAAGAAGGAGCTTCTTCGGAGACCTCGCATCGGAACAGGCCCCGTGACTTCAGCGTCAGTTCTCGAAGGTGCACGCGACGGGCTGTAGACTTCTCTAGCTGAAAAGACGAATTCAAACAAATTTAATAACCCTCGATCGGTACAAAAGGGCATCTTAAAAACGCAATATCGTGGTAATAGGAAGAAAATATAGGCAAAGTGGGTAAAAACCTTAAAAAGAGTTAAGTTAGAGTTTAACAATCTCGAAATGATAATAAACTTATGACTCGCCATTAATTGCACGAAGAAAATTTTGATAGCCTTGGAATTTTCTAAACTTGAAAGGTGTGAACTTTTTAATTTTAACATTTCCAGTTTTAACTACAAGTAGAATTTTTTGGCCGGTTACAACTATATTAACTTGGACAATAAACCGTATTAAAATTCACAGTAAGACCTACGATGCCTACACTTCTATCAGTTTCTACTTCTACTTCAATTAGGCCTTACTACAAAAAAGTTAAACACCCGTTGGATACCTGTTTAAAAAACTCCTTAACAATAATTCGTAAAAGTATTCAATGGGCGTTAATCTTTTTTGTGAGCCCATAGTTTCTAACATACAACACAATCACCTCCATAGGACTCGAAACGTCATTCAACCCTAAAAATTCAAAATATCACAAGGAATTTTGACCAAAAGCAATACAGTTATAGCTGTGAGAGTACATGTTAGTGTAATCGAATTGGTACCTAGCCTTCACAACCCGGTGGCTTGCAATTTGTGATGTGGGATTTGGCCTAGGCAGTCCTATCCACAATGCTCTGCCGTTGCTAATTCGAATATAGATTTCAACTCCATATATAAACAGTAGTATCTACCGCAAAATACTAGATAGGTTTGCTCTAATATATTTTTATCAAAGTGGAAGCTCATTCATGACACATTAATTTTAAAAATATTATAAATACCTATGTATTCGTAATATTAGTTCAGCTTTTCAACAATTTCTCGGCCACAGACATTTAAACATTATCTACGTTAAATAAAACCACCTAGAAATATATTTATTACTCATGCAGGTATCTTCGATTTTATTTTTGAAAAAAATTTTTTTTGGGAGCAAGTACCTTTTATAACAGAAAGAATATACAATTATTTACAATAAAATACAGAAATTAAGATAATTAATTAAAATTAATTGTTAAAATTAAAATTTAGTTAAATTGTTTGAAAATAAAAATAATAATTATTGAAGCTTATCTTAGCTTTGTTTATGACCAACTTTTAAAAATGGTCCCAGGTGCTATGTTGCTCTTTACATTATTAACATTGAAAATAGACTTAACTAAAGTGTGATAACGAAGAACCCAAACACAACCCTTCTGTTGATCATCATCATCATCATATCAGCCACAGGACGTCCTCTGCTGCTGTTACTTACATCAACTTTAACGCCTTCCAGCCTATGCGCGTGCTGCGGCGGCCTCAACCTCGGCATGTACCGGTAGAACTCTTCGTTGTCCCGGTACCACTTTACCGAGTACAGCCTACCACCCTCCAAGTCGTAGTCACAGGTTAGAGTCACTGACTCCCCTCGCTGTTTGAGTGGTGGCACAGTTATTCCTACCACACGTAGGCAGATGGAAACTAGACACATATTGTACACATTATTTTTCATACCGAAATAAAATTAAGATTAATAAATAATTTCAAAATTTTGAGCCGTACGAGATTTGAACCCGCAACCTTCCTTTTGATAAGAGAATGCGATCTCAATGTCAACGAGCCCAGTACACGTAAGGCTTGAAATTTGTAAGACGTTTAAAAAAAAAATTTAAAGTTTTATACTAATATCAGCCATTCCTTAGAAACTGCCTAATTACTTATCTTAACCGTACAAGATGTTTAACTTATGGCTTTGAGAACAATGATTTCCATTTCCGGTTGACTTACATAATCCCAAAGCATCATGTATTTACAAGTATAAGTACAAATTATCTAATTCTAAAATACAAACCATTCAGAAAAAAACAAATCTAAAATACTATAAATACTACTATCCTAAAATAAATAAATTAATAAGCGAAATAATAAGTATACAATGAGCGAACAAAATCTTCAAATTTTATTATGCATAATAATTTATCTGTTGAGCGATTGATTTTGAGTATATCTATGCTAATAATATTATAATTATAATTTGTGCGAAAAGCTAAATTCCAAACTAAACATCAGAAAACTAAACTAAATATTAAATTCATAATTATAATTACCTTTCACAAATGCAAGTAGAAGAAAACAATTCAGCACAGCACGCTCCATATTCCACAAATATTCTCACTAAACATGCAATATCAACTTTTCCCCGACTTTTATTCCATCAACCTTATCATAATGCATTTTTGTACTTACAACTTTTCAAACTATTTATAATGAAAATGTTGCGAAAAATTTGAATTTACCAAAAGCGTGCGTGCCGTAGCGAACAACGAATGCAACTGTTGCTACGGAGCTACGGAGCTACGAGATTCTACGACCAAGAGGTCGGTGCAAAGAGTTTACTTTATTTAATACCTTAAAGATGAAGGTGAATATACTTATAATTGATGTTCTAATAACTTGTTTATGTATAAATATTTCAAATATAGCTTTACTCGGTATTCCTTTTTTATTAGAATTTTAGAATATACAAATATTTAGAATTATATTTAGAAAAGAAACAGTTGAGCTATCTAAATACCATTGCAAAGGATCTATCAACTACTCCATACCACCTATACAAGGCGAATGTGTCTCCAGTAGGCGCTAAAATATTGATCGCTGTCATATTTAAACAAAATAATCATAAATCTCTAAAACAGTCCTGACTCGGAGACTAGGATTAGCATAGGTATTTAGTATTCTTTGGCACTGATATCTGACTTTATCCATTCTCCATAGCTAGTCTCCCTTTTTTTAATACTATGCAAATAGAGTTGCTCCATAAAAAGAGGCACAGCTTCGGTGTGGATGCATCATAAAATAAATATCATAAAATTCACACCTTTGCTGAATATCGATACATAAAGTTCTACTTATGATTAAGTTTCAAGCATAAAACTAGTTAATTATTTTGCACTTAGCTCCTACTCTATACCGTTCGTAGCGGACTAGCTACGCGAGTAATTAAATCTATATGCTTTAATATCTCAAAGTGAAATACTTTGTGGCTTCCTTTTCAAATCGATTTATATAGAAATAGATGTTGGTATATATTTATATATCTGAGATTGATAAACACCGACACCGTTTGACCCATGATCAGGGTCCATGAAAGTTGTGTCATCTAAGTGATTTTTTGCGGAGAAGCTTTAGACATGTTTTTATTTTATTTTGATTACTATTAGATAGATAGATATAGATTACATTATTGACAAACCAAAATATTGGAAGATACTTTATAATAGAGTTTACGAATTGAGCCTAAACATTGTCGATCATAACACCGATAAAACAGTACGTGATAATTCCCTTATTTATAATAGTGATATAGTCAAAATCGCGGGTCGTCTATGGGTTAGACGAGCACAAGCCACCAATAGGTAAAGTGAACCTGTGGATGATGACACCTGTGTACGGCTACTTCTGAATTATGAACTATAAAAGTACTTAAGGTATGAATGCTTAAATATATTGTCTATAGCTACCTTACTATTTCTCTACGAACTACCGCAGTTTCCACTCACAAAGAGAATCTTAAACATGGTTTTACGAAAATTAATTATAGAGCTAATTAATTTTAAATCGTTCTAACGATTTCTAAGGGGGAAAATCGTTGCATGCATTTTACAAGGATGTCGATACATAAACGTGTAGTACATTTAATACTTAAGTTTATATAAAACATATTTTGTATTGTACTTGCTATTGCCCGCGACTTCGTACGCGTTACACTCCTAAATGTGTGGTTACCTAGAAATCAACCTAAGCTCGCTGCTGCAACTTGACTTGACATCCCAGTTTTATCCTATGGGAACTGATTCATGGAATAAAAAGTAGCCTATGTAGTAATCCAGGTTATAATCTACGTATATACCAAATTTCATCGAAATTGGTTTAGCGGTTACGACGTGGTTGAGTAACAAACAAACAAAAAATAAATAAACAAACATCCAAAATTTCTCATTTATAATATAAGTGTGATTGAAGAAAAGCCTTGACAAGTTAATTTTAGAAAACATTTTAAACTAGGCGAAAACGGTTAGACATTTCTAAAAATGTTACTGATTGACCGAGATGGTGAGATTTCCACTTTTAAATATACGGTGTTTGATAATACAGGCAGGATACTGAAAAGGGGATTATTTTGATGACCATAATAAATAAATTTGTGAAATGTTTACCATAGAAATGTGAAATTTATTTTGGCATGTAATTTGTAATGTATTTTGGCGAAAGAGATATCAAATCGGCCTTTATTTTTGGATGTCGATTGCAAGAGTAGGCAGTAAGTTTGATATCGATTTAATCACCTAAACTTAGTCGATTTTTTTTAATTTGATAATGTAACTACTAGTTTTTTTTCGAGAAGTCTTTTTTATGTTTTGAGAAACCGTCACTTGAATATCGTCAGTATATTACTAAACACTCTGTATTAGCAAGTTGAAATGGCAGTAGGCAAGCAGCATGGAGAGGACCTAATAAAGGTTGCTTATGGCTGTTAAGTTCAGCCGCACAAGATCGGTGTCTAATAAATTAAGGAGTCCTATGTTTAGTAGTCAGTCCTACAAAGTAAAAACAATAATAATAATAAAAAAAAAATAATACGGACATTTCACACAGTGCCATATAGCCCCAAACTAAGCGAAGCTTGTACTATGGGAACCAGATAACTGGTAGAATACTTAATAATGATAATGACTTTTTCCGCAACGTTAGACGTTTACAGCTAATACATTTTGTCGTTGACTGTACTCATCTCACGTACATGGTAATAAAGTAGGTAGCATCGAATGGTACACCTATACATTATGATAATATCGGAAGATTTTAACTGGCAATTAATTTAAATTACCCATCGCGAACCTCTGCTTTTGGCGTTTTTAATTATGTTTATCCTTACTTTATTACAATGTTAACGTATCTGAGTAATACAAAATTATAGATTAACCAACACAATTATAGGGTAATTTCATTACCATGATTTCTGAATTCGACTTTACAATAGATTATGACATTATTTTCACTGTGTTTAGTGAAAATAGTGTCCCTAAACATGATAATTTCAAAAGTCGTACAAATAATGTTATCCCAAATTATATTTACGCTATCCCGGATAAGGATAACAAATCTGTATGTATCTGGGACCTGTTTTCGTCTTGCGGACATTGCCTGTAGATAATGCTAGACTTACAAGAGTACGGGCGTTGAAAGCGTTAGGAAGCAAGTTGAAAAATTATGTTGTAAAATGGTTAATTTTGAAAATATCCAGGGATAGTTATCCACTGTGTGCGTGTGACACAAGTGAATGAATGAATGAACGATTGAATGAAAGCACTTTATTGTACACCATATAAACAAAAAACTACAAACAAAATAGAAAACACAAAGCACAATGGGCGATCTTATCGCATAGAAGCGATTTCTTCCAGACAAGCTTTGGATGGAGAGGATTTTGTTTTATATAAGATAATGGTCGGGGGTGTGCATTTATGGCTAAACTAGCTTCCGCCAGGGAATCCCCCGCGTTGTTTGCCAGCAAAAAGTTGCCTATGTTTGAATCCAGGTCATAATCTATCAACACACCAAATTTCATAGAAATAGTTTCAGCCATTACGACGTGATTAAGTAACAAAGAAACAAAAACCCAAACTTTCACATTTATAATATTAGTGTGACTATTGACTAACTGAGGAATTCGTCAGAAATATCTTGACGAAAGCCTTTGATCAGCCTTTGATCAGTTTGACCAGTGATGCCGTATGGGAAACGTGGTCTCTCAATAAGCGCTTCATAACATAAGAAGGCTCAAGGTCGCTCAGCGTGCTATGGAGAGGGCTATGCTTGGTGTTCATCTACGAGATCCAATCAGAGGATCCAATGAGGAGCTTTAGAGGGTTTATAAGTAAGTGGTAATTCTACAAAGTGTGGTTACTTTTACTTACTGTGCAGTGCACTATCTACAAAATACTTTTTGTCCATCACACAAAGGTTAACTAGAAGATAATGTTTATTTGGATTAGTAAAGATGTATCTATAATTAATATTATAAATTCTAAAGTATCTCCGTCTATCTGTCTGTCTATCTGATACGTTTTCACAACTAAATAGCTGGACCAATTTTGATGAAATTTGGTATATAGGTTGTGGACCTGGAGTGAAACATAGGATTAATTTTTTTATTAGGATATCCTACTTTTTATTAACGAACCATGCGTGCGAAGCCGCTGACAGAAGTTTGTGTCTTGATATTTTTACTGAGTTAGATAGAGAAATAGATCATTCTTCATTGTTACACCAAATTACAATACTTTAACCAAGAAAACTTAATGGCTACGTGGTGGTACAATGGGTGACCTTATCGCTTAAAACGATCTCTTCCAGGCAACCTTTGGATAGACTGGATTGACAAAACGTGAGAGGAGGCGGTGTTACAATAAATACATATTTAAGTAAGATAAAAAAATAAAGTTAATAATAAATAGATAAAAATAGATAACAAAACAGAGTTTTGCAATATTATCTAAATAATATTTTATTTTGGCCACAAAAACTTTAATACCGCTCCAAAGCTTTTAATGAAATAACTCTCTGGTAATTTCGACGGTGAGCATGGTATTTTAATGCTCGCTAATTAAATTAATAATTTCTGTGGAAGGGATGCCAATTTTCGTGTTATAATTTGAGTGCATGGTTCCAGTGATTTAGAGATCGAAATTATTGGAAATCAGCCACCTAATTATGTAAAATTAGCGACGGCAGTGCGACAAGCAACCGAAAAAAATTAAATAATACTAATAAGTAATAATGACTGGCTCCGTGGCGCAGTGGGCGTATGGCCGGCTGAGACGCAGGAGGTAGCGGGTTCGATTCCCGCTGCGGAACAAATTAATGTTTGCATGATCTATAGATATTTGTTCAGTGTCTGGGTGTTTTTCTATATATTATAAGTATGTATTTACAAAAAAAAGTATGTATATAAGTATTCTATCAGTTATCTGGTTCCCATAGTAGTTAGTTAGTAGCCCCTCTGCTTAGTTTGGGACTAGATAGCGCTGTGTGAAATGTTCAGCAATATTTATTTATTATTATTATTTATTTATAATAATACATAATGCTGGATATTTCACACACCGCCATCTAACCCCAAACTAAGTAAAGCTTGTACTATGGGAACCAATTATCTGATAAAATTTTTATATACCTACATATTTTGTAAATAAATACTTAAAATTAATAGAAAAATACCAAAACCCGGAACAAATATCTGTAGACTCGAACCCGCAACCTTCTGCGTCTCAGTCAGTCTATTTGGCCACTGGACCACGGAGGTCGTAAATAGAGATATAACATGGGATATACAAAATGGGGTGTTAAAGATGGACTAAATTGGACCGAATCCATTAGTCCAGCCGATTAGTCGTGACAACATAACAAACAGACAGAGTACAGTTACTGTCGAATTTATAATTATCACAGTATTATTATGGATGTATGGATTACAAAAAATATCGTTCTGGGGGGCAAAATCGCGCTAATTTTGAACAGCGTGAAATGATATGAATGAATGAATGAATGAAAATACTTTATTGTACACCACACAAGAAACAAACAAAAAATATAAAAATTCACAAAGCAACAACTACAATGGGCGGTCTTATCGCTTAGAAGCGATATTTGCATAACGTAACATTTTTGTTTTGATTTTACCTTGGTATTATCATTCAAAATAAGCGCGATTGCTCCTTTGGGGTAACTTTACCGATGATGTTACAAATCAAGCTTATAATACCGTACATAATAATCGTTTCGTCATTCCTTGTATTTAGTATTCTCGAGATGCTGAAGCATATTATGAGGTGTAGTTCGACCCTTACTCGCATAATTGGTTTATATTTCAACTTTGAATTAATTTATGGGCCGTTAAGTTTCATTATGATTTCGTTGGTCATAAATAGTTTGATGTATTTTCTGTACATTACGTTCAACCCTGTTTTGCAGTTTGATTAAAAGTTTAAATCTGAGGCCATCTTTCAATTGAAGATAACAATTCTTTAATTACCCAACTTAGTCAAACAATTTTCCCAGCTCTATCTCCCAGCTACCTCAGAGAGCGATTTGTATCCGTATCAACTGAGGACAGACCTGTGCGATCGTCTCGTCGTTTCCAACTAATTACTCCACAGCATAACACGGCTACTTACTCTTACTCTTACACCATAACCGCTACTCGTCTCTGGAATAATATGCCACCAAACTATTTCGAGGCTACTTCAGTGGAAGCATTCAGATTGAGAATCTATAGGCACCTTCTCGGTCAAACCGACCAAAAATGAGCAACTTAATATTTCCATAACACTTCTTCTATTGTTATGTATGTATTTTTATTCGATATTGGTATAGTTTAGTCTATCATATAAAGTATTTAAGTAGGTTTATTTATGTAGTATGTACCTATATTATGCTATATTTATTAGTCCTGTGCAAATTTTCTTTTTTACCTTTTCTGTGCACTACCTACACACCTTTGTCTACAATACACAAAGGTTATCTGGAAGAGATTGCTCTTTAGCATTAAGTTCGCCTTTGTACTAGTTTTATAAGTGCAATAAAGTATTTTCAATCAATCAATCAATCAATCAATTTTCTTGGTTTTGTTGAATATAGCTCACCCACATATTGTAGATGCGTGGCAGTCTCACACGGTGCGTTTCACCCGCTCGTTTCTTCCACGCGCCTGCAAGATGTGGAATGACCTTCCTCCGGAGGTTTTTCCAGTGGGCTTCAAAATGAACGCCTTCAAGAGTGGTTTAAATAGGGTTTTAAGTGCAACGCGACTGCAGTACCTCGAGTGCTGCAGGAGTTTATAGGCGGCGATGACCACTTAACGTCAGGAGGCCCGTCGGCTTGTGTGTCTTACAACAAAATTACACATACGTAAAACAAAATACAGGAATAAATCTTCAAATCAGGTCAAATTGTATTTATTGCGTAATATGGGTATTACAAGGTGTATATTAAATCTTTACACATTCATTAAAAAACAACATTTCTTTAAAAAACTCAAACCAGAGTATCCGTGATTGCAAAAAGGTTCTTAACTGAGCATTTGCTTGTTGCAATTGCAACAACCAGCACTTGTCTTCCGTTATGGCTGTTTTTCTAGTTGCTACGTCATGTATCGGCATTTTATATCGCCTGTTTTGATGAATGTCTTAGGTACTTGTTAAAATCATTTAAATCCATCCACACCGATGAAGAAACCATAGGTTAGTTCTCAAGAACTTAGTTTATAAGAACTGCATGAGGATCAGATTACCGCCCGATGGCAATAGTCGTTGATTACATTATACATTCATCGGTATCCAGATTTACGTAAACAGCTTATTATGCGGTTTCGACCGTAATATCGCACCATTTCTCCCGTGGACGGACTTAGGACGGGGTCTCCAACAGTCTACTTTACAATACAGACGAAGTAACAAGAAAGAGTCTAAACTCCTATTAATACTAATATTTGACGTTATGTTGCAAATAAAGTTGACCGCTTTATTACATCTGTTTTATAACGGTCTGCACTTCTTGGAAAACAAGAAGGACCCAACTTGTAGGTCAACCGCAGCAAAAAATATTCTATATGTTTTACAGTAGAGTACGGTAAGGTTCTTTGATAGATAAGGTCACGTAATTAGAGCCAAACTAAACACGATCTAAAACTCTTTATTAAACAAAATAAAAATAATTACGTAGGCGAACTTAATGCTAGATAGCATTATCTTCCAGTTTAACTTTGTGTTATGTGGACAAACAGTTATTATATGTAGTGCATATTTGGTAGAGGGAGAGGGAGATTTAATTTAAATTCCAAGACACATAGATATAAATAAATAAATATAACTAAACCTATCTACCTAACTGAACATATTTAAATATGTTCAGTTAGGTAGAACTCGCTCGCCACCTCGAGGTGGCAAGCGAAGCTAGCTTCACACCAGAAAGTCAGTAAAAAGCAACCAACTAGACTCTCTGTCTTTCTCTGTGCATCGTTTCCTCAATGTAGAAGTTTGTGACCTTTTTCTTTTATGATCATTTTTAATTCTTCGCGATCTTCGGTGTGACGAACAGCGTTGTGTAGAAAGTTTGTGGCGTTGTGTTGTTTAACACATTCAATGCTGCCCACTCGGATCCGAGTGGGCGGAGCTATAGTAGCGGCGCCGCCCATTCGGATCCGAGCGAGCGTTCCGTTCATTTTGCAGTAGTCAGTAAACCGCCGGAGTTTGAGGCGAGCCCACGTTACTTTGCGCGGCCACTCTGGCAATATAGTCAACTTACGAAAACGAGTATTGGTTTCATTCTTGCAGTGTTGTAGTGATTTATTCACACAATCTTTCACCACTCGGATTAGAGTGGGAGCGGAGCTATAGTAGCGGTGCCGCCTACTCGGATCCGAGCGAGCGTCCCGTTCATTTTGCAGTAGTCAGTAAACCGCCGGGGTTTGAGGCGAGCCCACGTTACTTTGCACGGCCACTCTGGCAATATAGTCAACTTACGAAAACTCGTTTTCGTAAGGTTGGCTTCATTCTTGCAGTGTTGTAGTGTTTTGAAAACACTATCGTACGGAAGGTATTTACGTTGTGTGTGTGTCATATCATCATATGTTACAAGATTTTGCTTAAGAACCGAAGTAAAATAAGATAAAACCTGGTTTTGATTAGTTTCCTTTGATGATTTTGATCAAGATTCTGGAATTTGATAAAAAACACGAGTCTGTCAAAATCTTGTGACATATTAGGACATAAATCCCTAGCGCTCGGATCCGAGTGTTTTTTATTGAAATAATAATAATAACAATATACATTTATCCATATTTCAAACACACATAATGTACTTAATCAAAATTCGCCTTAAAAAGTTTTGGTTCCCCGCGTTTTTTTTTATTTATTTTTTAGCAGTGAACGTGTTAAGATTTATAAAAATACCTATCATATCAACCAAAATCTTTGTAGATTTTCCAGTTTTGTTATAAAAGGGCAAAATAAGCAGTTTCCTGACTACGTCTCTAGTTTTATCCGCTTCTGTGATATTCGCGGTTTAATTTAAGCTCGAAACTCAGATTTGGCTCGTATTTTTCGAGATTGTTTACGTGGAACGATTTTAATCAGTTTTTCATTATTAAAAACGTTATTAACTGTTTATGAAAGCACGTAAGCACTGTTTATTGCGAGATTTTAATAAATGCATTTCTGAAAAAATTACGAGTTGAAAATTTTCTTTAAAATTTAAGTTTGTTTATTTAATTATTACTTTAAAGAAGGGTTTTATAGTATTTTCTCTATTAAATTTATAAACCATGAATATCGAAGACATCCTCATTAAATAATAAATAAATAAATATCGCTGGACATTTCACTCAGCGCCATCTAGCCCCAAACTAAGCATAGCTTGTACTATGGGAACCAGATCACTGATAGAATACTTATATACATTTTTTGTTTTAAATATTAACATACTTATAATATATAGAAAAATACCCAGACACGGAACAAATATTTGTAGATCATGCAAAAATTTGTTCCGCGGCGGGAATCGAACCCGCTACCTCCTGCGTCTCAGCCGGCTATGCGTCCACTGCGCCACGGTGGCAGTCATCTTTAAAATATAATCAGGTTGGATAAGATACAGTTTCTTTAGTGACTAAAAAGGCCTATTTGGGAGACACAGACGGCCGCATTTATAACAAGTAATTAAGATCTCTATAGATGGTCCAGGGTCTGCGACAGATGGTTGAGCCAGGCATTGTCATGGGCAACTACTCAGCTGGCAACGGTTTTCCTCCGAGAGTCAGAATCTATCTAAATCTAATCTATCTACACACAACATATATTACAAAAAAAGTATTTCCCAAGATGTTATCCTTATCACACAAAAATCCTAACTGAATGAATTTGTATGTATCTCAAATTAGGCGACAAGCTCGATATGAGATGTCATTACTAGAATACAAATTATTAATACCTAGTAAGGTACATAAGCCTAACAAAGTACGGCGACAACACGTTATAAAGAAGAGAATAGAATGTAGCAAAACATCGTAAGGCATGTTTAATATTCATAACTGTGTGTTCATAGGATATGTTACGTAGATTTACTTGGAGGACGAATTTTCAAGCTGTGTTTTCAGTTGACTCATCGTCATCATCTTATCAACGGTAGGCCGTCCACTGCTGAACTTAGGTCTCCCCCGTGGGCTCCCAGCTATCTTTATCAGATCGTTTTCCATTTAATGGGAAAGGTCCTGAACTGACTTTCCAGTGCGTTTCAGTTGAATATATAAATAAATAAATATGGCTAGACATTTCACACAGTGCTATCTAGCCCCAAACTAAGCAGAGCTTGTACTATGGGAACCAGATAACTGATAGAATACTTATATACTTTTTTTTGTAAATATATACTTAAAATATATAGAAAAACATCCAGACCCGGAACAAATATCTGTAGATCATACACACATTGGTTCCGCGGCGGTAATCAAACCCGCTACCTCCTGCGTTTGAGCCGGCTATTTACCCACTGTACCACGGAGGTCGTCAAATATGAAGGTTTATGGTAATTCTAGAACCGTCTATTGTACGTAGATAAGTACATAATGTTATGGCTGTTTTCTAAAAGGGTAGACAGACTTTAGTATGCTACAATACTGATTTACATCTTTATCTTTGTTTTATTGACATTATTTCATGTATTGAAATATAGAGATTTTAAATTTCATTGATAATTGTGAAAAAATATATGCTTGAGTCTCGATTAATTTTTTAATTTACTTCTAGAATACGACCAGTATTCTCTTCATAACATAACATAACATGACATTTAAATTGTATCCCATCTACAACACAGAATCTATCAACATTGTATAAACACAGAAGTACCGCAATTCAGTTTGACATATCACAAACTACCCGAAAACATTGAAAATTTGGTTTACAACCTGTGTCCTATTTAACGACGAGTGCCAGCTGTTATGTAGTTTCGATAACCAGCTGTAAACTAAAGTTGGCTAATATTTCTATAGTTGAATTGATCTGAATTTTGTAAGATTTTAGCTCCATCTCATGCAATACGATGCGCAAATAACGACACCACGGTATCCATTCTATAGTAAAAACTTTTGCTTATAGCTATTACGATACGGTAATAACTGAGAATACAGGTTCTGTGAACCAACTAATAATCGAAATATTTCGATAGCAAACTCGGCACTACTACCGAATAAACCTACTGAATAAATATAAAAAATGACGACCTCCGTGGTGCAGTGGGCAAATAGCCGGCTGATACGCAGAAGGTAGCGGGTTCGATCCCCGCAGCGGAACAAATGTTTGCATGATCTACAGATATTTATTCCGGGTCTGGTTGTTTCTCTATATATTATAAGTATGTATTTACAAAAAAAATGTACATATATAAGTATTCTATCAGTTATCTGGTTCCTATAGTAAATACAAGCTCTGTTTAGTTTGAGGCTAGATAGCGCTGTGTGAAATGTCCAGCAATATTTATTTATTTATAAAAACTATAGTGTACTAAACAAACTTATTACAGCCCGGCTTGCACTACGATCCCTACGTATTTAGAGACTAAATATGTTTAAATTTGACATAATATGTTGGGGAAAAAGTCTTTTCGCATTATAGTATGTATGAACTTGTAATAAAATCTCTTTGGCTATAATGAAGAAATTAGATATATTTTAAAATTTTACTACAAAACAGGTAAAAATGAAACTCAAGCCGCGAAAAAAAATGTGATATTTATGGGCCTAGTTAAGTGTCTGTGAGAGTAGCACAAATTTGGTTTAAGCGTTTTCAATCCAGAAATTTTGATGTCAAACATGCACGTCGCTCTGGTCGCCCTATTACGGATAAATTCATGCCATTTTTGAAAAAGTGGAGCAAGATCGGCATATCAGTAGTTACGACGTAGCTGAAGAACTGGGAATTGACCACAAAACAGTTTTGACGCATTTGAAAAAAACTGGGTACACAAAAAAGCTCGATATATGGGTACCCCACGAGCTCACTGAAAGAAACCTAATGAACCGTGTACTCATTTGTGATTCTTTATTACGATGTAATGAAACCGAACCATTTTTGAAGAAGCTGATAACTGGTGATGAAAAGTGGATCACGTACGACAAGAACGTGCGAAAAAGGTCGTGCTCAAAGGCCGGTCAGGCTTCACAGACTGTGGCGAAACCCGGGTTAACTCGCAACAAGGTGATGCTGTATGTGTGGTGGGATTGGAAGGGCATTATTCATTATGAGCTGTTACCACCAGGCAGGACCATCGATTCTGAACTCTACTGCGAACAACTGATGAGATTAAAGCAAGAAGATGAGAGAAAGCGGCCGGAATTAATCAACAGAAGGGGTGTGGTTTTTCATCATGATAACGCTAGACCTCACACATCTTTAGCCACTCAGCAAAAATTAAGAGAGTTTGGCTGGGAGGTGTTAATGCATCCGCCGTATAGTCCTGACCTTGCACCTTAAGATGTCCTCCTGGTTCGGTCTCTTCAAAATTCTTTAGGCAGTGTCAGGTTAACATCACGAAAGGACTGCCAAAACCACTTGTCGCGGTATTTTGATCAGAAGCCCCAAAATTTCTATAGCAATGGGATCATGTCCCTACCTACAAGATGGCAAAAAGTTATCGAACAAAATGGTACCTACATAATTTAGTTAAATGTAAATAAACTAAATTAAAAAATGTTTTGAATTTTCTTAAAAAATGCGAAGAAACTTTTTCCCCAACTTAATATTTGTATGATTTGCCAACTCTAAATCGTATTTACCCAAAATATACTTTTAGGCATCCTTGCGCAAGTCACCCTGAATGCTATAAAATTGTTCGCAGGCGACATTAACAATTAGATTGACAATGAATCCAGCTTACGCTCAAATTGTTGCAGATGCTCTTTCTTTACTAGGACTGAGGGGACATTAATGTGAGAAGATGGTCACGCTCAAAGATGGCGCGTTAAGAATGTGCTTGTAAATCAAATCAATAAAAAAAAAGTTCATATATTTTACTTATTTTGTTTGCGACGTATTGTATTTTCTACTTTTTTAATTTGCCGTACGGTAACCTATGTCACAGTTCTGGGAAGTCATACGTAGAATGAAAGACGACAAAAAATTACGTGAAATGGTTATCAGGCTAAGGCAGATAATGCACTTGCTATAGCAGTCGTAATTGCTTATCATAATCAGCTTTTTCCGTCATCTCGTGGTATAAAAAACTGAGCTTGCAATATTTACTAGCGAGTTATCAGGAAACATGCCTTTTCGCAGTATCTTTAGGTATTTCTCTCTCTACTACCTCACACGGTATCCCGGGAACAAATTAACGTTTCCGATAAACGCGCATTTTCAAGTCTTTGCTCCATCTTATCCTTTGTTGAGCACAAAGAAGGCTTTATTGAAACTAGATAAATGACTCTCCATGTAATTTGCTAACCGGGATTGGCCTTTATTTAAACTTTCCTATTTGTTTGCAATATTTTTAAGAACATAAAATTTCTTGGTACAGTGAATTTCACAAAGGAACATGGAAGGTAATGAAGCCTTTCAAGATACAAAATACCATTGAATAGTTTCCTGTTGCATAAAAGGAATATTTCAGTCTTGTTAGAAGTTATGTTTCAAAATGGTTTGATTTTCTAAGCGTGTTCAGTGGGTGAATAGAAAGTATGAGTATGAGTATGGTTGGAGGTTTGATTCCCACTTCGAGTGAAATGTTTCCATGATCTACAAATATTTGTACCGGGTCTGGGTATTGTGGTAATGGAACTCGAAAGTCCTGATTGATACCTACCATAAAGGAAATCCTAGAGCGTTTTCAGGACTATCCATGTAGTTATTGGCTGTTATTTATTGTTTTTATGTGAAAAATAGTATAGCGATAAAATAAAAATGAAAACTTTTAAGATATAGGTATAAAGAAACATTGTTGCCCATAAATTCAGTAGAAAATATTTTTAAAATGTCGTTTATGTGGGATATAAAGCTGTTTCCGTATTTTATTTATTTTTATAAATAATGGCTCGTAAATTGAAAACATAAAACAAGGCAGTTTTATTAGTTCGCGACGGCTACAGATGCTATAAACGAGATATCGCTTCATAAATTTATGAGGATTGATACTTTTGTGTTACACATCGGGCAGTGTTATCAATGTGTTTAATTGCTACTGTTATTGGGGATTTATATTACAACCTTGCCCATTCACACGGTTGTTTGCTTAGCATTAACTACCTATTCTTTATTCTTATATTTTTGTACACAAATAGATTAAGAGACAAAAAAGCTTTCAAAATGAACGAAGGCCAGCTTAGCAAAGGCCTAATAAGAGTTTTCTTCCAACAAACCTTTTAATATAAAAATAGTTGATTTATTTTAGCGATTATTAGCAACACCTAATAAAGAGTTGAAGTGGCAGTGGGCGGGGCACGTAGCTCGTAGAATTGACGGACGTTGGGGCAGCAAGATTCTTGATACGACCTAGTAAAAGTTGTTGGAAACCGTTGGTTAAACTGCAATGCTACAGGGACACAGGTTTTTTCCAGGCCCTCTTCTTTCCAGTTCTGTCTGTACCCTGCTGTAATGGGTCTGTTTGGAAGATGTACTATATCCAAGTCGTCGTTTCTGTATTTCGTCGTGCCTAGAAGGAGGCAATTTGACCAAAGTACACAAATTAGGGTCATATTGTTACGAGCTGAGGGTTCGGGATAAAATAATGGGAATCGATCTAACCAAAATAACACTTTTATTCAGCACTAAACGATGAATACACGAACTTGGTCACACGTAATCACAACACACTAATTCACACCACTGTTGCACCACTTAAAGTCACAGAAATGATCGCACGTATAGCTTAATCCAGACTGACTCGGGAGCAACTACTGTTCACGCGAGACCCTTCCCACGTCAGTCCTCCAGGGCCTCGCTGAGACTCACTCACTCACTTAGACTCGAGACTGACTGTCCGGCCATCTCTCCGGCCTATTTATATCGCACACATTTCGATTGTTCGAGAACGATGTCGATCCTTCCAGGAAAGGGTCGGTCCCTCGACACAATGGCCACTCCCCATTCTGTGAAACCACAAACAATAGCAGCAATAACACAGCAAGACAAAAGCGTTCGAGAAGGTTCGATTATTACTCATTGTTTAACAGCCTCGGCGTAACAATATTCTTTAAATCTCTGCGCACAGTCAACATCGTGTGCTGTCTTGAACAGTCTTACTTGGCATCCAAAAAAGTAGTGTTAGATCAGACACCTGATTCCCATAATAATAATTTAATTGATATTTCGATCTCATCATGATTTATTTAGCAAGCATCACCTAATGTTGCATTGACAGGAATTGATTAGATCTTAACTTAAACCTTCTGGAATTATTGAGCAACAAAGATCCAAATGCTTACATAACTTGATAGGTATTTGAAAATAGCATTAAGATAGTTCCTTTATAATTTCATGTATTTTTATAAAAGTCTCCCGGAAAATAACTAAACCACAAACAATTGTACACGTGTAGAATTCTAAATTTCTGGAGCAATATCTGGCTTCAATAACACTTGCACCATTAACTCTCCTGCGTTCACAATAGACATCAAGCTTAGTACACCACGTACCTAAAACATACGTCCAGGAAATTTGAACCTTATACTGTTTTGGCATAGTTCTAAATGCAAGAAGTATTTTCTGGTACGCCTAATTTCAGGAAGGCACAAAACGTAACAACGAAATAATTGCGAAGAATGCAATTTGAATCTTGCTGGAAAGATTTAGGTTTGTATTTCGCTTGCTTTTTGATGGGCAATATGAGAGGCCGATTTATTCTATTTCATACGAGTCCAAATTACCGACAGTTAGGTTAACTGTTGCTCGCAGTGCTTTCTATCTACTATTGTGCTGGCCACTGATATATTGCCTTACAGATTACGAGGAAGCTTGATGGAACAAATTTACGCTACATTTCCTCACATGTACACTTTGGGTTGGGGTTCACCGGCGGTGGCATCAAATGGGTTTTTAGTAAGAAATGGTTTCAAAATAATTACGGGTAGGTCTAATGAAATAATAAAGAGTTTTTTTTTAATTAGAATAATTAAGAGTTTTTATGCTGGGGAGAGTTTATCTTTTACTTCGTTCACGAATTTAATCCCTCAAATTAATTTATAAATTGCCGTTTACCAATTATGTGTAGTGCAAATATTACGACCCAGTGTCCTCTATCTGACTAGTTGTTAAATGGTAGAACTTATACCAAGCACAAGTCATGTCTGGAGTACTGTTCTCACCTCTTGGATGGATCAGCGAAATACCAGCTAGAGGCTCTAGATTCAATTGAGAGAAGAGCCAAGAAGCTCATTTGCAATGACGAGTTAGCAAATGCAAGGCTCCACAGCCTCGAGCATCGTCGAAAGGTTGCAAGCCTCTCGGTTCTTTATCGGATACATTTCGGAGAGTGTCCTGCGGAGCTTTTCAACCTGATCCCACCATCCCCATTCTATCATCGGACAACTAGACGCTCTGCGATGCGTCACCGCTACATGGTAGACGTACCTCCCATACGCGCAAAGCGGTACTCTTCCACCTTTATTATGCGCACCGCCAAGGAGTGGAACGCCTTGCCTGAGTCTGTGTTTCCTGATAACTACAACCTAGGGATCTTCAAGTCGCGAGTGAATAGGTTTCTTCTAGGCAAGCGTGTACCATCATAGACTGCATCATCGCTTACCATCATGCGAGATAGTGGTCAAACGCTAGCCTATAATTTATATAAAAAAAATATATATAACGGTAGAAGTGGGAGCTCAGTAGAAACTCGCGCATTTGATTAAAAATAGTATTCAGAGTAAATTGCCTCTACTTTGTCCAAAAACCCACTTCTTACTACTTTTACCGAGAATTATCACAATAGAACTCTAGTGGTATAATTTGAGAGAAAAATGACTACCTAAAAAGAACACAAGTCTCTCGACCTCTTATTGTAGTAGTACACAAGTAATTGTGACCCTTACTACTAAGAAATTACAGACTGTTTTCTCCAGAAAGTTCACATTTCGTGGAATGTACTAAGAGTGGCACTTTTTTTAGTAGTCACTCAGTGTAGGATTTAATAGCCTCTTTGGAAGACACTTATTTCTTAAACGACGAGATGAAAATAACTTAAACCGTTGTTCACTATTCTGAATACGATCTACTTAAGTACATTCTAGGTGGATGTAGAACTTTGCTCTCATTTTAAGATTCCAATAAATAAACCAAAATACGGACCATAACAAGAGCCAGCTAAAATTTTAGATGTACTTATTTCTACCTTCACGAACACGAACACGTTTAAAAATTAGTCTTGTAAACCTCAA
This sequence comes from Philereme transversata, assembly GCA_963924445.1. NCBI lineage: Eukaryota > Metazoa > Arthropoda > Insecta > Lepidoptera > Geometridae > Philereme > Philereme transversata. Next base: position 24,886,375 of record OZ004338.1, read on the forward strand.
GCATTTTCATGACCACACTGCCACTTCAATTATAATATTGTAACGTAATTTAAGGGTCATGCTCAGCGAATAATATTAAAATAGGTCGCTTTGTTAGGTGCTAACAAATTGGCGGTGAAGTCGGCGTGCCTTTGTGTTCGGTGTATACGGGATGCAGCTTCGGCGAGCCATGGATTCAAATGGTCGAGTCAAAAGACAATTAATATTTTTGTATGATTTTTTTCCTCGTCTTCGACAAGGATTAGTCCCATCTGGCCTGGTGGCCCAGCCCCGGTACCGGGGCAGATGGGAAAAAAGTGCCATCGAGCCCGGTGAGCTGCTCACCGGGCGCGATGGCACTTTTTTGTGACATGGGACCCGGCAGCAGACGCTCCCCGGATTCTGGCTCGATACCGGACGGGTCGGGAAAAAAAGTGCCATCGGCCCCGGTGATATGAATATTAAACATAGGCTATAGTAATATTTAAAGGGGGACCAATCATTAATACTCCTGTGGTCAGCAACCAAAAATTAAAATATTAATTTTTAGCGGTGCCACAAAAATTATATTTAAAGACAGAAGACGAGAAGTTATGCAAAGTAGAACACACCATCACCAAAAATGTCTGAAGGTGAAATAGTGATCAAATGCTGGAATAAAAAAAAGTAGATGGAAACAACTTTCGTTGTTTCTAATTAATACTTTTGTCAACTTTATACTTTTGTTTGCATTTGTAGTATAATGGTTTTTATGGAAGGAATGTTGTATGAAATAATGGTGGTGATTCTATTGTTTGCGCTGGCTTACTAAAATTTCGTAAAATATCAAAGTTCTTATTTTGTTCACGCTAAAGATCATATTGCAATGACATTTAAGGAAACATTTCTAAAATGAAGTAATTTTGATTAAGATGACGTGTTTGCGGGCTAGTTTTAGTCAGCAGTCAAATTGTTGTTGAAGAAATGTCACTTTCAATGTCATTCTAATTTGATCTTTAGCGTAAACAAAATAAGAATTTTCGTATTTTACGAAATTTAAGTAAGTCAGCGTAAACAACAGAATCGCCACCAATATCTTAAAACCTATAACATCCTAACCTAACACTTAAGCGCAGTCTCTAAGAATAGGGTTGTTAAAAAAAAGTAAATTGGAAAAATATAGTTATCCTAAAAAAACTGCAGTGTGTCGCTTGAAGAAATATTTGAAAAGAACACGAGTTTGCGTTGCTCTTTGTTCCCAAATCGTTCAGCTGACAAAGAATGTGCACTAAAACGCCTTTCAATACGCGACTGTACCTTACATTGCGTGGGAAAATAGATCAAACAGTATGTTGCAGGTGTCTTATGTCATTGAATTTAAAGTTCAAAATATTTTGTTCGTTTTTACTTCGGGTACTTATATTTTATACCCGTCTGTGTTGAAGTGTACAGACGAGGTCAAAAATGAACAGAATCTTTAATTTACCTGAAAACTCAAATGGAATGCTAAACAGTTTGATTTGAAAATATTAAATTTCACTGATTACAAGAATATCACAGAGAAGAGAGTTCGTTAAGATAGCAGGATTTAGATTTAATTTCTGCTTAGAGTTTTAGTGAAGAAGATTTTGATACATTTTTAGTATCAGGTCCTCAAAAATGTATCAATTAAAATCGTTACTCGTTGAGTAATGAGTAACGATTAGTAATCAGTTACGACAATGAGTCAATGATAAGTTATTTTTATTCGTCGTATGCATTCTTAATTGTAGATAGCGTCTAGTAACAATTAAGAAAAAATGATGCTTGGAAATATTTGGATCAGAAACAAAAATACAGGAAAAACACAATCAAACATAGGAGCAAAAAGTAAAACGAATACCTCAAGTGAATGTGGTAAAAAGAGTCTGAACTTAAAAAAATCCATAAAATCAAACTAAAAGTTTTCGGATAGCAACGATAGACCAAAAGGAGGGCCTTTGACGTATCAACTTATAATTCAAAGGCCTCAAGTACTGGGGTGTTCCAACTCTTTGAACGCTGACCTACATTTTTTTTCTCTGTGATATGGATAAGTATAATTATCAACGAGTTTCTGTTAAACACTTTGAAAATCATTTATAAGACGAATGGTAGAATTTAATAATGACAGCATAGCAAAGCAAAGCCCAAAGCAGATCTTTTTTTTATATTAAATCATTTTTTTTGATGTTAACCATTAGGATGTCCAATGCTGAACATAGATATAATAAATAAATAAAATAAATATTGCTGGACATTTCACACAGCGCTATCTAGCCCCAAACTAAGCAGAGCTTGTACTATGGGAACCAGATAACTGATAGAATACTTATATACATTTTTTTTTGTAAATACATAGTTATAATATATAGAGAAACAACCAGACCCGGAACAAATATCTGTAGATCATGCAAACATTTGTTCCGCGGTGGGAATTGAACCCGCTACCTCCTGCGTCTCAGTCGGCTATGTGCCCACTACACCACGGAGGTCGTCCATATAGATCACCATCCAATGAAATGCTGTCTGAAACAAATAGCTTCTTAGCAGTATGACCGCCTATTGTACTTATGCCTATGTGTTCTTTTATTTATGTTTGTTTCGTTTGTGGTGTGCAATAAAGTATAATTATTCATTCATTCATAGATTTCTAGAGACCGATTTTGTGTGATCTGCATTTACAGTTCATTCCTTGCTAGAAATATATGAAATAAAAGACGAATTGCCTTTGAAAATGCACATACATAATTATAATACTCGAAACAGAGAAAAATTATGCATTCCAAAAACCATACTTGTCAAAACCTATAAACGAGGTACCTGTATAAAGCTCGCTATGTACAATAAGCTTCCATTAGAAATAATACGACTTCCTTTGAAAGGATTTAAATCCAAACTAAAAACGTTCTTAAAAAACCACACATTTTATCATTTAAATGAATACATGAGCTGTTTATTTTCTCATCTGCATGAGTAGTATATGCTGTAACCTCTTAGGATAATTAGCTTACTAATTTATTTTTATTTATTCTATAGTTAACTGCCATTTGTAATATATTTTGGACATAGCAATATTATGAAATGTAATGAAATGGTGAATAAATGAATACAACATTATTCTGGGCCCGTCCTACGCTGCGCTTTCCAGAGTATGGTCCACTTGAGAAACTTTCTGCTCATTTCTACACTTTTTACTGCATATTTAGAACTCCAATTTAGTGTTTTAAACCGCCAATACATTTTTGTATGGTCATGGTGCCTGACCGATTACGGCACAATTTTATTTTTTAATAAAACACATTTTTTATTAATACCCAAAACAAGAGCAATGTGATGATTGATGCCATTTAAATGTTGTAATTACGATTTGAGTCGCATGCCCAATGTGCGGTTCCAATTTAATGGCATTCCCCATTTTTCAGGGCGTTGCGGTTGCTTGATGGATGACTGTTTAAATAAGGTTTTATATTGCTTTTAAATATTGTGGGTTCTGTCATAAGAGTAGTATGAATAGAAATATCTACTCTTAAGACCGAAACAACAATAAAACAGATGGATGTCATGACTTTTCTCCAATTTCTACTTTTGTTACTTAAATAACTAGCGGGGTAGTACGCGGCTAATGCAATATTATATTCTGCATTCAAATACCCGCACTCTGTAGATAAGTCGTTACGACGCCAACTTAGATTGCTCGGTCAGCGTGAAACTTTTGTAATGTAACAAAGTTTAGTTAACGCCACAAAACGCTTCCAATTTAGGCAATTTGCTTTAGTTTGGAAACCACTGCAGTACTTGTCACAGATTTTTTGAATAATGGTGATGTTTATCTGACGCAAGTGAAGCTTCATTCCGTTGTATTGGATGAAGTTCATTTTGCATATAGTTGGTGTCTTAATATATTTTGCACAATCAAATACGAAGCGTAGTAAGACTGGTAAAATTCCTTGTGAAAGGGATCGCCCGGGGAAGTACTACCACCATACCTATTTCTAACCGCCAAGCAGCATTGCTGTGTATCGGTTTGAATTGTATGCTTGCTGGTGAAATTACAGCCACATGACGCTTTACACCTGTATGCTCCAAGTTGATGGACGCAGGGCAGTGCATCGAAGGGCACATTTCTAAAGTGCGTGACCTATAGGCGATGGTTACCACTTAACATCAGGTGGGCCAAAAGCTAGTTCCATCTCCATGTAGCATAAAAAAAGCATGCTAGATATTTATCAAGCTATCATTGAACTATTTTACAAATATTAAATACTTTGCTAATAATTCATGATTAGTTGAAATCACGTAAAAAATGCATGGTTTCAATCTTGTTCATCTCAGATAACATCTTTGTTCATAAAATGGGGCAAAATGCTGAAACCGTTCGCCAAATGCCAAACGTCCATGATCAAAAAAATATTAGAAGCAATGAAAAGTAAGCATGAAAAGAAACAGTTCCACACGTTAAACTGCGTGGGAACGCCAGAAAGCGTCGAATTCACGCGCAAGAATGAAAGAGGAATCGTAAAAGGCTTTTGGATTGAGAATGCTGAATCATCGCGGTGTTGAGTGGCGTCGCTTCACTAGTGATGACGTGAAATAACGAGATAGGGCAGGGTGGGTGTCGATGGACGAATCAAATACTGAATGTATCGATTAGAACTAGTTAAAGATTTTTGTATTGTTCTATGATTTTGTCTTTAGTATGTTATGTTTCGACAAATTAATATTTATCCTTTTCTAATGGCAGGCTTGGATGTTTCTGTACACAAAAGTCTAATGATTTCATTTCTGTCATTATTATAATTATAGTTAGTCATTATTCTAGGCTCTGTAGCCTTTGTGTTTGATATTTATACATACTTTTTTTTCGTAGGTAAATCTAAAACTTTATGCTAAAAACACATTTTATACTCAATCTACGTTTACTTTGCCCTATGCAGCGTTCAGACATTTTAAACGGTCTTTCCTATATCTGCACTACCAGCAGAGTTTAAGTCATGTCGAATAGCTCCCAGCCACAGATTCGCTGTTCTTTTAACGAGCTTTCGTAGCGTCGTATCTAACCAAAATGACTTTCCAATTTATAAAAGGAAAAAAACCTCGATAGACCCTTCAGTCTACATCCTTACCGTACAAGAACTAGTGCCTAATCTTGCGCGGGATCTCAAAAGGAGGCCTGAAAGCGGACGGTGTCTCGCCTGATGAAACCCCGGCTCAAGTGACGCCCAGCCTTTAATATTCACCCCTTTCTTTGTCTCCAACGATTGACGAAAATCGTCGCTAGTGTGAGCTGCCTTGGGCGAGACATTGCAATTTGTTTGCGTAGGATACGTGTACTGTGCTAGATTTGCGAGATAAATGGTGTAGAAAATCTCAGTAGATAACTATTGTACCCTCTCCGGTAGTGCAAACGTCTATGTAAAACGATGATTCTTTAACTATCATAAAGTCCTCTTCATACACCCATATTCTAAGAAATTACTTTAAGTGATAAGACCGCCCATTGTGAATTTCTGTTGTTTTTATTTTAAGCATTTTTTTTGTATTTGGTTCTGTAATTGGTGTTATGTAAAAATAAAGGGTTTATCTATCCATCAGTCACGAAAGTTTTTCGTAATAGATAAATAACTAGGGAAAAAATAAACCAAAAGATGATGCCTGTAATGTGTTAATTTGTACTCGTAGATCTTCGTATTCCTTTAACCCAGCGGCCATTTTATAGGCGAAGGTTCGCGTTGAATGGAGGATCTATCGTGTATCTATCTGTATCATTCGTCACATGAAAGACACACGGCACGAACATTCACTGTAGTCCGATAATGTGGCCATAGGGTAAAATATTATCAAGTTGATAACATATTATGCTTTTAATTAGTGTCATATGCTCTAGGTGTCCCGTAATTAGTTGACGAAAAGGAGCATAACTTTCAAGAATTTTGAAGTTGCTCCCAGGTTATTAGCAAAGTTGTTGATTATGAGAGTCCAAATTAATGATATGCATGAGCTCACTCATATTTGGTGTACATGTCTAGACAGGTTAGTTTATCTAGAGTTAGATCGTCTGTACACAGTGAAAAAATATATTTGAATAACCCGTCTTTAACATAAACATAATTATACATATATTATTATTATAAATAAAAGAAGAATAAATTTGCCTGACCTTCCCATTACAGAGCAAAGGCCGAATACTTAGTAGATTATTAAACGAGGGGATAAAGCAGTGTCTTGAGTCACGGGCACTAAATTGAATCCCGAACGTAAAAAAGGATTCTAGAGTTACTAAAATCCTGAGTGTAGAGAGGGATATAAGCACGCCCAAGATGCAGACAGCTTTATCCACGATGAGAATACTCTACTTTTCACACTTACTGCGAGACAATAAAAACCAAATCTAGGTTGGTGCATTCTGTGCAGAAGTTAGTTCGATTTACGATTAAGTTCTTCTTGTGTGGGTATCTTTGGTTCAAATTTTACAGACGAGGTTCTGCCCGCGAGGGCAAAATGAAATTCAGTACAACTTTACTCCCGGCTCAGCCGTAGGGATTAATCACCTGCTTACGGTGAGGTTCACTTGACATATAATTTAACACTGTCGAGCAGGTGGTGTGAAAAGAAATATATAAATAAATGAAAACATTTATTTGACACCCACGTTAGAACTCATAACATCTCTTTTCGTATACCTAGATATCAACTTATAGTACAGTAGTAGTTTTATGATATAAGTGCGGTAAGTTGAAAATTACAGCCGAGGCGATATTGCTAGCCCTCGCCTACGGCTCGGGCTACAAAAAAGCAGAGGCTTCTTCTTCTTCGTATGAGCTAAGTGGCCAAGCTCTGGTGTCGAGAGTTTTCAAGCCGCCTAAAGACCTCTGACTTGACTTAACGACTATAAATCTTTAATCACTTGTTAAAGCAGTTGAAAAATTTGAACAATTTGTAAAATTGATTATTACGTTGCCAGTTGGCATTTTTAAAGTTGTCAAGTTATTATTATCTCCCAAAGTGAATTTTATTCATAAAAGTTGACCACTTTTCTGTGATAAAAACTCTTTGCTAAGATTTAAAAAAGTACCGTTCGTTTTAGACGGAGCATCTTGATAAATCGTACGTTTTATCTTATTAAAAAGACTTTTGGTCAAGAAAGAGAGATCATGTACAATAAAACAATTCATTAGAAGTGGGAAATATCGGGCTTATAAATACCTAAGTAAATTAACTCTTGGTGTAGGATTGCATGTATGTATCTATGTTCAGTAAGAAATATTTTTAACTTGTTTGTATTCTTTATTCCATAATCAGAGATATCAAAATATATAAAACAAAGTCGGGTTAGTTATAACTCAAGAACTTTTGATATTTTGATAATCTTTGATTTGTTGGATTTGTCTGCACCCCGAATAGCAGAATAACTATTAAAATATCGGAAAAAATCACGCAAAAAGAAATGATGAAGAAAATTCATTACGTATATAATAAATCTCATCGAAATCGGTTCAGCCGTTACGACGTGATTAAGTAATAAACAAACATCCAAACTTTCGCATTTATAATAATAGTGTGATGGAGATGGAACAAGCAAATGACCCACCTGATGTTAAATGATGAGCATCGCCTATAACAAAGCTTGGCCTCATAGGACACGCACCTTAGTATGTTTTTTTAAATCTTTTATTAAACAGTTAATCTTTTACAAATTATTTCTATTAGTTATCTTTCTTAAGCCATTCTAACTCATGAAACTTGAATTGTCATATCTCGTACTTTACCGGTTAAGCCGTACGAGATCTTACTGAAGTATATCTGCTGGTTCAGGAGACAGTGATGTAATTCTTACGAGAAAGTCCAAAACAATCTTTTATATGTTATGGTTATTTTGTTCTGAACCAAATAAATAAATAAATAAATATTGTTGGACATTTCACACAGCGATATCTAGCCCCAAACTAAGCAGAACTTGCACTATGGGAACCAGATAACTGATAGAAAACTTATATACATTTTTTTTGTAAATACATACTTTTAATATATAAAGAAACAACCAGACCCGGAACAAATATCTATAAATCATGCAAACATTTGTTCCGCGGCGGGAATCGCACCCGCTACCTCCTACGTCTCAGCCGGGTATTCGCCCACCGCACCACGGAGGTCGTCGGAAATGATAGAATACTTAAATTTTACTATAATAATAATACTTAGATTAAATAATACTTAGATTTATGATAATTTTTAGTGTATATTTGCCAACAGACTCTCAAGAAAACTTACCTGAATTTACACAATGTTTAGGTAAAATTAACTCTATTATTGAAGATAACAGTGACACTGACGCTTTTTATATTTTAGGAGATTTCAATGCGCATCCAAAGGAGTGTTTCTGTAATGAACTTTTAGACTTTTGTAAAGATCAAGACTGGACATGTGCTGATATTAACATGTTAGGAGCTGAGTCTGCAACCTTTACTTTTGTCAGCGAGGCTCATGGGTGTGTGAGGTGGCTTGATCACTGCGTGGTGACCGGTGCCGCTCTGCCATCTATATGTCGGGTATGGGTAGAGCATGGTATGCAGTGGTCTGATCATTTTCCACTTTTTATCGAATGTGACTTGGGTAGAGTGAATCATAAGGTGAATGTATGCTCTACTACTTTACCAAATACTGTATTATGGGGAGAGCGTACTGAAAGCCAAATTGAGTATTATCAGCAGCTTTGCAACTCGAGACTTAGAGAAATTGACTTTCCAGTTCAGCTCACTCATTGTTGTGATGGAATTTGTTATGACATAGATCATAAGGTTTTATTAAAAGATATGTATCTAGATATTGTTACCATATTGTCAGAAGCCGCAGCATCGTCTTATGAGCGAGGAGGACTTCGGAGGAGAGGTGGCTATATTGCCGGGTGGAACAAGCATGTTGCATCGTTCCACGGAGAGGCCAGGCTTAAATTTTTGGCGTGAGTTGAGGCTGGTAAGCCGAATAGTGGTCGATCCTATGTTGATATGTGTGAGAGTAGGAGATCTTTCAAGAAGAAGTTAAAGTGGTGTCAAAACCAACAAGACCAGATTAAAATGGATACTCTTGCTTCTCACCACACAGCCAAAGATTTCAAACAGTTTTGGAAACATACTAATAAATTAAATGCAAAGTCTGGCCTCCCTGTGAGTGTAAATAATGTTTGTGACGACAGTATGATAGCAAATTTATTTAAAGAGCACTTCAGGGTTATGCCAGAGTTAAACTCTACTGTGTGTGGTCAATCTAGTGCTAAGAGTGTCGTGCAAAAGAGAGCAGTATGTTTTGGAACCAAAGAGGTACTAAAAGTAATTCAAACCATGCAGCGTGGAAAATCTCCCGGGCACGACGGTCTTAGCATTGAACATTTAAAGTACGCAGGTGTTCATCTGCCCAGCGTACTCTCCATGTTTTATAACCTGTGTCTCTGTCATGGCTACTTACCTGATGAGATAACAAAAACTATAGTTGTTCCAATTGTAAAATGTAAGACAGGAGATATATCGGATAAAAACAATTACCGGCCTATCTCCCTGGCGACAATAATGGCGAAGGGTTTGGATAGCTTGCTTAATAGCATTCTCTTGCAACACGTCCAACTTCACGATGCTCAGTTTGGTTTCAGGGCTGGGCTTTCGACGGAGAGTGCAATCTTGTGTCTTAAGCAGGCTGTTGGGTACTACACAGATAGGAAGACACCGGTATACGCCTGCTTCCTGGATCTGTCCAAGGCCTTTGATACAGTTTTGTATGATAGGCTTTGGAACAAGTTGGAGGGTACGGGGGTACCGAGTGAGGTTGTCGCGTTACTGAGTCACTGGTATAAATGTCAGCGGAATCAGGTGAGGTGGGCTGGGGCGTTATCCGATGTGTATGGCATGGAGTGTGGCGTCCGGCAGGGCGGGATAACCTCTCCTCTGTTGTTCAACTTATATGTTAACGACCTCATCGGCGAGCTTAGCAATACTCATAAGGGTTGTTTTGTGGATGGAGTCTGCGTTAACAACATTAGTTACGCGGATGACATGGTACTGCTGGGACCGTCGGTGGGATCAGTTCGCAAACTGGTCACAATTTGTGAGGTGTATGCGGCTGAACATGGACTGAGATATAACTCGAAAAAGAGTGTAGTTCTCGTTTTCAAGGGTGGGAAAGATAGACCAGGTCATGTTCCGCCTATTATGTTAAATGGTGCGGCTCTACAAGTAGTTGGTAATTTTAAATATCTAGGGCACATTGTAACGGAAAGCCTGAATGATGACGCAGACGTTGAAAGGGAGCGTAGGGCGCTGGCGGTCCGGGGGAATATGATCGCTCGTAGGTTCGCTCGCTGCTCGAGGGAAGTGAAAATCACTCTTTTTAAGGCTTACTGCCAGTCCTTTTACTCGAGTAGCCTCTGGCTTAACCACACCCGCCGGGTGGCCAGCGCTCTACGAGTCCAATATAATAATATCTTCAGGATGCTGATGCGGCTGCCTCGCTTTTGCAGCGCATCGTGTATGTTTGCAGAGGCGCATACGGACGGATTTCATGCGATCATGCGCAAGAAAGTCGCGTCCATACTCAAGCGTGCGCGCGGCAGTAGCAACGGCATCCTGAAAATGATTGTTTCGCGTTTGGACTGCCCCATCCTTACCAAATGGATGCAAATACTTTTAGGTAATAGTTAAGTTAGAGTATTATTTGTAATTATTTTAATTTATTTAATTATGAAATTATTGACATGCTTTTAAATTATTCGATTGTTTTTGTTATTAATTTTTAATTTCTGTATACCTAATTATTTGATGATTATGTCTATAAAATATTGTATGTTAGCGATTAAGAATTTTTATATGGATTTTTAAATCTGAATTAAATGAATAATAATTAAATATGTTTTAAGTATAATAATAATAATATAGAAAAATACCCAAACCCGGAACAAATATCTGTAGACTATGCAACCATTTGTCCCGTAGCGGTAATCGAACCCTCAATTAGGTGTTTGGTTATACGCTGAGATTCCGCTACTTATTTTCATGGCAATTGATTCTTAATTTACATCCAACAACTAAACCGATCCATCAAAATGTCGTAAGAAAATGATCGTTCACTCTTGTGCTACTGGGGGACTAGACAGGAGGGAGTAATTCCAGTATAATCGAATTGCGGACATTATACATTGCAATTGCCAGACGGTGATCCCCATTCATGAAATTACCCATTCATCGTCATCATCATTAGCTGTAAGACGTCCACTACTGAATATAGGCCTCCCCAGAGTAACTGATCTTATAGTACAGCTTGCGCCCAACGGCTTCGAGCAACCTTTATTAGGTTTTTGGCTTTTTCACATCAAAATGGCTTAGAGGTTTTCCACTTATGCGAACATAGTTAAAGCAGGCTTCTACTATAGTCAAAGACATGGACAGCATTATGCTTAAATATAGAATAGAATAGAATAGAAAACGCTTTATTGTATACAACACTGAAATTAACAAATCATATTCAAAACACTTAAAACTAGAAACGCGATAGTACAATTAGCGGTCTTATCGCTACAAGCGATCTCTTCCAGACAACCTTTGGATGGACTGGATTTTACAAGAACGTTAAAGGATGGTAGCCTTATAACTTAAGCATTTTATTTAGCTGTGTGCTTATATGAGCAAAACAAAATAAATAGATACCAGGGTAGGTAAAATTAATATAAATGTAATACATAAATATTCTATAATACTAAAACACTAATAATAAATAAAAATACAATTATGAAACAGATGTAATACAAACAATAACAATGACAGATATAATAACAAAATAAGATGACTCAGCTCTCTGATGCAGACAAATAGTGCTTAAACAATAGCGTTTTAAAGATAGGAAGGGATATGGCAGATCTAATTAAAGAAGGAAGCGAGTTCCATAAACGGATAGCTTGTACAGTAAAGGAGTTGTCATAGAAGTTAGAACAGTAGAAATATAACAGGTTTTCAGAAGAACTCGATGGATTAGAACGTTTTACCCATTGTTATTTATTATTATTATTATTATTTATTTATTTAATGTACCTTAGATAGAGAGCTAGTACCAACTAAATAAAGTATATACAACCATAGATTTCTTGAGCAACCGATCTGATGTAGCCTGCACTCGGCAACATTCAGGATCATTTAAAAAAATAACCAGACTTGTGTCTTGCCTGATTCGTTCCTGGCTTGATCGCTGAGGAACAGGTAGTAAGCGATTCAAAGTGATCCTTGTGATTTTAATGAAAAAAAAAATATATTGACTTTGTCAACCACTTTAGCTTCCCAACTAACGTGAATAATGTAAGAAAACCATCGCTGGCTATCGAGCTATTAGGGTTGGGGGAGTATTTCTACTTTAATCGAGTTGTGGACAGCATTATGCTTGCATTGCAATTGCCCTGAGGTGGTTTGATGCACCGGATCCTTGATGGAATTACCCACTGCTCTTTGCTAAATCAAGTGTAGAGATGGCTTGGCTGTGACTGTCTTTGTTATTCATATGACTGTATTGTTGCTCTGTCGTGTTGTTAGTTTAGAGATAAGAAAATAAATTGTTTATGTTATACATACATACATATATATATATATATATATATATATATATTTCAGAGATAATAAAAGTAATTATTGATAAACTAAATTGGAAATCACAAATTGGAATCAAAGCTGCAAACTGTATTCCAATTAAGGCACGCACAATCATTTATAACTCTTTAATAAAGTCACACCTCGAGCAATTAATTGAAATATAGGGTGTAGCTACCGCTACAAACTTAAATCCTCTGCAAAGAACACAAAATAAAATAATTAAAGTACTTTAAACTTAAAAATGCGCGCTATACAAAGTGCTCATATGAACTTTTTAATAAGTAATTACTTCTGTATTATGTTTGATAAGTACATAAAATTAAGAAAATTGATTTACAAAGTGCAACTCTATTATAAATAGTAATTTTATCAAAAAACTTATAAAGGTGCTACAGCCTGCTGAGTTATTCTAAATCAAGATATTATTATACTAAACTGTGTTTAGCTGTAATACGTTTATAACATTTATGTTTAATAAAGACCTTTTGTAAACAAAACCTTGAGCACTTAATTGAAATATGGGGTGCAGCTGCCGCTACAAACTTAAATCCTCGGCAAAGAACACAAAATAAGATAATTAAAGTACTTTTCCATTATCCCTACCTAATGCAAATATAGGAGTTATACGAAAATAGCAAAATATTTAATATACAACAACTTTATATCTATTACACTTGCATTCTAATAAAAAATATCACTACTAATTCCATCCAATCCAATATACAGCTACAACATAAATCAAATATACTCAATCTAAGAAACAAAATTAAATTACATATATCTAATTATTGAACTAATTTCGGAAAGAAAACGATTTTGTTTGAGGGAGCACAGCTGTACAACAAATTACCTAACAACATTAAAGAGTGTGTTAATATAAATATACAATATGTAACAAAAACCCCGCCGGATCCATGCAGAGCGTATTCCGTCATAAAAATTAAAGTCGGGCAGATGTATAAAAAACATATGTATCAAATAACTTGAAAGTTATTTCATTTTTAATTTCAAGAATTATCTGAATTTTACCCCCCAAATAGGCAAATTTTACCGAGTTGTCAACTCTCGACATTCAGCTGTGGACCGAGCGAGAAACAGTTATATGAAGTTGAGAATGAAGTAAACAGTTATAGTAACTGTAGTAAACAGTTAGAGAATGAACAAAAGTAAGTAGTTGATAACTAGCTTTATGACACGTGCAATGTGCATTGTCTTTGCGTTCGGTTCGGTTGAGTAGTTTAAAAGATCTAAGCGAACAGACAGCGGTTCATTTTATACTATATAAAGATGATGAACAATGCGATGCTGAAGAGTGAATCAGGCAAAATGTGGAGGTTCGTAGTCTCGGCTCACCTGTCACTGATAAAAGCGAGGCAGTTACTTTACTTGTATTATATTTTTTGTGAATTGGCACATATTAACAGTATAATAAACATTTTAAACTACATTCTCACAATGCTTTTCTAACTATCTACACTGTAGAGACAACCGCTCCTAAATAGTTAAGATATAATCTGACGAATCAGTGGTAAAGTGTTTCCATAGAAATAGGAAAGTTTTTTTTTTGAGCTTCTTGTACAGGAAAATAAAATGTATGACCATGGTATTGAGCCAACGCAACTTGTATGTTTCACCGAATGATTTGAATAAATACATCAAAACTCAATTTATCTACAAGTAAACGATTGAAAACTTCGAAGGCACCATCTTGTAAGTGTTTTCAAAAACCTTTTGTCGGCTTTCATGATAGAAGTTGCATAAATTGTTAAAGTTTTGTACCTAGAGGTGTTGAACAGTTAACACGTTAAACTGCGCCATCTGTTGTAGGGCTACTGAACAATTTGTAGCGCCATCTATTGAGGGGTTAGTAAACCGTTTAAGAGACGGCCACTGCGTTTCTTGTGATAAAATAGTGCAAAAAACTTTTGTAAGATGTCGTTGACTTACACTATATAATTACACACATTTAAAAATACAACATGATGGTTGATGTTGTTGACATCAACCTGAAGTTTGATTAAAAAGTTTCAGGAGTACATTAGTTGTAACATGATTGTATGTCTTGGTAAAAACAGCCTCCAAAAAATAATTAATTATAATTGGATAAGTGCGTGTGGGACCACGCGCAGTGTAGGGAAAAAATCACCCCCTTTAATATAAAGGAGCTAAGTATCCTTAAAAATGACTTTTTTTTGGTAGGCGTCACTTAAACGAATCATCATATCAAGTTTCAGATCAGTCTACGATTAAAACGGCTGGAACTCGTCGGACGGACAGACGCACATACAAACAAACAGACGGCCTTGGCGAAACCATGGTGAAACTATAAGGGTTCCAAGTTTAACTACAGAACCTAAAAAACAGTACCTAGGTAAATTACTTATTGCCGACCAGTAAGTATAGTAGTGATGGATCCTACTAGAATCTACTCCTCTGCTTATTTCTACCGCCAAGCAGTTATCAAACGATCTATAAATAGCTCAACTTCTCTAGATCATTACCAGGCGGAAGTGTCTCCTAGACACTAAATTGCAATGCTTATGCGTTGACGCAGATAAATGCTATATTATTTTATCATCACAATCGTTAACATTGTTGAATAACAAATAATTTTTTTCTGCAGTCCATTTTATTATTTCCGCTTTAAAAACATTCTCATAATTTCCAAATTAAGAGCCTTTGACAGAAAACAAAAGCGTAATAATTTATGCAAAATTAAAGGACGTCCATCAGGTTTTTCCTCATAAAATAAAACGCGTATAAATGGGGCCTAAAAATTACCACAGCAATTATCTTGCGCCTCGAATACTTCACAGACGGCACTTTTGAAGGATGAAGACAAAGAAAAAAAAATCTCTAATCTCTGTGCTCAGAGATGTCAGTACCTACAAATCATATTTTTACAGTTACGTATTTGTGTCATATTTTTATTATATTATATATATTGTTATATTTTTGTTGTGCTTTTGTGTATTACATATTTGTCGTTTACTGGTTTTTTATACAACCTAAAGATGGAACAAGCATACGGCCCACCTGATGGTAAAAGGTAATCATCGCCGACAACAAAGTATTGCCTCGTAGGTCATTCACATTAGAAACATGCCCTATGATGCACTGCCCATCAGCTTGAGGCGTACAGGTGTTAAGTCTCATGTGCCTGTAATTTTATCGGCAACAATACTGTTCAAATCGAAACACAGCAATACTGCTTGGCGGCAGAAATATTTAAAAAAATGTGTACTTACTTAAAAAGTTTATTTCCGTAGACAGATAGACACATAATTATAGGTATTCTAAGTCCAGCTTGCACAACGATCAGTAATCGTATTTAGCGATTTAGTATTAGGTATGGTTGGTAGATATTAACATATAGATCTTATCAAACACACGACGTGTAAATACTTTAGAAATTACCTATCCATCTTAAAGTTTATATTTAATTTTTTAAACATGCAGAGGGTGACCAGTAAACGATGCTGTCTACATGTGAAACTAAATAAATAAATATCGCTGGACATTTCACACAGCGCTATCTAGCCCCAAACTAAGCAGAGCTTATACTATGGGACCCAGATAACTGATAGAATACTTATATACTTTTTTTATATACATACTTATAATATATAGAAAAAATCCAGACACGGAACAAATATCTGTAGATCATGCAAACATTTGTTCCGCGGCGGGAATCGAACCCGCTACCTCCTGCGTCTCAGCCGGCTAGATACACGCCCACTACAAATAAAGGACAAATATTTCAAGTTAAAAAAAAAACCGACACTTAGAAAACTACCCATACTAGATTGTATCTAACAGCTGAGATTCCTTTACTAAAAAATTATATCTTTGGGTTTGCTGACATGATCTTCATCGCACAGTGGAAAAGCACCCCAGATAAAATAGCATTCTAAATAGCTTTTTTAAAAAAAATAAGTTGCTCATTTTAAAAATTGCAGGCGGGGATAATATATGCAATTTTATTTATAGACGAACACAACATGCACATTACAATTAGTATAAATAAATATTTTTGTTACCTATTAGTTATAGACATATAACCACACATACATGCACCCTTAAAATCCCTTCTTTCGCAGTCGGGTAATAAGCAAATTCTACCAAGAGATAAGAATAAGCTCAAGAGAGCAAGAAAGTTTTTTAGAAGAAAAGAAAGAAGATTTTTTAGCGGTTCAATACAAGGTGCTTCGGAAGTATGTGTTCAACCCGACGATGAATGTTCGGGGTTAACCAGAAAATTTTATCGTATTAATTCTATGTTAAAACTATTTTGTTTTTTTTTTTAATTCAAGTGTAATTTCAACATTTCTTTACAAAACATACGCACAGAGTTCGTGCAGTATTTTTGAAATACGGAAATTTTAATAAACATATTACACAAGACTCTGAGTGCGGCCGTAAAAGGTCTCTCTTCACGCGTCCTTGCCTCTTGAGCATGAAAAGCCTTATATATTATTTTTCTTTTGTTATTTCTGTAGAGTATCGGTCTTGAAATAACGACTCTTTGTTCTGGGAAGTGTTTGAGAGACTGCCGTTTATTTATGTTTGTTCGGGTCAACGTTGGGTCATGCGGCCGACTTCTAAATATCGTGACCGGGGGGCACGTAGGAAACCCTACCTTACTAAAACCCAAAAAAGGCAAAATAAAATAATGTAAAAAGATTTCTTCTTCATGATAAACATTTTAGTAACGTATTTTAAAAGAAATCAACGAAAATCAGACAAATATTTGATACACGGGAATTACATTCATAATGAGAATAAAAAACCGGCCAAATGCGAGTCGAACTCGCGCATGAGGGGTTCCGTACTACCGTACCGTGAGGGGATCTTGAGATTTTACCGTGAGGATAAAAACGGCCAAAAAAAAATCACTTTTGTTGTATGGGAGCCCCCCTTAAGTATTTGTTATATGTTAATTTAATTATTTATTTTTAAAGTTAATATCTATATAATGTGTTTTATAATTATCCTTGGATAGTATGACGAACAGTAAAACTATAACCAAAATTGAGATGCTCTGAAAAGAGAAACAACATTTAAAGCTATTGCTTCACCAGTTCCTATTATTTTAATTATTCAAATTACAATATAATTTCTTACTTGTACATAACTAACCTCCCTCTTTATCCTGCTGTCTCATTCAGTCAATATGACAGACAGCACCATAGATACAAATGAGTTTACATATAAAGTATACATCAAAGTTATTACGCGGCTAATTCAAACTAAATGAAGTGTCATGCATTTCGTTTACATCTATCTAAATATTCTGTGAATATTTCAAGCATCTACCTGTTGCCGTTATCAATATCGAGCAAAAACGAGCAAAAAATCACGTTTGTTGTATGGGAGCCCCCTTAAATATTTATTTTATTCAGTTTTTAGTATTTGTTGTTATAGCGGCAACAGAAATACATCATCTGTGAAAATTTCAACTGTCTAACTATCACGGTTCATGAGATACAGCCTGGTGACAGACGGACAAACAGACAGACAGACGAACGGACGGACAGACTCCCACTAAATGGAAAGACGACTTGATAAATGAAATGAAAAAGAAAAATGAAATGAAAAATAATTTATGGGTTTAAATAAAAGTAAATACAAGGTTATCACATACAAATAGCCAATTTGTTATATTAAATTTACAAAACAATGAGGTAAAAAATAACTATATTAGAATCTATAAAAATCACTCAGGAAATATGTACCTAAGTAATTACTATCAGTATAATGGTGCGTCAAAAGCCGGACAGTTTCTGTATCCCGGTTTTTGACGCAATATAAAAGTAGAATAAAAGTTGCTGGGAGCCGTTGGATGCAGGCCGCACAAGGTCGTTCACTCTGGAAAACTATGGGGGAGGCATATGTTTAGCAGTGGACGTCCTGAAGATGATATGATGATGATGAATGAAGCAGGTGGATAGTAGAAGCCCAAACCCACAATGAGTTGTGGCGCCGAAGAAAGAAAGTAAGGTACTCGTACCTATGTGCTGTGTCAAACAGGTCTCATCATTTAGGTTATTGATTTTGTATTTCTCCATTGATTTTGATAATTTGTCAAAAGGTTCAATACCTAAACTAGGTTAATAAATTTATGTTTATTTAGGTGACCTAGGAAATTCTGTAATAAAACTAAAGATGTTTTTTTTTTATATTTCAACTAGTGTTTATTGATGTGTACCTAATATTAAAAAGTACGTTTATTGAAAATACTGTACAACTATATGCATCTGATGTTAAGGTATGGGTATTATCACACTAATATTATAAATGCGAAAGTTTGAATGTTTGTTTGTTACTCCATCACGTCATAACGGCTGAACCAATTCCGATGAAATTTGGTTTGTCGATAGATTATAACTTGGATTGTCACTTAGTATACTTTTTATTGACAAACTATGCGTGTGAAGCCGCTGGCGGAAGCTAGTTAGTTTTATTTTCTTAAACTTTTCCTGCTACTTGTCGTGCTACCTACAAAATTTATTTTCCACATTACGTAAAGGTTAACTGGAAGATAATGCTTGCTAGTATTTTGTTTGCCTATGTATAGATATATTATAATATTTTTTATACAATAACAAATTTTCAATCAATCAAATGTTCGGTAGTTAACTTTTTAAGTCTGCCAGAGGGAGGATTAAAATTATTGCGATTTGATGTCGTCTCTTATTGTTAGAAGTCCTACTTTCTAAGACAAAAAAAATCCTGGTAATAGATTTTTTTTTTTAATTGCATAGAACTTCGATTGACCACAATCTCACCTGATGGTAAGTGATGATGTGGTCTAAGATGAAGCACGAAGATCTAGAAGAAACCTATTTATTCTTACCTTAAAGAGGCCCGGATTGTATTCTTTAGGAAAAACAGACGACGGCAAAGGGTTCCATACCTTAGCTGTACGCATCAAGAACGTAGAACCAAAACGGTGTGTGCGAATGGGTGGTATATTGACTAGGTACGGATGGTACTGAGCCGTGCGCCTGCTTGTCCTTTGATGGAAGGGAGATGGCGGGATCAGATCGTATAGTTCCTGAGCACATTCCCCAAAATGTATTGTGTAAAAGATCGATAGGCTTGCAACTTTACGGCGGTGTTCGAGACTTTGGGTAAAGTAATAAAGTAAACAGTACTACGATTTAAGTTAGACGCTTTAGCAACGTATATGATTTGAGGGCTATCGTGTCCTCGCCCTCTCTAAGGACTTTTACAAACCCACTAGCTGACCCCGCGAACTTCGTACCGCCTTATACTAATCAATACATTTTGAGTGGCTAAACTTAGCTTAAATGATTTTTTTTTCAATGTCCTTTTCTGTGCACGTACCCACTATAATTAACTATCTCTATATTCAAAGTAGAAAATTATTAAAGTACTACTATTGCTATTAAAAAATAGGGGTTTGTGGAAGGAGGGTAAAAATTTATGGTTGTATGTATTTTTGATTGCCAAAACATAAAAAATAAATTTTTGGGGTGGACCACCCTTATCACATAGGGGTATGAAAAATAGTTTACATCCTATTCTCAGACCTACCGAATAAAAACAAAAAATTTCATAAGAATCGATGCAGCCGTTTCGGATGTGTTTAGTTACAAACACTGTGACAATTGAGAATGTTTGAATTGAGAAAAAACAATGTGAGAATTTTATAATATGTTACCATACCCGTGCATTAGAAGCTGGCTCCCTTCCAGTGATTCTTATCATTTCATGTAACATAATACCACTATACAAAAATGTACTGGCGTGATTCTTGACGGTTTAAGTAGATTATAAAATTACTAGCTTCCGCCCGCGGCTTCGCAGACGTAGTTCGTCGATAAAAAGTCGCCTATATGTTTCAATCCTGATCATTATCTGTTTATATACAAAATTTCATCGATATCGAATTAGCCGTTACGACGTGATTCAATAACAATCAAACAAACAAACATCCAAACTTTCGCATTTGTAATAATAATAGGTTGGGGAAAAAGTCTTTTCGCATCATAGTATGTATAAACTTGTAATAAAATATCTTTGGCTATACTATTTGTATCTGGCTGGTTTTGGTATCATTCAAAGTTTAAATTTTAAAGAAGATAATTCCAAATTCAAATTAGGAAAATGTGTGATTTTTATTTGTTTTTCGTACTGTAAAGATGAGTGAATCTAATGAAGAAATTCGATACATTTTAAAATTTTACTTCAAAAAAGGTAAAAGTGCAACGCAAGCCGCGAAAAAAATTTGCGATGTTTATGGAGGACCTAGTGTAGTGTCTCTGAGAGTAGCACAAATTTGGTTTAAGCGTTTTCAATCCGGAAATTTTGATGTCAAAGATGCACGTCGCTCTGGTCGCCCTATTACGGATAAAATTGATGGCATTTTTGAAAAAGTGGAGCAAGATTGGCATATCAGTAGTTACGACGTAGCTGAAGAACTGGGAATTGACCACAAAACAGTTTTAGCGCATTTGAAAAAAACTGGGTACACAAAAAAGCTCGATATTTGGGTACACCACGAGCTCACTGAAAGATACCTAATGAACCGTGTACTCATTTGTGATTCTTTATTACGACGTAATGAAACCGAACCATTTTTGAAGAAGCTGATAACTGGTGATGAAAAGTGGATCACGTACGACAAGAACATGCGAAAAAGGTCGTGCGCAAAGGCCGGTCAGGCTTCACAGACTGTGGCGAAACCCGGGTTAACTCGCAACAAGGTGATGCTGTGTGTGTGGTGGGATTGGAAGGGCATTATTCATTATGAGCTGTTACCACCAGGCAGGACCATCGATTCTGAACTCTACTACAAACAACTGATGAGATTAAAGCAAGAAGTTGAGAGAAAGCGGCCGGAATTAATCAACAGAAGGGGTGTGGGTTTTCATCACGATAACGCTAGACCTCACACATCTTTAGCCACTCAGCAAAAATTAAGAGAAATTGGCTGGGATGTGTTAATGCATCCGACGTATAGTCCTGACTTTGCACTTTCAGATTTCTACCTGTTTTGGTCTCTTCAGAATTATTTAGGCAGTGTCAGGTTAACATCACGAGAGGACTGCCAAAACCACTTGTCGCGGTATTTTGATCAGAAGCCCCAAAATTTCTACAGCAATGGGACCATGTCCCTACCTACAAGATGGCAAAAAGTTATCGAACAAAATGGTACCTACATACTTGAGTTAAATGTAAATAAACTATGTATATTAAAAAATGTTTTGAATTTTCTTAAAAAATGCGAAAAAACTTTTTCCCCAACCTAGTTAGTTCTTTTTTTTGGTCTCATTGTGATCCGCAATCAGTTGGAGGACCGGAGGATGAGTTGATTTATTTGTGGCGTTCGGGATCAGAACACATTTGTCCTTCTTCCCTTCTTTAGAAGCAGCAAGCAGGTTGTCCAAGACATATACTCTTTTCAGTCGTGTCAAAATGATTTTCCACCAGCGCTCTTGTCAGCGGATTATCATGGCATTTTATGTACCTAATTTTTTTATTATTAGTGTGATTAAAATTATAATTTCATTTACCTAACTGCCTACGGATTGCGCTGTACGTGCCTTAGTTCTTTGGTATCTTTTTCTAAATTGGTTTTTAGTTTTAAATTTAGTATGTAAGTTGCATGTTTTTTTGGTGAAAATAAACTTTATTCTTATTCTTATGAATAGACTTTCGTCGTTCCCCGTTTCATTCGGTGATGTTTTCTATGTTGAATAAGATGACGTATGTGAGTTTACATGACCAGTAAGCGTAACAATTCACCCAGATTTGCAATCATCTCCATTAGCATAGTGGTCTCAGACCATAATCCCTTACCGAACTTGCATGATCATGTTAAGCATACTATACGAAGCTCGGGCACCGTTCACGTATGAAGATCCTTCGTATTGGCAGGATAACGCACTCACCAAACTTGCAGTTTCACTAAAATTTGTCCTACGGAGCAATTACGCCGTGTTTTATCTTAGACCAGATTTATGTATTTTTTTTCAGTTTATATGATTTATGTAGTCTGTACACTGTACATTTTTATTCAACCTGTGTCATCCCACAGCTGGGCAAAGATCTCCCCCACTGTCTTCCAGGACTTTCGCTCGCGTGCCAAACCCCACCAATCTGTCTCGAAGGCATCGAATTCATCCGTAACACCACGCTGCGTTTAAAGTCCAGCATTGCTGACGCAGGAAATAAGGCTGCCAGGCTAAAATGTGATTGAGCGGGCCATGTAAGACGAATGCATCCGGACAAATGGGCAACGATCGTCACCCAGTGGGTGCCTGAAGACGGGCGATGGCGCCGAGGAAGGCCTAGTAGACTGGTAGATAAATCAGTTACCAGGGACTTACCAGTTAGCCACGCTGTCTGTATATCCAATCAGATCAAAAAATAAATATTAAAAAAATTAAATCAGTTGAAGATGATAAATACAACGTGTTAACACGTGTACGACATTAAATAAAAACACAGTAGGGTTGATGAAATGAAATGAAAATCTTTATTGCCATAGCCGAAAAACATATTAACAATTCATTAATACTTAAATTAAAAGTTAACAACATAATAGCAAGTATGCAAGTACAGTAAAAAACATTAAGCTCACAAATAACATCGAATTGGTATAAAATTAAAAAATTACGTAATAAAATGGCTAGTATTTGGTAAATTAGGTATTTTCCAAATTCACTATAGAAAATAAATAAAAATCTATTTTCAATTCCTAGAAATATTAATGAAACAGCCTGTATAAAATAGGTAAACAGATCATATTCACCGTTCGTTGCATAGACACCGCCGATTTGATGACTAAATGTAAAAAATTGTTAAATAAACATTCAACTACTAAATAAATATTCAAGCTATAGGTATTAAACGGACATCTAAAATATGTAAATACGATTCCGGATGTGTTTTAAATTAATGTCGTACATAAAATTACAGGTTGTATATCACCAGGGGATAAATTGCAGAACTGGGACAAGATTTCCCGGCACTACCTATCTTCTCGTTCTCTCTCATCTTGAACGAATATTGTTAACACATATTTCATAGTGTCAGTTTTTTACTTTTCGAAGTGAGATTTCTGTATGTGGTAGGTACTAGTATTTCTTCTGTGGTTGAAATACTACTTAGCTTGCACTAGTTAGGTACGACTGCCAGTTTCCTGGTACTGGCAGATTCACTAATCAATCCGTATAACCCATCCATTTGCACTAAGCTAACTTAGCGTAAAAGCGATGGTATGCAAAACGGCTTAAGCTCAACACGGATCGGATTCTTGACTTCAAATGTGTTTGGGTTAAAGCTGTTCGCGTGATTTGGATTTAAATGTAGAGTGAGCTTTTGAGCTTACGACGTATCTTAGAGATATCGGTTTTGTCCTGATTCATCCAAACTAAAGATGGAAAGTGAGAAACACTGAGAAGAAATTCTTTTGTTTTTTACTAGGGTTGCTGCACATGACATTAAAGAAAGTGGGTTATTAAAAGGTTAATATTTTTGGATAAATAGTTAAATAATGTGGACATCATGGTTCGTTTTTTTAAATTACAAATAATACATCTAAAATATATTAACACAATAATAAACCAATATGCTTAATTGAATTACACAGACAAATGGCTGAAAGGTACTTGTTTTCTTTTCAAAACCAAGGTTAAGGCTGTCATTGTTCCAATTATTCGCATTATAAATTTAAAATCAAGCTCTCCTATCTTACTCTGATCGAAAATGCATTTTCTTCGAGATCAATGTCAATCTTTGACATTGACAATGAGATTTATGAATACAATCAAGTTTAATGTTGTGTTGGTTGGTTTAATTTTTGACGCCATGTGTTTCAAAGTCGATGATGGCTCCGAATATAAAAAAAACAGTAGAAATACGGACCAAAACAGAACACTTTTATGTCATTGAAATAACAGTTTTTAGTTAAACAGTTTAATAGTTTTTATAACTTTTTTACCAATTAGACCGCCCATAATACATTTTCTTGTTTTTCATTATGTTGTATCTAGTTTGTAAGGTATAATAAAGAATATTAATTCATTCATTCAACAGTAAATCTACTGATAAAACGATAGAGTTGGCAGCACTGCTAAGCAGGAATCGAACCTCGCAGTCATCTCAGACCGCCACTCGTCCACAGAGAAAATCTAATTACATTTCTAGCTTGATAACTAAGTTCTGTGGACCACAATGCACCTAGTAACATTGTTATTCAGCTTGTCCACTGCATGCACTGGAGCATACGTAACGAGGCTCAGTCAACACGCTAATTGGCATCCGCCTGCTGATCGGTTTGATCCCGAGTTTGATCCGTAGCGAGAGTGAAATAGCTGGGTCACGTAGTACGGCGGTTTAACGGTTCAATTGTACCTATTTTTTATAACTGTTACGTGTATCATTTTGTGTGTACCAAATAAATGATTATTCTATTCTATATTCTATTCTAATGCATTCACGGATGTTTGAAACAAAACTATTGTGGTCTATTTTGGTATGACAATTATTTATGACTCACTTTAATAGTCAATCTACACAGTCTGGCCACTAGAAATAGCCTTGAAAATGTTCAAACGCCAAGAAATACATTGATCAACTGTGAGAACTTTGATTTGATCATAGTTTGCCCTGTAATACTTAGGTATATAACATCAATTTTAAGCGAAGCAGAAAAAAAATAGATTTGAATGAATGAAATACTCTTTATTGCACACCAAACAAAAATACAGTAACAAAGGAAATAAACAATAAAGAACGGTACAATGGGCAGTCTTATCGCTAAAAGCGATCTCTTCCAGATAACCTTTGGATGGACAGGATAAACAAAAATCAAAAGACGGCGGTGTAAGAGTACCTTTAAACATAAACATACGTAAACAGAACCCATAAAATAATATATACCTACATATTGATTATGTATAATAATAAACATAAACTTAAATAATAATGGAGGATAAATAACATAAACGCTAGCTAGCAGTTAAGAGACAACGAAAGAAAATGGTTGTATACCTTGACTTGGAAAATAGGAAGAGATTGGGACGACCTTATGGACAAAAGTAAGGCGTTCCATAGGCGCACAGCTTGTACTGTGAAGGAGTCACCATAAAATTGTGAACTATGGACGGTTGTACGAAGCTGTAGAGCTTCGGAAGAACGAAGGTTTCGAGAGTGTGCCTGATACAAAAACTCGAAACGCTCCTTTAGATAAGAAGGTGAAGTGGGATTAAAGAGAATGTTATAAATAAGTGATAGAATATGTGTATTCCGGCGAAGACGGATAGTTTTATTGTATACCATATAAAAATAAAGCTGAGAATTAAAATATATAACCATTTTACCTAGTATGCGTTTTTCTGTTCCGATATATTTACATTTATTCACTTAGAAAACAAACAGATAATTATACATAATATGAAATACAATATATATAAGATAGCCAATAATAGGTTTTCACGACTAAACAACATGATAATTATCAAAATGAAGATCATGATTACCGTTTCAAAATGGTATACATATTTATCAAGATTTTATAATAAAAAAAAACTGTTCTGTAATAACGACTACCGGGCATTTTAATTATTTATAATACTATAGAATATAGTAGAATATATATATAAGGCAAAGAGTGAGCCAGCAACTCTGGATTCCAGCTCATATTATGATCAATTGGAACAAGTATTATATTATTATATATGTATATATAACATAAGTTCAGCTTTCCGCAGTCGTCAAAAATCCATCTCCATTAATGATCAATTGGAACAAGTATTATAGACTATTATTATTATAATTATTATATTATATATGTAATTATATTATACTTACACGTATATATAATTATCTTAATAATAATCGATAATACTTGTTCCAATTGATCATAACATGAGCTGGAATCCAGAGTTGCTGGCTCACTCTTTGCCTTCAATTTCAGCATCGGTGTTACTTCGGATGCGCAGTAAGCATTCAGAGTTTGTTTGTTTAATGGAGATGGATTTTTGATGACTGCGGAAAGCTGATCTTGTGTTCTTCATTTACTTGATTGTTGAAATGGTTCGTAAAACAGTGTGTACAGTTTGTGATACCATAAAATTTAAATATGAAATAGTATTATAATATATCTGACGAAATCTGTGGAGCAGTAGATGGTAGCCAAATACTTTGGGTTCGATCTCCGCTGAATTACAAATATTTACATGATCTGCAAATGATAATGATAACTGGGTCAACACATATGCATTGCAATTCAGCGGGGCAATGCAGCCAGTATCTTGGGGACACTTCCGCCCAGCAGTGATGAAGCAATTGAACTATCTATAGATCGATTGCAACGGTCTTTATATTATTCAACTGTTTCTTTTATTATTTTAAAAGATTTATACAAATTAGGGTCAAGGCATGTGTGTGATGGTTATTGTAATTATTTAATATTTTATAAAAAAACAAATTGTTTTTATGTCTTTGGGACGTATTCAATGAATATATATATTTAGATATTTTACATAAACGTACATTTTTATATTATATCGAATTGCAATTTTATATTTAACTGAAATATATGAACGGGATACGACTGAAGTTAGTTGCAGAATATGACGTATGCATACGATCTTCGCATTCGTTGTTCACACCCACAGAATTGATAAAACACCAGAACAAGCATTCATATTCATATTCTTTATTGTACACAAAAAATAAATTTACAGATAGAAACAGCTTACAAAATGGGCATGCACAAAGGCGAGCTTAACCCTAAGCAAAGGCATTCAGCTGTGATTGCAAGCCGTGCGCTGTGTCCTCCTCACCCCCACCCGCGTAATGTTGTTAGCTTAGTCATTATATACCCATTTTGGGGTAAATGTTTGTGGTAAGATACAACTAATCTAACTATGGCACTATTTTATTATTATCAAATATCAAGGCCGGTTTGCAAAACGATCTCTAAACGTATTTAGCGACTAAACATGTTTAAGTTTGACATATTTGCATGATTTGAACTATGGCACTATTTTATTAATCAAATATCAAGGCTGGTTTGCTAAACGATCCCTAAACGAATTAAGTGACTAAACTAGTTTAAATTTGACATATTTGTATGATTTGAGAATCCTCAAATCATATTTAGCCATTAAATACGTTTATAAATGTATAGGCATCGTTACCCAAATCGCCTTAAAAATATATTTTTTGTTTTTTGGGAGATTTGCGAGATCTCAGTGCGGGGCGAACCACTAGTATAATTTAAACAACAAGTAATACAAGTTTTTAATCTCAGAATTATAGAGTAGGCAAAATAATAACACTCGACATTTGGCAACACCAGCAAAATGGAGGATCTTTATTTACGACAATTACAAACCGAAAAATTTATTCAATAAACAAATAACACAATATCTAAATGCGCTACTTACGTATGAAATGTGATCCCATCTTGTTTTTTTTTATCCCAGCTGAATTTTTACACGTATTTGAGTAGATGTTGGTGTTTCAATATTCGCGTTCACTTGTTCTAGGGTTTTATCTATTCTGCGTTCACACCAGTCAGCGGCTGCGTTTACTCCGGTCATCGCTAGATGGCGCTAACGCCATGATTGTTTACCCAATGTCCAAGAGAACCTTAGGTAAAAATTCATTGGGTAAAAAATCTAAAAACAAAAAATCTAGAAAGGTTTAAACGAGGTAAAACCTAGGAGATAACATCGGGGTCTCTGATTTCAACTAACTACGATTGGGCTAATACAACCAAGCCCAGCGTGGCGAGTATGGGCTATCCATAGCTCTGTAGTTAAGTACCAAGTATCTACAGACAAAATTCATTTCTGTGGCGAGCAAGCGATTACTTTATTAAGCTGAGTAAGTGATTATAACAAGATCTATTCTGTAAGAGTGTCAGTTCAGCTAGACTGCGGCTAAACAGATAATTTTTTGGTGATTACTAGTATGTTTAGTTATGAAAAGGTAGCTTTTTGTAAACCTCTATATGTATTTATCCACTTTGCTTAATTTTTTATTGTTACATTTAGTTTTAATTAAGTTGTTTAGTACACGGCTAAACAACATAATTAAAACCTAGTATTGGCTGTCTTTTATTCATTGTGTTTTTGAATATGTATAATTATCTTACTGTTGGTTTTCAAAATCATAAGCTTTTTGTTGAAAAATTAATTTTCCAAAACAAGCTTTTATACAATTCATAATTAGAACAGCAACCAGATCCAAATGAGCCCAAACACTAGTAGCCCACTACAATCCATTCAGAAGATTCATGGTCGCTAGACAGATTATAAGAATAAGAATACATTTATTTATATTCTTATAAAACAGATTTCATAACAATCGATTTCATAATGATCATTATCATAATAAGTTATCTAAAAAACATTGTAACAATCGTAAGTAAATCTACGAAACATGAGGGTAGGTAGGTATACAGTTGAAGAACTTTACCTTCTGTGCTAGTTTACAACTGTGTTACGGCAAGGTAAGGATTCTCGTCCCATATACATACGACTCATTTTTGATTACAGTTTGACAGATACAATGGTATAGTACTGCAGGAGTACACAAATTGACGCAGTAGTTATTGTAGTATACGACAGAAATGCAGACAAAATGTAAAAAACTTATAAAAATATAACTGAAATAAACACTATGTATCGTAAACAACACTGCCATACAATACAGTGTTTTAAAAGTTTAACAATTATACAGAACATAATAATTAAGTAAGTTTATAATCTATCTACTCATTAAAAACACGTACTTACTTCTCTACTTTTACAATACCTAGGTAGTAATAAACTTATATAAACATACAAAAAAAAAGAAAGCATACTTCTAAATTTATGTCTATATTTAGAGACATAAATAGATATTATATATATAATATTTGTATGAGTACTGTAGTATGCACGTAATTATATGTATATAAATATATATATTAGAAAAAACGAATTTAGAGATATAGTAGGTATAGATAGATAAAAGCTTATATCTGGGTATGTTATCTCATGTATTACAATATGTATATAAGTATCTTATCTATTTCCATTTGTTGGAAGCTTCGATTGACTTGACCCGACCTCGTAAGCACGCGTCCAATATTTGTGCGTGTGGCTGTTTTCGATAGTTGTAAAAAACTTTACATACCTGTGTTCCTATCAAAGGGGGTCGTCCTTTAATCACGTGAGGTTTGGATGGTCCCCCATATTTTGTATTTAATGTGACGTTGTAGTATTTTTCGCGTTCTCCTCAGCAAGCCCTTTCTTTTGGTTCCCATACTGTGGTAGTGCGGAAAAAATAACTATAGTCCGCCATCTTGGATGATCCGCCACATTGGAATTAAAATGACCCATATAGCTAAGCTTGCATTGCCATCCAAAATAAGCGTGTATACCAAATTTCAGCTCAATCGGTCAAAGATAACTGATTTAAAAAATTCAGTTGCAAGATTCCACCCGGACAAACATACATACATTGCAAGTTAAATAAAAGCTTGTAAAAAACGAAAATATACATGTATATATATATATATACTCGTATATGAAGTGTAATATAAATCTTCGTATCATGGAAATGTCATAGTACTAACTCCTATTAAACTATTACCTCCTTTAGGGTCCTTGAGGATATCCTCTATCTCCTTGGACGGTGCCCACTAGTATCTGGACTATAGACGGGCGTGTCGCCGCTCTGAGTGGGCACTAAGGGTAAGAGGCTGGCGAGATGCCAGCCGACTCTGCATTCTAAAGACGAGTGCCGGCTAACCGATTCCCGTAAGTTTCACTTTAATTTATGTCATTCTGTTCGTGAGTTGCGCACTAAACCATTCAATTCAATTCCAGCTAAGAGATTACAGTAAGATTACACAACTTGCTTTACGTTAGTTTATGTCACTCTATGCTCTAATTACCCACTATTTATATGCTCAGAATGCAGGCGATTCATAGGGCGTTTTGCGCAACGATGTCTAATCGTGTTTAGTGCCTAAATAAAGATTAAAAGAGTTGTCAAATCATACAAATACGTTATATTTAAGCAAGTTTAGTAGCTAATAACGTTTAGGGATCGTTATGTAAGCCGGGCTTCGTTCTCTAAAAGTTTTTATTCAGTTTGTAGACAATTAGAATGCCGCACACTATAAATTAGCGAATTTATAATTCAGTGCGAAACTCGTAACTAAAATAACATAAAGTCACGTGCAATTAGTAACAGCAACTTACTAGAATCGCATTGCAGGCGTAAGAGAGGCTCTGTTTTGAAACCGTAGACCGTTTGTTTTTGCATACTCTTACGTACTCAACCTATTGGAAGAGTGGTGTAAACACTAACTTTACAAACTTTAGAATGACAGTACTAAATTGTGAAGTTAACACTGTTTACACCTGTATACCATACGTATTCCGAAAAGGTACGTTAACCTTTAAGAGGGTGATTCTGAAACTGTGAATTGCTGCTTTTCAGTAAACTTTTGTTAATCCGAATGGAGGCCATGGTTCTCACAAAACTAAATTTTACAATTTTTCGGAAAAAACCGAAACCTTTCATTGAGGAAACCAAAATCATCTGATTTAGATACGTTACCCGAACAAGTTTTAGTTCGGGTAACCTTTTACGGTTAATTGATCGAGCGAAGCGAGATCTCTAAGTCAACTTGGGCAAATTGGCGTTGTATGTATGTATGTATGTTTGTTTGTCCGAGGATAACTTTCGAAGCGTTTATCCGATCATCGTGAAATTTGGTATATAGGTAGGTAGTAATACCACAATTTTGTTGTGATTCAATGGGCTAAAAATATTGGGGGGGTTGTTAAGATATTGGGGTTCAAGAGGGGTAAAAAAAAATGAAAATGAGACTATTAGGTCAAGTGGGACGTCAAATGAAAGGTCTTCATTAGTATATTTGAACCCCGTTTTTAGTTTAAGTTTATTTTTTGTAGTTTTTGAGTTATTAGCCATAATAAAAACAAAACTTTGACAAAATTCACAGCGTACACCAGTGACCTCACAATGCTAAAATTTGGTATTCATGTAGCTTAAATGACACAAATATAGGCAAAAGTCTGAAATCCAGAATAACTGCAATTTGTATCCCAAAAAAGCATAAACAGACTACATGAACTCCCGTTACTTGTAATTTGAATGAAACTGTAGGTCAATTAAGGAAAAATTTCTGTAGGTTAATAATTATTAAAAAAATATTAAAATTTATTGTTGGTTTTTATTTCGTGGCACTATTTTGATAGTCAAAGATTACGAATATTTTTTTTTTGTTTTTATGGTAGACTCGCGAGATCTCAGTTCGGGGCGAACCAGTAGTATAGTTATGGTTTATAAAAAAAATATGTTTTTTTTATTTCGAATTTATTTATTATGTTATTTTATCGCTTAAAAGCATTTTTTTCCAGACAACCTTTAGGTGAACAGGTTTTTTTAAAGTCCCCGTTAACACCCTGCAGGTAGGAAACCCTATAAAGTAACCTCCTCGTGTGACGTCCCTGCGTCACTTATACCGACTGCTATAATTAGAATTGCGATTCACTCCCCTAATTGTCATGAACCGCCCAACCGTTCCCCACACGAGGATAGAGGGTTCCAAGCTTTACGGTATTACCAGTGACTAATCAACCATGACGCGTTATATCCTGAAATATCCTAAATAAATACGACCTTATTTCAGTAACTGTAGGTTCATTTTACAAAATATAAAGTTACAATATAGACGTGTGAGTTGTTTTACACAATGACATGACATGTGAATGCAACAATATAGACTGCCCACCGGAGTGGTAGAATTCAAATTTTTGCGGCCAACTAAATCTGCTTACTATAGAACTGTCGGGTGAAGAAACACATCAGGGCGGCGAACAATGTAGAAACACAAAAGTCTGTCATAGCGAAACATCTGCTGGAATTAGGCACAAACCACTGGATGAGCTATACAACCCACAAGTAATCACAACTGAGCGACATTACATGCCAAGACTGGTTCAAGAGGCAATTGAGATTAACAAACACAAGAATTTCAATCGTGAAGATTGTTTCCAATTATCTGGAGCCTGGAATTCTGGGGTGAGAATGTGTAAGATTCGAAGAAGTGAAGTGCCAATTATGCATCCTGATACCGTGAGTGTTGTGTGTCGGAATCAAGCTATGATTGAGAATGGGTAGTAATAATATTAGTGAATTCATTCCTATCAAGACACTGAAAAAGAGGGTAGATCGATATATCTTTCAATTACCATCAACTCGCAAAGACTTCAGTTTACCCGTGATCATTGCGGATGCAACTGCGTCGAAATAAACAAACACCGAATACACAAAAACTTACAAATCATTATAAATAGTTTTTGGTGAAAATAGTACTAAAGAGTCCAAGTAGCGCTAAAGTTACAGTATCAAACTGCTGAAAATAGTTAGTAGTAGAAAATAATAGTTTTTAGAATGGTATTTAGGAGGTTTCGCGATCACTGTACACAATTATTGATTAAAACGGATATTTATCGCGTATGTACCTTTTTTATTTATTATCTCTACGTTTCGGCTGTGTTGCAACAGGCGTGTTTACAGGTTGACTCAACTGAACTTGGGTTGAATGTCAACCCGTGACCACGCTTGTTGCAACACAGCCGAAACGTCGGGATGATAAATAAAAAAGGTGCATACGCGATAAATACCCGTTTTAATCAATAATTAAGTATTTAGGAAGGGTTTTATGGTAAAATTATATAAATGGCGTCCACGTTGGCTGTTCAGCAGTGAGTTACGCAGACAATGTAGCCAGCACCGTAGGTCCACCCTTGATGAGGCTGCCTCAGGATAATGGAGAGTAGCACAGACACGAATTTGACTATTCCTAACAGTGAAGGAATGAATGAATGAATGAAAATTCTTTATTATACCTTACAAGCTAAACACAACAGATATAAAAATAAAAAATAAATCAAATAAATGTAAGTATAATGGGCGGTCTTATCGCTTAACAAAGCGATCTCTTCCAGACAACCTTTGGATGGAGAGGATCATTGCTTAATGGAAGATTGGCTGAGGTGTAAAAAGAATAAACTTAATAATAGCAAAAGAAAAATTACTTAACCTTAAATACATAAATAATAGGTACATAAATAATTTTAAATAAGTAAATATCATATATAAAATAAATAAGTATGTACTTACATACATATATGAATATATACATATATCAATAATATTATAGATCAGTTGAATAATCACGACTCTTCATGGAGGTAAAAGTTTTTGAGTCTAGATTTAAATACGGAAGGTGAGGGGGATTTTCTAATGGAGACCGGCAAGGCATTCCATAATCGGACAGCTTGGACGGAAAAGGAGTTTGCATAGAAACTGGTTCTATGCATCGGTGTTTTGAGAAGGAGGTTTTCAGAGGATCGGAGTGTTCGGGAATTTGTGCAATGAAGGAACTCGAAGCGTTCCTTCAGATAACAAGCTATGGACGGATTACGAAGGATGTTAAATAGGAGGGATAGGATGTGAGTATTCCGGCGAAGTCGAATGGGGAGCCATTTGAGTTTATTACGAAATTCGGAGATGTGGTCGTATTTCCGGAGTCCGAAAATAAACCTTATGCAAAAATTTTGAAGACGCTCAAGCTTATGGAGCTGTTCCTCCGTGAGGTCAAGATAGCAGGAATCAGCGTAATCTAAAATTGGGTGAAGAAGAGATTGTGCAAGCGCAATTTTAGTAGCTATCGGAAGAAAGTTTCGCAGTCTCTTGAGCGAACCAGCAGAGGCAAATAGCTTCCGACTCACAGATTCGAGCTGAGGACCCCACGACATACAGCTATCCATGAAGATGCCCAAATTTTTTATAACCTTTGAGTAGGGAACAGTTACATCATCAAACTTAATTTGAGGGAGTGTTGTGTAGTTGATTTTCGATAGGGTACGAGAACTTCGCAGGATGATGGTCTGTGTTTTAATAGGATTAACTCTTAATCCATAAGCCTTACTCCATTCACCTATAAAAAGCAGATTATTATTAGTGACGGCGATCGCATCAGGCAACTCATTAAGTAGAGCCTGTGTGTAAATTTGGAGGTCGTCTGCATAAAGGTGGTAGGAAGAAGTGAGTTGACGAGAAATAGAATTTATAAAAAGTGCAAAAAGAAGAGGAGATAAGACGCCACCCTGCGGTACACCGGCTGATGTACAACACCAAGACGAAAAGGAATCGTCGCAACGTATCCGTTGCCGGCGTCCATGCAAATAACTGCGAAACCAGTCAACCACCGATGGAGATATGTTAATTGAGCGAAGCAAACCCAGCAGTACGTCAAAGTCGACAGTATTGAAAGCATTGCTAAAGTCGAGCAGTGTCAGAATAGTAAGGTAGCCGTTCTCCATGCCCGATCTTATATCATCCGTGATTTTGACAAGTGCGGTCACAGTACTTTGACCAGGACGGAAACCGGATTGAAGAGGATTGAGCAGGGTATTTGTGATAAGGAAGGAGCTAAGCTGGTTGTGGACGAGACGTTCAAGGACTTTTGATAGGAATGGGAGGATAGAGATGGGACGATAATCGGTAAAGGAAGTGGGTTTGGACTTTTTAGGAAGTGGAATTATATGCGCTTCTTTCCACAAAAGTGGAACAGAACTAGATGAAGTAGAACAATTGAGAATATGGCAAATTATTGTAAGCACCTCATCAATAATTGGAACTAACATATTCCGTCCAATATTGTCACTACCCATGGCATTTGAAGCAATTGACAGAATGCTCTTTTTAACATCACATGCGGTGAATTGACTAAAGACAAAAGGAGAATAATTAGGAGTTGGCAACAAGGAAAGATAATTAAGAGTGTTCATTTTAACATCCAAATCAATATTGGATGATGACGAAAAGTATTTGTTAAGAGAGTGAGTGAAGTA
Source organism: Philereme transversata (assembly GCA_963924445.1). NCBI lineage: Eukaryota > Metazoa > Arthropoda > Insecta > Lepidoptera > Geometridae > Philereme > Philereme transversata. The sequence goes on from OZ004338.1 coordinate 24,921,899, forward strand.
ATAGTTTGGATGATGGTGATACTTCCTTGATTTTGACAATAGAGACTTCTAAAAAAAGATACCATAACTCTCTTTCTGCAGAAAGAATGGCTAACTGGCTAAACATGGCTAAACTGATAGCAAACCTACAAGTATTTATTTATAAAATACAAAATAAATTAATTGACTGAGCTAGCGAAGCGTCCCAGTTGCGAGATTGGCCAAAAAATGCTTTTGTCCGACTGTCTGTCTGTCTGTTCTTGCCTACAGGTCGAACTTTTAACCAAAATTGGCACGCAAGTTCTTTGAATTATTAAATTTTTTAAGTCAATCGTGATTTTTGAGTGGAGGAAAAACGGGGGGAAAGGGGAAGTTTGCTGTAGCGTTATTTATCGACACATTTCAATCAAATTTGAGAGACGCACTAAAGACTACCCTACACAAGATGTTGCGAAAAAAATTCCAAAAGAGGGAAATGAAGGGGGGGGGGGGGGCGGAAAGAAGTTTGCTGTAACGTTATACTATATGGACGGATTTCAATTTATAAACATTTTTCGGTAAATTTATGCCTACCAATTTTATACCAATCAGACTACGCAGTCTTGTCCGCCTTCACAAGACAAAACCGTAGACACTAGATTAAACCGACAAAAACCAAGGAAATTCAAGTGATAGTTAAAACTTATACCAATATTTTGCTCAAAATTATACATAGTAATCCTATCGAAAGTCCCGCCTCGGTGTTTGTCAACGAGCTATGGAGCGTAGCATCCTCGGAGTCAGGCTCACATACCGTATACGAAACTCGACACTGTGCTCCAAAACACAGATAGCTGACGTGGCTTACACATCCGCAAAATTGAAGTGGGACTGGGCAGGACACGTCTGTCGTATGCCAGAGGAACTACGGCCAAAAACCATTACAGAATGGGTTCCAAACGGGCGGCGGCCTCGTGGTAGACCCAGGCGGAGATGGAGGGATGACCTGCATGCATACCAGAAAGAGTGGCCCCAATTAGCCAATAACCGGGATTCGTGGAAAGAGGGAAGGGAGGCCTTTACCCTGCAGTGGGACTCTATGGGCTAATAATAATAATCCTATCGAAAAATTCAAGCAACTGAAATTCAATTTAAAATTGGACTTTCTTCGTTAATTTTGTTTTGCTAATTACTTTTTGGACTTGGGACGCGAGGTCTACTGTTCTCATAGAACCACTAGTTTTAAATTTACTTTACTTATTTGAACCTGTTATATTTCTATTATTCAGTTGAATTATCGTTGTCTTGACGTTACCGTTGTGTCTACACGCTTTTGTGTTAATACAATGCGAATCTATCATAGTTTACCACTGGAGTAATCAAATACCAAGACACAATGGAAGGGGCCACCCAATTACACTAGCACGGTGGCCTTGAAGACGGATATGGTCTTACAGTTTTCACTATCACTTTGAAGCGTAGACTGCATATTCGTTCTATAAAGCCAGGAATAACATTTGTTTGACTGGCAATATCTTCTTAAAATTGTAATATATTATAAACTTAACTAAGAGAAATTATTGGAGATTGTTGGAAATTGTTGGAGAAACCAACAATTCCTCCTATATAAGTTTATGATGTTTTAAGTTCACATCTTTATCCGCAATACACAAAGGTTATCTAGAAGAGAATGCTCTTCAGCATTACGTTCGCCTTTGTACTATTTTTATAAGTCAAAGTTAAAACCATTAAGTATTTTCACTTAAATCAATGGTTCATACAATTACAAACCAAACGGGATTTGATGCGGTTCTTTTTATTTTATGGGATGAATTTTTTAAACTTAACGATATTTTGGTAAATGCCGGATAATTTTAACAAATAATAATTATTAATAGGCATATGAAGCAAACTCAATTTTACATTAAGAACCCAGTCTCCGTTGAACTGGTAGCATCCATTTCCACTAAACATAGCTAAGAAATAATTAGCAAACTCAAGCTTTCAAAAACAAAACGGCTCAGGTGCCATGAACTAACATACAGAAATACCGAGGTAGACCAAAGCTTTCATCAAGAATGCCATCAACACGCATGCCCATTCTGCTAGTGCAATTAGGGGATTGATCCTCCTTTGTTCCGAAAGCCATCAACGAACCTAATCAAGTAAGAAATTGGTGATACCCGCTGAATACGAACCCTTAAGACCCTTGCATAGGAGTCTGTTGTAACAGATAAGCCTCAGTGAGGCGCCGAAATGTTCCGGATTTGTACAAGAACCGTATTTGATGGGCACTGACTTTGTTTTGGAGGAAGTCGATTACTCTAGGTAATTTGTTCAATAGTGGTGTATAGTAAAGTTTCATCGATAAACTTTAGGGAGATGCTCTAACGATACTACTCTACACTGTAGGCCACCTACGCCGTAGACTCATCTACGCCGTAGATTCACCTACGCCGTAGCTTCACCTATGCCGTAGACTCACCTACGCCGTATACAACCTACGCCGTAGACAGTTCATCATCATGATCATCATCATCATCATATTAGCCAAAGGGCATCACATAGGCTTATCATAGTCTCAGCAGTGGAATAACACCTGCCCCATAGATTTCCAGTGAGACTGATCTCATGCAGCCTGCATCAAACGACACTGAGCAACCTTTTTCAGGTCCTCTACTATGTACATATTGGGGGATTATCTTACGTTACGCTTTCCAGGTCGTGGTCTCTACTCCAGAATCTTTCTGCCCTAACGGTTGTCAGTTCGTCGAGCTATTTGGAAATCTTTATGGGTAAATAATGACTGTTTCTCTAACATTATTGTAAATCACCTCCGCCGTAGGCCGTCTATGCCTTAGACTCAACTACGTCGTAGACCACCTACGCCGTAGACAAATCAGTTAAACAATATGATTTATTGTACTAGCAAAGGTCGTGTTTTAAAACTTTCAATCACAATAACTACAAATAGACTGGCAACGACTCTCCAGCTAGATTTATTCCGTATAAATTCCACACTGCATACTTATAAAGTTTAAATTTTTTTTATTTGCAATAGTTCAATAAATAAACATATTTCCGATCCCACACTAGGATTCCCAATGTCGTAGATATACAGAACAAGGAGACAAATATCTCTCATGGAAATAACCAGCACCTTTTACGTTTTAGCCGGCTACTCACTAAAACGATTGATATCGTCAAACTAGAAGACAAATCCAGAAATTCAATGTGTTCTTTAGGACCATTTTATTATACAAAAAGAAAATACATGTAATCTTAAGTCATTAATTTTATCATAAGAAAACATGGAAAATAAATAGAAGACCACAAAAACCTCCAAATCATTCAGACTGTAGATAAAAGTTTTACAAGATTAATAATTTTATTTCAAAATGATATTAATATATAATATAATTCAATTCATTTTATAAGAAACTGATTATATTAATTATAAAATTATATTTTATTTATAATTATTTGGCAGCAGAAGCAAACAATTTTATTTATTCATCCTCAAAGTCGATGCCCAACAAATCGCAATTTTCATTTCACGTTCTTAGATACAGATCTATGGACATAAAACGCAGACGGTGCGAGAAATGAAAGACCAACCTTTCTAGATAATTGTCGAGATACGCGGGAACAATCCGTTTTATCAAACCGGGTATCTGGAGACATACAGCGTCGTAAGATCACAGTAAATTATTGTGCACAGTAGCAGTACTGTAACGGCCATCTGACTAAGTGGGCAACCAGGCACTAGAACTATCCTTACTAGGCAGAAGATCTAGAGGGTGACCAAGACCAAGTGGACAAAGGTGTTGCGTAGGAACATGATAGCACGCAATGTTTCCGAGAAGAATGTCAAAGAAAGAGCAAAGTAGATACATTATTTAGACCCCACCACCATGTGGGAAAAATATACCGAAAGAAATGCAGAGAGAGTGCTTCAACTAACGAGGAATTATTAATATCAAGATTCAATATCATTATCAATAATATGTATGGCCAATTCTGGCATTAGTGGACTTAAATAAGGCACTTTTGGTGTTTCCTTATATAAACATCAAATAAAATATAATATTTTTAGTAAGCACGTTATACATTTATTTTATTAGACAAAAAGTTACATACTAATAGTAATACATAAAGCACTGTGAAACCTTAAAGTTTTGTCTCAGTGCTTAGAAACACTCGAGCCTCTACGCATTATTTAAATACTTAAAAAACCCGTCACCTTTATCTAAACATAATTTTATAGTATTTGTATTTAATATCATTTGGTGCCTCTCCTGATTACATTCCACCAGCGGAGCATCTTCCTTCCAGCTACAAGCTGCAGTGGCCAATTTAGAAGTCCCTAAACCGGTTGCGCACTCAAGTTGGCCACTGCCGAGAAAATCTAGCCAAGTGGGGCTACATCAACCCATTCTGGAGCCAGTGCCACTGCGGGGCCATCTTAAAAATAATGGCCCACCTGCTCTCATTTCCTCTGTGCCCAACCACCTGCACATGAGAAGACTTGTACCAGGCAACAGAGAGGGGTGTGGAAGTTGCTCTCAATTATTTTGTATTGTATTCTATTATCAGACAGATAAAGGGACGGTTACTCTTTACTTGCGGTATTTCTTTATTAAGGTACGTAGTTTATCTACTGTTTACTTACTATAAATACTGTGGTTGGTTGAAGAAGGCAAGTGCGTTTACGTCATGTTTTATTTTGACCTGTAGCATTTACCTGTTTTAAAATCAGATAACAGTGAAAATGTTTCCCTCAGCTAATCTTAGATCGTTTGTTTATACTCAAAAGAAGCAAATACAAAAAGATAAGGCTGTAAGTTATTTAGCTAAAATAGATATGTAGATGTACCAAGGTTAATGAACTTAACATGAATAACCCTTGTAACGCCATATGAAGCAATTGAAGCAACTCATTATAATATGAATAATATGAGGGTATAATATTTATATATTTTATAGATGCACAATTGTATTTATGATCGAGCGAAGCGAAATCTCTAATGCCGGGTTCCTATATCCGTCGGTAACCAGCTACGCCTCGTTTCTCCTTGAAAACGTGTCAAAAGTTTGACATTAGTTTGACATTTTTTCAAGGGAATACGAGTCGTAGTCGGTTACTGACGGCTATAGGAACCCGCTATAAATCAACTTGGGAAAATTGGAGTTGTATATATGTAAGTATGTATGTATGCATGCATGGTTGTTTGTCCAAGGATAACTTTCGAAGCTTTGATCCGATCATGGTGAAATTTAGTATATAGGTAGGTAGAACATGTAGGGGGGTTGTTGAGATATTGGGGTTCAAGTGTGGAAAAAAAAACATGGGACTATCCGGTCAACTGGCATGTCTAATGAAAAGTCTTCGTCAGTAAATTTCGAACTCGTTTTTATTTTTAGTTTAAACCTTGTAGTTTTTAAGTAATTAGTCATAACAAAAACTGAACTTACACCAATTACCCCACAGTGCTGAAATTTGGTATGCGTGTAGCTTTAGTGACACAAATATGTATATAGAAAAGTTTGAAATCCAGAATAACTGCAATTTCTACCCCAAAAAAGGGAAAGCAATAACAAAGTCAAAGTCAAATATTTTATTCATTAAAATCACAAGGATCACTTTGAAACGTCAATTTTACTGCCTGTTCCTTCGCGACCAAGCCAGGAAAGAAAGGCAAGAAACAAGGCTGGTTGTTTTTTTAATGATCCTTTTACAATACATAATATCTACAGAAAATAAATTACGTGAACTTGAACTCCGATTACCTGTAATTTAAATGAAACAGTAGATCAAGTTCTTTGGTTTATTTCGTGGCACTATTTTGATACTTAAAGATTACAGCGATTAAGCGAGATCTTATTTCGGGGCGAACCACTAGTTATACAAATGTTATGATTACCTGCTATTGACATACGTGTTGTAGCATTGTGTTTATTAACTTTTGAAACTATCATGGTTATTAACACTATTTGTACTAAAAACGGGATATTTACCATGATTTGTGAGTTCTTGAGTGTCCCGATATTTCGACGCAGTTGCATGCGCCATGATCACGGGTGAACTCACAAATCATGGTAAATATCCCGTTTTTAGTACAAATTGTGTTTATTGTTTTGTAATTTGCATGCCTATGTAAATCATCCGTCCTATATCATTCTGTAAATCATGTCCATCTCAAGGTTGTCTGGAAGAGGTTGCTCATAGCAATATGACAGCTGATTTTTTTTTGCGATATAATTAAGAATTTATTATTTTGATTGAATTTAGTTTTGTTTTAATATGTGTACCATAAAGTGTTTTCTATTCAGTTCTATACATATGTATGCGGTTGACTTCGCAATAAATAAAAAGATTACTTCCACATGTTGGCTTTGCCGAAAATATCGAGATTATAGCAAAAGCTTACCTTTTCCGTAACCTAGCTGCAAGTTTTTCTAAAATTCTAAAAATAGAATAATAATAATAAAACTTTATTTCGGTTTTAGATATGATAAGGTTTATTTTCCAAAAAAATGTTGCTATCCATAACATTCATCTTTTTAAAGTAACTTATTTGGGTATCACTTTATTGATACATCAGTTTATAAGAGAAGAACACTGGCTGTTATGAGCGGCTGGAGTTTTGACACTCAAAACATAACAATCAAAAGAAACGTTACATAATATAATCCTCAACTGAACTTTGCTCAGTTTACAACTAACCAATATAAATACCGAAGTTGGCACGTAACCACAGGGTTTGCCCAGTCGACATTCAGTTCTATCAGAACAACTAAGTAATACAAGTTTCAAAGCCGTAAGGAAACTTTAAGTACACTTTTCCTTGTAGCTTAGTGAGTTCGCTAAGTAATTATTGCAACGAGCATTACCATTTATCTACTTAGACAAACTAACAACGTAGTATGTACAGAGTGCTTTGCAATTCTGTATGAAACCCCGAAGGGGATGATTCTACACTATGTAAGTGAACAACTGTTACCAAAATACAAGTAATTTTTACAGAAATATAACCGACTTCACTCGAAGATCACTCAAAGTGCTTCCATAGCACGCTGCTATGCTTGGTGTTTCTTTTCGAGATCGAATCAGAATGAGCAGATTCGTAGATATAGCACAAAGGATTAGCAAGCTAAAGTGGCAGTGGGCAGGGCACAGCTCGAAGAATCGACGCGCATCGTAGGGCAGCCTCATACTAGATGGAAAGACGACTTGATGAAGGTTGCTTTCAATTCAATTCAATAAAATTTATTTCAGACGTATTAAGTCCATATATTGTTAGTACTACATTTGTTTACAAACTATGTTAGTAATACAAATATAAAATAAATAAGGATAAAAGACAAATAATAATAATAATAACTACATCAAAACAAATTACTATTTAAAATCATAATAAAATAAATTAAAAACACATGTCAAATAATGAATAAATAAAAACGAAATTCTTATTTACTAACATGCAGCTGCACTAGGTGCCACAATATTGGGCAGTCAGGTTTATCAGATAAAACGCGTAGGATAGTGTTACCGCTGCCGCGGGCACGGCACAGAATCGAGGCGGCTCTCTTGCGTAGAATGGCATGAAAACCATCCGTGTGAGCATCTGCAAACATGCCTGATGCACTGCAGTACCTCGGCAGCCCCAACAGCATCCTAAACGCGTTATTATACTGAACGCGTAGGGCATTGATTGTCTTCTGCGTATAGTTGGTCCATAGACTGCATGTGTAAAAAGACTGGCAGAAGGCCTTAAAGAGAGTTACCTTTACTGCTCCCGTGCACCGTGCATATCTACGAGCCAACATATTGCTTTGGACAGCCAACGCCCGACGCTCCCTCTCAATGTCCTCATTGTCCGTGAGGTCCTCCGTGATCCAGTGGCCATTAGGTGATGCCCGCACAACATCGGTCGCTTTAAAAATCTATGCCCCACATAGATTTTTAAAACGCCCGATCTTGTCAGCAGTGATCTGACAGTATTCATCAGTGGACATCCTGTGGCTGGTATGATGATAATCGACTTCAGAAATCGGAAATTGAAAAAAATCGGAAACTGCACTATAAAATAGAATTAAACTTCTACTCCATTTCCAGGGAGCTTTTCAACAATACCACTCGCACTGGGGAGCAAGCAAACTTTTTTAGTTATGAAACGCTATTTTGGTTTCAGTGCCTGTATTTATTATTTAAACGTAGATGATGTTTGACTTCATGCTGTACTCCTGAAACAACTACTTTATTTAATAATCAGTTATCCAGGTCCTTGACAACACGGATATAGCAAGAAAACTGAAAAGGAGCTTTTGAGTTATTTCAGTGTAATATAGTGTCAGAGTTGGTGCTATTCATAGAGAATACAAGAAAAAGTCTCTTCCCCTTAAATAATGACTATAAGAAAAGTGCCAATGGACACATTTTTACAAGCTATTTATTAACTTGCAATGTATGTTTGTTTGTCCAGGTGGAATCTTGAAACTGAATTTTAAACCCGTTCCCCTCAACCGATTGAGCTGAAATTTGGAATACTTATGTAACTTCGGTAACAATGCAATAATATGGTATCATGGAGGTAGTCTCATGATGGAGACGGATGCTAGACAACGGAACTTCTGAATGGATTATAGTAGGCTACTAGTGTTGGGGCTCATTTGAATCTGCTTGCGGTTCCGATTATGAACTTTATAAAAGCTTGTTTTGAAAAAGTAATTTTTCAGCAAAAAACTTATTAATCATAATTCTATTATAAAATTAAGTATGCTTAAAATTGCTCATCAGACTACTTGGCTAGATTGTTATAAAACTAAGTGTACATTTACGATGTATCTAATAGAAAAAAAAATTCATAAACTTATAGTATTTTTGCCAATTGATTCTTCAATTATAATCATCACATTTCGAAATGTGTCTCCTAGAATGTATACATATATATAACTATGTATATAACAGGGAGCAATTTTTGTTTTAAGATTTTATCGGTCAGTGGTAATCAGAACCAAAAACTGAAACTAAATTTAGTTTAGTTTGTGCATCTGAATTGTCCCCCACTGTATACATAAGTATTTGATAACAATGCCGGTATTCTAATTTACTACCAAAATAGTTTTAAACGATAGTACGATAACGATAGTATGGATGCGTACACTAGACCAATTGTTGTAGGAAAAGAAGAAACATAAAAATAATTATGGCCACACTTGATAAGTAATAATATAAAAATATTTCTATAGCAAACTTTGATTACTACAACTGGCTATCGATTACTACAGTGCTCGTGCTTAAGGTACTATTCTACACAAGTCATGTCTCAAACACTGTCAACGAGAAGAAGTTCGTAGATTTAAAGAGGTCTTCAAGTTTTGGGTGCTCCAAGCTTGCTACTCGTCGCTACTTTGCCAACTTCTGACACCTTCATCTTGTACGTTTAAAGTGCGTTCAGACGAGCGATTATTGCAGTACCTGACAATTTTAATAGGATCATCATCATTATTTCAGCCGGTCTGCACCCACTGCAACACTTTCCTATTTCAGCTTATATGAACTTACTTTTATGAGAGTTTCTATATTTGGGAATATCAAGTAAGAACAATTTGACACTTTCACGCGGGAAATAGACGGCCTTTTAGCTAATAGCAATCCTAGTTAGGCTATTAGAAAAACTAAATTAACCTCATGCAGTGACAAATTCATTCAAGATTAAATCCAAAATTTAGTCATAACTACCAAATCTTACTACATAAATAAGTAAAAAAGTAAGAGATTGGCGAATGCCTCAGAACGGGTTACTCACTAGGTTCAGGCAATTAATTGCCGTACAAAGTTGGTCGTTTAAAATCCATAGTGTTATTTACGAGCCCGCTCGAACAACTCATTCAAAGGATATTCTATTACAGAGTTTGTGAAACTTTATTTCACGCATCAGGTACTCAATGAGATCTGAAAAGTTTCAGCGATAAAGTTTGCCAGTTGATAGTGAGTGATGATGGGTTTTGAGTTGTTTTAATTGATAACAAGAGTGCTGCTATTTGGCTGGCCGAATACGCCGGGATATTAAAACGGTTAGGGGAAGTCGGGTCTCGTAAAATCATGTTCACAATTTAGTTAAATTGTTTTCTAAATATTTAGTTGTTTTATTCAGTTAGTTAGTTTTAAGAGTAGTAGAGTTTCTTGTGAAAGGGCTCGCCCGGGGAAATGCTACCACCAAACCTATTTCTACCACCAAGCAGCATTGCTGTGTTTCGGTTTGAAGGGAATGGTTGCCGGTGAAATTACAGGCACATGAGGCTTTACACCTGTATGCCTCTAGTTGATGGACGCAGGGAAGTGCATCGTAGGGCACATTTCTAAGGAGCGTGACCTACGAGGCAAACTTTGTTATAGGCGATGGTTACCACTTAACATCAGGTGGGCCATAGGCTTGTTCCGTCTTCATAGTATAAAAAAAAATTGTTAGTTATTTGATGAAATTTATACCTAACAGAATTAACAACCTATGTGCCAGTTATTTTTTTTAAGCGTAAACCGCGCATCTGCACTTTTCACAGTTCGCCACACCTTTTGTTACCATTTTACGTTTCTAAAAAGGTTTTGTCGTTAAACTCGGAATACCAAAAATACCGGTACTGACCCACGTGGTCAAAATAAAAAAAGGACAAAATAAAAAATAAATAGTGCTAGACATTTCACACAACGCTATCTAGCCCCAAACTGAGCAAAGCTTGTACCTACTATGGGAACCATATAACTGACAGAATTCTTTGTTTTTGTGAATACATACTTGTAATATATATGTATAGAGAAACAACCAGACCCGGACCAAATATCTATGGATCATGCAAATTTTCGCAAAAAAAATCACGCAAATTGCAATGCATTTGTTCCTCGGTAGGAATCGAATCCGCAACCTTCTGCGTTTTAGGCGGCTATTCGATCACTGAGCCACGAAGGTCGTCAATAAATGCAGTCATTATGTATGCATACATAAGTGTAAGAGCTCATAAGTTAAAATAACAAAGGTTTCAGTTAGTAAGAGACAGATATAAATTATTGTATTGAACCTGATTAACTATTTATTTTTAAATCTTTTTGTGCGAAATAATGTTCTATGTTCACGATATATTAATCTCCATGATGTACAAATGTCCATGTGTCAAATAGAGACCTGTAACGATATGCCTTAAGGGGATAATCACAGGCAAGCACACCACTACGTTTGCAAAATACTTAGCATTGGGAATATGCCTGTTTATTTCGTTGGTTTTAGCGCATACCAATACCGGTTTCGTTACGATAGATAGATAACGCTTTATTGTACATCACACTTTACAAACAATAATAAATACAAGTGGCGGTCTTATCGCTAAAAGCGATAACGATGATGTTTACACTACATTTTATTACTAGGTATTTCATTGCGCTTTTACATAAGATCTAAATACCTACCATTGTTTTCAAACTACGCTTGCTATTAATTCCAACAAAGCAGTTCAGCTTTGTTGTCAAGGAATTAAGAGTGAATTTATCACAAAGCATAAACATAAAACCTCTCGAAACTCGTAATTATTGGAGATTCAATAATCGGGTAACTGATGGCGTAACTTTCTCAGACCATTAAGGTGGAGTCTACAACTCGAAGTACAACTTAAAGTTTAAAGTAGGTGCTCGAAGACAATACTTCGAAATGCATAATTTGAAGCGCTTTGGAGTGCTTTCAGGGAAATGTTTCATTTTACCCATCACTGTAAATTTAAACTGAATATTTTATAGGTTTCAAAATAATCACTACTTATTATGTTCAGTGTTATATGTATGTTAACCCATATCATTGTCCTCACTTATTAGAACAAAGTTTGTATAACGACTTTTTGATAATATATTTTTTTACTGAATAAACACTTTAAACTTATCATCGTCAACTTAACATAGTGGGAGAGTCGTCCAACGCTGCATTTTCCATTTGCAAAGGCCTCCACTTAAAACTCACTCGGTGATTATTCTACCTGATGTTTAGGTGCCTGCATAGATCGCCCCTAGCGATAAAGCCGCTCATTGTATTCCTTTAATCTCTAGTCTAGTAGGTATTTCTGTGTCGTAATTCAATAAAGAGTTATCCTTCTAATGAATCTGTACGCACTATAGTTGTCTACAAATCGCAGCATGTAATAAAGATAGATGTGGTTATCTAAGTAACATTGTGCCTTATTAAGTAGCCCTGAAGATAGGGTCTGTTAGGGAACAGCGGGGTGTATTATATTAATATTTTTGGGTATCATCCGTAAGACATGACGTTATTATGGGCAATATATTGCGGTAGACAAATAGGTTCTTTACTAAATATTACAGCAGCTTAGGAAATATCAGCGTCCTTCTAAAATAAACTTGGTTTCTACGACAACATTGGGCGCATGACCTCATATAAAACTTTTGCTGAACGTGTTACAAAAATATAAAAACATTGTAGATAGGTTTTGCGTGTTGAGGCGATAAAACGTTGATTGGCTCCTATTTTATATGATTTTTAGAAGCAATATAACCTTTATTTGTATTGTACTTCGGCTGATTGTCAATAACTGTCGTGGTACTCCACGACAGTTATTGACAATCAGCCGAAGTCATCTCACTAGATGAAATATACTTCAGACGTTATTTATTGATAGTTCCGAAGTGAGTGATATCGGTAGCAATAAACGGCGAACAGCACCGCAAGTTGTCTTAAGTCTCGAAAGTCTGGCCAGGTAATCCTGACCCTTGATACGCTATAATGTTTTTCTCAAAAGCTTGTTTTGCAAAATAGCAAGAGGTCTAATATTTCTGGTAGTCTACAACGTTACCGCCGGGGGAAATCTATATGAGAGCGAGGCAAATGAAATAATGTTTTAATATGTTGCTTGTTGTAAGTCATACATATTTTTTGTGAGCCTACAACGTTTATAAGAAGAGGTTTATTAGAAAATTAAATATTGTGAAGCCTTTTTTGACATGAAAGTATATTTTGTTGTCTATAGTATCCAGACCGAAGTGATGTAACCAGCTTTTTAGATTACGAACTATTTATTACTAGCATAGTTTGGATAGTGAGCAGTTAGATTCATTTGCAATTGATCATTTTCGTGTTTTGGAGGACTTGCACCTCTAAGCACCTCTTTTATAATAATCGTTAGTTTTTACCGGAAGCATTTCGGCGTTATGTAAAAACTGTAACAAAGTAGACTTTTGATGAACATAGCATGCATTGCTAGGCCTAATAGGTAGCATATCTCGTTCCGTCAGAGCGTTACAATAATAATGTAGCTGCTTGAATTATCCGCGTATTTGTCAAAGCAGCAGTGCAAGTCGAAAACTTGTCGATTGACAAATTGACATTTAAACTCGATAGAATTGACATAATTTCCAGAATTTCTCGGATTTTTCGACATAGTTCAGGGATTTTAATGATTATGTCGAGTCAATATGACTGCTGAGACGCAGGAGGTAGCGGTTTCGATTCCCGCCGCGGAACAAATGTTTGCATGATCTACAGATATTTGTTCCGTGTCTAGGTGTTTTTCTGTATATTTTAAGTATGTATTTACAAAAAAAAAAGTAAATAAGTATTCTATCAGTTATCTGGTTCCCATAGTACAAGCTCTGCTTAGTTTGGGGCTAGATAGCGCTGTGTGAAATGTCCAGCGATATTTATTATTATTATTATTATTAATTTTTCAAGCGGTTATTTCGTGCAGTAATTTACGGCCCTAAACGACTCCACTACATCACTAGCTGTCTGTTACGTGAGCAATATTTTGGTTGCTGCAGGCTTCTCCAATCTGGCTATGTATTAAAATAACTCTTATTACATACAGCAACTTTTAATTAATATTATCTCGTTACAGCACGAGTCAAAAACGACGTAACGTTGAATAAGCGGCACATACTCGTATAGCGGGCGTCAATGCCACGAACGGTTACGTCACACACCGTATGCCTTCGCATGTTTCAAAGCGCCCTCGTGCCAATTACATTAAGCCTTGCTAGCCTTTGGAACTGCACCCACATGCCTAATAATAATTTACAAGTGTATAGAAGCGATTTTATCACACTGGGTATGACTTAATCACGTGACGCAGCGCATTGGTTGTTCTAGCAATTTCAGTAACTCAATTCTGGTACTTTAAACCATATGCATATTTCAGTTACATTATGGCCATTCTATCCTTTGGTAAAGAGATAGATAGATAGATAGATAATTCCTTTATTGCACACCATTTAAATACAATCATTTATAAGAAAATACACTCTTAAACAATAGGTACAATGGGCGGCCTTATCGCTAAAAGCGATCTCTTCCAGGCAACCTTTGGATGGACAGGATCTATGTGAACAAAATAAGGACGGCGGCGTAAATCCGATATTAATAGTACACGTATATTTATAAAAAATATAGATAATATAAAATAAAATGCATAATTATAATTAATATAATCATAAAATTACATAAATAAATATTAATATTATAATACACAAAATATATATTGTATATTGTGCATATTGTAACTGACCGTATTAAAATGTTAAGCGTTGTCGAAAAATTTTACGGAGATTTATATACTTCAAAATCGTTTGAATCAAATTCACCAAATGACCCCAGAGCACCACCCACCGAAAACCGGTCTTTAGAAAACCTACCATCTATACTACCTTGTGAGGTGGAAAAAGCACTTCTACAGATGAAAAATGCCACGTCACCTGGCGAGGATGGTATCACAGTTGAACTTTTGCGTGCAGGAGGACAACCAGTACTTCAATTACTAGTGAAACTATTCAATAAAGTGCTGTTTCACGCTAAAACACCTAAAGCTTGGAAAAATGCAACTGTTACAATATTGCACAAAAAAGGAGATAGCTCTAAACTGAATAATTATCGCCCCATAAGTCTACTATCTCAATTATACAAGACGTTCTCCAAGGTAATATGCAATAGACTTACCCACCAGCTGGATGAGTGCCAACCCCCTGAGCAAGCCGGCTTTCGCAATGGCTTTTCCACGATAGACCACATCCACACCGTAAAGCAACTGATGGAGAAGAGTTCCGAGTATAACCGGCCGCTGTGTTTAGCTTTTATCGACTACGAGAAAGCTTTTGACAGTGTCGAACACTGGGCTGTGTTCAACTCTCTCCATCGCTGCCATGTAGATGCTCGGTATGTGGACGTGTTGCGTGAGTTATATGGCTCGGCAACAATGCAGGTCCGACTGCATGCTCCTACTGGCCCTATCACCATCAACAGGGGGGTGCGGCAAGGAGACACTATTTCACCCAAGCTCTTCACCGCGGTTCTAGAAGACGTTATGAAGACGCTTGCATGGGACTCTAGTGGTATCAAAATTAATGGTGTCTTCTTGTCGCACCTTAGGTTTGCAGATGACCTCGTTCTGTTTGCCAATAATATAGAAGACCTCCAACTTATGATCCAGCAACTGCACGATGCTTCTTTGGTAGTGGGCCTTAAGATGAATATGTCCAAGACGAAGGTGATGACGAATGCTGCCGGATTCCCGAATTCAGATGTGATGGTGGGAAGCAAGAAGCTGGCAGTAGTCGACAAATACCTTTATCTTGGACATATTCTTTCTTTTGGTAAAGAAAATCAGAGCAAGGAGGTCTCTAGACGAATACAACTCGGGTGGGCTGCATTTGGAAAGCTTGAAGATGTTTTTCGGTCAAAGAAGATCCCACAATGCTTGAAAACCCGTCTGTATAACCAATGTGTCCTGCCAACAATGACTTACGGTGCCGAAACATGGGCACTCACTAAGAAAACTGTGTACAAAGTACGAGTTGCACAGAGAGCCATGGAGCGCGCCATGCTTGGCATCAACCTGCTGGATCGAGTTCCCAATACCGAAATCCGACGCCAGACGAAAGTCCAAGACGTCGGAACAAGGGTGGTGGAACTCAAGTGGAACTGGGCAGGACACTTGGCTAGACGAGGTGATGGCAGGTGGAGTAAATCTTTGACCGAATGGTGGCCAAGAACAGACCTAAGAAGTCCAGGACGTCCGACGGCGCGGTGGGTCGACGATATAAAGAAAGTCGCGGGCAACTCCTGGATGCGCAAAGCACAGGACCGGGAAGGGTGGCGTTTACAAAGGGAGGCCTACACCCAGCAGTGGGTACTTATAGGCTGTAGATGATGATGAAATATATATTGTCATACCTACATATATAAATTATAAAAATGTAAAATTAATAAGTGGCCTAGTGAGCGATGGATGACAGATAGTGTTGTCTGACCAAGTTTTTAAAGATAGGGAGAGATTTAGCGTGACGAATTGAGACAGGTAGGGCATTCCAGAGCCTGGTAGCCTGCAAAGTAAAAGAGGAACTATAAAATACTGAGGTATGATGCGGAGTTTTTAATTGAAGGGTTTCAGAGGAACGTAAGGGTCGAGAGTTCAACAAAGGGAGATATCAAAGGATCCAATTGGGATGGGCTGCGTTCGGCAAGCTGGACGACATCCTTAAGTCGCCTAAAACTCCGCAGAGTCTGAAGACTCGCTTATTTAGCCAATGTGTTCTGCACACCATGACTCACGGTGTCGAGACATGGACGCTCACGCAGGAGGCTGTGTACAGGTTAAGAGTTGCACAGAAAGCCATGGAGCGTACCATGCTCGGTATCAAACTCTTAGATCGAGTTCCAAACGTCGAGATCCGTAGGACGGAGGTTCACGACGTTGGGAATCGAGTTATGGAGTTCAAATTGTCTTGGGCGGGATACTTGGCAAGACGTGGTGATGATAGCTGGAGCAGAGTAGCGACTGAATGGTGGCCGAGGAATGGCTGTAAAAAGGTAGGACGTCCGGCAGCGAGATAAGAACGACATTGTTGAGACTAGCACAGGTTCGTGGCGGATGGCACAAACTTGGGGAGGCCTATACCCAGCAGTGGGTGAAGTCGGGTTGTGGATGATGATGAGGAGCCTTTCAGTTACGTCAACCTTTTAAATGATAAAAATCAAGTTTGTCAAACAAACTTTTCAACAACATTGTCAAAAATCATGAATTATCATGGAGATTTAAAAAAATGAGAATTTTGTGTGATTAATGTAACAATTGTTAATAATAACGTTAAACTAACTTTGTTGTAATAATTTACGATTATCAAATAAAATAAATATCTGAAAATTAAAATATTGCGCACATTGCTACATTTACAATGTATATAGTAACAATAAACTTGAGATGCAAAGGTACTTCATTACTATCAGCAGAATAATTTCTCAAGGAGTTTCACCTCTTCGTAATCATATGCATGCTGCTCATACTGGTTGTGACTCGTCCGGTAATGACGTCATCTGCGAGCGGAAAATCACCGGCTTATCGCCGTTGCAGTTCGATCGCTCAGCTGTCAAAGCAAAATTGAATTTTACAGCGCAAATCTAGTCGCAACTTTACAGAATGATTGATCGCCGCTATGAATGTGCTGACGACCTCTTTATCCGAACGTTTGAGTTATATTAAGTTTCTATTCTATCAAAAGTAAAAAAAATAGTATTAGTTCTATAAGCTGAATATTTTAAAATATTCAGCACAATCCACCACGAGATCCTTGGGAAGGAAAGAGTATGGTAGAATAATAAGTAAATAAATATCGCTGGACATTTCACACAGCGCTATCTAGCCCCAAACTAAGCAGAGCTTGTACTATGGGAACCAGATAACTGATAGAATACTTGTATACTTTTTTTTTTAAATACATACTTATAATATACTAGCTGTACCCTGCCACGCTTCGCTGTGGCACATTGTGGTTGAGAAATAAGAATCAAAACAAAGAATAAATTTCATATAAGTTTAATTTTGCAATACCTGTGGATATACAATACATTACTATTGCGGTTGTCAGCAAGTGTTTTTCTGGCTTCTGGCAGATGGCGCGGTCACTGATACACAGCTGATCGTAAAAAAAAATTGTTTTTTCGCGGTCGCGGATATGTGACTGATGCAAAAAATAGATAAAAACAATCATTGATGCGGATTATATATCATGCTAAAATTTCAGCTCGATTGGTGCAGAACTTTTTGAGCTTTTGAAGCGTACACAAACCAACATAACATTTGTATATATATAGATAGAAAAACACCCAGACACGGAACAAATATCTGTAGATCATGCAAACATTTATTCCGCGGCGGGAATCGAACCCGCTACCTCCTGCGTCTCAGCCGGCTATACGCCCACTGCGCTACGGAGACAGTCAGAAGTAGTAGAAGTTGCGATGGATGTTAGTTTCATTATTTGTAATCTTCGAATTTTTGTGTATCTACTTAATGTAGCTAGAGGTTAAGATCTCAGTATTCTGTTGTCTTCCGTTGAGTTTTATTTTTGTTAGTCAAATTTATGGTGTAACTTTAAATGTAACTTTATTTTCTCACTTATATTATTAAGTGATAATAATATAATTGGAATTAGTCCATAGAATTAGTCAACGTCAAGAATTTTCTAACAGAATTAATCGAAATTATTTCTAAGGTAAGTTCAGAGGTAAGCCTCTAAGCCTTTACGATACCTAGGCTTAGGTAAGAAGTGAGTTTTAATACTATTCTGTAAAGTTATTAGATAAACAAGTAATCTTCAGCTAATCTAAGATCAGCACCTAAAGAGGAATATACAAAATATAAAGCTGTTATTACACTCGTCAATGGGATGTTCAAACAAAACTGTCCTAAGTAAATAAAGCCGGCTTTTTCAGTTGTATAGAAACCTTGTTCCAAATCCTAACGTAAATTTAAACACGGAGTGTGGTAAGAAATGGGGAGACAATACACTTTTATATGTAGTGTGGGGATTTGCACAATAAGTGCAGTCCAGCGTCGAGTTTGCGTCGCCTTTTGTATTTGTTATACGTATAACTTATTCGCAGTGGTAATATCTTGGATATACTAACATGGCAACTTACTAGAAATATGTTATGCTTTTCACAGTAGTGACTTCTCTTTGTTTATTCTGATAAAGAGATTTTAAAAGATGGTATCGGTAAGGTGCGTTACGTAAGCTAAGTTTGTACAACTAGTGGATAATTTCCGGCTTATAAGAGTTTATAGACAGGACGGGTTATGTCTATTTTAACGAATTGTGAAAAACTTAGATTTTGAACTTGAAAGGGTTCGTTTGTAAAACACCCATCCAAATTTTGATTATTATGTGGTTGATCAGATAAAAAAGGCCAAGACATGTGTTGATAACTTAGTCGTTTTTGTCTGATCAACTTGATTTCCTAACAAGAACGAAGTTTTATAATAGTAATATATATGTATATAACGTTTATTTCAGGCAACATGTAAAAATACAGAAAAATATGAATTCAAGAGCCCATAACTATAAATACCTTACAGACTAATAAATATAAAGATACATAATAAAATATTAAATACACAACGCTAATTGGCAGGGTATTCTCTGCGGCGTAGTAGTCAGGATGAAATACCTACACACTTCGAGTTCCCGCTGGAACTATTGAGAATATTCGAGAATGGAGTAGACGAGTGTATGGTAAGAATTAGAGATGCCCGAAGAGTGAGCGATATTTCAAATAACTTTTAATGGTTTATTGTGCAACAGTGGTACAAATTAGTGTGTTGTGATTAAGCTCTTGTATTCATCATTTTAGTGTTGAATAAAAGTGTTATTTTGGTTAGATTGGTTTTAATCACTTTATCCCGAACCCTCTGCTCGTAATAATATCATAATGTTTTTCAGGCACCTGGGGCACGTAGGATTCAAAGTTAGTCTCCCCTTTCATACCGCTATACTTGGAAGAAAAAAAACGATAACATTCGGGACAGTGTACCTGGTGGCGGATATTTATTAATATCATTGTCAGTCTTAAATATTTTAAGTCGATTTTAAGCCCACCTTCTAGTCTGAGTACTACGAGGTTATAATAGTAGATTATTAAACGAGGGGATAAAGCAGTGTGTTGCATCACGGGCACTATATTGAATCCCGAACGTAACGAAGGATTCTAGAGTTAACTCACGAGCGGAGCGAGGGAGTACTAGAATTCTGAGTGCAGAGAGGGATATAAGCATGCCCAAGATGCAGACAGCTTTATCCACGAGGAGAATACTCTACTTATCACAATTTCTGCGAGACTGATATTCAGTGCGACTTTACTCCCAACTCAGCCGTAGGGATTTAATCACCTGCTTTCGGTGAGGTTTAAATGACATGTAATTAGATATTGTCGAACAGGTCGTGTGAAAATAATATTAAATACTTACATAGATACTCGTAATGGGGAGAGGCCTTTGCCCAGCAGTGGGACAGAAGTGGCTTATTGTAATAACAATAACATAGACACTCGTAAAATAGTAACAGTCTTAATCGGACAAAAATCGTAACAAACATATGACAAATAATGTTCTTGGATGTGCATAAGACATTACGATTCAAATAGCATTCATAGAAATACCTACCTGTTACAAGCTTTTCAATATCTAAACTAGCTTGGCAATGGAATAGAAACACATTCGTATTCGATGGCTCTATTGAATAGGAGATGAGACGGTTGCAAGCCCTGGCACGCGTAGGTATTACTAGGAAACAATAACAAGATAAAACTCTGGAAGTGACTGGTTTAGAAAACTACGCTTACTAGTTAGGAGCCTTCGAATTGTAAGTTTAATAAGACTGTAACTTAGAACACTCGGTTTGTTTTAAAGAAAGACGAAGAAAATAAATAATCCTATTAGTTATGCTTATTTCAACCTTATGAGTATTCATCAGTGAAGCAATGAGATGATAAGATAGTTTTTATAAGTAAATAATAAATAAATATTGCTGGACATTTAACACAGCGCTATCTAGCCCCAAATTAAGCAGAGATTGTACTATGGGAACCAGATAACTGATAGAATACTTACATATATATGTATATATACAGGGTTACAGGAAAAATCGTGCTAGATCCGTTAAGGGCGTGGAGTACCCATCATTTCTGACTTATTTCACTATGAAACACCCTACCCTAAACTTAACCCTTTTCGAGATATTCGACTTTTAATTTTTTTATTGAAAATTGCCGATTTTTAGGCTACTAAATTTATTTTTGTTTATTTTGTGTATCTTATTATTATTATTATTGCATTTTTACATGTATAATAAGATGCTTTAGGACGTCTATCATTAAAATAGTGCATAAGTTAATTGAATAGACCGTAGTAGACAAGTGAAAGTTAAGAAATAAAAAAAAACATTAGAAAGTTTATTTTTCTCTAAGGGATATATAAAAAAAATATTATGGCAATTGTTCGGCAGATGTTTTTTAAAATATCTACGTTTCATCAGCTATCTAACGAGGTATAATAATCTAGGGTTTTATTCAAATGCATTGAAAAAAATTTAGTTTTATAGGCGACAGTGGAGAAGAAAATTTATACTTAGCCCTAAAAAGTAAAATAAAATAATAGGTAAGCATGAAATGTCATTTATTAAAGATTTTCACACAACTTTTTCTTATTCTACAGTTCATGTTCAACATGGCCGCCTCTATTTCTGATACATTGTCGCATCCTTCTACGGAGACCAGTCTTTACTACTCCAGTGGTTAACGTGGTCCTCATTTTATTGGCTGCATCCACAATCCTTTCTCGTAAGTCTTCCACAGACGAAACTGGATTCGGCTCGCTGTACACAAGACTTTTCATGCACCCCCACACGTGAAAATCCATGGGGGTTAGGTCCGGACTTCTTGCTGGCCATGGCAACGGTCCACCTCGTCCTATCCATTTGTTTGGATAATTTGTGTCCAGCCAGTCTCTGACACTTCTCCTGAAATGGGCAGGGCAGCCATCGTGTTGGAACCACATGTCCCTGATCAGGTTGAGTGGCAGATCATCCAGCAAATCACTTAAGTCTGCTCTCAGGAAATTTTCGTAGCTTTCCCCATTTAGATTATCCGGGAGAAAGTAAGGTCCAATCAAATGATTGGAGATAATGCCCATCCACACATTCACGCTGAATCTTCGTTGGGACCCCTTGACTCTTTTCTTATTGGGTTTCCTTAGCTCTTTTGGGGCCCAGTAATGGGCGTTGTGATAGTTAGTTATGCCATCTTTATCAAATTTGGACTCATCCGTCCACAAGATATTTCTTAGAAAATCTGGGTCTTCTACGTCGTTCTACGTTTTTTTCCACGAAATGTAATACAAACCCTAGATTGTTATACCTCGTTAGATAGCTGATGAACCGTAGATATTTTAAAAAACATCTGCCGAACCATTGCCATAATATTTTTTTTAGATATCCCTTAGAGAAAAATAAACTTTCTAATATTTTTTTTTATTTCTTAACTTTCACTTGTCTACTACGGTCTATTCAATTAACTTATGCACTATTTTAATGATAGACGTCCTAAATCATCTTATTACACATGTAAAAATGCAATAATAATAATAATAAGATACACAAAATAAACAAAAATAAATTTAGTAGCCTAAAAATCGGCAATTTTCAATAAAAAAATTAAAAGTCGAATATCTCGAAAAGGGTTAAGTTTAGGGTAGGGTGTTTCATAGTGAAATAAGTCAGAAATGATGGGTACTCCACGCCCTTAACGGATCTTGCACGATTTTTCTTGTAACCCTGTATATCTATTTTTTTTGTAAATACATACTTATAATATATCGAGAAAAAACCAGACCCGGAACATATATCTGTAGATCATGTAAACATTTGTTCCGCGGTGGGAATCGAACACGCTACCTCCTGCGTCTCAGCCGGCTATTCGCCCACTGCATCACGGAGATCGTCATATTATACATATATATAGTAAATTGTTATTATTATTATCAGCCCGTAGAGTCTCACTGCAGGGCAAAGGCATCCCTTCCCTCTTTCCACGAATCCCAGTTATTGGCTAATTGGGATCACTCTTTATGGTATATTGTATTTTGTTCTTTAGGCACGTGTGTCGTATTCCGGAGGAACTATGGGCGAAAACCACTACAGAATAGGTTACATGCGGCCGCGTGGTAGGCGGGAAGAACTGGATGCATACCTTTATAAGTAAATATCATGATTAACAGCTTTTCTTTCCAGCAGATAAATAAGGCGTACATGAGATACGTATGCCCCAGTGGCTGATTATACTTATGCACCTCATTTATAGCGAAAAAAGTTTTTTTATTAAATCAATAATATGATTAAAAAACTTTGCGCAGATGTTGAATCCTCTAAAGTTCTAGATGAAAACATTTAACTCATTAATAACTTTTGAAAACCAATAAGCTTCAAACGACCTTTGGGGCATAATAAATGTTTAGATTGAAATTTTCAGAAATACAGAAAGGACCTACTTTTTTATCTTGGCAATGAAGACCAGCGTTGTGCCTACCAAAAAAAATATTGGTCAATTGCGTGGTTCGACAGCGACAAGCCAATTTACCAGTGTAGGGTTTTATAGCCATTAAGGCTGTATCTTGGTCATATTAAATGAAAAAGTTAATTTTGCAGTTGACATGGTCATTTTGTGTGAACTCATTATAAACGGTTTACAAACCCAACTAAAGGCTCGATTAATGCTCGTAAACTAGTAAAGTCTTTCATCTTCTTTGATAATTCTTTGTACAATTAAAGTTTAAGTACTGTGACCATTATGGATAATTTTTAGGCATACAAGAATAGCATGTAGGCTGAAAGGGGTGCGGAGAGGAGGGGGGATCACAAGATGTACTTGCTAAGTACTAAGATGATAACTTGATAGATCTTCGTTTGACTACAATCTCACCTGGTCGTAAGCGATGATGTGGTCTAAGATGAAGCACGAAGATCTAGAAGAAACCTATTTACTCTTAACTTTAACAAGGCCCGGGTTGTATTTTTTAAGTTTTCTATACCGACCATACCTTAGTTGTACGCATCAAGAACGTAAAACCAAAACGGTGTGTGCGAATTGGTCAAGTAGGTACGGATGGCACTGAACCGTGCGCCTGCTTGTACTTTATGACGAATGGCAATTTTGAGGTACTATATTTTATAAACTCTTGTGTCAAAAAAGTGTTCAACATACATTTTAAATTACCTATTTAACGACATGCCACAAAGTAGGGTGCGTGGGTAAAAAAAAATCAGTCTCAACTTCCTTATAGGAAAGGATTTTTTACGATATAACTGCAAATTAAAGATTTTCGCATTTTTACTTCTACTTGTGCTGTAAGACCTTGCTTCTTACCAAATTTCATTATTTTAGGTCAACGGAAAGTACCCTATAGGTTTTAATTTATTTGCGAGGTAAATATGCAGCATATATGGCCGTATTTATTGATTGCGTTGACTTAGAAACTTGATTTGATTTCATTTTGGTGAATGTGCGCAAGATCTTCATGACCTTATCCCTTCTTCCCCCTTCCACCACCGGACAGGCAGACGTACCGAGAAGTGCCACCATACTTGGTCAGCATACTACCTTGCCGTACCAAACGATTTGCTTCAATTTTCTTGTTAGCACAAGTAAGGAGTGGAACTCACTTCCGGCGTATGTTTTTCCGAACCAGTATAATCTTGGAGTGAATAGGTTCTTTCTAGATAAGCGTGCTCCATCTTCGATCACACCTTCACTTACCATCATAGTGGTCAAACGCTTGGCAATCATCAATTAAAAAAATAACAGTTTTGATTTTTTTATCAGATAGTCTACCAGTTTATGACCGGTAAACCTATTTGATATGAATTTCAACCTGATATTGCTACGCGTTTCTGAGAAATAGGATCTTGTGCGATCTTTGCAAATATAACCTAAAAGGGTTTTTTCAAGGTACGGAACCCTAAAAACACGACAAAAATAGTGTAGTAAATCTGGGACTCGAAGGAGAGATGTTGTGAATAATATGTGGTTCTGTTTCTATTAGACTGAGAAAGCGTATCCATAGCCTTTTTATGACAAGTAAACAACAATTTATGCACAAACGCAGTCATCAAATATGGCTACTCAATCGTACCAGATAAATGAGAAAAAGCGATAAGTATGTGGGAGCTAAAACAGACTATTTTTGGGAAGAAGAAAACAAATTGTTGCAAGCATTCCGTATACCGCAGTGGATATTAAATTCTTCCCCTTTTGTTGCTGACGCTTTTTTATATTATGTTTACAATTTTGTGGAAAATTTCAGGATGAGACATCAACTGATTTCGAGTTTGTTGGATTTGAAAAAGGTTATGACTCACTAAAATTTGTTAACCTTTCCAGGCTCCACATTGTTTAAAGTGTATTATATTCTTAGTGAACTTATTACCTCTGGATTCTCTTCGTCTGTATCTAGAGTTATCTAATGAGAAATATCTGTTTACGTGGTGATTCTAGTTCTGTTATTTATTCGAGTTTATTGGTTAAATTTAAGATAAATATAAATGTCTTGTTCAAATGTTCAAATTTTTTTATAAGTTGACTCTTACCTTTCATCTTCTGGTGACAATACAATATTTTGGCGATCAATCTTATCTGATGATGTAAATTGAAGACAAGCAAAATAATTTGTAGGCGTTTTCCCCAGGGACTACGGCATGGGGTTCTTCAATAAGGGCGTTTTGAAAATTTTAAAGTGTCGTCAACCCGCGAGTCACCTTTGGTGTTACAAACATCCATAGGTACGGTGACCGCTTACCATCAGGTGGGCCGTAGGTTGTTTGCTACTTTAATGGCAAAAAAAAATATGTATACCACTCCATCAGCCCGGCCCAGCACCTATATTGTATTTTTTAGCCCAGTATCTAGTCATGAGGATGATTAAATAAAAATATGCATCTTTTAACTATCACATATATAGACACAATGTGGGCGAAGGCCACCACAAAATGGGTTCCAAACAACGGACGACGCCCGCGTGGAAGGCCCAGAAGAAGGTGGCGGGATGAGCTAAACTCCTACCTCAAGGATTGGCCCTTTCTTGCGAACAACAGAGACGAGTGGAAAGAGGGAAGGGAGGCCTTTGCTCTGCAGTGGGACACAACAGGCTTATAATAAAAATATAATATAATAATTATAAGTATCAAAATGTGTTTCCATAACAATTATATGATGTCGCGTCTGAATAAGTAGGGAGTAACATCTGGTGTGGCCACACTATCTTCTCCTTTGTTCATACTACACAAAGGTTAGCTAAAAAAATGCTAATTAGCATTAAGTTCGCCTATGTATTATATTATGAGTGCCATAAAGAATTTATGAATCGAATCTAATATATCTTCTTATGGCTTGCACGAGGCAGCTATTCTGAATGTAGTTACTGCAGAAGACGTACCTCGTGAACCTGTAAAATATACACAGATTAAGTTAATTATAATAAAAGTAAATCCTCTACAGGTACTGTACCAACAACTCTCTTGACTGCCTCCGTGGCGCTGTGGGCGTATAGCCGGCTGAGACGCAGAACAAATGTTTGCATGATCTACAGATATTTGTTCCGGGTCTGGTTGTTTCTCTATATATTATAAGTAAGTATTTACAAAAAAAATGTATATAAGTATTCTATCAGTTATCTGGTTCCTACATATTTATAACTTGAATATTTTTTTTATTAAAGTTTCACTTTGACGAGCTCTCTGTCTCTGATATTATGGTGGTCGTCACAAACATAGTGAGGAACCCAATAGTGGATGAATAAGTGAAGTCAGGATGTGGATAATGATGATAAAGCATTCGTTTAAAAAATAGAATCATGCCAGCTTATTGCATGTTTAAATTAACTTTGAGCGACCAGAAATTATAAGGTTATTAGTAATATACTCGTTACATCATGAATAGGCAAATGCACGCGGTAATAGCGTTCACAAATTTAAATTGCTATTAAAATATTTATAGAGTATTATAAAAGTAATTTATGTTTGCGTTTATGTTCAAAACAGAATATTAATATAAACTCAATTTATAGTCAACATTTTACTAACCATCTGTATTGCTGCTTTTTATATAAAAAACAGAAAATAATAAAAAGGCAAGTAAATCACCCTGTCTGCGCCAACACAGGGGTTCCTCACGTGGTGTTTGGAATAACGAAGTCCTCGGATTTTTACAGTATTTTCGTATATTCAACTTATTAATTAGTTAGGTACAAAGTTTTGCGTGCGCGGTAACGGTTCAAGAGTTTCTGACAGATCATGACAGATATCAGATATTTAAATTTGAATCATGACGTTTTACGTTTCGTTCTTCATTCCTCAAGTCAGTATGCGACATGTTGCAAACATAAAACATTATGAAATGTTGCAAACATAAAATCAAAACTGTAACCAAAACTCTTTAAGAATTAGTCAATTGCGCTATATGATGGAATACACCAGTTGGAATACACGTTGGGTACCAGTTGACGCTGCAATAGTCAGCCCAAGAATGAGTCATAATTATACAGGGTGTCCCAGAACTCAACGTCAAGCCGAAACGGGGTGACAGGATTGATCATAACCATTACGAGAAAAATGTGAAAAAAAAATCTATCCCATGCAGTTTGAAAATTATGGGCATTTTAAGAAAAACCTAGAAATTTGATCAAACTGTACCATTTTTTGGTTATTGTGGTTATTCTCTTTTATTTTTGTACATTTGAACTTTGGAGACGTAATTCTAAATAACATTTCTAGAATCCCAATAAAAATAATGACACAATTGCCTCAAGTTTCCGAGAATTGAAACTATTTGTTAAACTACAAATTTAAAATTTTCAAGATACGTCGACTTTGACAGGCCCTCCTTTAAAAAAAATGTACTAGAGTGCCTTGGCAAGTATAATTAAAAATTGGCGCATTTTATCAGAATTCTAAAATGATACAATACTTGTTAGTTCCATACAGTAAAAAGAGTAAAAAAATTAAAACCTCAAGTAACCCGATTTTTGCTATCTCAGTTAAAATGTTTTTGATTCGCACAAGCTCTAGATAGGTTCTTAATTTTAAGGAAAAATTATGATTTACAAAGGCTCATCGTATTTTGCAAAGAGCCGAAATGCATCCGTTTCACGTACAACGAGTTCAAAGTCTTCTACCTCGAGATTATCAGGAAGGAATTTCTTTTTGTAGAACAATGCTACAGAGGCATAATGAGAATCCCCAATTCATCCAAAAAATTATCTGGTCAGATGAATCGACATTTAAAAAAGATGGTTACATAAACTTGCACAATTATCACGAGTGGCATGTGGAGAATCCACATTTAATGCGAAAAGATAGATCCCAGTATCGTTTTAAAGTAAACCTGTGGACCGGAATTTTAAACAGTAAAATTATTGGGCCTATTGAACTGCCTCAGAACTTGAATGGAACTAATTACCTACATTTTTAAGAGAAGATTTACCAACCCTGTTAGAGGACGTACCACTAGCAGATCTTCGCTACATGTGGTTTCAACAAGATGGCTGCCCAGCGCATTTCGCAGTGCAAGTAAGAGATTTCCTTGACCAGGAATATCCGGTAAGTTGGATTGGGCGTTCAAGCACTGTCTCGTGGCCCGCCCGTTCACCAGATTTAAATCCCCTGGATTTTTTCTATTGGGGAGTTCTCAAAGAAAAAGTTTACCCAAAGCCCATTGAGAACGTAGCCGACCTGCGTGAACGCATTTCTCAAGCAGCTGAGGAGATCAACTCTCGAAGATATGCCCGACTAATAAGTAGATCTTTTTTAAGATGATGTAGGGCTTGTATTAAGGCTGATGGTAAACAATTTGAACATTTATTGTAATAAAAAATATTATTTCTCTATCTGACTTTTATTCCAGCAAACCTAAATTAAACTAGATCAAGATTTTTCATTATTTTACTAATTTTACTAACTTTTATTCACTTTGGTAAAAGTGGCGTCACTATTTGTCTCGCTCACTCATGGGAAACATACCCACTATCCATCTCTCTCATCATTTTGCCTTAAAATGAAGAACCTACCTAGAGCTTGTGCGAATCAAAAACATTTTAACTGAGATAGCAAAAATCGGGTTACTTGAGGTTTTAATTTTTTTACTCTTTTTTACTGCATGGAACTAACAAGTATTGTATCATTTTAGAATTCTGATTAAATGCGCCAACTTTTTTTTTTTTGCGCTACTTGCCAAGGCACTCTAGTACATTTTTTTATAGAAGGGCCTGTCAAAGTCGACTAATCTTGAACATTTTAAATTCGTAGTTTAACAAATAGTCTCAATTCTCGGAAACTTGAGGCAATTGTGTCATTATTTTTTATAGGTATTCTAGAAATGTTATTTAGAATTACGTCTCCAAAGTTCAAATGAACAAAAATAAAAAAGAATAACCAGAATAACCGAAAAATGGTACAGTTTGATCAAATTTCTAGGTTTTTCTTAAAATGCCCATAATTTTCAAACTGCATGGGATAATTTTTTTTCAGATTTTTCTCGTGATGGTTATGATCAATCCTGTCACCCCGTTTCGGCTTGACGTTGAGTTCTGGGACACCCTGTATAAACACATGATCACATTAAGCGCAATGTGATATCCCACAAAAAAGTTTATGAATTAAAGTTATTCTGAAACCGAAAAAAAGACGAACGAATTCTGGAATCCATTAATAACGTGATTCGGGAAACTTCAAACTTATTGAACTGTAAGTCAAAGCGAAAACGTACAAAGCAATAACTCTGCATTTTTACGGTAGCATAATAAAGCAAATTGCTTTCGCGATTACATTTAACCAGAAATAAAGGAATTCCTCCCATTACTTCGCATGTATTAAATCACCTTTGCTTCCAAGTAATATTATCAAAAAACGCTCAAGGCAAGTCATAAAAATGCTATAAAACTTATGGCCCAGGTCGATACAGATGACGTCATTACCTGTTCTCAACGTGTACTCAACCGCCGACAAAGCGATAACGGTTTCGTCACAAGGCGGTGGTTACACGATGAAGCGGAGCGTTTTGTGCATTACGTGCTACAAACATAGTTTTATCCTTTAATTGGATATAATTTCATCATGTCAGCCAAACGAGATCCACTGCTGCAGATAAGCCTACCCCATAGATTTCCACAGCGACCGATACTGTGCTGCCTGCACCCAACAGCTCCTAGCAACTTTTATCAGGTTTTCTTTTTATCTAGTGGGGGGCCAAAGTCAAAAGTCAAAGTAAAAATATTTTATTCATTAAAATCACAAGAATCACTTTGAAACGTCAATTTTACTGACTGTTCCTTCGCGACCGAGCCAGGAGAGGCAAGAAACAATGTTGGTTGTTATTTTATTGATCCTTTTAGAATACATAACAATAAAGAAATTAAATTACGTCTAAATTGTAACATTTTGAATGAGTTGGAGTAATTTCAATCCCAAGCTTCTCTATCATCTAAATAATCCGATAATAGGCTTTTTATAAAGATTTTGTTTAATTACGTTTTTAAATTTGTTATTTGTCAATTTTTGTGCATCACTTGGGAGTTTGTTATAAAAGCGTACACCTTGCCCGTTAAACTATTTATTAACTTTATGGAATCTACAAGTGGTAACAGCAAGTTTATCTTTATTTCTAGTATTAAAATTATGATTATTGCTAATTTTCTAAAACAAATTAATATTTTTGTGAACATACATAAGATTTTCATAGATGTATTGACAAGGGAATGTCATAATATTTATTTCTTTACTTATTGCGTAATGATTCTCTGGGGCCCATATTATAAATTGCATGAACAAGCCTCTTCTGCAGCACAAAAACGGTGTTTATATCTGCAGCACTCCCCCACAGCAGTATACCGTATGACATAATTCTGTGGTAGCTGAAGTAAACTAGTCTAGCTGTGTCTACGTCCTTTGTGCTATGGTAAGTCTACGAATCTCCTCATTTCTCATTCGATTTTCGAACATTAATTGAGCATTTAATCAATCAGAAAGAACACAGTTAGGTATATTGTTAAAATTATTCAAAGTGATTCAAAATAATCTAAAAGATAATTTTGAATTGCTTTGCTTAATTTTGAGGGATTTTGTATAAATTTTTCAAAGAAAGTATGATTTTTAACATTTTAAAAGAATAACCAGCCCTTTTTTTGTTACTTGATTCTTTTTTAACTTGGCCAAGGAATTAATTTATTCCAGTAACAGGATCCACCTGGCTCATTAGATATGGTCTTACCTAATCTAAAGAGCCAGGTGGATCCTGATCTGATGATGATTTGAATTTAGAAGCATTCACATAAAAACAACTGTGAATATTTTATTAACTGTAACTGCAATCGGCTTCACAAAAAAAAAATCATTTTTGAACTACACACAACACAAAAAAATCCCTTTAATTTAAATTTATAAATACACCTAAACAGTTAATAATTATCGTGCTTGTTCTTGAAAAAGTACTATAGCTTAAATATTATTAATTTTTATGCTACATTGAAATTAAACAAGCTTATGACCCACCTGGTGTTAAGTGGTAACCATCGCCTATAACAGAGAATTGCCTTGTAGGTCACGCACCTTGGAATTGTGCTCTACGATGCACTGTTTTGCGCCCATCAACTTAGGCATGTAGGTAAGCCTTATGTGCCTGTAATTTCACCGATAGCCATACCCTCCAAACCGAAACACAGCAATGTTGCTTGGCGGCAGAAATAGGTATGGTGATAGTACTTCCCCGGGCGAGCCCTTTCACATGAAACTCTACTACTCTTAAAATATATACTCTAATATCATTATATTTTATTAAAAAAATATCTGAACTCTTTTCGTACACGCTCAGACAATCGCCCTTCATAACGTCTCTTTTGCGGCCTTACTCCTTACATCTACGAGTAGTGTTACCCCTGTATTTTGGGTATATTATCGCTAACACGGGATAAACTACTTTTTTACACGTTTTTAAATCATAGACTGAGTAGATATGGAACCATAACAATGCTTTTATAATACATTCTCCTAGATACTGTACTGCACTGTATCACGCAACCCTTGTTAATTGAATACAGAATGATTCAGTACTATGTATGCTAACCCCAAAGGGGTCATTATCCTCACTTACACGATTAATCAACGCGTTTTTGAAATTCAATGTTTTTCATTGAAGAAACGTAATATACATAGTAATAAAATCTGATTTTACAAACTCAGTATATCTGTTGTCATTTAGTGCAAAACCCGAAGTGAAACATGTTGTATTAAGTTAAGTTTTAAGAAACAGTTGCTTTTGCCAAGGCGAGCTAGTAAGCTCGGGTTTATTGTACCTGAAAATAAAAAAAAGTTATAAAGTTAGTTAAGTTATACGAAAAGTTGTTCAGTTTCATTAGCAAAATCATCCCATTTTAGGTTGTTCTCTTCTGCTTTTAGGTACATGTTCCAAAGCCTCCTGTATAAAAGCCAAGTTTTCAAAGATTTTTTTCTTAACCTATACTTTCCCACTGCTGGGCAAAGGTCTCCCCCATGTTCCTCCATATCTCACGATCACCCGCTACGTCCGGTGGGACGTATTGGAATGCATCGAGGTCTTCACGTCAATGCTTCCTCGGCCTGCCCGAGCTTCGACGCCCATCTGCAGGCACCTATTGTGTGACGATTGTTGCCCAAAAATTATTATTAATTTTTTTTATAAATTATGAAATATGTTATCTTTGACAATGTGACTGCAGTCTGATTTTTATAAACATAAGATAGTTAAACTATGTTAGGGGCGACAAACCGCGGCTATTTCAAGATACAATTGCGGCTCTTTAAGTTCCCCAAAAAATTTACATTTAGGTGGAGATGAGGTAAAACGACGCGTGATAGCACGAGTCCATAATAACTGCGCCATTCGGGTAGGTACGGAGTCATATTTAAAATTTGCAATCAAAATTCATGACTCTTTGAAATCCCTGATATACTTACAGGGTGTTTGGTACTGATATATTGACTGGTATACTGACGATATTCAAGTGACAGTTTCTCAAAACATAAAATAGTTTTCTCGAATAAAAAACTACTAGTTAT
Source organism: Philereme transversata (assembly GCA_963924445.1). Classification (NCBI taxonomy): domain Eukaryota; kingdom Metazoa; phylum Arthropoda; class Insecta; order Lepidoptera; family Geometridae; genus Philereme; species Philereme transversata. The sequence continues at coordinate 24,954,810 of OZ004338.1, forward strand.
ATTATAAATTTAAAGAAAATCGACTAAGTTTAGGTGATTAATTCGTTATAAAACTTATTGCCTACTCTTGCAATCGACATCTAAAAATAAAGGCCGTAATCCACAAAAACGTATATTTGCTACTTATGTCCTCTCTTTTCACGCTCTCTGCTTACAACTTCGTTGTGAATGCACTGTTGAAAATAAGACATCGCCGCTTGACCGTTTCCACTAAAGCTGAGCGGAGAGATGTCGGGGTATCGATATGCTATTAGTTATTTTCGCATGGTATTCTCATCTCTGCAAATCTACGCTTTTGTGGATTACGGTCTTTATTTTTGGATATCGATTGCAAGAGTAGGCAGTAAGTTTAATATCGAATAAATCACCTAAAATAAGTCGATTTTCTTTAAAATTTTATAATATAACTAGTAGTTTTTTTCGAGAAGTAATTTTATTTTGAGAAACCGTCAATTGAATATCGTCAGTATATTACCAAACACCCTATATATATTTTTTACTGCGGCTGACTCTTCCAGCTTTAAAGTTTTCCGCCCCCTCAACTAGGATAGTAAAAGCTTTCTTTCTCCGTAGATTTAAACACTTTGTCAGAAAATGTCAGATAGATTGTTAATTAAATAAAAGCAATAGAATAACACCATATACCTCTACTTGTTAACGCATTATGGTAACATCACATTAAAGTCAGGAATAAATTGTGTTATCCATAACAATGTTGATACTAATCTTTCAAAATCAAATCTTCCCAGATCTCTTTGATACCCAAATCCAATATTATCTGATTTTACCTCCCTGTGTTGCCAACTTTGGTTAGGGTGCAGTGAAAAGTTTTTAGTACATTTGTGGACACTCGTCGTATTACTTATTGCTTTAAAAAATAGTATCTATTCATCTTTTTATTAATGAGAAAAACATTGTTTCTAATGACATAATGAGACAATATTATGTTTCACCATAATAACTTCATTCAGATTATGAGAGAAACAACGCGGTGGCACATAATTCCTAAATTAATAAGGAATAATTAATTAAGGGTCACATGTCACAATGTTGACTCACCAATGTGTCCAACAAATCTTGCCAAGAAAAATAAAAAATCAAAAAACTAGTAACTTTACGTATTTGTAAGTTGGCTACATTGCAGAGTAGCCTACCTTTGATCTTCAAACAGATATTTCATCTGAATCCCTATTAAGTATGCATCTATCTCAATCCATTCTGATAAGCTCGTCTGTTCCTGATAGATTTAATATAACCAAGGCATTTTCGTTGTGATGGTAATTATTTGATGTTAAATAGGTAAATTACGTTATTAGTAGTCAATCACCTTTATACCTACATGAAATACCAGTATTTGTTAAATCATTGTAATCATAATATGTTATTCAGGCTACGGTAACTGCTTACCATCAGGTGGGTCGTACGCTTTTTTGCCCCCTTAGGGCGTGGCCCTTAGGCCTTTACGCGTGGCATATTTTAAACGTTTAGACGATGCGCGTTTTCACCCTTTAAGGTTCCGTAATTAACACGACGGTAACTAAGTCATTTTAAAATATAAAGTTAATTTTGTAGTTGATTTTGGTAATTTTGTATGAACTTTATTTAGAAAACTGTCGTGATTTATTTCAATCATTATTATAAATATGGGATTTATCACGTACCGTTTTATCAGTGTTTCGACGTAGTGCGGAGCGGATCGCACTCACCCTGATAAAGGTTCACGAATTATACCCTAACTTTGTTAGTCAAAACACCGATAAAACGGTACGCGATAAATCCCGTATTTATAATAATGATTATATGAATTGTTTACGAACTCAACTTTCAAAATAAGTTGGTCGATTACTGCTCGTAAACTAAGTCTCTTTGACAATTCCTTTTAAAATGATAGTATACGTGCTACTATTGTACATACTTTTTTGGTAAGATAAGATAAGATTAGCTATTTTGACTGTTACTAAAATGCCAACGTTGAAGTAAACAGACTCATGTATCGAAAAAGTGTTTAGGAAATATAGTATTTCTGGAAGACTAATTTAACGATACCATACACGATGGGACCTATATAGAAAATGAGGGTACCTTTAAGGAATATGGAACTATAATGGTTCCAAGTTCAACTACGGACCATAATAAGCTGTTTGGTTTTGTCAGTTTACAAATTACACTAATATTGTAAATGCGAAAGTTTGGATGTTTGTTTATTTATTTGTTTATTTGTTACTCAATCAAGTTGTAACTACTGAACCGATTTCGATGAAATTTGGTACGTAGATTTTAACATGGATTAACACATAGACTACTTTTTATTGACAAACCACGCGTGCGAAGCCGCGGGCGGAAGCTAGTCTTGTATATTTTTTTGTTTTGTGTCTCCTGTATATTAATTCATTTCAGTTTAATTTGTTTTAAGTAATGAAATAAACAGCTTTACTTTGTAAGCTCACTCTAATAGCAAATGCACAAAATCGTGCGATGCCAAGAAAAAAAAGCTCACTCCAAAAAAATGTAAGGGCAAACGAACTCAAACCTAATTGCATGTTAATGAAAATTATTCATTTAAATAATTACAATTATTCATTAAACAAGTAATTTTAACCAAAATAAATATATTACAAATTGCTCGACATTTCTCTCGTGTTACTTTAAGCGTTCTAAAAGCTTGAGTGACAAGCACGAATATTGTGGAATTATTTATCAAAACAAGTAAGTTTACAACAAAAATATAACCAACTTCAGATAACAGAAAAAACTTAACCTTTTAAACTGGTTTTGATGTCATTTCTATGAAAACAATCTGAGAGTATATCAATTTCAATAAAAGAAGATTCTTTCAAATCGGTTGATAAATGGAAAAGTTCTGAGGTATCAAACATAATAAAAAAAATACAAATGCCATATAGCCATGTGTTGAAGTCGGTTAATATAAGTTTTTTTCGAAAAATAAGGTCAAGTTTATATATATTTACTAACATAAATAATATAAAATTAGTATTTTTTTTATGTTATCCGACACTTACGGGATATTCTAAGCATTGTTGAAATTGTTTTAAAAATCTTAATAGTATAATTCAAATTAAATATTTACATATTTCTTTATAAAATACATAAGAATCTAAAGACCGTCGCAAATAATCTATAGATTGCTCTATTGCTCCAGATCACTACTAGGCGAAAGTTTTCCCAAGACTGGATGCTTTGTCTAGTAAATGTATGAACCGGTTGAAAATTTAACGCCTTGTTAGCCAATGAAATTACACTGTTTCTGTGTATTTTTAGGGTATTTATATAAGTATAGGTCTTTCTGTGTATCATTTTCACAGATGATGTATTTCTGTTGCCGTTATAACAACAAATACTATAAACAGAATAAAACAAATATTTAAGGGGGCTCCCATAAAACAAACGTGATTTTTTTGCTTGTTTTTGCTCGATATTGATAACGGCAACAAGTACGCTTGAAATATTCATAGATTATTTAGTAATATATTCACTTAAAAATAAAAAAATAAATTAAAATAAAACAAATATTCAAGGAGCCCATACAACGCACATGATTTTTTTGCCGTTTTTATAGATAATGGTACGAAACCCTTCGTGCGCGAGTCCAACTCGCACTTGACCGGTTTTTTATACCATTTAGGTACCATTAAGGTAGCAAACACTTAAGCAGCAAGCTTATGTCCCACCTGATGTTAAGGATAACCATCGCCTATAACAAAGTATTGCCTCGTAGGTCACGCACCTTAGAAACGTGCCCTACGATGCACTGCTTGTCCATTAACTTGAGGCATACAAGTGTAAAGCCTCATGCGCCCGTTATTTCACCGGTAACCATACCCTTCCAACCGAAACACTGGAATGCTGCTTGGCGGCAGAAATAGGTATGGTGGTAGTACTTCCCCGGGCGAGCCCTTTCACAAGGAACTCCACTGCTCTTAAAATGTGCCTGTAATTTCACCATATCTTTTAAACCGCGGTGGAACACAGTAATGTGAGCAATATTGCTTGCCGGCAGAAATAGGTCCCGTGGTAGTATGAAATGTATACGCTAATATAACAAAGAATAACATACTTTGTATATGATAGGGATGCATATTTACGTTACAGGCAACGAACGTAATTGTATTCTGCCATTTTCCCTGAGACATGCTTGCGTTCTACCCGACTGCGACATTGAAAGAGGGTATTTCGCCTTCAGGGGAACAGAGTAAACCCATTAAAATGGACGCTAGTGAGCAAATATTATTTTGTTTGAAATAGACAAAAGTCAACATGAAATTGTTTTCATGAATACAGACACAGAGTAAATATTCACTATGTTCGCACCAAAATAAAAAAAAAACAATATTTTTGTATTCCAAAACGTTATAACTACTAGATACTACTATTTGTACTAAAAACGTATTGTATTTGTACCACTGGATCGAGCTACAGAACCTACAAGTAATCTCAACTGAGCGACATTACATCCCAAGACTGGTTCAAGAGTCAATTGAGATTACCAAACACAAGAATTTCAATCGTGAAGATGGTTTTCAACTATCTGGAGCCTGGAATCCTGTGGTGAGAATGTGTAAGAACCCAAGAAGTGTAGTGTCAATTACGTGTCTTGATACCGTGAGTGTTGTGTGTCGGAATCGAGTTATGATCGAGAATGAAACCGGTGGTAGTGATAGTATTAGTGAATTTATTCTAAGAGACTAAGAAAGAGGGTAGATCGTAATATCTGCCAATAACTATCCACTCGCAAAGACTTCAGTTTACCCGTGATCATGGCGCATGCAACTGCATCGAAATAACGGGACACTCAAGAACTCACAAATCATGGTAAATATCCCGTTTTTAGTACAAATAGTGTTAATAACCATGATAGTTCCAAAAGTTACTATATACTACTGTTTTTTTCAAATGGTAATCGTTATCACACTGGCGAGTTGCGAACGTGCAGCGAACACGTTCACAAATCGCCTCGTTGGAAACATGCTCGCAAATCGCCTGTGTGATAAGATTCATAAGTGAAGAATTTCAATATGTTTCAAATGTTATCATAAGAAGTTTCGTCTAGCGAACGAATGCTGAAATAACAGTTCCAAATTAGAATAATATTTATCGCAAATTCCTGTGTTCATTTCATAATTCTTCTAACAATGTTTAGACGACCAGCATTGATTAGTATTTTTTAACATAAAATTATGTATTTACAGAATTGAGGCGTCATCAAAGACTACCATGGCGCAGTAGGCCAATAACCTGGTGAGACAATGGAGGCTGCGGGTTCGATTTCTGTCACGGAACATGGAATGTTTGCATGATCTACAGATATTTGTTTCGGGTCGGGGTCAATCGTTTACAAAATAAATAATTATGAAATTTGTAGGTATTCTCTCAGTTATCCGGTTCTCATAGCACAAGCTTTTCTTAGCTTAGGGCTAGATAGCGCAGTGTAAAATGTCTAGCATTTTTTGTTATTATTTATTATATTGTCTTGGAATTATCCCCTATTGAATATAAAAAAGTGGCACTCCGGGAGTGCCGACAGAAGTGAAAACTTGAACAATTACGAGATACTTACATACAGAGGTGTCGGTAGCGGTAACAGTGTCACGAGTTAAATGGTTTTTTTCCCATTTCAAAAAATGCCCTAAAAAAGGTGCCTAAAGAAGTTTTCACTTCGAAAAACTTTATCCAAAAACTCTTTATAGCAATTTCTTCCAGACAAAACTTAGACAGTAATGAGCGATCCCAGTTGTGTCCATAATATTTCGATGTCGTGAACCCACCATCCATTGTAGTGAAAATAAATACATGTTTTGCAAATTGAGAAAATCAAAAGCATATGAAATTAAAATGAGATATCATCTTGAAGCCAAGTGAAAGTGGTTCCATTCATACAAAGTTATCCTGTTTCTTATAAATTAAAGATATGATACGTGTACAGAGTCCAAATAGAAGGAATAACATGATTAATTCAAAATCTCTGGCGTTATGATTAGGTTACCCGGTATATGCCGCATGTATTATTCTGAGTTCGCGGAACGAACCGTATGACTTTATGAACTTCGCCCTTTTGGGAAATTCCCAGTTAGAATGAATTTCTACGAATTGCTATTGTCAGTGGAAAATGCTACTATTACATACTCGTACAACGCTGCTCTAATATTTTCTGTGCTATTTGCATTTCGTATGTAGTAAATCATGAATTCATTATGTTCCCACTTTTTTGACTGAGCTACCACAGATCTAACTTCTTCAGCCATCACCAAGTTTTGCGGAATTCAGCAGCATTTTATCGATTTTCTTGAGATTTTTATAATAAAACAAAAACATTTTATGGACACATTTTTTTTGTGTAGAAACCGCCCCTTCTATGTAGTTAGTTTAAATTGCAACACCATTTAAAGAAATATATTTTTATGATGTTATTATATACATACAATATATTTCAAAGTACTAAATACCTAAGAAGAAAAAGTTTCTAGATCGACCCCGTCCCTCAAAAAAGCGATTCAAATAAAAGAGCATGCACTGGTTTACAAAACAATAGTGTAATTTCGCCAATCGAGAATTTTACTGCAACACAATATGGAAATTTATTTTCAGAGGCGTGTAAAGTTTTATAACCGCGGGGTTATGGCAGGGTTAGTCGAGCAGATTTATTAGTGACCCACCACCCCCTTTGTAATCTGAAACGTTAATTCAACTGTGACTGTCGGTTTACGACTGCACTGAATGGTGACACCGTGAAGTCCCTTTGACAGTTCAACACCTGGGTGTGGCATGAACTCAGCAAATTCAGTATTGAATCGACGCAACGTCCTATCGCCAAAATTTGCGAACTTTCTCGAATGAATGGGTACCTAGCTTATGAGAGCTAGACGCTTTCTTACGGCCAACTAAACAACCCACTGTTCAACTTCAGTTTAAATCTTAATAATAATAATTTTACTTAACTTTCTTGAAGTCTTCTACACTACATGGCTTGTGTATAAAAGTGGTTCGTTTTGTAACTTGTGCAACTTTATCAATATTTACGTAACATCAGTAAAAATACTAAGATAACTTAGTGTACCAAAATAGAGTGGTTCCTTAGCTAAGGGACAGTTTTTCGGTCTCGTTGTTAAATCCCATCACCAAGCGTAAATATTTTCCGAAACCGCCTTGACACGTTTTGTATCTATTGCGTGCGATATTCTCTTTTTACGATGCATTTGAAGATACTTGGGAGGATTCACTGGCTCAGGAAGGGAGGCAGTTTCAGTTCAGTTGGTTATTGATTTTGGGGTATTTATTGCCGGGAGTTGGTAACCAAGTAACTTTTCAATTTACTAGTTCCTGTTCATTGAGTTGGATATGGGGAAATTGATTTACGTTTGGATAGTGCTTCTTCGGTAAGAAACTGAGCAAATATTTTGAAGCAATTTTGACTAATTTGTTTTGCGAATAAGCTTGCGGCGTAACTTGCTTCGTTGTTCTGAGATCAGCTAGGACAAACCATTGCTTAGTAAGGTCAACGCTAATATGGGTAACTGAGTACTTCCGTGTTTAGAAAGGAAATCTTGTTACCCGACTGTTTTAATAATGGGTTTATTTATGCAATGAAAATTATGGGTCCAAAGGGTTGATGTTCTAGAAATAGTTTTCTTCAAGTAGACGACGAAAGACTTAAGAAGTAAGTAGCATACGTAAGATAACGCTTCGAATAATGTGAAAGCATACTTACAAACTCGGGAGAATAATTAACTAAGAAACTATGTAACAATTTAGATGAAGTTTCCTAAGGTATCATGATTACCAACAAACTAAAGTAGAGAACTATGCTTTGTCCCTTATTTAATACCCAACTATTTGTTAGTTAGCTCAGTTCAAGGAGTTCTGCCAGCATTCATCAAAATGTTATATCATTGTACAAGTTCTTCGTTTATTGTAATATTATTATAATTTATTTGTAAAAAACCGACAAGAACTGCGATTTTCTTCAAAATTTGCCTTGATTTCTTAAGCAGCGAAGTCATTATAACATCTGTAATAGATAATTATTTATTCCGAGTAACATACAAGCCAGCGTTATTCAAAAATTCAAAATTCAAAAAAATTCAAAAATTCTTTATTATATTATAATAACTGTGGGTTACATGGGTTAGGATCTCCTGTTAAGTTACAATTACCTGTGTTAGAGGAGTCCCCTCTTTCTTACGGTGATCTTAAGGTACATTCAACTTAGGTATTTTAGTAAAATTATCAAATATGAATTACATAATTATGGGACAGATTTAAATGTATAAATAGAGAAGATATAAATAGATTAAATAATAGAATACAAAATATAAATGATCACAAATAGATACAAAGTAAAGAAACTAATAATTATGTATGTATGTATGTAATATTTATGTAGATCAGTTGCTAAGGCCTAGAAGAGATCTTTCTTGGTACGTTAAGGATTTTAGCCAAGAGATTATTGTTTTTTTGCATTGAAAGTAGGACATTGTATATATAATTTAATTTTGTTATATAAATTGACAGATTGATTACTAAATTGTTATGGTGCTTCTATCCGTGCCATGTATAAGGACGATATTACCCAGCCACATCTATTGTCGTCACACTTTAGGACATACGCTGGTATACCGTAAGTGGGACAAAAATGATTTATTAATAAGGTGAGGCGGGGCAATATTGCCGTACAACATGGTCCATTTTGAACACCTTAACACATAAATTATTTAAATCAAACATATTTTGATATTGATTATGGCCTAGTCATTTGCCACCTCATACGACACTTCAAATCATAATTTCAATGATGAGACAGACAAGCTCTTAGCACGGCATCATTCTGGTTCTGGTGTGCACGCTCTATTTATTTTACATACGTTTTATTTTGTCGGCCGAGTTCAGGCGTCATCGCCCGAGCATACTACAGCCGATTACCGTAATTTTGGTGTATTTGGCCCGTTGCTGGCTTTTATACCCAGCAGTAGTTTAAAGGGCAAGGTGTACGCTTTTATAACAAACTCTCAAGAGATGTACAAAAATTGACAATTAACAAAAAAAACGTAATTAAACAAATCTTTATAAAAACGCCTATTATAAAATATCGGATTATTTAGATAATAAAGAAGCTTGGGATTGAAATTGCTTCAACTCGTTCAAAATGTTACAATTTAGACGTAATTTATTTTCTTTCCTGGCTTGGTCGAGAAGGAACAGGCAGTAAAATTGACGTTTCAAAGTGATCCTTGTTATTTTAATGAATAAAAATATTTTACTTTGACTTTGACTTTGAGTGAGTGATACCGGGCTGAAATGATGAGGATGATGAGTCGTTACAATCTAGGACCGAAACAACCGACGCGCCGTTGGAAGAGCTTCGGTGCGGTTTGTGGTTGTCCGTGGTCGTCTGTCGTGCGTAGCATCATCCGCAGAACCATGCACCGTGGGAAGTCATCTTTACAGGGGTTATAAAAACAAATAAGAAAAAAGTCAGTTGTTCCTTTGTCTTTAGGACCGTTGTAACAAAATTATCATTATAACCGTCATCAAACGGTCACCACACTTCAGAAGACGAGAAATAAAGAAATAAATTGGACTTTGTTTTAAGCAATTAAAAAGTATATAGTTTACACAGCAATCATGGAAATTAAAATCGAATGAAAATAGTCTCGCCTTTGTTTATTTAACAACCCTCGCGCATAATTATTTTACTCGGAAATACAAATAGAGTATGACGTAAGAATGCTATGACATCTTGTTTTCTGAGAAAAAGTTTTCGAGGGAAAGCAATATTTTCTACTTCTAAAAGCAGTCTATGATAAATTTGATTAGTTATTAGTAAAAACTAAGATATATGAGTGCTTTTAACAAACGCCTGTAGAACATAGTTCCACAATTATATGTAGTGACGTTCCGTATCGGAATTGATTGGAAGTAGGTTACACAATTTGGAGGGTACATCAAAACCTCATTTTATGGATATACCCTCATTGGCTGAATTGAAATTGGCGAAGTGACGATACCAAAGGTCTCGCGTCTCTACGGGCCGAACAGTTTCACGCGCCTCCGTCATTGCAAGCACTACCAAACAACATAAAATAGTGTACAGCGCCGGCCGGTGGTAGTTTTCACACGTGTTACTCCCTCAAGAAGATGACCTACATCTATCATCAACCACAGCAGCCTACGGATAGAGGAATTGCCGAGTACCTACATAGGGCATGCGCAACGCAAGACGGATTAAAAGTTTCCATCCAAAGGTTGTCTGGTAGAGATCGCTAATTAGTAATAAGATTGGTAGCGGGTTCGATTCCCGCCGCGAAACAAATGTTTGCATGATCCTCAGATATTTGTTCCGTATCTGGTTGTTTTACATGATCATTATTCTATCAGTTATCTGGTTCCCATAGTACAAGCTCCGCTTAGTTTGGGGCTAGACAGCGCTGTGTCAAGCAATATTTATTTATTTATTAATTGTATGCATGGATTTACTATTTTTTGTTGTTATTTTTTATTTGTATTTTTTTAAAGGTGTGCAATAAAGAATTATCTAATCTAAACTAAGGTTAGTCGCTCTCGCATTGGTCTTTTATTGAATTCCCGTACAGTGACACTTTCCTAGATGTAATTGCATCATTGGTTTTAATTCAGTTGCACAAATTTCTGAAATATTTTTTTGTAGTTTTTTCTTAGGATTATATTATTGCAATCCATTAACCAGGTGCTCTACGCTAAAAGCGTTTCGTTTGGGCAACCCTAAGGCAGGATCTGTATGAATAAAAGACGACAGCGAAGAAAGAAAAGAGAGTAAGAAACAGCAGTCTTAATTTGCTTTAAGGATATTTTTTTTAAATGTGCTCTAGTTTTATTACAATCTAGCCTCTTGGCTAATGAGTTATTTTAAGCTAACTTAGTTTTATAACAGAATTATAATTAAGAATATATCCATGGGCACTTTCTGGTCTCTTTTTAAGGGGAAGACACATTGTTCTTGTGTGCTTCATAAATAGCACTAATACTGACACTATATAAGACTATTATACACTAAACCAACTCAAAAGGTTTTGTCCTTTTCAATCTTCTCACTATATCCGTGTTGTCAAGGAGCTGGATTGCCGGGACTTTAACATGATGTTGAAGTCTTGTTCGTTATCTTATGCAACATTACTTTACCATATAATCCAAACTGTTTTACCATTTTCGAGCACTTCTATTTTTACCCACGACTGAACGGGAAAGGTGTGTGTGTTTGTTTAATTGTGTGTTACTTCTAAAAATTAATTAAAAACTTAATCCATCGGCCGGCATAGGGTCCCAAAATGAGTCCTGACCTCCGATATGAGAACTCTCCACTTTCCTCGTCCGTTGTCATCTCTTGCCAGTAGTCGGCTCCAAGGTCGCGCAGGTCAGCCTCCATCCTATCGTTCCAGCGATACTTGGGACGACCAACTAATGCCAAAAAATGTGCAAAATGTCCAAAAAACTTATGTTCCCATTTATCTCCAAAAGGACTGGTTTAGATACGTTTTTCTGTAAAAGGATTTTGATTCATCAGCGATGGTTTTTAGATAGATAGATTTTTTATTGTTACACTAAATTACTATTACTTAACCTAAAAAATTTAAAGAGTGTTTCTTTGTTTTTATTCTTTATTGCACAAGCAGAAATCTGTACAAATGGAGGATTTAATGGTAAAAGCATTTTCTACCAGTCAACAGTGATAGGTAAAAAACGTAGGTTGGCGTGCTTAACTATACTCGGCGCGGCGAACCCTGATCCCTATGACACTGACAGCTAATGTCACCATATAACATTGTAGTGGCTTCACCATTAAATTGGGATCATATTGGGGGCGCCTAAAAATGCCATTTATAAATTTTACGTAGCTTTATACCATTAGTAATGATATTCCGTTGATATTTTTAACAATTCTTAACATTTACAAGAAGTTATCTCAATCTGAATTTATGTTTACGTCCTGCAAAACTTACGTCGTGTGACGTTTATCGACTAGGGCGGCAAGTATCGATAAAAAAATGTCGGTAATGGAAACGAGTGCACTTTTTCAGACAAAATAAATAAATGGGGAACATTCATTTTCATGATAAAATATATACTTATATAGCAAAAACGTGTTTACCGGGTTAAACATTATTAGAAAATAACAAGGTTGGAAACTTTCGTTTTACTTACCTACTTGATCTATGCCAAAAATCTTAAATTAATACACCAACAACATAATGGACATTAAAAATGCACATTATAATATTTTTTAAAACATGTTTACCAACGTGGCTGAATGCAAGCCACGCCTTTGTCTAAAAAAAAAATTATCGACACGACCAAAGACACGACCCATCACTAACACGAACTGTCATAGGGATCCAGGTTCGCCGCGCCGAGTATAGGAATTAACAAAAAAAAATACAAATAGATTACGTGGTGGTACAATGGGCAGCTTTATCGCTTAAAGCGATCTCTTAGAGAGGTGTTATGGTGATAACTCGCCAGAGAGCGCTGTAATAAAGATTTTTTGGTGAAAAGATCTCAAATGTAAAATGAAAATTTATTCCGGGTTTCGTATACGTCAGGGGTTGTTAAATTAATAATCTTTTTAAATAATACTTGTACAATCTAAGCTGCTTAAATTTCACGTATAAGAAATGTTGTAGGGTTGTTTTCAACATCATTACTATGCTGTTTGTTATGAAAATACGAAGTAGCATTCTACATAAGACTTACAAAGGCTTAAGTGGCTCCGTACGAAATGAAACACAAATATTTGCGCGTGACAAGTCGGCAACGACGTTATTAATACAATGTGCTTAAACCCACTACGGTGTAGAAGTTTAATACGAAGCCCTGTGTTTCTTACACTGTATTTTTGTGTTCTGTTTTTTCGAAGAATAACTTTCCTACAAATGAGATAAAGTAGAATGTGTGGGGTGAACGAATTATTTCATTTACATGTTTTCGGCTGATAAACTTTTATTTTTATTTTCTGGTAGTTGCTGGCACGAGGAACAATGATGTTTTAGGCGTAGGTTACACTTTATAGGTACGTAGCAAAAAAATTGAGCATAGTCCGCAACATCGCGCAATCTTTTGATTGTTTGATTAAATAGAGATGCATGTATTTTGTCCTGCATTATTAGCGAAACTATAACCGTTTAGCCATAGCGTATAAAGTTTTTCTTTTTTGTCTATTATTGAATTTTGAGAATGGAAATTCATACAAATACCTAGTTGATATACACTCTGATATACCTATTTTTGGTTTTACGTTCTTGATACGTACAGCTAAGGTATGGAATACTTTACCGTCATCTGTTTTTCCTAAAGAATACAATCCGGGCCTCTTTAAAGTAAGAGTGAATAGGTTTCTTCTAGATCTTCGTGCTTAATCTTAGACTACATCATCGCTTACCATCAGGTGAGATTGTGGTCAAACGAAGATCTATAAAGTTTAATAAAAAAATACCGATATATCAATGTTCTGTTTTTATACAACACTAGTTGACTCGCGGATTTTTATCAAAATATAGTACAGCCTAAAGGACTAAAAGATAATGTAACTTCCAAGGTTTTAAAACCATCGCATAATTTTTCAAGCGTAGACGGGACTTGAACCTTTAACCTTCCTCTTGATACGAATATGCACTACCATTTGTGCTACCGGGCTCTGTCACTTCAGGGTCGTAGTCGTAATCTGAATCATCTTAGGTACTAATTTCAACCCTGACGTGACAGAGCCCGGTAGCACAAATGTTAGTGCATACTCGTATCAAGACGTATTAAGTCGCGGGTTCAAGTCCCGTCTAGGCTTGAAAAATTTTGAGATGGTTTTAAAATCTTGGAATTTGCCGTAAGTATTCGGATAACACTATACAAATATAAATACTACAACGCCTCGCGTTTTTGTTGCGCTTGTAGCTGCCGTCCAAAATTGCCATGCCATACCTACATACCTACCAATACACGCAGTTATCTACGCAGCAGATGATAATTACTGAGGTGTCATGCTGACTGCCATAAATAGACAGCAACAGCAGACATAAATTGGCGAAGCGGAATAGCAGTAGTAGGCTGAGACCTTTTATATTTTTTATATATTTTTTTTATACTTTTATATTGCTATATTTCTTAAATAAATTAAAATATTATGTTTATTCTTATTTTGTATAAAAGATTAGCTAATAGAATGGTTGCAACACGCAACAAGAAAAAGCTTACACAAACGGGGCTGAGTAAGAAGTTCTGTACAAAAAGACAGTAGTTTTTCCTAAACTTGGAAGGCAAAATCTTTCTGCTAATTGAACTTTTTCTTTTGGGTTCGTACTAAAGTTTTGCGGTCTTTGTTACCTCCTCAATCTTATTTCTTTTACATTAAGCTAAGTAGAGGCAAAAGTTTCAGTACCAGAGTTTAATTTGATTAAAAAATTTACCAATGGGGTGCCTTTATCTTATTTTAATGAACAATATAATTGTTAATACATATATTGATAAACTTTGAAAAATTATCAGCATGTTTGTAAGCGTCTTATATATTTTCTCTATACATGTATACTTTTTTATGAAGACAGTGAAATGATGAAAGTTTATTTTCTCTACATATACATTTTTTATGTTAGGGCTTGAAAGTAGGCTTGGGAAGTTTTCAATGAGCCACTTATAATTTTCTTGTTGTTTTTAATTTCCCAAAATCAAATGCTACTCCGCCAAATAACTACTAGGCGATTGCAGTAAGTTGTCGTGACTCGTTCCACGCAAACTTGTGTTACATTAGCGAGTTACGCAATGGATTGTGTTTTTAAAATTGTTGGATAGTAGAGACAGTCTAATCTAAAACTGAACGCCCCTCTATCGCGTTTACTAGAAGTTGACGGACAACAAATCATTTAAAAATGAGCCATGTCGTTGCAGTGAATAAGAAACCTTTCCCTTTGACATAATGCAGTAGAGGTGTTCTGTTTTAAATTAGACAGTTTTCACAACCCCAACGGCAGGTGTCAAACTAATTGTATCCACCGAATTTCACTGAATTTGAAGTTGAGCGCGCAACTCGATAATTGATTAACATAAGACCAGGTGAAGTAAGTCAACCCCACTCTAGAATCACCTACAGAAGTAATTAAAGTTTACACAATGTAAACTGATGTAAACAGTTTACATTGTGTAAACAGAGTACAACATAAGCATTAGTGTTGAACATGGTAATTTTCTGAGCGGAAAACATACACGTTCTATTAATGATGTTGAAATTTGATGATTGAGATTCATGACGCTTTAAACACAATGTTCAATTTATTTACTTTGTTTAATGAATATGTAAGCTGGCGATTATCACATTTAGAGTACTAATATATCATCAATACCCTTTTCCATTTCCACGATCCTTGCGCTCATCCGAATCTCTCCAACTTAAGACACCTGTTCACTCCTCCTCCTACTATGATGACTCCTTTACTGTGCAGGCTGTGCGTTTATGGAACGCGCTACCAGTGGCTATCAGACGTACTAAATCACTCGCTATTTTCAGACGTACATATGGTCAGGGAACATCTGACTACTTGTCGCTAACTATTGCTCATCTCTTTCATATTATGAATATATTTTTTGTATTTATATGTATTTATTGTAATCATAACCTATCGTAGATATATTATTGAATTTATTTTTTAAAGTATGTATGTGTGTGATACATCATTGATACCCTAGGTAAAACTCACATGATCCATTCTATCCAAAGGTGGTCTGGTAGATATCGCTACTTAGCGATAAGACTGCCAATTGTATACATTCATTTGAATACTGTTACTTTTAATTGTTTTGTTGTTTATGGAGTGCAATAAAGTATTATCTAATCTATAGCTCTTTGTGAGAGAGCTCGCCCGGGGAAGTATTCCAATCATACCTATTTAAAGGAAGAGAGAAGAAAGAAAATACATTTATTTGACACCCAACACAGGACAGACCACAAAATACTTATTAAAATAAAAAAGACAGGTAGGGTACCCAAAGGAAGAGAAAGAATACATATTGTAGGTAAGTAGTTAAGATAGTCTTCGGTGCTGTGTGGGCCAAACAGGCCCCGTCTCAGCGTATTGCTGCCAACCATCTGAAGATGGAAAGCGGTGCTGGTTTTAAGGGACCTAAGGGAAGCATCACGAACGCTGAAAAAGTAAATGAGATAAGTGAAATGTGTGTACATACATTAATAAATAGGTAGGTATATAAAATATTAAAGTTGGAAACATTCGCCTGCTATCTACGGACAAATGGGCAGTGTCGACAGTGACATCTGCCGCCACTATCAATAGCAGTCAGAAAAACTGTCGATCGGTTGATTTGACTAGACAGACACAGAAAGAAACAACAAGTGACTGGCATTCTTTTCGAACTTTGACAAATGAACAAGATTTGTAAACCTTCTATAGCTATGTCCACACTGTGCCTTTTCATCTTCAACTTTCGTCTCCATCTTTCTATTCAACTTTCGTTTAGCGCATTCAATAATTGAATGCCTTAATTGAACGCAACACCAGTTCAGTCGTAGTTCTGTTAATCTTTTGAAAACATGTGCGACGAGAATATTTTACTTGTTGGAATATGTGCAGCTTACTTGGTCATAAGAAATTCCAGAAAAAAAGAACCAAGAAAAAGTTTTGGATACGATGTTATTATGATAATCGAAGTAACGTGATTATGAGTGAACTGCGAGAAGATAAAGATATTCTTTTTAAAAATTTCACGCGCTTGTCCGAACGAAATTTCGATCGACTTTTGAAATTGCTTGTTCTTGTTCTCTTGTAATCTTGTTGTTGAACGCTATAAGGCACAGAAATCCACCCGATGTCGGATAGCGTGAACCACAGCGCGCGCGTCGCTTTCAACTGTCATCGCGCATGCGCTAAGGGCATGCCTCACGTGCGCTGTTGACTGCGCTATGACGCATGCCCTTAATGAACAAAAAAAGGTACAGTGTGGACATAGCTTATCGCCCTGACTTGATTTAACCTCTTGCAATCTTTTGTACCTAAAAAATAAAACAAATGCCTTAATTAAGTTGTTTGAACTTTTTATAAATAATAGGTTATTTTTCTCACTGACAATGGGTACATACTTTATAAACTTTAATTCAGATGTGAATTAGTTTAAGTGTAGGATACGCCTCTAGAAACATTTTTTCTGGTTCTATTAGCTGACCTTTGTATCCCCTCTATGATACCAAAACATCCCAAGTCATAACCGTTATCAAACCACGTGTACACGTAAAAATAAATACGGACTCTCACATCTTGTGTCGAATAAAACGTTAAGAGGCGTTGTTAAGAGGAAATCTTACGTTCTGTGGCTCGGCCATTCAACCCAAATGGTTCGCGATAAACGTAATATTCTGCTTAAACTTACCAGTTCTGCCAGTGCAAACCAAATGCGTGTGCGTAGCGTGTGCGTGACGTGAGCGTGCACGCAGCGGTTGTATAGGTACAATTCCGTAGCCGACTGCAGACAGCAGCAGCAGGCGACATGTCGCCACTACTGCTTTCTATGTTTCACTATGCGTATGATGTCTCGCTAGCTACGGAATGTATTTCATAGCGAAACATAGAAACCAGGCGCTCAATTCTGCTAATTTATAAGCAAAACGACTATGGAGCCAAACCATTATTTAACGATTATGATTGTATGACTAAAATACATGTTGTGTCCCACGTTATGTGGGAAAAGGGCAGGAAGAAGAAGAAGATTGTTGTTTCTGTCATAAGCTGCCAAATTTTCAATGGTGTTGTCATAGCAACGGCGGTCATTGGAAAAAGATTTGTTACGCGTACATTACAACTGCTGCATGCACGCTCACGACACACTCTCGCCACGCACTCGCATTCTGTTTGCACCGGCCTTTAGTTCCTTTTCACACGTCCCGATTGCCGGGTAGCCGGTGCCGGTGACACATTTAGCTTTCATACGACCCGATTTTGTATTCAGTAGCCTGTAAACCATCAACGCAAGTACATTCGCGTAGCAACTGCGTAAATGATTTAATTTTCTCTCTTCTCTAAAAATGGAATGTGAACAATTAATTGCAATGTGGATTTTGTACCGAAGATACCGCGATACCGCCGCCAGAAAAGGAAGTCAAGAAATTATTGGGTTCATCCGATTAACATGAAAAGAGAACACTGTGGAGCATTCTATACCTTATTTCCAGTCCTACTACAAAACGCAAATACAACAACTTATTAGGTATCTATTTCTATTTTGCAACGAATTAAGTAGCTACTATTTACGACACGAGGGTGTTAGACAAAACGCGTCGCGCTCTCCGTGGTTGTACCTGTACGACTGGCTGCCAGTGCGTATGAAAGCTTGTGCGTGTTCCATATACCACTGTGAGTCCGGCCGCCAGCTAACCGGTAGGTAAAGACCGGACGCACAGTAGTGGATCCGGCGTGCACCCAGCGAAATTACGCCTGTACGTGTGAAAGCTAACGTACACGGCCATACACTTCGCCGCCGGGTGGCTGGCGTCGGGTATCCGGCAACCGGGACGTGTGAAAAGGCACTTAGTCTGCTTAAAGCATTATTGAAGACAATCTAGGCTACCAAACAGGTTCGTCACTCAGCAGTGCTACAGTTAAGTTGACGCTACTGTAGAGCTGGTTTTTTTAGTTGGAAACACGGAAAGTTGTTTAAAATTTATAACTCCCAGTTGTATGTAGACTTTATATGTATAGTATGTGTATATTTTAGGAACTATGGAATGATTTTATACAAAATTTAAAATAGAAGGGCTTTTTACTTTGTAGAGCTAAGTAAGCCTGTCTCCGACTTCAGAAGTTACTCTTCAGCTCATACGACTTTACCTTACCTTATAAAGATATTTATTCAATACTTTTATTCCGTAAACACATAATACAATATCCTCTACACAATTACGAATCTTATCGCTAGGATTGAGCCGTTAAGGTCACTAATAATTGGGTCGGCGCACGCGCATACTCTCGCCTCGGGAATCTGTTACTAACTGAAGGCGGTCGGGCGCCGCCTATGGAGGCGGGGGGAGCGACGCGTCGGCACAGGGCCAGGAGGGGAAAGGGCAGGAGGGGCGAGAGGGGCCGCACTAGTGGGGTGCGCTATAACCTTAACTTTTAGCTCTAATATCAACCTTAAATAAAATACTACGAAAAAAGATGTACTATAAATGCAAAAGTAGATTTTTAACGTTCGCAGTCTCAAACCACACATACGCTAATTTAACCGGGCCCCACACAAACGAAGCCGCAGATAAAAGCTTTACATAAAGCCTTGTTAAGACCCTAAAACCTCTTTGCTAAACGAACCCTCGTGATTGCAAGGAAACAAAGAATTAGGAAAGATTAAGCTACTTACGATAAAACACGTGCATTAAGCCTAGTTATACCGAACCGGCACTTAGATTCATTCTACGTGCGCATTCACTGGAAGCACGCTGAGTTAGCGGAAATACCATAAAGCTCATTTCACACTATTTGCAGATGTTGTCGATCAGCGTGGCGTAATTGGCGAATAGCCGGCTGTGACGCAGGAGATTGCGGGTTCGATTCACCGCGAAACAAATGTTGGCATGATCTAAGTATATTTAATCCGGGTCTGGATGTTTTTTTAAAGTTAAAGATATGTATTTACAAAAAAGTATTAGTATATACGTTAATTATCTATCAGTTATCTATTTCTCATAGTACTTACATGTTTTGCTTTGTTTGGAAATAGATAGCACTGTGTGAAATGTCCAGCATTAATTATTTAATAACACATTAAAATAAAATAAAGGCAACTACGTAATAAATCGCGATATCAAAATGTCAATTGGTATGCAGACGTATGAAGATAGTTGTGCTAGAAAGCGATCACGTTTTGTTACCGTGAGTGACCGCAAATAATCTTTTATTCTAAGATTTATTGGACATAATATCGCTAAGACTCCACATATCTAGTTAATAACGTAAAAAGCACAAAGGAACTAACTAAAACTCGTACGACTCCGAAAAAAGATGCAAACACTATTTGCAAATGCTAAGAAATGGTCAGATAATCGTTAAGCTAGGATTTGTAAAAATATATGTTGTCCTACATCTTGTATAAGAGGGTAGGTACAAAATATCATTCTACGTAAAAGAACAAAAATTATGTAAAAATTAAGGATTCACCTAGAAATCCCAGATATTTTTAGGTGTCATTATTATAAATACGGGATTTATCAACACGTTGGATCACCGTTGACGCAATCCTCACCACCGCGCCCGTCTACTCGCGCGAAGAAGGCTGCGGCGCGTAGTTTGAGACGAGACGTTATTCGGAGCGCATCGCACTCGCCTTGATGAAAATTCACAAATTGTACCGAAACATTGTCGGTCGAAACACCGATATAACGGTACGTGATAAATCCCGTATTTATAATAATGATTGAAATCAATCACGAAAGTTTTCTAAGTAAACTTTTTAGGTGTCATCAACTTATCACCACATAAGTACATATGCAAAAAATATATATTTACACATTACAATATATCACATAGTTACTTTCAATAATATGGCCAACGAGCTTTATTGATATCTTCTCTTTTTACAATTCCGATAAACTGTATGTCAGCTTTTCAGTTTCATACGCTCATTATTTGTGTTTATTGGGAACACTGCCGCGGATATCGTGAGCGCGTGCCCTAAGCTCGTTGAGTTAGCGCTAATACCTTTTAAACCTAGGTTCAACCTATTTAGTAACGTTTCGCGTCGATAAAACAATTTAATGGCAGCTTTAGTACTATTTATGAGGATGGTTAAGGGATTTGATTTATTAGCTGTGCTATGAAATTGCGTGTTGTCAGTTTAACCGTATAACACACAGCCAGATGAACAGACGATGTAGTAAAATAGATAGATTAACTTTTTATTGAACTAGCATAAATAAATATAGTACAGTGAGCGGCTTTATCACTGAAAGCGATTTCTTACAGGCAACCTTTGGTTCGATAGTAATGAGCGAAGCTGTAATGGACGGTGGTGCACAGTTTAAAATGTTTCAAGCTTCCTGGACTGAACCTGAATGTGAATGGCATAGAATCATAAAATGCAGAATAGCATTGGCAAGCAGACTAATGTGGGCAAGATTTTTAAAACCATCTCAAAAACTTTCAAGCGTGACGGGACTTGATCCCGCAACCGTCCTCTTGATACGAGGATGCATTACCAATAATTTTAGAATAGAATAGAATACTCTTTATTGCACACCAAAAAAAATTAAAAATACAATAAAAATACACAAAAATGAAAGTGAGTACAATGGGCGGTCTTATCGCTAAAAGCGATCTCTTCCAGACAACCTCTGCATCCAAAACAACAGGACAAAACAAAATCAAAAAGACGGCGGTGTATCTACGAGTATGTTCATAAACCTACATAAACTACCTATACTTACTAATAAACTAAATATTATATAAATTTAAATATTATATATACTTACAAATATATATATATATATATATATACTTATATACGAATACGATGAAACGTAGATATTTTAAAAAACATCTGCCGAACAATTGCCATAATATTTTTTTTAGATATCCCTTAGAGAAAAATAAACTTTCTAATATTTTTTTTTATTTCTTAACTTTCACTTGTCTACTACGGTCTATTCAATTAACTTATGCACTATTTTAATGATAGACGTCCTAAAGCATCTTATTACACATGTAAAAATGCAATAATAATAATAATAAGATACACAAAATAAACAAAAATAAATTTAGTAGCCTAAAAATCGGCAATTTTCAATAAAAAAATTAAAAGTCGAATATCTCGAAAAGGGTTAAGTTTAGGGTAGGGTGTTTCATAATGAAATAAGTCAGAAATGATGGGTACTCCACGCCCTTAACGGATCTAGCACGATTTTTCCTGTAACCCTGTATAAACTACAATAAAGGAGATAAACATAACGATAAACTAGCAGTGCGTAGACTTCAGTAATAGAGAAAGGTAAAGCGTTCCACAGCCGCACAGCTTGAACTGTAAAGGAGTCACCATAAAATTGAGAACTGTGGACAGGGGTTTGGAGACTTAGAGCTTCGGATGAGCGTAGGTTTCGATCATGCGCCTGGTGCAAGAACACAAAACGCTCCTTTAGATAGGATGGTGAAGAAGGATTGAAAATAATGTTAAAAAGAAGGGACAGAATATGTGCATTCCGGTGAAGACGGATAGGGAGCCACTTGAGTTTTGCGCGAAATTCTGAAACATGGTCATATTTGCGCAAGCCAAATACGAACCGAATACAAAGATTTTGAAGGCGTTCAAGTTTGCTCAATTGGACTTTGGAAAGGTCGAAATAGCTGACGTCGGCGTAATCTAAGATAGGGAGTAGGGAGTAGAAGGGATTGTGCAAGCGTAATTTTGGTGGCGGTTGGTAAAAAGTTGGTTGATTTAGTTTTCAGATTTTAAACATCTTAGAATTTTCCGCAAGTGTCCGATAACACTATAAAAATAACTAGTGGTTCGCCCCGAACGGAGATCTCGCGAGTCTACCATAAAAACAAAAAAATATTATTCGTAATCTTTGACGATTAAAATAGTGCCACGAAATAATTAACCAAAAACTTTGACCTACAATTTCATTCAAATTACAGGTAACGGGAGTTTATTATTATTGGTTACTATTTTTTGGGGTACAAATTGCGGTTATTCTAGATTTCAGACTTTTGACTATATTTGTGATACTTAAGCTACACGCATACCAAATTACAGCACTGTGGGGTCACTGGTGTACCTACCCTGTGAATTTTGTCAAAGTTTAGTTTTTATTATGTTTAATTACTCAAAAACTACAAAAATTTCACTAAAAATAAAAACGGGGTCGAAAAGTACTAATAAAGACCTTTCTCATTTGACATCTCACTTGACCTAATAGTCTCATTTTAATTATTTTTTTCACCTCTTGAACCCCAATATCTCAACAACGCCACATTTTTAGCTTATTTAGTCACACAAAAATTGTGCCCGTGATGGCATAATTTTTGTTACCTACATATGTTTAAAATTTCACGATGATCGGATCAACGCTTCGAAAGTTATCCTGTGACAAACAAACATACATACATACATACATACAACGCCGATTTGCCCAAGTTGATTGTTTCGCTCGATCAAAAATACTAAAGTAGGTAAGTCGGGTTGGGATGATCGATGATCGACCACCAATATTTTTGTACTTAAAAATGTTATTGCAGAAAATTGGGAACGTTTACACCGTCAAGTAGACAACTGCAAATCTCTTCTACAATAAGCAGTATTATTGGATTATATTTAACAGTTTTAATAACCTAACAATGAATAATCACCTAAATTTATTAGGAGATATCAATATCAGAGTTAGGAAAAAAGCGAACGTTTATTTCTATCGACTTCTAAATGATTGGTAAGTAAGCGAGTGTATGTCAAACAATAAGGGATAACACATCCGTGGTGTAGTGGGCGAATAGACGGCTGAGACGCAGGGGGTAGCGGGTTCGATCTACAGATGTTTGTTCCGGGTCCGGGGATGTTTTTCTATATAATATAAGTAGTGTATTTACACACAAAAGTGTTTAAGTATTCTATCACTTATCTGGTTCCCATAGTACAAGCTTTGCTTAGTTTGGGGCTGGATAGCGCTGTGTGAAATGTCCAGCAATATTTATTTATATAATTAATATTTATCCATTTTTTCTGGCATTCATCGTAAAGATTTTATACCTCTAGATTTCTATCAATAGCTAATGATCAGCATTATCAACCTTTTGTCACAAACAAGATAACGTTCCAATCAAACTGCCTTAATTGACAAAGTCGGATAACGACTTGGCCGATTGGATCTCATAGGTGTTAGTGGGTTACCCCCCTGACCCTAAGAGTGATGAGCCAAGCGAGTGCGTGAATAAATATGCCTAACCATAATGGGTTACTTCACTTGGAACAAAGACAACTCGGAATTATAAAAGTCAAAGTCAAGCCCTAGCTTTTCTATCATCTAAATACTCCCGATATTTTATAGTAGGCTTTTTTATAAAGATTTAGTTTAATTACGTTATTAAATTTGTTAATTGTCAATTTTGTACATCACTTGGGAGTTTGTTATAAAAGCGTACACCTTGCCCTTTAAACGATTTACTAACTTTATGGAGTTTACAAGTGGCAACAGCAAGTTTATCTTTATTTCTAGTATTCAAATAATGATTATCGCTATTTTACTTAAACAAATTAATATTTTTGTAAACATACACCAGATTGTCATATATGTATTGACAAGGGTATGTCATAATATTTATTTCTTTAAACTTATTGCGTAATGATTCTCTGGGGCCCATATTATAAATGCACGGACAGCCCTATTCTGCAGCACAAAAACGGTGTTTATATCTGCAGCACTTCCCCACAGCAGTATACCGTATGACATAATGCTGTGGAAGTAGCTGAAGTAAACTAGTCTAGCTGTGTCTACGTCTGTAAAAAGATGGACAATTTATCAATGTATAGGCCCCATTAAAGCTTATTATCTAGGGTTATACCTAACAATACGGTGGTTATACAAGAGTCAACTCCTCGTCTTGATTTTTATATCTGCTTTAACTTATGTAACATTAGGTATTATAAATCTAATACATTTTGTTTTCTTTACATTTAGAAGCAGATTGTTTACCTTGAACCATTTTACAACCTTAGAGATTGCATTATTTGCGTCATCAAAATCGGTTTTTTGTCGTCGCTTTAATTTAAATAAAAGTGACGTGTCATCTGCAAACAATACAACCTCATGATCGTCCCTTACAAGATGGGGAAGATCATTAATATATACTAAAAACAAAAATAGTCTCAGAATTGATCCCTGTGGTACACTCATTTTAACCAGAGACCCCGGAGAACGCTTCCCATTCACGTTAACTCTTTGCACGCTGCCACTTAAATAAGAAGTGAGAAAGTCTAGAGCAACGCTTCTAATGCCATAATGGTGTAGTTTCCTGGTCAATGTGTCATGGTCTACGCAATCAAATGCCTTGGACAAATCACAAAAAACACCTAAAGCGTCATGAGACTCCTCCCAGGCATCAAATATGTGCGATATTAACTCAATACCAGCATCAGTGGTTGAGCGACCCCTGGTAAATCCGAATTGTTTATGATGCAGTAAATTATGTGAATTGAAATGTCTAAGCAGTTGATTTAAAATTAGTTTTCAAATATTTTACTAAATGTTGGAAGTACTGAGATTGGTCTAAAATTACCAGGATCAGAACTAGTGCCTAGTATTCAGTATTTTATTGCTTACATACAAAGTGGATTAAAATGTTACATGTCAGATCTTATTGACTAGTCAAGAGTACAGCACTTCGTAAAGCTAACTAGGCAGGTCTAGTGGAATCGAAATCGAGCGATTCTACGTTTTGAATTTTATTGGTTAGTGAAATCATTATTGTAGAAAATTATTTACATGTCTTGTCGCTAGTAAAGTCGTCTACTGTGTAGTAACTCTTTTCCATTATTATATGTTTCAATCTATTTTCAAAGATATTATGATCCAAGTACATAAGTAAAATATACACCAATATTTTGTAATTACAAAAAAAAACTACATTTGAAGTGTCATTTAAAGATTATCCCAAGAAAAAGATAATAACTAGTCAAAGCAAGATAATCATTAAACAGTGGTCATTTATTCATTTTTGAAGTTCCGTACCCAAAGGGTAAAACGGGACCCTATTACTAAATCCTTACCAAGTATGCTTCATACTAACTAATTATTATTCTTGGTTGGTCGACTCGAGTCGCTCATGTTACAAACATATTTCTTCTCTCTTTCCTTTACTTTCTATATAATTTTCACTTATATATATACTAGCTGACCCGCCGAACTTCGTAGCGCCTTGACATGTATAAGATGCGGGCTGCCAATATACGTCACCCCGGTAGAATTGTCAATCGCTATTATAAGAAAATGAATTTTCTTCATAATTTCTTTTTGCGTGAATTTTCCGATATTTTAATAGTTCTATTCGGAGCGGAGACAAATCCAACAAATCAAAGATCATCAAAATCGGTCCCGCCCTTCTTGAGTTATAAATGGTATAATTTACCCGACATTGTTTTATATATATATATATATATATATATATATGTATATAGATACATATATATATATGTATATATTTTATTTACACTATAAGTTCCACTCATAGTTTTGTAAACTGTGATCAGTATTATAAATCGTGACAAATCAATGCAATTACCGTGATATTATGCATAGTTCCTTATACTTATTTAGTAATTTTGTGTGTAAATCGTGCTTTCAGTTCATACCATCTATAAATTTTGTCTATAATTTGCTTATAGAGCTCTGATGATATCTCCTGCCCCCATAATAAGGAAAATTGCATGAGCAAGACCGACATTCACATTTGTGAGCGTCTGTGTTTAATCAAGCTTAGATGTAATGGCAGGTATGTTGTATGTTAATTTTAGATAAGCCTCTACTCAAACAACACCTTTTTTAACAACCGGTACAAAAAAGAGGTGTTTGATGCCTTTATCTGTGCTACTGTCCAATGCAGTCAGTAGTGTCACAGATGATACAGTCAGTGTTTGCATTTTTTAAGGCCATCGCACACCATATTTTTTTTATACTACATGGAGATGGAACAAGCTTATGACCCACCTGATGTTAAGTGGTAACCATCGCCTATAACTGAGAATTGCCTCGTAGGTCACGCACGTTAGATATGTACCCTACGATGCACTTCTCTGCGTCCATCAACTTAACACATCAATGCTACTTGACGGGAGAAATAGGTATGGTGGTAGTATTTTCCCGGGCGAGCCCTTTCACAAGGAACTTTACTACTCTTAAAACACTATATAGACTCAACATCATCTCAACTCTATAACTTTCAATTATGATGTATGAAACACGACGTACGACGTGTGGGCAACGCGCGTTCCAATCGTATACTACTTTTGAACAATTTATTTTACGTCACATGCTATAAAGCTCACATTTCATTCCTTGAGTCGAGTAATGTTGAGTCGATATGGTGTACGATGGCCATTACCCAGTAAAACTGCAACTTGTTATCAGGCGAATAATAATATAAGAATAATAATAATAAAACGTTTATTTTCCCATCACAAATAGGTTTTACAAAAGATATAAAAGTAGGCAAGTTATGTTACAGTAGGTAGGAAGGAAGTTAACTTATTGATTACATTTAGTAAGCCTAAATAAAAACCTGTTTCGTGAGGCACTGGTGCCTGAGATAGGTTTAGAAAACCTGTATTACAGGTCACCAGTGCTCTCTCTCCACGGATTAACAAAGGAAATTGCTCGTTATAGCGTCACTAGTTACTTACTTAATACGTGTTAGTTACATTACTACCCTTAGAGTTTATTACAACAAAAAAGAAAAGACAAATATAAATGATTTCCATATTGAGCATACAATAGGTAAAATCAAAATAAAGAAATAGCCAATTTTGTATGATTATTGTGTTTATATAATAAGAATAGGGTGCGCGTATGTGTGTGTGTGAGTATGTGTATGTGCGTATGTGTGTGCGTGGGTGGGTGAGTGAGAGAATTCAGATGAGTATAAGAGTGCGTGTAAAAGTTTTTGTGTATGTATATAAGGGCCAAGAGTGAGCAACGACATACAATTGAGTTATGTCATGATAGAAAGAATGTTTTCTGTATCTTTGTCAGAAAGAGACTTTAGCCAGAAAGTGACTACGGACTTGCACTTGAATCTAGGCAAGGGGTAGATAGTAAGGGCCTTATTGGCCTTGTTGGAGACGTGTGGTCCAAGGAAACAGCTGAATTTGTGGGAGAAAGCTATACGACAAGATTGGGTTTGGCAGACTGTTCCTTTCCTGCGTTTATCCCTGACGAGATTTATGTCATAAGAGAGTTGGGAGTGTTTGAGGAGTATTATTTGTAGCAAATAATATTGCCTAATAGTAAATACGTCCCACTTTTGGTAAAGCTCTGAAGTTGGAAACCGGTAGGGGAGGCCCGCACCAACTTTTAAAATGGCTCTTTGGGCTCGCTCTAATTCTATGAGATGGGTCTTTGCAGCACCACCCCATGAAGTGACGCAGTAACCAGAAATAGATTGGCATAAGGCCAAAAATACCATCCTGACAGTCTGGTGATCCGCTACATGTTTTAAGGCTTTAAATATGTAAATTAGCCTTCGCCAGGTTATCAACGTATCAATATGTAGTTGGTAAGAGAGGGTTTGGTCGATATATACGCCGAGGTATTTTGTGTTCTCTCTTCGTCGTAAGATAGGGCATGCACAATTTACTGTTGTGAAGTCGCAGTTATGGGCAATGATAGTTAAGGTTTCAGAGGGTAGGAGATTTGACGGAAGTGTAAATGCAATGAAGTTAGTCTTAGTTACGTTGAGGGTGAGCATATTTTTTCTTAGCCAGGAGCAGACCTTGTTGACCCCCATCTGAGCTAGGTTAAAGACTTCTCCCCAGTTGGGGCCACTAAAGAATAACGCCGTATCGTCGGCAAATGTGAGGATTCTGCCGTGAGTTAGTTTCATGTTACAAAGGCTGTTTATGTAAACAAGAAATAATGTAGGGCCGAGGATGCTCCCTTGCGGGACTCCAAAGTTCACAGGCTGTTCTTCACTGATATGTTGATCAATTTTAACTCTCTGCGTTCTATTACTTAGGTAATCCTTAAATCGATTTAGTGGGTACCCCCTTACACCTATAGCCTCCAGCTTTGACAGTAGTATGGGGATTGACACTGTGTCAAAAGCCTTGGCTAGGTCTAGAAAGACGACAAGGCACTTCAACTTTGCATCAAGGTTGGAGACAATAGAATTGGTTAGTACGTGCACGGCATCGTTTGTAGATTTTTAACATCTAAAGCCGTACTGTGAAGGCGAGAGGAGGTCATTTGATTCAAGGAAGCTTATAAGCCTCTTGTGCATGAGCCTTTCCAATATCTTCGACATAACAGGCAACAGTGAAATGGGTCTAAAGTTACTAAAGTACTTGGTACCTGTCTCCTCCTTTGTAAATGGACTTTATAAGCGCTGTCTTGAACGCCTCCGGAAATACAGAACTGCAGAAAGAAAGGTTACAGATATGGGTTATTGGACTTGTGAGTATAGGAGCATATCTTTTTAATATCTTACTTGAGATTTGGTCCAAGCCTTCAGCAAATTTTGTTTTTAGGCCCATAATTACTCCATGAACCTCGCCTTCTTCTGTTGGAAGTAAGACCATCGATTTAAAGGCTGACGTGGGTTCGACATAGTTTGTATTGAAGGTGTTGCTAGCTGTCTCATTACTAATTTTACTGGCGAGCTTTCACCAACAGTTGCAAAATAGTAATTTATTTCATTTACTCCTTCTGATTTGTTACGAGTACCTGATGATAGCAGACTCGTAGAGTAATCAACCGATTTACGTTGGCCCCTTATATTTTTAATCACGTCCCAAAGCTTTTTTTATCGTTTCTAGCATTTTCAATCACGTTTTTTCAAAATTTCTTTTTGTTTTTTTTTTATAAGCGCATTGCAGTAATAATCATCATCGATAGATGAGGCCTCTGTATATATGTGTGTCTCTCCGTGGGATCGTAGCTCTCATATGATGTACTGATTTCAATGCTGTTTTATTTGAATCTAAAAATAGAATAACCAAAACGCTTGCAAAAAAATGACGCTGCTCGTTTAATGATGTTTTCTTAATTTTGAAGTTTGCTGTGCTTATTTTGAGCTTCAGAAAAGCTTAAATTTAAGACAAGTAGGTAATTACAAAGTGAATGTAGAACACGTCAAACAAAGTACCCATTTGATGAGTGTTTACTCTGGTACGTGTGCTGTTAGTAGTTGCCATATGCATAACCCTTTTTTGGCCAAACTTTAGCGAAAATAGATATCATCGTGATGGCTATTATCAGATTTTAAATAGTTTTAGGATGTAAGTCAGAGAGCCACAGACTACATGGCAGCCCTGAACTTATTTTATATTAGTTCTAATTTTTAAGTTCTGTACTATTTTTATATTTATGTTTTATTATTTCTTACCTAACTGTTATCTGTTTGTAATTTTACTGTAAATGAGATTGCCAGTTATTCGCACACATTTTATAGAATTGTTATAAAAGCGTTTTGTAATTTTGTATTTCTAGTGTGCTGTTTGCCTTGCCTAATAAGTAAATGATAAATATTGCTGGACATTTTACACAGCGCTATAGATAGCACGATACCCCAGATAACGGATATAATACTTATATACTTTTTTTGTAAATACATACTTATAACGTACCTATAGAAAATTATCGGAACAAATATCTGTAGATCATAAAAACATTTATTCCGCGGTGGAAATCGAACCCACTAACTCCTGCGTCTCAGCTGGTTATTCGTCCACTGCGCCACTGAGGTTGTCAAATCAATAAATCAATACAGACCTGGAGAAACTTATTTGAACAGTCCAAGGCCCACCGCCTTAAGATTATGACTCTTTTAAAATCACATTCCAGTGTTATAGCCACCGTTATATTTAAACCAGGTGGTGGTAAAATATAATCTTGGTAGTGTTGCCATTTTGTGTGTAGAGCAACTGAAACGAGTAACCTTAAAAGATCATATAAGGGGATAGGGGAAAAACCATTCTAAAGAGTTATCTATCTATCTTAACTGAAGTTATAGTTACCTACTAACATTGGGATAGTGTATTTATAATAGATAAAGGTACTACTAGTGTATTTATATAAGTTGCTGGGAGCCGTTGGGTGAAACGCGAACAAAATTAGTTGCTTTGGAACTCTATGGGGGAAATTTATGTTCAATAGTGGACGTGCTGTAGCTGATATGATGACGATAATTAAAAATGGCTAACTAAACATAAAAAGTGGCTACAATTAGTCTTTGACTGTCCAAGTTGGCAACACCTACTGTTAGTAACTTCATCGCCGGAGCTCAACTTTTATGAGTTAAAACTTACCGGGAACACTGTAATCCGCTTTGTAGCGATTTAAAACCATATAATGGTTAAATTTCCGTTATAATTCAAAGTTGAATACGTGAGAGAATTTATAGATTAATTATAAAATACCAATATACATTTTCAAAGCTGTATATTTCAATTTGAGAATGGTCTTTTGACTTTTTGTATTCAGGTTTGGATTGGCATGTGTTATTAATTACAGAATGAAACGCTTCTCACTTACTCACCCCCCACGTATAAAGAGGGGTGTAATAAGTTTGGCGAATATCGCTGTGTGTCTGTGCTTCTGTCTGACTGTGTGTCTTGCTTGGCTGTGCCATCGTAGCTTCCAAATGGAGGGACCAATTTGGACGCGCCTTTTTTAAATAAAAAGATAGTTTACTGGGGTGATTCTTAGCCATCTGTCATGAAGATCAGGTCAGCCGATCCGAAGATTATCAGCACTTTTCATATTTTCGTTATTTATGGGTCGGGGGTTTTTATTTTTATTTGTTTGTTTGTGTGTTTGTTACTCAATCACGTCTAGCTGAATCGATTTCGATGAAATTTGGTATATACGTAGATTATAACCTCGATTACCACATAGGCTACCTTTTATCCCATAAATCAGTTCCCATGGGATAAAAATGGGATGTCAAGTCAAGTTGCAAGAGCGAGTTTTGCTTTATTTCTAGGTTACCTACACATTTAAGAGTGTAACACGTACGAAGTCGCGGGCCTCTGAAGAACTGTAGGTGCCTGAAAACAAAAATTCAAACGTATTATTAGTATCCACCGAACTGGACCATTGTTTTTTTGACTTTAGGTAGATATTTTCAGCATACGAGCATATCAAATAGGGTTTTCAGGATATGCCTCCGTATGTAACGTAATCTCACGTTAATTCTTAAATATTATATAGCTGTCTCCAAGTTATCAATTTCCTTCAACATCGTGATCGTCATACAAAAGTACAAACAAAGACCCTCAGGGATAAATTGTTCAAACTTCACGCCAACTCGAAACATACGTAATGAGCTATGACGTCATACCATCTAGATTCACCTCGCGCATATCAGAAACTCACACTGAAACTCAGAATTGCGCTTAGAATGCAATTGGGTTACTCAAGCGCAGACTACACCCACAGTGTTCGATAGATAGCTATAACACTTCTAACTCCAAATATAGATTATAAATAAATAAAATGCAATAAATAAATAGTACTGGACATTTCACACAGTGCCATCTAACCCCAAACTAAGCAAAGCTTGTAATATGGGAACCAGATAACTGATAGAATAATGATCATGTAAAAATAATATGATAATCGATCATCGTTTGATTAACGAACAATTAAAGCAATCTTTATTCAAAGTATCGAACCTTGAATAAAGTCCTACGTGACCTTATCATGATAGTTTTGAGTAAAAGACGTGCACGACAATAAACGTTTGCTTATAAGCCGGGGCGTAAGAAGATAATTTTTATGGCAAAGTGGTTGATAGAAACGTTATAAAAATGTCAAAATTCAGGTCAGAAGCTGGCCGGTTCGTTTCCCGCCGCGGAACAAATGTGATCTGGGTTGGGATGTTTTTTTATATATTATAAGTATGCTTTTATAAACATGTGGTTAGGTATGTAGTATTCTATCAGTTATATTATTGCCAGAATACAGGGTTAGTTTAGGTACCTTAGTTTTTGGGCGGGTCTGGGTTTATCCATTAGTAGTTGCTATGCCTAGCTTGCGGCTTCGGCCGATTGTTTTGGATAAATCCAGGTCTTCTTTACTCGACTCAGGGGAGCGAGTAGGGAGGCGAATGGTCTTGAGGGAGAGCGCAGGTCGTGTAGATCCTCAAGGCAAGTCTGGTGGGGTCGTTCCTTCTCGCGGTTGCTGCCCGCTACTGGTCTATTTCCATCTGAAATAGACGTAACTGAAACCACCAGGCGCCGGCAATTTGTCGGTGGGGTAGGGTGGGTGGGCTTGGGATCCTGTGTGGTGGGGTTTAGGATTGAGTTGGGACATTTCAACACCTTATCTCGCTGGGTAGGGTTTGGAATGCAGGGGGGAATAGTGATAGTTGGGGGGAAGTTGTAGGATTTCTCCACACGCCCCTCTGAGTAGCAGAGGGCGTAGTGGATGAAGATGGGACGGGCTGTTGGAGCCGTCTCTGGGAAGGGGAGGCGTTGATGAAGCGTCGTTCCGCTTGGTTTTCCGTGAGTCGGCTGTATGGGTCAGCTTCCTTGCGGGATGCCAAGTGAACGGGTGCTTCATTGGCAGAGTGGGTGCTTGTTTGTCCCAATGACCTTCAAGGCTATACCGGCAGGGCCACCCATACCGGTCAGGCTTGGAGCGAGGGACCAAAACAAGTGCAGTTAGCCTTGGCGGGGCCCGTTATGGGTTTGTCAGACGAGGCGGGTACGTCCTTGTTTTAGGGCGCGCTGACAGGGGAGCTCACCCCTGAAAAAAGAGACAACGATGTAGAGCATCGGAGTTAGGAAACATGGAATCAAGCAGCTGTGAAAATGGTCCCCAGGTGGGTCCCCGAAAGGGGGAATCCCACTCCTTCACTTCAACCGGAGTGGAGGACTGCCCCTCGTACTCTGGGGGGGGCAGCAACTGCTCCGTAGATGGGTGTTCCGCTCATCTTCGTGAACACAACCCTGGCTTTACTAATGAATTGGACTCTGAGATTGCCCGTGCTTTGGATAACGACGATATGGAGGATGTTGATAGATCTTCCCGCGCTCCGATGCGGAAGAAGGCTGCTTCAACAGCGCTATCAGAGATTGACGACTCATGTGCTGATATAGAGTCAAGTAGAGAAGAGGAGTCTGATGACTCGAGAAAGGTGGATGGATCTTCCAGATTCTGGAAGACACCAACGCCGGTGCAGTTACGCGGAAAGCGAACGCATTCGGCAAGAAGACAAGACTCTCAGCGTGCTACAGGTACAGATGAATCTGGGGATACAGTACCCCCGCCATCTAAGGTTCCTACCTCTAAGAGAGGTAAAGGCCGTGGTAAGTACACGAGCTATTTGAGGGATAAAACGGATTTGCAGAAAAAACGAGAAGAAAGAGAACTAACCGCCGAAGAGGAGGTTACAGAAAAGATGGTCAGTGTGAGAAAGGCATCTGCTCGCCTGGTGAATCCAAGTGATGATCATCCGGCCGTCGACTTGAACCGACTGGTACTGGACAACGTTGACGTCATAGTTAATGTTGCCACAAAGTCCAGTCACCTAAAAGGTACTTTTCAGAAGGCCCTGAAGGACGCAGCAGCCTCAATAAAAGAGGTACTGACAGTGCTTCAACATCGCACTGCCTCTGAGGAAACCGCTAAACTACAGGCAGATAACGCTCTATTGCGGGCTGAACTGACGGAATTACGTAAAGAGCTGGCGGAGCTCAAGGACAACTTGGCTCGAGCTCCACCCCACAACGACCTAGAAGAGTTGCCTGAAGCGAATCCTAAAGCGCCTCAGAAAAAGACGAAAAAAAGGCAGGAGAAGCCAACACATGTTGCTTGCAATAACACCGCGCAAGAGGAGTTCTTGCGTTCGATCATGCTCCAGGTAGGAGGTATGATCAATGCAAGATTCGAAAGCGTCGAGGATAGGCTGCTTCCTGAAAAGCGGCTTCGACCACCACTAGCTGCAGAAAAGGGCAAGGATGTGCCAAGACCATTGGCCAGTACCGTGCCTATAGTATCAGCGGAGGAGAGTGGTTTGACAGCTGGAGAGCACGGAAAAAAGAATAAAAGGAGAAAAAATAGAGTGCAGCTGGAAACAACTGCTAAGGAAGTGACTCCTCGGGACGAAATGCTACCTTTGGCCACGGAAGGAGCATGGTCCAAGGTAGTAAGGAAGGGCAGAAAGAGGAATACTGATAAGATGCAGAACGTTGCTATATATTATATTTATTGTTGATAAGATGAGGACGTTAGAGTCTCCAGGCCCACTAAGTGCGTAGAGGTGCGCGTTTCGGGCCTTGATGACTCTGTCACCAAGGACGAAATTGTGGCTGCTGTCGCCCGAGACGGAGGGTGTCCGACGGACTGTATTAAGTCAGGAGAGATCCGCCTGGAGCCGTCTGGGCTTGGTGCGATCTGGGTGAGATGCCCGATAGCAGTGGCCAAAAAGCTGGCCGACAGTGGCCGACTGTTAGTGGGATGGGTTGCGGCACAGGTCAGGCTGCTACAGTCTAGACCCATGCGCTGCTACCGATGTCTAGAAACAGGGCACGTGCGAGCTCGTTGCACGTCCGAGGTAGACCGGAGTACAGAGTGCTACCGTTGTGGTCAGCCTGGGCACAATGCAGTCCAATGTACTGCTGCTGCCCACTGCACTCTGTGTGCTGCAGCAAGCAAACCCGCAGGGCATAGACTGGGCAGCTCAAAGTGCGCCGCCCACAGTAATAGAGGAATAAGGAGGACGGTAGGGGTCAAAGGCCAATTGCAACATGCCCACCCTCTGACCAATGTTCAGGTCAGGGAAGTGGGGGTGTCTATGGATACCATATAGTGATGGCTCTACGAGTTTTGCAGGCGAACCTCAACCACTGCGCTAGAGCTCAAGATTTATTGATCCAAAGCATGGCGCAGTGGTTGATCAATGTGGCAGTCATTTCTGAGCCATATTTCATCCCTCCCTTAGATAACTGGGTAGGGGACAATGACCAATTGGTGGCGATAGTTGTCCAAAGTGCCGCTGGCTCCCCACCCTTCGCGAGTGTAGCAAAAGGTCGAGGTTGCGTGGCAGCCCGGTTGGGCGATATTGTTATTGTGGCAGTGTATTTCTCACCAAACAGAGTCCTTGCTGAATTCGAGAATTTTCTTGCAGAGGTAGGTACTATTGTTGGGAGGAACACATTTCCCGTGCTAGTTGCTGGAGACTTCAACGCCAAATCTACTGCGTGGGGATCTCCAGCAACCGATCCACGCGGTGAAGTGGTAGAAGAGTGGGCATTAGCAGCTGGTCTTTCAGTCCTCAATCGAGGATCAGAAAACACCTGCGTCCGACGTCAGGGTGGGTCAATTGTGGATCTCTCATTCGCTTGCGCAGATTTGGTCCGTCGTGTTCAGGGTTGGAGAGTTTTGACAGATACCGAAACACTGTCGGACCATCGGTACATTCGGATGGAGATTAACACGAGTGCACCACCGCCTTTACAAAGTGGTCTAGCTAGAGGTTCTGGGAGAGGCCCACGGTGGGCTATAAAGCGCCTCGATGAAGAATTGCTGATGGAGGCTTCTTTGGTACAGTCTTGGGTATCGGCTCCAATTACGGAGATTGATGTGCAGGCGGAGGTCGAGTGGTTCCGCAAGGCTTTAACAACGATTTGCGACGCAGCAATGCCCCGCATCAAGCCTGCGGCCCACAAGCATCAAGTGTACTGGTGGTCAACAGAACTTGCAGATCTGCGAAAAATGTGCGTAGAAGCGAGGCGCCAGTTCACTCGTTACCGAAGAAGACGGCATCGTTTAGAGGAAACGGAGTCTCAGCTGTATGACCTCTACAGAGATGCTAAAAAGACCTTGCAGCTGGCGATCTGCCAGGCCAAAACTCAGGCCCAAAATGAGATGCTGGAAACTCTAAATCGGGATCCTTGGGGTAGGCCTTACAAAATGGTAAGGGGCAAGCTTCGCCCTTGGGCTCCTCCACTGACGCAGAGCTTGGAGCCTCAGCTCTTAGAGCGTGTGGTATTGGCTCTGTTTCCTGACAGGGAGGAACACACCCCTCCACGGATGGCTTTAACCAGTGACGAGCTAGAGGATACAGGTGAAGTACCAGCAACATCAGAGGTTGAAATGAGGTTAGCAGTCCTACGGCTCCGTGCCAAAAATACTGCTCCAGGACCCGATGGCATTCCTGGACGAGCGTGGGTGCTTGCTCTTAAGGTATTGGGGCCCAGACTCTGCAGTTTGTTCAAGGCGTGTCTGGAACAGGGGCGATTTCCAACACAGTGGAAGACTGGTCGACTGGTCCTCCTGCGGAAATATGGGCGCCCGGTGGACTCTCCATCTGCCTACCGTCCGATTGTGCTACTTGACGAAGTGGGCAAGCTTTTTGAGCGTATAATCGCCGATCGCCTAATTAGGCACTTGAACAGTGTCGGTCCTAACTTAGACGACAACCAGTTTGGTTTTCGAAGAGGGCGATCGACGATTGGGGCAATTCTACGGGTAAAGGCGTGCGCTGAAGAAGCTATCTCTCAGGGTGAGGTCGTTTTGGCGGTGTCTCTTGACATTGCCAATGCCTTTAACACCATGCCCTGGAGTTGCATAAGAGAGGCGCTGTTGTACCACCAGATGCCCCACTACCTTCGTCGAATAGTCGAGGACTATCTGACGGAGAGGTATGTCTCCTACGAGGGGCAAGATGGTCTGCGTCAGCGAAAAATGTCGTGCGGTGTCCCACAGGGATCGGTTCTTGGACCGCTCCTGTGGAACATCGGCTACGACTGGGTGCTTAGAGGATCAACTCTCCCAGGAGTTAAGGTAACTTGTTACGCTGATGACACGCTAGTGACAGCCAAGGGGAAAACCTTTGCGGAAGCATCTGCTCTTGCCACCGTAGGAGTGGCACAGGTGGTCCACAAAATTCAAAGGTTGGGTCTCAAAGTAGCCTTGAACAAGTCCGAAGCACTTTGCTTTCACGGACCACGAAGGGCACCACCGGTGGGATCTCATATTGAAGTAGGCGGAGTCAACATTGCCGTCGAGTCGACGATGAAATACCTGGGACTTGTCCTCGACAGCCGGTGGAACTTCTGCGCCCACTTTAAGCAGCTGATGCAGAAGTTAATGGGCACCGCAGCTGCTCTCGGAGGGTTGCTGCCCAACCTGAAGGGAGCAAATGTAGCGTGTCGTCGCCTTTACATGGGAGTGGTGCGCTCCATGGCTTTATATGGAGCTCCAGTATGGGTAAACGCCCTGAATAGCCAGAACATCGCCCTGTTGCGAAGACCACAACGAGCGATGGCCATCAGGGCGATCAGGGGATACCGCACAATCTCGTTCGAGGCGGCATGCGTCTTGGCGAGTTCACCACCTTGGGATTTGGATGCTGATACCCTAGCTGCAATGTACTATTGGCGCGAGGATGAACTTGGTAGGGGTCGGCATCCAGATTTACGAGAAATAGAGGAATGTAGGCGCGAACTACATCAAGAGCTCGTTGAAAGGTGGAGGGTGAGGTTAACTCGTCCAGTTGCCGGCCAAAACACAATAGAGGCTATTCTGCCGGTACTGAACGAGTGGCTAACGAGGGAGCACGGAGCGGCAACCTTTCGTTTGACCCAGGTGCTATCGGGACACGGTTGTTTTTCGAAGTACCTGTGTCAAATTGGAAGGGAGCCGACCTGCGCATGTCACCATTGTGGCAACATTGTTGATACGGTGCAGCATACGTTGGAGGTTTGCCCAGCTTGGGAAACCTCACGTCAGCAACTCGTCAATGTGACTGGTACAGACCTTTCACTCCCAGCTTTAATCAAGGCTATGGTCGGGAGTGAGGGGGCCTGGAAAGCTGTAGTGGCTTTTTGCGAGGTAGTCTTAACCGCCAAGGAGGCTGCGGAGAGGGATAGAGAAATTCTTACGACCAATCCCATTCGCAGAAAGAGAGTCAGGGGTAGGAGGAGAAACCTCCACGATATCCGTCCCCCATAATAAAGGCTTGGGCGACGACACTGTGTAGTGTCCGCCGCCCACTAACTCAAAGCCTAGAGGTGGCGTGCGTGGAGGTTCCGCGCACTTCTCACACCAGGGATAAGGCGGGACAATTGGAAATAGATGGGACTCGCAAGGAGCCAACACCGTTGAAGCCATGGAAGAATGCAAAGCGTACCCACAGCATCGACCAAAGGTGTTCAGAAGAAACCCCGTGAGGTTTTAGTCAGTAAGAGTCTGACATAATCTTCCGCCACCACCTCCCAAGGCGGAAGATATCCATGACGGATTTCCTCACGTAAAAAAAAAAAAAAAAAAAAAAAGGTACCTTAGTTTAGATAACACTATGAAAAATGACCACTAATATTTATTAATTTATTATACAAGAGGACTACATCCGTAAAATTCTTAAACGAGGCTTTCTGGGATAAGACGTTTATCCGCTAAGTTAATATAGAATTTAAAAGCAAACACCGTAATTTGACTATGTACAGCAGGGTAATGAAAATGTCGGTATGGAGCCAGCCGTTCTAACTATAAATGCAAGTCAGAAGACTCGGCAGAACGCAGGTCACGTGGAAAACTTCGCGGACTCTATCTCACGTTCGATGATAGGTGGTAAAAGTTTTAGTACTACGAGTAGATCAGACAATGTAGATAGCTTTTATAAGTCGATACTGGATATTTATTATGGAAATTAAGGCAGGTTAAAATATAATAATAATCGATTTATTTTAGGCTAAATTACAAAGTATTTACAGAGAATTGGTCCATAGAATTATATACTTTTTAAACATTCATAAAACAACATAAAGAAAATGCCGTAGATTCTAGAAACTTACGACTGGAGAATAGACAAGTGGCAGCAACATGAATAGTTAGCTTAGAATATAAAAGCGGGTAAGACATACTAGCTAGACAGCGTAGGGATTGAATAGCCCCCTATTCATATTCTGATAATAGAATATATGAAAAATTCACCATGAAATTCTGAGAAATAGCAATAGCCTTTGTCCAAATCTCTTCCTATTTTCAAAGTCAAGGTATAGGTAAAAAAAAATCCTTTCGTTGTCTCGTAACTGCTAGTTAGTGTTTATGTTATTTATCCTCCTGTAGTGTAGATTATTTATATATCATTCGTATGTATTTAAGTTTATGTTTATTAGGTACAAATAATAGGTATATTTTATGTATGTTAAATGTATTCTTACACCGCCGTCTTTTGATTTTCGTTTATCCTGTCCATCTAAAGGTTGTCTGGAAGAGATCGCTTTTAGCGATACCACCGCCCATTATACCGTTATTTATGGTTTATTCCCTTTGTTACTGTATTTTTGTTTGGTGTGTTTGGTGAAGAGTATTTCATGAATTCATTCAATAGATGGTTTATATTTTTTAAATGCCGCAATAAGTAGGCGTTTAGTAAGTTTTGATCTGTTAACTAAAATAAGACCTCAACTTCATAACAAAATTAATTAAAATAAATGTTGTTCTCTCATAAATTTATTAACGAAACCACTTGGGTTCAAATAAATAGGGTTATCAGCAATAAATTAAAACACAATTAGGGTACAAAAACACTTAAACCACAAGAACTTTCGTCACGTAAAAGCCTTTTTGTGTTACCTCTAGAATACCTAAATAGTGCTCAAAATAAATTACAAGTACTTAGAAGTTGAACCTGGATCACACGCAACCGTTTTACGAACATGCGGATAAATTTTCAGAAACCAATAAGGTCGAGCTATTATTGAACGATTTTGACTAGCAGAAAAACACAAGAATGAATGAATGAATGAATGAAAATTCTTTATGATACCTTACAAGCTAAACACAACAGATATAAAAATAACAAATAAAACAAATCAATGTAAGCATAATGGGCGGTCTTATCGCATAACAAAGTGCAAAGCGATCTCTTCCAGACAACCTTTGGATGGAGAGGATCATTGTTTAATGGAAGATTGGCCGAGGTGTAAAAAGAATAAACTTTATAATAGAAAAAGAAAAATTACTTGACCTTTAAGGTTAAGTAATTTACATAAATATTAGGTACATACATCATTGTAAATAAATAAACATCATACATAAAATTATGTATCAGGATGTATTATCTTGCCAAGTGCTGTTCTTAAAAATATGAACCTTTTTCTAGATTTGGTCATTACAATTTAATATTGATCTAGCTCAAGGAAAATACTGGTGTCTTAAATAAAAACCGGGAATGGTCATCTGGACCGTTATGTCTGGGTTTTTTTCACTCGTCAAACGTTTTATCCTTTTCTTCTATATTGTATTTATGTTAAAAACAGCGTTTGGCCGCTTTAGATAATACTGTGAGTCCACATGTAGTTTAGTAGATAAAAATAATAAAACTTATTATCAGAAATACCCCACTTGGGTTTCAACTCACGCTCAAGTTTTCTAGAATACACAGTTCTAGGTCACGGACCTAAGAGTTCTTTAAGAAACTTAAATTAGGTTGTATTTTTAAAAAGCAGCAAATCGGGCTACTTGTGAACCAGGTTTTAGAAACCACGTTTATCTCCGTGTTTAATTTTATATTTAACTTGCGCTCGTCTAGAAATAACGCGGTTATAACTTCTATCAGTTGTTCGAAACTGGCAATTTTCAGTTGTTTGCCTTCAGATCCATTGTGTGTGTTTGATATAACGGTCTAGACACGTTTACATAAATTTGTGTGTTTGTACCTTAAGTTATTGTAGCTCGAGGAAACTAACTTATTGATAAAGCTGAAACAGCTTTGGCAGTGCTGTACCGTACGGATATTCTGAGTTTGTAGCAACTTGTGATAATTACAATGCGTGGAATAATCACAATTATGTAAGTAAAGTTGCGGTTTTTTGCACATCTAATCGAGAAAATGGTAAGGTTAAAATCTTGTAAAATTTTGATCAACAACTTTTGATAGGTGTCTACTTGTAATTATGTAAGCCATCAAAGCTATCGATAGTTTAGCCAGTTAGCTGATGGAAAATTAGCTAGACGTTAGAACTGGTGATCGGGCTACTCTTTTCCTTAAATACAGCTTCTGTGAAACTTCTACAGGTTCCGGGCGCAAAACGCATAAAACGTAGGCATATTTTTTTTAGACACACACAAGCTTACGGGCCTCTTAATGTTAAGTGGTCACCGACACCCCGTGGCTGTTGGCCATGCCGAGGCGAATGATCTGAAATGATGGATCTGTCAAAAAGGGGGCTTTTTTACTGGTGAACGTACAGACTTGATTCTTGGTGAGTTTAAATTAGACTAAATTTAGTTGTTACCCCCATTCTGAGGCCCGATCAAATGAACGTGCAACCTTAGACAAGATTATATATATTCCTCTTTCACAGCCTCTCCGGAGGCACTTGCACGCACCGTATACTGAGCATCACCAGTAGGTACTATGAAGTGCAAGGTGCAGATTTTCAGCAGATCGTTGATGTGCAGAACGAATAGTGTTGGCAATAGTACGGACCCTTGGGGCACGCCTGCATTAATTGCCATGGTCTCGGAACAAGCACCGTCGACGACAATTTTGATGGTCAGACTAGAAGTCAGCGATCCAGTTGCATAACCTCGCAGGTAG
Organism: Philereme transversata; assembly: GCA_963924445.1. NCBI lineage: Eukaryota > Metazoa > Arthropoda > Insecta > Lepidoptera > Geometridae > Philereme > Philereme transversata. The sequence goes on from OZ004338.1 coordinate 24,997,085, forward strand.
GCCTTATGATGGGAGCTTGGATAGGAGCGCTTTATACCAGACCCGATCAAACGCTTTATGATCATGGTATGTGGTCAGATTTTTATATTTTAAACACAGCTTGCAGAACTGACGGCCATTTGTACAAAAAATTGGAAACCACGCACCGGAAAGTGCAACGTAGGATGAAAATACTAGATAAAAGATGACCTAAAAAGGGTTGCTGGGAATCGGGTGCAGGCTACATAGTATCGGTCGCTCTTTAATGGAGGAGATCTATGTTCTGTAGTGAACACCCTATCTATACTAATGTTATAAAGATGTGAAGTTTGTTAGTTTGTTCGTTTGGATGTAGGGGGTAATCACTGGAAATACTGATCCGATTCTGAAAATTAAGCATGATTATCCCTGAGTGCTATATACTATATTTTATTTTATATTAATAAAAATCCGTGCGAAGCGGGGGCGTTTCCGCTAGTAGCTTGTATTTTGCGTTAAAAATGTACTGTTTAAACGATATTATCTTAAAACACATTTTTAATTACTCGTAAAAGCTACGCTCCTATTCATTCGGCTAAAACATTTTTACGGGAGTAATAATGTACCTCTATTGTATATCTAAGAAATAAACTTAATGAAAATCTCCAAGGACTTAATAAGAGCAGAAAATTTGATAAAGTAATATCGTGAGAGGGTTCAACGGTTTTTATTCGGGTCACATTGAATGTGCGAGCTAATGGATGCAACTTTATTAAAAAGTATAACAGTTATTTAAGAAACAATTTAAAGTTAAATTTATTACTTTAGTTAAGGTATACATTTTTCTTAATTTAAAAGTGTTAACCGATACGTACGGGAAATATTAAGATTTCTAAAATATACGACTTCAAAATCAAATTCTTCACTCAAATCAAATTGGGTTCAATCGGGTTCAAATCTTGCATAATCCGTAATTTTTGAGATGAGTTATAAATCATAGGGTAGGTTTATAGCATATTATTTTATATCATCCCAAAATTACAAATCAAAAATTACCAACATGATAGCTTGATTCCCAGTAAAACAGAAGACTTTGTTTTGTTTACTAATTAATTATCCTATCATTAAAATTAATTGTACTTTTTGCAACTTATGACAGCAGATTGTTTAGTTTTAAGTTATTATTTTTTGTACCTTTATCATTTTTTGCGTATTTACTGTGTTGATGCAAATAATTTTTTATTCTATTCTAACTTTTAAATAATAATTTTATCAGTTAAAAAGCCACTGAAAAAACTTCTTTGTTTTATCTGAAGATAAGTAAAAAGAAAAAGGGGTCCTGTAAATGAACAGACAACGTACCTAATTTGTATGCATCAACTAAGAATTCTGAACCGCAAAGAATAACTACAGACCATTTCAGAGTTCACCGAACCATACACCAGTGTTGCCACTTTATGAAATACTTTACTTATTTTACTTTATTTTAACAGGAATAACCCAAGTGCAACCTTCTTGGGAATAAAACACTTCAAGTGCCATTTACCGTAGCTTTCTTTGACGTTCAAGAGAAAAAGTGTAGGAAGAAATAATTTTCTAACTTCTTGCTGACCTCACTCAAGTCAATAGTGATGGAGGAAAATACAGGAAGTTTTACTATGAGCTACGGCACTGAGGTTAATACTCTAGCTAGAAACTATACTAAAGAAAGCCCAAGCGTAGATTTCTCGGAAGTTTTCCGGCTATTGCCCACTGTGCCACAGAGGTCGTCCAATACCGTTAATGCTGTATTTATTCATTCGTGCTTGCTACTCGCGACGGAGCCGAGTGACAAACGACCGTTTACTACGCTCGCTTCATCTCGTTACTCGTCTTACTGCTCGCACAAATTTGAAAAAGCGGTATAAGAGGCACACTGGATGGCACAGTGCAAATATGTATTTAAGCCTCCAACCTCCGCGGCGTAGTGGGTGTATAGCCGGCTGAGACGCAGGAGGTAGCGGGTTCGATTCCCGCCACGGAACAAATGTTTGCATGTTCTACAGATATTTGTTCCGTGTCTGGGTGTTTTTCTATATATGATAAGTATATATTTACAAAAAAAAGTATATAAGTATTCTATCCGTTATCTGGTTCCCATAGTACAAGCTCTGCTTAGTTTGGGGCTAGATAGCACTGTGTGAAATGTCCAGTAATATTTATTTATTTATTTATAAGCTTTGCGCAGTGGCGCCCGTCGGCCAACTATCATCAATTATCGGGATCAACTACATCACGAATACTTAACTATCAGCATTATGACTACTAATCATTCAATCATCATGCGCTCACCTACGCCATATTGTATCTTAAGGCAGCGCAATAAAGCTTCTTTTACTCTGAAAGCTGATTTAGAGAGACAGGCACGGCGATAGTGACTCGTTGACGTGCCCGCCCAGCCGATGTCCGCTGTAAATAAATAAGTGTCCATCGCACGAACACTTCACGAAAGAAATAGCTCTTGATATTGTAGGTTAACAATAATCCACAGATTTATAGGTATTTTTTTGTTGTTACACTACGAACGAGAGACCTTTTGCGATGTTTGTAGATACACGGTACACCTTCACTATCACATGCTTGGGCTATGTTCTGCAAACAAAGACCTTATTCTTACTTGCATAAACCCGCTTACTGGCAACTTTTTTCATCTGGGGCCAACAAATCTAGGAAATCATAAGTGGGCCAGAATTCATGAATATTCACTTAGCCCTTCCTCCTGTTCCTTTGTAAAACTCGTAGAATAGCAAAATTGATTGTTGTTCATACTATTCTCTTTAAGACCTCTAACAGGAACTCAACGCTAGTATCTAAATTTATTTGTGAAACTATTCAACAGTCAAGCAAGGAGTTGTTATCAATGACACAGCCAGCCGTGCGGCTGGCCGGCTGGGTCAAATCGCTTTGCGGGTCGGAGTTATCCCGCGGGTTGTACTTTTTTCACTGACTCAAAACAATGATGGCCCTATCGCCAGTCGCTGTCACTAGCTTGACGTCAAGTCAGGCTGTACCTTTCGCACCTACAGTGCGTATCTCACGTGCGTAAAGAACAGACTAAGCCTACGATAGTCGGGCGACAGCGACTTCTGCTAGCATAAGAGGTGTGTGTGTAAATAAATGCCCTTTTATTTTTATTTATTTACTTTCTACTACGGGATTCATTTAGACTAAGTTCACTTTACATCACATCACACTAATATTATAAATGTGAAAGTTTGGATGTTTGTTTGTTTGTTACTCAATCACGTCGTAATGGCTAAACCGATATCTATGAAATTTGGTGTGATGATAGATTATCTACGACCTGGATTCTAACATAGGCTACTTTATAATGACAAACAACCCGCTGCAACCCGTGCAAAGCTGCTGGCGGAAGCTAGTCTCAGGATAATTTCCAAAGTAAAGCTTTTGTGAGCCAACTTCTGTTGTAACTTTTTGGTTCTCCTATTGCAACGCCGAATCATCATAATGGATACTTTAAAAAATCGTGTAATTATGGAATATGAGTTCCGTCGTGGCACCAACGCGACACAAACGGCACGTGACATCAAAAACGTTTACGGAGAGAACTGTACAAACGAACGCACAACCCGTAATTGGTTTTCCCGGTTCCGTTCTGGAAATTTTGACTTGAAAAATGAAGCTCGTGGTCGTCCGGAGACTTTGGTCAACAATAATGAATTAAAAGCGATTGTGGAAGCTGACGAAACTCAATCTACAGCTGAGCTAGCAGCAGCTTTTGGTGTTAGCATCAAAACAATTTTGATCCATTTGCGACAAATAGGCAAGGTAAAAAACTTGATAGATGGGTGCCCCACGAACTTAACGATCGCCAGCGCAACGTACGCGTCGAGACCTGCCTCGCGCTGCTCAATAGCCAAAGAAATGAAGGAATTTTGAACCGAATTGTTACGTGCGATGAAACATGGATTCTGTTCGACAATCGAAAGCGCTCAGAAAGTTGGTTAGATCCTGGTTCAGTACCAAAGCAATGCCCTAAACCAAAAATGGCCCCTAAAAAGGTGATGGTCACTGTTTGGTGGTCTAGTGCGGGTGTGATTCACCACAGCTTTTTACAAAACGGCACGAGCATTACTGCAGATGTGTACTGTGAATAACTGGAGACAATGATGGAGAAGCTTGCACATCCTCAACCAGCTTTGGTCAATCGGTCGTCCAGTGGGGACGCTCCTTCACGACAACGCGCGACCCCATACTGCACAACAGACAGTCTCCAAGCTGCAAGAGCTGGGGTTGGAAGCTCTCCCTCATCCGCCATACTCACCAGACCTTGCACCTACCGACTATTACTTTTTCCAAAATTTAGACAACTTTTTAGTGGGTAAAAAATTCAATTCCCGAGAGGCAGTACAAAATGCCTTTGAAGAGTTTGTTGCCTCCCGTCCAGCTGATTTTTACAAGAAGGGCATCAATAAACTGCCAATGCGTTGGAAAAGATGCGTCGATTGCATGGGTGATTACTTTGAATAACAGAAATAAAACAGTTTAAAAGAATAAGTACTTTCACTTATTCCATACAAAACGGCAATTTCATAGGTAAATACCTAATAATAACATCTGATTACTTTGTAGATAAATAAGCATCAGTAAATCTAAATTGAATAAATACGCAAGTTTTGTTCTACCATAATTAGATAGTAATTTTTTATTATTATCAGTTAAAGACAGAGTAGAAAAAATATAAATTCCCAATAACATAATTATAATTATAATGTGTATAACGACCATTTCCAGGTAAAACGTTATACTGTATCTATTAATCGCGTTTCCGTTAACACAGATAATGGAGCACTTCTCCAAATACGGACGCTTCAATCAACTAAACGGGATCCTTAGAAGTGAACACGATCTAGGTTGTTCGGAAATAAACCTAGCCGCCCATCCTGACCCCTGTAAGGCTGCGGCTAGAAATTACAGCAATATACTCGAAACTCGATCGAACACTGTCTCGTGTGGTCGATACCATGCGCATTGGTAGCTTTAGTAGAGGATATTCGATTACATTCACAGGAATAAAGTTTTTATTTCATAAAAAGGAGCAAATGTGATGACAGTGACGAGTGTGTCGTCAATCAATTCTTGGACGTAACTATCTACGTTCTTATCGTTAATGTGCTTAACTAATACTAAGATCTACTGATGCACTTACGGTCTCGTATTTATTATGTTCTAGCAAATAAACGTTGTCTGAGCCAGATTTTGGGTTTACTGTTTTTTGTAATGGATAGAACACTGTCGCGAACCTTGGGAGTAAAGCCGTTTCCAACGGACCTTCATGCAGGCGACATGAAACCTCCTCGGTACGCGCAGGAAAAAAAAGAAAGGAAAACAAAAAAAAATTGACGTCTGGTGCGGAGAGTTTTTGCGAATGGTTGGATTTTGGATATTTAAAAATATTTAACGAAGTTGTTTGGAGAAGAGACTTATACTGTGACTATAAAAATCTAGAGGGGCTACAACAATCTCAGTTAGCGCCTTCGGCCACTTCCTTTCATCTGGAGCGGCGAAGCGACTAAGGTGAGTGGTGTGGTTCTTTTTCGTTGGATTGTAATTTCGTGGTGATCCTGAAGTCTGGTGGATAGCCCTTGCCCAAAATAAATGTTATTTTATCTTATCTATAAACTTTTGTACCTAGTTTGTGGTCGCAATAGTGGTGACCTTTTAATGGTAATGGTTTATATATTCTCAAAAGTGGTGAACCTAATATGTATTTCATTTAAACTGCTGATTAAACGTTACTGCATAATATTCACTGTCACAACGAATTTTCTCTAAGCTCATTGAAATATTCCGATTAAAACTTTTGCCCCCTACTAATTCTAAGTAATTCTAACCACAGCCTAACCTTTAAACATGAATTTGAATAACATCCTTTGATGTTCCGGTTAAGCTAAGTATCACCATTTGCAACATTCGCTTTGCTGGAGATTTATACGAGTACTGACTACAGGACAGACGGACATTTCTCTTTTGAATAGTTTATACGAAACTAACGTAATCGTTTCACTTGAAACTTTCATGTTTTCAAAGACTTTAGCTTTGAGGTACAAAATATAAATTTGAATAGAGAATTTTTAGTACCTAATATTATATTTATTATAGCTAGCTGGTAAAATCTTTATAAATGCCTATCAAGTATGTTCAGAAACAATCTTCAAACAAACAATGGTCACTTAAAAGAGCCATTCAAAGGAAAGCCTCTTATGCAATAGCATATTTATTGTAGGTATTGACAATATAGGTATATTTACTTAAGTACCTACATTGTTTTATTTTATTGTAAGTGATCAGCGCTCTCCTTAAATTTAATTATTGTTTTGTTAATGTACACCCCCTTCCATTGTTGTAATGTTACAAAAATGTTCTTCATATGGTTCAAGTCATTCAAAGGTTGTCTGGAAGAAATCGCTTCTAAGCGATAAGACCGCCCATTGTACTTGTTGCTTTGTGAATTTTTATTTTTATGTTTGTTTCTTGTGTGGTGTACAATAAAGTATTTTCATTCATTCATTCATTCATTTGGCTCATAAAACCCGATGAATAAAAATTTATTTAGTTCGTACAATGTATATACTCTATGGAAATTAAAGGTCTTTGATCGTATACTGCTTTCATTGACTTGAACACTTATACACTAATAGAAAAAATGTCTTAAGGTGTTTTGATCACCACATAAAGCACCTGGTTTTCAACCTTGTTACTGACTTACTAGAAATTCGACAAACGAGCCTTAATTTATTTCAGAAGCAAATACTATTCTCCGATTACCAATGCAGGCAATGTTTGGTCAACGTCTCAAGACGGCTGGCTTCAATTGCACGTAGGCTACGTGCCTTGCTTCTTTTAAAACTTTAAAGCAAGTAGGAATAGTAAAAAAGTGATCTCTTCCATGACTTTCCGTTTTTGCGTTACCAAAACTTTTTTCATCTCCTCGTAAAAGCTTATCCTAACGAAAATACATAAAAAGCTACAATCGTTGGGATTATTTTTAGAGTCCTAAGCATACGGTTTGTTTACGTACACTGTATTGCTAACCCGTGTTCAAACATCGGTAGGCACGCATGTAAAAGGGAAATTTCACGCACCAACGACCGCTAATGTTTTTATTGGGAAAGCATATGAGGGAAATTGGCCTCGTTCGTTTTTATAGCTGTCTATATAGGCATTGATTTTTCAGTATCGCAAGGGTGACACAAACAACAGGAAAGTACAAACAAATCTCCTTTGACGACTCAAATCCCTCGTTTAATGATGCTTATAGAATCAGATCAGAGCACGATCGATGCGAATGGACGAGAAAACGACCCTGGTAAAGAATTATATTTTCATTCCGCACCGTAAAATCTCCCAAAGTTTCCATCTCTGTATTGAATTACTCGGCCCACATAAATTAGAACTCAGATGAAAATGATAATCCAACTTTTGTCAACTTGAAACGAAATTAATTTCCTAGAATTCGCAGCAATGTTTTCCGGGTTTGCAAAAATAGACGATCAACTTGATATATGAAAGGCGCTTTCAAAAATAAACCAGCAGAAACACTAATACCGTACAGAGTAGTGTAATTCCGAGCTAACGTTTTGTAATTAATGTGCTTGGGCAAGCGGGCTGCATATCTTTGCACGTTGAGAACATGCATCATTTTATATGCATTGGCTATTTTCAGAGTGCGAGGCAAAACAAAAAGACGAGTATGAAGATAAAAGGCCGTTGCATGGATACCGTGAATGGAGGGTGCTTCCGTGATGGTTTTGCGTTGGATACCTTTGGCTTTCTTTTGAATGGCTTAGCAGTGGAAACGGGGAAATGGTGAAATACGAGTATTAAAGTTGAGGTGTTGTAGAGGGGTTTTAGACAAAGTTGCACGAATAGCGTGCACGTCATTCTATCGTATTTTCATTTTAAAAGCTTTGAGTTATTTATTTCCCAGCACTTTTATTTGACCAGAACTAACAACTTTAGTCAGTCCTACCAAAAAAAGGAATAGCGAATAATTTTACTTGGTAATGCCTAAAAAAGATATAATAAAGTTCAAATGTGGCTTTTTATCGTCGATAAAAAACTCAAGAGATTTTATTACGAGCAGTTCTAAGCAAAATTACTTCCATACTTTTGCTGTAAGTTTTCAAAGCACGTTCCATATTCTTTGGAATAATTTATGAACTTATGTTTATTCCTTTCAGATTTGATAGTGATAAATGTAGACCATGTGACGTTTCACGTTTACCAACACATGATTAATGGCATGAATAGGAAATAGAAATAGTATTGTTCGCGAACGATTTTTCGAAGCCTGAACATCTATCATGTGTTTTGCAATAGATTACATCATCGTTGTAGGTTCATCCTTTTCCGTGCCAGTTTTATGGCTTGACAGCGATTGGTAGGACGTGACTACATTTCATTTTCCCCATGGAGTCCATTTATACATAATATATATTATATTATACTACGTGTCTGGTTTTATACACCATGATGGGTACTCGTTGTTCACGACAGAATAGAATAGAAAAGAAAACGCTTTATTGTATACCACACTTAAATTAACAAATCATATATTTAAAACACTTAAAACTAGATACGCGATAGTACAATTGATTACGAATTGATTGAAATTACGATACCTATAACCCAAGAAATTCTGGTGTTGTCAAGTCTATGTGTATTCTACCTGGATTTTTAGTAAAAAATTCAGGGTGGCCTTTCGAGCATACTACCATAAGTTGTACGTAATGCCCTGATCAGGAAACATTTAAAATCAAACTCAATAACTGGCTTCGAACTACTAAAATATTGGGAAAGTTATGTAACATCTTGTACTCGTTGGTAAAATTGCTGGTTTTTGGTGTACCTAAATAAAGACAAAGGGGTGTGGACACGTCCTTTAAAAAATTTGATTGACTACTTTTGACAGGTATCTGATAATTAAATCACATTAATATTATAAATGTGAAAGTTTGGATGTTTGTTTATTTAATTATTTGTTACTCAATCACGTCGTAACGGCTGAACTGATTTTGATGAAATTTGCTATATACGTAGATTATAACCTGGATTAAAGCATAGGCTACCTTTTATCTAATAAATCAGTTCCCATGGGATAAATATGGGGTATCAAGTCAAGTTGCAACAGCGGGTTTAGCTTTATTTTTAGGTTACCTACACATTTAGGAGTGTAACGAGTACGAAGTCGCGGGCTATAGTTAGTAAGCCAATAAAGCCAACTATCGATTGAAACTACGCTTATAATATAGGTGTAGGGTTGTTAATTCAGTTGCTTACTAAATAAATGAATAAGTGGTGATCGCAGTACAGCAAATAATGTTGCTTTCAATAAACAGATGTATAAAAAGTTTAAATAGCTGATATCGAGCTATAAAATTTGCAATCTATAGTGTTTTATTCCTGGGTTTTGAAATGTAGTTCATAAAAAATATTGCGTTACAACATACTGTTGTTCGGGTTACGATGACAGAGTCCTTGCTATATTACAATTTCATGTCCTTAGCAAATGTTAAAGTTATTCTCGTATTAACACAAACTGTTTGTGGCAGTCAATGACCGCTTTGCGAGGTTCAACTTTTATACTAATTTTACTAACACGCCCGGTATGAGTTTAATTTTAATTAACGGTCAAACTTATTACCCGAGTGAGCGGCAAACACCAACTACCAAGTGGATACTACCGCCTGGTTTAGATTAGCATCCTAGTTACAGAAATATCTCCCATCATTTATTTTCTTAACATTTATCTCTATTTTCTTCTACGATCTAAATTAACGATTGTCGTTGGAATTAATTGCGAACAGCTGAAGACAGCCATCACATGTGCTAGTTTACTATGACTATGATTATAAACCTGCCAAGTTATAGCTGATCCACAGAACGCGCTAAGTACCTACAGGCGGACGGAAGTAAAGTGTCTATATTGGCTAATCTTGCTATAAACCGACCAGTTTAGTTGGTCCGTTTTCCTTTCGAGCTGTTACTGCACTGCTATAACCGTAAAATGGTCGGGGAGTACGGAGGATGGCGTTTGGCGTTAATCCCATATGTGGCCGACTACTGGCTTCATTGAGTTGCTATCATGAGTTGATTATAATATTTCAGTGGCTGTGAAAATTATTATTCGAGCGAAGTGAGATCTCCAAATCAACTTGGGCAAATCGGTGTTGTATGTATGTATGTATGTTTGTTTGTCCAACTATAACTATCGAATCGGATAACTTTCGAAACGTTGATCCGATCATCGTGAAATTTGATAATAGGTAAAGTAATGGCACAGTTTTGGTGTGACTAAATTAGCTAAAAATGTTGGGGGGTTGTTGAGATATTGGGGTTCGCGAGGGGTAAAAAATAATGAAAATAAGGCTATTAGGTCAAATAGGACATCAAATGAAAGGTCTTTATTAGGACATTTGAACCCCATTTTTATTTTTTGTTTAATCTTTTGTAGTTTGAGTTATTAGCCCTAATAAGAAGAAAACTTTGGCAAAATCCACAGGGTACACCAGTGACCTCACAATGCTGAAATTTGGTATTCGCTTAGCTTTAGTAACACAAATATAGGCAAAAGTCTGAAATCCAGAATAACTGCAATTAGTATCCCTAAAAATTTAACCAAAAACAAGAACCCCCGTTACCTCTAATTTGAATGAAACTGTAGGTCAAGTAGGTTGGTTATGTATTTTGTCGCACTAATTTATTAGATAAAGATTAAGGCCGACATGCACATAAATCACTAAACGTATTTAGCGACTAAACATGTTTAAATTTGACGTATTTGTATAATTTGACAACTCCTTAAATCATATTTAGCCACTAAATACATTTAGGCATCGCTGTGCAAATCGCCCTAAGAATAATATTTATTTTGTGAGATTCGCGAGATCTCAGTTAGGGGCGAACCACTAGTATAATATAAGTAGAGGGACAAAGTTTGTTTTATGATTAAAAAAGTTTTTGTTTTGGTTTATATATGTAAAAATAACCAATTTAGTGATCTAGTGATGGTCTGTTAGTCACTTCACCCAATGATCCTAACAGCACACCAACGCTGGTTAACATCAGCTAGTATTCTTTGAGTATACTGAGCAGGGGTCCATTTTAACGGTATATTAACGAAATCTCCACCGCTGCGTCTCCACCGATTAGTAAAGGCCTCGTACTCAGACAATTACTTCAAACATACATGCTTAAACACAGAAAATCTCTTATTAAGTTAAATACAAACCATTTTAACACGTTTAACTTTCCTTTTTTAAATTAAATTATGTTTATACCTACATGTTTTATTTTTTTGTTGCGTTATTACCTACTAGTATTTTATTAATCTTAAAAAAACATTAATTTAATTTCCAGGCAGGGTAAAAATAATTAACGGAAATTGTATGAATGATTAAAACGATGACAATCAAGGTGTTAAATATTTGCATACCAATTTTATTTTATTTTAATTTCTGAAATCATAAAAAACACAACGATGTCATAATTATGGCTTCATATGCACGATCACGATCCCAACCTGACATCAGACGAGATAACGACCCTTTGACACCTAAGCACCCTCTACCTTTTTGTGTACCTTAAGTCTATTGAAATAAGGATCGTTATGGCATGTAGAGCAGTCGTACAATTTAGAATTTCAAGTGTAGGTTGTATCACAAACAATGACGTGACGATTCGTGGTCCATCAATCACGAATGGTGGATGATGTATGGAAATCGTCAATAGAATCTCTGTTAATCTACGGCAGTTAGCAACGTCATCGAATAATCTTGCAATAATAGTTCGAACCATCGTCTTTCAACTGTCAGTAGCAATAAGTTGTTTTTGCTTTGATTTCAAAGGAACAAAGTACATACGTAATAGTGGACGTACATACAGATAAATGATGGATCAGTGAAAACAAAACGTCTTTATGAGAAATGCGCTCTTACTTTCAACAAAGTTTTTTCGGCGATGAAAATCGACTGTTCGTTCATTAGATACTTTCAGGCAGTAGATAAATTATTTTCTCGTTAAAATTTTCAAGAAAGTTAAATGTTAGGGGAAATTGTACGTCCGATAAAATATATCGGAAGAAAAAACCATTTAAAAACGAATAACAGAGCAAAATCTCACTCACCGGGTGTTTCCAATGGGCGGACATGAAAAGATAAGGCCCATTGTTTTTGTTTTAATACTTCGAAGTCCTATATTGGATTCGTTACATCGTTGCTCCGTCGGTCCATTAGGCTAATAGCGGTCCAGTGAGACGGCAAAAAGAGATTAAGCTGTGCTCAGTCATCGCTTTTCGTTACTGCTATTAATTGATAAGTGGAGTTCTCGATAGGATGCTCCCTGTTTTCAGATTATCTAACACAGCTCTTTGATATCTGGGTAGAGGTTTCTGGAATACACGAAGCCCATGTTCGATTTTTGGTTTTCACTTTTATATTTTCTTTTCTGTTCATTAGATTTGCCTCTGACTACGCCCTAAGAGATCCGAGGATGTCAATCATGGGGATTATATATGTATAGTAGTAGTAAAATCAATAACTCTTGAAAGATTTACGTTCTCATTTATATAATTTGTGATATAGCAGTTGAGCTATCTTAGATCGCGTGCGTTAAAAATAATAAAGTCGACCAAAATAAGTGGACTAAAACTCTATTTTACTTAAAAGACAAATGTTATATGCAAAAGTTATTTATTTGTTTCCCGAAACAATAACTCACTTAACCGACCAAAGCAATGTTTGCCAAATAATGTGGCTTGTGTATAAAAGATCAGTTTTAGTACCCGAACGCAATCACAAAATATTAAGAATGGTCTATGAGGCACCGATTTTATTGCAAACGGGAGCCAAAAGAGACCGCAACTCTATTCAGTCGTAATTTTTCATGGTAAGATATTGTTACTGTTTGCCCAGATATCGGCCATTTGTATAATAAGTCGATAGCGATCGTCGTTCAAACCCTCAATAAGGCTTCACCAAAGAATTTGTACGGGTCGCGGCACATACTTCGTGGAATATTGACGATGGGCAGTATACTGAAAACCCTGAGCTTTATGAAAATAAGCGTAAAATATTGCATTTACGCTGCCTAAATTTTAAAATATTGCCTGAGTAAATGAAACGGGACACAAATCTTGAGATTCTTCTTCTAAGACGTAAAACGTGATCCAATTTACAATGCCTTCTAATATTTCAGATTTGTTGCGATCAACTTTTATTACAAATTGGAATCGTCTGGATGTGTCTCTGAGGACAAGCGGCCGACCTTTTCATCTTTGATTCTTTCTATCAGTTATGACATGATACCCATTTCAAATATGTTATCGAGTAAACCCACTTTTAAAGGATGATTTACATTGAGCCAGTGTATGATCCAGTGGCAAGATTGATTTGAGCTGGCATTCTACGATTGTTGCAACTCCAATCTCTTGCAACCGACAAAGGGGTTTTTTTGCATCAAATATTTCGATACAGTCCAGTTTCACTCGTTGTACTAAAATAACAAAGTGAGCATGGACTGATTTGAAACACTGGTTCTATAAAAACAAGACACATGTTTACCAAAATACAGGATCATAATACTGGAGCGGTGAAACTGAACCCTTAACAATGCGAATATAAATCCTCCGTCGGAAATATGGCACGAATAACGTTTCAGTATTGGGGACAAACGAGTAACTTTGCAGACAACATCTATTAACAATTTACAAATATATTAGTTTATTTCAGTTGTAAACTTTGATTGTAAACAAAATGGCTTCACCGCTACCATTTGTTCAAAAAGTTCCACTAAAGGGTTGATCAAACTTCTGACTCGCATTTTCCACATTCTCATTGATACTACGTGTAGATAATAATATGCAAAGTGGTCAAATGTTTGTCGCAAATTGGTACCAAAGGAGCTCTTATTTACGGATTGGTCGAGCACCTCCCCAAACAAAACCTTGCAAAATCTGCATGCAAATATCTTTTGGGGCGTTTTTCTGGAGTCCAAGAACGTACTAAGAAAACTACTAGTTTGTAGCTTCTTTTTGATGCAAATTATTCGAGATACAGAAAGTGGTCTTTCTGAGAGCTTTTGTGAATAATGTGTTATATCGAAGTGAATACTAACGAGGAATGTTTTAATATCAATGTTTTCCTAGTAACAACAATATTTTAATATTTCAAACGAGCTAAGCCTATTGGTATCCCCGAAACGGTGGTAATTTGTAATAACAAAGCGAGCTTTGAAAATTAAGCTCAACTATATTGTATGGCCGTTAAATGACGTTCACAGTTTATAAGAAAAGTAAAGTACTGAAATAAGAACTGGAGAATGTTTGGCAAAGCAGTTTGTAACTTTTTTCTTATTGTGTTTATCTTACTAATTATGTGTTTTTTTCTCCTAATGCTTTTTCATTAACGTGTTACCTTAGTAATTCAATTACACAAAAAGCTTTAAGCTATAAAACTACCTAGCTGCTATTTTTTTTAGCCGCATAACACCCATGGTCATTAGGATTACCATAACAAGAATGGCGTGGTGGTAATAAAATTACAAATGTGGCCATCCCAGGTCATTATGTATTCGTACACACGTCCGGTGGAGGCCAGTTGAAATTGCGACCATTGTTAGTGACCACTGGTATTTTGAACAGTCAGCACAAACTCTTGTTCAAAATACACCTTTATTTCTAGAACCATAAATAAAATATATTGTAATTAGTGATTTGTTCATAATTGACGTGTTTTTGTAGAACCACGGTTTCCTACACATCAACAACTCGTACAAACTCTCTCATAATTTACATTGTATTTCTGTATGGCTTTGTATTTTCAGAGTGTACATTGAAATTGACAAGAATGTTACTCGTATTACATTCCGTGTTCGTGTATTTTTTCCTTATATTATTTCTATTTTTGCGATAAATATCGTATATATAGGTGAGGTAGTGGTCAAGCGCTTGACTATCATCAATAAAAAAAAAGAATGAATGAATGAATGAAAATTCTTTATTATATATTACAAGCTAGACACAACAGATATAAAAATAAAACAAATATATGGAAGCATACTGGGCGGCCTTATCGCTTAACGAAACGATCTCTTCCAGACAACCTTTGGATGGAGAGGATCATTCAAAGAATACATAATTTGTAATATACTTACAACAAATAAGTTACGGACGAAACCAGATAAAAGATTATTTATACAAATCAGATCCAAATAATGATTAATTACAAATTTTATTAGAAATAATTTATTTTGTGCTGTGTTTCGGTTTGAAGGGTTGTCGGTTGTCGGTGAAATTACATGCACAAGAGGCTTTACACCTGTATGCCTCAAGTTGATGGACGCAGTGGCAGTACATCATAGGGCACGTTTATGAGGTTTGTGATCTACGAGGCAATACTTTGCTATAGGCGATGGTTACTACTTAACATCAGGTAGGCCATAAGCTTGTTCCATCTCCATGTAGTATAAAAAAAACTACGTGTCCCGTGAAAAGTGAAAACGCAGCCCATTGAAAAGGTTTTAAAATTTTGAATTTGAAATAAATGCCGTCTGTCCCACTAAACGGGAATGGGGCATATTTTAAGCCCGAATAAATATCGGTAAAATATTTTACACAAATTTAAATATTCCGATTAAAATGTGCATGTCTGTCATGTCATGATTGTCAGGTTTATGTTTGCGATGCTCGAAATATTATTCGGAGCAATTGTATTTTCATTTATATGGAATGCAGGTATATTTATGAACAATGTCATACAAGTATCACCTGTATTATGTCCACGGTAAATCAGAGCTAAATAGTTTTATGATTCGGGCTTAAAAAATGCATACATAAAAGAAACAAAAAAGTAGGTAGGTACATAAATTAAACTAATTACAAATAATACACACAATACATATATGTAGGTTTTGTATTGCAAGTCAAAATATTGCACACCCACAGTCATATATTTTAACGAAAAGCTATCTATCTCCTAAATGATCGGCAGTTTGTCAGGATTTGTAACAACTTTTTCGATGTTTATTTTATTGGAAAACCCATTCCAATAAGTCTATATAATCTAGTTGCAATGATGTGGTACCTCATACCCATTTATGTAGTAGTATATCCCATAAGAGCACTCTAGCTGTGAGATACAGCCTTGTACGAGAGTCTGAGGGCTTACCACACTAGATAATATTTTTTACCTCGATTGACGACCTCGATAGCCCAGTGGGCGAATAGCCGGCTGCTAGCTCCTGCAGCTAGCAGGTTCAATTACCGCCACGGAACAAATGTTTGCATAATCCACAGATATTTGTTCCGGGTCTGGATGTTATCCTATATATTTTAAGTAGGTATTTACAAAAAAAGTATATAAGTATTCTATCAGTTATCTGCTTCCCATAAGCTCTGTTTAGTTTGGGGCTAAATAGCGCTGTGTTAAATAAGTCGAGCAATTATTATTATTTATTTACAAGTTACGCTGCTTCGAAAAAAACTGTCGTAAATTTTCCTTTACGATAAATATTGTTACCGGTAGGTACTGCCGTAGATATTAAAAAAAATATAAATATATATATATAATTGTTTCAACAAAAAGACACAGAGATTTGTACGTTGAATATGATGTGCATATATCATCTCCCCAGCCTCTTGTCTGTGCATTTAGCGTAGAACTTCGTACAAAAATATGTAAAAGACATAACTCAATGATACTACAATTTACAGATCAATTTGCACAGTAAAATGAATGATTTATCGTGCGCCAATCACGCTGAAATGTTATTTTCATTCAAAAAACAATCAGAACGCATCCTTTCTGAAATTAAACCAATTACAAGACAAAATGAAATCCGACACTAAAACGATTGATAGCCGAATAAATTGCGATGCGGACGAATTAAAATTCCTGTTTCGTTGAATTTCAGTGTTCGAACAAAATATTTTTCTCTTCATATTTATATAAAACTAACTGTTGCCCACGACTTCGTACGCGTTACACTAATACTACTCCATATTTCAAGTCTTTAAGATCAGCGGTTTACGCTGTGCGTTGATTATCAGTCAGTCTGTCTGAACCCGTAACGATTATTTAATACGAGAATATCGATGATAATATTGTTGATTAAGCCGCCTATTGTACCGTTATTTATTGTTTATTTTCTTGATTCCGTATTTTTGTTTGGTGTGCAGTAAAGAGTATTTCATTCATTCATTAAGATCGATTTCCCCATCTTCAGACGCTGGTATTCAATTGTATCGTGAAACGTCTCGCAAAAACAATTTAATATAACCCAAACACGATACATCTACTGTTATCCATTAATGAGTTCTGTAGATTCCCTCCTGGCTCCATCATCAGACCCTGGTGGTCTTACCATGATAAAATGTTTCATTATTTACCTATAAAAAGCGTTTATGCAAAGTTATACTTTCGTAATTGCAATTAACATTGTTTTAGAACAAACTACAACATCCCTTTTCAACCCTAGGGGTTAAAAAAGGTGAGTTAAAAAAAAAAGTAACTATGCCATGTTTCATTATGTACCTTGATAAGTAGTTATGCAAAGTTTTACGTTTATTAACCTCAGGAATAATGTTTTACCATACAAAGTTCAACACCCTTTTCCACCCAACCAAGGGATGATTTTTGAAAAACAAAAAATACCATTTCTCTTATTTTTGTTAAAAAATATATTTGCCAAGTTTCAATTTTATAAATTCAGGAACCGCTGTTTTTCATACAAACGTAAAACCCTCTTTTAAACCCCTTAGGGGTTGAATTTCAAAAAATCCTTTCTTAGTACACACTTGCGCATCAAGACAAACATACCCTCTAAATTTCAATTTTCTACGACTAGTGGTTTAGGCTGTGTGTTGTATATCAGTCAGTCAGGACTTTGATTCTTATATAATAGAAGATGTATTTTTAAATATGTATTATGTTATATGCTTTTTTTCTCACAAAAAACTCTTCAAACATTATTATGAGTAGTTTTGTGGAAATTAAAGGCTTTATTCTGATTACCAAACAAGAATAGGTCTTTCATTAGTCTAATGCCATTTTCATTGAAAAATGTGATCCAACGCTCTTATTTTATCACTACTATTTTACAAAGATATTTACTGTTAAAACGTAGTCTTCGATCATCCTTCATAAGTCTCCTACAGCTAAACCTTCAGGGAGCAGCCAGGTGAAACATTTCGGCCATTAGTCGAATGAGATCTTCCCAAATTAGGCCGATCGAACGAGCCAGAGACGAATTATCCTGGACTTTTCCGGATCGTAAAATCCAACCCGAGAGTAAAGTGCGACTGTAAAGATACAAATACACTGGTACACTGGCAACTTTTGTAGAGTCTATTGAACAAAGTAGCGCGGCAAGTTTCAGATTGTTAGCCGTTTCTGACGTGAAAATTTCCGGGAGTTGTTCAATTATAATCACCTGTCTGAATTCACCATTAAGTGCGTCTCTTAAAGAATTCTGCCAACATTTCCGTGTTACTAAGCTAAGACTGATGTAATTTGTGCGAAACTAAGTTAGCTCCTTCCCTGAATTAATGGTGCGAGGGCTTCTAATGTCCCCCAAACTTGACTATTTCCCGTTTTTGAAACAAAGAGAGCTGTGGAAAGTCAATTAGCGAGAAAGGAAATAAAAGCTGAATAATATGTGACGAATTAACAGATTTTGATAGAAAAGTTCGTAGTAGAAGTGTGAGCATACGTCTCGATGAAAAAAGTTTGTAATTTTCTGTTTAGTTGAATAACGTTATAACCGTGTTTTTTATTTTATT
Source organism: Philereme transversata (assembly GCA_963924445.1). Lineage (NCBI taxonomy): Eukaryota > Metazoa > Arthropoda > Insecta > Lepidoptera > Geometridae > Philereme > Philereme transversata. The sequence goes on from OZ004338.1 coordinate 25,015,881, forward strand.
TTATTTTACTTGTACCCAATATCATCAATTTAAACTATTTACCCTACATAATAACGACACGTTCCGCTAGATATGTCTTATTTTATTAGTGAAGTAAAAAAAAATTGAATCTTATTAAGTTCAACTGTTCGACTTTCCTCTGCATTTATGTCTGTAGAATAACATCTTCCGTGAATAGCCGCGTCGTCTTTTTTACCGACTTTTTGCTAAAAGTCCTAGTGTCAGTATTTCATATACAAGATACTAATTAAAATTTTTAATTATATTTGTATGACTGTGCAAGCTGAAAGTTTTTGGCAAACAATATTTGCCAAAAGGTTGAAGAGCTTTCCTGTTTATAAGTTAGAATAAACCTGCAAAAGAAGGAAAGTGTTCAGGGGCCACATTATTATTTTTGCTGCTAAATCTTCGTGGCGCGGTTGTTAATTTGTTGGAAAAGGGCAATTAGCCATCTTTCTGTCAGGTGAGGGCGGACAAATTAACGTTTAAATTTCAGTTTTCGCTAAAAGGACGTTATTAAATTCCGAGACTTTTCGGGTTAAAGCGGAGAAAAAGGTTGAATTTTTTAATAATGATCAAGCTTTTTCAACTTTTGGTGTCACAGATTTCGGAACAAAACAGTTTTTGTATATTTTTATTTCGCTTTCAGTTGTTCCAGTGGACCGGAAGATGAAATAGTCATCCCGAGGGAATTATGTGAAAAACATGACGGCACATTTTGTGTGTAACTATTTTGTAGTTTGGTAGTTTTCACGACCTTCCTGCCTGTTTTCGCTGTTATTTTGTGTAAACAAACTTTTATAGTCGCTATCGCGTTTATTCGCGTAGGTAGAGTTTTATATGTTGCTTACAAAGTTGCAATGTTTGTTCATTCAATATTTATACCGGTAACATTTATAATGTTTTTGTATGTGCGTGTCACATATGTGTCACACATATTTTTGTATGTGCGATATGAACGGCATACTAACTACAAAAGGTAGGAATGTGTCAGATAAAATGTTTCGAAGACTTCTCTGACTAGTCCTCGTGGGATACGCGTGTTATGAATATGAATTGGGTAAATAAATGTTCGCAAATAAACTAGAAGTTTGCATTCAAAACACACGTACATTTCAATATGTTATAGCTACTGTTAATTACAATTACTTTCGTCTGAATACAATTATTCTGCTTCAAAGAGTCTAATGTTGCTCTAATGAGTCGTTAGTAGACGTCGAAGGTACAGCCTAAAGAAAACAGCTGGCCCAAATTTTTGTTAGATAATTATCCTCTCCATCCAAAGGTAGTCTGGAAGAATCGCTTTATTTAGCGATAAGACCGCCCGTTATGATAACATTTATTTGTTATTTTATTTCATTTTAGAGTTTCGTACCTCAAAAGGAGAAAAGGAACCCTTATAGGATTACTTCGTTGTCCGCCTGTCTGTCTGTCTGTCTGACCATTTATCAAGACCTTTTTTCTTACGAACGTGTAGAGATATCAAGTTGAATTTAATATCAAATACGCAATCAAAAAATACGGCTAACTATGCCGCATATTTTGCTCGCAAATAAATCAAAACCTATGGGTTATTTTTAGTTGACCTAGAATCGTGAGATTTGGCAAGAAGCAAGATCTCACAACATAGCATAAGTAAGGGGAAATAAAAAAACCGGTCAAGTGCGTGTAGAACTCGTGCGCCGAGGGTTCCGTACCTACCCATTATAATAGCATAATTTTATTTATTTACCTTTTTTGAGGTTGGTGCCGATTAAGCTAGTTCTCTAAATTGAATGAGCGCCCATACAACTCAGAGGACTATCTTAATTGGCGTCAACTATGTATGTATGGGGACACCCTTTAATTTTCAACTTTTCTATTTTTTCGAATTTATCCTATAGTTGTGCTGAAAGACCTTGCTTTTTGCCAAATTTCATGATTCTAGGTCAACGGGAATATAGGGTTTCGACCCAAAACCTATAGGTACTTCCGGTTGACCTAGAATTGTCAATTTTGGTTAAAAGCAAGGTCTTACAGCTCAAGTAAAGGGAAAGTTCTGAAAAATATAAAAAGGTTTAAAATTAAGGTAAATTTTGGTACTTACAAGTTTCGTGAAAATCGAAAACTATAAACTTCAGTATCCGGTAAAAATTTCATCTTGCTATGTCTACCTGTTCCTGAGAAAATTGGTGGTGACACACGGACAGACGAACAGACGGACAAGAGAGTGATCTTATAAGGGTTCCTTTTTTACCTTTTGAGGCACGGAACCCTAATAATCGATAATCGTTTGTTGTTACGAGAAACCTAAATTTTCATTGCGTTGGAAAAAATTACTGGCAGCAAAGATATTTCAGACATGGTTATTAATTCCTTGATCGCTTGGCAACGAATAAAGTCAGATGTAGATTTTCTGAAATGCTACGAACACGCATGGGTATGCAGCTGTGCTTCTTTGCGGCCTAGAAAACCTGGCTGCAGCAGCCAATATAACGCGCAGGACTACATGGTAGACATTTGGCTTCTGCAACCTGACTTTCTATTGCTGGGGAACCCATCTTTTTTTTGTTTACAACGAGACTTTTCAACAAATGCTAGATTTATGCTGTGAATCAGCTATATAGTGCACACTGTTGCGAAGGTGAAATTTTAATGAAACAGTGCGCATGGAGCGTAATTACCACCTTCCACTTACTTGGTTTCTGTAACAGCCTCTCAAGACTTAATTAGCGTTGAATTATATGGAGTGTTATAGTATATCTCGCGTTATTCTGATGCGCTATGAAATTTCTTGTAGCTGGAAATGGACTTTGCTAGTTTCTAATAAAGGTTTAATTTTTTTTATGTAACACATCTATTGGCGCGTCTTGGGGGTGAGACCGTCATCATGCTTTAACGTCATGCCATGGCGTCAGAGCGATGCCATAAATGAAATGAAAATATTTATTAAAAATGAAAAACGCATTAGCATCTGTTCAAATTAATTAACATAAGATAATGCCGTCATCCATCAATCAATTATCAATAAATATCAAATTCGCCATTCGCCAACGGTTTACTTTAATTAACAAGTAAGTTTTTAATAAAAATACAACCGACTTAACCAAGCTACTAAACTGATTATGATAAAAGAAATCAAAATAACTTTATTTTGGAACAAAAACATGGTACAACAATACTGGAACACGATAGTATTCGCAGAAGTTATAAGCTGTGTCGCGAACACTAACGCCCCCCCCCCCCCCCCCCCCGAGTTTATTATATCCAATTATTTTTTTAAATGTTTTTTAAAATAAAATTTCTATGAGACCAACTTCAAAAAAAGGAAGAGGATTCGTCGGGATCTATTTTCTTGTATGTACTCGAAGACGCTTGAACCGATTCGACAAATTATTTTTTTGTCAGAATCTGATAATGGGATCCTAAAAAAGTCGTGGGTATCCCTCAAATTTTATAGGGACATAATTCGGTTTTATGTTTTTACCTCAGAACGCCGTCATTTATCAACCGATTTGGAAAATATTTTTTTAATTTGAATATACTTTTATATTGGTCTCATAGAAATTCATCAAAATCAGTTAAGTAGTTTGGTTAAGCCGGTTATATTTTTGTTAAAAAATTACTTGCATAAAAGCTGTTTCATTGATATTTTGTATTTGTATTTATACTTAGACAAGAGGGATAACTGGCTAGATTAAACAAGCTCACTTACACTTATTAATAGAAAACTTCCGATCCAGCTAAGTATACACAGCGCTTGTAAGAAGCATGACTTATTAACTGCTAGGGGGGTAAGTTGCAACTTTGCTAAGTGGGAGTGTCAAGGGAAATCACAGGTGAGGGGATATGTCTGAGCGAGAGAGGAGAGCTTAGAATGAGACTAGCTGGAGCACTTTACGAATTTCGACGTTTTAATCTTGGATTTGACTCTTAAATTAGTGAAAATTCTGGTAAAACTTCCAGACCTTCTTGAACTTAAAATATGCACATAATTATGTGATATCAAAATCTGCTATCTTGTTTAGTCTATAGTAAAAACTGGTAGATATAATATATTAAAAGAGACTAGCAGACACACTGGTAGAGATTGGTAGTGACACTTTATTTTAAACTAGCTTCTGCCCGCGGCTTCGCACGCGTGGTTTGCCTATTCAAAGATTGGTTCAGCATTTATGACGTGATTGAGTAAAACACAAACAAACAAATAAAAAAACAAACATCCAAACTTTCGCATTTATAATATTAGTGTAAGTGTGATAGGTAGCTAATATTAGTTTGATAATTGGGAAGGTAAACATCCAGTTCAGTTTTCTATATATCGTTCGCAACGTTTCTTAGATGATTCAACTGTTTCTTTTATATTTTTCATAGAGTCACATAATTATATATCTAAATAAGTGTATATTGTTTGGGTTTATTCGTGACCTTACTAGGTTGCCTAACTGGGTTTATAAATATGAACCACAAGTAGGGTAGATAATGGATCGGCTCGAATAGCACAAAAATTCCCACAAAATCCAGTCCTGCCAAAAATTGTCTGTACGCTTTCAGTGGTAATACCACCACTTGTATTTCCGCGTGACTAACTATTTATTTAATTATTGATTGGTAATTAAAGTGTGATAATGCGTTATCTATCTAGGGCAGAATTTGTTAAATGATTGCACATTTTGGCACACTAGTCATACAATTTGTTAAAAACAAGAATTGTGTTTGTCTAAAACTTGCACAAGGTAACTTATACTTAGTCCATAAAACCTTCGAAATAAATCAATCAAGCGTTCATTGCTACAGGGAATAGGCTTCGCGCCGTCCATTGTATTTTACTTTATATTTTGTTATGGTCCACGAAACTTTACTTGATTTATTTCTTTTGTGTTTCCTCTAGGGTCTACCGGTAGTTGAAATTAAATTAAGTAATTGTCTATTTTGTGGCTAATATTGATTTTATAACCGTAATATATTATATTATTTTTACACCTCGGCCAAATTTCCATTATGCAATGATCCTTTCCATCCAAAGGTTGTCTGGAAGAGAATGAATGAATGAAATACTCTTTATTGCACACCAAACAAAAATACAGTGACAAAGGACAACAATACATAACGGTACAATGGGCGGCCTTATCGCTAAAAGCGATCTCTTCCAGACAACCTTTGGATGAACAGGATGAACGAAAATCAAAAGACGGCGGTGTAAGAGTACCTATAAACATACATAAACAGAATCCATAAAATAATATATACCTATTGATTATGTATAATAATCGCTTCGGAAGAGATCGTTTTGTTAATTGATAAAAACGCCCATTATGCTTACATCTATTTGTTTTTTTTATTTATTTTTAACTGTTGTGTCTAGCTTGTAAGGTAAAATAACGACTATTTTTTCATTCATTCATTCATAGGCGCATTAATACATACTCATTGATCGTGCGAAGCGAGATCTCCAATTTAACTTGGACGAATCGAAAATATATTTATGCAGGTATGTATGTTTGTTTGTCCGAGGATATTTTTCGAAGCGTTTATCCGATCATCGTGAACTTAGATATATCGGTAGGTAGTGATGATACAATCCTGGTGTGACTAAATACGCTAAAAATATGGGGGGTTTTTAAGATTCAAGAGGGTAAAAAAACTAAAATGAGTCAATAAGATCAAAGGGGACGTCTAATAAAAAGTGTTCATCAGTACAGTTCGACCCCGTTTTTATTTTAAACCTTGTAGTTTTAAAGTAATTAACCTTAATAAATACCGAATTTTGACGAAATTCTCAGGGTATACCAGTGAACCCACAGTGCTAAATTTGGTATTCGTGTAGCTTTAGTAACACAAATATAGGAAAATTCCTGAAATTAAGAATAAATGCAATTTCCACCCCAAAAAAGAGAAACTAATTTACATGAACTCGCGTTACCTGTAATTTGAATGAACCTGTTGGTCAAGTTATATGGTTATACATTTCGTGGCACTATTTTCATAATAAAAGATTACAAATATTTTTTTGTTTTTATGGGAGACTCGCGAGATCTCAGTTCGGCGCGAACCACTAATATTATAAATTCGAAAGTAGCTCTATCTCTCTGCCTGCCTGCATCTGTTTGTCACACCAAGGGCTGCACGGATTTCGATGAAATTAGGTGAGTAGATATATCGGTGTTATTATGACCGAGATTGAGACATAGGATACCTTTTACCCGACTGATTTAAGAATTTTGTATATATGTAGGTATACTAGATATATTAATAATAGGCATATATTCTTTGCAGTCCATACATTTAGAGCGATATGTTGAGATATGACCAAATTGAATTAAATTAAACCTTATTTTAATCAAAATCAACAATCCTGAATCCGTATTAGCTACGTACATCACTAGACTAGAAAAGGGTAAAAGAGGTATTCAGATCTAATAGCCTTTCAATCACATCGCGAACTCTAACCTACTCCTTTCAATATTCTCTATTCACTCTCCGGTAAGTGAATGTCGGTATTCACTCGTCCCTATCTAGAAGATGAATTACACGGATTCTGTGCGGGATCTAAATCGAAGTTTCTAGTATAAACTGCATGTGGATCAACTTAGGGTATGCTGAAGTGCAATGGGGAGATGTGCTTATGTTTATGGAATAAACTAAAAATGTAAAATACAAAAGAAACAAAAACGCAAATATCAGCCGAGAAAGAAAGAAAGAGAAAGAATTTCTCTAACCGAGAAGTTTGATGATTTTCTCACGGATCCCATCATCAGATCTAGGTAAAATTATAAGTGATAAGAGTGTATAAGCTATATACCACCCCTGAGGACCTCCTCTCTATCTATTGTTATTTAGTAATAGTAAACCATACAACCGGGTAAACCTATGTATTTTTTTGTTTGTTAAAAATATCGAAATTTGTGGCTGAATAAATAAATAACTATTTTAAAATTATTATTCACTAAAATAAAAATAAATAAATATTGCTGCACATTTCACACAGCGCTATCTAACCCCAAACTAAGCAGAGCTTGTACTATGGGAACCAGATAACTGATAGAATACTAATATATTTTTTTTGTTGTAAATACATACGTATAATACAACCAGACCCGGAACAAATATCTGTAGATCATGCAAACATTTGTTCCGCGGCGGGAATCGAACCCGCTACCTCCTGCGTCTCAGCCGGCTATACGCCCACTGTGCCACGGAGGCAGTCGAAGTCATGCTCAAATCATTAAATTCAGATAACGTGGTAAAAAGTTATCGCTGAAATTACATTGCAAAACCCCTGATGAGAACCTCCTCATTTTTTGTGGTCTGTTAAAAATAGTGGGTCTTTTCAAGCCAGTAGATTGAAAAGACGAGTTTTTTAAAACTTTTCCAAACCCTTATTTTTGGTGACCTGCTACGGATACAGTAAGTGTTATTGTCAGAACTTTACGTCTTTGTAAGTGATTATAATTTGTCTGTATAACTAAGTAGCTGACTCGCCCGAGGCTTCACACGCGTGGATTGCCAATAAAAACATTATCCTCCTGCGCAGTCGGGTGAAAAGTTGCCTATGTCCCAATCTCGGGCGCAATCTATCTTTATACCAACTGTGCATCTAAAGAATACCTCACAATTTTACTTTACCCTCCCCCCCCTCTTTAGGGATGATTTTGCAAAAAAGTTAAAACACGTATTTCCTTATTGCTTACCAAAAGCCTAAATATGAATTTTCAGATCACTAACTTCAGAAATTATGGAGGGCCCATACAAACTTTCAACCCCCATTTTACCCACTTCAAGATTATTTTTTGAGAGAAAAGATAGCCTATGCCCTTCTCCAGGATGTAATCTATCTCCTTGCCAAATTTCATTAAACATTAAACAAACTAACAAACAGAGTTACTTTCGCAATTATATTAGTATAGATTGTAGTTAGGGCATTCCTGAAAAAATAGATGTAAGTAGAAATAAATAAATACTAAACAAGTAAAATTAAAAATAAGAAAACCATTTTATTCCGTAACAAAAAATGTAAAGTAATACATATTGGTAAATAATTTAAATTATAGTTAGGACTCCTCTCGGGTAAGGGCCAAAATATACTAAATACTAATTCAGTAGAGAATTTCCTTTGTTCGAAATGTTTAGTCTAGTTTAAAAGGCAGGATAGTCAACAGAACAACATTCAGTCCAATTAGCACGGCAGACAGATGCAAATGCAGGAAACTGGCTTCTACGAAAATGTTCGTCCACTTCTGAAACCCGACATCAGCTCTATTGGGGACTGGTGACCAGCCTTGCGTTTCAGGTTTGCCTAAATCGCTTTTGAAAATAGTAGTCAGTTGACGTGAAATGCCCCTTTTGAATCTGACTTGTTTGGAAACTTTGAGGTTTTTGCAAAAGACATCATTCGTAAATGAAACAAGTCTTTATAAACTAAAATGCCGATCTTAGTTTCATCGAATCAGTTTTTAACTATATAGACATATACCCTTTTGAGACCGTCTTTAGATATTTAATTTGATACCTACTTTGGAATAAAAGAGAGTACTTTGACACTCTTTGTACCTTAAAGGATTACCCTAGAGGACTTAACGATTCTTTTGAAATCCCACGAAATCCTTCCAGGTAACGAGTATAATATATACAAATACGTGCGAAATCTCGGGCAAAATAGAAGATAATAATAGCTAACAAGAATGCCTCATACAATCGCTTTTATACTCACAAAACAAGATAGATCGTCTTCGTTATTAAAACTCTTGGCTCGGCATACTCGTTTATTGCCAACAATGTGAATAAGCATACTTTTGGAACGTACCACTCATAGTTCATATCAATCAAATCGCGCCTTTGTATTATTCGTTGCTTGAGGATGAATATTAATAAAATTGAGTGGCTATAAAATTGATAGGCATGGGCGTTTCTATCAGAATATGAACCGAACATCAGAGATGTACCCTAGTCTATTACTAGTGGTTCTTTGAGAACAATAGACCGCGTCCCAAGTCTAAAAAGTAATTTGAGCATCAAAATGAAAAATTTATTGTAAATCGAATTCCAGGTGCTTGAATTTTTCAATAGGCTTACCATATTAATATTAATAGTAAATTTTTGAACAAAATATTGGTATATTACTCGCATTCCCTTAGTCCTTGGAGGTCTAATCTGGGGTGTACGGGTTCATCTCGTGAAGGCGTAGAGGACTGCGCAGTCTGATTGGTATAGGTAGCAACACATTTTACGAAAAAAAATCTAAAATTGAAATCCATCCATATATAACGTTACAGCAAACTTCCTCCCTTTTCCCCCCTCCATTCCGCCCGTTTGTTAATTATATTGCAACACCTTGTGTGGAATGAAGTCCTTAGCGTGTCTCTCAAATTTGATTGAAATCCGTCAATAAATAACGCTACAGCAAACTTCCCCCAATCAAAAATCGCGATTGACTAAAAAGTTTTAATAATAAAAGGAAATTGTGTGCCAATTTTCATCAAAATCGGTTGAGAAATGCCACCTAGATGCGTAGGCGAGAACTGACAGACATACAATTTTCAAATGAAATAACGACCTACTGCACCTTGTATTAAGATACTTTTATGTTTGTCATCGTCACCACATTTAGGTAGTGGGAACACTTTCAATTTCCAACATAAAAAGCTTTAACACTCTTTCAATGTAGCTTACTCATGGTTCGTGAGGTTTGAATACCTGTGATAACGGCTGTAACATACTTGTTTTACCTCTATTTAGGGCTGTATTATGTTCCTAGAATGAAAATACCATAGAATTCACGTAAAAACAGGTTAATATCTTCATTTAACAACATGCGTTCTGCTTCGTTGGTTAAAGGTGGTTAAACCGTATGTCTGTGCGTGAAATCAAATCTAATTAAAACAAGATTTTTGGCGATCAAGATTCAAGACGCGTGACGTAAGCGTGCACGCAGTGGTTCTAATGTATGAAGTTTTAATGATGTCAGATTGCGTGGCTTGCGCGTCATAGCGCCACGCGCACGCAATCAGTTTGCACCGGCCTTAAAACACATAGGTATTACGTGGTAATATTGCGTTTAAATCCAGCCTGGGGCATAATTTATAGTTTACGCATTTTATTACTTTATGATACTTTTACTCTATGATCAGCCCCATAATATTTATTTTGCGTACACAAGCCTCATTTGAATAAAGACGTCTTTATCGAAGTAAAGTGCGGTTAAGATTTATTAGATTAGTTTTGTTTCGGAAACGTAAATGGGTAAGGGGTAGATAAAATTGTTGGGTAAACAATCTATTCTATGGAGCATATGAACACATTATATTAGGTGAATCCTTGTCAAATGGCTGCTTTTGTTTTCGCAACGTCTCACATTTTGATGGATTATTCCGAGTTTTACCCAAAATCGTAATCCGTGAAGGGGTTGGATTAGAAATAGCATGTATGCCTCAAGTTGATAGACGTAGGGACGTGGGGCACTTACCTAAGGTGCGTGAACTACAAGACAACGCTTGGTTATAGACGATGGTTACCACTCAACATCAGGTGGGCCATTTGCTTGTTCCTCTCTATGGAAAAATAAAAAAACTATATACAATTTTGTTTCGGATAAGTATTAAGGCATTTTTTTTAAAAAGAGACACTGGTTTGTGACTTTATCAAAACATCAGCAATATTTTCTAAAACCAATACAAACTCTAATAAAAATCTTCTTTATACACAGCCAGCTGTTGTAAAGGAAAGTGAACTCGTCCATATTCAAACACAATCATAATTTGAAGAGGTATTTGAATTGTAAATACACATTCTCATAATTCATACAAAGTTACTGTAAGTACGGAAACTTTTATCCAGGACGCTAAATTCCGCGAACAAATAAATAACTAAAGACGAGGCAAAAGGCACAGGAATAACTTTCACAAAATTCGGTATAACACATGTAAATTGCTCTGAAATTGCGAGTAACTTTGCCTTCATAATAAATCTGGCTGATTTCTATAGCGAGGCAAGCTTCTAAGGCTATGTTAGATCGTTGTTATACGGGCAACTTAAGTAGAGCAATATTACCATCGCAAGCACTTAAAAGCCTTGCTTGATTTTTAAAACAGTTACATACTTCTATTCTACAGTACAGTAAAAGTCCTATGAATGTATCTGAAATCAATGCGGGACAGGGCATATTAAGTTTGAGTTGAATTATCGTCAAAAGCGTTCCAGTTTTGCACGAACTAAAAACTTTACTTAACGTGATCAAAACTGACCGAGAATTAATTGACAAACTTGCAGCGCAATATTGCGTTTTATTGATCTAATTGTTTCTTGGACTATGGACGATCTCCGTGGCGCAGCAGGCGAATAGCTATGAAGCCGGAGGCTGCGGATTCGATTCGCGCCCCGAAACACATGTTTGCATTATCTGCAGATATTTGTTTCGGCATTGGGTATTTTTCTATATTTTATGAGTACGTATTTACAAAAAAAAAGTTTATAAGGTTATAAGTATATAGTATCAGTTACCTGATTGCCGTAGTACAAACTTTGCTTAGTTTGGGGCTAGATAGCACTGTCTGAAATGTTCAGCATTATTTATTTATTTCGTTAGTAAAAGATAATTGTCTTGAAATTGCTCATGTATGAACAACGTTCATGTGAAAGTGAAATGCTTTCAATTAACTGAAGGTTGAGCTATGGAAACGCGCAAGTGAACATCAATAACTCAAAGTGGTTTCAATATGAGTACCTGTTGAGGTTTGTGGTAACATTACATTGTACTAAAATATATAATCCTTAGTAATTTTTGAGGCAGAAAAGTCTAATATAGCGAAATCCAAATTATTATTACAAAAAACTAATATTCAAGTGTTTCTTGTGAGAATTGTTTTAAACCACTAGCGTGATAAATAAGCATACGCCCACTTGATAGTAAACGATTACCATACCCGGATATCTGTAACACCAAAGGCAACACACACACGTTGCCGTTTAAGATTTCAACGCTATTCCTAACCCTAATAATTTAGTCTTTTATAAAAGTTGTGCGTGTCCATATACCACACGTACTCCCACCCACGTACCTACTTATATATGTAAGTAATTGTGAGACACACATTTGTTAGGTATTATTATTCTTGTGTGCATGAATATTTTATCTTGTGTGTACCTTACTTGTGTGCTGTGTGTGTTGTGTACCGTCACAAATAAATGTTTTTTCTTTCTTTCTTTCTTTCTTCTTTACTTACTCAATTATAATTTGTAAAAGTTGTGAAGAGAGCCTAATTGACCAAATTCCAAAAGATAATTCATGGGTTAAGGGTACAAAGTTTGTCATGTAAAGAAAATAAAGTTCTGATTATAAATACATATAATTTGTGACTTATTTTCCTTTATATCATTGCAATCCCATATTGTATCAATAATCCAGATTAATTTTATACCTGAGGGCTTAGCCAAGTTACATTCGATTAGCGAAGACGCTAGTCGATAATTCAGAAAATCTATGGGATTTGACACATGCTATGGAAATATCACGTGATATATCGACAAAAAACCCATGTAGATATCGAATCGATTCGAAGCGAATGCAACTTGGCTACGGGCCCTGAGGGCTTAGCCAAGTTACAGTCGATTAGCGATGACGCTAGTCGATACGTCCGTAATACCACGTGATTCAGCGACAACAAATGTATGTAGAAATCGAATAGATTCGTGGCGAATGTAATTTGGTTACGGGCCCTGGTCTGTTTCAATATCGTTTTAAATACAATATTTTCCAGGTAGAAATATCACTTACAACTTTTTAATAAACATTTTATACATAAACTAAGTTGAGTTTACTTATTTTAGTCTGTGTGCCGAGGGAAGGACCTTGCGCCTATTCATAAATAAGTAAGTAGATGTGTGTGTAGTGTGTCTATGTGTGTGTTTTGTTTGTATCTATTTTTACTCATGTGTCTAAAATAGTGTTAGATATGAGTGTGGATGGATATAGAAGTAGAGGAAGGCCGAAGAAGAGATGGATGGACTTGTGAAGATTGATATGGGTAGGAAAGAAGTGACAACGGAGATGACGGCTGATAGAGAGATATGGAAGAAAAATACATGTTGTGCCGACTCCGCGCAATGTGGGAAAAAGGCAGGAAGAATAAGGAACTTTTGAGAATAGAGAAAGCTGATATCGTACACATTTATTTTCTTCAGATTGTTACCTTGTTTTTGCTCTAGCAGCTTTACATCTTTTTAAACTAGTGGTTCGCCCCGAACTGAGATCTATTATCTATAATATTATTATCTAATAATATTATTCGTAATCTTTGACTATCAAAATACTGCCACGGAATAAAAACCAACTAACTTGAACTATAGTTTCATTCAAATTACAGGTAATTGGAGTTCATGTTATTTGGTATCCTTTTTTGGGGTACAAATTGCAGTTATTCTAGATTTTAGACTTTTGTCTATATTTGTGATACATAAGCTACACGCATACCAAATTACAGCACTGTGGAGTCACTGGTGTACCCTGTGAATATTGTCTCAGTTTAGTTTTTATTATGGCTAATAACTCAAAAACTACAAAAACTTTACTAAAAGTAAAAACGGGGTCGAAATGTAAAGAAAGAAAGAAAGAAAGAAAATATTTTTATTATGCCAACCACTAATAACAACAAAATTAACTACACAAAAATACAGTACAACAAAAGATTACCAAATATAAGTTATTAGTAGCCGCCACAAACAGGTTCCAACTCAGCATTTTGCTATGTCACAGCAAGGTAACACAGCGCTGGTCTTCCGTTGGAAACTTTGTGAGTACCTACACGGAAGTCTGCTAACATATATAAATATAAAAACATATGAAAATAAACAAGTAGATGACTTGTATTAAGATTCAACTAGCATAGTACATTAAAATATATAAGTAACATAATTAAAATCAACTCGTGCGCTCAGTGCCAAAACTTACAAGTTTTACTATACAACCCACAAATATTGTGAATAAGGAGTTATAGGATGGCAGGATAGTTAGAATAGTGAGTCAATCAACTGCATCAAGTCAACGAGTGCCGGCACCATAGTTATCAGTGTGACTGCGCCGCGCGCCTTATAAATAGAACAATAAAAGAATAAAAGATAAACAGTGCAAACGAGGGAAAAAATAAATACATACATAGGTACCTAACTGGTGGCAAATCGTGCGCTTTCCCGAAAGGAAGTGCAAGAGTAATAACTCATTCAATTGCCTATCTACTACGTACGAGCCTGATAACGTCAAAAAAGAAAAAGGTAAGATATAAAAAGGTATAAGATATTATGATACCTATTCCCATTCGTAGCGCTACAAATATAGGACGTCATATAAAAGATATATTATTTTGGAGGGTTTCGCTTTCTTTTTGCCGTTCTTTAAGGAAGCTTTTGAGTTTGTGCTTGAACCCATGAATGGTTTGCTGGTCTCGGACCGGAGGCGGGATATTGTTCCAGCACTTGTTTGCAGCGTACCGAAAACTGCCTCTAAAAGCCGCCGAGGTATGCTTTTGCGAAGAAAGCTGCTTAGAGCATTTACGAGAGGAACAATTTCTAGTGCTGGACACCCAAGTGAGCTTTTCAGACAAGTACGCAGGCGTGTTGAACTTAACTACACCAAAGAGTAGGCACGCTAAATGTAATTTTTGACGAGATTTCATTTTTAGGATAGAGTGTATGTTTAAAAATGGCATGACATGACCTCTCGGTGGAATCCTAAAGCAAAATCGAGCACACGCGTTTTGTACTCTCTGAATGAGACGCTGCGTACGCGCAAGCAGCCTAGGCCCTATCACTGTGTCCAGATAGTTAAGATTAGAGAGGACTAACGATTCAACCAGCAGAATACGCAATTCTTCAGTTAGATACGGTCTGGCCTTGTATAAAACTTTTAGTTTATAAAAACACGTCTTCACTGCCTTAGCTACATGTTTTTCGAATCTTAGGTTATCGTCTAAAACCAAACCTAAATTTCATGCCTCGGTTACTCGTTCGATAGGCTTATTCTTTAGCAAGATACAGAAAGATGGGCTAAGCTTACCAAGTTGAGGATTAGTGCCCAAGACCATAAACTTAGTTTTCTGTGGATTAAGCACTAGACTGTTATCCTCAGCCCACTTCGATATCCTACACAAATCCTCATTTAGTTTTTCAATTGTTGAGTCTAATTCCGCTGCTTTAAAAGAGATATACACCTGAACATCGTCAGCATATATGTGATATTTGCAGTTACGGATACAGTGTACGATGTTCCCAGAGTACAGGCTGAACAAAATGGGACCTAGTATAGATCCCTGGGGCACTCCCCTGTTAACAACGGTTTCATCGGATGTGACGCTGGTGCCATCGCTTTTTACCAGTTTTACTGTACCAAATGTACTAGTGAAGACCTTTCATTTAACTTCTCACTTGACCTAATAGTCTCATATTCATTTTTTTACCCCTCTTGAACCCAATATCTCAACAACCCCCCAAAATTTAAAGCTCATTGAGTCACACCAAAATTGTGCCATCATACCTACCTAAATACCAAATTTCACGATGATCGGATAAACGCTTCGAAAGTTATCCTCGAACAAACAAACATACATACATACAACGCCGATTTGCCCAAGTTGATTTGGAGATCTCGCTTCACTCGATCAATAACTCTCTCATATTCCTTACGTTAAAAACCTTCGAAATCGCGGACCAAATAAAAGATTTCAAGTAAAGTGCGCCCCAACCCTTTTTCAATTAAAATTCAATTAAAATCGAAAAAAACATTAATGTTCTCTGTATAGGCCAGTATACAAACATAGTGGGTATAAATCTTTAAAGCAATTCAAACTCAATTACTAGGGTTTACTTTCATCTAATGGGAAAAGGTTCTCCTTTTGTTACGAGTTGATTTAATTCGTTTGTGTTTGGACGCTGGATACTATTGACTTGAATACTATAATGCGAAGGTATTAATCGAAAGCTATGTCTACATCGTGCGCTTTCATGTTCATCTTGCGTCTTCATCTTTCAATTCGTCTTGCGTCAAGCAATATTGATTGCCATAAGATGCATGCAGCTTATCGTCTACACCTGTGTGCCTCGATCAGTCATCAAGATGGACGTGTCTAAAGTTTTAGCTATCTGAGTGGTAAGTATTTTTAGTGTTAGGAAAAAACGCAAGAAAAGAAACGGAACAACAATCTTCCGCCATTTTGTCTGGTAAAACGCTCGGAATGTTGCACGCTAACCCATCGGTGACGCAACCATGTACCAGTATGCTATGGAACTTTATGTATGGCTCAGAGAAAGATGCAAGATTATCATAAAAGTGCACTGGTGTAGCAGAATAGAGTTTTAATAAGTAAAAATTACATTTGAGAAATCATATTATGTAATGATTTATTCAATAATAGAAATAATATAATAATAATAATAAATGTTAATAACACTATAAGAATAAAAATACTAATTGAAATAAGCAACGTGACATCTTTTGTCAATGTAGTAAACTGCAACGTTTGGCATTGAGCAGGTCAAAAATCTGTATAAGTTTTCCTGTAGATGGAGCTAACGGCGCTTTAGTCGTTATCTGAATCATCTCACTAATTTCAACCCTGACGTGTGACGTCCTGGTGGCACAACTGGATAGTGCGTTCTCGTATCAAGAGGAAGGTTGCGGGTTCAAGTTCCGTCTAGGTTTAAAATTTTTGAGATGGTTTTAAAAATCTTGGAATATAAACAGGTTCAATAATAGTCAATGTTCCGGTTCAATTCAGGGTAAATAAGGTATGTGATAAATCCCGTACATATTTATAATGAATATTTAAATAAATCACTAAAAAATATTTATTTGTTTGTGAAAATAAGTTACAAGGATGTTAACATGTTTTACTCAAGTCTAAGCTTAGTTTGCACAACAATCCCTAAACGTATTTAGCGACTAAATATGTTTAATATTTGACGTAAGTATTTGATTTGTCAACTTCTTAAATCATATTTAACCACTATATACGTTGCACAAGTCGCTCTAGTGTCTACAATTACAGTATACAACATTTAAATTTAATTTTAATGCATACAAATTTCAGACAAAATAAACAATACCTACATAAATAATACAAAACTTTTTTATTATTTAAACTGATCACTTATTTTACAAGCTAGACAAGATTAACAATACGAAAACAGAAACTACGAACTCAAATATATAAAATATGTTGCATCGAAAGTTGGAACCACTAACCACACCAACACTACTCGTACTACGAGTATGTATCTGTCATTTTGTGAAACAACTAGTAGTTCCGCCATTGCAGGGATTACATTCAGAATTGGTGAACCTCAACATGACCTCAACGCGTTGCTGTCTTTTTTTATAATCTGTGCAGAGTATTGGATAAGCTGTCAGCCGGGCTGTGACGAACCGTGCCCTCTAATAAAAAAATACCAGATTATTCTGATGAAATTGTATAAAACTCTAGGCACTCTTTTAGGTTTTGTTTGGTCTATTTCGTGCACTATGTATTTATTCTACGATAGTTCATCTATTTGCAATGAGGGCTTTTCATTTTTATTAAAAAAAGTTAGTGCCAACTAGCGTAATAGATGGCGCTGTCTGGATATAAGCCGCCGAAAAAATTGGTGTATATACCTAAATCTCAAAGACACAATATTAAAATTTTGTCTGAAACTATATCACTACGTCAGCTTACAAACACAAACCTCTGAATTTATTGTTGACAGGGCAATTGGCATTGACAATTCGATTTCCTTTGGTAATCAGCATATAACAGAGCAACGCCATCTATTAGCAGTTATAAAAACATGGCCGTGAAAACCCCTTATTATAGGTATGTTGCTGCTTCAATGTCATATTGGCGTTCTTTTTGAGACGTTTGCTGTATGTCTAGGTAGTTCTTACATTTGGCAATAGATAACGCTATAAGACAAAGTAAAAGTAAGTATAGACCATCACATCTAAAACTAAAAGCCCCTCTACTTTATTACCTACGCCAAAGCGAAATGTTCTTAATCAATGTAAACACAAGGCTCATTTTGAAATGATTTGCTGTGCATCAATTTTCAGTTGTCAGTCTTGTCAGGGGCTTTCAGTTTTAGGTTCGTCTAACCTACCTTCTTCTTCTCAATCGTAACGTTCTTGACAGAGCGGTTGAGGTCATTACGTTGTATCATTATTTTTGGGGGCAGATGATACACGGCTCACTTTATCTAATTTTATATTTTATTTTAATAATAATTCTAATTTTAAATAACCAACAAAAGCTTAGTAGTGAGTCACAATTATATTCTAGGAACTAAATTAAACAGCACTTTCCGCCATAGTCGTAGTTACCGGTTAAGCATCACCATGTTGCCATAAACACGGGCAAATAGCAGGTGCTATTGCAACATAAAGGCTCGCGTACATTATTTGGCATTAACTTGCACAAGCAGAGCAGGAATCTGAGCGAACACAAAGACGAATAATTAGCGAACACAGATTGTCTCGAATGCATTGTACGATGACATACATTGCATTTATTTAGACAAATTGCCAGTAGGTACACAGTGGTTAAAATTCGACCGTAATTCATAAAACATTTTGTAGCTTAATTTTAAAATTCATCCCTCTCTTCTTAACAATACCTAATCTCACACTTAAGCTTAAAATGGGGTAGAAAGTTTTCTCTTCACATAATTATTACTTCACATATTGTAACTAGGATGAGTGATTTTTGATTGACCGCGCGAGAGTGTGCTGTAACTTGATTGTAAATATTCTAATAATTCTTTTTGGGAAGATACTTGTGAAAGTTACTTTTCATAATTAAATTGACTTCAACGGTTCTTACGGACTGCACACGAATGGTACAACAAATAATAGTAAAAAAACATTTGTTCTACGAATTGTCGATTTTTTCTGTGGTTAAACCTTCGGTAAATCTGATGATTTGGGTCAAAATACTGTTTAATAATCGCACACGAGCACAATATAAACATCAATAATAGCGTAACATTAGAATTCTCGCCTGCAGCAATCATTGTGCTTATGTCAGAATTCGGTCTAAAATGTGCTCGAAACTTAAACTCGTACGATACAAGCACCACATTAACTCAAACATAAAAGGGTGGGACCGCCAGCTGAGGATTTATTAAGTTGTATTATGAACACACGTCGCATTTATTACAATAAATAAATAAATGTTGCTGGACATTTCACATAGCGCTTTCTAGCCCGAAACAAAGCAGAGCTTGTACTATGGGAACTAGATAACTGATACTAATACTAATAGAATACTATAGATAGAATACTAATATAATTTTTTTGTTGTATATATACGTATAATATATAGAGAATCAACCAGACCCGGAACAAATATCTGTAGATCATGCAAACATTTGTTCCACGGCGGGAATCCAACCCACTACCTCCTGCTTTTCAGCCGGCTATTCGCCCTCTGCACCACGGAGGTCGTAAAAAAAATATCCTATGTAAATTTTCAGTCATTAAAGTCATTAATTCTACACCCCATTACTTCATTACGACGAAAACAAACAATCTTTTTACCCGATTACGGCTTTTGGCTTTGCAAAAGGAAGGGTTAATTATGTTAAGCAGTCTTCGTATGCATGAATGTTTGTGTGTTTGGAACATAGGTTCCACCACTTATCCGATTTTGATAAATGAGGTGTCAATCGATTTGTTACAGTCCGGGTGACAAGGGTTAAAATTTTACCCGACTACGACAAAGCCAAAAAACCATGGGTTATGTTTTTAGCACTCTATGGATGTTCCACCGTAGCACCTAAACTATTCATTCGATTTTGATATGAATGTGGTGTCAATTGATTCGTTGTTATGGTACCGGAGGGGGTTTAAAAATAGATTTTTCTCTGACATGAAAAACTTTCATATGGCTAAAAGGTTTTTCCATGGGGTGGTTCCAATGGTGGGCGTTGTTATACAGAATATTACAAAGTTTTTGAGTGGTTTCAGAGAAAATTGGCTTTTAGAGTTTCAGTTTAGATTTTCGTCGTTTTCATCAAGATAACAGAGGTAACACCAAAAATACAAAAAATACTTTACCCACATAGTTTTTGGTTTTTTGCGTAATATTACGAACTAGCGACCCGTCCTGGCTTCGCACGGGTGCAATGCTGATACTAAATATACTACAGAATGTCTTTATACACAACGTTTTCAGCTTTTTTGTCATTAGACAATACAAACATGTTTTGTTAAAATATTTTACTGACTATTCGTTCGTTTAAAACCAAAAGATAAACAACACTTATCAACAACAAAAGATACCTATTCTATTCAATTCTTTTTTGAACTTAAATACCTTACCTTAAACTACGATTTTCGATGATTAAAAATACTTGCCCTAATACTAAATTGCCTTAACTTTAAATTCAAACCAAGATCATAATAGAAGAAATACAATTGATAAATTATGGTTTTAATCTAATCCCATCCAACCTAATGTACGTACTATAAGTGAGGTTTAAAAATTAACCTTAATACCGACTAAAGTAAAAACATACAATTTCGAAAAAATTGTCGCGCAGAAAAGCACGTTTTGTCCTAAAAAAGAATTCACTTTAGTATTTAAATACTATCGTACAATTTCGAATATATATTTTTTTAATTTATCGTAACGTACTTATAAGTACGGATTACGTTGTCGCGCTAAAAATTAAAAATAATTGTTATTTTCCTCGCTAGAGAGCTTCGATAAACGCGTGCTCTTTTTTTTTCGAATGGACTAATCTCGCTGTTGGCGTCTGAGGCCGCTTAACCGCTTAACCGCTTAGCTTAACCGAACTTTTGGCAAGCGCAGATGGCGCTCAGCCCAGTAAGTTGTTTGAAGAGGCAACTAGCGCAAGGGCACCACTTAGGTATGAGCCTCGGCTTGGGCAGTTGCCCGGGTGGGGATAGGAGAGAAACGCCCGGGTACATGTCTGTACCTCGTATAGGCGGCGACTGAAGGGACTCGTCAACCTCGCCGGCGAGGTCGGTGTATCTGTGAAGTGTTTGCTCTGTCTGATGTAGATGACGCTTCCGCGTTAGCGGAGGGGATATCGTCATCCGGGTCTCCGAGAACGTGTCTTTTTTTTTCATAAAATCCTCCGTCGTCCGGGAGGATTTTATGAAAAAAAAAACGCGTGCGATTGCTGCTAATCATAAAGTGCTCTAGGGCGAAGCACGGCCTTCGACGCGCTATTTATAGGCACGCGCCACCGGCCCCCCGGCCGGTACCGCCGCAACCGCTATGTCCCTCCATTTTAAATCTGTAATATCTTCGAAAATATTCATTTAAATTACATGCTGTAAAGGCCATATTGATTTATATTAAATGCACAATGTATTGAAGGTACTTATTTGGATAAGGATTAATGCTGTATTCCTTAAAATCGCTTCGTAAGTTAGCCTTTATTAATCGTAAAAAGTAAAGGATAAAAAATGGTTATTGTGGGTTATCCCTAAGAGATAGACATATAGCGTTGTAATTTTTTGTGTAGACCTTTTCAAGATGTACAATACTGTAGTACATTATTTTGATCTATCTCGTAGGATTCAGCCAGAGTTTGCAATGTAAGCGCAAAAAAATGTGTTTATTTACGACATCACATTAGAGACCTCTAAAATTATCAGTGTTTCCCTACTATATTATGCATGTATTATACATATTAACCTTTCTCTTAAATTATTCTATCAAAAAAACTGCATCAAACTCCGTTGAGTAGTTTTAAAGATCTAAGCATACATAGGGACAGACAGACAGCGGGGTGCGACTTTGTTTTATACTGTTACGCCGAGACTGTTAAACAATGAATGGTAATCGAGGTTTCTCGAGCGCTTTTGTCTTTGTTATTGTTTGTGGTTTCGCAGAATGGAGAGTGGCCATTGTGTCGAGGGACCGACCCTTTCCTGGAGCGATCGAGATCGTTCTCGAACAATCGAAATATGCGCGATATAAATAGGCCGGAGAGATGGCCGGACAGTCAGTCTGGATTCAGCTATACGTGTGAACATTTCGGTGACTTTAAGTGGTGCAACTGTGGTGTGAATCAGTGTGTTGTGATTACGTGTGACCAAGTTCGTGTATTCATCGCTTAGTGCTGAATAAAAGTGTTATTTTGGTTGGATCGATTCCCATTATTTTATCCCGAACCCTCAGCTCGTAACAATTTGGTGTCAGAAGTGGGATAAAATAATGCCGGTTCTGCCAAAGGATAACGTGGACGGTGTAAGGACGAGAGGTCAACGACAACAGGAAGTCCATGAAAGGCGGTTTGGAGATTCCCCGGTTCAAGAAGATCAACAGATTCGTCAGCCGATACAGATGGAATCAGCCGCCCCCGAATCAATTGGAGCTTCATCATCATCATCCTTGGGCCAAGCTCCTGTGACAGGCGATCTTGCTGCTATTATGGCCATGCTTTGTCGTCAAGAAGAGCAGGCTCGGTTGCAGGAGGAGCAGCGCCGTCAGGAAAAAGAAGAGCAGCGTCGTCATCAGGAAGAGCAGCGACGTTGGCAGGAGGAACAGCGTCGTCAACAGGAAGAACAGCGCCGTCAGGACAAAGAAGAGCAGGCTCGGCTGATGAAAGAATTGTTCGATTCAATTGGAAAGGAATTCCAGGAAGTGAAAGAACAGATAGAACATCATAAGAGCCGTATGTCGGAAGTTGAAATTCAGATCGCCAAGATAAAAAAAGCTCTGGATGCCCTGAGTTCTGGAGACAGTAATGTGGCTCCTACAATTGGTACACCTTTAGCGCGAAATTTTAAAATGCCACCATATGATGGAAGTTCTTCGTGGTCAGCCTACAAGATTCAGTTTGAGGCTGTGGTCAAGGCCAACGGATGGACAACGGTACAGGCCATGACGGCTTTAACACTGGGACTTCGTGACAAGGCACTTACGGTTTTAGAGGCTCTTGGGAAGGATTTCACCTATGGACAGCTGTTGGAGGCACTGGAGTCACGCTATGGTGACGCACATCTGGAACATGTTTTTCGAGCGCAGTTAAAGGACCGGAGCCAGCGTAACTCGGAGAATTTACAGCAGTGGGCTCTTGAGATAGAAAAACTGGTTCGAAAGGCATACCAAACCTCTCCAGCACCCCTTGACAGTTATTTGGTTCAGGCATTCGTAGACGGAATACGTGATTTGGAAGTGAGAGCTGCTGTAAGGCTTGGACATCATGATTCTTTGAAAAATGGCTTGGCCCATGCATTGGAGGTGGAGGCTGTACGTCAGGACCACCGAGCTCACCACATCAGAGAAGTGAAGGACTCTTATACTGGGTACAATAGTCCAAAATTTAGTCCTAGATGCTACGGGTGTGGAGAGAAAGGGCATCTGAAGTCAAATTGCCCAAAAAGAGAAGAAAGCACGGATGAGTTATTACGACGACCATGCCCTGAAAACTGTAAACATTGTGCCGAAGAGAAGCCTAAAGAAGCGGTGCCCGTCAGGCTGTTGAGAAGTTTGAGAACGGATCTAAGTGACGAATGGAAAGAAACTTTGCAGCAGGCACAACAGGATGACAAAGACCTTAAACCCATCATTGAAAGGATCACAGCGGGTAGCACTAAGCCTTTGTGGAGTGACATTGCTGCTCTGAGTTCAACAACGAAGAGTTATTGGGCACAGTGGGAGAGCCTGGTTATCCACGACGGGGTGCTGTGTCGCAAATGGGAAAACGCTCGTGGAGATCACTGTCATCTGCAAATGGTGGTTCCCAAAGCCAAGGTCCCTAACGTGCTACAACTCTACCATGAAGGATGTTCGGGAGGCCACATGGGAGTAAAAAGGACACTGTTAAAAATAAGGGAGCGGTTTTACTAGATACATTGTAGAGAAGATGTTGAAGACTGGTGCCGAAAATGCACTACCTGTGCGGCAGTGAAAGGACCCCATACACGCAGCAGAGGAGCACTAAAACTGTATAACGTTGGAGCCCCATGGGAGCGTATAGCCCTGGATATTGCAGGACCATTCCCTGTAAGTAAAAATGGAAATAAGTACTTCATGGTCGTTATGGACTACTTCACAAAATGGCCCGAAGTTTTCGCCATTCCTAATCAAGAAGCTTCGACGGTAACAGATAAACTAGTCCACGAAGTTTTCTGTCATTTTGGAGTTCCCCTGGAAATTCACAGTGATCAAGGAAGGAATTTTGAATCACAAGTATTTAAGGAGACATGCCGAATAATGGGGACTCATAAAACAAGAACCACTTCTTATCACCCTCAGTCTGATGGAATGGTGGAAAGATTCAATCAGACGTTGGAGAGATATCTGGCCAAAGTGGTCGAAAATAAGCAAAACGATTGGGACCAACACATACAGCCGTTTTTACTGTCATACAGAAGTGCAGTCCATGAGAGTACAGGCGCCACTCCTGCGTTGGCAAATTTTGGAAGAGAACTGCGGTTGCCTGCAGACCTGCACTCCTCCAGATTCTCCGCGTGCCATCACAGATTATGCAAACGACCTGCGCAATAAAATGAACGACATAAATGAACACATTCGACTAACTGGTCAACAAATGTCTGAGAAAATGAAGACCCGTTATGACCGAAATTCAAACAACTTGCGATTTGATGAGGGGTCACAGGTCTGGTTGCACAATCCAATACGGAAAAAGGGGAAAATCCCCTAAACTACAAGCAAAATGGGATGGACCATACCGTGTGTTGACCAGGATCAATGACGTCACATACCGAATTCAGAAGGGAACGCGAGGTGCGCCTAAAATTGTTCATGTTGATCGGCTGGCGCGATATTACGGGGCTAACAATGCTCGGGACAAGCATGTTTTAGGAGGGGGCAGTGTTACGCCGAGACTGTTAAACAATGAATGGTAATCGAGGTTTCTCGAGCGCTTTTGTCTTTGTTATTGTTTGTGGTTTCGCAGAATGGAGAGTGGCCATTGTGTCGAGGGACCGACCCTTTCCTGGAGCGATCGAGATCGTTCTCGAACAATCGAAATATGCGCGATATAAATAGGCCGGAGAGATGGCCGGACAGTCAGTCTGGATTCAGCTATACGTGTGAACATTTCGGTGACTTTAAGTGGTGCAACTGTGGTGTGAATTAGTGTGTTATGATTACGTGTGACCAAGTTCGTGTATTCATCGTTTAGTGCTGAATAAAAGTGTTATTTTGGTTGGATCGATTCCCATTATTTTATCCCGAACCCTCAGCTCGTAACAATACTATGTAGTGATAGTGATGAAGTCATACGACTCACGAATGTCTTTGATCAGTGTGTGCTACCAATGTTGGGCACAGAAACGTGGTCTCTCACTATAGGCTTCATAAGACGACTCAAGGTTACTCAGCGTGTTATGGAGAGGATCCGGTGTGTCATAGATAAACCAAGATCACTGTCATAGCCAAGCAAGGTTTTCAAGTGCAAGGCAAGGTTCTCGAGTGGAGACCACGCACTGAAAAGCGCAGGGTAGAACGCCCCCACCCCTACTTTCCGCCCTAGATAGAAAGGCACCGTGATAAAGGGTGCTGGGAGCTGTTGGGTGCAGGTAGCACAAGGTCTGTCGCTCTGGAAATCAACGGGGAAGCCTATGTTCAGCAGTGTATGTTCTATGATTGACTTGATAATTAGTTGGGAATTCAACTCTCGAAGTTGTTGACGAGTATGTCTATCTAGTACAAACAGTCCAGTTAGCTTTAACTTCAAGAAATAGAAACATTAATTTTAACTAAAATATACTACTGATCAGAGGGAACCTTTTAACAAATGTGTTTTTATATTTAATTTTACAGTTGAAATATTTTTTATGGTATTATTTCACCAGTCAATTTTTTCCTCTACAACACCCAGTAATTTCCAACCGTAAAAATGAACGCTTTTTCCGAAGGTGTGCTATTAACGTTTTTGCTGAAGTTTATTAATTATGATGGGTAATGATGCTCGATTAGTAAGACGGTCATCAATCTTTGGCCTGGGTGATGTATGACCCTCGATAATGATAGAGTGCAAACAAATCATCATATTTGGTAAAGTCGTTAGCGTCATGAGTAATTATACCGTAAGGTTACCCTCTTGATGAGGATCACAAGATATTTCGATACACATTACCTTTGCTTGGTGACAAATAGACAAGTAATGTTGTGGGAATTTAATGATTTTGTCTATGGGTGCAAAGAACTATGGATGAACACCTTTTAGTAGAATAAACGCTGCAAAAAAAAACATGTTCTACTGGATTGGTTCCTACATCCCCAAAGTTCATACACTCGATTTAATATTCCTACTACATAACACAGGAGACAATTTAAGGCTACGGTAAGAACACGAGGTTCACCCATAAACTACTTAAACTTCGCACATCCAGTGCATTAGTAGGTGTCAAAGGTTTTGGTTCAATACCTCCTCATATTTTCTTTCATGTCTTTGAGCTCACGTTCACGATTTGTATTTCTTCGATATGCAGCTATTTTTACGGAAACATAAAAGACATTTCACGTCGGATATAAGCCATACAAAGAGGCTGTCATTGTAATCCAAGAGCAAACAAGGCGAAATTCTTTGTTCGCACAAGTTTATCTACCCACATGGTAGAAAAATGAAGAATCTGTAAACGTGCGACATACTTGTACTTGACCACTTGTAGGGGTAGATCGAGACTATGATCCGTACTCTATTTATATTGAGCATAGTGTTAAACGTATAATTATCAAGACTGTCGAGCATAAACTGTTTTGACTTGTTGAGTATGCAGTCCTGAGGATGGTTTAATAAAGAAATACATCTTGTTATTACCTTACTATATTTCCACATCTATTAACCACTTAAACGAGTCAGTGTTTCTCTGTTTAGTACTTACTAGGTACAAAAACCAAATCGTCAAGATAAAAAAACATAACGTAACTTAAAAATTGAACTCTCTAAACCTAAGCTTCGATTTACGCCCAGCAAAATAATTTCCGTTCAGTTTGGAGTATTTCCAGGAGAAATCTTATGGATGTCAATAAATGACAAATCGGTAGTCGGTGAAATGTGCGTCCTAAGCGGCTTACCGCTCGTATGGCCAAATTGTTGCTGAATCAGGGTTCTAGTGCCAAAGACGAAGCGTTTTCTTATAGTTGGATAGATTGGATTGTGTGTTTACCGTAAATATAAAGTATCAGTGAGACGATAGCTGGTGCGACGAAAGGGAATAAATGCGAGTAATGGCTTAGGGTATAAAATATTTTGCTTATTTTGAAGACTTGCAAGAAAAATCATAATTTTCCTATATTTTATGGTTGAAATAACCATCACAATTAAAATAACCTAACTAAAATAAAAAAAATTCTAGCTTGAAACTAACTAATGCGCATATTAACATAAATATTTCGTCGAGGAAACAAAAAGCATGTTCGAGGATATAACTACTACAAATGAAAATAAACTTAAATGAGAAGAAAAATAAATACAATGATTAAAATAATATGAATTAAAAAATGAAACTTTTCGAAAACTATCGGCTTCGAAATAAACGTAACGTATGTCACGTGTTTTACGTTGTCCACACACGAGTCACACTGTGTGATCAAATCTTTTTTCCTGTAAGAGTACGGTGGGCAAACATTAGCTAGCTCGAGATACTTTGGTGCATTTATACTCGTAGTATTTTCACGGCTCTTTTTCACGTTTGCACACAAAATGGCCAATACGCTGACCATCATATTGGCTAGTATATCGTACGTATGAAGAAACATAAAACAGAGCCTGAATCTATAATAACCCAGAAAATATGAGATACGTAATCTTTGATTCAGTGTTGGAAGATCGGAATCAAAAGTGTTCGTAATTTGCTTTCATTTGTAGTTGATAAACTGCTCCTCACTCACTAACTGAATGGGCTACCTGAGATGGTATTATGAACTGTGTGCTTCAAAGAGCTTATAAGCATTTTGGTTCTTTTTAAAGGCATGAATTAAATTCAGTTAGATTCAATAAAATTGATTATTATTGGTGTTATTAATTAATAAAAATAATGTTTTAATTGCGTTGTACTGCTCTTTCAAATCGTTTGGTTATTCATCCGCTCCTACTATTATAGATTTCCCGTATCGTTCCCGCCCCGTTGCAAGTTGCAAAAACCACAAAGTGAACATCAAGCGAGAGGTTTTACACAGGCTTTCAACATTCTAGTAAAAGCTCGCGTGTATGAGGCCGATAGCACACATTTTAGAGAATCTTATTGGCACTTTGTCTTTTAAAAATATCCTCCATTTACCCACAAGCCAGGCGCGTCTTCACTTAGGCTTTATGAAAATAAAGTGGCTATCAAATATTATACTTCAAATTTAAACATGTTTAGTCGCTAAATACGTTTAGTGATCTTTGTGCATGCCGGCTTTAATCTTTGACTGATAAATTGGTGCCACGAAATGCATAACCAACCTACTTGACCTACAGTGTCATTCAAATTAGAGGTAACGGGGGTTCTTGTTAAATGGTTATATTTTTTGGGGTACAAATGACAGTTGTTCTGGATTTCAGACTTTTGCCTATATTTGTGTCACTAAAGCTACACGAATACCATTGTGGGGTCACTGGTGTACCCTGTGAATTTTGTCAAAGTTTTGTTTTTATTGTGGCTAATAACTCAAAAACCACAAAAATTAAACTAAAAATAAAAACGGGGTTCAAATTTACTAATAAAGACCTTTCATTTAACGTCCCATTTGACCTAATAGTTTCATTTTCATTTTTTTAACCCTTTTGAACTCCAACATCTCAACAACCCCACAATATTTTTAGCTCATTGAGTCACACCAAAGTTGTGCTATCACTACCTACCTATATACCAAATTTCATGATGATCGGATAAACACTACGAAAGTTATCCTCGGACAACAAACATACATACATACATACATACAACGCCGATTTGCCCAAGTTGATTTGGAGATCTCGTTTCGCTCGATCAATAACACTGGATTAAATAATCAAAGTTCAGGGTCTCATTTAATGCAAACTCTATTAAAATGTAATCATTGGAAAGATGATAGTCTCCAGAATGCCCACAATATAAAGCTGGACATACACGAGGACTCCACACCACAAGAATCCACGCCCACACTCCACAAAACTGCAAAAACCATCCATGTGGGCGAAATCTCAAGTGGATTGCATGGAGTGATAAGAATTTTTGGATATACAATCATTCCAAAATCCAAAATCCGACGCACGTGAAGTGCGACGACTCCACGCCGCGCGGGCCCTCTGTGGCTGATACAACAATCCAATAAATCCAATTCAAGCTCAGTTGTCAGTCCGCAGCCGTCGCGTCATGTATAAGTTTTATGTTTATTTTTATGATTCTGAACATTTTAAACAGCACTATCTAGACCCAAACTAAATAAAGCTTGAATCTACTTTGGGAAGCAAATAGCTGTTAGAATACATAAATACCTATAACTTTTTTGTAAATTCTAGGAGAAAAACATTAAGATACGGAACCATTTACCATTATCTGTAGACCATGAAAGCATTTACTACGGGCCTGGAATCGGACCCGCAACCTCCTGCATCTCAGCCGGCTATTTGCCCACTGCGCAACGGAGTTCATCAAATTCAATACTCAATCGTAATGTATTCCACAATGTAGGTGGTAAATAATAGGTACATATTCATTATGGACCCTGTTGGCCACAACAATATTATGGAGAGAGGAGGACGTCATTGTTCTTGTTAGGTTACATAGGTTAGGTTATAAACTCAAAGGTAATTTTAATAATTTATAAAACGCCCATTTGGAGTATTTGGAGTGGAATCCGTAGACTGATCGTGTGTGTGCTCGATTTTTAACTACAACTATGTCACGTCCGCAGCACTCCACTCGACGTGGAGTGATGGAATTGGAGTCCTCGTGTACGGCCAGCTTAAAATTATTGTAATTAATAAGATATTGAGCACAGGCTACTAGCTTATATGATTATGATCGTTACATCGTGAATAAGCCACGTTTATGAGAACGTCACTAGGAAAGACAGGGGCCAGTGATACAATTTTATTTGCATTACATAGGTACAACAATTATTTAAGAAAATTCAAAGTTAACTTTCTGATGTTCAGCAATGTCAGTTATTCAGAGAAACCCTAAGAAAATCAAGTAAATATTATAATGAATACGTATGCGTATTCAGTATTGTTTAGAATTTGTATAGGCTATCAGTTAATTCAGTTCACGTGCCCCTAAAATGGGCTTATACCATCTCAAACTAATTTCAACCTTATTTGTATTTTTGAAGTGAAACTTCTCATGCGACTTCCAACAAGGTTGCGTTAAACGTTCAACGCTCCTAGGGATGGGGAATAGAAAGAGACAGAGCGAGAGTGATTGCGTGGCACTCGAACTTATGCGCGTAGTATACCTGTTACTGGCCAGCGCGAGCTTTAGTAACGAGTAGCGTCCAATATTCCAACGCAAGAGGAAGAGAGAAAGAAAGATACACAAAGGTAGAAAGTAGGAGAGAGAAAGAGAGTGAGTCGGTAGATCCCAAGCACATGTGCGTGGTATTTGAAGGTTTCACTTCTACCACGTGTGAATTGCACACATGCTTTTTTTTTTAGTTTTTTTAACCCATATAAACTTATACTCCTTGTTGGTATACTTCTTACGTTCACGTCTCATTCGGAAACATATAAAACCAGCACCTTCTTCTAAGATAATGGAACTGAGGCCCCACTAAGCCTTCTTTAGAGCGCGAATAATTTTTCGATCAAGGTTGTAAGACAAAAGTAATTTTTTCTTTCTAACCAAATAATATATGATTCAGTTACATTGGTAGCGATGAAAAAAGATTTTAATTTGAAAAGACGACCTAATAAAGATTTCTAGGAGCCGTTGGGTGCAGGCTACATAAGATCGGTCACTCTGAAAATCTATGGGGAGGCCTATGTTTAGCAGTGGACATCCTGAGACTGGTATAATGATGGCGATGATAGAGATTTCAAAAGATTTGCAAAAATATTGCAAAAATAATATTACTATTATTATACAAATTACTTAGTAAACGCAAAAAAGTCGGTATAAAAGATATGTTTAAATGTTTTAAACATTTCTCAAACATCAATGTGCAGCAACTCCGCGAAGAATATAAAATAACAAAGAAAAGTGTTGTATAAAATTTCTAACGTTACGAAAACAGTTTCCTTGATTCAAGAAAGCGCATCGCTGGCACTAAGTTTCCGCTTGTAAATCGCACCGCTCCGGCTTGACAGCCCCTTAGATGATATCACTTTATTAGAGCCGTCCAACGCTGCTGCTGCCTCGTACTCGTACAGCCTCCACGCATTGCATTCAAATGAACCAGACATTTGCAAAGCGCTACTGTCGACAATTTCTATAGTGATTGTGAAAAACTTGTGATACCACGCGCTGTTGCCTAAATGGAATGTCGGGTTGAATTGCGTTGAGTCGAGAATTTTATTTGTTGAAATTATTTTATATTTTTCTGGTCTCTTGGCTGCAAAAATATGTGAAACATTTTTTTGTGTGAGTTTATTACGACAAAACATTTTTCATCATCAGTTATTCATCCAAGCTTACATTGTGCACTTTGACCCTATTAAAGTCTTGCTTGTTTTATTTCTCAGTGAACAGTAATTTAAGTCTGCTTCTTATTCATTTTTGATCAACTCTACCGGCATAGAAGCGTTGTTCCTCTTTATAAACAATTTCCACGAACTGTGTAACTTACGTCGTATTTTACTTTAAGAGTTTCAACAAACATGAATATGTCTAAAATATAGCGTGTAGAAAAATTGTCTAGAATGTAAAACGAAAATTCTAGAAACACGAATGAACTTTGAACAATAGTGGGAGATAAAATAAAGTTGTGTGCCGAGACAATCGTGCTCGAACATTTCCCGATAAGAAGCGAAGCGTTTCCAAAGATATTAGACGCTAAAACCCATGTTCACGACGATTCGTACATTCTCATAATGTCTAAACAAAAGCCATCGAACGGTTCGAAGCATGAACAACTGGAAGGAGTTTAGCTGTTACGGAAAGGACTTATCGAAAAACTTTCACCACTTGCCAGTAATAGACGTAAAATACTAGCGGATGTCTAACAGAACTATTGTAATATCCCGTTTCTTGGTATACGATATTGTTTCGATTGTTAGGCCCTTTGCTATAGGCTATTAGGAAAGGCAATTTCAATTTGGGTGGACGGTTGGATAGCGATTAGTGCCACGTGGCTGGTATGAACTGAATGCGGAGAACAGAAAACCGTTTCGTGGTCGGAATGAACTGGACTTCTGGCTTCATCTGGTAACACTTAGTGGTGTTTGGTAATTTAATTCACCCGCTAAATGGAATAAATGATGTTTGTTTAAAGTTATGGTTGTATTAGCTGGTCAGGCTCTTTTTCGAATTATTTCGGTTATCTTAGTAAACGAGTGGATTTAAACATAGACATAAACAAACATTTATTTGCTACCACAGCACACACAAATTCACACAATTCGTTAAAAAGGTATAACATCAAAGAAAAGCACAAGTAAGAGAAAAAAGAAAATTACATACGAAAAATTAAACAGGGATAAATAGGTACGAGTACCTATATAAGTGCTACTGCAGCAAATGGGTTTCAGCTCAGCATTATGCCTCGCCACTGATCGACAGCTCGGCTATTTAGCTAAATAATTCGTTACAATATCGTTGAGATATACTTATACACATAAAATTCATACAAATAAGTATCAGAAATGAGTTTTAGAAAATAATAAAAACGACTTGGAAATGTTTACCACTTAAGCAATTTATTTACTTACTAGCTTCCGCCCGCGGCGTCGCACGCGTAGTTTGTCAATTATAAATAATAGTTTAAAAAACCTAAAAAAACACGCTTTTGTAGATACCGAATTGAAAAGTAGAAAATAATGTTCAATAAATTAAAATGATGAATAGTGTGATTAACAATAAAATATGTATTTTACTGTAAAAAACCGTGGGGTGCTGCGGACTTTTTTATGACTCATCATTGCGCCTTTTACAAAGTTTGTGCCCAATCCCTTCAGTGGTTTTGGCGTGAAGGGATAACAAAAACAAAATATATTTTCTAAAGAAACTTTAACGACTCAGTCTTACCTCATGGGAACTGATTTATGAGTTAAAAAGTAGCTTATATCTTAACTTCCAAAACTTCTGCAAAGTTTGAGCCTAATCCGTTAAGTAGTTTTGGTGTGAAGGGTAACAAATACCAATTATCCCATGGGAACTGATTTATGAGACAAATGGTAGCCTATGTGGCGATCCAGGTTATAATCTACGTATACAACAAATTTCATCGAAATCAGTTAAGCCGTTACGGCGTAATTGAGTAACAAACAAACATCCAAACTTTCGCATTTATAATATTAGTGTGATAAACAGAAATCCTCCAAAAAGGTATATTATGCTTAAATAACCTATGCGCAGTCGGGATTTTAGCTATTTATACTTATTACTTGTAATACAGTGCTAAACAATAGTCACATCACCCATAACATGACGTCATCCGCTCCCATAAACTAATAGTTCGCTAAAACCATGTTACTGAAACATTTGAACCACAAAACAAATACCTAAACAGATTGCTCGCCTGCCACATAAACTAAGCCCTGTGTACATTCAGATTAATTATGTATAAGGTCTGTCGAGAATGCGAGAGCTTACCTGTGTTACAGCTGACACTTGAATGATAGGGCTCATTCGAATTACTTGGATTAGCTGTGTATTGGGTGGGAATCAATTTTTAATTCGCACCTTCTCGTGACATAAATCCTTTGCATAAAAGCTCTCACTTTGTAGTGATTCAGAATATCTGTACCTACTGTGCGATGCCAAGTACTTATGAGACGGTTGACCTAGTTACTGGATACTTTCTTAATGGATTTCAGGATATTTTAAATTAAACCAGATTTGCTTCTTGTAACCACAATGCGTGTAATGGCATATATCCTTTCCTACAAAATTCAAGGAGAGGGGGCAGGGAACAGTGCATAACATCCAATAGAAATAAGCTTTAAATAGTCACGTGACGGTGACTTGCGTGGATTGGTAGCATAACAACATCGTAAGGAAGAACAATTGAGCGTTGAGTTTAGCGAAATCGCAAACGATATCTTTTGTTTTAACCACAATTTTACTTATAAGTATATTGGAGCCTTGGAACGGCCTTAATACTTCGATTTTAGAGTTAGTTACATTTACAACACAACAAAATTAGTTTTTAGTTTATAAAATCTGTAATAGTATGTTAAGTATGTGTGCGTGTCTGTGCCGCCACTCGTACAATCGTACAATAAATCAGTGTTTAGCTAACCAACGATCGCTGGTTAGCTAAACACTGATTTATTGTACGATTGTACGAGTGGCGGCACAGACACGCACACATACTTAACATTCCTCCCTCTAGTACAATAATTATTTATGACACTTACAATAACCGAATCTAGAAATACTTTTTATAACAAACATCGGGACGATTACGTAACAGTCTCTTTGGAACTACTGAACCATCAACCGGTGGTTCCCTCTGGGCGTCGAGTTCGGTTTCAGCTTCGTGAAACTCATCTTCAGAATTGTCTGCTACTTCACCAAGTAAATCATTCGAACCAGCTTGCAGCTCTTCACCGGAATAGTTTTCACGCTCGTCCTCTCCGGCCGGCGAAAGAGTACTTGGTTCATACAGTTCTACTCTCCTCCCTCTGGCTGAGCCACGTGACATAGGGCAGGGTGACGAAAAATCCGGTTGGCATGCGGGCGAATTTGGTGCAGATGGCGTATGTATGATCGTGGGCAATGCAGGCAGCGATAACGGCGGAGGCAACGGCGACAACGGCGGCGCTGACGGCGGTGACGATGGCGGTGATGACGGCGGTGACGACGACGGTGATGGCGATGCTGACGGCCACGGAGGTGACGGTGGCAATAACAACCCAGGCAAATTTTCATTTGAATTTAGTGTATTATTTCCATGATTGTTACTTATCCCTTTATACAACATCAATTGATTTATGTGTCTTTTATGATTCTCTGAACTGTTATGATTTTTTACTAAATACATAACTTTTCCTATCCTTTTAAGTATGACTCCCTTGCACCATGTAAAATTCATTTTATTTATGAATTTTTTATACAATACAACATCGTTTTTCTTGAAATGTTTCGTTTTATTTTTTCCTTGTTGATTAGTTTGCATACACTGTAAGTTTTTTACAAGTTTGGATATGGACGGTGACACGGGTACCGATGGCTTTGGATCGATCAAATCCAGTCTCGATCTTAACTTTTTACCGAATACCAATTGAGCAGGGGACAAACCCGTGGTAGTGTGAACAGAGTTACGATAATCCATCAAATATTTTAATAATTTTAACGATGCATCTTTCCCACTGTGATTCGACAACAGACAAGACTTTATTCCCTTTTTTACTACTTTTACAAAACTCTCAGCCTGGCCGTTACTAGACGGATCTTACTCAGTTACTTGGATAACTGTGGTAATTCTAGAGCTAATACATGCAATCAGAACTCTGACCAGTGATGGGATGAGTGCTTTTATTAGATCAAAACCAATCGACGGAGGGCCTCGCGTCCAAAGTCGTTAATTTTGATGAATCTGGATAACTTTTGCCGATCGCATGGTCCAGTACCGGCGACGCATCTTTCAAATGTCTGCCTTATCAACTTTCGATGGTAGTTTCTGCGACTACCATGGGTGACACGGGTACCGATGGCTTTGGATCGATCAAATCCAGTCTCGATCTTAACTTTTTACCGAATACCAATTGAGCAGGGGACAAACCCGTGGTAGTGTGAACAGAGTTACGATAATCCATCAAATATTTTAATAATTTTAACGATGCATCTTTCCCACTGTGATTCGACAACAGACAAGACTTTATTCCCTTTTTTACTACTTTTACAAAACTCTCAGCCTGGCCGTTACTAGACGGGTGGTATACCGGTGACGTCATGTGAGAGATCCCGTTAGACGTGCAAAATAACTCAAATTCTCGCGAGCAAAAAGCTGTGCCATTGTCACTAACAATTGTTTTCGGCACTCCAAACCTTGCCATGAAATCACATAGCTTCCCTATGACCGCACCTGTCGAAGTAGCAGTGTTCATGTTATACACTTCTACCCATTTAGTATGTGCATCTACTGCTACCAAATAAACACACCCTTTAATTGGACCCAGAAAGTCAATGTGTATTCGGTGGAAAGGATCAGATGGAAATTCCCAGGGAGAGAGCGGGGCGCGCGGTGGGGACGGCCGCAGTTGAATACAAACATCGCATGAGCCTATCATTGTTTCTACTGCATTGTCGATTCCTGGAAACCAAAATCTTGAACGAGCTTCGGCCTTCGTTTTAACAATACCCAAATGCGAAGAATGTAGCTCATTTAGTATGGTTTTTTGTAAACTCGCCGGTAGAACGACTTTATGGCCTCTCATAACACAACCATTCTCATACGATAATTGTGATCTACACAAATGATACGGCTTTAACCGTATATCGTTTATTTTCGGCGTCCAACCATTCACGATAAACTCAATGACCCGTCTTAGGACTACGTCATTCTTTGTCTCATCAAGTAATTTCTCTAATGTCACGGGCATACTTCCATCTACTACAAAACACACATATGTAGCTCGGTCATAGGCGACCTCACAGTCACAGCACCTACACTGGTCAGCACACGCGCAAGCGTGCAGTGCGCGCGGCAAGCTCGCGCGAGATAGATAATCAGCGCTGTTATCAGCGCTGCGCACGTATTCTATTTCATAGTTATAGCTACTTAGAAATAAAGCATACCGTTGTAACCTATTTGCTGACATTTCCGGTATTCCTTTATATGGTCCAAAGATAGACAATAGCGGCTTGTGATCCGTTCGTAGAATAAATGGTACGGATCTGCCATACAAATATTGATGAAATCGCCGGACGCCAAAAATAATTGCGGTGGCCTCTTTTTGTATTTGGGCATATCGCTTCTCCGCTGAGTTTAAGGTACGAGAAGCATACGAAATAGGCCTTTCCACACCGTCTGTACCTACTTGTGACAGAATTGCACCCAAGCCACTAGGGGAAGCGTCTACCGTTAATAATATCTTCGCGTTTGGGTCAAAATGTGCCAGAACTTGTTCTGACGTCATTAACTTTTTAACTTCCCTAAAAGCTGCGTCCTGTACTTCCGTCCAGTTCCATTTAGACCCTTTTTTTAATAATTCGTATAAAGGGCTGAGAATAGTGGATGCGTTGGGTATGAATGTTCTATAGTAGTTAATTAGACCTAAAAACGACTGCAGTTGACTAACATTTGTAGGGACCGACGCCTCCACCATTGCCTTAACTTTTTCAGGTGCCCTTTTTAGACCATCTTTTGTGATAATGTAACCCAGATAACTAATTTCATCCTGAAAGAAAGTACATTTTTCCTTTTGTAACGTTAACCCTGCATCTTGTAAACGCTTTAAGACAACGTTAAGCCTCTCCACATGTTCCTTCCTGTCTTTTCCGGTGACCAAAATATCGTCAAGTAGGCACAAAACTCCCTCTATACCTGATAGCACACTCTCCATAGCGCGCTGGAAAATAGATGGTGAGCTAGCTAGCCCAAACACGAGACGCTTATATCTATACAAACCGCGATTTGTATTGATGCACGTAAGGTACCGCGACTCGTCATCTAAAACAAATTGATTGTATGCCATAGACAAATCAAGTTTGCTAAACTGTTGACCCCCATGGATTTTTGAAAACAGTTCACTAGTGGTGGGGAGCGGATATTGTTCTATCAGTAACTGTTTATTTATACTAACGGAGTAATCCGCACATAACCTAATTGAACCAATACGTTTTAGAACCGGAACTATCGGGGAGGCGTATGCCGAGTACTCGACGGGTTCAAGGATATCTAAATCGACCAACCTATCGATTTCTTTCGTAACCTTATCTCGCAACGCAAATGCTACGGGACGCGCCTTGCAGAAAACCGGTTTGGCATCATCTTTTAACATTAATTTGATTTTATATTTGTTAAATTTTCCTAACTTATCTGAAAATAGTTCTGAATATTGTTGTTGTAAATCTTTCACACATAAATTCGAATCGACACAATAATTTACCGGGGTTAACTGTAAATTAAATAGTGAAATAAAGTCTCTGCCTAGAAGTGGTGGCCCACCGTCGCGAACCACGTAGAAGACAATAGCGTGTGTTTGGCCTGCGTAACACACAGGTACTCGAATCGTACCTACACATATAATCTTCCGCGCATTATAAGTCACCAGCTGTTTAGAAGTACTTGACAATGGCACATCTCTAAAATGAGTTTTGTAAAAGCCTTCTGAAACTACTGTCACAGCGGACCCGCTATCAATTTCGAATTTAAAATGCTCATTGCTAATACGCACTGTTTCTACCATGGGTTCCCCCCTGAATGAACGGATATAATAAAGCTTACCGTCATCCTCTGCATCATCCTTACCCTTGTCACCGAAATCCACATCTACGTAATTCACTTTTGTGCACATTTTACGCAAGTGACCTTTTTCGTGACACTTTTTACAACTATATTTAGCGAATCTACAATCGGCCGATTTGTGATTCGTATAACCACACACCCTACACTTTATTGTTCCTGCACTTCCACTTTTTCCATCATTTTAGTGGCAAAAGTACAATCAAAACTACTAACGTAGCCCATCCGAACTCCGGTTATCCGGTACATTCTCAAAGAAACAAAACACCTCCAGAACCGGATGTGCCTTGATAAGGAAACCGGATGCCGATCCCGGGCTAACGAACAACTAGTAACAGGCTACCAGTTTCACTGACCCCTGCCAATCTATTCGTCGCACCCTTTTGTCTCGTAACTCTTTGAGAGAAGGGAGGCCAGGTAGGTCTTGTTATGATGGATGCCCTTTCTACATGCTAATATTGTGAAGTTAGTGGTGACGTGAAAGCAAACTTCCTTTGATACTTCACTCTTCAAGTGTACTTGTCTTGTTATAATAGAAAAATGCCTTCGTAGAGGTCTGGTATTGAATTCATTCTAAAAGGTTTACCGTATCGTATTGTCCCTGTACCTACTCAACTTGAATTTCAGCTTAATGGACGTAAAATTCGATTATTATAGTTTCTCACTTATTAACGTAATATAAAAAAAATTAAATCCCGATTAACGTATATATAAACTTTTGGTAAAATATACATAAGGTAAAAGTGGCACCCATATTTTGACAAAAATACTTTTGTACATACATACTATGGGTTGGAATAATTAGTTTCGCGAAAACTCATACATTTAAACAAAGTGATAAACGTAATTCAACAGTCAGACAAAAATTGTCCAGAGGCTTGGCTAATTTCAAAAGTTTTTCAATAATCTTTCTCAATCGGGTTACCTCCACAAAGTCTATAAGATCTCGTCCGATAGAAACTCCTTTGATAAAAAACTTTACGTGTCCACGTTTGAAGTAATATCGCCTTTATTTCTGAAGCTTTTAAATTGAATTCGATGGAGCTCATTATAGGTCGGAAACCAGTGGTGATTTGCTTACATTAAAAATTGTAGCACTATTGAATACAGGGTAGAGACCAAAATGAATCGGTAAGATAGTATTCATTAAACATCCAATAATCTCAGTAGGACATTAATCCCATAACACTAAAAAACCACATAGTATTTTTATTTTTGTAGTGTTATCCGAACACTTACGGAAAATTCCAAGATTTTTAAAACCACTTTGTTTTATTTTTGGTTTCTTCATATGTTGAATTCCATACACCTGCAATGTTTCAAATCGAAACGACGGTTGGAAGTAAGTTAAAATCGACTTCCTAGATTCGTTTACATACAAGTGAAGCTAATACGAAGCGCGTCCCAAAGACAAACCTGACAATAACTTTGAACTCGCAGCCCCTACTAGATGAAAAAACAATCGGTTGCTGGCCGTATTAATATATTATATCACTCTGAAAATGTTATGGAAAAAGCCTTTGTTCAGCGGTAGACGTCGCTCATATGATGATGATGATTATGCCTTTGAATGCCCCCTAGCCTAAAAAATAGCGAATCCGAAGCTTCCACCGTGACGAGACCTTGGAGGCAGCCAGGAAATTCCCACTCGATACCGATGATTACAGATGACCTTTCTAGAATCTAAGTTCTAAACTTTAGATCACAAGTGTCTTTGAATATTATTGTAGAAACTGGGATCAAATCTTTTATATCATCAACCTAGTTACTATCATAAAGTTGGCAAAATACCTTTAATAACAGAAAGAATAATACAATTATTTAACTGGCAGAATACAGAAGAAACAGTTAAATCACATAAAGACCCTTGCAAACGATCTATAGATAGCTCAACTACTCCAGATCATTACCAGGCGTAAGTGTCCCCAAGACACTGGCTGCATTGTCCCGCTGAATTGTAATGCTTATGCGTTGACCCAGATAACCACTAGCTCTCGGATCACACATTTCGACTAGACGCCCAGAAATAATTTTGAATACGCGATGGGCCCCGGTGCCCCATGGACCCAGAGTTATAAAGTTGGTTCTAATATATGAATTCAGGAGTATACCGTAATAAAAACATTACTAGCTCGCAAGCTATCAACAAAAACTTAGCATACGGATGCAGTTCGTTTCACCTAACTACCGTGTAATGAAAATGGAATCTCTCGAGGAAAGAAACTTGGAGCTAGATAATGAATCTGTAATTACGAGTACCCTGCTGATTCATGTTGCAGATGATATCGCGAACCGTTCTTGGAAGTTAAATTGCTAGTTTTTCCATTAGATGTATTGCAATAAAAATGCAGGTTAAAATACGTTGACTTTTAAACAGGATGTGTCCTTTGTTAGATTGGTAGTAGACATAAATATTACATATTGCTGGACATTTAACACAGCACTATCTAGCCCAAACTAAGCTGAGCTTATACTATGTGAACCAGATAACTGATATAATACTTATATACTTTTTTTTGTAAATACAACTTGTAATATATAGAAAAACATCCAGACGCGAAACCAAAGATCATACAAACATTTGTTCCGCAGCGGGAATCGAACCCGCTACTTCCTGCGTATCAACCGGCTATTTGTCCACTGCGCCACGGAGGTTGTCGTTTGTTGTTTTCAAAGATTTTATAGTTTTACGAAATAAGAGTAAATGTAATAATCGGTTTTTTATTACAACGGGTTTTTATCGCGTATGTACCTTTTTTATTTGTTATCCCGTAACAAATAAAAAAGGTAAGCGATAAATAACCGTTTTAATCAGTAATTATGTACAGTGATTGCGAAAGTTTGAAAAATATAATATAAGTTTTTGCTTTGAATTGACCTATATTTTTATCAAAATAGAATGCAGTAATGTTAATTTTTAATAAGTGCTAACATGAATTTAATAACAAAAACTGCTGATAAAAGCTGAGGCACCCTGGTTCCACGCGGATTGTTATCAATATATAATATAAATCAAGAATAGTGTAGCTTTATATCAGTGTAAGAATTTTCAAAATCGATTCAGTAGTTCTGGAGATTACCCTCCACATATATACAAACTCACAAAATCCGCACTGACTCTTTATACCACACTAGCGGCCCGTCCCGGCTTCGCACGGGTGGAAATTTATTTTTTAAACATTTTTTATAGTTTTTTTTACACCATGGGTGTTATTGAAGTTTTCGTAGGAATCCCTAATTTTTTTCTGATAATAAATATAGCCTATGTTACTCAGGGATAATGTAGCTAAAGGAGAAAGATTTTTTGAAATCGGACCAGTAGTTTTTGAGTTTATTCGTTACAAACATACAAAAATACAAATCTTTTTCCTTTTTAATATTATTATTATTAGTGTAGATATATATAGAAGTATAGGTTTAAATAACGTGCCTTTATGTATTTATTGTGGTTCTAATATTATATGTCTTTGATACAGTTTCCATTATCTATAGGTAGTCAGTATTGTATTTAAAAAAATATAATTCATATTATAGCTGCAAAATTGATTTGTGCGAGTGATATCAATTAAACTGTACTGAAATTATACGTTACAAAATATTCAACTAAAAACTGTTCAAATTTAAATTGTTCAACTTGAACTGATAAAACCAATATTGGCACTGAATATGATTGTTGTGATTCGATATAATAACATCTCGGAATTCAAAAACTTTTTGCCGAATCGTAAATTCCAATTTCATTGGCTTCAAACAGGCATCGGATAATGAATTTTCTGAAAACGGAACAGCAAAGCGAAATAGAATTAAATAAATCATAACTTGGAATCCGGATAGAAAACGGAACTTCAGCCCACATTGTTACCGTTCCGCTTGCGAACGAAATGTTTAGCTTTTAAGATGAAATTTAGAAAAATAAAATTATAATCCTGTACTATGCAGCGAAATTTCGAGAGCGGTTGTTGGAGCTATTCTTACTTACCAATTTCAATATCAAAATCTTTTAGTGTAAGCTTTAAACTATAACATTATACTCTTAACCCAGCGGTGGGTAAGGATGGGCTCAAATGATGATGATGAAATAAGTTTAATGCTCACATAGAAAACATGTTCTTCTTTCCTAAATGGCTGATTTCTGAGAATGAAAACATTAGATTAGATTAGTTACTACATTATTGACGACCTCCGTGGTGCAGTGGGCGGATAGCCGGCTGAGACGCA
Organism: Philereme transversata; assembly: GCA_963924445.1. Lineage (NCBI taxonomy): Eukaryota > Metazoa > Arthropoda > Insecta > Lepidoptera > Geometridae > Philereme > Philereme transversata. The sequence continues at coordinate 25,058,579 of OZ004338.1, forward strand.
GCAGGTAGCGGGTTCGATTCCCGCTGCGGAACAAATGTTTGCATGATCTACAGATATTTGTTCCGGGTCTGGTTGTTTCTCCATATATTATAAGTATTCTACCAGTTATCTGGTTCCCATAGTACAAGCTCTGCTTAGTTTGGGGCTAGATAGCGCTGTGTAAATTGTCCAGCAATATTTATTTATTATTGCACACCATAAACAGCAAAAGAATTAAAAGTAACAGCATTCAAATGAATGTACCCAATTGGCAGTCTTATCGTTAAGTAGCGATCTCTGCCAGATAACCTTTGGTTGAAACTGTTTCTAGGGAAGCAGCTATTACCGCATATCACGGATATGTTTCTTCTGTATTATCGTATGGTTTATTACTGTGGGGTAACTCTGTAGAGGTGAGTAGAGCTTTCAGAGTCCAGAAAAAATGCGTGAGAGCTGTCTTTGGTGCATGGTTCATGGATAGTTGTAAACCACTTTTTAAACAGCTCAATATTTTGCCCTTGGCTTGCATGTACATCAGGGAATTGTGCATTCTTGTTAAAAGATACCCTGGATATTTCAAGAAGCAATCAGAAGTAGTTAAAAAAAAAGCTGCCTCCAGAAATCCACATAAATTATACTTACCTAAAGTCAGACTGGACATTTATAAAAGAAATGTTCATGTGAGTGCCATAAAGGTATATAATAAATTGCCAAATGCATTTAAGGAATTACCATTCAATATCTTCAAAACAAAATTGACAAAATGGTTGGCACACTATTGTTTTTATGACATTAATGAATATTTAACCCATTCCGTTAACTTTTAATTGACTATAACTATGACATTTGTTCTTTTTTTATATTGGATTGTTTGATATTACTAATTTTATTGACATTCGCTTAGTTTAAATTTGATTTATATATTTATATTTGCACACCATCTGTATGGTAGAATATATAAGGATCAACAAATTGTAACATCGAAACATTTACCTATATTCGAGCAAATAAACGTTCTGATTTCTGATTTCTGAAATGGATCATGTGACTTTTACCTAGGGTATCAATGGTGTACCACATACATAATTCGTACCTACATGTTTTAAAATATATATACAATAATAGACCTACGATTGGTTACATTTACATTGCAAACATATGTATAATATATATCAAAAAATGTATTGAATTTTCTTAAAAAATGCGAAGAAACTTTTCCCCAACTTAATATAAATACAAAAATATATACTCATATTATGAAAGAGATAAGCAATAGTTAGCGACAAGTAGTCAAATAATGTTCCCTGACCATACGTCTGCAATTAGTGAGGGATTTAGCACGTCTGATAGCCACTGGTAGTTCGTTCCATAAACGGTCAGCCTGCACTGTACAGGAGTCATCGTAGTAGGAGGAGGATTATGTTGATACAAAGCGTCTAATAAGTGTACGAAGCAGATTTACTCGTAGGTCACAACCCGCCAGTCAGAGTAAGCTGCCCGTTTCTCGCCTTTGTGGTGCAAAGGCGCTAAATAACAAAATACGTGTGAACTGAAATGGAAATAGCTGGCCTGGGGAATTACACATGAAAGGCGACCAAAATGTCTTGCGATTAAATCTGCCTGTGTCCGCGTTTCTGTCCCATCGACTCATTAAATCGAGTGGAAACAGGTACTGAACGTTCCGCCCTGTTCCAATTTCATATAAATTTACCGGACATGTGTTCAGTAGAGTGCCTGTTTATATAATTTTGTTGCCTGTAGGGTTACAGTTTTCGCATCTTTTAATTTAATTCGAGTCTCATTTGTAATTCTGCATACGTTTAGCATTAAAATGCATTTTTCTACTAAAAGTGCTTTCAGATAACAGCGTGCTTTTGCAGGCATAGTTTTACTTCTCAATCAATATGATTTTATATGTTATTTTGGCTTGATGCTAAAAACATCGCAGTTTAGTGAATTAACCAACCTCTACCAAGAAAATCCTTTTGTCATATAAACTTCAGTTCGTAAAGTAGTTAGCTTTACACACATATGAAATAAACATCCTTTGAAAGAGCGACAAGCAAAGTAAAAGCTTGCCGAGTCGTATTGACAAACCACTCAAAGTGAGCGTTTATTCGGCGGTAAGATGCCGAACATGTATGTACATACGTGTAATATACAACAAGTACACAAAGTAAAAGTATATATCGTGTTGCTCTGAACCGTAAGCAAAGATATTAGCAACGTTTATACATCCTTATTTCTCATAAGCGCTAAATTGTTAAAATAAACTTGCCAATATGCACTGTTAGTACTCTTTAGAAGACATTAAACTATAAGCAAGGTGTATGACCAACGCGCAACGGGTAAAAAAAATATTAACTTCTCTAATACTAGTAGTTCACCCCGAACCGAGATCTCGAGAGTCTCCCAAAAACAAAAAAAAAAAATATAATGCATAATCTTTGACTAATAAAATAGTACCGCGTAATGTACAACCAATTACCTCGACTTACAGTTTCATTCAAATTATAAGTAACGGGAATTCATGTAATTTTTTATGGGTAGAAATTGCAGTTATTCTGGATTTCAGACTGTTTCCTATATCTGTGTCACTAAAGCTACACGAATACCAAATTTCAGCAATGTGGGGTCACTGTTCTATCCTGTGAATTTCGTCAAAGTTTAGTTTTTATTATGGCTAATAACTCAAAAACTACAAAGATTAAACTAAAAATAAAAATGGGATCGAAGTGTACTACATTTTGATTTTTTTACACTCTTGAACCCCAATATCTCAACAACCCCCTAACATTTTTAGCTCATTTAATCACAACAAAACTGTGCCAACACTTTTTACCGTATATATCAAATTTTACGATGATCGTATTAGCACTTCGAAAGTTATTCTCGGACAAATAAATATACATGCATTGGTACATACAACGCCGATTTGCCCAAGTTGATTTGGAGATGTCGCTTTGCTCGATGAATGAAAAAGAAAAATGTACATCAATGAAAAGGGGCCTTAGAAAATGATTTCCGCTAGTAAGTTTTAGCACCTTTGGGGAAACATTTTCAATGATCTGTGTAGCAGTTTTGTATAAAACAACTCCTTTCATTTCATTATGATTATCCGTTGTACTAATTTGGAATGAGAGATAAGAGCTAGGTTCAGGCACTGGGCAAGTACTGCAACTGCGTCCAGCTTTAAAGTCGGTCAATTATAAATAAATAAATAAATATGACTAGACATTTCACACAGCGCTATCTAGTCCCAAACTAAGCAGAACATGTACTATGGGAACCAGATAACGGATAGAATACTTATATACTTTTTTTTGTAAATGCATACTTATAGTATATAGAAAAACATCCAGACCCGAAACAAACATTAATTCCGCAGCGAGAATCGAACCCGCTACCTCCTGCGTCTCAGCCGGCTTATACGCCCACTGCGCCGCGGAGGTCGTCAATTGAATATTATCAATTTATACGTCCTGTATAAAAGCATTAACAGACTATCCAGTTTGGCTGAACCCTACCACCCGATGTGACGTCACGTACAACCATATTGCATTGTCTGTTTTACTTGTTTATTTTACTGGTTAGGTGCGTCGGGTTGTCTCATCGGGTGGTTGTGTCCAGCTAGATTTTGATAGATTTTGAAACATTCTCAAACTGTGAGAGCAATAAAAAATAAGACCTATCATGGACGAGTGAGATACGCACACCAAGAGTTCGATGGCTACCTATATTTATGTTAATTTAGCTGCCCTATCGAGTTATATAGAGGTGGGCCAGTATTCGTAACAATTCCAAATTTAAAAGCTTCAGTAGTTGCTGAGATAATCAGCTATGACAGACGGACAGATAGACAAAGTTGCACCATAAAGCTTCCGTTTGTACAATTTTAGTTCAGAACTCTAAAAAAGAAAGAATATACATTTATTTTAAACACACAATAACATAGACGACCATTGTCTGTCTAATTTTACGTGTGTAGCCTACAAGCAAAATTTGTAGCATATCCGTTCTAAATTACTGATTTGAAAGCAAAAAACAATTGGATTTCTAAAAACGGATAATCTTCCTTACGCGTCGGGATAAAAGATAATTCGTTTTTAGAAATCCACGTTTCAAATTAAATTACCAACACGTTCTGTCTGAAAGATATTAAAAAGCTACCTTTTTCATTTCCCTGTAGAAACAAAAAGGAGGGAAAATATTTTCCTCTATTCCTAACTACTTATGAGCTGGGTAGCTGAATATTTCGTATGATATTCGTATAATACTGATACCAAAGGAAGGAAACCATTATTATTATGAAAGCGATTCGTGCTCTGCTTATCTGATTCTGATTCTTTTTAGACGCCGATAACATTAGATTAGATTAGATTGGAAAATTCATTATTGCACTAAAAAATAATACACAGGCGAACTTAATGCTAATTAGCATTTTCTTCCAGCTAACCTTTTTTAAGTTTTAACATTGCTATTGAATAGCAAAAAAAAATGTTGTCACACACACATGTGACTTCCAGCCTAGTAGAGAATTAACAAGCTGAAATGGCAGTGGGTGAGTCATAAATTAATAGACGGCCGTCGACGAAACCACGCACTGGAAAGCGCAGCGTAGGACGGCCCACTTAATGGAGGTTGCTGGGAGCCGTTGGGTTACGCCGCACAAGATCGATCACTCTGGAAACCTATGGGGATGCCGATCTTTAGAATGTTCAGTATGTAAACTTCCGTTAACTGATATGATGGTGATGAACCGAACTAAGAACCATTAATACTATGATGTATTTTAACAAAATGGTATTATAACATTCAATTCTATACAGGGAGTTTGGTAATATACTGACGATATTCAAGTGACGGTTTCTCAAAACATAAAAAAAACTTCTCGAAAGAAAAAACTACTAATATATATACTATACTATATAATATTAAATTTTAAAGAAAATCAAGTAAGTTTAGGTGATTAATTCGATATAAAACTTATTGCTTACTCTTGCAATCGACATCCAAAAATAAAGGCCGTTTTGATATCGGTTAGAAAGGGACAACAAGAGATATCTGGAGACGTCACAAATACAGTATGTGTGGTTAGATGGCAAGAATTATGCAATAGCACAACATAAGTTTAATAAAGTGTTTGTTTTTATATGCCAAAATAAATTTCACATTTCTGTGGTATACCTACATTTCACAAATTTATTTATTATGCTCATCAAAATAACCCCTTTCATTTTTGTGCGTATATTATTAAATACCCTATATATTCCCGGCATATAAATAGAATCCTGCAATTTACAGTGAATCAATATTTCGATGAGGTGGGAACGAACTCCAGCATATGCATCGTAAAGTTTTATTGAGCTCACACTGCAAAAATTATTTTATTCTACTAGTCATAGCTTGGGGTAAAGGTGCGCTTACACAAGCAACAATTAATTTTCCGTCAACATTAATGTTGATAAGATTTCATTTAGTTCGAGTACGTTCAAGATCAATTATATAGGTATAGCAGAAGGCCAATTCCCATCACAAAAATGGCTCTATTTAATGTTTCGAAGTTTGACCAAAGAATACTAACTATTAGTACGTAAGAAGCGACACTTCCAACGCCCGCCAATTCATTGTCCCCCGCAATGTGACAGTGGGTCTGATAGTATTGCTATGCCAATGTCACTCAGCTGTCAATGCTGGACACTGCGTGTGTGTGTCATTAACATAACTTTCATGACATTAAACCATTCTCGATTTACGCGAATAAAAAAAAACTAAATATACCATATTACGAAACTACAGTGTGAAAATTGGCTATTCACGGAAATTACACTGATTAAAAGTTATGAAAATAAATTTAAATTTTTATTTAAATACTTAAATATAAGTTATATTATAACAGCTGCTGGTTTTCCTACAAATAAATTACCTGTATCGATCGTGAATATGCACCAAATGTTGCTAAAAAAATGACAGAGGGACATCACCTAAGTGTTGTCCCTGTCCCGCTCGATTGGCTTAGCATTGACCTACAGTAAATTTCTATGTACAAACCGCGTGCAAACAAGCTGCTGCGCCTGTAGGAGTAATAGTCAAACTAAAAATAAAAAATTAGCTAGTTTATATGGAGCGTCAGGGGCATGGTTTGACCTAACTAATGAGCGATGCGGCCTCTATACAGGGTGTTTGGTAATATACCGGCGATATTCAAGATATTCAATTGACGGTTTCTCAAAACATAAAAAAAGACTTCTCGAAAAAAAAACGACTAGTTATATTATCAAAATTTAAAGAAAATCGACTAAGTTTAGGTGATTAATTCGATATAAAACTTCTTGCAATCGACATCCAACAAGAAAGGCCGATTTGATATTTCTTTTGGAAATTGCTGCGGGTTTTGATTTAGAAAGGGACAACAATAGATATCTCGTGACGTCATTACAGTATCTGTGGTTAGATGGCAAGCATTATGCAATAGCATAACATAAGTTTTATAAAGTGTTTGTTTTTACATGCCAAAATAAATTTCCCATTTTTATGGTAAACATTTCACAAATTTATTTATTATGCTTATCAAAATAACCCCTTTAATTTTTGTGCGAATATTAACAAGTACCCTATAGATCGTAATGCAGCTGATGTTAAAATTACGAGAGAGTAAAACGCTGAAGTGTAGCCATTTCACGACAGGTTATGCATGAAATGGCTAGCTATGGTCGACCGTGACACTAAAATCATTACTGGGAATAATTTCAATCGTCAATGTAATAGTGGTAATGTAATAATAAACATTTTATAACCAGCTAACTAACTGTCCTGTATGTGCCAAATAATTTTATTTTACTACTATCCGGCGAAACCGTTGACCAATGTTATTGAGCCAGTGCGGCATAAAAGTCATTCAGCCTTTTCTGGTTGACGTTTTGGTATTAAGTTATTTTATGGACATTTCCAAAAGTCATGTCATCGAAATGACCTTGATTCGAGCGGTTAAACGCTCTTGTAAAACCAATATTAGCTACGCTACGTTAGCAATACGTAGAAATATGAACACGCTTTTATCAGTTTACAGACTAACGGTGCTTATATCGTGAATGTGGGTATTTATTAAATTTGAAAGCTGCACGATATGTTGGTTCCTCATTTGAAGCTAATTTCATAGCATATTTTTAATATTCATTTTTAGTCATGTTACAGCCTTCAAAATAGTTCAATAAAACCAGTCGCTTATGTGATATCATGCCATTTGAGCATTAAGAATGTTTATGGAAGGATTTAACGCCAGGTGACCAATTATATACACACCGTTATTGATGTCAATTCGGCACGCAATTTCGACACCCACATTTGAATAATAAATACTTTTTATCAAAATACAGGCTAATTTGGTGAATGTTTATCAAACAAGGGTCCTTGTCCTTATTTAGAAGTTGAATATAATTATTTATTTCTATTAAGACGATATGTAAAAAAATTTGTGCCGCTGAGTAACTGTCGTATTCAATAACGAAAAATGGTACTGATATCATATTTATGCAATATTTACTTGAGGATTTAAACTAAATAAATGAATGTCAGAAACGCAATTGGTGAAACTTTTCTCGATACAATTATTTGTCGAAATCGGCTCTTCTAAAACACTAATAACGTTAATTCTCCGACTCTAGAAAAGATTTTAAGTATTTTTTTACACAGTTATGTAGGTAATTATGATACCTAAATTAATAGAAAAGCATTTTTTTTCATTTGTTGGTTCTCATGCAATTCTAGATTTTATCTTTAGTCGCTTACGTCACTTACTCCTGCGACAATGCGGCGCCGCTATGATATATGTTTGTCTCGTTCTTTACCTAAGCAAGTAAATAGCACTTTTTTGCGCGCGGGGCACAGATCTATCTGCTCCGCCCAACTGTCACCGAAATTAAATTTGTATATCGTCTTAATTTACGAAAGACTAAAGTATTTTATGTAATTTGAAGATACTGTTATTTGTATTATTCAAACTTTCGCGATCACTGTACATAATTACTGATTAAAATGGGTATTTATCGCGTAGGTATGTACCTCTTTTATTTGTTATCCCGGGTATAAATACCCGTTATAATATGTAATTACTGTAATACCTACATAATTTGTAGGTACTGTTATTTGTTAAAATTCTGATAAATCAGCTGTTGGCCTGCAAGTAGTGCATGTAGTGTGGTCCAATTTTACCTCATAATTTTTTATAAGAAAAAAAACTTGTGACCCAAGATGTTTTGTCTACCAATAATAGCATATTGCAAACATTTTACTGAATACCTTCTATCTTCTTAAACTACTTACTACGCAAATTTGCAATTTAACATTCAAAACTAGCATGGTTCAACAACCAGTATCTAGGAATACTTTAGATAAATAAATTATCCGTATTGTGTAATCAATAGTGCAAACAGATGTTGCACGATTTCTGCGATGCGCTCCTTCTAAAACTTGTTCTACTCTGAAACTAAAGATCTTTAGAGTAGTTTAGTCTCCGGTTCTGTTTCAAAACTTTTGGAAGATGGAATTACTTTTAGATGCGACACTCAATTAGAGCGTAGTTCTCAGTAATTAAAGAGGATTTACCGATTAAACAATTGCTGATAGAATATGGTGGTTCGATTTAGTCGACATTCAGTGGCGACTTACTGGATAACTGAACAGCAAAAATGTCTGAACATATGCCTGTTGAATGATGTACGTTTGATTTTGCGATAATAATAAGATGGTAGTAATTTGATACGCATACATGTTTAGACATTTTTGCTGTTCAGTTATCCAGTGAATTGCCACTAAAAGTTTTTATAGAAATCAAACCACCATTATCATCATCATCATCATCATCAACCTATAGCAGTCCACTGCTCTATCCTACCCTGGGAGAGACGTAGGTCTCTCCCAGGGTGCGCCATTGAGCCCGATCTTCTCATCCAATCCTTGCCAGTCCAAACCACCATTATAGTAATGCTTTTATACATATAATGCAATTTAATAAAATGTTACTTGATAAATTCTAAGAACAAAAGGTCGGAAATTCCGTTACATCTTGTACGATGAATTTTTTAAGATTTAATTCTAAGTAACATTATGTTTAGGCAAATAAATAGGGGTGTGGCCTTTTTTTGGTAGCGAGTGAACAAAATATTGCTACATGGGTACCTGTTACTTGGTAAAAATGAATGTATTATAATTCTTTATTATCATTTTACAAGCTAGACACAACAACAGTTAAAAAGAAACAAATTATTGTAAGCATAATGGGCGGTCTTATCACTAACAAGAAGTCTTTTCCAGACAACCTTTGGTAGTAACTAAAAAAAATGCTAAATTGATGCGTGCCCGTTATTTGATAGCTTACGTACAAAGTTTTGTTTGATAGTTACAATTCATTTATTTTCAGATCTCAAAGATCCATATTTGTTAGTGAAATCTTAATTAAACATGCCAAATGGTTAGCACGGGTGTGATTTTATTAAACATAAAAATAAATAAATAAATAAAAATAAAATAAGCCTTTATTACTGTTCTTAACTTAGGTACATACAGATTTAATTAAACATAACTACATTTAAATACAAAATTAATATCAGAAAAGTATATGAGTATAACAACAATACAACAATATAATATATGTAATATACAACAATGGTTTAGATACTCACAGTTGAACCTGATTGAACACGCATTCAGTATACCGTTGGAGCTGGCCCGAATTCTGCGCCCCCGGGATGTGCACCGCTTAGAACAGCTGTAGAAACAGTCCACTCGCGTCTCGGCGGAGATCCCATACGCGCTGCAGAACCGGAGCATCCTACCCCTCAGCACCCTGAACGCTTTATTATACTGTACGCGTAAGGACCTGTATTGTTTTTGCGTATATTTAACATACAGGCCGCTCGTGTAGAAGCTAGTACAATAGGCTTGGAATAGGCATATTTTTATATCAGTGGAGCAACGAGCAAACCTGCGCGCAATCATGTTTGCTCTAACAGACAACGTCCTCGCTTCGTCTCAATGTCTACATCGTCTTTCGTTATCTAATGTCCAAGGTATTTAAATTACGCTTCAGCGGTGTACCATACAATTTGATGGTAGGTTTTGGTGACGGACATTGGCGACCCCTGGTCGTTACGTCCTCGATTATTGTTCGTAATAATGTTCATAGCGATTGTAGTTACTTAATTTATACAGAGATACGTTCTCGTTTCTCGGTAGTTTGATTTTCATAGTGAGAGTAAACAATGTACATATTTTACTCAGAACACTTTAGTGATTTAGTTCAATTATTTATTTTATATAATAATTTCTAAAAATTATCTATTATTAAATTAAATTTGACGACCTCCGTGGCGCAGTGGGTGTAGTGGGTTCGATCTTCGCCGCGGAACAAATGTTTGCATGATCTACAGATATTTGTTCCGGGTCTAGTTTTTTTTCTATTCTATATATTATATATAAGTATGTATTTACAAAAAAATGTATATAAGTATTCTATCAGTTATCTGGTTCACATAGTACAAGCTCTGCTTAGTTTGGGGCTAGATAGCGCTGTGTGAAATGTCCAGCAATATTTATTTATTTATATTCATTTATTTCAATAATACGGTACGTGATAAGTCACGTATTTATAATAATAATGTACCTATTAATACGTTTCTCAGCAGTGTTTTCATCAGCAGAACATGTTATTATTACCAACCACCAAATGCTGGGCACAATCCTACCTCGAACACCAATCCTCTTCCAGTTTCCCAGTAGTGCAGGTTTATTCCGCAGTGTTGTTCCTACGTGTAATGCGATAAGCTGGCTCCCGTGGATTCCTCTCACGTCCCCGAGCACATTTTCACATACGTTTCGATAAAACGATAACGCAAACGAGACACTACAACGTTTCTACAACTTTGATTTTACACCCGTAAACAAGGTTTCGTTGAAATTGTACGGAAACGTCTGTTTACGGACGTTGTTCGAGAATTTAAACTGTGTTTTTGCTTAAATTGAGATTTCATGTTGAACTAGCTACCAAAACAGCGGTTTCGCTTGCTTGTTTTGTCAATGAAAAGTAGCCTATGTGTCACTCCAGGACATAATCTAACGACATACCAAATTCCATTGAAATTGGTTCAGCCGTTATGATTGAATAACAAACAAATAAACATCCAAACTTACGCATTTATAATATTAGTGTGATTAGTGTGATGGTTGTTACGCAAGGCTAAAGTATGAGGATCGCTGCGCTTGCATCGACCTGAATAACCAACAGTTGCACGTTCCAGCTACATCAGCATATCGTGACTCCGATTGACGTCAACCGCGCCTTCCACGGAATTTACCTAGCTTTGAATTTCATTCTTTGTTCAAACTTCGAGCAAGTCTCATCATAGATTAATTAGTTGTACTCTGTAATAATTTAAGATTAAATTAGATTTAAATAAATCAATCTTTTTTAAAACTTACCCTTGAGAGCGGCCTACGTATTTGGCGCAGCCGGTAGGATGCTTAGAGATATCTCATCTCAAGGAGATAAATCTGAGTAAAAAGAATCTACTAGTGCTGTTTTCAAGGAGGAATCCAAAATTCGATTCCACAAAGTGTACCCAACGACGACGAGGAAAATGCTGTAAGTTTTTGAATCTTTCAAATCCTTTCTAATCCTTAGATCATATCCTTTCTTTTGAATATTTTATGTGTATTTCTTTTACTGTGTGTTAGGTTAAATTTCCAAGATTATTCATCCTAGAGAATCACGGAATTCTAGTTTTAGTACTAGGGTTAGTAGTAGTAGGCTTAACGTTATCGACGAAAATAGAAATTTAGAAACCATGACGCAACAAGTCAACCCCATTGACACGATTTATAAGTCTCTCAGACTTGTGCCGGATTTTGATGGAAATCCGCACGTCCTCACGAGATTTATTAATCTCTGCGACCAGCTTGTATTAACTCATTTCTCGACTCAGCCCGGTAGCGAATTAACAAATTTAGCTCTTATAAACGGCATATTAAATAAAGTATCAGGACCCGCGGCTAGGTTGATAAATTCGAATGGGATACCGAATAACTGGCAGGGTATTAGGAGTGCGTTAGTGAATAACTTTGCAGACCATCGCGACGAAACCGCTTTATACAGTGACTTGTCCTTAGAGACCCAAGGATCAAGTACACCGCAAGAGTTTTACGAACGATGCCAAAACATGTTCAGCACTATAATGACATATGTCTCACTACACGAGTCAGTTCCAACGACCGTAGAATCAAAACGCGCTCTATATCACAAGTTGACCCTTCAGGCCTATTTACGAGGACTCAAGGACCCACTAGGATCCAGGATACGCTGTATGCGTCCGGATACTATGGAAAAAGCTCTGCAATTTGTCCAAGAAGAGCTCAACACGCTTTACATGCAAGAGCGTAGTGGTAGTACACCGAGTAGGAAGGAATGGCAACAGCCGATCTCAAATACGCCCAAGTATAATCTGCCCCTTGATAACTTCGTCCCTGGACAGACTAACGGATTCGGATCCGGACCAATGAAGCCAATATTTAGCATGACCGGTCCTTCACGGCAGAACCCACCTTATCAAGGCTGGAGGCCTAACTCTATGTCTCAGTTACCACCACAAGGTCCTTCTCGCACGCAGCAAATGTTCCGTGCGACCCCACAAAACTATAATCCTCAAAATAACGCATTTAGGATGCCATTCAGACCTCAACCACAGCAATCGTTTAATTTTGGTAACAGAAACGTTGCCAATGCCCCACGTCCTACTCCCATGAGTGGTGTTAGTCACTTTGTTGAAAGACGACTACCCCTGACAGGACATGACTGGCGAAAACATGGAAATCCACCCCCGACTAACTACCTGACTAAGACCCGCGAGGTAAATTTCAATGAATTTGACGACTACGAAAACTTTTACAGTGATGATAGTGACTGTTACTACGACTACTACCATGATTACTACTCATACGAACCTGACTATAGCTATGAGCAGTACGGTACTGCTTATGCCGAACCAACAGTAGTAGAAGAAGTAGCTCAGACTACTGATGAAAATTTTCAGAAGGATTACAAGTTAGACAAACCAAAATAGAACTCAACTTCCACATCCAACGACAGCTAGGATACATTCAGACCGTTAACCCACCTCTTAAACTTTTAATCGATACAGGAGCTAATCAGTCCTTTATTAGCCCTGATGCTGTAGATAAATACTTCAGCCACATTCCTTTAAACTATGATCCGTTTGAAGTGACCAATGTGCACGCAACCAGCAAGTGCAACTACTCCATCACGTTACCTGCTTTTCAGGAATTTAACGATTCGAATGACACGACATGGTACGTTTATAAGTTTCACAATTACTTTGATGGACTTATTGGATTTGATTTACTTGACTTATGGAATTCTAACATCGACCTGAAAAATAAATTACTTGTGACTCGCAATACACAGATCCCCATTATGATGTATGACTCCAAGAATGTAAACCTGTATGAAGAGATTATTCCAGCCAATTCTTCAAAAGTAGTTCGATTACCTGTAAATTCACAAGATGGTGAAGTCTTTGTAGAAAACCAGACGATTTGTAATTGCCTTATTTCAGATTGTATGACAACGGTCCATAATAATCGAGGCTACGTAGAGATCACTAACCCAACATCTAATGACATAATTTTTTCTATGGATCGCCCCGTCGAAGCTGAAATATTTAATTTTGAATGTGACAGTACTGAAATTTTATCAGACCGAGCTAAAGATGTCTTATCGCGTCTCCGAACCGATCATCTTAATCCGGAAGAACTCGCGAATTTACGGCGCTTATGTGCTAACTACGCGGACGTGTTTTATCTTGAGGGTGAACCACTTACATTCACAAACAAGATCAAACATAAGATAAGAACAACTGATGAAATCCCGGTACATACTAAGAGTTACCGCTATCCTTACGTTCACAGACAAGAAGTCAGAGATCAGATTAACAAGATGCTTGATCAAAATATCATAAGACCCTCAGAGTCTGCATGGAGCTCTCCGATTTGGATTGTACCCAAAAAGGTAGATGCATCCGGTAAAGTTAAATGGCGTCTTGTCGTGGATTTCAGGAAAGTTAACGAGAAAACGATCGATGATAAGTATCCAATTCCGAATATAACAGACGTACTAGACAAACTAGGTAAATGCCAATATTTTACGACACTTGATTTAGCTAGTGGATTTTACCAAGTGGAAATGGACCCCTCTGATGTCCATAAGACCGCCTTTAATGTCGAAAATGGCCATTATGAGTTCTTAAGGATGCCAATGGGACTTAAAAACAGCCCTTCCACCTTCCAAAGGGTAATGGATAACGTCCTGAGAGGTCTCCAGAACGAAATATGTCTAGTCTATCTCGATGACATCATTATTTTCAGTATTTCCCTTCAGGAGCACATCGTCAACTTAGATAAAGTCTTTAAAAGGTTGAGAGAGTCAAACTTCAAAATTCAAATGGATAAATCTGAATTTTTGAAGCTTGAAACTGAATTTTTAGGCCATGTCATCTGTAAAGAGGGTGTAAAACCTAACCCTAATAAGATTAAAGCCATAGAGAACTACCCCATTCCAAAGACCCCTACTGAAATCAAACGTTTTCTCGGATTACTCGGATACTACAGAAAATTTATTCCAGACTTTGCACGTTTAACTAAACCACTGACTCAATGTTTAAAAAAAGGCGCTAAGATTAAACTAGATCAAAACTACACTAACTGTTTCGAACATTGTAAGACACTCTTAACAAATGACCCAATCTTGCAATACCCAGACTTTACACGAGATTTCATATTAACAACTGATGCTTCCAATGTTGCTATCGGTGCCATTTTATCTCAAGGTACCAAGAGTTCAAACAAACCGATTGCATATGCATCGCGAACTCTCAACTCTAGTGAACTTAATTATAGCACCATCGAAAAAGAGCTTTTAGCTATTGTTTGGGCAACTAAGTACTTCCGTCCGTACCTCTATGGTAGAAAATTTCTGATCCTTACGGACCATAGACCCTTACAATGGGTAGTAAATCTTAAAGACCCTAGCTCACGACTTACAAGATGGCGTCTTAAGCTTAGTGAATACGATTATAAAGTCGAACATGTAGACGGTAAATGTAACACAAACGCAGATGCATTATCGCGTATTGAAATTAATAACGAAGAGCTTATGTCTATAGTAGTCAATCCATCTGAAACTGATCCCACGTTAGATGAATCTAGAACCATTACAGCTACAGAAACTGCTGCTAGTTCAAGAACCGCCACTGTTCACACGAATAATGAAAGCCCTATCTTGGAAGTCCCAATCTCAGATGATCCTTTAAACAGATTCACTAAACAGTTAATTTTTAATGTCGTAGGTGATATTAAAGGAAAACCAGTAGTCACCAAGCCTTTTGATACGCACACCCGAATATCAGTTCAAATATCTGAATCCAATATGGAGGAAGATGTCATTAATGCGATCAAAGAGTATGTCCATCCTAAGATTAAAACCGGACTACTGATAAATCCCTACTTGGCTATGTATACCATCATACCTATCATTCAGAAAACATTTAAAAATTCGGCTATGAATCTTACACTAACTAAATCAGAATTAGAAAACGTTAAGGAATACTTAAGACAACAGGAGATCATTAACAAATACCATGATGGAAAAACCAATCATCGCGGTATCAATGAATGCTTTTTGGCGTTATCTCATCGATACTATTGGCCCAAAATGCGAGAGCAAATAACTAAATTCATTAATGATTGTACCATCTGTGGCCAAGCGAAATATGATCGCAGCCCTATAAAGCAACAATTTAAAGTAGTTCCGCCCGCTAGTAAGCCTTTTGAACTGGTTCATTTAGATCTCTTAACTATTCAAAGTGAAAAATTCTTAACCATCATAGACGCATTCTCTAAGTATGCACAGGCTTATCACTTAAGAGATGGCACAGCTGTCAGTGTAGTACAAGCCTTATTAAATTTTTGCACTCACCATGGTATACCTATAACTATAGTAACCGATAACGGAACCGAATTCACAAATCAACTTATTGCTGAATTTGTGAAAATGCATAAGATCCAGCATCACAGAGTGGCTCCTCATACACCGAATGAGAACGGTATGGTTGAAAGATTCCACTCAACGGTACTAGAACATCTTCGTATTCTAAAGTTAGGTCAGAAATCTGAATCTGTAATTAACTTAATGCCTTACGCCCTTTTGGCTTATAACAGTAGTATTCATAGTTTTACTAAGTGCAAACCGATAGAAGTAATAACAGGACACTACGATCCTCGTGATCCTTTTGATGTTGACCTTTCAGCTCATCTACTTCAACAGTATATGACCAACCATAAAGAAAAAATGACTAAAGCTTATAACACGATTCATGACATGTGTAGTACGACTCGAAAAGACCTCACAGACAACCGAAATAAAACACGAGAAGCTGAGGCTGAATACTCTCCCGAACAACAGATTTTCGTGAAAAATCCGTTCGCTTCTAGACAGAAATTAGCCCCTCGTTATACTCATGACGTCGTAATGGCAGACCTCCCGATTCATATTTATACTAAGAAAAAGCGAGGTCCGATTGCCAAGTCTAGGCTGAAGCGTCTCCCTAAAAGCGCCCAATTGTTACAGGACGCTCCTGACATTCCTCCTGCTCCTGTCACCAGCCCTAATGCAGGAGATAAAACTTGAAAGTCTCGGTGATGGACCTGGTATTTTACCCTTCAAACTAGGTTCAGCCAAAATAATTTCGCATTATCATTCCTTTCTACAATACGTGAATCTACAAGAGTTGCAAGATAAAGTAAATTCAATTAGTAATCAGATAGATAGTTTTAGCCCTCAGCTGCATAATAAAACTAACTCCTTATTCGAGCCTCACTTAACTTATCTTAGAGGTAGACTTGCGAGTGTATTAGATCAGCTGCAGACCTTTGAGACAATTCGTGTAAAAAGGGGACTCGTAGATGGTCTCGGATCGGTAGTTAAAAGTATTACAGGAAACCTTGATTATACCGATGCATTGCACTATAACCAAGCTATTCGAAATTTAGAGAACACAGAAAATAAATTAGTAACGGAATTTAATAATCATGTCAGTCTAACTAAAAATTGGAACTTGCAATATTCTAAGATTATAGATAGTATCGTAGATAATCAGAATAAAATCGAGATTATATTAAAGCAAATTGAACAAGCCGAAGTAACCAGGGATCATGATCTTGTGAAATATGCTCATCTAGCTCAGATCCTTATTGTCCTGACTGACAACGTAGACTCTATATCGCAGGAAATGTCTAAATTACAGAATATCCTAGCTTTTATTAGAGCATCCGCTACGCATCACTCAGTCTTGAGTTTGAATGCAATTAGCGATATAGTTCGTAGATTAAATATACTTTATGTTAGTGAGAAAGTGGTAGATTTAGATATTAGAGAGTATTTCGATATAATTAGATTAGGATTTTACTATGTAGGTAATGAGATAGTTATAGTATATAAATTTCCGATTGTCCTTCCATCCACTTATGATATGTATAAATTATCTATCATTCCTAATAAAAACCATGAAATCCTTACTCCTCCATGCCCTTACCTAGCTATCCATGAGAAAGATTTCAATTACATAGAGGCTGAATGCCCGAAGACAAGTAAATGGTACCTTTGTGAGGAGAAAAAGAGTCTACAGAGCCGATCATCAGATGACTGCATCCAGCATCTCATCTCGACACAACAACGAAACAAAATGTGCCGCCCCACCACCGTCATCCTAGCTAAACCAGCTTATGAAGAACTTGACGAGAAACATTACAGTATCAGCTTCCCAGTCTCTACAAAAGTACATCTCTCCTGTGGCCAGGATATCTACAAAACGCTTCAAGGGAGCTTTCTCGCGATAATCCCTCAGAAATGCTACTTGGAAACGCCAGACTTCACGATCTCCAACACTAACGATCGTTTGAAGGGACAAGCATTGAAGATCATGGACCTACCAAAGGAAGACTTCGTGACCTCATCTACCGCTCCAGCTCTCAAATTAAACTCTATCAATTTGGACCATCTTCATCGAACTAACGAAAAAATCTCACTGCAGACACCGCTACACTTGGAAAAAGCCGTCGACAATAGCTTATACCATACTACAATACCTATGTACGTGGTTATAGCTCTCAGTGCATGTGCACTTGTTAGTGGCCTGCTATACAGAAGATATCAATTAAAACTGACGAAGAATTTGCACAAAGTATCTGAAGTTAACCAAGCTGAACTACAAGGAGTTTATGCCATTCCAGCTACCAGAAGGGTTAATCCCAATCAACCCCCAGCTCAATTTACGACAAGCTTCAATACTCGCTGTTCTTCGGGTGGAGGTGTTACGCAAGGCTAAAGTATGAGGATCGCTGCGCTTGCATCGACCTGAATAACCAACAGTTGCACGTTCCAGCTACATCAGCATAACGTGACTCCGATTGACGTCAACCGCGCCTTCCACGGAATTTACCTAGCTTTGAATTTCATTCTTTGTTCAAACTTCGAGCAAGTCTCATCATAGATTAATTAGTTGTACTCTGTAATAATTTAAGATTAAATTAGATTTAAATAAATCAATCTTTTTTAAAACTTACCCTTGAGAGCGGCCTACGTATTTTGGTTCACTAGGTTCATTGTTTACATAGTAAAATAATTATTGTGAAAACAATAAATGGATTAAGTGTTTAGTGATCTATGCCGAACAAGTAACTTTTGAACAAAAATATAACCGACTTCAGATACCAGTAAAAATCAAACTACTCTACCAATTTTGATGAAATTTTCATGAGATCAATCTAAAAATAAATCCTTTCAAATAAAAAACTAATTTTCGAAATCTGTTGATATATAACGGAGTTCTGAACTAACAAACATAACATAACATAAAAATTAAACAAATTTAAGACTTATTTGGTTTCTCATGGATGTCATTGTCAAAACTGGGCCAAATTGAAATGAAACCACACAAAAAGCACCAGCTTTCAAATAAAAAAAGAAACATCAAAATCGGTTCAACCAGTCGAACGTTCTGATGTAACAACAATAAAAAAATACAGTCGAATTGAGAACCTCCTCCTTTTTTGAAGTCGGTTAAAAGTGAGCAAAGCTGGGCAAAATACATGTTTTGCGTTAATTAAAATACAAAATAGTTTTAAGTCGCGTATTTTAAATACCTATAAAATACAAAATTTAGTATTTTAACTATTCATTTAAAATACAAAATACAGTAGTGTTAGGTTAATAAGGTTAGGACAATAATTGTCAAGTACCTAACACGTGATTGTTTTTTATTATAAGTCAGCAACACTGGACCTGTACTTCAAATTATTTAACAAACAATACAGGTGCAGTGTTGCCAACTTGAAAAATTGACATATTTAGCGGTCGCCATTTTGCTTACGAATAGTTACGAAAACTATCGAGCGCTATTTTCTGTAGAGCGCACCATTAATAAGATCGCTAAATGTAAGTTGAGATGTATTTTGAAGCTATACGTATTTGAAATACTAAGTACAAAATATATATAAAATATAATTTGAAATACCAATCACAAATTAAATTTGTACGAAGTGATTGAATTAAGATACTTATTACGTATTTGTAATTTAATTACGTATTTTAATTACAAGTAATTCAAATACAAATATATACAAATACAATGGAAATGGGTTATTTTTGTAATGAACTGAATCCCACTATTATACTCATTTTATCTACAGTTGATAACACTTTAAAATAAAAGTAGTTAGTTTTATTAAATAAGCAATGCGACATCTCTCATCAATGACTGAACTGCAACGTGAGTCATTGAACAGATGAAAACTGTGTAGTTTCTATGTAGATGGCGCTAACGGCGCTTTAGTCAGTAAAATAACACACATTTCCCAAATGACGTATTGTAAAATTGGCATCGCATCCTCGTATCAAGAGGGAGGTTGCGGGTTCAAATCTTTTTTGGCTCGAGCAATTTTCCCGTAATTCTCGGTCAACACTATACTTGTAAAATAAAAGGGTTTTACAGGATTGCGAGAATCTTCTATTGACTCTCGACTTTTGTTTATTGTCAAAAAACAAAAGTTAGGTCGCTTGTTAATAAACGAAACATAATTTTTTGTATTGAAAATTAGAGTGTCAACCTCTGATACCCATATTATGAAATTAAGCTCAAACTGAAGCGAGCCGAGCTCTTGCGTCTTAGTTCACTCTTTAGTTCACAGTTGGAGTACGAGCACTAGTCTCTAGTCTATTCGAAGGAGCTTATGAGTTTCTTCAAACATACTAAAGCTATGCCAAATATATTTTCTTAGCACAGATTTTTTGTATTTATTTATTAACAACTAGAAATATAAATTTTCAAAAACATTGCACACAATTTTACGCACAAATAGACAGAGATAAACCGGTCATAAATGACTAGTAGAAAAGCTACTTAGCATTAAGCATTAAGTATTGGTAATTTTTAGAATGAAAATGAAAATAAACGCGTAAAAGGGGATACCTGTAAGTTTTTTCACTAGGCTAAGCTTCTATCGACGAAACTTGGATATAATTACTTATAAACAAATTTACTCATATTTAAGCAATTTCTGTACAATTTTTTGTAACGTTAATGGGCATCTAAAAGTCCTGTCTCAGCATTGATTTATTATAACCATGGATTTCGCACCAACTGTCCAGCTGCGGCTTACCTAAAACTCTCCAAAACGTGTCGGTGTATCCTTCACTTGATAGTTGGCGAGGTGTCAACATGACAAAGTGTGCATTCAAAAAATAGCTTAAATGTTTTAGTACTTTAGAGACGCTATATGCTTAAGCCGTAAGTGAAATAAGTAATTACTATATTATCCAGCATATCATACCACTTTTTTAGCAGGTTAGTCACTAAAGTAGTTGTACCCAGCTAATAGTGCAACTTAACACTAGAAGCTGTATAAATAATTAATTAATATAAGTATGAAGGTCATAATAATGTTATTATAAGATCCCTATATTAACCTTATATAAATATAATAAACGTTTTCAACTTGGGTACAATTTATCCCCACGCCAGTGAAACTAAGACTGGGATATTAGCATGATACAAACTTCCCTAGGCCGGTATTACAAAACAGTTAGTAATTTGTCGTGAAACGGGTGTGTTACGTTAAGTTACATAATAGTTACGTAGTTAAACTTTCAAGGTACATGTTAGAAGCTCTTATAACGAGAATGTGTGGTAATTGACTCGCGTTGAAAATTATTTGTACATTATGACCCTTATGACTTGAGATAGGTTAATTGCTTTCCTCTACGTATGCTGTAACACAGTACTTGAGTAGTATCTTTATGCTTCTTCTCGTGTCAATGACTCATAAAATCGAAAGATTTAATTGATTTGGACCAGTGGACCAATAAAAAATAATATATTTCATACAGCTCTATCTAGCCCGAAAAAATACTTAAATAATTATTTTTTGCTATTGATAATACTAACTTCAATAATCTGATTCAATTTTTAACCAATAATCTGATCAATATTTGTGGATAAGTACCTATTAGTGTGAGTGTTTTTTTATCAATCTGGACTCTGTCAGAAAGTTTTTTGATAAATCTCAATAAAAAATTTACACATAAGAAAAAGATGAAAACGACTGATGTAATTTTCATCAAACTTAGCAAAATAAAAGCTGCATTCAAACTAGTTTATTAATTTGACAGCAACAGTGCAATAGCAAGACGGACAAGAAAAAGCTTTAAGCTAATTACACGTCTCTTTTTACCCTGCAAGAGTTCTAAGGCACTTACGATTCCATTTTGAAATAGACAATTACGACATTGCGTATTTAAAACGCATTATTCCACTTTGAACTAGGCAATCACGATAATGCGCATTCGAAACGCATCATTCCACTTTGAACTAGAAATTACCATATTGCACATTCCATGCGAATTAGTCCACTTTGAACTGGGCAATCACAATATTGCGCATTCCAAACGCATTATCCACTTTGAACTAGGCAATCACGATATTGCACATTCCATGCGCATTATTCCACTTTGAACTGGGCAATCACGATATTGCACATTCCATGCGCATTATTCCACTTTGAACTGGGCAATTACGATATTGCACATTTCAGACGCATTATTTCACTTTGAACTAGGCAATCAAGATATTGCGTATTCCAAACGCATTATCCTCTTTGAACTAGGCAATCACGATATTGCGCATTCAAAACGCATTATTCCACTTTGAACTAGACAATTACGACATTGCGCATTTCAAACGCATTATTCCATTTTGAACTAGGCAATCACGATAATGCGCATTCAAAATGCATTATTCCACTTTGAACTAGACAACTACGATATTGCACATTCCATGCGCATAATTCTACTTTGAACTGGGCAATTACGATATTGCGCATTTCAAACGCATTATTCCACTTTGAACTAGGCAATCGCGATATTGCACATTTGAAACGCATTACTCCACTTTGAACTAGACAATTACGATATTGCGCATTCCAAGCACATTTTTCCACTTTGGACTTTTCTACTTTTTCAAGTAAATGAGTTTGTAATACCGGCTCCGATATTATCACATTAGACTTTTTGCATTTGCCGCACGCGACCGTTTGCGGTTTTAATATCCTAATGGTTCCAAGACTTTATTTCATATAATGCAGCAAGCATAATTTGTTTGAGAATAACTTGAAGTTTCAAATAAATTGTCAACGGCCATTCTGTTTGTACTAAAATATCCATTTATAGGTTCTTATTTCTAAATAACAAAAATTCGCTGTTGTTGTGTTGATTTTACTCTTATAGATTAAAGAAAGAAAATCAATAATACTACGAAATTAAATAAGAGCCCATAATACCCTAATTATAACGTAGGATAAAAAGAATGATTTAAATTAAGTCCACCTACGAAAGTGTATAAGATTCTTACATTGTGTATATGTAGCCTGAGTTGGTACCTAGCCTCCCTATTTTCTCCCTTATTATATTGCCTGTCATAACCGTACAATATACACTCATTCTTTGTTCTCCTAATAAAGGGCTGCGAAGAAATAGAGAACAAACAATAGATAAAAGATTATTATCATAATAATACTCGTGGAAATCTCATTAACAGGAGCTATCTCACGTTACTGTCTGCGTCTTCCTTTGTTCCCATTATGTTATCCAATCACGTTCCGTCGATGCTAAGGGGGTGAACAGCTGGCTCAGTGCATTGCTAAATATTGCACTTTTTGCAGCATAAGTATTATGCTCTCTACAAATTAATTCAGCAATATAAGTTGATAAACAATTTGTGATAATCATTGCTATTCAGCGGGGCAATGCAGACAGTGTCTTCAGAATGGGCACACTTCCGCTTGATAGTTATCTGGAGAGCTATCTATAGATAATTGTTGATTAAAACGGGTATTTATCGCGTATGCACCTTTTTTATTTGTTATCCCGACGTTTCGGCTGTATTGCAACAGTCGTGGTCACGGGTTGACTGGAGTACTTGGAGCTACCGTCGAGAAGTGTGGGTATCTACAGCAACTACCCTCACTTGGTCTTCAGAATTAGAAACATCCTCGTTCATATTACGACACAATACACTAACCGTATCTACGCACCGATCACAACGCGCACACCTAGCAATCACCGGTTGTCAGTCATCTTACCGATTGAAATTTGGAAATTTCTTGATTTCAGTCGCTTCACGAACTCTTGTAATAATGGCGTTCACTGGAGAGAACCTTAGGATCATGAATTTCAATCCAATGATTCGGTCCCGAGTCTACCAGATGCTCTGGTATCGCTGACTTGTTTACCTGGCGATTTTTGACAGCTGCGATATGCTCTTTGACAAGCTCGGGTATGATACGTTTGGTTTGCCTGATGTAAGAGCGGCCACAGCTATAGTCTATCTTATAAACACCAGGCATCTGCAGAGGTATAACGTCTTTTGGAGTCCGTAAATGCTTGGCCATCTTTGAGAGAGAAGTAAGACCAACTTAATTGAAAACGTCTTCAACACATTTCCAATTTTATCTGTCACCCCTTCAAGTAAGGCAAACGCGTTGGCTTTCTACAGGCCTCCGATGGTTTTTCTCTATTCGTGCATTTTGGCTGCCATCTACTTACATATGCGTTGGATTTTAGAACCTCCTGAACATGGGCCAGGCCACTCTCCAGATGTTCAGGGTCACAGTGATCGTAAGCTCTGTTTGTTAACGACGAAACAACAGATTGCAAATGGCGAGGATAGTGGTGTGACGCAGCGTTAAGCGGTCAGTGTGTATTGGCGTAGTTTCTGTAAACAGAGTGCGCTAGACAGCCTTCTGATTTCACCATAACTTTCACATCCAGAAAAGTAATGTCTTGTTATCCTCCATTTCATGAGTGAACCGCATATTCGGGTGAATGGAGTTTAGGTATATAGTAAATTGTTTAACTTCCCGTTTACTTCCCTTCATTATGCAAACGACCTCATCCACATATCTCTTCCATAACTTTATACCATGAGCTGTAAGATCTAATTTAATTTCAAAATGTTCCATCCAGATATTAGCCAAAATCGGTGCCACCGATTAAATATAATTCATATAAAAATAAGATCCCATTTATCTAAACAGTGTTCAAGGAGAACAATGTACTCGTCAGGCAGTTCGTGATCCTTTAGCTTCTCTCGTATAACATCCAGACAGTCCTTTGTTGGAACGTTGGTGAAGAGCGCTTCCACATCAAAACTCACCAATATGTCATCCGGTTCCAATTTTAAACTCCCCAGTATGTCTACAAAATGGCGCGAGTCCTTTACAAACGATTATGTCTTTCCCACCATAGGCTGCAAAATTGAAGTAACATGCTTCGCCAGATAATAGGTAGGCGAATCAATCTGGCTCACAATGGGACGAAGAGGCACATTACTCATAAGCACCTTAGGCAAACCATACAATTTTGGCGACTGCACTATAGTAAGGTATATGTAGACGGTTATAAACATTATCTGTAAAAATATCCTTGTATTCCGAAATCACCTTGTATCTATAGATCGTTCGCAATGGTCTTTAGATGAGTCAACTGTTTCTACTGTATTTGTATTTCTGTTAATAAATACTATTCTTTATATGTGATATTTAAACCAAATTTTAAAAATGTGGTTTAATTATCATATATAAAGAATAGTATAAAGAATAGCAAGTTGATTTTTTTTGTCACGGTTAAGTCAAAGAATATAAATATGTTTATTAAATCGAACGATCAGTCACTGACTGCACGATTCTAAAGAAAGCAAGGACGGATAAAGCTGCAAACCGCAAGAAAGTGTAATATACAGGGCGTCCCACGGCTATGCCACATGGAGGGAAAGTACCTTGAATATTGTAGATAGAACATTTTAATGCAAGAAGACATTATTTTAATTAAAAAAAAACAATTTAAACTGCATTCACAGATTTTTAAATAATTACATGCTTGAATCGGAAATGGAACCCGCTATACGAAAATAAAAATACCCTGTAGCTTTATCATACCGATCGAAAGGCTTCATCATAAGAATTATTTTTTGCTAAATAACATAGTGTCAGAAATAAAAGGAAGACCATACATTTTATCATTGATGTGAAAAAATGTTCAGAAAAATGAAAAGCTGACATTGCCGTAAGGACATACAACTGCGAGCCAGCAATGCGGCTGGCTGATTAAAAAGAAATAATTCAAAAATGTGTTCGATTTTCAAACTTTTATTCTTTTGTGTCTGTGATTTTGATTTTTGGATTTTAGCATTGTAATATAATAAATTTGTTACATAACCATGGCTTATCAAAATAATTTCGATTTAATGGAAGCATAATATTTGAACCAAAAAAACATAACATTAGCCTTACAATGGTACCGCGAAAGATATCCTGATAGTGAAAGACACCATTTCGATTTATTATAAAACGGTTGGTGGATAATCTGATAAATTTGGGATGTGCCGATCATCCCTTACCACAACCGCGGTACCAAACACTGACGATGAACTCGACATTTTGATATACTTTGAGGCAAATCCTAAAAGTTCAGTGAGGGAAGGTGAAGCAGAAATCGGAATTTACAAAAGCAAAATACACCGTGTACTGAAAAAATACAAATTTAAAAGTTACGTTGAAGGGCGATTGGTACAAAAACTACGGCCGGGTGATGCTGAAAGATGACTTATTTTTTGACAAGAAATCGGCAGGCTCATCCTAGAGGATCAGTATTTTCTGAATAATATGGTCTGGTCAGACGAGACAAACTTTAGCAATAATGGTATGAACAACCGACACAATAATCGCATTTGGTCCAGGGAGAATCCCTTACGTATCCGCGAGACTAATAATCAAGTGCGTTTTTCGTCCTACTGTTGGTGTGGGATTGTAAAAAACTGGGTCCTCTTAGTACATTTTTACGAAAGGCATCTGAATACGGCAAGGTATTTAACTTGAGATTTTAAGAAGTGAGATAAATAATCTTCCGTTTGCAGAACGATGAAACCTTACTTTTCAGCAAGATGGGGCTCCGGCTCATAACAGTCACAGAACAAGGGGCTATCTCAATGAACACTTTCTTTCCTGGATCGGGACAAATGGACAAATAAGATAGCCGCCGAGATCTCCAGATCTAACTCCGTTAGATGTTTTTTTATGGGGTTATGTAAAAAAATTAGTTTACAAGAACCAGTATGAAAGTGTCCACGAGCTACAAGCAGAGCTTAGACGTATTATTCTAAATATCCACTACAACATGATCAAAAAATCGACAGGGAGCGAAATAATCAAAAGAATGCGACTTTGTATTCAACAGAATGGGACTCATTTTGAGCATTTGATAAATTACATTGATCAATTTTGAATTCAAAATGTTAAAATTCATGGTCTTCCTTTTATTTCTGACACTATGTTATTTTGCAAAAAATAATCCTTATGATGAAACCTTTCGATCGGTATGATATAGCTACAGGTTAATTTTTTTTCTTGTGTAGCTGGTTCGATTCCCGGTTCAACCATGTAATTATTTAAAAATCTATGAATGCAGTTTAAATTGTTTTTTTAAATTAAAATAATGTCTTCTTTCAGTAAAATGTTCCATCTACAATATTCAAGGTACTTTCCCTTCATGTGGCATAGCCGTGGGACGCCCTGTATATATAGTTTTTAATGAAATCTGCAGGCAGAACAACACAAGACATGACAAACCTACAGATTCCATGGGGTAATTAATATTGTTCGAAATTATACCCCGTTATCGGTTGTAACACTCCAATTAATATCAAAACCCTCCACTCCTCAAAACATAGAAGCTCCAAAGTTCCTGATCCGGTAAAAATCAATAAATATAAGCAATGGTAAGGGATATCGATTGTGGAACAAGCGCCACCTTGACCCCTTTAACAGTCTATGATAAGAATCAATATGTTAAGGCGATCGAAGAACTTCAGATATTTAAGTATATCTGTAAGTGTAGCAGCACATTAAACTTAATTTAAAAAAAAAAATTGCCGTTCTCAATATTTATTTATTCATTAAAATTACTCGGTGCACTGCATTTTACCTACATATTTTTTTTATCCAGTAATATTACCAAGCAAAATTACGACGTAAAACTACTTGAGCCTTGCGGTTTATTAAAACCGAGCTTGCTGTTAATGAGCTATGTGCGAGCTGCGGGTTTGGAATTGGTCAACCCTATGGCACTTACGTAATTTGTGGCCCTATTATTGAGGGTTGTCCTATATTGGGACAGATATAATGAAAGTGTACAAAATTGAGGTTACACGTAAGTGTGTAGATTTCAAAACAATAATTAAACTTTTAAACCCGGGCGGAAATGAAGTTATCTGTTTGTCTGATATCGAAAATAGTGCAGTCAGTTCAATTATCGAGGAGTTCCAAAGCAAAATTTAATTCTTACCATGGTTCTACAAAAGTACAGATAGACTATATCATTTTATTATAATTGTAGCTATCATAAGAAAATAACCCATTAATATTCAAAATGCGAAAGTTTGGATGTTTGTTTATTTGTTTGTTACTCAATGAAGTCGGCTGAACCGATTTCGATGAAATTTGGTATGTACGTAGATTATAACCTGGATTAACTAATAAGCTATTTTTTGTTGACAAACAACGCATGCGAAGTCGTTGACGGAAGCTAGTAATCTATACATATTTTTAATGAAAATTATATTTATTTGACATTAACTTTTTAACCGTGGTTTTAACTTTTTAAGAGGCCGAAACGACATTGTCTGTCTGCCTTTATCTCAGGAACCTCCAAATCAGAAGTACAGGTACGTGCCACTCGGCCAAGGCTCTTGGTATTGAAATCTTTTTATATATAAAAATCAATTGCTGTTCATTAGTCTCGCTAAAACTCAAAAAACGGCTTAACTGCTTTTGATTACATTTTTTGTGTGTGTTTGAATGGGTCTCTGAATGGTTTAAAATGATAACTGGACCCAGTAGGTGGCGCTGTTGTTACCAGAAAATTGCGGACGTAGTCGGGAACATACAACTAGTATTGAATAATTTTACATCCTAGGTTTATTTTGTCTATGAGTAATTAAAATTAGTCTTCAAGAAGTGTAGATCAATTATTTCCTATTGTGGAGGTTAGGGAACTATTTAGGTGAAACCCTAACTATCTATTTATCAAATCCTACTTTACATTAGTTATATTTTTTCTTTTAGCATGCTTAGTTTAGTCATCGTATAAGGGGAAAAAGTCTTTTCGCATTATAGTATGTATAAACTTGTAATAAAACATCTTTGGCTATACTATTTGTATCTGGCTGGTTTTGGTATCATTCAAAGTTTAAATTTTAAAGAAGATAATTCCAAATTCAAATTAGGAAAATGTGTGATTTTTATTTGTTTTTCGTACTGTAAAGATGAGTGAATCTAATGAAGAAATTCGATACATTTTAAAATTTTACTACTAAAAAGATAAAAATGCAACGCAAGCCGCGAAAAAAATTTGCGATGTTTATGGACCTAGTGCAGTGTCTGTGAGAGTAGCACACATTTGGTTTAAGCGTTTGCAATCCGGAAATTTTGATGTCAAAGATGCACGTCGCTCTGGTCGCCCTATTACTGATAAAATTGATGCCATTTTTTAAAAAGCGAAGCAAGATTGGCATATCAGTAGTTACGACGTAGCTGAAGAACTGGGAATTGACCACAAAACAGTTTTGGCGCATTTGAAAAAACTGGGTACACAAAAAAGCTCGATATTTGGGTACCCCACGAGCTCACTGAAAGAAAACTAATGAACCGTGTACTCATTTGTGATTCTTTATTACGACGTCATGAAACCGAACCATTTTTGAAGAAGCTGATAACTGGTGATGAAAAGTGGATCACGTACGACAAGAACGTGTGAAAAAGGTCATGGTCAAAGGCCGGTCAGGCTTCACAGACTGTGGCGAAACCCGGGTTAACTCGCAACAAGGTGATGCTGTGTGTGTGGTGGGATTGGAAGGGCATTATTCATTATGAGCTGTTACCACCAGGCAGAACCATTGATTCTGAACTCTACTACGAACAACTGATGAGATTAAAGCAAGAAGTTGAGAGAAAGCGGCCGGAATTAATCAACAGAAGGGGTGTGGTTTTTCATCATGATAACGCTAGACCTCACACATCTTTAGCCACTCAGCAAAAATTAAAAGAGTTTGGCTGGGAGGTGTTAATGCATCCGCCGTATAGTCCTGACCTTGCACCTTCAGATTTCCACCTGTTTCGGTCTCTTCAGAATTCTTTAGGCAGTGTCAGGTTAACATCACGAGAGGACTGCCAAAACTACTTGTCGCGGTATTTTGATCAGAAGCCCCAAAATTTCTATAGCAATGGGATCATGTCCCTACCTACAAGATGGCAAAAAGTTATCGAACAAAATGGTACCTACATACTTTAGTTAAATGTAAATAAACTATATTAAAAATTATTTTGAATTTTCTTAAAAAATGCGAAGAAACTTTTTCCCCAACCTAATATTTATTGATGTATCATGTAATGAATAAAGATTTATGATTATGTTCCGACAAAGCTCGGCTTTACTTGAAATCGAATATTTTTACTGAGCGAGCGAAGCGAGATCTCTAAATCAACTTGGCCAAATCGGCATTGTATGTATGTATGTTTGTTTGTCCGAGGATAACTTTCGAAGCGTTTATCTGATCATCGTGAAATTTGGTATATAGGTAGGTAGTAATGGCACAATTTTGGTTGGACCCAATAAGCTAAAAATATTGGGGGATTGTTGAGATATTGGGGTTCTAGAGGGGTAAAAAAAATCAAAATGGGACCATCCGGTCAAATGGCACGTCTAATAAAAGGTCTTTGTGAGTACATTTCGACCCGTTTTTATTTTTAGTTTAAACCTTGTAGTTTTTAAGTTATTGGTTATATATATCATAATATCAATTGAACTTTGACAAAATTCAGACACCAGTGACTTCACAGTCCTGAAATTTGGTATGCGTGTAGGTTTAGTGACACAAATATAGGCAAAAGTCTGAAATCCAGAATAACTGCAATTTCTACCCCAAAAAAATAACCTAAAAACATGAACTCCCGTTACCTGTAATTTGAATGAAACTGTAGGTCAAGTTGGTTGGTTGTTAATTTCGTGACACTATTTTGATAGTCAAAGATTCGAATAATATTTTTTTGTTGTTATGGGAGACTCGCGAGATCTCAGTTCGGGGCGAACCACTAGTATTTCATATTTATTTATTTTGCGTACTTGTACATAATATATTTTTTCTAGCTTAGATAGTAAGTAGCTTAGAGAGTAAGTACATGTACCGTGTAAGGGCACTACAAATTGGGTTTGCGCCGTTTCAAGAGTACAAACAATTAAACAATAAGACGAATAGTGTCGGTAACAATAATCGCTGTGCAATGTAAACCGATTTCTTGACGTGGATAATTTGAATTCCTAATGTATCTATAATTCCGCTTTGTCTCTGTTCAAGGAAATCACAAAGGAATTTTCCGTATTTGCTTCCATTCCCGGCGAGCGAAATGAAGAGAAATTCAAAGGAATTTTCAATTGAAATTGACAATTTAGTTAAATACCTTAGCTGACTTAATTGCGATTAAATCGGGTCATTCTGAAAATAACGAACTTAAGGTGTTTTGTTGCCTCTTGTGGAAGGGTTGTAAACTTTATTTATTAGGTGATTTCTGTGAGGTTGATTGTTAAATTAACGCAATAAGATACAGTTTGGCCTTACTCCTTACAGACAATTGTCTGACCTGCCTTTCTATACACACTAATAATATAAATGCGAAGTTTGGATGTTTGTTTGTTTGTTGCTAAATCACGTTATAACGGCTTAGCCAATTTTGATGAAATTTGGTATATAAATATATATATAGATATAGACATTTATTTCGACACAAGTAACAAACACACAGAAACTACATACAGTGGATAAGTAAAGACAGACAATTAAATAAAGACAGACAATTAAATAAAGACAACGAAATACAGACAATTAAAAAACGCGTTACTTAAACAAAAAATAATACAAAAGATACGTACCCAGTTACTATAAGCCCTGTGCCGAAAAAGGAAAACGGTTCAGCATTATGCTAAACAATAAACATTGCTCAGCGCTGGTTTATAGCGATCTGCATTGGCGTCACGGATGTCAGTTAAAAGTGCCTTATTTGAAAAAAATATAAATTAATCAAAGAATAATTACAAGGTGC
Source organism: Philereme transversata (assembly GCA_963924445.1). Lineage (NCBI taxonomy): Eukaryota > Metazoa > Arthropoda > Insecta > Lepidoptera > Geometridae > Philereme > Philereme transversata. The sequence continues at coordinate 25,090,382 of OZ004338.1, forward strand.
CTGCCCAACCAATTGTACCTACCTACCTAAGATATCGAGTAGGTATAATGCTAAGAGATCAACTTTGTAGTAAAACGCAGCCAACAATAAAATTAATAATAAAAATAATACAAAAATTAAAACAAGTAAAAAGTACTCATAGGGTATCCTCACACACTCATAGGGTAATGTTTGAAACGGAAATACCTTTAAGACCTATGTAAAACAACATGTAAGCAATAAATGTTTGACTTTGACATGACCTTGTACCTATCTCATTGAAGCCAAGAGAACATTGTATAGAGAACTAGATAAAAGAAAGATAGCCTTAAGTTTTTTCTAAAATTTCTTAAATTGTTTATGTTTCTAATAGGGGGGGGGGGCAATATTGTTCCAACACTATATATAGATATATAATGTGGTAGATAGATGATGGATTAACACATAGGTTACTTTTTATACACAAAATACGTGTGCGAAGCCGCTGCCGGAAGCTAGTAAGACATATTTTAAGTAGAAAGATCTCTACATAAAAGATATGGTTGCACCATGACGTTCTGATCCTTAGTGATCGGGGCTATATAGGGACAGAGTGTTATATTTTTTTAGTTTAACCTATTCTTTTCCATTCCCACAAATCCTTCTTGTCCGCTAATTTATCCGAAGAGTTTTGTCTCTGACAACGACAATTCCAGTGTTATTTCATCCACAGGCTAACCGTGCTTTAAGTCATAAACTGAATTATCTCACTAATTTCGACCCTGACGTAACAAGAGCCTGTAGCATAATTGGCAGTGCATCGTCATGTCAAGAGGAAGGTTGCGGGTTCAAGTCCCGTCCGGCTTAAAAGTTTCTGAGTTGGTTTTAAAAATTCTAAAGTGTCGGATAAGACTATAAAAATAAAATACTATTTAAATATTTTATGCTTAGATAAGATATCGCTCTCCATGCAATCCAATGGACCATAACACATGGCGAAGATAATATATATTTTCATCTTACAATAGATTGTATGGCAATCGATATTATCACATTAATATTGTGAATGTGAAAGTTTGGATGTTTGTTTATTTGTTTGTTTGTTATTCAATCACATCGTAATGGCTGAACCGATTTCGATAAAATTAGGTGAGTTGGTTGATTATGACCTGGATTCAAATGCACACGCATTTGGTTTTGCACCGGCCTTAAGCCTCCCTAAGTTTTAACCATCCACCACTATTCTGCGCTCATCTGACCGGCGACATAGACAGCCTGCGAATTTGAATAAGTACGATATTGATAATAGAGTTAAAAATCTTTTAACAAATATTATCTTCTTGTGAACACTTTGAAACTACTGAACGAAACAGTGTAATTTGAATCTACCTTTATCGCTAGGAAAGCCGACAACCCACTGTGAAGTTGCCTAATTAGACACTACTTTTAAAGGTGTCCTTTCAACCCTCCATATAATTGTTTTAATTCGTTTAGTTTCTAGTAGAATTTACTATTTAATTTACGATGAAGAAGGTACGGTAGGTTAGTTAATGTTTCACTTCTATGAATTAAAATAATGCTACCTGAGACCCGCGTATTCAAGTAACAGCTTAGAATCATTTTAGCAGTACTTCCGCAAATCTTTCACATTACGTGAAGCAAATATAATATTTCGTGCTCTAACATATATAGAGGTGAAATGTTATAGTATGTTTAGGTAATAGCAGAAAATACATAATATTATACAGGTATGTTAGTAGATTAGATTAGATTAGAGAATTCTTTATTGCACTAAAAAAATAATACGTAGGCGAACTTAATGCATTTTCTACCAGCTAACCTTTGTGTAGTGTGGAGAAAGTGGTAGTACCATAAAATAGAGATAGAATAGAATATAGAGAGGTAAAACAACTTTAGCTTAGGTTTCAAAAAAAAAACCTTACAAAAATTAATAATAATAATACTACACTTCATAAACGAAATACATAAAATACCTATATAAAGTGCTCAATTTTGTTGGGTTTCTTGAAGAGACACGAAGTGTTTAAAGAGTTTGGATATGAAGACTCCCATAGAGGCTGCCCTGCGGATTTCCACTGGAAGAGAGTTCCACAAGCGGATATCCGTCACAGTCAAAGAGTTAGTGAAGAAAGAGGTTTTATGCTCAGGCGTCTTGAGTAAAAGATGTTGAGAAAAACGTGAAGGACGATCAGGTGGAAAAAAAGAGAAAAACATTCTTTAAGATAGCATGGAGACAGAGGATGTTAGTACGTAGTAATATGCTGGCAACTTTTAAAGCAATTGTTAGTATTTTTTTGTTTAGATCGCGGTTTAAGAGATAATTTTGCCACAGGGTCTATAACCTATGATCATACTGCCCTATGTGAAGTTTGACTAGACACTGGGTTCTAGAAGACGCTTAACATTATTATTATCACGTGTTAATTGTCTTGTCATTCGATGAACTCGAGATTAATCTTGCAAGTTTACAGACAAAGCTAAAACCACAGACCAATAAAAGAAGATGGATTCCACGTCGCTTTGCTAACTGAATCATCCATTGAACTATATGTGTTTCCGAGTACAGACTGTCACTTCGCGCAATGGTGACCATGAGGGCATTGACTGTGGCATCGTCAAGTTAAAGTAGCTTTAATATATCATTCTCACCCTAGTCAATGTGAGCCTTATTTCAGTGCAATGAAGCTCATATACCTACACCAGAAGCTGACGTGTGGTGTTACAGTTGAAATAATAATGACATTAATTTCCACGTTCACACAGTTGAACTTGTTATGAAGTAGTTTGAATAGAAAACGACTGTTTCTATTACGTGTTGATGAAAATAGGACATATTCATTCTATTCCACTGTTTCCATAATCATTTTGGTACAACATTTCGCAGTTTAAGCTATGTAAATAGGCTTTATTGTAATTGCATATCATGTTATGCTGGATTACATAGATCTAGCGAGTCTCCGATTAAAACAAAAAAATATTATTTGTAATCTTTGACTATCAAAATAGTGCCCCGAAATAAATAACCAACTTACTGGACCAACAGTTTCATTCAAATTACAGATAACGGGAGTTCATGTAAAGTGGTTACACTTTTTAGAGGTACAAATTGCAGTTATTCTGGATTTCAGACTTTCCCTATATTTTTGTCACATAAGCTACAGGCATACATTACAGCACAGTAGGGTCACTGATGTACCCTGTGAATTTTGTCAAAGTTCAGTTCTTATTATTACTCAAAAACTATAAAAACTTTACTAAAAATAAAAACGGAGTCTAAATGTACTAATAAAGACCTTTCATTTGACGTACCACTTGACCTAATAGTCCATATTAATTTTTTTACTCCTCTTGAACCCCAATATCTCAACAATCCCCGAACATTTTTAGCTCATTTTGTCACACCAAAATTGTGCCATCACTGATCGACGCTTCGAAAGTTATCCTTGGACAAACAAACATACATACATACAACGCCAATTTGCCCAGGTTGATTTAGAGATCTCGCTTCGCTCGATCAACTAATTTTACTTGTCATTCATGAAACGGTCTGTAGTAAAATCCGTAGTCTGCTAAAGCGTTTCTATTTAAAAAGTAAATTGTGGCGTTCTGTTTACTCTTAGATTTTCCACCTACTTTTCATTAGTGCGTTCATTATGTAGGTAAACAATGTACTCCCACAAATTCTTTGTATTCCAGTCATTTTAGAATAAGCTGAAAAGAGTTCAGGTTCGCAAAGTAGCCCGGAGCTTTGTACTGGCAGCGTTAATTAAGCCATTTTTGAGTTTTATCTCGCTATTCTGGGTAGAACTAGTATTTTTAACTACATCCGTGTGTGCAGAGCGAATAACCGGTTTGGACGACAGAGGTGCTAGTCTGCTTCCAGTGTTGCGAGTGGTTTAGGGCAAATGGTTACATTTTACTTAGAAATCTTTCGTGATTTATTTCCATCATTATTATAGATACGGGATTTATCACGTACCGTTTTATCGGTGTTAAGACCGACAATATTTCGATTCAATCCGTGAACCTTCATCAGGGTGAGTGCGATCCACTCCGCACTGCGTATCGACTTGAACTCTTATCGGTCATAACACCGATAAAATGGTACGTGATAAATCCCGTATCACACTAATTATAATGTGAAAGTTTGGATGTTGGTTTGTTTATTTGTTTGTTACTCAATCACGTCGTAACGGCTGAACCGATTTCGATGAAATTTGGTATATACATAGATTATAACCTAGATTACCATATATGCTACCTGTTATCCCATAAATCAGTTCCCATGGGATAACAACGTGGATAAAAATAGGGTGTCAAGTCAAGTTGCACCAGCGAGTCTAGCTTTATTTCTAGGTTACCTATTTAGTATTTAGTTATTGAACATTTAGTAGTGTAACGCGTACGAAGTCACGGGCAATAGCTAGTTTGTAATAAGAAATGGTAACAACAGATTTTTTATATTATTTATTAGCGACAAAACATTCAGTGGGGGTTCATCATCATCATCACATTAGCCATAAGATGTCCACTGCATAGATTTCCAGAGCGATCGATGTTGTGCGGCCTGCTCCCAACGGCTTCCGAAAACCTTTATGATGTCGTCTTTTCATCTAATGAAAGGCCGTTTTGTGCTTAGCTTTCCAGTGCGTGGTCTCGAGTGGTGACGCCCGAACGGCCGTCAGTTCTTCGAGCTATGAGTAGCTATGTGCCTCATGGTTTTATAAATATCTTTGTTAAGTTTTACTAACCACTAGTTCTCGAAGTCACTAGACTTATTTGGTAGGTAGGTAAGAAAATAAGGTTGAGACCTATTAAGTACATCTATCTGGCAAGCACTGGCTGGCGACTGTGATTTAGATGATGTGTGTGGAACCTGGCAGACTCTATAGTTTCGGATGAGGAGCTAGTGTGGCCGGTAACTTACGAAGCTAAGCAAGCCGTCTGCGACTATTCTTGCACTATTACACCATACTATTGATGCTTTCAAAATATACTAAAGTCACTCAGTACGACAAAGAAATGTCAGAAACAACGAGCACAATATAAGTACATACACATTTAGAATTGCTGCAACGCGTTCAGTATTGCGTACACCAGATTTTAATTATATTAGATTAATTATTAAAGAATGAAATACCAAACCTTTATGGTAGATATTATTGCGATTTGTGACGCCTTACATAGAAAGAGAAAACATTTTGATGAGGGACGGTGTTTCTGCAGAAGAGCGTTTGGTAGTAACATTGAGATATTAAGCTACAAGAAGAAGTTATGAAAATCTTAGGGTGTATACAGATCTGGCGAATGCGCCGCTCGCTTGCCGCCCGCGAGCTGCGCATGTGCTGCGCACGTGATTTCATGAGAAGGAAGAGAGAATACTTTGAGGCGCGTGCCGCACGCGTGGTGCACGCGTGAATGCAGCGCATTCGCCAGACCTGTACAGACCCTTTTAAATACACATTGACAAGTTGACCGACAAATCCGAGCGCGCATATATGTACATTACACATGCACGAACTTGACGCGGTGGGGGTGCGTGCTTTGCATGCTGAACCGCCAACCATAACAATTAAACGCAGATTTTTCCGCGGACTTATCACCAGCGACAAATCCGGTGGATAGGCGTACGTACGAGTTGTAGCCTTTAGGGATTACAGAGGCCTTGTCCTAGCCTATCACTGCATTTTGTCACGAGACACTGTGCTCATTTTGATTTAAAGGCCTCGGTTAAAAGTTATTTTACTTCCACAGCAGTGGATATTTCCATCTTTAGTATCAGCTAGTCACAGGAAGTTTGCCGCTAACCACTAACAAGTTTGCCTTCGACAAAAGCGGGCGACTAAACGTCTCAAGTTGTCTTACTGCTTTAAGGCGAATGTAACGCGAGTATTTTCGTATTGATAGGTGTAATATTAATATTGTACTGACGTTACTATTCAAAGGATTGACATTTATTTTTGAATTAACTGTTTGTAACAGAAAGAGTGCACTTTTTAATGAAAATTAGGAAAAAAATCAACTCACAAGTGTTGTACATGTTTTAAAAGTATTCATCCTTCAAAAAAATATTTAAAGCTGGTTTATTTTATTAATAAAATTATATAGATTAAAAATAATGTGCTAGAAAAAAATATACTAAAAAAACACCCGACTGCAAAACAAACTGAAAATAGCTATTTATTAAGAGTTAGATTGTTCGTCAAGGAATTTGGCCGTGATGAGAGCGGAATAAATATCATATTATTATTATTTTTTACTTAAAGGCGTTATATTTTATAAAACCCACTTATAAAAAACATTTGCTACAATACTGTATAATCAGTTACTTGAATAAATATTATCTTATCATATCACATATGCGCGAAATGAACAGATCCTATTGCGCAGTCGAGTTAAAAGATTAAATATCTTTTGAAGTCGCATGTCGATAGAACGCACTCAGCTTTGATCAAAAGATATTAGGTTAAAAATGTAATAAAACTTAAAGATGTTGTTCTGGGGGATAAAACCACCTTAAGGCGACAACTGGAGCTAGCCAGAGTGGTTCGGCAACCGTTTTACAACTTGGCCGAGTGCCAGCGATTATTAATAGCCACAGTTATTGTTCTGTTTATTGTGCATTGGCTAAATAGTATCTAAGTTTGGCTAAGGAATTTAGCATGATAAATGGGTTGGATGTTTTTCATGGTACTTCGAATCGTAAATTACAGATGGGTTAAGAAGTTTTGCTGCCAGAAATGTAAGAGCAGTGAGACAAAAAATATTGTTGGCACTCCTCTGCCAAGAGATAAATTATTTAAAACATTTAATTGCTTCATAAATTTAACCTTGCACGTGCCAAGCAGACCGTATATTTGGATTCAGGTATTTTACTCAGTTTTAAACAAAAAGTTATCCAAACTTTATTTGTTGATGTCAAGCCGATGAAAAATGATAAAAAGTGCTAAGGGAGGCGTAGTTGCCTTTATTAGCTATATGTAATTCAGTGCTGAACATATTGGAAAACTATCGTGATTTATTTCAATCATTATTATAAATACGGGGTTTATCACGTACCGTCTTATCGGTGTTTGGACCGACAACCTTCATGTGAGTGCGATCCGCTCCGAATAACGTCTCGCCTCGCACTGCGCGCCACAGCCCTCTGCGCACGAGTAGACGGGCGCGGTGGGGGGGATTGAGTCAACGATGGCCCAGCCCGTTGACAGGATGCATCATCATCATTATCATGACTGTTGCTCTCTTCGGTAGTTCTCGGTACAAGCAAACACACAATACTAACTTCGAGTATGTCTCTACCAGGTTCACTTACTCTTCTGTCGCTTGCATCATGAAGACATGGTCTCCAGGCTGGCGGTAGAACCCATCCTCTATCTCTGTTAAAGTTCGGCACACGGCATATTTCTATCGCGCTAAGACCCGGGCCTTGTTGAAACGTATCTAGTGCGTCGAATCAGAATTTAGGGCATGTTCCGCCACTGCAGAACTGTTGGAGTCGACATTCTTCATTGCACGTATGAATTCAGTCAACGGTAGATACGTTTCGCTTCGTTATTCGGAGCGGATCACACTCACCCTGATGAAGGTTCACGAATTGAACCGAAACATTATCGGTCGAAACACCGATAAGACGAGACGTGATAAATCCCGTATTGTTGGCACATGCCAAAATCCAAACACATATGAGCCTTTTACCAATCTATTTGTAAGTTTTACGTTTCACATCGACTTATTTACACGTGAAAACCCCTTTTTTCCATCTTAACCTATTCAGGACTTCCATTCGCGTCGTGCTCACGCATTTTCCTTCTTCTCCTGTTCTTTTTTTAATATCAATCCACCAATGCGACCCGCGCGCCACAGACCCAAAATATATCCGCTGAGTGCGTAGCACGACCGGAACCGAAGTCCCATAAAAAACAAACTTGAACATAAAAAACCTTCACCTTCACAAATATCTTTATTAATTCTAAAAATAATTTTAGGCTCCTCAAAACAATATATATATTTATTAATATTAAATAACTCGCGGTAAACAATATCGAATCTTATCGGGTTGGAAGTCATGACACCAATTGAATAACGTTAAATGCTTATTTTTACACCGAATAACATAGATATTCATAATAAATATTATATTATTATAATTACCCTAACAGTATTTATAATAATGACTGAACATATTGATTACCAGAGCGATTTCGTAGGTACCCACTTTCTTTGCACTTGAGTAAGTATTAATTTCATAGTACATAAGAGTCACACCTAAGTGCAATACAATACTTATGTAAATTGATCGCAAACTGAATTGATTTTGCCCTTCAAGCATAGTTCAATATCCATTATGTTCGCTTTGCAAACTAATTCGGTCATTGTTTGACCATCGAAGTGGCATATAACAAGACTAGGTATGGAGGGAGAAGCACCGAACTAATTTACAAATCTAATTATGTCTTTGTCCATAACACTATCTTTGTGATTTAAATTGATCTGAAAAGGCAATATTCGGTAAAGTTAGATGCAGTCAAGTGTGTTAGCGAAATATTGTTTATTAATTATGTCGTTAGTCGTAAACCACAGGTTCTTAACACATATGGTCCAAAATACTGATTAAATAACCAGATAATTCCGATAAAAATTAATAATCTTTGTAAGGATAACCTTTGATTTATAAAAAATCTGGTTCCGTATGTTTGTGACTGCAAAACTCGAAAAGTAGTCGATGGATTGACTTGAAATTTTACTCAACGTTGCATTTATGAATTAAAGTGTTTTTCTATATTTTATTTAAAACATTTCAAAACCATCCAAAGGTTGTCTGGAAGAGATCGCTTCTAAGCGATAAGATCGCCCATTGTATTATTTGCTTTGTGTTTTCTATTTTTTTTGTATATTGTGTACCTACATTAGAATGTTTTTATTCGTTTTATTCATTCATTCATTTCATCACTCATGCTCTGAAAGTTGGTCATTGTAAACTTGATATTGGCTCCGTTAATGGGATTTACGGTCTTAGGGCCGTAAGTAAATTTTAAAAATGAATGAGGCTCATCGCGTTCGTAATTAGCTAAAACCACATACAATCTCTATGACACATCAATATTTCTATTTAAAATGAATGAGGTTACATTCATACTAAGCTATAATGAAATAAAACTTCCATGACAAATCCTTATTTTTATTTAAAAATAAAAGAGGCCACAATTTAGTAGTGAAAAAAATTAATGGATACCGGGAACGAAAATTTTCTGTGTAGAAACAAACTGTTATAAAAATTTTCTTTTAATTTCCACGCATTCGTGATTAAAAGTAATGTGTTATACTCAGATGTAAGCGATAATTAATAGAATTAATAAATAATAAACGCATAAATATCTCGGGTGTAGGTACATACAATAGATTGCTTACAGTTTTTGTATAACAATGTACTATTTTATTAAAATAAGACTGAAAATGTGGTCTTAGCACACAACACTGACGCGACAAAACGCGACGTCATCATCCAATATTTGACATATACTCGTATTTTGTAACCAACTCGCCAACTTGCGCCACAAGCTTTGCCCACTGGATAAGAGCACCCAAAAGAAATAAACAGTTATTTTCAAAAGTACTGGCCTATAAATTCAATATGCGTACGAGATGAGCAATTTTCCGAGTGGCATAAAACACAGGAACAGGGCGGTCGAGTCTCTTTTTACGCTAAATTGAACTAAAAGGCTTTCACCAGCAGACAGACGGATGCGGCGGACGCCGGACTTCCGACTTTACGAGCTCAGACTTTATATGCACCAGTTTTTCTCTCGTTCTCTCTTATTTAAGTCTCTCAATGTTTTAAGTTGGAGTTTCAATATTTCATTTTATGTTACGGGCAAAGTAGTGAATAGTTATTTTATGTGTCTGATATTAATATCAGACTGAGACAGTCAGAAATAGGTTAAATGTTTGAGTATTAGAAACCCGTTTATCATAACTAAATGTCTCTCCGTTTTGTCAATAAATAAATAACTCATTTAAAGATCACTTTGAAGACTAAATAATCTTTTAAACACGGTTTAAGGTCGCGTTATTAAAATATTTTATAAGCAGCTTAATTTTGAGTTTTCAACCCTGCTCGGGCCAAGTTGCCGACCTCTAAATAAGATTTACTTAATTCTACGTTGTAGACGTTTTTGGTTTGACTATTTAATTCATAACCACGGGGCTGCTTTAGACCTGTAACACAAACAAGCCATTGTACAAAATATACTAAACACGATATTCTTAACTAAACGCATTACTAATAAACACGCATTGTCTGTGGAACAGTTTTTTTAAAAATATCTCACAGTTACTTATCACTATAGCTTATTTAATCACTGTAAAGCCCTAGGTTTGTCCGCCTGTTCCACGTGCCTCTATTAGAAGTCTACACACCAAAGCCGCCGAGCCGCCGACAAGCCCGGCGGCTTCTTGTCAGCGGCTTGATTTTAAACAATAATGTTGTCTACTTGAACCCGCGCGTGCTACCGTCGACATGACGGCAGCATGTCGGCGACATGCTGCTAACAACAATACCACCGGGTTGTGTCGGCGAGTTGGCAGCTTTGGTGTGTAGACTGCATCAGACTAACGTCTTATGATGAGTGAAATCAACCAATAGTAACGCCACGTAGATAACGTAACACGAGTTTGACGTGATTCCATAGGCTAATTTACACATCTCCTCTCCTCTCCGCTATGGTGAAAACCAGCCTATAAAATTTGAGGATCCCAAAAAAATCAAGGGCAACCCCTTGATTTTTTTTGGGATCCAATCATCAGATCCTGACTTGGTACCAATGGAACCACCTGGGAAGTATACTTTTTTAAACAAAAATATAATTTTTCGAATCGGTCCCGACGTCTTTGAGTAATCGGGGAACATACATAAACAAAAGATTCCGATACATTGAGAACCTCCTACTTTTTATGAAGTCGGTTAAAAAGAAACAACGGTATTACTATGAAACGCAAAAAATCAACAGAAACTTGTAACTGGAAATTTTGTTGCGCTTATATTTCCTCAATAATATTATAAACACACTGTATTTTTTTACATGAATCAGGCGATTCTAGGCGTCGGCAATAGTAAATTAAACTTTTATTCCTGTGTTCCTGAATTTCAATTCAAACGAAATTCATAAGGAATATAAAAACCATAAATAAACAAACAAAAGAGTCGTAAATATGTATGAACAATAATAGATCCATTACGAGCGGAGAGGGCACTTATACGCTATGAAAGGATATGAACTGAGCCAGTAACACTTCATTTCTTCTGGCTCACAATACGAAATACTAAATAACAGATGTGACACACTGGACGATACGAAAATAAGCACATTTATTTTATTACGAGTGGGGAACGCACAATCCCATGGTCCACCTGATGCTAAGCAGTAACGACTGCCTAAAAATACCTTCATTATCTCCTAGGCTTATTTTCAGGAGTTAATGGCTTAAAGTAATCAGCCAGTTGATTAATGATCCAGATGATGAAGGAATTTATAAAGAAGAAAAAAGCAAAAACTTTGTTTAATTCTTGAGCGTAGAAATAAAAACGAACCGCACGGTGTGTCGCTATTATAGCACTTAATTTCTTCAGCTCAAAATACAATACGGCTAAATTATGTGTCTGTTTGTCTGGAAGTGATGTGGAGGAGTTTTCGGGATATCGCTGTTCACGGTCCATAAAGTACAGTATGAACGATCACTTAATAAACGCGTATGAAATAGAGAGCGGAATATGTGAGAATGCAAATTTTTTTGATATATTTAGACATTTCAACAGAAAAGTATAGTCATAATGCTACATTCGGAAAAATAGACGGAATAACAGAAGAATACTGATTACGGACACTATTTTGATATCGTGAGTGTAGTAAAATCGAGAATGAAACCGGTGGTAATAATATTAGCGAATTAAGACGATATGTAAAAAAATTGTGCCGCTAAGTAACAGTCGTATTCAATAACGAAAAATGGTTCTGATTTCATATTTAAGCCATATTTACTTGAGGATTTAAACTACATAAATGTAGGTCAGAAACGCAATTGGTAAAACTTTTCTTGATTCAATTATTTGTGAAAATCGGCTATTCTAAAAGACTAATATCGTTCATTCTCCGACTCCAGAAAAGATTTAAAGTTTTTTTTACACATTTATGTAGGTAGCTATGGTACCTGAATTAATGGAAAAGCATTTTTTTTTTCATTAGTTGGTTCTCATGCAATTCGAGATCTTTTGTCGCTTACGTCATTTTCTCCTGCGACAATGCGGCGCGGCTATGATATATGATTGTCTCGTTCTTCACCTAAGCAAGTAAATAGCACTTTCACTTTTTGCATTTCCGGATGCTCCGCCCAATCGTCACCGAATTTAAATTTGTATATCGTCTTAATTTGTAGCAAGATACTGAAATAGAGGGTAGTCTGCTATATTTGCAATAACCACCCATTCGCGAATTCAGTTTAACCGTGATAATGCAACTGCCGAAATAGTGAGACGGTCGAAAAATCGCAAACACGAATAGAAGAACAGAATAGGATAATCAGTAAATTTATTAGGTACATACAAAATTACACATGACACAATTATAAAAAAACAGTAGGTACAGATGAATTTATTAAGACAGTTCGACTCGTGTGTACCGAAATGGCGTTCAGCTTAGCATAATAGATAAACCCAGTTTTAGAGACAAGTAATTTTTTAACAAAAATATGACCGACTCAACCAAACTACTAAACTGATTTTGATGAAATTTCTATGAGACTAATATGAAAAAAGAAAAATTCTTCTAATGAAAAAATAATTTTCCCAATATTTTGATAAAATTAAACGACAGACAACACCGAATTGCGTCCTTACAAAATTTTAGAGTTCCCTCGATTTTTTTGGGATCTCACTATCAGATGCTAAATTTGTGACATTGGGACCACCTGGGATGCCCTTTAGAATACCCTTTTAAACAAAAAAAGTCTCGAATCGGTCCAGGCGTCTTCGAGTAATCGGGAAATATACACAAAAAAAAAAAGATTTTGACGAATTGAGAACCTCCTCCTTATTTCGAAGTTGGTTAAAAATAGTTCACCTGGCAGCCACCACTTTAATTTTATCGTATTTTCTTATCATCTCGATGACTCAAAGATTCTTTTGAATACACCTACCACCACGTATTAGTATTTATGTTTTCTAGGTTAAGTTATTATAATTTGGTGTAACAATAAAGAATTATCTATCTATCTAACTAACTAGCTGTTTGGGCGCTGCGAGGTAGCAAGTAGTATAACATACATAAATAGGTACGCGAGAAAAACATAGTCTTCAGTCGGTCAAAAAGAGATCTGTCGGAAGCCCCAAAAGTAAGCTGCGAAGTGAGATCTACTTTAAACTAAAGCTTTATTATATAAATAAATATAAATAAATAAATATTGCTGGACATTTCACACAGCGCTATCTAGCCCCAAACTAAGCAGAGCTTGTCAAAGTCAAAGTCAAATCTTTTTATTCATTAAAATCACAAGGATCACTTTGAAACGTCAATTTTACTGCCTGTTCCTTCGGGACCAAGCCAGGAAAGAAAGGCAAGAAAACAAGGCTGGTTGTTTTTTTAATGATCCTTTTACAATACATAATACAGAAAAGAAATTACGTCTAAATTGTAACATTTTGAACGAGTTGGAGCAGTTTCAATCCCAAGCTTCTCTATCATCTAAATAATCCGATATTTTATAGTAGGCTCTTTTATAAAAATTTTGTTTAATTATGTTTTTAAATCTGTTAATTGTCAATTTTTGTACATCCCTTGGGAGTTTGTTATAAAAACGCACACCTTGCCCTTTAAACGATTTACTAATTTTATGGAGTCTACAAGTGGCAACAGCGAGTTTATCTTTATTTCTAGTATTAAAATTATGATTATCGCTATTTTTCTTAAACAAATTAACTTGTACTTTGGGAACCAGATAACTGATAGAATACTTATATACTTTTTTTTGTAAATACATACTTATAATATATAGAAAAACACCCAGACATGAAACAAATATCTGTAGATCATGCAAACATTTGTTCCGTGGCGGGAATCGAACCCGCTACCTCCTGCGTCTCAGCCGGCTATACGCCTACTGCGCCGCGGAGTTGTCGCGGAGATATATTAAACCTTAGAATAAACAAAATGAAAGAATCTATTATTTTAAGCAAAATGCTCATTTCAAACGAGATAAGCCTTCTGAAGTCAGTTTTATGTTAAACAAATATACGTAAAAGGAATTCGACGAGACGCTCAAATGTTGATGTAACGATTTGCTCAACGACATTTTAATGTTTAAACATAGAATAATGTGTATTTTTACATACTTGAAGTCTGTACAAATATACATTAGTTAAATTTTTAACTATTCTGTACTACAGTATAATATAACGAACTAATTAAGTACTACCTATTTCTGCCGCCAAGCAGTATTGCTGTGTTTCGGTTTAACGGGTATGGATGCCGGTGAAGTCACAAGCACATCGGGTTTTACACTTATATGCCTCAAGTTGATGGACGCAGGGCAGTGCATCGTAAGGCACATTTTTAAGGTGCGTGACCTATGAGGCAATTTTCTGTTATAAGCGATGGTTACCACTTCGGATAAGCTACATCAGGTGGGCCATACGCTTGTTTCATCTTCATGTAGCATAATAAAAGAACTATGTATATGAAAAGGCAGTGAGCGGGACGGCCGTTGGGGCGAAAGATTGTAGAGTGTAGACGACTTGAAAGTGTAGTGTAGTACGGCCCCAAAATAGATAGGAAGACGCCCTCATAAAGGTTGCTGGGAGCCGTTGGGTGCGAGCCGCATAAGGTCAGTTGTTCTGGAAATCTATGAGGGAGACCTATGTTCTGCATCGGACGTTTAATGGCGTCCACTGATAACGAGGCGTCTTTGATAGTTTACTATACATTTAAAGTGTCACATAACCAGTTTTACTGAAGATAAGTGATGGTTTAATGAAGATAAAATAAATAAATAAATAAATATCGCTGGACATTTCACACAGCGCTATCTAGCCCCAAACTAAGCAGAGCTTGTACTATGGGAACCAGATAACTGATAGAATACTTATATACTTTTTTTTTGTAAATACATACTTATTATATACATATAGAAAAACACCCAGACACGGAACAAATATCTGTAGAACATGCAAACATTTGTTCCGCCGCGGGAATCGAACCCGCTACCTCCTGCGTCTCAGCCGGCTATACGCCCACTGCGCCACGGAGGCAGTCAAAAGATAGAGCAATAATCTGTTCACTTTGGTCTTAAACAACTAAATTTCGAAGTTGCAAAATCTTTCAGGAATGTTGCAACTTCAAAGCGCAGAGCAATAGTCCAAAAAAGTTAATAAAACAGATTATATCGATCTGGTTTTTTAGAGCGAACGCAGTAAAGAAAATAAATCAAAAATATCTTACAAATTGGCAGGGTAGAGAGATAAATTCCCGAAAATGGAAAATCAGAACTTGAAACATTTAAAAGTTTTGTTCTGTTTGCAACTCTGTGAACAAGAAATGCAGATAAAGTTTGGAAAATGAGTCGCGACTTATCAGCACAAACTTGGACGTTTGTTGCGATTCTTGCAAAGTCTTCGGCCTTCACCAACACGTAAACGGAGTACTTAGCGTATATAATAGTTACTTCCAACGTGAATAAAGAACCTGTAAAAAAACCATGGGTTTCATCTGTCAAATCTATTACTAATCTATAGGTTACTTAAAAATATAGTTTTTTTTCTTCTGGATACTTATCTCTTTATCTGATTATACATCTATAATTACCTCCGTGGTGCAGTTGGTGAATATCCGGCTGAGACGCAGGAGGTTGTGGGTTTGATTCCCGACGCGGAACAATGTTTGAATGATCTACAGATATTTGTTCCGGGTCTGGTTGTTGCTCTTTAAATTAGGAGTACGTAGATAAATATTCTTATCTGGTTCCTATAGTAAAAGCTTTGCTTAGTTTGGGGCTAGATGGCGCTGTGTGAAATGTACAGCATTATTGATTTATTAATTTATCTGTCTTTTATAGATGATGTTTACATTATAACGCAAGTCGAAGTCGGGCAGACTCAATACTTAATCGTTTGTGGTAGGAATTTCACAATCTAAAATCTGTATATCTGAGCCCATAACCAATATAGATAGACAAAATGAAACGATACATTGGTAGAAAATAATATATGTAGAAAAAAAATACTAGCCTTTCAGCCTACATACTTGCCTTTCTTTCCTGGCTTGGTCGCGAAGGAACAGGCAGTAAAATTGACGTTTCAAAGTGATCATTGTGATTGTAATGAATAAAAATATTTGACTTTGACTATGACTATGTATGATGATGTTGGCTAGGTATGATTTTGCAAAAAAGTTGAAACACGTATTTCTTTACTTCTTAACAAAAGCCTAAATATAAATTTTCAGATCCCTAACTTAAGGAATTATGGATTGCCCATACAAACTTTCAGCCCCTATTTCACCCCCTTCAAGATTATTTTTTGAGACAAAAGAGAAGAGAAGCCTATGTCCTTATCGAGGATATAATCTATCTCCTTGCCAAATTTCATTACGATCTGTTCAGCCGTTTAGTCGTGAAAATTTAACAGACAAGCAAACTAACAAACAGAGTTACTTTCGAATTAATTATAGTATGGATATGGATTATGGAGTTTGACTCCTGAATGAGGTAAAACATTCGACAGCTAGATTATTCTGTAGTGATGATGATGAACGATGCTTCCTGCGACCATTATGTCTGCTCATTACCTAATACCTACTTATCTTCTTAAATATATAGCTCGAGTTGATTGCAAGTGTATATTTTTTGTGAAAATAGAAAACTTCTAATTTTACTTTACTTTAAAAATATATAAAAAGTGTAAAGTCGCGTCCGACAATGTTTCAAGCTTAAATCGTGCGGGAACAGTGCATTGTGCTCGTATTAAGTGAGAATAGATGCCGTCCCAAGCGACAAAAGCATCCGCACTGTTTATGGAATCGTTGAACTAGAGATGATGGATAGTGCATATTACACCTCCGGGTAAATTACGGTCTATTTTGCCTAGCGGGAATAATTATCATAACGAGAATATTATACGTCTCATGGTCTGTAGTCTTTGTATAACTTTGGTAAAACTATATTAAAAACACGTACTATAAAACCCACCATTCACTTAACGAGGACACGGACAAATCTGTGTTTGATTGCGGCTCGCGAATAAGTCCGCTCGCCGTCTGACAAGGCGAGCGCCACGCCGCACTTAGTTCAATCAATTCATCTCTATCGGAAGAATTTAGATTGTAAATAGATGTTATTGTCTATACAAAGTGTCATGCACTCCACCCTGTTCGGATATGCCAATATTTTACCATATTTTACAACTTAGACAATATTTTACCATACTATAACAAATGTATACAAATTGCTAGTCTCGTAGTGCCACGCTGACTTAAAGTAGATGTATCAATGTTAAGTATTGCATTTACGCAATACAATAATATCCAATTTCAAAAATTCTTTCACTATTACAATTCTACATTATCCCTGAATATAAGCTACTTTTTACCCGACTGCGCAGAAGGAGGGTAATCTTTTTATTGACAAACTACGCGTGCGAGGCTGCGGATTGGTCAGCTAGTTTAATATAAAATGTGTTGTGTGCAAGCAAATAGGTAAAACTAAAAAACCGGCCAAGTGCGAGTCGACACGCGCACGAAGGGTTCCGTACCATCTATAAAAACGGCAAAAAAATAATGTCTGTTGTATGGGAGCCCTACTTAAATATTCATTTTATTCAATAGCACAATTTTATTTATTTACCTTATTTCAGGTTGATGCCGATTATGCTAATCCTCTAAATTGTATGAGCGCCCATACAACTCAGACGACTATCTTAATTGGCGTCAACTATGTATGTATGGGGGCACCCTTTAATTTTTATCTTTTTAATTTTTTGGGATTTTTCCTTTATGCTTTTTGCCATTGAAAGACCATGCTTTTTGCCAAATTTCGTGATTTCGCGTTGACCTAGCAACGGGAACTAACATATAGGTTTTCAACTCAAAACCTATAGGGTACTTCCGGTTGACCTAGAACTCCATCCAAGCTCCTTGAAGTAACGGAGCAGGACTTTGGGTTGATGTATACAGCTTTCCTAGATCCCGTGGATCTTGTTGTGATGTTAGCGGATGAGGGTTCGATGAGCTTCTGCAGACCCGTCTTCAGTCTGACATCGCTTATTGCCGTACAGTGAAGTAAAACGTGCTCCACCGTTTCTTCTTCCTGAAGACATGCGCGATAAAGCCCATTGTCCGTGACTCCGGTCTTCAAGAGGTGATGGTTAAGTTCGCAGTATCCTGTGATGATTCTCAACATCATCCTTAGATCCTTTAGATAGGATGATACCTTTAGCATATTAAAATTACGGTATCCTTTGTAATTAATAACACACGTAATTGAATATTTTAACCAGAGTAAACAATGTGTAGTTTTGACCCAAATCACATGTTTATATACGCATTACGCATGTTTGCTTGCGTTTTGATAGGGATCCCATACAAACAAAATATTAATAGGCCTGCTAACCGTGGGTAAAAAATAAACAAAGGTGCGCAAATTTTCATTCTACTCTACGAACGAATCGAAATATGAATGCAAATTAAAGTTTATGCTCCACTGCACACTACTAATTAATTTTTCTCGGAAACGTGGATTCATTTCCATCCATAAATAAAACTTTGTAACATTTTTCCAGTCACTACAGAACAGAGTTCGGAAAAAAAAATATTTTAACGAACATAATTTTCTACAATAACGTTATCTGTCTTTTTATTGACGTAATAAAGAAACAGCTGTTTGTTATTCTATGATCTGAAATAAAATATCAATCATTGTCAGTTATCATTTGCATTCAATTGACTTGTATGGTGTTCCCTTTTTAACCGGGGTAATTTCATCATATTAGCCGCAGGATGTCCACTGCTAAACATGTGCCTCCCCCATAGATTTCCAGCGATCAACATCGAGATTAGAGTTCCCAACTGGTATCAGTTGGGGATAGGCGCCACATTGGCATTCGACATCTTTATCATGAGGTCATTTATGAACATATATTAGGTCTTTACCTATGAGATTGCCGTTTTGTATGGAATAAATAAATAAAATATAAATATTGCTGGACATTGCACACAGCGCTATCTAGCCCCAAACTAAGCAGAGCTCTGGGAACCAGATAACTGATAGAATACTTATATACATTTTTTTTGTAAATACATACTTATAATATAAAGAGAAACAACCAGACCTGGAACAAATATCTGTAGATCATGTAAACATTTGTTCCGCGGCGGGAATCGAACCCACTACCTCCTGCGTCTCAGCCGGCTATTCGCCCACTGCGCCACGGAGGTCGTCATATACTAATAATAAGTGAAAGTACTTATTTTTTTAAACTTCTTTATTTCTGTTATTCAAAGTAATCACCCATGCAATCGACGCATCTTTGCCAACGCATTGGCAGTTTATTGATGCCCTTCTTGTAAAAATCAGCTGGACGGGAGGTAACAAACTCTTCAAAGGCATTTTGTACTGCCTCTCGGGAATTGAATTTTTTACCCACTAAAAAGTTGTTTAAATTTTGGAAAAAGTAATAGTCGGTAGGTGCAAGGTCTGGTGAGTATGGCGGATGAGGGAGAGCTTCCAACCCCAGCTCTTGCAGCTTGGAGACTGTCTGTTGTGCAGTATGGGGTCGCGCGTTGTCGTGAAGGAGCAGTGGGGACGACCGATTGACCAAAGCTGGTTGCCGATGTGCAAGCTTCTCCAACATTGTCTCCAGTTCTTCACAGTATACATCTGCAGTAATGCTCATGCCGTTTTGTAAAAAGCTGTGGTGAATCACACCCGCACTAGACCACCAAACAGTGACCATCACCTTTTTAGGGGTAATTTTTGATTTAGGGCATTGCTTTGGTGCTGAACCAGGATCTAACCAACTTGCTGAGCGCTTTCGATTGTCGAACAGAATCCATGTTTCATCGCACGTAACAATTTGGTTAAAAATTCCTTCATTTCTTTGGCTACTGAGCAGCGCGAGGCAGGTCTCGACGCGTACGTTGCGCTGGCGATCGTTAAGTTTGTGGGGCACCTATCTATCAAGTTTTTTTTACCTTGCCTATTTGTCGCAAATAGATCAAAATTGTTTTGATTCTAACATCAAAAGCTGCTGCTATCTCAGCTGTAGATTGAGTTTCGTCAGCTTCCACTATCGCCTTTAATTCATCATTGTTGACCAAAATCTCCGGACGACCACGAGCTTCATTTTTCAAGTCAACATTTCCAGAACGGAACTGGGAAAACCAATAACGGGGTGTGCGTTCGTTTGTACAGTTCTCTCCGTAAACGTTTTTGATGTTACGTGCCGTTTGTGTCGCTTTGGTGCCACGACGGAACTCATATTCCATAATTACACAAATTTTTAAAGTATCCATTATGACGAAAAATCTTCAAATGGAATGAAAATACAACGCTAATCAATAAACAAAAGACTGAGTTTGTAAAAAGAATGTCATGTTTTTAAAACAAAATTAAATTGAATTTAGAATACAAAGCCATTCCAAACTTTTTTTCTATTTGAAATGACCAATACTGAAGAACGGCAATTTCATAGGTAAAGACCTACGAGTATTATATATAATTATGTATAGTTATCGATGGTTCTTTATAAGTTATCAATACGCCTACGACATCCTCAACTTCAAATTTTTGCTACTACTTTTTTTTCACTTAAGTTTTTTTATTTACCATCGCTGTTACTACGGAGATAATATGACGGTCACCTTATTTTTAGGAATTGAATTTCCAATTTCAAATACGACAAGTACGTGAACCGAAGTATCAATTATACCATTCAGCAGCTGCAGCTGATTGCGACTTCCAGATACTTTTTCTCTTTGCTTTTTGTAAAGGCCCAGGGGATTTCAGCTAATGTAGCTCTGGAATAGCTGAATCAGGACCAAATCATTGGATTGCAGCTAAAGTGGACTAGCCTCTCAGCAATGAAGTCAACTGTACTCTATTATGTACCAAACAAAGGTTAGTTGAGGGGAAAATAAATACAATGTTACTTTTTATTGTTTTATGAGTTGGTATAAAGATATATTTATCAGGAAACGCGTATACTATTAAAATAGTAATTGTGTGACAAATTAACACTTAGGACCGATTTTCAACAGTTGTTTTTACCATAAACGACTGTTTAACAATATTTTCTTAAACGATATCATCAAACTAGTTTGACCTCCTAATAATTGTTGGATGATTTTCTATTATAACTATTTAAGATATTGAGAGAACTTTACGCGCTTACGGTATTCGAAATACGGCGCTATTATTTCAAGGGATATGACTAGATAGTATTTTGTACAAGATTTCATCATCTATTTATGTGTTTTAAATATATTTTCCGGTAGGTATAGATAGGTACAATCAAGATTGAAGGTTTAAATGCACAGTAATGTGCATTTAAAAAGTTACCTGCCAAAAATTGTTGCCACTGCTGTTCTTCTTTCAATACAATAAAGGAGAATAACCCCTGATGACCCTGATTTGGATGATGGACGACCTGTTACGTAGCCATCTATAATAGAGCAAGGCAGGATAAGGTAGCAGCGGTCTCTTGATACGGAAGCAAGAGACATTAACCCGAACGGAGAAACCTAATTAATAACTATTTTAAAACTCTATAATATTCATAGTATGTAGGTAGCCTACATAATTGATCCAGTGAAGCGAGATCTCCAAATCAACTTGGGCAAATCGGCGTTGTATGTATGTCCGAGGATAACGTTTAAAGCGTTGATTCGATCATCGTGAAATTTGATACATAGGTAAGTAGTGAAGGCACAATTTTGGTGTGACTAAATGAGTTAAAAATGTGGGAGGGTTGTTAAGATATTAGGGTTCAAGAAGGGTAAAAAAAAAATTAAAATGACAATGACAAACTCAAAATGATTTTTGAATCGTGGTTATGAAATATCAGGACACTCAAAAACTCACAAATCGTGGTAAATATCCTGTTTTTAGCACAAATTAAAATGAGATTATTAGGTCAAGTGGGACGTCAAATGAAAGGTCTTCATTGGTACATTTTGACTCCGTTTTTATTTTTAGTAAAGTCTTTGTAGTTATTGAGTCATTAGCAAACTTATATACAAACTGAAATTCGACGAAATTCACAGGGTACACCAGTCACCCCACAGTGCTGTAATTTGGTATGCGTGTAGCTTATGTATCACAAATATAGGAAAAAGTTAAAAACAAATAACCACTTAACGTGAACTCCCGTTACTAATTTGAATGAAACTGTAGGTCAAGTAAGATGGTTATTTATTTCGTGCCACTATTTTGATAGTCAAAGATTGCGAATAATATTTTTTATACTTACATAATTTTTTTAATATTCATAATTAATACATTTTTGTTTTTATGGAAGATTCGCGAGAACCCAGTTTGGGGTAATTTTATTCTAACTAGTGGTTATAATAAAATAGTAGAATGTGCGAGATACAACTTGGCTAAAGTTTTGTCGCCATTTGACCTAATTCTTAATTAATATTGACGTATTGGTTCAGAAAGCATCGAATTGAAATTGCTTATCGATTTAGTTATTAATGACTCTTATAAACTTTTAAAGTAAATAAATGAACGCGACACTACCAGTAGTGTGGCTGGTAGTGTCGTCTACTAAAAACGAGCAAAGCCTAGAACTTTTTTCCCTGAAATAAATTATAATACATTTAAAAATAGGTATCTATGCATGAACACACATCATCACAGTCATGGTTTGGAATCGTCATGTCAACTTTTTACCTTTTTCGCGATTTATTTCCTATATTTACATTTTAACCGACTTCAAAAAAGGACTGTATATATTTTTTATATATGTTCACCGATTTCTCCGTCAATTGTGGACCGATTTTCCAAATTCTTTTTTTATTGAAAAGCGTGCACTTCCGAGGTGGTACTATTGGAACTAAGTCAGGATCTGATGGTGGAATCTGGGGAAATCGAGGGAAACCCTCAAATTTCAAAGGCACATACAATGTTTTTCACATATTTTTTTAATAATCACTATAATGTTATTCTGTTATCTGAAGTCGGTTATATTTTTGTTAAAAAGTTACTTGTAAATGTGTATGATCAGTGGTTTTATTCAAGCACTCGAAAAATTTAACTCTTGACCGTTTTAACTAGACTGTACTAATAATACGCAAAATCTGAGCCAACTTTCGGCTAAGGAGTCTAGTGGATACTTTATTACAGTGAAGTATTTTTCTACATAGCAAACTCATGCTGATAAAATATGGTAATGTGTTGCCAAGTCCTTTGCGGTAATACGGAACGTTGCACTTTTGCTAAGTGCTTTTAACCACTTGGGAATTCTTTCAACGGATTAATAAAGTGGATCGCTCGATTGGTAAAGGCAACTATGCAAACAAAACAGAGATTTACTGCAGTACTAAATAAATAAATAGATTAGACTAATGGTGAAACTGCTAGTGAAACTGCATAATGGCGAAGTTAGAAAAATCCGAATTGTACTTCTAGAAACTATGAAAATGTAATTGAAAATCAAAATACTTGTATACTTATACAGATACTTATACTACTTATAGTTTGTGCTTGCGTATACAAAAATAAATAAATGTTCACCATACTATTGTTATAATAAAAATAAAAATATTTTATTTCAAATTACACAAATCTTTACATTGTTAGTTACATAAAGACTAGATTAGGAGGTACACAATAGAAATAAGTTTTTTGTTGAAGAATTACTTTTTAAAACAAGCTTTTATAAAATTCATAATCGGAACCGCAAGCAGATTCAAATGAGCCCAAACACTAGTAGCCTACTATAATCCATTCAAAAGTTCCGTTGTCTAGCATCCGTCTCCATCGTGAGACCACCTCCATGGTACCATATTATTGCATTGTCACCGAGGTTACATAGGCATTCCAAATTTCAGCTCAATCGGCTGAGGGGAACGAGTTTAAAATTCAGTTGCAAGATTCCACCCAGACAAACATACATACATTGCAAGTTAATAAAAACCTTGTAAAAATAAAATAAAAATAAAATACAAGACAGACACAAATAAAGGGGTTCTTCGCGCTAAGAGTGAGCAACCTAGGTCAGTTTGATCACTCTCAACACGAAACACTTTCATATCGGAGAGTTAACTCTGTCTGATATGGTTTTCAGGATGATGTTTTGACTTTTATTGATATAACTCAAAAAATAAAGTTTAAATGTACGATTGTTGCAGTGCTATGGCTAACCAAGCACAATACTAAAGGGTATTTCAAATAGAGCGGGTCGATGTTAATAATCTGTGGCGGCCATTTTGTTTTGGCGGCATCTGTCAAATCTGTTTTTTCTTATTCAGTCACTGATGCCAATTCACCATGGCAAGTTACACGGTTGAGCAGCATGTGCAAATGATAAAACTTTATTATCAAAATGAGTGTTCGTTAGTGCAAACGTTGCGCGCATTGCGCCCATTTTACGGCAGACGCGGTGGCCCTTCAAAGTCCACTCTCCAACGATTGGTGACTAAATTTAAAACGACCGGTTTGGTAAACAACCAACCAACACCTTTACGTCAAAGGAACGCCAGATCGGCCGAGAACATCGCCGCTGTACGTGAGAGTGTTCAGGAGACTCCGAGGCAGTCGATTTCTCGCCGTGCTCAAGAACTCGGCCTTTCGCAGACCTCAACTTGGAGAATTTTGCGTCGGGACTTGGGTCTGCATCCGTACAAGATCCAACTGACCCAAGAGCTCAAAGTTAATGACCATAGACAACGCCGTGTGTTCGCTGAATGGGCATCGGAACGCTTGGAAGAGGACCCCGATTTTGGCCGAAAAATAATCTTTAGCGACGAGGCACATTTTTGGATGAATGGTTTTGTTAATAAGCAAAATTGCCGTATATGGGAAGACCACGACCCACATGAGGTTCACCAGGTGGCAATGCATCCACAAAAAGTTACTGTTTGGTGCGGATTTTGGTGTGGCGGCGTCATTGGTCCGTACTTCTTCGAAAACAACGTTGGTGAGGCCATCACCGTCAACGGCGAGCGCTACAGATCAATGATAAACAATTTCTTTTGGCTTGAATTGAACAATATGGACGTGAACGACATGTGGTTCCAGCAAGATGGCGCTACTTGTCACACAGCGAACGACACAATCGACATTCTGCATGAACGGTTTAAGGGTAGAGTTATATCTCGCAGAGGTGACGTGAATTGGCCACCAAGATCGTGTGATTTGACTCCGCTAGACTTTTTCTTGTGGGGTTTTCTGAAGTCCCAGGTCTATGCCGATAAACCACATTCGACCGTTGCCCTGAAAGCCAACATAACGCAGGCCATCGCTCGGATTCAGCCGGATCTATGCAGCAGAGTCATTAAAAATTGGACCTCTCGCGCCACCATACGAAGCCGCGGCGGACATTTGAACGATGTCATATTCCATCCATAATGGAATAAATAGGCCTTTTAAATAAAAAATAAATTTCGTTAATATCTCACACACATCTTGTTTTATTCAATTTTAACATCGACCCGTCCTTGTTGAAAGACCCTTTAGTAGCGCCGCGACCACATCACTATTAGAGCACGCGCTGCTGGCCAAACTGACATTCAATTCCGTTTTTCGGTAACCCAAAATATCCAAAAGTGCGCATTAAAGGGGTTGGAATTTTTTGTATGAAGGCATAGTTTCGATTTGCCATTTTTCGCAAACAATATGGCAACAAAAATGTCATATTAAAAAATGTCATAGAGAAATATGAGTAATATACTACGTACAAGTAATAGTGAGACGTAAGCTGAGACAAACAACTTTTACAGGTACTTAATATCATATGGGTCATCCGGAAGTAAATCTGTCTCTTTGTCTGTCTGTTTGTTTACAATTATATACTATGTATCATAAGAAAGGGCATACAATAGTTTTTAATAAGGAAACTTAGGTTATTTTTCCATACAACTTTATAAAATATATCAAAGCTTGATCTATACCTCAGATTATAAAACTACGAGCCTGACAGTAGTCGCATATGATGTGTAACATATGACCACCGCATGCGCTCATTGGTCAAACCAAATAGCGCGCGCTCATTAGTCAAATTAAATAGCGCGCGCTTCCCCGGTTTCCTGTTACACATTTCCGTCCCTTTTGCCAAAATCACTCCCACAAACCGAGAGGATAGATTTTACTAAGAAAACTTTCGTGGTTTATTTCAATCATTATTATAAATACGGGATTTATACCGTATTTATAATACCGTCTTATCGGCGTTTTGACCGATAATGTTTCGGTTCAATTCGTGAACCTTCATCAGTGTGAGTGCGATCCGCTCCGAATAACGTCTCGCTTCGCACTGCGCGCACTGCGAGCAGCAGGGATAAGATGGTACATGATAAATCCCGTATTTATAATAATGATCGAGAGGAAAGATGTTACACATAAAAAATATAATATGAGAACCCGTATAGACTAGAATTGGCACTATTATAACTATGACAAATTAAGTTCACGCTGATAAAGTCGTTAATGAACAGCTCATACACAATAAATAGACAGACATGCTTAGTTACGATAAAACTTTATGTACGGAGCTCTAAAAAGCAAACAATGCACTGTTTATCTGCTGACCACTCAATGTTTCAGTTGGCCTCACGTTACAACCAATTAGTATTCTGTGTCTGTGCCAGAGGCTAATTGGATTGCTAGTTAAATCGACGCACAAATACACTGGTATTGGACCCGACACTTACCTGCTCTATGTTTTTCTGAAATTTTGGTATTGGAAAAATCAGCGACATAACTTGATCAACAATTTGAGCAACGCTTTATTTTATACAACACTTAAATTAACAAATCATATTTAAAACACTTAATATTAGATACGCGATAGTACAATTGGCGGTATTATCACTAAATGTGATCTCTTCCAGACAACCTTTGGATAGACTGGATTTTACGAGAACGTTAAAGGACGGTAGCTTTATACTTAAGATTTTTATTTTACTTTGTACTTACATAAGCGAAGTAAAATACTTAAAATAAAATAAATAGACACCAGGGTAGGTAAAATTAATATAAATGTAATACATAAATATTCTATACTATTATAATACTAATCTCTAATATATAAAATTCTCGTGTCGCGGTGTTTGTTGCCACACTCCTCCGAAATGGCTCGACCGATTTTCATGAAATTTTGTGTGCATATCGGGTAGGTCTGAGAATCGGTCAACAACAATTTTTCATACCCCTTAATGATAAGGATGGTTCACCCCTTAACTTTTATTTATATTTTTAGACAAAATTTTTTGTTTTTATTGTTTTATGATACAGCATTTAATAATACATACAACCCTAAATTTTTACCTTCTACCACCGACCCCTATCTCAGCTTAGCAAGACAACATTTTTTGATTCTAAGGCGGTACGAAGTTCGCGGGGTCAGCTAGTAATAAATAAAATACAATTATGAAACAGCTGTAATACAAATAATAACAACAGATATCATAACAAAATAAGATGACTCAGCTCTTTGATGTAGACAAATAGTGCTTAAACAATAGCTTTTTAAAGATATGCATACTGGAACTGGTTACAAACCTCCAGTTTCATACGCGGTCCAAAGGATACCCTCAGATGATGCGTTCATGATCACCGTCGCCTATACACTCCTGCAGCACTCATGGTACTGCAGTCGCGTTGCCTAGCACTTAATGCCATTTTTACCTCTTGAAGGCATTCATGTGGAAGCCCACCAGTACCTTCTTACTTCTTCTTCTTCTATCGTGTCAATGGTAAATGGTGGGTAAACGTTAATGGTTTGAAACTAAATTAACATTGAGTAGAACCTGGTCACGTCTATTCCAGTGTTGGTAGCCACGAACTTCTTACTTACAAGTAAATACTGCGACTCAGCAAAGTATAAACCCACAATAATAAGGTTGACACAGACAAAGGAAGTACCGACTTAAACCTTTCCGCTTTCCTGTAAGTTTTCATCGATAGCTTCAAAGCGAAACCCTTTCGATCTGCGCGAATAGTACTTTGAAGTTATATTCACTCTATTTAGGGAATTCAGACATATTTTATTCGAATTCATTTCTTTGAAGTGGCACGAGAAACATATTTTCAAAATGTATCTTTTACTTCTTACGATTATTTGCTTTTGTCCCTTTGAACAGGTATTGTGCTTCTTTTAATCTAATATTGAAGTTGAAAATCCACTTTTTGTATTGTGGTGTATTTATAAAGTAAGGTACAAGGTACAATATATTTATTTGCATAAATAAGTGTAAAATGAGGTCTTGAAAGCTATGTAATGGATTGTTTGAAAAAGAAATTGTTTTCCTTAAAATTAAATTTAAATATTCCGGCTAACGTGCTACTTATACCGCATCCCACAAAACAGGTTTTACCTAGGGTGGGAGCTAGTGAACTTGTATTATGGATTATTCTTTCGTTAAGATATTTGCTAACTGCTAACTGTATTTGTCGCTTGTTTAAAAATCACCGAGCTACTGCTCGTCTCTGGAACGCGTTACCTGTAACAATACGGCAAGCCTCATCCTTAGCCATATTTAAATCTAGGGTTAAGAGTTTGTATTTTTCAGAAACGTCGTAGTATCGCACAATTCATTTATATATGTAATTGCATTTATCAGCTTTACTTTATACATATACCATATTATTAATATATATATATATCTATATATATATTATAATTTATACTTTATATGTATATATATACCTATTATATAATGTGAAAGCATATATTCTATTTGTGTTCATATTTATTTATTTATAAATTTTAGTAATTAGCTATATTTTTATTTTGGTTTTAGACGCACTCTTCATAAATAGTTTGGCCATAAATGTGCACCCCCGACCGTTATCTTTGTTATAACAAAATCATCTCCATCCAAAAGATATAAGACCGCCCATTGTACTATTTGCTTTGTGTTTTCTATTTTGTTTGTATTTTTTTGTGTATATTGTGTACAATAAAGTATTTTCATTCATTCATTCACAGTGTGGAATATCGCCTTAATCACATATTTTTACCTATTGGTTTAAAAATAAATGTGTTCTCAGTATAGTAAAATGCCTTCTACTGCATGATATGTCACACGTAAATGATAAAATATTAATTGCCCTACAGTTAATCATCCGATTCCGACTAAGCGTACCATTATCAGTGAACGCTCAAAAATCCATCGTGTAAAGTACCGTGTGGTGGTAAAATAAATTACACGTATCGAAAACTACTGCTGCCAAATGGCACAGTAAAATTGAAAAAGAAAGGCAATGGCGATAGTTAGACTGAGAGACCGAGAGTTCAAAATGTGGCAGTGACGTAGCATCGGTGTAGTAATTCGTAGCACTGCGTAGCATCGGTGCGTAGCTTATTTACAATTTAATTAATATGATTTCATTGAATATAATAATATTATTAACTTATAAATAGTTCATACTTCTTTTTATGGTTGTATTTAAATAACACAGTCATAATATACAAATAAATCAATAGATAATAAAATCGTCACTCTCCGCCAAAATCAGCAAATCGACGACTGGGTAACCCGTGGAAGGGTTCCTCGCAAAGTGTCACAAGTTAAAAAAGAATCCATCACGCACGGAAAATTAAGTATTTCCTTATTTCCTTCCTCTCTTTCCCAACTAAAATAATAAACTATCGACAAAGGCAGTAACGCACTCAAAACATTTTACAGTATTGCATCTAAACTTCTAATTGCAAAAGCCAATACACTATCCGAGCGTGTAACGATCAGAAATAGCATTTTTGTGTGACAATTACCTACTGATTGAATTTAGCTGTATAGTTCGTTGTGGGGGCAAAGCCCGACGCAGGGCCATTAGGAGATTAAACAGGGGCACACCTGACGCGATACTGTGAAACCGCAGCGTTAGCGGTCCTACTCTAAAAAAAGATGTAAAGATTTATTACACGCGTTCACTGAAAAATATTCCACTATTTTCAAGTTAAACAATATCGGTCAAGTACTAGTTGGACTCGCGCACCGAGGGTTCTGAACATAGATAGGTTTACTTACGTTAAATAAGCAACGCTATCTAGTTATGTGACTGGTAAACCAAGAAAACTTTTACGACAGATATCTAAGAAACAGTTCTAGTATGTAACTGTTCGTTACAATTTTCCTTTGCATATATATCTAATAATCATGT
Source organism: Philereme transversata (assembly GCA_963924445.1). Classification (NCBI taxonomy): domain Eukaryota; kingdom Metazoa; phylum Arthropoda; class Insecta; order Lepidoptera; family Geometridae; genus Philereme; species Philereme transversata. The sequence goes on from OZ004338.1 coordinate 25,120,727, forward strand.
TAATTTCAGATATTATACCCCCCTTGACCTATTTTGAAATGTTGTATCTCATAAGTTTGACTCTTTAGACCATCAAAATGAAAATATTTCAGAATTTTTTTACTTGCAATAGAAGATAATCAAGCAAGGCAAATTTCAAGCCGATAAGTTCAGTATTTGCTGAGATAATCAGCTGTGACAGATGGACGGGCGGACAAGGTCGCACCATAAGGGTTCCGTTTTTAACATTTTGGCCAGGAACCCTAAAAATACGTATTTCCAAACATTTTTTTAATTAAAACAATAATATTTTTCGCGCTGTAAGTGAGTAGTATTTAACAGGTTAAATGTTTTTGGTTAGGGGTGTGTAAATAGAGGCATAATATATATTGCAGGTGTAGGAAATTGCGGGCACAACAAGACTAAAACAATAGTAATAAATATGACGTGAATAAGCTTATAATAGTATTTTTTTTGACTAAAACATAATGTGAACTGACAGTCAACAGACACAAAACTGTGTCACTATTTAGATTATTCTCATTTTCGCTTGTTACAAGGATGATGCTTTATCATTGTTTGTAGAATATGCATTAAATAGACATTTTGAGGCCTTAACATCTGTCAATTGAACATAAATTATACATATATTGGATGTATGCTGCAGTACTAGCTGGGATTTAAGGTGATAGTAGGCTGAGTAATCTGGGGGACAGCCTAATCCACACAAAACACGTGGTCGAAACGTACAGAGCTAACTAAGCTGTACGTTTCCTCACGCTTTCCAAGGTAAAGCAAATACACATTAACCACCACTAAATCTTACAAGTTGAGTTTTCAGAGTGGTGCTTGCGTGTAAGCTAAAGCCTGCTATAAAATATGGATATATTTGCTTACACAGGCCTGAGGGGCAATATTGTACCTTTGTTACGACGGTGGTGGGCACCCCTTGTCTTTAGAAATGTCAGAATTGTATACATTAAGGCTCAGTAGGTTTGGGCTCGAGACTAACCCTCTTCAGTATATTTAAGGGATAAGAGAATGTCCAGGGTCTGAAATCTTTTCATAGTATATTTACCCAGATTATAGTAGGACTGTAAGTTTTCTTGTTATTCAAAAGAGGTCAAAATAAATCTGTTTAAATCGTTTTTTCAGACATTTTTTACGAGCTGCCTACGACCACGTGTAGTCAAAAATCGATCATCACCCTTTGCGTCCAAAATAACAATGTGTTTAGGATGTTGTTGGGGCTTCCAGGGTTCTGCAGCGCATCAGGCATGTTCACCGAAGCGCGCACTGATAGTAGACGTCCAAGCAACTGCTGCGATATCCAATCTTCAAGCCGCATTCCGAGCATCAGGAGTATGAGAAGACTAGGAGGGGACAGGTAAGTTTACTAACACTACACATACACCCACGGTTCTGCAGCGCATCCGGCATGTTTGCTGAAGCGCGTGCCGATTGCTTCCTCGCCTGTATGCGGAAGAAAGACGCGACACTGATGAGCAGAATGCGTGCGAGCACCAACATGGCTAATAAATGGGATAGACACTATATTCAAGTGATGATGACAAAGAAGACTATTCCATCGTTATTCGTTACCTGCCATTGCCTATTTAATTTTTATTTTATTTTAAACTAGCTGACCAATACGCAGCTTCGCACGCGTAGTTTTTCAATAAAAACATTACCCTGCTTCTGCACAGTTGGATAAAAAGTAGCTTATGTTACTCAAGAATAATTTAGTATTCTAATGGTGAAATAATTTTTGAAATCGGACTAGTAGTTTTTGAATTTATTCGTTACAAACATACAAAAATAGAAATGTTTCCTCATTATAATATTAGTATAGATATTAACGATAAATCTTTTTGTGTTTGACGTATAAATATGTATGATTTAACAATTCCTTTTTTACCGGTGTATTTTTTCATATCACTTTACTACAGAAGTCCTATCACACCATCATTTTCATATCAGCTATAGGATCCACTACTGAATTTAGCCGCTTTATATATTTCAATATTAAAAGCAGCGATGGGCTTGCAACCTGTCACGTAAATGCTTAACTGCAAAGAAGTTAAAAGTGGGCATGTATCAAACGTAATGTTTGGACTTGCCTCTGACTACCCCCTTGTGGGATATCTTCACGGATCTATGCACTGAGTAAGAGATCAAGGATGTCTATCATGGGGATAATTCAAGTCGTGAGCTATAAATAGAGAGCAAGAGCGTTGATCTTATCAAATATCAATAGCTCACACATGATATACTATGTATTAACACAGACTGTACCTTACATATATATTGTAGCTGTTTGTTATTCCTTAATAAATAAAAAAAAATAAAAAAATCTTATGCAACCTGTACCCAACGACTCAAGCAAACATTACGACCACTTTACAAAAATTAAGGCTTACGCCGATCTTTTATCAGTTATATTCGTATAGCATAGACATGTCATAAATAATATAATATGTTTTAATAGTTGTTTGAAAGTATAAAATTCATACAGTCGTAAAGTTGACTGCTTCAGTAAAATCACGGTATCTGAGGTGCGTAAAATTAAGTGCTTCCTCGGGGCATAAACATGAATCGCCGTTTAATAATAGAGTTCCATGAATTTTATAATACTAGGAAACTAACTACCAAACCACAAAATAACATGTTATTTTAACGTATAGAAATGAAATACCAAAACTAAAGCGTTACTTGTAAACTTTCAGCCCTCAATAATCTAAATGGAAAGTAAAAAAAAACTAATTGTTGATAGTAGTTTTTGGCAGTTAATAAGTGTTTCACTTGTAATCTTGTTCATTGTGATGATTTTTTTAAATTTATTCACAAATAGGCACGCCAACGGCATTCATATTTTTACACACTTTAAATTTTAACTTAGCGATCTAGGACCGATAAGTTTGTCTATTTATATACGTACACAACACTTGAGTTAGACAAATATTTATGCAACTTAAGTTCTAAGTTTTAATCTTAAGATCTTACTTAGATTATGATTATTTACATGAAACAAACCAACTTTGTTCTAAGGGCATAGCTTTGTTTAGCTCTGTGAGTGACTTACGCAACGATGCCTAATCGTATTCGTAATCGTGTATCGTAAATATGATAAGAGTCGTCAAATCATACAATTAAATCAAATTTAAACATGTTTGTAAATTATATTCAAAAATTGCCGTAGACCAATCAATAGCAGCTCAGCTCTCAACCATAACCATTGCGAGATATACGCAATTTAATTTGGCAGTGTTGTATAAATGAAAATTACAATTAAAAAATTACATTTTCATCTGATACGATATTGACTGAGTTGACAACACTGCATGTAGTGGAGCCGACCAACAAGATCTACCTCTTCCGAATAGATGAGAGTACCTCAGGAGATGATGTACTCCAATTCGTGAGGGAGAGGACCCAGGGCCGGTTTAGGCACGTTCCGAATGTCTCTCCAGCGACAGGAGTCCAGTAGGACTACAGTCTTCAAGCCCTACAGTCTCCAGATTCTGGCAAAGCATAAGAATGTGCTACTTGATCCGGATTTCTGGCCAGTTTGCATCGTTTACAGGCGCTATAGGGAAGCAGCTAAGAAGCAAAATCCACCAAATAAATACCAGTGTTAGTTTTTAAAGTTTTATGTTTTTACATTTAGTCATCTTTTCAGTTTAGTATCCTGAGCGTGAAACTCACGAACCGAATCAGGAACTCGGTTATACGCTCCCAAACACAGGTAGCCGACGTCGCTCAAAAAGCTGGAACGCTCAAGTGTGATTGGGCCAGACACGTGTGCCGTATGTCTGACACAATGTGGGCGAAGACCACCACAGAATGGGTCCCAAACAACGGACGACGCCCGCGTGGAAGGCCCAGGCGAAGGTTCCCAGAAGAAGGAAGGGAGGCCTTTGCCTTGCAGGGGGACACAACAGGCTTATAATAATAATAATGTCTATTTATAGATGTGCCTGAAATAAACATTATATTATTATTATTCATACAAAACTGGCAAGACGAAATTGCATATATCTTGGAAAGGTTATGGTTTAGGACTGAGCTTCTATACCAACTGTCTTTTGTCTAGTACTATTGTACTCTAATCCCCAACAAGAAATGATTGAACGTGAAAAAGGCTCCAAAACTGTTCATGGCCTTTTTCACCGGGGACTCATAACCTGTAAGATCTATGCGCTTGTAATATTAGTTAATGTTTTGCTTCAAATAATGCCAAACTTCAGGAAAATAAAATAATTATCTTTATTACAGCCGACGTTTTTACGGGGGTATGAAAAAGTTTTAGGAATTGTTACTTCTTTATCCATGATTTTGATTTATAACGGTAATTTTAACAATCTTATCGATTTATCTTTACGCAGCAAAAGCTAATTTATGAAAAGTAGTTGGAAGTATCTTTGCCTTTTTTATCATTTAATTAATTCTTGACGAGCTTTGGGGTTTTACGAAGCAGAAAAAAAAGTATTGCGGAAGATAGTAGGTATGTTTTTTAAACAAAAACTGTAAAACTTGTACTGACGATAAACGTGTTGGATCTTTGCTCACTAAAAATATGAAGTAGATGAATTCTGTTTGTCACACGCTTTTTCTGCGACTACCGTCGTTTGAAAACGTTGAAAACTGCTGTACTCGAGACGTTTTTCGTGAAGTGCTGTGCATTTTCAATTGTGTCTCAGAAGACATTCCATCATCAGGACACCTGTGCTGAACAAGTCCACGTCTAGAAACGTGCGGTTTGAAGTAAACTGGTGTGGAATGGGTGGCATGTTTTTTTCGTCTACTTTATATGATTGAGCGAAAATTCTTCTCTGAGAGCATACCTACTCCAATACTATTCCACACTTATTATTTCAATTTAAAGGTCCTTCGTAATTACTTAATCTCCATTACCAGCGCCCTATATTCATCCCCAACAAAACGAATTGAATAGTTTTCTGTACACCTTCAAGATTTGGAATGAGATGACTTCTGTAGGACTTCACAATTGAATTCATCTAAAAGCATTTTGTGATCGGCAACGTCTGCACGGCAATGCTATTTACATCAGGTGGCCCATGGGTCACCCCTCAGCTTGTAAAACAAACTTAGCTACCTAAAAACAGAATTTTCATTTATTTACTTACATATACTTCAGATATTGCGAACCGGTTCTATCACTACATTTTTTAACATCGTTTGACCACAATCTCATCCGCTGGTAAGCGATGATGTGGTCTAAAATGCAGCCAGATCATCTAGGAGGTACTTATTCAGTCTTGCCTTGAAGAGACTCCAGATTGTAATTACCACAGCTTTTTACTTAACCCTGTCATTAACTAACCAGGTAACTAATAATAACTAAGGACAAGACGAACACACAAACGGTGTAATTTAGCGCCGAACTGTTATTAAATTCTACTTCTTTATTGCTATACAAAAGTTTACAAACTGCCAACATTCTGCCGACTAATTAAAGTTGTAAGTAACTACCTAAGTTTATTACCAGCATCATTAGGGCTTGTGCACACAATCAGCAATTAGGCACAAGACTACTACCTGCTAACGACCGGTACAAACTCTAGTTGTTTACGTGATCAGAGTCGGACGGGGACACACTGCCGCTGATGTTTCAAATTGGGATTCAAAAGTGCATAAAAATACCAAAAGTTGTCTGGAAGACATTGCTTTTAGTGATTGGGTTTCCATTATACTTATTATATACGTTTATTTTCGTTTGTTTGTTCCATCCGTTCAGGAGCAACGATGCCACGAACAGACACAAATATACAAAATCTTTAAACTTATAACTTCACTCGCTATCGATATGACGTCTATTGTACTACTTTAATTTGTATTTCTCTATGGTTTTTTTTATTCATCTAGAGTTAAGAGCGCGTAGTTTTACTCATTAATTTGTTACTTACGTTTATGAGAAGTTGACGTCACGACCACACCAAGTACACATCCAATACAGGGTGTTTGGTAATATATTGACGATATTCAAGTGACGGTTTCTCGAAGCATAAAAAAAGACTTCTCAAAAAAAACTACTAGTTATATTATCAAATTTTAAAGAAACTCGATTAAGTTAATTAATGAATTAAGGTGATTAATTCGATATAAAACTTACTGCCTACTCTTACAATCGATATCCAACAATTATCCACAAAAGCATAGATTTGCTACCTACCTAATACCGTAGGTAGATCTAGGCAGGCACGTATTTTTGATATCTACTTCGGAAATGGCTGCTGGTTTTGGGTTAGAAAGGGACAACAAGAGATATCTCGAGACGTCACCAATACAGTATCTGTGGTTAGATGGCAAGCATTATGCAATATCACAACATAAGTTAAATAAAGTGTTTGTTTGTACATGCCAAAATAAATTTCACATTTCTATGGTAAACATTTCACAAATTTATTTATTATGCTCATCAAAATGACCCCTTTCATTTTTGTGCGTATATTAACAAACACCCTATAAAGAGCGTCCAATACTCGATTACTCACTCAATCGATTTGAACAGATGTATTTTTAGAAACTAAGTAATACGACAAAACTGTTAAGACGCAAGTCTGAAAATAACTACATTGTTTTCAAATTTGTTCCCTAGTGAGCCTTGCTTAAAATTTGCGCGTATACATAAAAAACACATTCACGGCAATTTTACGGGTCTGTTATTAACTGGCAATTACGGTAACGTGAATATGTTAACAGAACTTTTGACGTTAAAGGTATTATTGTGCTTTCTGTGAGCTGTTTGAACCTAATAATTACTGCCGCTGTCATAAGTGGTCGGGAATATTTGATCAGAAAAACAGTTTCTACAGGTTTGGGAACGCATCCACAATACCCAGGGTGTTGCTGGAGTCAATAAGTTACGGTGACCGCTTACCATCAGGTGGGCGGTAAGCCTGTTTCCCCACACACTTCATATAAACTTTACTCACAAGTGTTCTTAAAGAAGTTTGTAATAGAAAAAAGGATTTGGCAACTGTGTGTCCGCCCGCATTAGTACGTTTGGGATTAGGTCCCGGTGTCAATCAGTGGCGGCTTTAGTAATCTTGCTTAGGTAGTGACAGAAATCCAATTAGTAGCAGTCTGGATTTAGAAGTTACAGAAACCAACAGCGGTCATTGATGACACTGGTGTGGCTTAGTATGTGTAGAAAGAAGTTTCTTTTTACCGTACACATAAAAAGTAGTGCTTTTTTATACTGTTGTGCACTAATTGATTTTTCTACTCGCAGCCCACGTATTGACCATGTTTTTCTTGTGGCTTACTAAGCAAAGTGTGGTAGTTAGGTGTCCTAGGGAAGTTTGTTTCATCTAAAATCCTGCCTGGGTACTACATCAACTGCGTTCTTTACCCAGCTAGTTGTAAGTAACTACACGCCGCTGTATAAATCTTAAACTGATAGATGTAAAGGATTCAGTATTTTTTCATACTATTTGTTTACAGCAATGCATACCTGCAGAAAGTTATAAATTAATTTATTTCTTTATGTTTAAGACGCTTAGTTGAGAAGTTTATTACAAACCATAAAGATAACCATCTTCCAAAAATAGCAGAATAAAATTATGTACCTTTTTAATTACTGACTACCTTTGATATAAATTTTGTGGCAATTATACTGTCAAAAAGATTCATTCCAAGATAAAGCCCATCATTCTTATTTCACGTAACTTTCAATATTCTTGGAGGGTCATCTTTTGTGAGTGCCAAATGAGAGGGAATTCAACGTAGATGTCAAACAAGTCGTTTCAAAGGGACACTAATGAGTCTCAATCCGAGTGTTTCAGTGCCTTTGTTAGCGCCCGTACCAATCAGTATTCCCGGATTTTCAACTAATTAGTGAGTGCATGCACTTTGGCGGAGAACGTAGGTATTTCTAGAGGACAATTTTTTGTCTACGAACTCAACCAAGTTGGCTGCTAACTTAATTTAGTCATTTTTCTTAAATTCTATCGAAGATTTCAGGCTTATTGGAAAACTGAGTGCTGTATTGCTGCGCTCTAGGTACTGGCATAATTGCAATAGCTTTGAGTAAGCTGTTAGAAAAACACATTACGAACATCACCAGTATTAAACGTCACGTTCATGAGCACTAAATACCCAAAAAATTAAGTAACCTAAGAAAAACAAACAGTTTATATATTTAACTAGCTGGACCCACCCTGGCACCCTGGCTTTGGACGCTTGGAATTTGCCGTTCCCGTGGGAACTTCGGGATAAAAACTATATAAAACACTCTTGTCAAAGTGACGCGACATTTCATGTAAATGACTTCACGTCAATGAACGATGATTAAATTAAGTGTTTGATAATATACGCACAAAAATGAAAGGGGTTATTTTGATGAGCATAATAAATACATTTGTGTAATGTTTACCATAGAAATGTGAATTTATTTTGGCATGAAAAAACACTTTATTAAACTTATGTTGTGATATAGCATAATGCTTGCCGTCATCTAAAGATACTGTATTGATGACGTCTCGAGATATCTCTTGTTGTCCTTTTCTAACCCAAAACCCGCAGCCATTTCGGAAAGAGATATCAAATCGGCCTTTATTTTTGGATGTCGATTCCAAGAGTAGGCAGTAAGTTTTATATCGAATTAATCACCTAAACTTAGTCGATTTTCTTTAAGTCTTTTTTATGTTTTGAAAAACCGACATTTGAATATCGTCAGGATATTTCCAAACAACCTGTATAGATATTGTTCATACAAAAATACTAAAATTGCGATTAAAATATAAAAAAATAAAAAAAAATGTCTACCCGTTTCGGAGGAGTGTGATCACTAAAACCGTGACATGAGATTTTTATATCTTAGAAAGATTAGAAGATATAACTACGTAATTCTTTCTGACTTTCTGACAGTAGCACATGACTGCGAAAAAATCACATAAAGCTTCTAAATATTACAATCCCCCACATAAAGTATCAAGGATTTTGCAAAACCCACTTGTTAACGTATAATATGAAGACGAGCGTATCTTTATTCGAAGTTTATCCTCTAGATTTTCACTGTCATAGAGCTTCCAGGTATCTCTATAAAGTTTGCCTACAAACGCTACTTGTTTGTTTGTGCTTCGTTAACTTAGGAGATGGATTTTGGAGAGTTTGATGATTTTGCTCTTAGATTTAGATGTTAATTATAATTTGTGTTTGTATCAGTGTTCCGTGAATAGTTATTATCAATAAATAAATAATAAATAACTAAATATTGCTGGACATTTCACACAGCGCTATCTAGCCCCAAACTAAGCAGAGCTTGCACTATGGGAACCAGATAACTGATAGAATACTTATATACTTTTTTTTTGTAAATACATACTTATAATATATAGAAAAACACCCAGACACGGAACGAATATCTGTAGGTCATGCAAACATTTGTTCCGTGACGGGAATCGAACCCGCTACCTCTTGCGTCTCAGCCGTCTATATGCCCACTGCGCCACGGAAGTCGTCAAAATGAGATAAGGGAGATTACGTTAGGTACATTTTCTATTCTATTGTAAATATTTCATTATATTATTAGAATTTTCATAACTTTTTATTACACGCAATCTAAATTAAGATAACAATTATCTCATTGTCTTGGTTTTGTCTGAAAAGTATAGACTTTTGCGATTTATTTTTAAACATTTCATTATTACTTATTTTCTATTGCCACTGTTTGGCTTTTCAAGCACACGAATAGGGACATAAATAAAGAGGAAACAACAGTGATTTAGACCACCAAAGCCGAGAATACTCTATCAAACCCGCGGACGACACTAAAATTGATGGCAAAGATGAAAATAAACACAAGTGCAACCGGAAATTAAAGGGACCGGGGCGTATCCGTTGTTTGGCTATATTCTGTTGCTATAGAAAAACAACAATATATCCCAGCGGGCAAACAAACAGACTGGTTCGAGTTTTTGTTTGGGACCCGGGACCAAATACGACCGGGTCAGAGCAAATTAAATGTTCAATGAAAAGTGTGCCTACATCTTTTTACAAATTGAATTGTCGTTTGCGCAAATATTACGCTTATGCTGATACTTCGTACTTATTTAATACTGATCTCGTATGACGCAGTATTATAAGAACCGCAGTAATGTTTAGGCTAGTTTGAGATAATCGAAAATGGTACATCGATTATTTAATATGAAACATGAAAAAACAAAATTGCTGCTTAATAATGCTTTAGATATGCACATAATTTTCTAATAGATCTCCAGAATTGCGGTATTAAATAAACGTAAAAACTTAAATTACTATTATATCTCGATTCTGGTTTTTATATAACTTGCATCGATATTTATAACCCTAAACCATTTCTACTATTGAGATTTTTATCCGCAAAACAATATTTTTAGAAAAAAAACCTTGACGAGATCGCCTGTTCGAGCCAAAACTTTTTTGACACGTGCCAGACGCATTTCGACTATCATAGCCTGCAAAATCGAGCTGACGTAAAAAAATAAAGTTCGTAGCGTTCGGCCAATATTTTTCCTGTCGCATCCGTTTTTCAAAGAATTATTTTCGTTCGTCACAAAAAGCGGTCTGAAACATTACGGCATAGATTAAAAATGAAAGCAATGTTTCGTTTGTATTGTTGAAAATTCCATTACTACGTTATTTTTGCAAAAGGTGTATTTGTGTATACGATACCCAACTGAACAAGAATTTAAAAGTGTTATATTTTACAACTTACGTCTTGGAAAGTCTCGACGCTGTATAAATCTAATAAATCCGTAAGAAAGTTTTCTTTCTTAATTAGTGTTTCCATCCTCCTTGTTAGCAACAAGACAATGGTATTTATACCATTATAGCAACCTAATATCCGCTTCATAGATAAGCCTCGGTTTGATCGTACTCGCAGAGCCTTAAGACCTGTAGTAGGTTCCTATGAACCTACTTTAGGCCCCAGTCTCTCACAATGTTAGTTGACATCCAACCCTATAGTGAGACTTAAGCTTATAAGAGACTTATAACTTTGAAAGAAAAATAAATGTGAGCCGTAACCTTGTAGAGGTTCATGTTGAACATGCTCTTTAGACTAGCTAGCTTGTTAACTTATAACCACTGAACCGGGTAATAACTTTACGGGTTTTTGAACAATAACGGAAAAATATTGACGGGACGAACTAGCTTTATCATTACGTTTAACGAGGTTGCTTAAATAAAATTTAAGTTTTAGTTCACGAGATTACAAAACTTAATAGAACTAAATTATAGAAGCTGTAGCGCCTAACTTTTATAAGCAATATGTTCTTGCTATAGTAATTATAAGGAAATGGCATTGTTAAATAAATAAATATAGCTGAACATGTCACACACCTATATCCATATATCTAGCCCCAAACTAAGCAAAGCTTGTACTATGAGCACCAGGTAAATGATAGAATACTTATATTCTTTTTTTTGTAAATACATACTTATAATATATAGAAAAGAAATAAATATCTGTAGATCATACAAACATTGGTTCTGCAGCGGGGATCGAACCCGCTACATCCTGCGTCTCAGCCGGCTATTTGCCCACTGTACTACGGATGTCGTGAATTAAATTAATAATTAATTAATTCATCGTTAATATTCAATAGGAAGAGCTTTGTAGCATTTTGTTAAATCTTGTACAATTGAAGAACTTTTTAAATTCTTCGTAAGCCTTTGTAGATTCTAGTATGCTCTCGTAGACACAGTGCTCGATAAACACAAAATCATAAAGGCAAATGTTTTCAGTACGTTCGTGAACCACGAACTATTCTTCTTCATTTAATTTATACATAATCGTTGTCGAGATGTTTAAAATACATAAATCATCACTCAGAGTACAAGACCGCAACACTCGCGTCTGTTTTCGAACGAGACCGCATTACATCATTAATTTCGAACAGACTAATGAATGCTATTCTCTTCAGTATGTATACAGCTAGGAGTTGACTAGCTGTCTCAGTTTTGTGTAAAATAGTACATTTCGAAATTAAAAACACGTAAAAAATAAATACGTTTCAAAGGACGTAATTTTTTTTAGTCTGAATATTAACCTAACATGAACTAAATGTATGGAGACTGATTTAAACGATATATTTGCATGAATATGATAAATGCAGTTTTTTTCATAGAATCACACGTCGATCGATGCTTGATTTGATAAACATTGTTTATTTGATGATGTCACTCCGAGAAAATGGCGCGACAATTATAAATGTGTGCGTGAAGTTACGTATTTACGCTGGAATCATCGGGTTTAGCCCAGTGAGTCTGTTTCAAGATGGAACTCTGTCCATTTGCTTTTTACGTCCATGAATATGACTATATTTTTATTGTCTTGTATCAGTAAATTCTGTTAGTGACTTTGATTAAATAATAACAAATTTGTTGATTAACAAGGTATTATTTTTATTTTAGCCAGCTGGGACTTTTTTAGCCTGTGATTCTCGTTATAATTCGCAAGGCTCTTGTACCGATTCCAATTTAATTGCCTACAGAGACGTATAAGTATTCTGTTAGGGCTTTTGTCTAAATGTTCCTATGAATATAATGAAATATTCAGTATTTTCTCTTATGACCTAATTAGTATATAAGTATAGATGAAGCGTACTCTGACAGTTTATAGATATCTGAGTTAATTTTAAACAAACTCTACTTAATTGATTTTGGTCATGGAGTTATTGAGATACCAACTCAATGACAAAAACCAGTTTAGTTATTTTGTATGAGCATTATACATTATTTGTTTAAGCTTTATTTTCAGCTTTGAAAATTCTTCTTTACAACAACTTTCTTCTTTTGCCAAACGGACAGACAAACATACAGACGGAAAACGTCTTACTTCTTTCCTTTTAAGTTACGGAACCCTAAATAATACAAAATAAATAGGTAAGTAAACCAAATATTACGGATATTATTTCTGCTAGTGACTAGCCAGACCGTGACATTTGGGTCGAGCTGAATGACGAATATGGGTCAGGGTTCAAAGCTACAGATTATCCAACCAATTTACTTTTCGTATTTCATCTTTGAGATAAATAAAATTTAAGACAACATGTTTCTTATTTTGTCGAGATAGGTTTCATTGGTTTGGACTATAACTTCGGTCAAAAAACTCTTTATAATGAAGTAAATTTTTAATTTATTTTATTTTATTTTTTATATGTTTATTTATTTGAGATAACATATAATTATGCCTAAATATTACTAGACCTAATATTTATTACAAGATGTGTTACTACAGGCATAACCAACACCGTTGCCCATAGATTACATTAGACAAATGGTGGGCATGAGTATATATAATATTAAATACATATAAAAAAATATAAGTATATAAGTAAATGAACCTCTATTAAGCAGGCAAGCAACTGCCTAGGTACCTACCTACCTACACAATACAGGTTCATATTTAGTAATGAGTAACTTAGTCACTATTAATTTAAACTGAAATTAGACAATCAGACAGGATTGTCTGATTGATCGCTTTCTTTAATCTCTTATATTGAGTACGTTATGTTAATAAAATCAAACTAGAGTGAAATTTGCCATCTATCTAGGCCATTTAGGCTTCATCTGACCATACCATATTTCGACGACCTCCATGGCGCAGTGGGCGAATAACCGGCTGAGATGCAGGAGGTTGCGTGTTCGATTCCCGCTAATTTTTGCATGGACTACAAATACTTGTTCCGGGTTTGGGTATTTTTCTATATACTATAAGTATGTATTAAAAAAAATGTATATAAGTATTCTATCAGTTATCTGTTTCCCATCGTACAAGCTTTGGTTAGTTTGGGGCTAGATGGCGCTGTGTGAAATGTCCAGCATTATTTATTATTATTTATTATCAAATTGCCATTAGGTACGGAATTGGTCAAACGAAAGAGTCCTACAAAGCAACATAGAAACATAGAATATCTAGGAAAAACCTCAATGTTGCGCCAGTACACTGAATTTAAAAGTTGGACAAACGAGTTTTGAATAGTACATTCACGTTCTAAAATAAAAATTAAGTAACATTTTGGAGCTCGTTTAGTATTTTTATTTTGGAAAGTGCACAACTGAGTTAGCGCCTCGAAGTTAGTTTACGAGTTGGCGTTACAAGAGCATGCATACATTGCACCTGCAGATTGCCATCAAAGTAGCAAATCAAGTTGCTGGAATTTGATTATAATCCTAAAGGTTATTTTGCACAAGATAATAGAATATGCCAGCGCGGGCATAATGAAATTCATCATAATGGTGAGCAATAAAGACTTAACTAATAAAGGCTTTCAGAGGCCTTTGGTTTCTTAGACCTGACTTTAGCCACTATTATTAGTTTCCATTTTATTTAACTTTTGAAATTAAACAAAAAATCTTGCGCAGATTTTCTTTTGTTTTGGTACACAGGTTTTTTGGAAAATCTTGTGTTGGTTACAATTTTATCGTCGTAAAGCGTCCATTTTTATCTCAGCCCCACGTGCGCAAAACCGTCTACATATAATGGATGTATTAGGTCTGTGCGTTTTTTATATAGCACGTAATAAACGCAAACATATATACGCACTTTCATGTAATCTGATAAGAACCTGTATTCATGCGTGATTACTGAACGTAACTCTTCGGATATGAGCTCGGTGGCGGTATGTATTAAAGATTACCTAGAGACAAGTCATATTTACGGAAAATCTTGTGATGTGATATGAAAATGGTACGTTTTTTTCTGTGGAACATTATAGGCTGTCTGGGTAGAGAAGAATAAATTGAGGGAAACGTTCCACTTTTATTATTAGTTATACACGAGAGCGCACAACTTGGAGCCACATAGTTACATGTCCGCTGAACAGTGTGCGTGTTTTATTAACTAACAGTTAGAAGTAAGCGGTCTCGGCAGAATAACAGCGTCAACTACTAACCCAGTTGACATAATGCTGAGTCGAGGCCCTTTTGCTGCTATACCACACACCTACCTCATATTTCAAATTAATTATTTATTATACCTATTGATTGTTTATGTCTTGCATGTTTTGATCTTTAACATTTTAAATCATCTTTTGTAACTGTATTATGTGTGCTATTTAGCAAATAAATGATCGTCTATGTCTAAGTTCTTGGTTGTCTAGTGCACGGGATACAATAAGTCTCCATACATTGGATTGGTTATCGCAGCTACACTGTCTGATGTGTAATCAATCGATTATCCTTGCTATTTTATAAGATAAATTGTAATAGTTCTCGTATAGAGTGCTCTATTAATATTTAAAAGTAATACATCTGAGACAGTAGAAATTATTTAGTTGTAAATGTATTGGTCCTATTTACACCGTCGTTTTAAAATACCATCCACTTGCTTGGATACAGCATTATAGTAAACCTTTTTACCGTCGAGTGCGCTGCAATAAGCATCATTGTGACAACTCTTGGCCGTTTCGTGAAATGGCTAATTGTGTCGGATCCACATTGAACGTAGCCTAAAATAGAGTGGTTAGGTCAATTGATAAAAAAAAGGTAGTACTTTTTTCAGGGTAGTATTTTATGGTACACCTTTGCCCAGTAACGGGACAAGATAGGAAAATACTATGATAACAATTACACTTCAAGTACAGGTTTATAATTGCAATCTTAAGAGTCAAAATAGTCTGCAGTGATTTCAATATGGAATTAATATCGGATCGATAAGATAGCTATGTATTCTGTAGTGTAGGTCTCCTTTAGTTTCTCCCGTGCTTCTTGATCCTGAACTAGTTTCATCCAGGTGCTCTATTTATTCCGAGCTATGTATCCCATATGATGTTGGAGTCAGCTTCCCTGGTCGTTCTTCTCCACTTCGCTCTATCCTCGAAGTCATAATCAGAGTCTTGGCACTCTCTCATCTCCTTTGACACTACATCCTTCCATCTTGTCTTGGGTCTACTTCTAGATCTTCGACTGGGAATAGAAACTTGTAGTGCTAAATTCCCTACTTAGTCAGTTAGGTGACCTCTTCTTCACGTGACCGTACCTTCGCAGCCGATTTTCCTGCATCTTGCCAGGAATATCACACACGCCCAGGTTTCCTCGCACGTACGTGTTACGGATTTTATCAAGCGGAATTAGCATCTTCATTAGGGTGACTTGGATTTATGCATGTGCTTTTGTGTTTCGACTAAAGTTTCACTGCCATACATTAAGACTGGGCTTATGATAATCTTATAAATAAGTCCTCTGAATTTTTCGGGCATATTTTCGTCGTAGGTAACATCGGTTACTTCTCCCTAATATATAGCCACCCTGCGACTATTCACTGCTGAATATAACATTCCACGTTCCCAGAGTTGTGTATCATATCATACTACCCGGATACTTGTATTGATAGTACAAGGAGAGCAATTGAAAAATCTCGTCACTATATCCGTCACTTCTACTATCAATCCTTAGACATTATTCAGTACATAAGAACACCAGCTACTTTCTTTGGACTATGAATCGTATCCGCATAATTCTGCTAAACTCAGTGGGTTCCGCAGAGTTAGTAATAAGGAAAACAAAATTTTGCACCGTGACAATATGCTTGTTAATTGTTAGGGTTAGCGATGTTGTACCTACCGACTGAATATTTTATGAGGATTGTTAAAATTAGGTGGAAATGTGTCAAATTATTTAACAAATGTTTTTATAAGACCGGAAAAAACTCCTAACACATTGTGCACTCTTGCCAGCATTGCCCTTTATGGAACGTATAAAACAGATAACTATCACTAGTTGTGACTAACTATAAAGCAAAATTTGTCATTTCATGATATGTGACCACTATGCGTTATGAAGATATAAAGTCATAAATTGTACTCAAAATAAACTGATGAAACCACAAAAGTGAAACGATGGACAGTGGTGAGCCTAAAATTATATTATGTGTTATTTATTTTATACTAGCTGACCCGCCCTCGGCTTCGTACGCGTGGTTTGTCAATAAAACATTACCCGCCTTCTGTGCAGTCGCGTAAAGTGTATCCTATACCTCAAGTTCATTCATAATCTATCTAGGTCGAGCCGTTAAGTCGTGAAAAGGTAACACACATACAGAGAGACAGAGTTACTTTCAAATCGGTATGTACGTAGACTATAACCTGGATTAACACATATGCTACTTTTTGTTGACAAACGACGCGTGCGAAGCCACTGGCGGAAGTTAGTTATACATAGGTGAATAGCCAACTGAGACTCCAGTGAATAGCCGGAGGTAGCGGGTTCGATTCCCGCCGCGGAACAAATGTTTGCATGATCTGCAGATATTTGTTCCGGGTCTGGTTGTTTTTCTATATATTATAAGTATGTATTTACAAAAAAAATAGTATGTAAGTATTCTATCAGTTATCTGGTTCCCTTAGTACAAGCTCTGCTTAGTTTGGGGCCTAGATAGCGCTGTGTGAAGTTTCCTGCAATATTTATTTTATTTATTTATATTAACCTTTCTGTTGAATCACTCTATCTATTGTTGAAAACTGCATTTAAATCCGTTGAGTAGTTTAAAAGATATAAGGTAACAGACAGCGGAAGCGACTTCATTTTATACTATGTAAAGATACTCACATGTAGATACATAGTGCATAAGAACGGATTCAGCACAGTTT
Organism: Philereme transversata; assembly: GCA_963924445.1. NCBI lineage: Eukaryota > Metazoa > Arthropoda > Insecta > Lepidoptera > Geometridae > Philereme > Philereme transversata. The sequence continues at coordinate 25,138,303 of OZ004338.1, forward strand.
ACTGCAGAATTTTCCAAAGTTTTCGAACAACGGACCAAAGTTATTCACAGTCTATTCCCAAAGGTATCTGTGCATAGCAACAAGATCAACCACACGGTAAAGAATAGCTCGAAAACTAAAACATGTAGTTCACTCAGAAAGCAGGTTACCTTCGCTCGTTATTTATCGCTGCAAGATTTATCGGTATGTAACATGGCTGTTAGATGAATTTATGGAAATTAGAAAATTTTCGTGATTTATTTCAATCATTATTATAAATACAGGATTTATCACGTACCGTCTTATCGGTGTTTCGACCGACAATGTCTCGGTTCAATTCGTGAACTTTCATCAGGGTGAGTGCGATCCGCTCCGAATAACGTCTCGCCTCGCACATCGGTCGAAACACTGATAATGATTATGAAAATTATTTAGTAATAAAAAGTCGTCAAGTCATGTTTTTGCTAACCATGGAGCCATGGAGGCTTTTGGGGGCCTAAAATCTCCGACACGAATTAAGTTCTTTATTGAACACCGTATGATCCTATTTTAATTTGAAGTTTGGTTTTATTGCTATCTCTTAAATAAATAAATATTGCTGGATATTTCACACAGCCCCAAACTAAGCAGAGCTTGTACTATGAGAAACAGATAACTGATAGAATACTTATATACTTTTTATTGTACATACATACTTATAATATATAGTAAGAGTATCTATTTTGGACTTAATGTTAGGGAGTCCAGTTTCAAGCAGTGTTTTGGATTTATACTTTTGGCAAGTAAACAACCAAAACCGGACAAGTACAAGTGTGACTCGCGTGACTAAGGGTTTCTTATCTACTCAGATATGTGAGCGGTAACCTCGGAAAACTTAAGAGGTTGATTTCTAAAAAACCAATTTGACGAAATCTTTATCGTCTTTGTTTTATTTTGCCTGTAATCTTTGCATACATTTCTATCAATCGTATTAATTTCAGAAATGTCACTTTGCAAACTTCAGGGTTAAGGGCTTAGAGAGTAATTTTTTCGACATTATTTATCATAACTTCAAAACTATACAACACTAGCTGACCAATCCGCAGCTTTGCGCGCTAGTTTTTCAATAACAACATTACCTTCTTTCTGCGCAGTTAAGTAAAAGTTACTCCGGGACAACGTAGCCTTCTAATGGTGAAAGAAGTTTTGAAATCGGATCAGTAGTTTTTGAGTTTATTCGTAAGAAACATACAAAAATACAAATCCTTTCCTTTTTATAACATTAGAACAGATAAGAAATCCCTTGAAATAAAATTGAGCAAATATTTTTTTATAAATAGATATTCTAAATTTCAAGTCGAATAACTTCAGTAGTTGCTGAGTTAAACAGCTGTGACGGGAGGACTGGCGGACAAAGTCGCACCTTAAGGGTTCCGTTTTTACCATTTTGGATACGGAACTATGTCAAAATCAAAGTTTATACATTAAAATCACAAAAACCATCGAATCAATTCGAAATTTTTCGTCTATTCTAACACCACCAATCCTCATTACTATGTGCATTGGAAAATAGCCAGTTTTCTATCTAAGTACTAAACAGCTGCACTCATATTCAGAATAGTTAGCACTTCAAAATTTTGCAATTTGAACCTTGTTTGAACTAGTTTCGTCCAACTACGGGCGTTTTGAGGGTTCCTGATGTGGCTCTCGAGTTGTGGAATGGACTTAGAAGCACTCGCAGCGCGAGACCCTTTGTTGTAATGTAAAGTTTGACGACCTCCGTGGTGCAGTGGGCGAATAGCCGGCTGAGACGCAGGAGGTAGCGGGTTCGATTCCCGCCGAGGAACAAATGTTTGCATGATCTACAAATATTTGTTCCGGGTCTGGTTGTTTCTCTATATATTATAAGTATGTATTTACAAAAAAAATGTATATAAGTATTCTATCAGTTATCTGGTTCCCATAGTACAAGCTCTGCTTAATTTGGGGCTAGATAGCGCTGTGTGAAATGTCCAGCAATATTTATTTATTATTTATTTATTTATTTATTTATAAAGTTGGTAACAAACGTACAACCGTACTACTGGCAGGCTAGTCTAGAGTGAAGTAGACAGCCAGGGTTTACTAGTTATACAGTTTAGAGTAGATTAGACATGTTGAGTTGGCTTCTACTGCAGGTATATCATATAGGTATAATATACTGTGCCATCCCATCGTTTTTCGTAATTCTGATAGAGAGAATAGGGTAAGTAGGTACATTTGTTAACTCTTACATATTAAAGTCGTATTAAGACGACCTCCGTGGCGCAGTGGGCGAATAGCCAGCTGAGACGCGGGAGGTTAGCGGGTTCGATTCCCGTCGCGGAACAAATGTTTGCATGATCTACAGATATTTGTTTCGGGTCTGGATGTTTTTCTATATATTATAAGTATGTATTTTAAAAAAAAAGTATATAAGTATTCTATCAGTTATCTGGTTCCCATAGTACAAGCTCTGCTTAATTTGGGGCTAGATAGCGCTGTGTGAAATGTCCTGCAATGTTTATTTATTTATTTTATTTAAAGTTGACAATAAGAAAACCACCAACATAGTTGAAACACCGATTAAAACGGTACGTGATAAATCCAGTATTTATAATAATGGTTGACAACATTTCTGACACACAAATTTGTATAATACAGGATGTTTGGTTAATATATTCAAGTGATGGTTTCTCAAAACATAAAAAAATACTTTTCGAAGTAAAAACTACTAGTTATATTATCAAACTTTAATGAAGATCGACTAAGTTTAGGTGATTAATTCGATATAAAACTAACTGCCTATCGCAATCGACATCCAAAAATAAAGGCCGATTTGATATGAAATGGCTGCGGGTTTTGGATTAGAAAGGCACAACAAGAGATATCTTGAGATGTCACCAATACAGTATCTGTGGTTAGAAGACAAGCATTATGCAATAGCACAACATAAGTTTAATAAAGTGTTTTTACATGCCAAAATAAATTTCACTTTTTTATGGTAAACATTACACAAATTTATTTATTATGCTCATCAAAATAACCCCTTTCATTTTTGTGCGTATATTATCAAATACCCTATATATATTACAACCTAAAAATTTAAAATTGACGATTTAAAATTATTATTTGTTTTGAATAGTTAATTTCAATTTTTTAAGTCTATATGGAAATGTTTATGTCACCTTTGAGTAAAATTTCACTCGCTTTTGAGAACACATAATGAAGATGACACAAGGAAATAAAGGGTACTTAAAATTTAATCAATAAAATAAATGATCTCCTCACACTTGAACGACCATAATAAAATGTGATATTTTATTGCTTCTACATTTGATTCCTAATCTCTTCCGAACAATTTTGCCTAATCGTTCACGCTCGTTTAACCTATAAAACTTTATAATTTCCTCATTTTCTACAAAGAATCACACAAATTAAATATTTTTTAACGATTTAATCACTCAAGGAGTGATCGTCGAACTTTTAGGTACAATCTCGCGAAATTTTTAATAGACTCATGTCTCGAAAAAAAGGTTTTATTCACGCTTGAGTAAGTTACGAGTAAGTTTAATTGGATTTATATTTACTGACAAACTTACTCTATTATTTTTTTAAGTTTTGAGACTGACTTGTTATTAATAATATAAAAAATTATAACAAAGTGAAGTTGTTGCCTTATCTAATGGAAACAAAATTAAAAAAACGAAATAATGCTGGATATTTCACATACCAAAGCTTGGAATCAGATAACTGAAATAATATATTTTTTTGTTAATACGTACATAAAAAATATTATTACAGAGAAATACCCAGACCAGAAACGATTATTTGTCAAACATACAAACAGTTCTGTAGTAGTGGGAATCGAACCTCCTGCGTCTCAGCCCACTGAGCCATGGAGGTCGTCAGCTTCATCACTAAAAACATTAATTATTATCATCATTATTAAAATCTTTTTGTTTTAAATATAAATAACATGTAAGTTAAGTCATTATGTTTGCACTCAACGAACATGTACTCGGATTCTAAACACTAAGTAGAAGACATTCGTTTTACCGTAAAGAGAACACTCGGGGATGTATTTACTTATAGTACGTTGCAGCCTTTTAAGTAAAACTTAACAATAGTTAAAAATAATTACACATGCTCAAATTGGTAAACGAAAGCGTCGGCATGTCCTTACATGCATGTTATCATTCCGAGTTCCACGTTCGTTGAGTGCAAACATAAGTTTAATTAATGACTTACATAAACATTCTATTTATTTTTAAAACAAGAAGATTTTATTAATGATGCTGACGACCTCCATGGCTCAGTGGGATAATAGCTGGCTGAGACGCAGGAGGTTCGATTAAAACTGCTTCACAACTGTTTGCATGTTTGACCAATATTCGTTTCTGGTCTACCCCAATGCCACATGTCCAAAAATTGGAAGACATGTGGCATCGGGTGAGTATTATATTAGCGACAATGGGCTTGCAACAAAATTGTATTGATATTTGTAAATTTTATGTTTTTAACAATTTTTCTATATTAGTTAGAATAGTTTTAAAATTTTAATTTGTAAGTCAATTAATTAATTATTGTAACTATAAGACGTTTTAAAAGTCTTGACCATCAAAACAGTATATCCAAGATCGTTAACTGTTTTTAAATATTGTGAAGAAAATGGAGATTTAAAACGCGCTTCCCCTCACCCATGGGAACTGACGGCGTTGACAGTGGAGATGGAAAAATATTTTCATTTCAGAATAATGAGACGAGAGCTGTAATTGTGGCAGACAAATTACAAAGTATATTTTAGATTCTCAGAAAATCCACAATTATTTCGTTGTAACTGATTTCAGTAATATTTCAAGTGCTATATTTTCAGATAGGTACACATACTCGTACTTTATTGCTCAACATTAAACATAAAAATAATGAAGAACGTTAATCTTTGTAATACAATTGGTGGTATTATCACTTAATTGCAATCTCTGCCAAATAAAAGCGAGACCAGACTCTTAAAGCAAGCATCCTTAGACACTGTCTCCAGCATAACTACTCAAAATCAATATAGGTAGCTACTGACAAAATGGACACGGCAATCTGCTTGCCAAAGTGTCATCCCACTGCAGATTACTAATGGCCACTCACTGTTATTCTAATCCGTGAAGTATTTACATACTGGAGACTAAAATAACTGCCTTACTTTGTTGGGTAAACCTGCATTTGATACCTTAGGGATCAACGCCTAAAGTCCTACCACTTGCACAAGGGCTGACCTCAACATGACTACAACCAACGCTATAGATGTGATAAAACACTATTCAAAAATAGTTTCGTTTTGTCCATTAATACGTCAGAAAAAGATGAACGCTTAAAGTGCAAAAACAGAACCCATATACGACCTGTTATGTTATTATTTTTCATTATCAGCTCGTAGAGTCCCACAGCAGGGTAAAGGTCTCCCTTCCCTCCCCGCACGAATCCCGGCTATTGGCTAATTGAGGCCACTCTTTCTGGTATGCACCCAGTTCATCCCTCCATTTCCCGCCTGGGTTTACCACGAGGCTGCCGCCCGTTTGGAATTGTTATTTTATGAACGAATTAATTTAACACATATGTACATCCGGAATACTATTTACAGATTTTAGAGGTAGGTTTAATACCGGTTGCTTGAATATTTATCCAGTCATTGATACATTTCCAATGAACAATTTTTAACATTTCTAAACATCAGTGACGCCTTCTTACATGATGAATGAATATGATTTGTTTACCTATTTTATACATGCTGTTTCATTGATATTTTGAGCCTTACCCGTGTTTTCATTTGATGTCGTACATAACAATACATGTTGTAGAATAGAAACCGTTTATTTGACACACACACACACAAAACAGACATAATTCAACAACCAGAGGACAGGAGAATAACGATAGATAAACAGAAACAAATACGTACCTACCTAATCAGTAGGTGCCTATCAGTAGTCCCGCTCCGTGCCATGAGTAGCCAAATAGGTCCTGACTCAGCTTTGTGCTAGTTCGCATATACCATGCAAAGCAGCGCTGGTTTTCAGGCAGGACCTTACGAGTAAGTAGGGTGACGTCACAGATGAATAACACCAGTTTAACCATAAAAATAAAGTACATATAAAGTTTGCTCTACATCAAAACTCATTGTGTTTGATTTCTTGTTTTACCAAATATTGCCTCAAACACAAAGAACTTAAATAACATCATTTTCAGTAAAAATTAATGAACTAGTTTAAAGTGTATAACTAAAAGATACTTGAAATCCGAAAAACAGCTTATTTAAAAACCAGGTTTTTTTTTGTAGTAATTGCATTTATGAAAATTTGATCATGTTGACCTTTTGGATTGTGGTAGATACTCCGGTACACTGTATTGTGACTGCCATTTCATAAGAAACCAAAGCTTTAGTAGATAATCATTGTCTATAGTCTACTCCAGTCTACATTCCTTCTAGTCTTCCATTCACCTGCTTCCATTGTGGGATGCCTAAATCAACGTTATGCGACAGTTATTTCAGGCACGAGAGCCGAATAGCCCTCCAGTGAATCCTGCGAATGAAATGTAGCATCTACAATGAGCTTCCGCTACTTTACTCCAGATTTTATAGCCAGGGTGCTTTCTCTTTGAAAATTTTCTGCAGTATTTGTGAGTTATGTTACTTGTTCAAAAATTAAAAAAATTCGCCGAAAATTGTTGAAACTTTTAAGAATCTTCTAAAGATTCGAACAAGAACAAACACACTGCGTTTTTAAAGTATTGTTACGAGCTGAGGGTTCGGGATAAAATAATGATAATCGATCTAACCAAAATAACACTTGTATTCAACACTAGAACGATGAATACACGAACTTGGTCACACTTAATCACAACACACTAATTCACATCATTGTTGCAGCACTTAAAGTCACCGAAATGAAAGGTCCAAAGGTTGTCTGGAAGAGATCGCTTTTAGCGATAAGACCGCCCATTGTACTTACCTTAATTTTGTGTATTTTATTGTATTTTTAATTTTGTTGGTGTGCAATAAAGAGTATTCTATTCTATTCTATTCTATTCTAAATGTTCCCACGTATAGTTAAATCCAGACAGACTGACTCGCGAGCAACTACTTTTCACGCGAAACCCTTCTCCACGTCAGTCCTCCAGGGCCTCGCTGAGACTGACTGTCAGGCCATCTCTCCGGCCTATTTATATCGCGCACATTTCGATTGTTCGAGAACGATCTCGATCGTTCCAGGAAAGGGTCGGTGTTTCGACAGAATGGCCACTCCCCATTCTGCGAAACCGCAGACAATAACAACAATAACACAGCAAGACAAAAGCGTTTGAGAAATTTCGATTATTACTCATTGTTTAACAGCCTCAACGTAACACTATCTTAGTATTTTTGTTGTGGTACCATGGCTCCCATAGTTTCTGATATTAACGTCACAGATAATCCAAGTTCAATGTAAGTCTGTTCGGTGTTATTTATTTATTTAATTCGGTATTTATTTTTCCAACTCTAGAAAATAATCATCCGAGATTGCTTTAGGGTGGGCAAGGGATGCGAAACAATATCTACGCATATTGATTTCCTTGTGTCGCTACAAATTATGAAACCATGGGATCAAGAATTCTCGACTCAAACAAGACTTTTCTTTAGCGCGAGTGAGTAAGGTTTTGCCTTTTGCCTTTTAAAATTTACTGGAATCTATAAAAGATAAAAAAAATATACTGGATTTTTTTATAGAACAGTCGTACCTATTCGAGTGAAGTAAGTAAAAACTCTCGTCATAAATAATACTATAGCTTTAAAATTACCCCCAAAGTTTAGCATTCACATACATAATTATATATTTCATCAGAAGAGACGCAATTCCATCTTTATGTAAATAGTTTGTATTCTGTAACCTTTTTGTTAAAAGTGAACTCTTTCAATGTTGACCGTTAATGGACCCTTTAGGGTGACCTTAATTTGGTCGATTTAAATTCTGTCGGTTCTGAAAAGGTTGGCATTAGTAGAGTGTTGGGCGGGCGGTATTTATTTACGTGGTAAAGGTACGACCGTTAACCTTCTTGTTTGTACAATGTAAATTAAGTATTATAAAGATTTATTCCACTGAGATATCTATAAATAATATAAAGAAAATTTTGATATAAACATTGTTGAAACAATACACTAATGGATATTGATCCTTCAAAATAAAGTATACTTCACACAGTTTCAGAAAAGTAATTTGGATGAGAAGATCTTTTTCAAACATTTGACGTAATGTACTCTTTCATAAGTGCAACAAAGTATCAATTAACTGTTGTTTCATCTATGATCCTTTCTTGTGCAATAAAGTAACCCATAAAGGAATATTCTCAATCAAATACGAAGCGAAGAAACTCGCGCTTTGAAGATTTATTACATTTCTAAAATCCAGTACTGACTAATATTATCTATAGGAGTATAATCCCTCAGGGTATATTCGTGCTTGTAAGCAATCAAACAGTTACCGTACATCACAACATCGCAGACGATAAACACGTTTTATCACTTTCGGAACTATTTGCCTCAGAGAATTGCCCGAAGTTTTCATATAACTTTGATGTTACCTGTAACTATGCATTATTTGTAAATTGTTTGACAATGTCTGACTATTGTGCCCAAAGAAATAACTTGTTTCGAGATTGGTCATACTGTGATTATAAATAAATAATTCTGGACATTTCATGCATCGCTATCTGATCCTAAACTAAGCAAAACTTATACTATCCCATAGCACCAGATAGCTAAATAAATCCATAAATACTATAATTTATAGAAATACACCCAGACTAACAACAAATATATGTAGATCATGCAAAAATATAGGTTCTGCGGCGGGAATCGAATCGAACCCGAGACCTCCTACATCTTAGCTGGTTATATTCTCACACTGCGCAAGATCGAGTGAAGCGACATCTCTAAATCAAGTTGGGCAAATCAGCGTTGTATGTATATATGTTTGTTTGTCAGAGGATGACTTTCGAAGCGTTGATCCGATCATCGTGAAATTTGATATATAGGTAGGTAGGTATCCTAAATACAGAAGATCTATCATATCTCAATAACCCTCCAACATTTTTAGCTTATTTAGTCACACCAGGATCGTGTACCTATCGTCTATGCATTTTATGAGGTGTGTCTGTAAATAAATGCCCTTTTATTTTATTTATTTATTTTATTTTTTTATATAAAAAGTAATACCAGCAAAAAATTCATGGTATAAAGAGGTTCCGCAAAAAATACTTAAATAGAGCTTACGCTTAATCCATAATGCTTTATCTGTCAGATTACTATCAGCACTGGGTGAAACAGGCTGAATCCTGAATCTTCCATCACCGAGATATTAAGCTTTTACGTACCTGGCTGATTAAAGAATTACGCTAACATTATGTTTCGGGAAGTCGATTTGGAAAGTTCGTGTTTTATCTTTTATCAGCTTAATTGGATTTAGGAAGGTTTGGAGCCTTGCCGGCTTCATTATTTTTTCGAAGCCAATTACTGAAGTTGAATTTATGTTGGGAGAGAAATTAATGTTTGATTATCTTGTGGTAGCTAAATTGTGGGGTTTACTAAACAATATCCGGCTTAAAACGTTTTTGAAAGCTCCGTGAATAGATTTTAAAAAACCTCATTTTAATTGTACTTAGGTTCATAATTGCAATCCTACTTTGCAGGAGAATTGTACTGCTGTGGGTTTTACTATATTGTATCATGATAGGCATCAGTCATATATAAAGACTAGAGGTTGCGTTGTGCGCGAGCTGCTCGCAGCTCGCGTGTTTTTCTTTTAGTCGAAGAAGTAATTAAAGAGGATATAGAGCTGTCAAAAGCCATCAAAGATGATATCCATGTGTAAGAAGCAATCAAAGAGGATATCGAAGTGGAAGAAGCAATCAAAGAGGATATCGAAGTGGAAGAAGCAATCAAAGATGGTATCGAAGTGGAAGAAGCCATCACAGAGGATATCGAAGTGAAAATGCTATCAAAGACGATATCGAAGATGAAGACGCAATCAAAGAGAATAATGCAGTGCAAGAAGCAATCAAAAGGAAATCGAAGATGATATCGAAGTGGAAGGAGTAAACAAAGAGGATATTGAAGTGGGAGAAGCAATCAAATAGGATATCGAAATAGCAAAAACAATCAAAGAGGAAATTGAAGTTGACTAAGGAATCAAAGAGGATACCGAGTTGGTAGAAGTATTCAAAGAGGATGACGAAGTGAAAAAAGCAATCAAAGACGATATCGAAGTGAAAGAAATAGTCAAAGACGATATCAAAATTGAACAAGCAATCAAAGCGGATATCGAAGTGGAAGAAGCAATCAAAGAGGATATCAAAGTGGAAGAAGCCATCACAGGATATAGAAGTAAAATGCAATCAAAAACGATATCAAATATGAAGACGCAATCAAAGAAAATATTGCAGTGCAAGAAGCAATCAAACGGAAATCAAAGAGGAAGGAGCCCTTACAGAGGATACCGAAGTGAAAATGCCATCAAAGAGGATATCAAAGATGAAGAAGCAATCCAATTGATATTGAAGATGAAGAAGGAATAAAAGAGGATATCGAAGTGGAACAAGCAATCAAAGAGAAAAAAATTGGATGTTCCAAAATGATCATGATAATAGTTGTATAAAAAAAATTGAACGTTGCAAAAAAGATCATGATGAACGTTGCATAAAAAAAATCTGGACGTTCCAAAATGATCAGTATTGACGTTGCATAATAAATGTATGTTGTAAAATGATAATGATCAAAAATTTGTACTAATATTTAGTCAAAGTTTGCTAGTGCTATCTCTTCCCGTTTAGAAGATACGAGCGATTAAAGTTTTGTAAGAAAAATCATAAATTTGTTGATTGGATATCGAAGTGGAAGAAACTATCAAAGAGAATGTTGAAGTGGAAGAAGCAATCAAATAGGATATCGAAGTGGCAGAAACAATCAAAGAGGAAATTGAAGTTGAGTAAGCAATCAAAGAGGATACCATGGTGGTAGAAGCATTCAAAGAAGATGACGAAGTGAAAAAGCAATCAAAGACGATATCTAAATGGAAGAAGCAGTCAAAGACGATATCGAAGTGGGAGAAGCAATCAAAGAGGATATCGAAGTTAAAGAAGCAGTCAAAGATGATTTCGAAGTGGAAAAAACATTCAAAAAAGATGACGAAGTGGGAGAAGCATTCAAAAAGGATGTCAAGGATGACAATAAAAAAACAGTTCCACCAAAAATTTATACCAATATTTTGTGCAAGTTTGCTAGGGCTATCTCTTCCCGTTTAGAAGATACGAGCGATTTAAGATTTGTATTAAAACCCATAATTTTGTAGAGTGGAAATTGAAGTAAACGAAGCAATTGAAGAAAATATATCAGTAGAATAAGCAATTAAAAAGGATATCAAAGTGGAAGAAGCAAAAATAGAAGATATCGATGTGAAAGAAGCATTCAAAGCGGAAGACGAAGTAAGAGAAGCATTCAAAAAGGATGTCAAGGGCAATGATGGTATTAAAAAAACTATTCCACCAAACATTAGTACCAATATTTTGTAAAAGTTTGCTGGGGGTAACTCTTCCCGTTTAGAAGATACGAGCGATTTAAGATTTGTATTAAAACCCATAATTTTGTAGAGTCGATATTGAAGTAAGAGAAGTAATTGAAGAAAATAGAAAAATAGAAAAAACAATTCAAAAGTATATTCAAGTAAAAATGCCATCAAAGAGGATTTCAAAGTTATAAAAACAATTAAAGAGGATATCAATGTGGAAGAAACATTCGAAAACGAAAAGGAAGTAAGAGAAGAATTCAAAATGATAACAAGGGCGATGATGACCGTAAAATAACGATTCCGCCAAAAATTTGTGCTACCATTTTATAAAAGTTTGTTATGTCCATCTCTTACCGTTTAAAAGATACGAACGATTAAAGTTTTTTAAGGAAAATCATAATTTTGTTGAGAAGATATCAAAGTGGAAGAAACATTCAAAGAGGATATCGAAGTGGAAGAAGCAATCAAAAAAGATATTCAAGTAGAAGAAGCAATTAAAAAGTATTTCGACGTTCCAAAATGATCATAGTGGATGAGGCATACTTAAAATAAAATAATGTTCCAAAATGATCATAGTGGATGTTACATTATAAAAAAAAATTGACGTTTCAAAGTGATCATTGTGGATGAGGCATAATTAAAAAAATGATGTACCAAAATGATCACAGTGGATATTGCATAATAAAAAAAATGACGTTCCAAAGTGATCATTGTGGATGAGGCATAATTAAAAAAAATGATGAACCAAAATGATCACATATAATAAAAAAATTAATTAACGTTCCAAAAAGATCATTGTGGATGAGGAATAATTAAAAAAAATATGTACCAAAATGATCACAGTGGATGTTGCATAATAAAAAAAAATTGACGTTCCAAAGTGATCATTGTGGATGAGGCATAATTAAAAAAAATTATGTACCAAAATGATCACAGTGGATGTTGCATAATAAAAAAAAATGACGTTCCAAAGTGATCATTGTGGATGAGGCATAATTAAAAAAAATGATGTTCCAAAATGATCACAGTGGATGTTGCATAATAAAAAAAAATTGACGTTCCAAAGTGATCATTGTGGATGAGGCATAATTTAAAAAAATGATGTTCCAAAATGATCACAGTGGATGATGCATAATAAAAAAAATAAAATAATTGACGTTCCAAAGTGATCATTGTGGATGAGGCATAATTAAAAAAAATGATGTACCAAAATGATCACAGTGGATGTTGCATAATAAAAAAAAAAATTGACGTTCCAAAGTGATCATTGTGGATGAGGCGAAATTAAAAAAATTATGTACCAAAATGATCACAGTGGATGTTGCATAATAAAAAAAAAATTGACGTTCCAAAGTGATCATAGTGGATGAGGCATAATTGAAAAAAAATGATGTTCCAAAATGATCACAGTGGATGATGCATAATTGAACAAAAATTGATGTTCCCAAATGAACATGATAAACGTTCCAAAGTGATCATTGTGGATGAGGCATAATTAAAAAAAATGATGTTCCAAAATGATCACAGTGGATGTTGCATAATAAAAAAAAATTGACGTTCCAAAGTGATCATTGTGGATGAGGCATAATTTAAAAAAATGATGTTCCAAAATGATCACAGTGGATGATGCATAATAAAAAAAATAAAATAATTGACGTTCCAAAGTGATCATTGTGGATGAGGCATAATTAAAAAAAATGATGTACCAAAATGATCACAGTGGATGTTGCATAATAAAAAAAAAAAATGACGTTCCAAAGTGATCATTGTGGATGAGGCGAAATTAAAAAAATTATGTACTTACCAAAATGATCACAGTGGATGTTGCATAATAAAAAAAAAATTGACGTTCCAAAGTGATCATAGTGGATGAGGCATAATTGAAAAAAAAATGATGTTCCAAAATGATCACAGTGGATGATGCATAATTGAACAAAAATTGATGTTCCCAAATGAACATGATAAACGTTGCATAATAAAAAAAAAGGGGAAAAAAATTGACTTTCCAAAATGATCATTGTGGATGAGGCATAATTAAAAAAAATTGATGTTCCAAAATGATCACAGTGGATTTTGCATAATAAAAAAAAAAATTGACGTTCCAAAATGATCATTGTGGATGAGGCATAATTTAAAAAAAAATTGATTTTCCAAAATGATCACAAAATATTTTGCATAATAAAAAAAAAAATTGACGTTCCAAAAGTGATCATAGTGGATGAGGCATAATTGAAAAAAAAATGATGTTCCAAAATGATCACAGTGGATGATGCATAATAAAAAAAAAATAATTGACGTTCCAAAGTGATCATTGTGGATGAGGCATAATTAAAAAAATTATGTACCAAAATGATCACAGTGGCTGTTGCATAATAAAAAAAAAATAATTGACGTTCCAAAGTGATCATTGTGGATGAGGCATAATTAAAAAAATGTGGATGTTCCAAAATAAACATGATGAACGTTGCATACTAAAAAAAAAAAAAAAATTGGATGTTCCAAAATGATGATGATGACCTTTGCAAAAACTATGAAAGTTGTCTCATGCCCCTCCACCACCATTATATAGAATCAAGCAAATTTACAGTAATTTTATAGTACACACAAGCCATGGGCTCCCTACAAAAACAGTATGAAAATTACGGCAAACGAAATATACGGTTTACGGTATTCATACAGAAATATTTTGTATGGGACAATTTTTTTTTTGTATGAAAGACAATTTTTTTTTCATGGAACCGGATATAAAAAAATGTCCTCTGCAACATTAGTTTTTGCACCAACTCTCTAAGACCTATACTTTCCGAGATACGAGGTCGATGTGAGCGAATGGGGGACAAAAGGGGTACTTTAGGATTTATTCCCAACTCATCGGAACTCCCTCTATACGATCCCACCAAACATTTTCACCCTACGAGGGGGCATCTGGGAGAACAAACATGTCAATGAGTCAATCAGTCAGTCAGTCAGTCAGTCAGTCAGTGGTAATCGAGCTTTATATAATATAATTGTTTAAGTAGGGTCATATGCGCGTATATTATAATACCTAAACCTATTAGCACCAATTTTGACCTCCAAAGTAATAAAGAGCTGCTGTACGTTTCTTAAAGCCTTTGTCAGTCTGTCTGGGTATATTTGTGTCTTTTCATGGCAACAAGCTCCCAAACTGATTTTAATACGTGTTTTTTTTTCTAAGCTTAAAGTTAAGTTAGTATAAGATTAAAAGTTTTTGATCGAGCGAAGCGAGATCTCCAAATCAACTTGGGCAAATCGGCGCTGTATGTATGTATGTACGCATGTTTGTTTGTCCGAGGATAACTTTTGAAGCGTTTATCCGATCATCGTGAAATTTGGTATATTGGTGATGACACAATTTTGGTGTGACTCAATGAGCTAAACATTTGGGGAGGTTGTTGAGATGTTGGGGTTCAAGAGGGGTAAAAAAGAAACAAATGGGACTTTCCGATCAAATGGCGCGTCAAATAAAATGTGTTTGTGATTATATTTCGATTTTGTTTTTATTGTTAGTTTAAACCTTGCACTTTTTAAGTTATTAGCTATAACATAAACTGAACTTTGACCCCACATTCACAGGGTACACCAGTGACCCCACATGGCTGAAATTTGATATGCGTGTAGCTTTAGTGACACAAATATAGGCAAAAGTCTGAAATCCAGAATAACTGCAATTTCTACCCCAAAAAAGGTAACCTATTAACATGAGCTCCCGTTACCCGTAATTTGAATGAAACTGTAGGTCAAGTTAGTTGGAAATTCATTTCGTGGCACTATTTTGATAGTCAATGATTACGAATAATATTTTTTTGTTTTCATGGGATATTTACGAGATCTCAGTTCGGGGTGAACCACTAGTTTATAAAGTTTATGTTTGGTGGAAATTAGTGGCCCTTTATTAAATATTAGGAAACCATTTCGTTCACACCTATTATTACAAAATTTCCGACAAATATATACAATGTATCTGTCACTGAGCACTGGTTGTGCCAAGCGGCCACTGACTGTTTCAAAAAACATAGTGTAGTATCAGGGCATACGCAAAAACTTCAATTGTATTTTTTTGCAGCACTGTAAAACAACGTTCCTGACATTTCACGAGAATTCTGTTAGTAGACCGAATAAAATATACAATCATGGCTTTGAAATTCTATTTATTCTGCCCCTTTTAATACTATTGACTTTCGATTTTAATAAATACAGCCTGACCCAAAACTACACCCAGTTTCATATGCAGAACGAGGGATATTTATGGTAATTTATTTCATCCACCCCTTGTAAAACTTTCAGGACCCAAATCGTATTTAGAACAACTGAGCCGATGCCTGTACCATCCGTTTATTTCACTATCAACTGCCCCTCAGAAGCAGTTGTTAAGTTTAGCTATTAAAAGCTGTAGAGCACATTATTTTTAATTACTGATTTTGTTGGTTGTTAGTCATCAAATTATACTACATTTATCAACAGCAGAGTCGGAGGGCAAAAAATACCGTTGATAAATAAAAAAAAAAGTCTAATAAATATGAAACTTTACTTCCACTTAACTGGCCAGAGTATATTTTAAATAATATAACAGTGAGAACTACATTTGATTAACGAATCGATAGCACAATAACTCGTGCTATGAGTACTGATCCGTAGATAAAACTATACTACCCTGTTATTTTGATGTGCGAACTTCGTGCATAAAATTTAAACCATCCAAGATAGAAACTTGTTTTATGAATAAAATATGGGCGTTTTTCACAATGTTTATGAGCGTTAGAGAATAGTTTTAGGGCTACTTTTAGTTACATGTAAACTACATTTAATAACATAAATAATTTATAATTATTTACTAACTAAAAAATACAAAAGAACCAGTTAAATTACCTAAAGACCGTTGCAAACTATAGATCTTATAGTTTGCAATGGTCTTTTCTTCCAGTTTAGTTACAAGGTTTTCCTGTTTTTCTCGACTTAACACAAGGTCGATTCACGTATCCAAGTTTTAATCTAATCTCGATGTCTTTGATTACAATGTAAGACGCAACTGGAAGAATATGCTGTCTTTAGAGATCCTAATGTGACTTAGAGCTGACTAAAGTTATAACTGCTGCCCTTAAACAGAGTTATTGCGAAAAAGCACTATTATTGATGATGGTGACAAGTTTTTGTTTTTATCAGGGATTAGACACCAGCACCAAAATTTCATGCTTAAAAGATTTACTCAATCTATCATCTATTTTAACTCATATCTGCGACGCTGTTGCAATAATGAAAGGAGACTTTCACTTCTCCAACTATCATCAGTTGACCTTTGATAACCAACCCCATATTTCGTATTTTTAAATTCAGGCAACTTACGATCGCATTACGATATATTGAAGCAGTATTACTTTATTCAGTTACATCAAATATGCATCGAGATTAGATCAATATTAGATTGAAGTCGAGATAGATTGAATTTCACTAGATTCATTTATAGACCGCCAAGCTGAAAAAGTGACCCAAAACTATTAAGCACACAACAAACAAACTGCAAAAATAATTGCATTAAATCCATTGGCTTTTCAAGTCATTTCGCCGCTACGAATGAAAAACGGCACCAAATAAAAAGATTTTCGTCCAGCGGACGGACATGTTTCAAATTAAAAGCTTTTCCAAGTCAGCCTCCACAGAGAACTGGATTCAATTCACACCGTGACGTATGGTTGATGGGGAGCACCTAATAAAATTCTCCACTTTTCCGTTCTCTACATGGTAGATGTTCAACCCCACAAAAAGTGTGTACGGAATGCTAGCGCCAAAGAGTTTTGTTAAACATTTTTTTGCCGGCACCAGCTTCTGATGTTAAAGTCAAATATTGACCAATGACACCGGTGGGGGTAGATACCTTTGTTTTTTAACTAACCTACGTTTACATTTGAGACTGACTCGTTAGTAAATAGTTTCTAAACCATGTGATAAGTATGATATATTTTGTACTATTTTCTTACGGCTAAGGGATTTTACGTTCTAGTAGGGGCACTCTTCACGTATCATTTGACGTTTCCATACATATTTGAGTTAGCGCAAAGATAATACCCGTAATATTAATATCACATTTAGTGCCTGAGGTGGCGAAACTGATACTTAGCATATGGGATACACTTGTGCTATGTTTATCCGATTTGAGACCGAGATTGAACCAAGAAATCATACATAATGTTGATAAAAAACAAAACCTGGCGTCGGTCGCCGGAAGACAGCTCTGTGTGTTTTGTTTTTTGTCTCTATAAAAATACTTTCCATGATTAAGGAAAGTATTTTTACAACACATTTGCTCGTAAAGGGTCTCTTATTTCACCAATTTCAATATCGTAATGTTTGTCATTACGTACTTGTGCGTTATTGTAATGTAACACGCACGAGTTTCTTTTTAATAAGGTGAAACGTACGGTTTATCAAGATGCTCCGTCTAAAACGAACGGTACTTTTTTAAATCTTAGCAAAGAGTTTTTATGTCAGAAAAGTGGTCAACATTTTATGAATAAAATTAACTTTGGGAGATAAAATATAAAAAATAAACATTTAATTCTAAAAAAAAATATTAATTTACTTTATTACTAATATTGGTTTTTGTGCCTTTACGTTAAAAAAAGCGCTGATGCGCGTGTTAGATTATAATGTTAAGGTGAATCGTTAGCAACTCAAGTTTTTAAGAAGACATTACAATAGAATATTTAAGTAAAACAGGTATGAAATAAATAGTTAAGATAGAAACTAAGCCTAGAACAATAAACGAGAATTGTATTTTTAGCTAGAAATGGTACAAAGACATTGTAAAAGATTAGGTTGTTTAAATTTCCACCCGCGGCTGATCACAGAGCTTTACAGGATAAAGATAAGTAGAACTTCTCCGAAGCGCATAACGGGAGCCGGTAAGCGAAAACAATAGAAATATTTCTTGAAACTCGTTCTCGAAATAATATAAACTGGCACCGGCAAGCGAGACAATAGATAAACCAAGCTCTCTGATTGGCCCGGGACCGTTTGGGGTGCGCGGGGAACCGACGTCTAAAAAGTGAGATCTGTCGGCTGGCCAGACCACTAAATCCTCCGTCGACCGAGACACGTTCTCGGAGACCCGGATGACGAAATCACCTCTGCTAATGCGGAAGGTGAGTCATCTATATCAGACAGAGCAAACACTTCACAGAAACACCGACCTCGCCGGCGAGGTCGACGAGTCCCTTCAGTCGCCGCTTATACGAGGTACAGACATGTACCTGCAGCAGTGTTGCAGCTTTGGCGAAAGCCGGTAAGGTCCTAAAGGGCTCTGCGCTACTATGGTTCGAATCGTGGAATCCAGACACTGGCGATCTTGGGAAAATCTTCGCGATGATTTAACTGATTTGTACCCTGAAAAGAGAAATCTCTCAGAGAAAAAAATTGTCTAAGGCGGTTTCATACGCGTCAGATACAGCAGATTCCTACTGCGAGTACGCCAAAGAAAAAGTTAGACTCTTACGTAACACTAAGATAGCTTTTACTGAAATTCAGTTGATAGAACTAGTATGTGGTAGTATTAGCGATGTAAATGTTAGGATGGCAGCCCTCAATAGTAGCGTCAAAACTACTTCGGAACTTATTTCGCTATTCACTTCATATATAAAACCCAAAAAAAAAGGCCTTTAGAGCATAGCGTGTCTGATAATCCGACTGATCTAAGTAAATTTAAACGCCCTAAACTAGATTTACGGAACAACAGTGATCCTATTAAAAAAAATGTTTCACGTGTGGTAAACTAGGTCACTATAAGTCTCAGTACTGGAATAACGTCGGACAGCTGACTGATATCAACACTAGTGCTACCAGTGTGATGGGAAATAGAGTTAAAAAAAATACACGTTTTGTAAAAAGGTAGGTCACACTGAGTCGACGTGTTTTCATAAAGCAAGGATTGAAAAAGGCACAAACAGCAGCAATGAGGTTAAT
Organism: Philereme transversata; assembly: GCA_963924445.1. Lineage (NCBI taxonomy): Eukaryota > Metazoa > Arthropoda > Insecta > Lepidoptera > Geometridae > Philereme > Philereme transversata. The sequence goes on from OZ004338.1 coordinate 25,157,844, forward strand.
GTTTTAGGTCGACCTTAAAACTGACAAAGGTGTCAGTTGATGATTTAGAAATTGAATCCTTGATAGATACTAAAGCTGTTAAGCATTTAGATTTTTTTTTGTTAGTATACATTGATGATATACTTATCCCATGTTTAACAGTTGAAGAAGGGTTAAAGTACTTAAGAGCAACTGTTTTGGCTTTAAACGCTGCCGGTTTTACGATTAATATAAAAAAGTGCAGTTTTTTCTGTACAGAATATTGAATATCTGGGTAGGCAAATATCCCACGGAGGAGTCAGGCCAAGTGATACTAAAGTAACTGCATTGGTAAATTCACCAACTCCAAGTACCGTTAAACAAGTACGTCAGTTTATGGGTCTCACTAGCTATTTCCGTAAATTTATCCCTAATTTTGCTACACGTGCTGCTCCTATTTCGATGTTAACAAAAAAAAAACAACCAAAAGTGGATTTGGGAAACTGAACAGGATAAGGCAAGAAAGTATGTTATTGATCAACTCTGTGCTCTCCTCCGCTTGCTATTTTAGATCTAAAATTGGTGACTGAACTGTACACTGATGCTAGTTCCTTAGGCTATGGCGCTATTTTAATGCAAAAAGTTGAGAATGAATCGGAAGTTGTTGCTTATTTTAGTAAAACAAAAAAAAAAAAAAAAAACGCCCCCTGCCGAATCTAAGTACTGCTCTTATGATTTGGAAACTTTAGCCATCTATAATGCCGTAAAACATTTTCGAGTGTACCTACTAGGGGTACATTTTAAAATTATTACGGACTAGTTGACCCGCCCGCGGCTTCGCACCCTAAATTCCCCGTTCCCGCAGAACTTCGGGATAAAAACTAGACAAAACACTCTTGTCAAAGTGACGCGACACTTCATTTAAATGAATTCACGTCAATGAACGACGGTTAAATTATATGGATCCATAAAAAGTTAACGCGCACTTCACGAATTCACAAACACAAATTATAAAGAAGATATCCAAGGATTCACCAATATTTGACAACAAATTTAAATGTCACATTTGTCTGTGGTCAAATATTTATAGTATTAAATAATTACAATAGCGTTTTGATAACAAATGAAATAAACGCATCCAGTTTGATAGGTACGAACAGTTTGTATGGGAAAATAAAATAGTTACTTACTACTTTTTTTACTGCTTTCATTGCAATTTCTTTATATTTTCTCACCTTTTAAACTTTCCTTGGATTTCTACAAATATTTCAAAACCAAAATTAGACAAATCTGTTCAGCCGTTTATGAGTTTTAGTGAGACTAACGAACAGCAATTGATTTATATATATATATATAGATTGTAATGCCATAAAATGCACAATGAATAAAAAAAATACTTATCACCACGTGTAGCTCGATGGTGGACATATCTTCAGGATTTTCAATTCAACATTGTTTACAAAAGGGAAAGCACATAGGCCATGTCGATTTTCTTAGCCGTAACCCTGTTGAGAGCCCTAAATTGCACTATAATGTTAATTTTACAAATGATCCCCAGTCTTGGTTGAAAATAGCACAGCAAAATAGCAAAAACAGATAACCTCCGTGGCGCAGTGGGCGAATAGCCGGCTGAGACTCAAGAGGTAGCGGGTTCGATTCCCGCCGCGGAACAAATGTTTGCATGATCTACAGATATTTGTTCCGGGTCTGGTTGTTTTTCTATATATTATAAGTATGTATTTACAAAAAAAGTATATAAGTATTCTATCAGTTATCTGGTTCCCATAGTACAAGCTCTGCTTAGTTTGGGGATAGATAGCACTGTGTGAAATGTCCAGCAATATTTATTTTTTTATTTATTAAAACGACACCGAAACACAATCTTTGATCAATAAAGTACGAACAGGGGAACTCGATGAAAATCAGTAAAACATTAAAAACGGGTTGTTGCATTACACGGCAGCAATGGCCAAGTAGAACGGTATGTATCCACAGTAGTTGATATGCTCAATACAATGTGTGGTGATACGTCAGATTGGCCGAGCGAATTGTGGAAGGTCCAGCAATCGATTAACACAACTATCCAAAAGTCAACTGGATTTTCCCCACTGCGTTTGCTAATAGGAGTTGAGGCTAATATACCTGCTGTGCAAGCCCGGCTAGTTGACGTATTTGATGATAGTATTCCAGAACTCCAGATAGATGTTCAAGCTGACCGTGAGTTAGCTAAACAACGTCTGCTTCAAGTAGCTGAAAAATTCTAAAATCGTTTCGATTCCACACGACGTAATAATATTACTTTAGCAGTAGGTGATTTAGTTTACGTTAATCAGGATCATCGACGAATGATAAACTGAAACCTAAGTTTAAGGGCCCTTACAAAATAATATCTCTTCTCCCCAACGATCGCTATGCTCAGAGGGGTTTGGGTAACTTAAGAAAATATAACAATTGCTAAGGAAAAGCTGCGATATTGGCCAGGCGAGTTAATTGAATAAGATTCTATTGATGAGGATGCCATACTATCATATTACCATAGTGATTCTGCTTTGTATCTGATTATGACATACACTATTGATCATAAGAATAAAGATGTATCTTTAATAGGCAAGTTGGTTTTTGTAATAATGATAAACATGTACATATAGAAAGATACCTTGCCTATATGTAAATAAATAAAATGAAAACCTTAATTAAGAAAAAAAAATCAAAGAAAAAGAAAAATCTGTTATGCTTCCGCTGGTCGACCGTTTATTTGGTGTATGCCTATCTCACTTGCAGCGGGTGAAAGGGGCTTACATGTCTATGTAATCGGTAAACGAATAACAGTAATAGTATAAAAGTTATTGCAACCTTCCGCTGGTCGACCGTTTGTTTGGTGTATGCCTATCTCACTTGCAGCGGGTGGAGGGGGCTTACATGTCTATGTAAACGGTAAAGGATTGACAATAACAATGTAAATAAAATAACAAAATATCCTTTCGCTGGTCGACCGTTTGTTTGGTGTATGCCTATCTCACTTGCAGCGGGTGAACGGGGCTTACATGTCTATGTAAACGGTAAAGGATTGACAATAACAATGTAAATAAAATAAAAAAATATCCTTCCGCTGGTCGACCGTTTGTTTGGTGTATGCCTATCTCACTTGCAGCGGGTGAACGGGGCTTACATGTCTATGTAAACGGTAAAGGATTATAACCTAATAATAATTATAACCTTAAATATAAATAAATTTAAAATGGTACTAGGTGGATACTTCGAGAACGAAGTATTTATCAGAATGGCCGTGTTAGATTATAATGTTAAGGTGAATCGTTAGCAACTCAAGTTTTTAAGAAGACATTACAATAGATTATTTAAGTACAACAGGTATGAAATAAATAGTTAAGATAGAAACTAAGCCTAGAACAATAAACGAGAATTGTATTTTTAGCTAGAAATGGTACAAAGACATTGTAAAAGATTAGGTTGTTTAAATTTCCACCCGCGGCTGATCACAGAGCTTTACAGGATAAAGATAAGTAGAACTTCTCCGAAGCGCATAACGGGAGCCGGTAAGCGAAAACAATAGAAATATTTCTTGAAACTCATTCTCGAAATAATATAAACTGGCACCGGCAAGCGAGACAATAGATAAAGCAAGCTCTCTGATTGGCCCGGGACCGTTTGGGGTGCGCGGGGAACCGACGTCTAAAAAGTGAGATCTGTCGGCTGGCCAGACCACTTTTTGGGGGACCTGCGAACTAGAAGGATATCCTAAGGTATGTTGTTGTAAAAATAGATATATCTACTAAGAGTTATTCACGTAGTGTTTCAGGCTATTTTACTCATTGATTATATTTTATTCAACTATGTGAATCGATGATAACGTAGTGTGTTTGTTGTAACTGAAATCTGGGGATACTTCCCTATTTAATACCTTTCTGCTAAGCATTTGATTAAATAAAATGAATTGTTGAAGTTTTATGTTTTATTTCATACTAAATTGAGCGGGTAGGTAAGTCTAATCTAATTTGTGAACAAGTAAAAATTATTCCGCACGCTTTTTCTTTTCGCTGTATTGTTTTTATTTGAAAATGTCGTCAAGTAATGATGAATTTATTAATTCGACACCGCCAAAAGTCTCAAAGGCAGCGAAAAGATTAAAGATTTATTCGTTTAAGAAAGTCCGAGTGTTATTTATTTCCTCGCAAATATGTTATAAAACGTCGTATGACATACGTGCGCTTTGATAATTACAGCCTTTGCTTTCTTGTAGCAATATCGTCTCGGCTGTAACTTTCAATTTACCGCACTTATATCATAATGTACTATTACAATTCTACAAAACCTAGCTGCTTGTATTGTGTTTCTTAGCGACTCAAAAACAGTTGTTTACCGAAATTGCTGGCTCATTCAGCACCGTACTAAGTAATCATGACCAATCGTAAAACTTAACGGTAGGAGATTCAACGGCGCTGTTAGTAATTTATGCTGGTTGAACGTTTTTATACCCTTCGGATAGCTGGCTTTCTGTAAAGTCACAACTTTTAGTAGTAATTATTTTATCATGATGTGTAAGTATGTATTGAAACAAAGTTATCAGACTTGTGGATGCCCTGAAGTTAAACGACTACATAGTGTAAAACATTTCATCCAAAAGCAGTCATCATCATAATAATAGTGAGCATACGTCTTTCCCATAGATTTCGAGAGCGATAGATTTAATGCGGCCTGCACCTGATGGCTGCACGAAAGCAGTATAAAATTATATGAATAAGCATAAGTGTAATTCTTAAATTTAATCTATGCTTAGGTAATAAATTAGTTAGAAAAAAATTCATGTTATTTAAAAACTCGATTTATTCAACTTAACTACACCCCTCCCTCTCCTCTGTCGTTTAAATAAGAGATAAAGAGAGGTAAAACAACAAACGCATAATTAGGGCCAGTATCTATCTAACGTAAGCGAAGAGGAGCTGTAATGTTAACGAACGTGCGTAGGACTGTTTTGACCTGAACCTATTGGCTGTGATTCTAGTGATTTTACCCTTCTTCTCTCCGATCAGCTTTGGTGAATACTTGAAATTATACTCAGTTATTTTACATTTTTGAAAAATACTGAACTTGTATCGCAAGGCAACACCAAAAAAACAGTGACATGACGAACGAACCACATCTATTTCTGCCACGTCAAGTCTGCAAAACAGTAGATTGAATACTCAAAAATTCTGCCTTTAAACCATTGAAATGCACATTTTTATAAAAAATACTATATTTCACTGAGATACAATTATCGGATATCATTGCCTCCATTGACAGCGGCGAAAGCAGATGTGGGCGCCGAAACTACTTTTATATAAAATTCCTTTCAATATAAAAAGGGATATCATTTCATTATTTTAATCCGAATCGATCTCCATGAATTTTGGTATTTTAACAAAAAAAAGGCGTATGGTAGTCCTCTTAACACTTCTGTAGCGCTGGTTTTCTGTGATGTCACATGTGACATTGTTTAGTCACATATTAAAGCTTGTCTTTCCTAAAGACTACAAATCGGGTCTCTTTAAGCTACTAGAGAATGGGTGCCTTCTAAATCTTCGTGCTCCATTTTAGACCACATTATATATGAAAAGGTTGTCTCAAAGAAATTCCTTTTAGCGATAAGACTACCCTTTGTACTGTTACTTATTTTATATTTCTTTATACTTTACTCTATTTTTAGTTAGTTTGAAATAAACTTTTACATATCATATGATCATGTGATCCATCAGATGAGATTGTGGTCAAACGAAGATATGTTTATGCCAACGTAGCATGAACAAACTATATTTTAATACTCTGCTCGTTTACTTGAAGTGGAAAGTGGGACACAAGTATGTAACCGGAGCGCGTCCTGATTGCACCAAAACTGGAGGCTTTTGTGTATTTTTATTCACATTTTTGCATAGCCCTGTTTTTATATAACCAGCTGAATGCGCGCAATACAAAGGCGTGTCAACCTACCGGTGTATGTACAAACAAAGATATTAACGTTTCTAGATAAGCTTAGTTGTTTTTGTTTTGGAACGGGTTAACCCGTATTAGTAAAAATTAATTACATTTCCAAGAAAACGTAGTCGAAGCTGAAGTACTAGCGGGCGGCGAACATAGTTCAAATAACTGACGACCGTTAGGGCGGAAAGGTACTCAAGTGAAAACTATGCACTGAAAAACACACCACCCCCACTAGATCAAAAGACGACCTGATGGAAATTTATAGGGGAGGCTTCTGTTTAGCAGTGGACGTTTTATGGCTGATATGATAATGAAATTTCAAATACTTTTCTTATTTTGTAACATATCTTTGTATCATCTGTATATCATTGTAAACAGGCGATTAACTGAGAACGGCTGATGTTCACCAATTTTTTTAAATGGATGTTTGAATTTTATATGTTTTTCGGTTTCAACGTTATATCTGTTTTCTATTTGTACTTACTACTTGTTTTAAATAAATGGTTTCGATTCCAAAAGGTTTTAAAATACAAGCTAAGTGTAATCCGTAACATGAGTGCAATTACGCGGTTACAATGAGTAAAAAAAACTGTAAAATGACAGACAGTCCTTCTATAGTTTTTTTAATGTTTTATACTAAAAACTGTAAAAGAACTGTCTCATCCAGTTCTCCAGCGTTACTAGTATACATTTTAATTAAGGTTTCATCAGAAGCCATGAACGTGTCGAGCTTCACAATTTAGCCGTATTATTTAAAATAATGAGTTTTGCCCAAAGTTTATTGACCAATGAATAGATTAATTATGCTTGGTTACTACCAAACATAAAAAACTATTCAGTGGTAGCATAAGGCTTATGGTGATATAATATTTTCATGGATTAAGTACACAGCAGCACATCCTTCTCTTCCCGAAATATCTTTGAATGAAACGTTCATAATATAGTTTGGTTCATTCATTTACTAGTCGACCCGCGGAACTTCGTACCTCCATGACATGCATATGACGTAGGCTGGCAATGTACGTCACCCCGGTAGAATTGAAAATCTGCCATCATTATTTATAGAAAAAGTTTTTTTCTTTTATTTCATTTTAATGTCAATTTTCCAATGTTTAGGATAGTTAGTTTGCTATTCGGGACGGAGGCAAATACAACAGATTAAAAATCATGAAAACCGGTCAAGCCGTTCTCGAGTTATAAGTGTTCGAACAAACCCGACTTGTTTTATATATTATGATTATGTTAGGTACACGATTCCACCCCAGGTAATGTCCACACAGTCCATTCCATCCAAAGGTTGTCTGGTAGAGATTGCTATTCAGCGATAAGACCGCCAATTGTATCACATAATTTTACGGTGTTCTTTTTAGCTGTATCGTTTTCTTGGTGTGCAATAAAGAATAATCTAATCCAATCTAATCTTTGCTTCAATAAATCTCAAAATTTTAGTTTGTATTAGGCTTGGTTATTGCTATCACATGAGTGATAACGAGATATAACGTGAGGTGACATAGTTTTATTAAAAAAGTGGCTAATTTTTGCTGGTTCTAAAACTCTGTAAAAATAATAAATAAAATAAATAAATATTGCTGGACATTTCACATAGCGCTATCTAGTCCCAAACTAAGTAGAGCTTGTACAATGGGAACCAGATAACTGATAGAATACTTAAATACTTTTTTTTGTAAATACATAGGTACTTATTGATCGAGCGAAGCGAGATCTCCAATTCAACTTGGGCAAATCGGCGTTATATGTATGTATGTATGTGTGTTTATATGTATGAATGAATGAAAATTCTTTATTATACCTTACAAGCTAAACACAACAGATATAAAAATAAAAATAAAACAAATAAATGTAAGCATAATGGGCGGTCTTATCGCTATATATATATGTATGTATGTATGGGTATGTTGGTTTGTCTGAGGATAACTTTCGAAGCGTTTATCCGATCATTGTGAAATTTGGTATATAGGTAGGTAATGATGGCACAATTTTGGTGTGACTCAATGAGCTAAAAATTTTGGGGGGTTGTTGAGATATTTGGGTTCAAGAGGGGTAAAAAAAAAATGAAAATTAGACTATTAGGTTAACTAATACGTCATATGAAAGGTCTTTATTAGTACATTTCGAAACCGTTTTTATTTTTGGTAAAATTTTTGTAGATTTTGAGTTATTAGCCATAATAAAAACTAAACTTTGACAAAATTCACAGGGTACACCAGTGACCCCACATGGCTCCCGTTACCTGTAATTTGAATGAAACTGTCGGTCAAGTTGTTTGGTTATTTATTTCGTGGCACTATTTTGATAGTCAAAGATTACGAATAACATTTTTTTTGTTTTTATGGTAGACTCGCGAGATCTAAGTTCGGGGCGAACCACTGGTAATATATATAAAAAACAACCAGACGCGGAACAAATATCTGTAGATCATGCAAACATTTGTTCCGGGATGGAAATCGACCCCGCTACCTCCTGCGTCTCAGCCGGCTATTCACCCAGTGTGCCACGGAGGTCGTTGACAACCTCCGTGGTATAAATTGACGACGATTATATTTACGGACCAAGAAGGAAAAATAATATTTGTTTAGATTTTAATAAGTCTCAAAATGCCCCATCTAGTTTCAACTAAGCTAGTATACACATGGTTATGGGTATGTGTGGTGTAATCATGGCTTCATCAAAAGAGCGCAGTGACGCCATCAGAGCTCGTCACGACCGCATTCACTCGCGCACTGATGGTGGCTGCAATTATGTTTTGCGGAGTACAGTTCTTACTTGCACTGTATTTTGCGGTACTTTGGACCCTATTCAGATTTCTAAATCACACATAAGTAGAGTAATACAAAAGTAGATCGCATCTACAGTCTATTCAAGTAGATGTTTTTAATTTTAGCTCCTTAATGACATGTACGAGACGCAAGTTGTGAACAGCGCTACAGTAGAAGCCATAGTGATTAGCTGTGTTAGTTTCCAAGTTCTTACTGAATTATTCATTATTACAAATTAGTTTTTTCAGATGAATACGTTGAATTGCTTTCTTAAGTTTTTATGTTTAGGGTTCCGTACCCAAAGAGTAAAACCTGACCCTATTACTAAGACTCCCCTGTCTGTCTGTCCGTCTGTCACCAGGCTGTATCTCGTGAACCGTGATAGTTAGATAATTAAAATTTTCACAGATGATATACCATATTTATACCATATTTATACAATATTACAATATTTGTTGTTATAACAACAAATACTAAAAACAGAATGAAATAAATATTTAAGGGAGTTCCCATACAACAAACGTTTTTTTTTGCTCGTTTTTGCTCGATATTGATAACGGCAACAGGTAAACGCTTGAAATATTCACAAAATAATATTTATTATAATATGTTATATTTCAAATAAATATATATATTCACTTTAAAAAGAAATAATTAAATTAAAATAAAACAAATATTCAAGTGGGGCTTCCATACAACAAACGTGATTTTTCTGCCGTTTTTATAGATAATGGTTCGGAACCCTTCGTGCGCAAGTTCGACTTCCACTTTGCCGATTTTTTATCATTATTTTGATACTTACCCGGCAATGGTCTATCAATCCAATCCTCGATCCTTGCGTTCATCTGACACACTCCAGCTCAGGACACCTGTACACTCCTCCTCCTACTTTGATAAGTCTTTTACAGTGCAGGCTGTCCGGTTATGGAACGCGCTGCCGGTGGCTATCAGATGTGCCAAGTCACTTGCCATTTTTAAACGTATGCTCAGAGAACACAATCTGAGTATTTGTCGCTAAATATCTATGTATTTATTATTAATTATTTGTTTCTTAAATAAGTCTAAGTATGTATCTATAAATTATTATGAGTAGTTATTATTTAGATTCATGTAATTTTCATTTCTGTAAGTTTTATATTTTTTATTTTTATATAATAGGTTGGGGAAAAAGTCTTTTCGCATTATAGTATGTATGAACTTGTAATAAAATCTCTGTGGCTACACTATTTGTATCTGGCTGGTTTTGGTATCATTCAAAGTTTAAATTTTAAAGAAGATAATTACAAATTCAAATTAGGAAAATGTGTGATTTTTATTTGTTTTTCGTACTGTAAAGATGAGTGAATCTAATGAAGAAATTCGATACATTTTAAAATTTTACTACAAAAAAGGTAAAAATGCAACGCAAGCTGCGAAAAAAATTTGCGATGTTTATGGACCTAGTGCAGTGTCTGTGAGAGTAGCACAAATTTGGTTTAAGCGTTCTCAATCCAGAAATTTTGATGTCAAAGATGCACGTCACTCTGGTCGCCCTATTACGGATAAAATTGATGTCATTTTTGAAAAAGTGGAGCAAGTTCGGCATATCAGTAGTTACGACGCAGCAGAAGAACTGGGAATTGACCACAAAATAGTTTTGGCGCATTTGAAAAAAACTGGGTACACAAAAAAACTCGATATTTGGGTGCCCCATGAGCTCACTGAAAGAAACCTAATGATCCGTGTACTTATTTGTGATTCTTTATTACGACTAAATGAAACCGAACCATTTTTGAAGAAGCTGATAACTAGTGATGAAAAGTGGATCACGTACGACAAGAACGTGTGAAAAAGGCCGTGGTCAAAGGCCGGTCAGGCTTCACAGACTGTGGCGAAACCCGGGTTAACTCGCAACAAGGTGATGCTGTGTGTGTGGTGGGATTGGAAGGGTATTATTCATTATGAGCTGTTACCACCAGGCAGGACCATCGATTCTGAACTCTACTGCGAACAACTGACGAGATTAAAGCAAGAAGTTGAGAGAAAGCGGCCGGAATTAATCAACAGAAGAGGTGTGGTTTTTCATCATGATAACGCTAGACCTCACACATCTTTAGCCACTCAGCAAAAATTAAGAGAGTTTGGCTGGGAGGTGTTAATGCATCCGCCGTATAGTCTTGACCTTGCACCTTCAGATTTCCACCTGTTTCGGTCTCTTCAGAATTCTTTAAGCAGTGTCAGGTAAACATCACGAGAGGACTGCCAAAACCACTTGTCGCAGTATTTTGATCAGAAGCCCCAAAATTTCTATAGCAATGGGATCATGTCCCTACCTAAAAGTTGGCAAAAAGTTGTCGAACAAAATGGTACCTACATACTTTAGTTAAATGTAAATAAACTATATTAAAAAATGTTTTGAATTTTCTTAAAAAATGCGAAGAAACTTTATCCCCAACCTAATAACTAGTATTAGTATGTATGTACATGTAGTATGTTAGGTACACCATTACACCCCAGGTAATGTCTACACAGTCCATTACATCCAAAGGTTGTCTGGTAGAGATCGTTAATTAGCGATAAGACCGCCAATTGTATCCATAGTTACGTAGTTGTTTTTTATATGTATTTGTTTCGTGGTGTGCAATAAAGTATTATCTAATCTAATCTAATCTAATGGTCAGGATAAGATAGATATAGGAGAGAGTGACGTAATAGAGAGGTTGTATCATACACAGTGGGTGCCATCAGGTTGAATAGTTAGATGGATAGATGATTTTTTTAAATAAACAAACAGAACAAAAACCAATGTTTAAATCATAGGAACAATGGGTGACCTTATTGATAAAAGTAATTAGGCAACCTTTGGATGGACAGGATCTATGAGAACAAAATGAGGACGTCAGCGTTCATAAAATAGTTCTAACCTAACGGAAACATAACTGTTTAACAGATTTACATTATTAGATTAAGGTTTCTTCTAGGTAAGCGTGTACCATCGTACACTGCATCATCGCTTACCATCAGGCGAGATAGTGGTCAAACGCTAGCCTATAATTTATGTAAAAAAACATTAAATAAATAACATTCATACGTTATGTATACATATTTATATCATATATAAATTGAGTTATGACAAATCATATTGATGAAGCATATTTTTAAAAGTAGGGAAAGATTTAGCATGTCAAATTGAGACAGGTAGGGCATTTCATAGTCAGGTAGAAAAATGGGTAGTTTTCAACTTAAGGGTTTCAGAGGAGTGTAAAAATTGGGAGTTGGAAAGGTAAAGAAACTCAAAGGGTTCTTAAGTTAGATAAATTTTAATACATAGTTACAGTTGCTTAAATTTGTACAATTTAATTATTAATATTTAACCCGTCGAGGATAACGTCAATACATTGTGTTGTGAGGTCTGAACGAGCTATTCAAATTGCCAGCCACAAAATGGATTGCAGTGTGCGATGAATCCACTAAAAACCGTTTTCACAGAATATTTTGTGAATCCTATGAATAAAAATGTCCCTAAAATTTAATTTCATAAGGTAAATTCTGAAATAAACTGCCCTGAACGAATTTTGTAATGCATTGTTTTTAATTTCAATTGAAATGATTATTCTGGCTTCATTCGACGAAGGAAAAATTTACGCTTTAATTATTTTACACTTTACCCACTCTTAGGTGCTTTCTGTTTGAGAGGGGCCGGTTTGAGCAAGTATCCTCAATTTGTCAGCTAAGGAACATCTATCTGGATTACTGATACCTAATGTTATGCAGTCTAACATTCGACTTCCATTATCAGAAAGAAATTATAAGAATTTTTAACGTTCCTTACTATATTTACCATTGTAACTTTTCAGTCCCAAGCTATGTAAAAAAATTAACAATTAACAAATTTAGTTAGTACACCTACCTATTGGCTGGGTAGGTACCTGTGTTCTACCTTTGTTATAATATCTCATTCAACTGTATTTTTCCTGTCTGTCTACTATTTTGTTTGTCATCCGTTCTGTGTTTCTTTGTGTGTGTCAAATAAGTCTATTCTATTCTATTCTATTATATTCTATTCTATTCTATTCTATTCTATTCTATTCTATTCTATTCTATTCTATTCTATTCTATTCTATTCTATTCTATTCTATTCTATTCTATTCTATTCTATTATATTATATTATATTATATTATATTATATTATATTATATTATATTATATTATATTATATTATATTATATTATATTATATTATATTATATTATATTATATTATATTATATTATATTATATTATATTATATTATATTATATTATATTATATTATATTATATTATATTATATTATATTATATTATATTATATTATATTATATTATATTATATTATATTATATTATATTATATTATATTATATTATATTATATTATATTATATTATATTATATTATATTATATTATATTATATTATATTATATTATATTATATTATATTATATTATATTATATTATATTATATTATATTATATTATATTATATTATATTATATTATATTATATTATATTATATTATATTATATTATATTATATTATATTATATTATATTATATTATATTATATTATATTATATTATATTATATTATATTATATTATATTATATTATATTATATTATATTATATTATATTATATTATATTATATTATATTATATTATATTATATTATATTATATTATATTATATTATATTATATTATATTATATTATATTATATTATATTATATTATATTATATTATATTATATTATATTATATTATATTATATTATATTATATTATATTATATTATATTATATTATATTATATTATATTATATTATATTATATTATATTATATTATATTATATTATATTATATTATATTATATTATATTATATTATATTATATTATATTATATTATATTATATTCTATTCTATTCTATCCTATCCTATCCTATCCTATCCTACCCTTTTTTTTTTTTTTTTTTTTTTACCAGGGGAAATCCTTTATGGATTCCTTCCCGCCGGGGGGCGGAAAGGATATGTCGGACTCAGCTAAAAGCGCCATACCGACTAAAACCACCTGGGTGTTCCTTCTCTCGCTTCCGGTCGGGGCCGCGGGTAAGTTACACACTCTTCCGTAGCCACCTCCCTCAGCGTCTGCCCTCATGGGCCCTTCTTCCAGAAGGAAGGCTCGAAAGCCTTTCCACACTCCGCTTGAGGCACCTTAGGAACACGTAAGGTGTCTTCCAGCTACGGACCTCATAGAGCGGGCGACAGACCCCCCGATCCGTCGCCCGCAGGTCCACGTTATGGCGGCATTCTAGCTATGTAAGCCAGGCGCCGCCGGCCGTGCCGCCTGCGGCGAATCGGAATAGAGTTCGGGTCTTCCTCCCGCTCCCGTTCCGCCGCTTCCTTCTGCGTTAGGATGGTTTCGCAGAAGGTTTCTACCCCACTCCACGCCTCCTCGCTCACGGCCATGACCTTGACCAAGGCCGCCAGCGATAGGTCTCCTCCAACAATTGCCGATACGGCAGCGCGAGGCACCGCCCAAGCTGGGCACTCTTCGCGCGTATGTTGCGCCGTATCAGCGACTCCACCTCCACAATGGTGGCACTCCACCGACGGCTCTCGTCCCGCCACCTCGCACAGATATTTGCCGAAACAGCCGTGTCCGGTCAGCATCTGTGCGATGCGGTAGGTAAGTGCACCGTGCTTCCGTTCGACCCAAACCCGAAGGATTGGTCGAACTGCCTCCACCAGTTCCCAGCTAGCCCCCGGGATCTCTAAACGCGCTGACCACTTCCGGAAGAGATCGTCGCGTGCTTCCTCTTCCCACTGCGCGATCTCTCGCGGGTGCGGTCGCTCGCCCGCCTCCTGCGCTTCCACGCCCCGCCAATACCTCGCCGCGAGCACCTGCGCATCAAGCTCCCACGGCGGGACACCGGCAAGGACACACGCCCCAGCATGCGATACAGTGCGGTACGCCCTAGCCACCCTGAGTGCCATTCCGCGCTGCGGTTTCCGCAGCAGTGGCACGTTTCGGGAGCACAGAGCATCCGCCCATATCGGCGCACCGTAGAGCGCCATCGACCTCACTACACCGGCATATAGGCGTCTACATGCCCCTCCTGGACCCCCTACATTAGGGAGCAATCTCCCGAGCGCCCCGGCAGCAGCCAAAAGTTTCGGGGCCAACCGCCGGAAGTGCTCGTCAAACTTCCAAGTGCCGTCGAGGACGATTCCTAGGTACTTCATCGTCGACCCGACGGCAATGGAAGTTCCCCCTACCATTATTGAGGAACCGGGCGGTGGCGCATTCCGAGGCCCATGAAAAACTAGGGCCTCAGATTTACTGAGGGCCACCTCCAGTCCCAGAGCCCTGATCCTGTGGACCATCTGGGCAACGCCCGCCGTAGCGAGGCGAGCCGCCTCCCGATGAGTCCCTCCGCGGGCAGTCACGAGCGTGTCATCGGCGTAGCAAGTGACGTGTACTCCCGCCAGTGCTACCCCTCGTAACGCCCAGTCGTACCCGATGTTCCACAGGAGCGGACCAAGGACCGACCCCTGTGGAACACCGCACGACATCGCCTTCCTCCCCCAGCCGTCCTTCGTCGGGAATTCTACGGCCCTGCCGTCAAAGTAATCTGCCACCACTTTCCGCAGATACTCTGGCACCCCGTGATACACGAGGGCCGCCTTAACCGTTTCCCAGGGCAGAGTGTTGAACGCGTTGGATATATCCAGAGACACTGCCCACAACACTCCACCCTCGGAAACCACCTCTTCTGCCAGGTCCCTGACCCGGGCGATCGCGCTCACCGTAGAACGGCCCCGGCGGAAGCCATATTGCGCATCATCGAGCCCTGGGTCCATGCTCTCGACGAGTCGAGCAGCGAGCACACGCTCGAAGAGCTTGCTTACCTCGTCCAAAAGCACGATGGGGCGATAGGCCGACGGCATTTCAGCCGGGCGCCCGTCCTTCCGAAGAAGTACGAGCTTCCCCGTCTTCCACGCCCTCGGGAATCTACCCTCATTGAGGCAAGTATTAAATAGGGCCCGCACCCACTCACCCATTTCTCCAAGCGCGAGCACCAAGGCTCGGCCCGGTATGCCATCCAGTCCTGGGGCAGTGTTCTTCAGCCGAAGCTTCATAACAGCTACCCCGAACTCCACCTCAGATATTGGAGGTGCCCTGCCAGCGTCACTCTCTTGTCTCTGGGTGCCTATAGGTGGTGGCACCCACTCATCCCGATGGGGGAAGAGAGTGTTCACCACTTGCTCCAGTAGTTGGGGCTCCAGACTCGTGGTTAGCGGGGGGGCCCAAGGTCGCAGTTTTTGACGTACAACGCGATACGGCCTCCCCCATGGATCACGGTCGAGCACCCCTAACCACTCCTCCCATGCTGCCTCCTTGGCCTGCGCGATGGCTACTTGCAGAGCTGTGCAGGTGGCCCTGTAAGCCTGGTATATCGTGTCCTCCTGGCTCTGAACACGGACCCTTCTCCTTCTGTACCGAGTGTAGACGCGGCGCGCGGCAACGCAGGCTCTGCGCAATTCGCCCAGCTCCGGGCGCCACCAGTGCACTTCCCGCCGAGGCGGGAATGGTTTGGCCCTCGGCATCGCGGCATCACAGACGCGGGTCAAAGCGCTCCGCAACCGCTCCGCCGCGTCATCCACCTCCTCAATGGGATCAGACATAGTCCAGGACTCTACCAGAGCTGCCTCTACTGCTACATCTCGGTCCAAGCGCCGTAGCACCCAGCGCGGGACACCTCCAACAGAAGGTTGAGGACCTACTCGTGGAGTGGTAGGGGACGTGGTGACCTCGTAGCGGATGTAGCGGTGATCCGACAGCGTCTCCACGTCCTCCAACACTCTCCATCCCCAGACACGATGCACCAGGGACGACGACGCAAACGTTAAGTCCACGATAGACCCCCCCTGCTGTCGCACGCATGTGTCAGCCGACCCCGTATTAAGAAGGGTGAGTCCCATGGACACCACCCACTCTTCCAGTGCCTCTCCCTTGGTGTCTGTTGCTGGGGATCCCCACGCGGTTGATTTTGCGTTAAAATCTCCAGCAACAAGCACGGGGTAGGAGGCTACTTGCCCAATCATGGCCTCGACATCAACAAGCATTTGCTCGAAGTCGGCGAGGCCCCGATTGGGCGAAAAGTACACCCCCACAACCGCCACGCCACCCACAACAGCCAACACGCACCCTCGACCTTTGGACACCCGATCAATGGACGGAGCGCCCGCGGCCGCCGGTGCTACGATAGCCACCAAGCCATCGCGGTCACCCACCCAGTCATTCCGGGGAGGGACCACATACGGCTCGGTGACCACAGCTATCTTTATCATGCACTCTGCCATGCTCTGAATCAAAAGGTCCTGAGCCCTGGCAGAGTGCATGACGTTCGCCTGCAGGAATGGTAGCGCCATCTAAATTTCGGTGTCCATCTGCTCCTCCTCACGCAAAGAGTTGCGCTGAGACGGCTGAGCGGCTTTGGAGCCCGCTTTCACCTTTCCCCTCCTTTTCTGGCCTCTTGGACTCGTTCGAGGCCCTTTTTGGGGCCCCCTTACGGTATTGAGGCACCCCTTCCCACCAAGTGGGTGCACTGCAGGTTTGCCGGCCGCTGCACATACAGCACAGTTTGGCTCAGCCTGACAGCCCCTCGCCTTGTGGTCAGGTTTCCCACAGCGGTAACAAAGACCGCTGCGGTCCACCTCAGACCTGCATTTGCTCCCAACATGGCCGGCTTCGAGGCAACGGAAGCATCTCAAGGGCAAACGGTCGAGTAGCACCACCCTTGCAGAGATCCAGCCCACTTTGAGCCGGCCAACTCCCGTTACCTTTTTCGCGGCCGCGACTGGGCAACTCAGCCACAGTGAGCCGCGGGAGCCTATAACGCCAGCCTTTATGCTGTCGACAGAGCAGCCACCTTGTTCTGCTACGGCCGAAGCTACCTCGTCTGGTGTCGCGGAGTCATCTAGCTCCGTGACTCTTATGTCTGCGCGCATCACCGGCCGCTGTACGCGCACCACGTCCGCGCTTAAAACCTCCCTAAACTTCTCCGCCAGAGAATCGGCCTTTACAGCACCCGTGGCACCGGCTATCTCCAGCACCCGAGCACCTGTTGCCCCCGTCCTGAAACGCATCTCCTCAATGCCGAGGGCCTTGAAGTCAACGCGTTCCTTGGCTTCCCTGAGCAGCGCCTTATACGTAGCGCCGCTTTCCACAGCACCTGGCAACAGGGTGAGGGTGATCGCCGCCGAACGAGGTGGGCGAAGCTTTACTTTGGGAGCAGAAGCGGGAACGGCAGCCACCTTTTTACCAGCCTTTTTGGCCGTCTTCTTCGTGCCTTTACGGGCCACTGTACTCCACGCCTCGCCTGTAAGCGGAGGCGCAGCGCATCCTAACCGCAGCACACTTGCCGCAGCTGCCTCCTTAGCCGCCAGGCTAACCTTCTTCCCCTTCTTCTGGGATGAGGTGGAGACTTCCGGCACCACAGTTGGAGGCTCACGCTCGGGCCCAGCTTCAGGTCTGCCAAGACGTGTTTTGTCAGCAGCTAGCGGTGGCCGCAGACGCACTTCCGGTAAAAGCCTACTTTCCAGAGCTTCCAGTCTGGCGTTCACCATGGTCCCTACCTGGACCATGATGGCGCGTGACAACCCCTCAACGTCCAGTTGCCGACTCACATCCTGGGAATCCGTTACAGGTCCAGCCGGCCTCAACTCCGCCCTTAATTCCGCAAACTCCTTTCGGAGTGCGGTGAGCTCCGTTTGCAGGCGTGTATTGTCGGCCTGCAACTTAGCCGTCTCGTCAGAGATGGAGCGCTTACTCAGCACCTCCACTGCCTCCACTATAAATTTTGTGGCCTCGTTAAGGGACTTTTGGAAGGGGCCACTCAAGTGGTTAGACTTGCGGGACACCGTTTTGATGATGTCCACGCAATCCAGCACCTGCTTGTTCAGGGACGTCGCAAGTTGGTCATCGACGTCTCCTGCCAAAAGATCAGCCATACGCGATGGGAGCGTCACTCTCCCTTTCCGCGTCCTTTCCATCGCTACCGACACCTCCTCGCTTGCGTCCAGGAAGAACTCCTCTCTTCTGGCCGCCTTTGCCCTCGCCGCGGCCACGAACTTCCCAGAACTGGTCGGGCGGCCGCTGCCTCTTCCTTTCGCAGATTTCGTCACTTTGGGTGACGACACGTCTCCTGTGACCGTTACGTCTGAATCCGAATCGGAGCAAAGGCTCGGGCTCGCTGAGCCAGGCCTCTTTCGCCAAAATCTGGCGGGATCCAAGGCGGGTCCAGTCGACACCATCACCATGCTCCTGTCAGATTCGGAATCCGACAGGCGCGCTACCACCACTCTCAAGTCCTTCTTCATGCAGGGGTCGTTTGCTTCCACGCACACCTTCGGGGGGCACGCTTCCGCCTCATTGTCCTTATTCAGGCCAGGGTCAGCGGTGTCACCACACGCCTTCGGGGCGCATGCTTCCACCTCCATCACAACGTTGTCCATATCGCTTGCTAAATCAGTGTCCAGTGTCAGGGTTTTGCCAGAGTTGCGTTCACGGAGCCGGGCGGATTGCCTGGCTACGAAGCAGTTGCTGCCCCCCCCAGAGTACGAGGGGCAGCCCTCCACCTCGTTAGAAGTAGAGGGGTGGGATTCCCCCTTTCGGGGACCCACCTGGGGACCAAGATTACAACTGCTAAGTTCCATTATCTTAACTCCAATGCTCCACATCGTCGTCTCTTTTTTCACTAGGGGTGAGCTCCCCTGCAAGTTTAGAGGGAGCGCCCTGAAAAGGGCGTGCTCGCCTCCTCTACCAACGCGCCTTGAAAAGGGGCGTGTCCGCTTATCGGCCCCGCTCAGATCGCGAAACATGACCACGACCATGTTGCGGGGTTACGATTTAGCCTATGAAGGCTCTCCTACATCCAGTGATGGCTCCACCAGCCCATCCTGTCCTACCTAGCCATCCTACCCCACCGACAGAGTGCCGGCGCCTGGTGGTTTCTGTTACGTCTATTTCTGATGGAAATAGACCAATAACGGGCAGCAACCGCGAGAAGGAACGACCCCACCAGACTTGCCTTGAGGATCTACACGACCTGCGCTCTCCCTCAAAGCCATTCGCCTCATTACTCGCTCCCAGAGCCGAGTAAAGAAGGCCTAGATTTATCCAATACAAGCGACCGAAGCCGTAAGCTAGGCATAGCAACTACTAATGGATAAACCCAGACCCGCCCATCCTATCCTTTTTTTTTTTTTTTTTTTTTTAACCAGGGGAAATCCTTTATGGATTCCTTCCCGCCGGGGGGCGGAAAGGATATGTCGGACTCAGCTAAAAGCGCCATACCGACTAAAACCACCTGGGTGTTCCTTCTCTCGCTTCCGGTCGGGGCCGCGGGTAAGTTACACACTCTTCCGTAGCCACCTCCCTCAGCGTCTGCCCTGATGGGCCCTTCTTCCAGAAGGAAGGCTCGAAAGCCTTTCCACACTCCGCTTGAGGCACCTTAGGAACACGTAAGGTGTCTTCCAGCTACGGACCTCATAGAGCGGGCGACAGACCCCCCGATCCGTCGCCCGCAGGTCCACGTTATGGCGGCATTCTAGCTATGTAAGCCAGGCGTCGCCGACCGTGCCGCCTGCGGCGAATCGGAATAGAGTTCGGGTCTTCCTCCCGCTCCCGTTCCGCCGCTTCCTTCTGCGTTAGGATGGTTTCGCAGAAGGTTTCTACCCCACTCCACGCCTCCTCGCTCACGGCCATGACCTTGACCAAGGCCGCCAGCGATAGGTCTCCTCCAACAATTGCCGATACGGCAGCGCGAGGCACCGCCCAGGCTGGGCACTCTTCGCGCGTATGTTGCGCCGTATCAGCGACTCCACCTCCACAATGGTGGCACTCCACCGACGGCTCTCGTCCCGCCACCTCGCACAGATATTTGCCGAAACAGCCGTGTCCGGTCAGCATCTGTGCGATGCGGTAGGTAAGTGCACCGTGCTTCCGTTCGACCCAAACCCGAAGGATTGGTCGAACTGCCTCCACCAGTTCCCAGCTAGCCCCCGGGATCTCTAAACGCGCTGACCACTTCCGGAAGAGATCGTCGCGTGCTTCCTCTTCCCACTGCGCGATCTCTCGCGGGTGCGGTCGCTCGCCCGCCTCCTGCGCTTCCACGCCCCGCCAATACCTCGCCGCGAGCACCTGCGCATCAAGCTCCCACGGCGGGACACCGGCAAGGACACACGCCCCAGCATGCGATACAGTGCGGTACGCCCTAGCCACCCTGAGTGCCATTCCGCGCTGCGGTTTCCGCAGCAGTGGCACGTTTCGGGAGCACAGAGCATCCGCCCATATCGGCGCACCGTAGAGCGCCATCGACCTCACTACACCGGCATATAGGCGTCTACATGCCCCTCCTGGACCCCCTACATTAGGGAGCAATCTCCCGAGCGCCCCGGCAGCAGCCAAAAGTTTCGGGGCCAACCGCCGGAAGTGCTCGTCAAACTTCCAAGTGCCGTCGAGGACGATTCCTAGGTACTTCATCGTCGATCCGACGGCAATAGAAGTTCCCCCTACCATTATTGAGGAACCGGGCGGTGGCGCATTCCGAGGCCCATGAAAAACTAGGGCCTCAGATGTACTGAGGGCCACCTCCAGTCCCAGAGCCCTGATCCTGTGGACCATCTGGGCAACGCCCGCCGTAGCGAGGCGAGCCGCCTCCCGATGAGTCCCTCCGCGGGCAGTCACGAGCGTGTCATCGGCGTAGCAAGTGACGTGTACTCCCGCCAGTGCTACCCCTCGCAACGCCCAATCGTACCCGATGTTCCACAGGAGCGGACCAAGGACCGACCCCTGTGGAACACCGCACGACATCGCCTTCCTCCCCCAGCCGTCCTTCGTCGGGAATTCTACGGCCCTGCCGTCAAAGTAATCTGCCACCACTTTCCGCAGATACTCTGGCACCCCGTGATACACGAGGGCCGCCTTAACCGTTTCCCAGGGCAGAGTGTTGAACGCGTTGGATATATCCAGAGACACTGCCCACAACACTCCACCCTCGGAAACCACCTCTTCTGCCAGGTCCCTGACCCGGGCGATCGCGCTCACCGTAGAACGGCCCCGGCGGAAGCCATATTGCGCATCATCGAGCCCTGGGTCCATGCTCTCGACGAGTCGAGCAGCGAGCACACGCTCGAAGAGCTTGCTTACCTCGTCCAAAAGCACGATGGGGCGATAGGCCGACGGCATTTCAGCCGGGCGCCCGTCCTTCCGAAGAAGTACGAGCTTCCCCGTCTTCCACGCCCTCGGGAATCTACCCTCATTGAGGCAAGTATTAAATAGGGCCCGCACCCACTCACCCATTTCTCCAAGCGCGAGCACCAAGGCTCGGCCCGGTATGCCATCCAGTCCTGGGGCAGTGTTCTTCAGCCGAAGCTTCATAACAGCTACCCCGAACTCCACCTCAGATATTGGAGGTGCCCTGCCAGCGTCACTCTCTTGTCTCTGGGTGCCTATAGGTGGTGGCACCCACTCATCCCGATGGGGGAAGAGAGTGTTCACCACTTGCTCCAGTAGTTGGGGCTCCAGACTCGTGGTTAGCGGGGGGGCCCAAGGTCGCAGTTTTTGACGTACAACGCGATACGGCCTCCCCCATGGATCACGGTCGAGCACCCCTAACCACTCCTCCCATGCTGCCTCCTTGGCCTGCGCGATGGCTACTTGCAGAGCTGTGCAGGTGGCCCTGTAAGCCTGGTATATCGTGTCCTCCTGGCTCTGAACACGGACCCTTCTCCTTCTGTACCGAGTGTAGACGCGGCGCGCGGCAACGCAGGCTCTGCGCAATTCGCCCAGCTCCGGGCGCCACCAGTGCACTTCCCGCCGAGGCGGGAATGGTTTGGCCCTCGGCATCGCGGCATCACAGACGCGGGTCAAAGCGCTCCGCAACCGCTCCGCCGCGTCATCCACCTCCTCAATGGGATCAGACATAGTCCAGGACTCTACCAGAGCTGCCTCTACTGCTACATCTCGGTCCAAGCGCCGTAGCACCCAGCGCGGGACACCTCCAACAGAAGGTTGAGGACCTACTCGTGGAGTGGTAGGGGACGTGGTGACCTCGTAGCGGATGTAGCGGTGATCCGACAGCGTCTCCACGTCCTCCAACACTCTCCATCCCCGGACACGATGCACCAGGGACGACGACGCAAACGTTAAGTCCACGATAGACCCCCCCTGCTGTCGCACGCATGTGTCAGCCGACCCCGTATTAAGAAGGGTGAGTCCCATGGACACCACCCACTCTTCCAGTG
Organism: Philereme transversata; assembly: GCA_963924445.1. NCBI lineage: Eukaryota > Metazoa > Arthropoda > Insecta > Lepidoptera > Geometridae > Philereme > Philereme transversata. The sequence continues at coordinate 25,180,870 of OZ004338.1, forward strand.
CCTCTCCCTTGGTGTCTGTTGCTGGGGATCCCCACGCGGTTGATTTCGCGTTAAAATCTCCAGCAACAAGCACGGGGTAGGAGGCTACTTGCCCAATCATGGCCCCGACATCAACAAGCATTTGCTCGAAGTCGGCGAGGCCCCGATTGGGCGAAAAGTACACCCCCACAACCGCCACGCCACCCACAACAGCCAACACGCACCCTCGACCTTTGGACACCCGATCAATGGACGGAGCGCCCGCGGCCGCCGGTGCTACGATAGCCACCAAGCCATCGCGGTCACCCACCCAGTCATTCCGGGGAGGGACCACATACGGCTCGGTGACCACAGCTATCTTTATCATGCACTCTGCCATGCTCTGAATCAAAAGGTCCTGAGCCCTGGCAGAGTGCATGACGTTCGCCTGCAGGAATGGTAGCGCCATCTAAATTTCAGTGTCCATCTGCTCCTCCTCACGCAAAGAGTTGCGCTGAGACGGCTGAGCGGCTTTGGAGCCCGCTTTCACCTTTCCCCTCCTTTTCTGGCCTCTTGGACTCGTTCGAGGCCCTTTTTGGGGCCCCCTTACGATATTGAGGCACCCCTTCCCACCAAGTGGGTGCACTGCAGGTTTGCCGGCCGCTGCACATACAGCACAGTTTGGCTCAGCCTGACAGCCCCTCGCCTTGTGGTCAGGTTTCCCACAGCGGTAACAAAGACCGCTGCGGTCCACCTCAGACCTGCATTTGCTCCCAACATGGCCGGCTTCGAGGCAACGGAAGCATCTCAAGGGCAAACGGTCGAGTAGCACCACCCTTGCAGAGATCCAGCCCACTTTGAGCCGGCCAACTCCCGTTACCTTTTTCGCGGCCGCGACTGGGCAACTCAGCCACAGTGAGCCGCGGGAGCCTATAACGCCAGCCTTTATGCTGTCGACAGAGCAGCCACCTTGTTCTGCTACGGCCGAAGCTACCTCGTCTGGTGTCGCGGAGTCATCTAGCTCCGTGACTCTTATGTCTGCGCGCATCACCGGCCGCTGTACGCGCACCACGTCCGCGCTTAAAACCTCCCTGAACTTCTCCGCCAGAGAATCGGCCTTTACAGCACCCGTGGCACCGGCTATCTCCAGCACCCGAGCACCTGTTGCCCCCGTCCTGAAACGCATCTCCTCAATGCCGAGGGCCTTGAAGTCAACGCGTTCCTTGGCTTCCCTGAGCAGCGCCTTATACGTAGCGCCGCTTTCCACAGCACCTGGCAACAGGGTGAGGGTGATCGCCGCCGAACGAGGTGGGCGAAGCTTTACTTTGGGAGCAGAAGCGGGAACGGCAGCCACCTTTTTACCAGCCTTTTTGGCCGTCTTCTTCGTGCCTTTACGGGCCACTGTACTCCACGCCTCGCCTGTAAGCGGAGGCGCAGCGCATCCTAACCGCAGCACACTTGCCGCAGCTGCCTCCTTAGCCGCCAGGCTAACCTTCTTCCCCTTCTTCTGGGATGAGGTGGAGACTTCCGGCACCACAGTTGGAGGCTCACGCTCGGGCCCAGCTTCAGGTCTGCCAAGACGTGTTTTGTCAGCAGCTAGCGGTGGCCGCAGACGCACTTCCGGTAAAAGCCTACTTTCCAGAGCTTCCAGTCTGGCGTTCACCATGGTCCCTACCTGGACCATGATGGCGCGTGACAACCCCTCAACGTCCAGTTGCTGACTCCCATCCTGGGAATCCGTTACAGGTCCAGCCGGCCTCAACTCCGCCCTTAATTCCGCAAACTCCTTTCGGAGTGCGGTGAGCTCCGTTTGCAGGCGTGTATTGTCGGCCTGCAACTTAGCCGTCTCGTCAGAGATGGAGCGCTTACTCAGCACCTCCACTGCCTCCACTATAAATTTTGTGGCCTCGTTAAGGGACTTTTGGAAGGGGCCACTCAAGTGGCTAGACTTGCGGGACACCGTTTTGATGATGTCCACGCAATCCAGCACCTGCTTGTTCAGGGACGTCGCAAGTTGGTCATCGACGTCTCCTGCCAAAAGATCAGCCATACGCGATGGGAGCGTCACTCTCCCTTTCCGCGTCCTTTCCATCGCTACCGACACCTCCTCGCTTGCGTCCAGGAAGAACTCCTCTCTTCTGGCCGCCTTTGCCCTCGCCGCGGCCACGAACTTCCCAGAACTGGTCGGGCGGCCGCTGCCTCTTCCTTTCGCAGATTTCGTCACTTTGGGTGACGACACGTCTCCTGTGACCGTTACGTCTGAATCCGAATCGGAGCAAAGGCTCGGGCTCGCTGAGCCAGGCCTCTTTCGCCAAAATCTGGCGGGATCCAAGGCGGGTCCAGTCGACACCATCACCATGCTCCTGTCAGATTCGGAATCCGACAGGCGCGCTACCACCACTCTCAAGTCCTTCTTCATGCAGGGGTCGTTTGCTTCCACGCACACCTTCGGGGGGCACGCTTCCGCCTCATTGTCCTTATTCAGGCCAGGGTCAGCGGTGTCACCACACGCCTTCGGGGCGCATGCTTCCACCTCCATCACAACGTTGTCCATATCGCTTGCTAAATCAGTGTCCAGTGTCAGGGTTTTGCCAGAGTTGCGTTCACGGAGCCGGGCGGATTGCCTGGCTACGAAGCAGTTGCTGCCCCCCCCAGAGTACGAGGGGCAGCCCTCCACCTCGTTAGAAGTAGAGGGGTGGGATTCCCCCTTTCGGGGACCCACCTGGGGACCAAGATTACAACTGCTAAGTTCCATTATCTTAACTCCAATGCTCCACATCGTCGTCTCTTTTTTCACTAGGGGTGAGCTCCCCTGCAAGTTTAGAGGGAGCGCCCTGAAAAGGGCGTGCTCGCCTCCTCTACCAACGCGCCTTGAAAAGGGGCGTGTCCGCTTATCGGCCCCGCTCAGATCGCGAAACATGACCACGACCATGTTGCGGGGTTACGATTTAGCCTATGAAGGCTCTCCTACATCCAGTGATGGCTCCACCAGCCCATCCTGTCCTACCTAGCCATCCTACCCCACCGACAGAGTGCCGGCGCCTGGTGGTTTCTGTTACGTCTATTTCTGATGGAAATAGACCAATAACGGGCAGCAACCGCGAGAAGGAACGACCCCACCAGACTTGCCTTGAGGATCTACACGACCTGCGCTCTCCCTCAAAGCCATTCGCCTCATTACTCGCTCCCAGAGCCGAGTAAAGAAGGCCTAGATTTATCCAATACAAGCGACCGAAGCCGTAAGCTAGGCATAGCAACTACTAATGGATAAACCCAGACCCGCCCATCCTATCCTTTTTTTTTTTTTTTTTTTTTTAACCAGGGGAAATCCTTTATGGATTCCTTCCCGCCGGGGGGCGGAAAGGATATGTCGGACTCAGCTAAAAGCGCCATACCGACTAAAACCACCTGGGTGTTCCTTCTCTCGCTTCCGGTCGGGGCCGCGGGTAAGTTACACACTCTTCCGTAGCCACCTCCCTCAGCGTCTGCCCTGATGGGCCCTTCTTCCAGAAGGAAGGCTCGAAAGCCTTTCCACACTCCGCTTGAGGCACCTTAGGAACACGTAAGGTGTCTTCCAGCTACGGACCTCATAGAGCGGGCGACAGACCCCCCGATCCGTCGCCCGCAGGTCCACGTTATGGCGGCATTCTAGCTATGTAAGCCAGGCGCCGCCGGCCGTGCCGCCTGCGGCGAATCGGAAGAGAGTTCGGGTCTTCCTCCCGCTCCCGTTCCGCCGCTTCCTTCTGCGTTAGGATGGTTTCGCAGAAGGTTTCTACCCCACTCCATGCCTCCTCGCTCTCGGCCATAACCTTGACCAAGGCCGCCAGCGACAGGTCTCCTCCAACAATTGCTGATACGGCAGCACGAGGCACCGCCCAAGCTGGGCACTCTTCGCGCGTATGTTGTGCCGTATCAGCGACTCCACCTCCACAATGGTGGCACTCCACCGACGGCTCTCGTCCCGCCACCTCGCACAGATACCTGCCGAAACAGCCGTGTCCAGTCAGTATCTGCGCGATGTGGTAGGTGAGCGCACCATGCTTCCGTTCGACCCAAACCCGAAGGATCGGTCGAACTGCCTCCACCAGTTCCCAGCTAGCGCCCGGGATCTCTAAACGCGCTTTCCACCTCCGGAAGAGATCGTCGCGTGCTTCCTCTTCCCACTGCGCGATCTCTCGCGGATGTGGTCGGTCGCCTGCCTCCTGCGCTTCCACGCCCCGCCAATACCTCGCCGCAAGCACCTGCGCATCAAACTCCCACGGCGGGACACCGGCAAGGACACACGCCCCAGCGTGCGACACCGTGCGGTACGCCCTAGCCACCCTAAGTGCCATTCCGCGCTGCGGTTTCCGCAGCAGTGGCACGTTTCGGGAGCACAGGGCGTCTGCCCATATCGGCGCACCGTAGAGCGCCATCGACCTCACTACACCGGCATATAGGCGTCTACATGCCCCTCCTGGACCCCCTACATTAGGGAGCAATCTCCCGAGCGCACCGGCAGCAGCCAAAAGTTTCGGGGCCAACCGCCGGAAGTGCTCGTCAAACTTCCAAGTGCCGTCGAGGACGATTCCTAGGTACTTCATCGTCGACCCGACAGCAATGGAAGTTCCCCCTACCATTATTGAGGAACCGGGCGGTGGCGCATTCCGAGGCCCATGAAAAACTAGGGCCTCAGATTTACTGAGGGCCACCTCCAGTCCCAGAGCCCTGATCCTGTGGACCATCTGGGCAACGCCCGCCGTAGCGAGGCGAGCCGCCTCCCGATGAGTCCCTCCGCGGGCCGTCACGAGCGTGTCATCGGCGTAGCAAGTGACGTGTACTCCCGCCAGTGCTATCCCTCGCAACGCCCAGTCGTACCCGATGTTCCACAGGAGCGGCCCAAGGACCGACCCCTGTGGAACACTGCACGACATCGCCTTCCTCCCCCAGCCGTCCTTCGTCGGGAATTCTACGGCCCTGCCGTCAAAGTAATCTGCCACCACTTTCCGCAGATACTCTGGTACCCCGTGATAAACGAGGGCCGCCTTAACCGTTTCCCAGGGCAGAGTGTTGAACGCGTTGGATATATCCAGAGACACTGCCCACAACACTCCACCCTCGGAAACCACCTCTTCTGCCAGGTCCCTGACCCGGGCGATCGCGCTCACCGTAGAACGGCCCCGGCGGAAGCCATATTGCGCATCATCGAGCCCTGGGTCCATGCTCTCGACGAGGCGAGCAGCGAGCACACGCTCGAAGAGCTTGCTTACCTCGTCCAAAAGCACGATGGGGCGATAGGCCGACGGCATTTCAGCCGGGCGCCCGTCCTTCCGAAGAAGTACGAGCTTCCCCGTCTTCCACGCCCTCGGGAATCTACCCTCATTGAGGCACGCATTAAATAGGGCCCGCACCCACTCCCCCATCTCTCCAAGCGCGAGCACCAAGGCTCGGCCCGGTATGCCATCCAGTCCTGGAGCAGTGTTCTTCAGCCGAAGCTTCATAACAGCTACCCCGAACTCCACCTCAGATATTGGAGGTACCGTTGCGGCGTCACTCTCTTGTCTATGGGTGCCTATAGGTGGTGGCACCCACTCATCCCGTTGGGGGAAGAGAGTGTTCACCACTTGCTCCAGTAGTTGGGGCTCCAGACTCGTGGTTAGCGGGGGGGCCCAAGGTCGCAGTTTTTGACGTACAACGCGATACGGCCTCCCCCATGGATCACGGTCGAGCACCCCTAACCACTCCTCCCATGCTGCCTCCTTGGCCTGCGCGATGGCTACCTGCAGAGCTGTGCAGGTGGTCCTGTAAGCCTGGTATATCGTGTCCTCCTGGCTCTGAACACGGACCCTTCTCCTTCTGTACCGAGTGTAGACGCGGCGCGCGGCAACGCAGGCTCTGCGCATTTCGCCCAGCTCCGGGCGCCACCAGTACACTTCCCGCCGAGGCGGGAATGGTTTGGCCCTCGGCATCGCGGCATCACAGACGCGGGTCAAAGCGCTCCGCAACCGCTCCGCCGCGTCATCCACCTCCTCAATGGGATCAGACAAAGTCCAGGACTCTACCAGAGCTGCCTCTACTGCTACATCTCGGTCCAAGCGCCGTAGCACCCAGCGCGGGACACCTCCAACAGAAGGTTGAGGACCTACTCGTGGAGTGGTAGGGGACGTGGTGACCTCGTAGCGGATGTAGCGGTGATCCGACAGCGTCTCCACGTCCTCCAACACTCTCCATCCCCGGACACGATGCACCAGGGACGACGACGCAAACGTTAAGTCCACGATAGACCCCCCCTGCTGTCGCACGCATGTGTCAGCCGACCCCGTATTAAGAAGGGTGAGTCCCATGGACACCACCCACTCTTCCAGCACCTCTCCCTTGACGTCTGTTGCTGGGGATCCCCACGCGGTTGATTTCGCGTTAAAATCTCCAGCAACGAGCACGGGGTAGGAGGCTACCTGCCCAATCATGGCCCCGACATCAACAAGCATTTGCTCAAAGTCGGCGAGGCCCCGATTGGGCGAAAAGTACACCCCCACAACCGCCACGCCACCCACAACAGCCAACACGCACCCTCGACCTTTGGACACCCGATCAATGGACGGAGCGCCCGCGGCCGCCGGTGCTACGATAGCCACCAAGCCATCGCGGTCACCCACCCAGTCATTCCGGGGAGGGACCACATACGGCTCGGTGACCACAGCTATCTTTATCATGCACTCTGCCATGCTCTGAACCAAAAGGTCCTGAGCCCTGGCAGAGTGCATGACGTTCGCCTGCAGGAATGGTAACGCCATCTAAACTTCGGTGTCCATCTGCTCCTCCTCGTGCAAAGAGTTGCGCTGGGATGGCTGAGCGGCTTTGGAGCCCGCTTTCACCTTTCCCCTCCTTTTCTGGCCTCTTTGACTCGTTCGAGGCCCTTTTTGGGGCCCGCTTACGGTATTGAGGCACCCCTTCCCACCAAGTGGGTGCACTGCAGGTTTGCCGGCCGCTGCACATACAGCACAGTTTGGCTCAGCCTGACAGCCCCTCGCCTTGTGGTCAGGTTTCCCACAACGGTAACAAAGACCGCTGCGGTCCACCTCAGACTTGCATTTGGTCCCAACATGGCCGGCTTCGAGGCAACGAAAGCATCTCAAGGGCAAACGATCGAGTAGCACCACCCTTGCAGAGATCCAGCCCACTTTGAGCCGGCCAACCCCCGTTACCTTTTTCGCGGCCGCGACTGGGCAACTCAGCCACAGTGAGCCGCGGGAGCCTATAACGCCAGCCTTTATGCTGTCGACAGAGCAGCCACCTTGTTCTGCTACGGCCGACGCTACTTCGTCTGGTGTCGCGGAGTCATCTAGCTCCGTGACTCTTATGTCTGCGCGCATCACCGGCCGCTGTACGCGCACCACGTCCGCGCTTAAAACCTCCCTAAACTTCTCCGCCAGAGAATCGGCCTTTACAGCACCCGTGGCACCGGCTATCTCCAGCACCCGAGCACCTGTTGCCCCCGTCCTGAAACGCATCTCCTCAATGCCGAGGGCCTTGAAGTCAACGCGTTCCTTGGCTTCCCTGAGCAGCGCCTTATACGTAGCGCCGCTTTCCACAGCACCTGGCAACAGGGTGAGGGTGATGGCCGCCGAGCGAGGTGGGCGGAGCTTTACTTTGGGAGCAGACGCGGGAACGGCAGCCACCTTTTTTCCGGCCTTTTTGGCCGTCTTCGTCGTGCCTTTACGGACGACTGTACTCCACGCCTCGCCTGTAAGCGGAGGCGCAGAGCATCCTAACCGCAGCACACTTGCCGCAGCTGCCTCCTTAGCCGCCAGGCTAACCTTCTTCCCCTTCTTCTGGGATGAGGTGGAGGCTTTTGGCACCACAGTTGGCACCTCACGGTCAGGCCCAGCTTCAGGGCTGCTAAGACGTGCTTTGTCAGCAGCTAGCGGTGGCCGCAGACGCACTTCCGGTAGAAGCCTACTCTCCAGAGCTTCCAGCCTGGCGTTCACCATGGTCCCTACCTGGACCATGATGGCGCGTGACAACCCCTCCACGTCCAGTTGCCGACTCCCATCCTGGGAATCCGTTGCAGGTCCAGCCGGCCGCAACTCCGCCCTCAATTCCGCAAACTGCTTTCGGAGTGCGGTGAGCTCCGTTTGCAGGCGTGTATTGTCGGCCTGCAACTTAGCCGTCTCGTCCGAGATGGAGCGCTTACTCAGCACCTCCACTGCCTCCACTATAAATTTTGTGGCCTCGTTAAGGGACTTTTGGAAGGGGCCACTCAAGTGGCTAGACTTGCGGGACACCGTTTTGATGATGTCCACGCAATCCAGCACCTGCTTGTTCAGGGACGTCGCAAGTTGGTCATCGACTTCCCCTGCCAGAAGATCAGCCATACGCGATGGGAGCGTCACTCTCCCTTTCCGCGTTCTTTCCGTCGCTACCGTCACCTCCTCGCTTGCGTCCAGGAAGAACTCCTCTCTTCTGGCCGCCTTTGCCCTCGCCGCGGCCACAAACTTCCCAGAACTGGTCGGGCGGCCGCTGCCTCTTCCTTTCGCAGATTTCGTCACTTTGGGTGACGACACGTCTCCTGTGACCGTTACGTCTGAATCCGAATCGGAGCAAAGGCTCGGGCTCGCTGAGCCAGGCCTCTTTCGCCAAAATCTGGCGGGATCCAAGGCGGGTCCAGTCGACACCATCACCATGCTCCTGTCAGATTCGGAATCCGACAGGCGCGCTACCACCACTCTCAAGTCCTTCTTCATGCAGGGGTCGTTGGCTTCCACGCACACCTTCGGGGGGCACGCTTCCGCCTCATTGTCCTTATTCAGGCCAGGGTCAGCGGTGTCACCACACGCCTTCGGGGCGCATGCTTCCACCTCCATCACAACGTTGTCCATATCGCTTGCTAAATCAGTGTCCAATGTTAGGGTTTTGCCAGAGTTGCGTTCACGGAGCCGGGCGGATTGCCTGGCTACGAAGCAGTCGCTGCCCCCCCCAGAGTACGAGGGGCAGCCCTCCACCTCGTTAGAAGTAGAGGGGTGGGATTCCCCCTTTCGGGGACCCACCTGGGGACCAAATTCACAACTGCTTAGATCCATACTAGTTAACTTCAATGCTCCACATCGTCGTCTCTTTTTTTCACTAGGGGTGAGCTCCCCTGCAAGTTTAGAGGGAGCGCCCTGAAAAGGGCGTGCTCGCCTCCCCTACCAACGCGCCCTGAAAAGGGCGTGTCCGCTTATCGGCCCCGCTCAGATCGCGAAACATGACCACGACCATGTTGCGGGGTTACGATTTAGCCTATGAAGGCTATCCTACATCCAGTGATGGCTCCACCAGCCCATCCCGTCCTACCTACCCATCCTACCCCACCGACAGAGTGCCGGCGCCTGGTGGTTTCTGTTACGTCTATTTCTGATGGGAATAGACCAATAACGGGCAGCAACCGCGAGAAGGAACGACCCCACCAGACTTGCCTTGAGGATCTACACGACCTGCGCTCTCCCTCAAAGCCATTCACCTCATCACTCGCTCCCAGAGCCGAGTAATGAAGGCCTAGATTTATCCAACACAAGCGACCGAAGCCGCAAGCTAGGCATAGCAACTACTAATGGATAAACCCAGACCCGCCCATCCTATCCTACCCTATCCTATCCTATCCTATCCTATCCTATCCTATCCTATCCTATCCTATCCTATCCCTATCCTATCCTATCCTATCCTATCCTATCCTATCCTATCCTGTCCTGTCCTATCCTATCCTATCCTATCCTATCCTATCCTATCCTATCCTATCCTATCCTATCCTATCCTATCCTATCCTATCCTATCCTATCCTATTCTATTCTATTCTATTCTAAATTTAAAAACGTAATTAAACAAAATCTTTATAATAAAGCTACACGAGACGATATCATACGAAGATACTATACGAGTATCATATCGGATTATTTAAATGATAGAGAAGCTTCGGATTGAAATTGCTTCAACTCGGTCAAAAATGTTGTAATTTAAATGTAATTTGATTTCTTTATTGTTATGAAAGGATCATTAAAAAGAACAACCAGCGTCTTGTCTTTCTTTCTTGGCTTGGTCACGAAAGAACAGGCAGTAAAATTTACGTTTCAGAGTGATCCTTGTGATTTTATTGAATAAAAAGATTTTGGTTTTGATTTTAGCACTAGTCACAAAAATGTGTAAACAGGTTACAATTCCGTCTAAGAATTAATAACTGGGTATTCCATAGAAAGATTTTGACAATCATTTTTAGTCTAGCTGGCAGCATATTTTATCGCCTTCCTCATATTTTGTATAAAGATTGCCAGCTGTTTACCGTAGTATATATTTCTTTGGATTAAGAAAATTTAATTATCTTAATGTAAGCGCACTTTGTGAGGCATTAGGATGTGTCCAATTACTTGGGTAAGCAGTTGTTAATCTAAATTAAGGACCTTTCCTGAGTTATATGCAAAAGGATGATGACAGACCTTATGTGGAGGCCTGGACGTTAGGCTTCAATGACGGTTCGTGGGTTCAAATTTAGTACGGTGTTATTGTTATTATTCTCAATGCGTAGAATGAAGTAGTGAAACGCACTTTACTGCTTATAGGGCTAGTATCCACTAATACTGAGTGAAAGTAACACACGTTGATGACGTAATTCTATTGTACATATTTTTTACATCTCTCCACTCAGGTTTGATGGTTTTTAAATATAGTAATCATTTGATCACTATCTCACCTGATGGCAAGTGATGACATAGTTCAAGATGGAGCACGAAGATCAAGGTGGTACCTATACACTCTTACCATAAAGAAACTTAGATTATAGTCTTCTGGGAAGACAGGCAATGGTAGAGTATTTTATAGCTTAGCTGAAAGCATTATGATAGTGGAAACATAATTTCTCCACCTACTTACCTATCCACCACATGAAGGGTATAATTTGTATGTAGTCAATGTTTATAGTGCAACCGATTAACGAGTTCCGCGGCTCATAATTGCATTGGCAATGAAGACACAGTAAAAGTTATAATGTTAAGTAGTATAACTCTAGATGATAACAATATTGATTTACAAAAAACTGACTTCAATGTTAAATTGCGATACGGTCCCTGTTATCTGTTGAGTTTCCGGTAGCTATCTTGTACTCCGTAATCAGATCCTTACCAAACTTATATGGAACAACCCTGGAGTTACACCCTATAGAACAAAAAAGAATAATCGAAATCGTTTTTTTACAATTGGCGGAGATATCGAGTAGGTACCAGAAATATAAAAAAGCAGCAGAATTGAGAACTTTCTCCTTTTTTCGAAGCCGGTTGAAAACTCAACTTTCGTATTGGTTCTTGGTTTAGATATTAAGTTATGTATATATATATATATAAGTACCTACGTAATTCAGCCTTTTTTATATGTTTTGAAAATGATCACGGACTAGACGGTAAAAAAATTATCACATACTTTATATTATAAGTTTATCGTTGCATAATACATTAATTTGCACGGCATTTACATACAAGGTGCCACATTCTTTTTGTAAATGCTTAGCTTTTTACCTTAGAATGCATTGCCGAATCGATCAGAAAAAAAATAAAGTGCTGCGACAATATTTTTGTGTGTGCTACGCCTTGAATTGTGTAGGTTAGGCACTGGTATGTAATCTACAGTGCTGGAAGCGATAATGAAAATGCACACTGCAGCAGCCTTGTTTATGTACATTGTCTATACTCAACGGGCATATTTTAAGAGCTGAGCTACTGTTGTTTGATTACTGTGATGAGGCATGCGCAACGCTGATGAGAAGCTATGTTAATTGCACAACTGTAGCACGCTAATTCGCACTAAGCCTTAAAGTGCTCCTACACGAGTAATCTTTTCACGGCAATGTGTTGCCGGTAATACCCAAAACCTCTGTCCGTTATGAATGACATACTCAATCTATTGCCCATCTTTGCGAACACTTAGCCCAATTAACGTCCTCCGTGGTCTATTCCTGGCGCGGAACAAACACAAACGTTTTCGTGATAAACAGATACTTATTCCTGGTCTGGATGTTTCTCTATACAGGGTGTCCCAAAAAACAGTGTCAAGCGAAAGTCCAAAGATAGAACACCCCTTGGGGTACCCGAATCTGAAAACAAAATCTACTTTTTTTTAAAGAATTTTTTAAATTGTTTAAGTCAAAAATTCGGAAAAAATTCATAACTCGTAAACTATAAAAAATCGCGGAACATACATAGGGGTGATTCGGATACCCCAAGGGGTGTTCTATCTCTGGACTTTCGCTTGACACTATTTTTTGGGACATCCTGTATATTATAAGTAAGTATTTACAAAAAGAAATATACATAAGTATTCAAAGAGTTATTTGATTTCCATTGTACAAGTTTTGCTTAGTTAGCGCTGCGTAAAATGTACAGCGTTATTTGTTTATTTCACTTTGCTGGTAAATCATTGCTAATTAATAATATTGCTCAAGATTTGACACTCGATGTTATCGGCAATATGGCCGGAAAATATATAATTATTGAGTATATTGCTATCAAGCAGTCTACACACTAAAGCCGGCATTGTTGTTGGCGGCAAGACGACGGCGACATGTCGCCGATATGTTGCCGCACGCGTCGGGTAGCACGCGCGGGTGCAAGTCACCAACATGATTGTCTAAATAAAGCCACCGATAAAAAGGCGCTGGACTGTGTCTGCGGGTCGGTGGCTTTGCTGTGTAGATTGCTAAACATTGCTGACAATACTTGCCAGCAACACATTGCCGTGAGAATGTGGTTCGTTTAGAAGTTCCTTTATTTCTGATGCCCACTTGGAAGGGACTTACTGACAGTGCTTGCATTGACTAGATAGGCAGATGGACAGACAATGTACGAGTTACATACAGAGAGTTTTGACGACCTCCCTGGCGGAGTGGGTAACCGGCTGAGACGCAGGAGGTTGCGGCTTCGATTTCCGCTCCGGGACAAATTTTTGCATGGACTACAGATATTTGTTCCTGATTTGGGTATTTTTCTGTATTTTATAAGTATGTATTTACGAAAAAAATGTATTTATGTATTCTATCAGTTATATGGTTCCCATAGTACAAGCTTTGCTTAGTTTGAGGCTAGATAGCGCTGTGTAAAATGTCCAGCATTATTTATACATGGTCATTGGTCAGATTCATTAAATTATAACAGAAATTAATGGTTTGAGAATAATAATTTTTAGACAAATGAACCATAGATTTTTTTAAATCGAAGTCAAGCTCTTCACCGCTACCACACCTGATGGTAAGATGGTTTCATCGAATATGAAGGACGTTTGCCTAGAAAGAACCAGTTCACTCTGGACTTGAAAATGCTTTTACCTTTTACTACCTACCATTTAAACAAAAATCAAACTATTAATCGTTCAACACAAGAAATATGTAGTATTTCTCTATTATTTCTTCACAAAATAGATCTGTTCACTCTCGACTTGAAGACTCTCATTGTACATATTTCCAAGAAAGAGTTCGTTATTTTGTTAAAAAATATCGAATTCAAGGAAATTGGTGGTTACATTTCCATTAAATTAACGCTTTTACAAAACAACTGGCGTTCTCGGACTCAATTTGTTTTATTGGTTTTCCATTACTTCTATTGGCATTGAATAGCGTTCCCAACGATTATTGTGGGTTGTTTTAAATACTGTAAACATGATATGAAAATAAAGCCCGGCCAATTACTAGAAATAGCCCGCACGTGTACAATATTGATTGTGTTTTCCTTTTGTCGCCCAATAATAGTATTGTTTTCCTTCTCAACAAAGGTGTAGAGGGTGGTCAGATTGGTGCTGTCTCCCCACGGTTGCTGGTTCTCTGGTTTAATTGAAAGACTATGTAGAAATGTTCGACTGGCTGCCATCTCCCCATAGGCGCTGGTTATTGTTTGTGCTCGAAGAACCATTTAGAAACCAAGAAAAAAGCGTGTGTGGTTCCTGTCTTCTTTGTGTTACTTTTTATATATGTTAGTTGTTGATAAGGAAGTCCATTGTTGATGGTACATGATATATTTTTCTTAATGGTTTACATTGGTTTAACTGACTAACTAGTGATTCGCCCCGAACTGAGATCTCGCGAGTCTACTATAAACAAAAAAAAATTATTCGTAATCTTTGACTATCAAAATAGTGCCACGAAATAAAAACCAATTAACTTGACCTACAGTTTCATTCAAATTACAGGTAACGGGAGTTCATGTAAATTGGTTACTCTTTTTTGGGGTACAAATTGCAGTTATTCTAGGTTTCAGGCTTTTGCCTATATTTGTGATACATAAGCTACACGCATACCGAAATTCAAAATTTAGTTTTTATTATGGCTAATAACTCAAAAACTACAAAAACTTTACTAAAAGTAAAAACAGGGTAGAAATGTACTAATAAAGACCTTTCATTTGACGTCTCACTTGAGGTAATAGTCTCATTTTCATTTTTTTTTACCCCTCTTGAACCCCAATATCTCAACAACCCCCCAATATTTTAGCTCATTGAGTCACACCAAAATGATGCCATTATTACCTACCTAATACATATACAAAATTTCACGATGATCGGATAAACGCTTCGAAAGTTATCCTCGGACAAACAAACATACATACAACGCCGATTTGCCCAAGTTGACTTAGAGATCTCGCTTCGTTCGATCAATTATTCACTATACTAGTTTTAATGGTTAAATGGTAATGTATTATTACGGGTAAATACGCGGCGCCATCTTGGAGGTTGGTCACGTACTGGTTAGGTTTAGACAACTACATATTTCGCTTGTAAAACAAATATGCAGAACTAGCTTCGGCTAGCGGATTCGCACGCGTTGTTTGTCAACAAAAAGTAGCATATGTGTAAATGCAGGTTATAATCTACTTACGTACCAAATTTCATCGAAATCGATTAAGCCGTTACGACGTGATTGAGTAACAAAGAAACTAATAAAACAAACATCCAATTTTTTTGCAATCATAATGTTAGTGTGATTGCTTTGATCGGCATTAGCCTGATTAAAATAGATTATTAATTATAATAAGAAATAAGATCAGTGAAAACTTACAATTACAATTTTTTTTTTTTAATTAAAAAATGACGTTGATTCTTGCCATGTCTATGGCTCGTTTATTTATATTTTCACACAAAATAGAATAGTGGTGTTCACTAACACAAATTATAAAGAAGATATCCAAGGATTCACCAATATTTGACAACAAACATATATGTCACATTTGTCTGTGGTCAAATATGTATAGTGCGTTCAGAAATTAAACAGACGAATTAAAGTTTTGATAACAAATGAAATAAACGCGTCCTGTTCGACAGGCACGAACAGTTTTTATGGGAAATTAAAATAGTTACCACTTTTTTACTACTTTCATTGCAATTTATTTATATTTTCTCACCTTTTAAACCTTCCTTAAACTTCTACAAATATTTCAAAACTAAAATTAGGCAAATCGGTTCAACCGTTCTCGAGTTTTTGTGAGACTAACAAACATCAATTTATTTATATATATATATATATATATATAGATAGAAGATTATAAAGGAAAGTTAGACTTAGAATTTGCTAGAAACTAGTATGCTATGTACTCTTAAAACACTGTCTCAGTTAACGTCACCTAAATTATTTGGCTGAAACAATGCAAAAGCCTATAGTAACAATCTCGACAGAAAGGCTGCCATAAGGTTAGTTCGGGACGTGAATATGAATTCTCCCTTGATCGCGTTCCGAACAATTTACCTTCATTCGCCATAAAACGGTCCAGCAAAGCGTAGATAATGGGACACAATTTCTTTTGCCACCTGAGCCGCCATTTGCCATACGTGGCTCGGAACTCCGATTACATGTCATAGACAATTTGCGGGTGTTTCATGATTCAACCATGGTCTAGGGCCGTCCTTCGGGGACGAACGTGATCAAACCGAGGCTTTAATTGGCTAATCTGCAGGATTATGCACCCCAAATGCCCTCGCTGGTTGTACCTACCTATTTATACACAGCTGTGATCTAGGGGCGTCTTTTTGAGGCGAACATGATCGATTATGACTTTGACTGGCAAACCTTTGGGGTTCTGCGACTAAAGTTTTTTATCTAATGTGTACCTAGTACACACTCAGTAGTTGCCTTGCTGGGGTGAACTGGAAAGTAATGTAATACCCATCGGTAGTTACAGATAGCTATGACAATTATATATGTCAAGATTGCTACCTCTCTTACCTGAGATGCTAGATGAATGGGATAAAATGCATCCATTGTAATCATGTAGTGAGAAGTTCAGATGGAGCAGAAGAGTGCAACACTGCACAAAGGCAAATAGCCTGATCAAAGAGGAAATAACCTTCCTTTGCTAACTATGTTTCTAATAAATTACCCAAAGTGGAAATATAAGCAACCAGTGGATTGGACTCCTACAGGATACATTATGTCTGAATTCAAGAGACCGGAGGTCATTGATTCTATTTCATATTAAGAAAAAAGGTTCCCGTTCAGAAGAATATGGGCTTTAAACCAGTGGGGTCCTCCTCATCAGGATGCATTGCAGACCCCAATATAAAGAAGCCAGCAGCTGCAGGGGGAACACCGGAGTTACCGGTAATTTAACGGTTTAGGGTTCGGTAAATGGTTTATGGAATAATGGCATATGAGAAGAATGCTCGAATAATTATTCAGAGGAATTTGTGCATCTAAAGCACTACGTACTACATTGCTACTAATACGTGCACACGATTTAACGATACCTTACCTAGAATACGGAATGAACAACATTACATTTATGTTCGTCATTCGCGTCGTCGCTCATCGAAATATTTGCGTCAGCGACCGTTTATACTGAGTTTACACATTCAGGCTTACTGTACGTTTGTGTGAGGGTGTGCCGTTTAT
The DNA here is from genome assembly GCA_963924445.1 of Philereme transversata. Lineage (NCBI taxonomy): Eukaryota > Metazoa > Arthropoda > Insecta > Lepidoptera > Geometridae > Philereme > Philereme transversata. Next base: position 25,197,695 of record OZ004338.1, read on the forward strand.
ACATCATCATCATCATATCAGAACAATTGAACGTTTACTGCTAAATAAAGAACTCCCCCAGAATGACTAATCTAGTGCGGCCTTCCCCCAACGGCTCCTAGAAACCTTAATCTGAAGGCTTAGCCAAGTTACATTCGATTAGCGATGACGCTAGTGGACAAGCCTGAAAATGTATGGAATTTGACACATGCTATGGAAATATCACGTGATATATCAAGATAACAAACCTATGTCGAAATCGAATCGATTCGAAGCCAATGTAATGTGGTTACGGGCCCTGGTCGTCTTTCCATCTAGTAAGAAGGCAGTCCTACAATGCGTTTTCCAGCGCGTGGTTCTTATTCCAGAACCTTTCTGCCCAAATGGCCGTCAGCACACATGCGCGCTCGCTACTCGCCCACGCGAATATCATTAGTTACAAAAATTAACTAATTTCTTCTAACTGTTAAAATATTATGTGAGCTTGCAACCTAAAGTGATTAATAAAAGCGGAGTATTTCAATGCATTTCTTTCACGTGACTGCATCGCTTAAAATGTTATAAGATATGAGATAGTACAAAACTGGCAGGTTTAATAATGAAAATGCCTAATTTTTTACTTAGGCAATGAAGCCCGCATTTTTTATGACAGCAGGTTAAAAATGAATCGGGTACCAGTCACCGGTGTTCACAGTAAGTTCGTGAACCCAAGTGATTAAGCTCGACGATGTTCGTAAACCAATGTAAACTTGGTTTTGAAGTAAAGGAGTTATTAGCTTCTGAACAACATGTTTGGCCGATTGATTTGCAACATGGTGATTTGCTGATTTTATTTTTAGCTACGTCTTTTGTAAATGCATAAATATTTAGTAATACGTTATCGGAAACTTTGATGGATTTAAGTAACTTTTGAAGGCATAATATAACTTTCAGCAAACCTCATAAGTCCACATATATTTTGACACCTTCATCCTTTTTAGCAAAAGCAAGTGCTAGAAAAGACACTCAATATTATATGTAAGAAGATAAGTAGACATTATAGGCAGGTGTAGTGTAGACACTACTTCTAATCCGTCAAGAATTTGATCACACTTCTTTGAAATTTTTGTAATAAAGCCGACGTCTTGGTGCAACTCTGTTTATCGAAATACACGATGTAGTTCAAACAACAATTTTTCATTTGTTCAATATAAGGGGACGATATATGAAGCTCTTTATGAAGCCGGTATGGTATGTACGTACATAGGGACAACATACATACTTAGGTACAAGATATTGGCCGCTCGCCGCGACGACGTTCTTTTATTAAAACATTGTTTCAAGATATTGCTAGGGCTATTACTTTTTAGTCTAGACTTGAGAATGTTGGTCTCTTCAGCAAAATTGTTTGAAATATATTTATGTAAAAATTCTACATACTCCAAAACGACGAATGGAAATGTAAAAATACCAAAATGATTAATAACTAAAAATACAGTTAGGTATGAGTTAGGAATGGATTAATTCTACGAGTATAGCAGAAACAATATCGTACCCTACGTAATTGTTAGTATTTTTAATGTGAAAAATCTAAAATCCTATATGTGAAAAAAACACATTTAAACGTAAATGTGTCGTTATCTTTTATCCGTAGCAAAAATAGGTACATAACAAAATATGTTTATAAGACGCTTAAGTACAACATCTAGTCAAAACATTAAGTTATTTATATACTAGTGGTTCGCCCCGAACTGAGATCCCGCGAGTCTCCCAAAACACGAATAAAATATTCTTATGGTGACTCGTGCAACGATGCCTAAACGTATTTAGTGGCTAAATATGATTTAAGGAGTTATCATACGTACGTTACAAATACGTAAAATTTAAACATGTTTAGTCTCTTGATATGGTTAGGGATCGTTGTGCAAGCCGGCCTTAATCATTGACTAATAAAATAGTGCCACGAAATGCGCAACCAACTATTCGTAACTTGACCTACAGTTTCATTCAAATTACAGGTAACGGGAGTTCATGTCAATTGGGACTATTTTTTGAGGTAGGAATTGCAATTATTGTAGATTTCAGACTTTTTCCTTTATTTGTGTCACTAAAGCTACACGCATACCAAATTTCAGCACTGTGGGGTCCCTGGTGTACCCTGTGAATTTTATCAAACTCCAGTTTTTATTATGGTTAATAACTTAAAAACTACAAGGTTTAAACTAAAAATAAAAACAGGGTCGAAATCTGGTCATAAATACAATTTATTAGATGTGTTATTTGACCGGATAGTCCCATTTTTTTTACCCCTCTTGAACCCGGATATCGCAACAACCCCACCACATTATTAGCTCATTTAGTCACACCAGAATTATGCCATCACTACCTACCTATGTATCAAATTTCACGATGATTCTCGGACAAACAAACATACTACATATATACATACAACGCCGATTTGCCCAAGTTGAATTACAATTACAGGCGCTTAGCCTGTAGTTCCAAAACTGGTTTGCATTTTTTGCATCGAATAAACTTTAAATTAAAAAATCTGGCTACAATGCTTTGTTGCATGCGGACTATAACGATGCTACATGATTTATAGTGATTACAAAATTAAGTTTTATACGGTAGTTAACAAAGTTTAAATAAAAGCTATCATGGCATAAAATAAATTATTTTAGGCTGTGATTATACATGGACATAAAGGTAAAGTGTACCTAGAAATTAATAAAATATATTAATAAGCACCGTACGTAAAGTTCTTCTAATCTACTTACTACCTTCTCTCATTGTTGTTTAGATAGATAAATAACTCTTTATTGAATTACCACACAAACAGAAATAATACAAAAATAAGTACTAGGCTAAAATAAATAAGGCAATAAAATGGGCGGCCTCATCGATCTCGGCGATCTCTTCCAGGCAACCTTCGGATGGAGCGAAATTTACGTTACGGAGTAGGGTGTACTTTGGAGGATACTTTTACACATATATTCATAGGTATAATAACAAATATGATAAAGTTTTAATTATAATACTTAAATACTTATAAAATAGACTAATATATACTTAGGTATAAGCAAATAGCAAACTATACTAACAGATAAAATACTTAAATACTAAATAAATAACGCTAGGAAGATGACATCGTCAGGAAATGTTGCTTCACCTTCAACTTGAAGGTGTGTAAGGAGGATGACCGTCTTATTTCTTCCGGCAGAGCATTCCACAGCCGAACAGCATGGACAGTAAAAGAAGCGCTGTAAAAGGAAGTGCTGTACGAAGGAGTTCTGAGTATCAAGTTTTCGGATGACCTAAGAGTATAGTTGTTTGAAGAATGAAGAAATTGAAATCTATCTTTCAGATGTGTGGAGTGAGGAGAGAAGGGATTGAAAAGAATATAATAGAGAAGAGAGAGGATATGCGTATTCCGACGAAGACAAATTAGAAGCCACTTAAGCTTTGAACGGAAGGGAGATACATGATCATATTTACGGAGGCCAAATATAAATCTGATACAAAAATGTTGTAGGCGCTCGAGCTTGTTAAGCTGTTCCTCAGTGAGGTCCAAATATCAAGCATCGGCATAATCTAGTACGGGATGTAAAAGCGATTGTGCAAGCGCAGTCTTGGTGGACGTAGGCAAAAAGTTGCGTAGTCTTCTTAGTGAACCGGCTGACGCAAACAACTTCCGGTTGGTTAGTTCAAGCTGAGTCTTCCATGAAAAGTTACATTTATTAACCAGTTTTACTGCTAAGTTAATTGTATTTTGGTAATAAACTATTTTAGATTTATCCATTTTGACAAGTAATAGGTATTTAACTGTTTTTTTTTTAATGATAAACTTGTAGTTCTGTGAGAACAGTAGACCTCACGAGTCCATATAACCGTGCAATAACCGCCACAGGCCGGATATGCTTTATTATAATGCAAATACAATTCCAAAAAGTAATTTGCGCAACAAAATTAACGGAAAAAGTCCAATTTTAAATCAAATTTTAGGTGCTTGATTTTTTCAATAGGCCTATATAGACTTTTGAGCAAAATACTGGTATAAGTTTTAGCAATTACTCGCGTTCTCTTGGTCCTAGGAGGTCGAATCTGGTGTGTACTACGGGTTCGTCTTGTAAGGCGGAAAGGACTGCGTGGTCTGATTGGTATAGGTACGTATAAATTTTCAGATTTTTTTAAAATTATTGTATAAATAACGCTACAGAAAACTTCCCCCTTTCCCCTCCTCCACTCCGAAAATTTTTCGAAAAAATCATCAAAAATTGAAATCCGTCCATATATAACGACTACAGCAAACTCCCCCCCCCCCCTTTTACCCCTATTTTCCAATAATTTAGAAATCGCAATTGACTAAAAAAATTAAATAAATCAAGGAACCTGTATGCAAATTTTCGTTAAAATCGGTTGAAAAATGTGACCTGTAGGCGAGAGCAGAAAGACAGACGGACAAAAAGCATTTCTTGGCCAATGTTGAAACTGAGACTGACTGATTGACTGAGGTCAATTAGAGTAACAATATAGACCCACCAGAGCAATACAAAAGATCTGAAGTATAACAGAAGTTCTTAGAGAAGCGACTCAATAGAAAGATTTGGGTGACACTTTGAGCGACACTAAAGTAACACTAATGAAAATCGACGGATTCAATTCCGCCGCGGCTATTTCCTTTCATTATTTCAAAAATGCTTTCAAATAAATAAACACACTCCAGCAGAGAGAAAATCAGTTCAAGAACATGCCGTCAAAACGAGTATAATAGGCAAGGAATGGAAAAGAAATTCGATTGCCTTCTTAAGGGAAAATAGGTATCACGAGATCAAAGGAAGTAATTGTATTCTGTTGTAATCTTGGCTAAAGGGAAGCGTTGTGAATTTTGTATGTGTATTGATGTATGGGAGCGGTATTTCTTTGACAGGCTAATCCAGATGCAAAATAAATTTTCCAATACGAATAAAAGGTGTTATTGACTGCTTTCTTTTGCTGTATATTAATTAAAGCTGATCAATCCGCAGCTTCGCACACGTAGATTTTTAATAAAAACATTACTTTTCTTCTGCGCAGTGGATTAAAAAGTAGCCCATGTCACCCGGGAATTGTGTAGCTTACTAACAGTGAAAAATTATTTTAAATCGATCTAGTAGTTTCGGAGCCTATTCAATGCAAACAAACAAACAATGAAATTTTTCCTGTATATAATAATAGTAAAGTTATATAATAGAAAAATATGATTAGCTTATATTTAAAGTATAACTTACAATGAAAAAACCAAGACAAGTGCGAGTGTGGCTCGCGCAAATTACAAATTACACACTAAATACAAAACTCTCTTTGGATTTTTTCCTTTAGCTGTGAGACCTCACAGCACAAATCTCACAACTTCTTGCCAAACTTCATGATTCTAGATCCACGGAATCTCATGTTATCTTATGTATTGCCTTAGAAATGGTATTAATATACTTCTTTACTAATATCGCCAATTATGTTAATAACAAACGCAATATACGAAAGAGGAATTAATTCAGGGCAAATAGCCGCATACCTATACGATACGTCGAAGTGAATTCTTGGAAAACGGCATAACCTAACATTGCTAGAAATAACATGAAGTCAAATAAAGACAATGATAATACTAAATCATGGTTCATGTGCCTTTAAAATATGATTGTAATTATATGGTTGTAAGTGTGTTTTCTTAACATTTATAATAGGAAAGATACATCTTGATTTAAGCGAGCGTCATATGGTTGGTTTGATTAAGTATCCTAGTACATCTTGTACTAGGATATTTAAAAGGCTACATGCCCGAGTGAATATGCTTAAAATATGTTGTTAAGTTTAGATGAGGTGGCGGCACAAGCTCTTTTTTTATATATATCCTACCGGCTAAACCTCTACGGCGTTCACCCGCTCGCTTTATACCGGGGACACGGGAATATACAACATTCTTCCGCGTCCTCGGTGGCGTTGGTCTGCTCTTACTCTCTCAGGGTTTAGGGTCATCTCTAATAACTGTATACAATAGTATATAGTTAGGCGACTGCTATGGGGGATGGAGGTCGGCATACGCTCTCGCATATGCCCTCCTCTTTCACCCCGATCTCGCGCGGCGGGTTGGGAGAAAGCTCTCAGATTCTCAGTCCCTCTCCGCTGCTTCCTTCTGCTGCTTTTCGCGCTACTACTTTTTCGCAGAAGTCCTTAACAGCTTGGCACGACCTAGGCGCCACAAGCCCTTGGCCCAACTTATGTTACGTGGTTATAAGATTTTAGTGCGAGTCAGGGTGGATAAAATACTAGGATATTAGGATAATGAAAATGGCTTATAGTAAAATTACAAATATAACATTAAAATATTTTTTTCTATAGTCGCGGTCCGTCAATGAGTGAGAGTAGCTCAGGATCGTGGCGGATGGCATAAACTTGAGGAGGCCCAGCAGTGGGTGAAGTCGGGCTGTGGATGATGGAAGATGATGATGATGTTTTTCTATTAAATATGGTGGCGGCACAAGTCTATGGCCCACCTGTGGTTACCACAGTCTATAAAAGTTGCATTACCTCATAGGTTACGTCCAACTCCAGATAAGATAATACGCATGGCATTGCATTTCGCCAATCACTCTGACATACGTGACACGAGTACTTATGTCCTAGTGAAAAGTGTAATGTGCCTGTTAATTTACCGGCACCCATTCAAATCAAACTGATATTGGTTTTGATTTTACTAAACATAATGGAATAAAACATATGTTTCATGAAATACCTAGGTGCATCATAATGTGCCGGACTCGACGATTCAACTTCGACAGATACAGTGATACATATTGCATGAGACATCCCGCCCGCCCAATGAAGACGGCAATTTCACACTTGACAGGAATTCCAATTACTCCCATTTAATGCGAAATTGTAATAATGGAATGGAACGTCTCTAGTTGAATTAGGTATGCCCAATAATGCTTTGGAATCAATAAATGAATTTGGAACCTACGTAGGAATTTGTACGTATATTTTAGTTAGGAAAGATACAAGTTAAAGGTGAAAAAAAAAAACTATCAAGTATAAGATAGTTAATAAGATTAAACGTTTGTAAAATGTAAGTAATATCTAAGCAAAATCACGATAAACACCTTAAGTACAGCCGCCATTTCGAAATTTCACCAGCAATTACATTCTAGTGGCACATGCATTAAACATCAGCCCTCGTACAGCTGGAAAAATCTGATAAAAGCAGGCAATGTAGCGCACACCGCGTTTCCGTGATGGTACTACAAGTTTCCTCCAAGGCGACGATTTATCACGTAAGCGCTGAGCTATAACCCAAATGTAAGAGCGATTGGTTGCAGGTTCCGCTTGAATGATGCATGAGACGCGACACCCCACCATCGGGCCAATCACCCCACAGATATCGCTAATTTAACACGCTGCAACACTTGCCAACAGGATGCGTAACTCCTGACGGAATGGTTAAGCACATTATCGATACCGCGCTCGGTACAAATGTGTACGACAATCGTTGCAATAAAAATTTGCGAGCTCTCGCCGAGTGCAGACGCGACTTTGTCGTCCCATAATCGTCACTTCAGACGTCTAAAAATCCGCCAAAGTTCTCTTACTGCGCTATTGGCGTCGCCTCTTACATTTTATAATAACGGTAAACTTAAAGTACTGTGCTTCCTTAAGTCGAGGCAGGGATAACGTTGCATCCTGCGGTGTTTGGCCCGCATCCAGGGACGTCCCGGTCACGCTGCTCGATCTAAATTATTTTATTACTCTATAACTATACTGGGCAATATTTAGACACTATGTGACTTTAGTTTTTGCGCGAATTTCGGTGTTATTATTATTTATGGACAACTGCAAATACAATGTCTATGCGAAATATTGTCGAGAGCACTTTGCTCCGCCGAGGTAATACAGATATACGAGCCGGTTGCTGTCACAAATATTGAGATGTGTGTTTTGGAAATGTACGTTTCATTGTTCTCTTTGTAAAGGCTGCCATCGCATAAAGCAGAGATGCGCAGCTTGTACTTCAAATATGTTTTATAAGAGAATACAATAAAAGTGTTTGTTTTATCTTCACAGCACTGTGAAGGTAGGTACGTCTGTTTTCTAAAATTGTAGCAATGGTTAGGTACTAGCAATCGCTTCAATGTTGTCGCGTAGAGTGCATTGTGCAATTCAATTTGCATATTACGATAACAGATCCAATATCCAAGGGATGGACCGACAAACTATGGTTATTGATATTATGCATTACTAGGCTGTTGCCCGCGACTTTGTACGCGTTACACTACTAAATGTTAGGTAACCTAGAAATAAAGCTAAACTCGCTGTTGCAACTTGACTTGAAACCCCATTTTTATTCCATGGGACATGATTTATGGAATAAAAAATAGCATGTGTTAATTCAGGTTATGCACCTACGTACATACTAAATTTCATCGAAATCGGTTAAGCCGTTACGATGTGATTGAGTAACAAATAAATAAATAAACAAACATCCAAACTTTCGCATTTATAATATCAGTGTGATGTGAGTCTGCAAAGCTTAAAAAATCGATCTCAGAATGTCAAGTCAAATGTGAAGAATAAAAGTCCACAACACTGCGAATTTGACGAAGCAGTTTTCGTAAACGGTTTGTTGTGTAAATGAGTTACTTAAGAAACCCGTAAGCTGAAAATCACTGCGGTGTCCTTCGTTGCGTTAAAGTCAAATTGTGCTGGTATTCTACGTTTTGTGGTGACTTGCGACAATTTTCTTTTAATCAGTTATCAAAAAGGGCTTTGTCGCTGATGCATATATGACATCGCGGTAACAGCAATTACGATGCGACAACTACGATGCATAAAATTATCGCATTTATTTTGTTACTGTTGCGGCTTTTGTTGTGTATCTAATTGCGAAAGAGCTGTGGCAATTTGCTTTGTAATGATTGGCCCTTTTTGAGAGGTATCTAATTAAGCCGATCAAATTATTTATCGATAGCATCGTCCGTTAGCTGATAAAAAATCGAAAGATGTTAAAACTGGTCATCGGCCATAAACGGATTTTCATTACTTGTGACATTTTTCAAACTATACCTAACATCAAATTTGTCAAGTATCATCGTTATACATCAAGTAAAACCTTGTTTGTCCCAGTACGTTCTATTTTGTATTTACTTTTTACAGAAAGATGGTACTTGCACTAGGTTATCCGTTTTCTTCCCGTCATCTTTGTATTCAGAATAATAAAGTAAGGTTCTTTCTTGTGCAACGCAATTTTCTAAAGGGCAATTCATGCGATGCCGGTTACAGACACTTTGTGCACTTGAGCTTCAAGAGTCGCAGCATCTTGAATGGAAATCTTTCACGAATCACTTTGACAAAGTTTGTACTATGCCAAGAAGTTTCATATCGCTTGTTAGATGTTTTATACGGCGTGGAATTTTTTAACCGTACCTTGAGGGAAAGTGCTCTTAATATTGGAAATAGCAAATTTTACACAATAGAAAATTCTTTGTCGTTTAAAAGAAGCAAAACTGCATTTAATGATTTTGAAAATTCCGGATTCTGGAAATCGAACCGACACTAATACAAAAAAAAATGTCCTGTACTTTTATGGCACTGATCAAATCTCTCTTAGCCCGGCTTGCACAACAATCCCTGAGCGTATTTAGCGACTAATCATGATTAAATAAGACGTATTTGTATGTTTTAATAAGTCATCTTCCGTGGCGCAGTGGGCATATAGCCAGCTGAGACGCAGGAGGCAGTGGATTCCCGTCGCGGAACAAATGTTTGCATGATCTTCAGATATTTGTTCCGTGTCTGGGTGTTTTTCTATATATTATAAGTATGTATTTACAAAAAAAAAAGTAGGTATACTTACTTTATATTAAAAGTAGGTAGATAGCATTGTGTGAAATGTCCAGCAATATTTATTTATTTATTATTTGACAACTTTCTAAATCATATTGAGCCACTAAAGACGTTTAGGCATCGTTGCGCAAGTCGCCTCCCCCCATTCACTGATATAGATGTCTATAATATATAATATAATGTATTTAATATAACTCAGAATCATATGCAGACCCACAAGGATATCCTACAAGGAGTAACCAGAGATAAGTCCAAACATAACGTTTGTTACATTGCCAGTTTTAACCGACTTCAAAAAAGGAGGAGTTTTTTTATGTTTGTTACCTCAGAACTTTCGACTGGGTGAACCGATTTTGATGATTATTTTTTTATTTGAAAGCTGGTGCTTCCCGTGTGGTCCCATTTCAATTTGGTTATGTTTGTTAGCTCAGAACTTAGTTATGTATCAACCGATTTGGAAAATAAGTTTTTTATACGAAAGGATATACTTTTAGAATGATCCCACGGAAATTTCATCAAAATTAGTAGAGAAGTTTGGTTTTTACTGTTATCTGAAGTCGGTTATATTTTTGTTAAAAAGTTACTTGTTGCATAGAAGTTAAGCGTTCACGTGAAAGGTTGCAAGCCATTTGTTCGAATTTTTGGTTCTAGAATATGCCTGTTTCTCATGATGTTTTCCTCCCTTTTGAGAATGTGTACATACAGACATAGGTATATAAATATATATATATATAATGAAATATAACTTTATGCTCACCACATTCAAATCTAACAAACAATAATAAAAAATAACCAGACGCGTGAACGCGCAAAGGCAGTCTCATCTATCAAAGTAAAATATAAATAATATAATGTACTTGTAGGATAAAGGACCGACATAGTGTTTTATTGACCAAAAAGAACAAAGGTTTCTCTCGTAAATACATATTAATATTTAAAAATAGACCAATAATTTACAGCAATTAGTGAAAGTCACTTCGGACACAATGCCGAAGTTAAATCAAGAATATCCATGCGTTTTTTTTTTCATTAAAAAAAAACGCATTACCTTACTGTTGGCCTCTGAGGCCGATGCAGCATAACCGAACTTTTTTTCTGAAGCAGTTCTAGCTTAAATATCCCCGCGGCGGCGGTCGAGCGCTCGCTTTTGTATCCGAGCGCTTAGTGCGTTGCACGTTTTGTTTGCTACCGAACTATTACGACACGCCTTCAGGCTCATAAGTTATGTTTCTATAAGTTATATAATTTATTATATATTATATTTATTAATTATATAAGTTATGTTATGTTTGTTTCTAGGATCTAGAACTTAATTTAGTCGGAATGTACGATTACAACCTAGATTCGCAATCGTGTATAATAAAGTTTTATAATACTTTTTACAAGCTTTTTATTAACTTGCAATGTATGTATATTTGTCCGGGTGGAATCTTGCAATTGAATTTTAAACTCGTTCCCCTCAAGCAACTGAGCTGAAATTTGAAATACATAGTGACAATGCAATAATATGGTATCATGGAGGTGGTCTCATGATGAAGACGGATGCTAGACAACGGAATTTTTGAATGGATTATAGTAGGCTACTATTGTTTGGGCTCATTTGAATCTGCTTGCGGTTTCGATTATGAATTTTATAAAAGCTTGTTTTGAAAACGTAATTTTTGAACAAAAAACGTATTACATATTGTTTTATACGTGACCCCTTTTTTGGTGTTACGAATAAAGGTATGAGCCAAAATCACACCAAGTCCACGAAAATAACATATATGCTGGTGGCGTTGGTTTGAGTCGTAATAAGGTAAAATGTCGTAAAGAAACTCTTCACGTTTTCACGCACGTCAGAAAAAGTCCGCGGAATATTATACTACGCGTCGTGACTATAAAATGAACGTGACGATAGCAAAATCAGGGTGATTGACGTGCCCTTAATAGGTGTGAATAGACACGTAATATAATGATGCAAATATAGTGCAGCTAGCTTCTAGCCGCGGTTTCATCTGCCTGGGACTGATCCAAAAAGTAGCATAGAGACAATTTTGCCACAAATATTATTAATTATTTTATTTAACTTCTATTCGAGGTTTCGCACGCCAGATTTGTCAATTAAAAGTACTAGTAAACAATGTCTCAACCCAGACCTAATCTATCACTATACTAAATTTCATCCAAATCAGATCAGAAATCAGACAGACAGAGTAATTTTCAAATTTATATAATAGTGTATGTGTGGTAATTCAAATCCGTTTAACTTTACGGAGCTTACCTACCATAAACATCTGATAAAGAAAAATTTAACGCTTTGGAAAACGACTTTACTGCGCTCCTTGGTCGTGGATGATACTCGTAGCAACGAACAATCAATTAAGATCCATTTTTGTGGTATACATCTACTTAATATATAAAACAAAGTCGGGTTTGTTCGAACACTTATAACTCGAGAACGCCTAGACCGATTTTCATGGTTTTTGATTCGTTGTATTTGTCTCCGTCCCGAATAGCAGAATACATATTAAAATATTGGAAAAATTCACGCAAAATAAAAAATATGACGGAAACTCATTTTCTCATACATAAAATGCAGCTAATGACGGCTGGTTGACAATTCTATCGGTGACGTACAGTACGAGTACATTGGCAGATTTGGCAGCCCGCGTCATATGCTTGAATATGCGCAAAATGCAATGACTTTATTCATATTGTACACAAACAGATTACAGACAAAAACAGCTTACAAAACGGGCATGCACAAAGGCGAGCTTAACCCTAATAAGAGTTTTCTTCCAGCAAACTTTTGAAGATAGAGATAGTTGATTATAGTGGGTATGTGCACAGAAATTGACATTGGAGTAAAAACCTAAAAAAAAACTGAATTTAACTCAGCTTGTAGGTTAAATATACATCATCACCAATATCAACCTATAGCAGTCCACTGCTGGACGTAGGTATCTCCCAGGGTGCGCCATTGAGCCCGATCCTCAGCTCTTCTCATCCAATCCTTGCCAGCCACAGCGCGCAAATTGTCACTCCATCTAGCCGGAGGGCGTCCTACACTTCGCTTGCCTAGACGTGGTCTCCACTCCAGAACACGTTTACCCCAATGGTTATCGGTTCTGCGGCAGATATGACCGGCCCACTGCCACTTCAGCTTGCTGGCCCTCTGAGCTATGTCGATCACCTTGGTTCTCTGTCGGATAACCTCGTTTCTGAATCTATCCTTCAAATTCCGAGCATAGCCCTTTCCATAGCTCGCTGAGCGACTTTCAGTTTGTGGACCAGTCCTACCGTAAGTGTCCACGTTTCGGCTGCGTAAGTCATCACAGGTAGGACGCACTGGTTAAATACATTTGATTTTAGGCATTGTGGGATGGGTGACGAGAAGACCTGACAAAGTTTCCCAAACGCTGCCCAGCCCAGCTGAATTCGCCGGTTTACTTCTTTCTCGAGGTTGTATCTACCCAATCGCAGAGTCTGCCCAAGATAGACATACTCATTCACAACCTCGAGAAGAGTTCCAGCGACTGCAATCGGCTCTGGGGTAACACGATCATTGATCAGTTAAATACACAAAATTAATTAATTCTAAGGCGGTACGAAGTTCGCGGGGTCAGCTTGTAGCAAATATAATTAAACCTTTCTCTAGAAAAATGCGTCACTCATTTTAATAAAATACCATGTCAATATACCGTACTTGTATTTTTTATTAAATGTAGTTTACCCTGCGGCTGAATTAAATCAGAGGTCATTTAGTTTTACCGACGTCGATAATTACTGCCGAGCACCAGTCTCGTTAAAAATGAACGCTGCTGCCTGTTGTATTAAGGTTTTTTATACCTACATTGTTTGTTGAAACTAAAATTACCCTTTGTATTTTTTTTCAAAGCCATATTAACCAAGCTGATCATTAAGTAATAAAATGTTATTTTAATTATTTAAACTTCGTAAAATTTTTACAGTAATCTCTGTCTGCCTGTTACGTGTTCACAAATAAACGAATTCGATGTTGGTATAAAGAGATTGGAACGATTTAAATAAAAAATAAATGAATGTAAATAAATATTGCTGGACATTTAGTTTTAGTTATTTAGAACAGAATCTATGACTCAGAAACCAAATAAACATTTTATGCAGTTTCCTAACAATATTTTGTTATTCAAAATTGTAGTTTATATTACGATACTTTAATACTGTATAATAAATAAAATAACTAAATATTGCTGGACATTTCACACAGCGCTATCTAGCCCCAAACTAAGCAGAGCTTATACTATGGGAACCAAATTAATGATACTTACATACTTTGTTTTTGTAAATATATACTCATAATATATAGAAAAACATCCAGACCCGGAACAAATATCTGTAGATCATGCAAACATTTGTTCCGCGGCGGGAATCGAACCCGCTACCTCCAGCGTCTCAGCCAGCTATTCGCCCACTGCGCCACGGAGGTCGATCTATATAGAGGTTATGACCTGGATTGAGTCATATTTTTTATTGACAAGACACAATATGATTTACTTCATCCTTTTTAAAACAATCTTAAATCCAGCTAGGTTTTTTTTAAGCTAAATCACAATAAAAATTAAGAACGATGCCTAGTTTTGCCACTGGCTTTTTTGACTTAGTCTTGTCTTACTCAAGGTTTACGCTCAATAAGAGTATTTTGACGGAAAGTGATAGATCAATGTATAGTGAGGAATGAGAGTTCCATGCCAACAAACCGACTCGACCGAGGTAGCTTCACGTTAATATTATTAGAAGTCTCCGTCCGCCCGTCCTCGAGCGAGCTGTGTATAGAGTGAGCTCCGCGTTAAAAATTCGGGAAAAATCGAAAATTGTTCGATAAAGTGACGTGTGACACATATAAATTTGCGCAAAGTTAAGGCGCACACGCCGGTGAAAACCGATTTTTAAAAAACTTAACGTGCGCCAACTTATTGGCCAAAAAGTGAAAATTTTAAAAATTTTGAACCTTTAAAGTGAAACGCCGCTCATTTTTGAGCGGTGACCCTGAGATTTGACACTGCACGAAGGAGGGCACTTTGGTGTTCCTCAATTTGGACCACTTTCTGGATTTTTCCGAGCAGGCGCACGGGAGAAATCCAGAAAAAACGAAGAACCACGTGGCCACGAGGTCAGGGTTCCAGGGCCGCTAGGCCAAATTAGACAACGAAGTCACCACAAACTCAAGACACCGAGCACGGAGGCGTTTCAAAAATTTTCAAAAGTTAATTTTGGACGTTTTTATCGACATTTTAAAAAATTGCGTATTTTAAAAATTTAATAACTCTGTAAAAAGATCTTTTAGGGGGTAATTTTAATTTACCACAGAGTTGGTCATTGGGTCCTCTTCGCTTTTGCAAAATTTTGGAAGTTTCTGTCAAGTAGATTCTGAGATATCAAGTGTTGACCCTTTGACCTACATTCGGGGTACCCCGAAATTATAAGTAGGTAAAAATTTTTAAATGCTATTCGGTAGGCCATAGTCTAATTAGTATTCGTGCATTTTTAAAATTTTCGAAAACCCAAATTTTGACCCACTTTTAACACGTTTTAGTGTTAATTAGTACAAAAATTCAATTATTAAAGGAAATTGAGAGGTAACTTGTCACTTTTATTCTAGTTTTATTTTATTGATACATTAGGCATATTAATATTAAACTCCCTCTCAATTTTCAGATTTTTCGGACCAGTAGTTTTTAAGATTTCATGTGTTGACCTACTGACCTACTTTCGGGGTCCCTTGAATGGACTCAAATTAGCTGAAATTATTATAGGTTGAGTCATTTGTGTGTTACTGTGATAATTATATTAAGCGTCCATCACTTAATTTACATTAATTTTAAAATTTGACTTAATTTTATTATATTTTCATGCGGTATATTTTCAGGTTTAATTTTAATGTAAATATATAAATTTAATAATTTAGGGATTTTTTGATCCATTTATAATTGCTCAGCACTTTTAAATCCGACGTGGCTTGCTATTGCAGTCCGAGGGCGCGAAAATTTTGTGTATTGTTTTATTTTATTTTATTATATTGTAGGTAGGTTTAGTAAGACATACTCGTTTTTGAGTGAAGCTGATTGACTTAGAATTAAGACATTTTTTGGTAGGATAAGACCTACTGATAGGAGCCAACTAGTACGGACGCCCTTTACACGTCGTACTAGCGACTATCCTACATCATGTTTGGGATTAGAACCCCAGTGAAAAGCGCGACACCGAACTCCCCCAACAAGAAGGCCGTGGCCTCGACGGAGAAGGTAGGCCCCTCATCCGAAACCCAGGACAAGACTTTCGTTGTCCGTAGAAGCATTGGCGAAATAGAGGCCAGATCCAAGACCTCCCCGAAAAAGGTGGCGGCGCCGGTGGCGGGCCCCTTGAAGGTGAAACACCGAGCACCATCTTCGGACACCTCAGCTAGCCCGCCCCCGAAACCAAGCTATCCCAACAGAGTTGCTGAGGGGAGAGCATGCCTTAACAAGGCAAAGCTCCACCTCGGCAATTCAAGAAACTTAAAGACCGATATTAAAGAGGGGGTCACGGCGGCCGTCGAACGACTTTACCAACTCTTGAAGGAGTCAGAGACGGCTGCCGCAAAAGGAACAGCCCAGAGCAAGGGGCAGGATGGGAAGGAGGTGGGGGAACCTTTACACCCTCCACCTACTCCCCAACCTGCCTCTAGCCAGATGGAAAAAGAGCTGCTAAAGAAAATGGACGAGCACTTCAAACTCATTACAGCGAATACGGAGAAGATGGAGGGTCTCAGAAACACTCTAATTTCTCATCAAAAAGCCCTGGAGGGGGTCACTACCTATGCAAGTGTGGCGGCAGGCAGCCATAAGGGAAAACTCCCGGAGCAAGCCACCCTGCACTCTGTGGTGGTCACCTCCAAGGACGAAACTGAGACCGGGGAAGAAGTGCTCGACAGGATTCGGGCCGCAGTGAAAGCCAAGGAGGGGGGTGTCACGATCGAGAAGATCAGAAAAGCCAAGGACAGGAAAGTCATCGTGGGCTGTCGGAGTGAGGAAGAAAGACGTGTCCTCACAGAGAGGATCCAGAGTGCTGGGGGCCACCTTAGCGTCAACAACATATAGAACAAGGACCCGCTCTTAATTCTGAAAGACGTCCTGTCGTACAACAAAGACGATGAAATCCTTCTCGCTCTGAGAAATCAGAACGAGAGGATATTCAAAGATTTGGACAAACGGGACGTCAGAGTGGAGATCCGCTACAGAAAAAAGACGCGGAATCCGTTGATGAGTCATGTGGTCGTTAGGGTGTCTCCCAGAATCTGGAATAGGGTTATGGACGCGGGGACCGTCCAGATCGACCTCCAGCGGATCAGAGTGGAGGACCAATCGCCCCACGTCCAGTGTTCCCTATGCCTGGGGTACGGCCATGGCAGGCGTTTCTGCAAAGAAACGATTGAGAAGTGTAGCCATTGCGCCGGGCCCCATAAAAAGTCGGACTGTCCGGACTGGCTCGTTGGTGCAGTGCCAACATGCTGCAACTGCACTCATGCCAAATTGGCGACTGCAGAGCACAACGCGTTTAGTCCGGACTGCCCGATAAGAAGGAAGTGGGATGCGCTGGCGAGGGCCACTACGGCTTATTGCTGAGGTGGCCACGGGCAGAAAAACGCATAGAGGCGGCACTCCCACCAACGAAGCTTCCTACCTGGTACTCCAAGCCAACTTGCAGAGGAAGCAGCTCGCCACCGATGAACTGATGATCGAAGCGGATCGCAGGAAAGCAGCCTTGGCCCTGCTCCAGGAGCCCTACGTGGGGGGCTCGAGTAGTATGAAGAACTACAGAGGCGTAAGGATTTTCCAGAATACCAGCCCAGGGGAAGGAAAGGTCAAAGCGGCTATCGCAGTTTACAACCGCGACTTTGACATCATGCAGTACCCGACCCTCACCACAAATAACATCGTTGTGGTGAGAATCCGAACGCTGGCCTGGGAAATCACGGTGGTATCATACTACTTTGAGCCCGATCGACCCATAGAGCCATACCTGGAGCACATAAAGAAGATCCGGGAAAAGCTCGGACCTCAGAGGCTGATCATCGGTGGCGACGCCAACGCAAAAAGTAGCTGGTGGGGGAGCAACGGGGGCGATTTAAGGGGCAACGATTTTTCAGGTGCGCTCGAGGAGATGATGTTGCAGGTGCTCAATGACGGCGACGTCCCGACCTTCGACACGGTCAGAGGAGGACGAAGACTGACTAGTCATGTCGACGTAACGGCTTGTTCAGTGGACATGCTCGACCTGGTGGACGACTGGAGAGTCGTCGAAGACTTGACGAGCTCGGACCACAATGGTATGGCATTTAGAATAAAATTAAAGAAAGCAAGAGGGATCAACATAAGTAGAACAACAAGGGTTTATAACACTAAAAAGGCTAGCTGGGACCGATTCCATGTGAAACTGACCCAGCTATTGACAGATAATAATATAAATAAGGAACAAATAGAACAAACCCAAACCCGCAAACAATTAGATACTTTAACTGAAAAATACACACAAACAATTATAAAAACATGTAATTACATTTTATTAAAAAAGAGATCAAATGAAATACTTACCATACCATGGTGGTCCAAAGAGCTCGAAGAGTTGAAGAAGAAAGTCGCCACCAAAAAGCGAAGAGTCCGATGCGCTGCGCCGATCCGGAGGTCGAAGGTCGTCATCGAGTACCTGAAACAAAAAGAAGAGTATGAGATAGCAGCGAAAAAAGCCCAGGTCGACAGCTGGAAAAGTTTCTGCGGCAAACAGGATAAGGAAGGCCTCTGGGAGAGTATTTATCGCGTTGTAAAAAACACCACAAAACGCCAGGAAGACCTCCCACTGGTGAAAGACGGTCACCAACTTGACCAGAAGGAGTCGGCTAGTATCTTGGCAGAGACCTTCTTCCCGGAGGACCTTGATTGTTATGACAACACAGACCACCGTCAGACCAGAGTTCTCGCAGCAAACGCAAATAACTGGGTGCATGATGAGATACATGACCCAGCATTTACGGTCGAAGAGCTCCGGGCTACGGCGGAGAGTTTTAATCCAAAAAAGGCTCCGGGAATGGATGGACTTACTGCTGACATTTGCAGCCGGGTTGTCTCCAAACATTTGGAACTAAACCTGGCGCTCATGAACAAGTGCCAAGAACTTGGACATTTTCCGACCCTCTGGAAAGAAGCGATTGTAATAGTTCTGCGGAAGCCTGGCAAAGAAGACTATACAAACCCCAAGTCCTATAGACCCATTGGCTTATTACCGGTCATGGGGAAGATTCTGGAGAAAATGGTAGTTGGGAGATTGAAACACCACCTGCTCCCGAAAATGAGCCCCCGACAGTACGGCTTTATACCCCAGCGAAGCACCGAGGACTCCCTCTATGACATGATGCAACATTTGTACGGAAAGCTGAACGACAGGAAACTTATAACCGTAATATCATTGGACATAGAGGGAGCCTTCGATAGCGCCTGGTGGCCCGCAATTAAGGTCAGACTTGCAGAAGAAGAGTGTCCGGTCAATCTTCGGCGACTCATGGAAAGCTACCTGCAGGACCGTAAGGTCCGGGTGAGGTACGCCGGAGAAGAGTACATACAGGATACTCAAAAAGGATGCGTGCAAGGATCAATTGGCGGGCCGATTCTCTGGAATCTTCTTCTTGACCCACTCCTTAAGGGACTTGCACGCCGGGGAGATTATTGTCAGGCTTTCGCAGATGATGTCGTTTTGGTATTTGCCGCGGACACAACACTAGAAGTGGAGAGACAGGCCAATGCTGCGCTCGCGTATGTTCAGGCGTGGGGTGTCAAAAACAAATTGAAGTTCGCGCCACATAAAACCCATGCGATGGTCATAACTAGGAAATTGAAGTTTGACACACCGCGACTGAACATGGCCGGGACCGACATTGGATTGTCTAATGAGATAAAGATCCTGGGGCTCACCATTGACAACAAGCTGACGTTCAACGCCCACGTTGCGAGTATTTGCAAGAAGGCGTCGAACGTCTACAAACAGCTTTCACGAGCCGCCAGGATCAGTTGGGGCCTCCACCCCGAAATTATTAGGGTTATCTACACGGCCACGGTAGAGCCCATAATAACATATGCAGCAGCGGCCTGGGTAAACGCAGCCAACAAGATCGGAGTCCAGAAGCAGTTGAACGCAGTTCAAAGGGGCTTTGCGCAGAAGCTGTGTGGCGCGTACAGGACGGTTTCCCTGAACTCGGCGCTGATGCTGGCTGGGATACTGCCTCTCGATATCCGGATCCGCGAAGCGGCATCGCTGTATGTGGCTAAGAGAGGAGTACCCCAGCCAGCAATGGCATATCGAGAGGTAGAGCGCAGACTGGCCTTCGCCGAAATCCAGCATCCGGCAAAACATATGCGCCTCGACTTCGTAAGTCTGGTAGACCAAGAAGAGGTGAACTCCCACGTAAATCAAGCAGTCCACATTTATACCGATGGCAGCAAGATTGAGGGCAAGGTTGGAGCCGCATTGTCTCTTTGGAGCAATGAAGCTGAGACCAAAACCCTCAAACTTAAGCTGTCATCGTACTGCACCGTCTACCAGGCAGAACTCTTGGCCATATGTCACGCCACAAAAATCATACTGCAACGAGGCGAGGCCAGTTTTGCTATTCTTAGTGATTCGCGCTCGGCCCTGGAAACAATCCTAAACCCATATTCCCTCCACCCCCTGGCTGTTGAAACTAGAAACAACATTGAGAACAGCAGACTCCAGAACAAGGAAATCTCCTTGTTCTGGATCAAAGCACATGCAGGGCTGGAGGGAAATGAGCGCGCAGACCAGCTGGCAAAGGAGGCCGCGCTAAAATCTAGGAAGAAACCCGACTATGACAGCTGCCCAGTTTCATTCGTCAAGAGACACATACGTTTGTGTTCTCTTGACGAATGGAACACACGTTACCAATCGGGGCAAACAGCAGCCGTCACAAAAATGTTCTTCCCGGATGCAGTGAAGGGACACAGGACGGTGAGGAAAATCAGGCCAACAAACCTGACGACTCAGGTGATGACGGGACACGGTGGGTTCTCAGAATACTTGTATCGTTTCAAGTGTAAGGAGGATCCATCGTGCATCTGCGAACCAGGCGTCGACGAGTCTGTGCCACACCTCCTGTTTAAATGCCCGGTCTTCGGAAAGCTCAGGTTTGAGACTGAGCAAATACTGGACCACGAAATTAAACCTGAAAATATACACAAAATTATAGAGGATAAATACTTAAGGCAACAATTTTTAGACTACTGTGTGCAAATAGTTAAGATAGTAGTAAATAGAAATAGATAAATAAGTTATGTTTATTATGTACTTTGTGAGTTATATACCATAAACATAAAATAGAATAGTAGTAAATAAACATAAGATAAGTGTGCAAGTAATATATAGAAATATAGAACAAATGTAAATAAAATGGCTAGTAAGAAATGTTAGATGTATATTATAAAATACATATATACAGATACATTAGTGATAAGAAAGCAAGAAATATGTAAAATTAGTATAAGTTTATTGGAAAAACGTATAATTAAATAAATAAAAACACCCCTTAAAATAAGACCCCGAAAAAATAGAAAATAAGCAAGTAGCATAAGTTTGTTGGAAAATCTATTAATAATAAATAAATAAAACCCTAAATAAGTCCCCGAAAACAAGAACTCTGATCACGTCAGAGGAAACAACATGTAGGATAGCTCGCGGGCCGGGCCTCTGCGCCCGGACAGGAAATTAAAAAAAAAAAAAAAAAATATTATTAGAATTATCTGAGTATTTGAACCACACGGAAAGATCTTAAACTTATTAGGTTTCTTGTAACATTGAATCTTGTTGGGTAGGTTGTAGGTAGCAACGAAACATTGTATAAAAATGTACAAAACTATATAAAACTTCACGTCAATGAACGACTGTTAAATTATATGGATATTATTCACACAAAAATACTAAAATCACTATTAAGAAATGGGGGTGGGGGGTAGGAGGGTGAAAAATACTGTACAACCTATTCTCATACCTACCAAATATATAAAAAAAATCATTAAAATCGGTCGACCCGTTTCGGTGGAGATTCTATATCAAAAACTTAATTAATCATGAAAGTTGATGTGAATATTACGAAGCCTGCAGCCTTTCCACTTAAACGTGTCCCAAGCACTATAACGTCACCGTCAATTTACTCACCTAGAGTTGCCAACTTGCTTCCAGGCGTGTATTAATAAATAATTGATAGTGGTTCATTAGAGCCGTGGTAGACTAGTGGGTTGTACCCTGACTTCGAACTTGGAGGTAGCAGGTTTGAATCCCGATTTATTATGCGCACGTATGGACGTTCTGTCCATAGTTAGTATTTAAATTCCTAATTTAACTTTAGATTTTCGTATAAATGTTATTTATACGAAAATCCTATTTGTTATTAGAATTATTTATTTATTTTATCTATTTATTTGTTACTAGCTGTCCCGGCAAACTTCATACCGCCTTGACATGCATATGACGCGGCCTGTCAATGTATGTACGTACGTACGGCCCCGGTAGAATTGTCAAACGGCCATCATTAGCTGCATCTATAGAGAAAATGTTTTTTTATTTTATTTTATTTTTTTACGTATATAATCCAATGTTTTAATAATTATTCTGCTATTCAAGACGGAAAAAAATACAATAAATTAAAAACCATGAAAATCGGTCTAGCCGTTCTCGAGTTATGGGTTAGAATAAACCCGACTTTGTTTTATATATTAAAAAAATGTTTTTAATATGTATTCTGCTATTCGGGACTGAGACAAATACAACAAATGAAAAACCATGACAATCGATTCAGCCGTTCTTGAGTTATAAGTGTTTGAACAAACCCGACTTTGTTTTATATATTATGATAAATAATTATTTATATAAATGTAATGTAACTAAGTAATGTGTTACAAAACTGGATTTATAATGCTGTTTTTTTCGGTACTTTTTTCTTGTAACTTTTAAAGAATGAATCATTTGCGGTCTTCAATATAAGTTGTCGAGATTGCGATACAAGTCACGTAGAGGAAAAGCATCGGGCTCGGGCCGAATTATGCCACTGCTCCCTGGTAGCGCGTGACCTCGCCGCACTACTGATATCCTGCGGAACATGCCATTCTTGTATTTTATAAGGCTTTTGCGTAAAACCTATATATAAGCCGTTTTATCATGTAAAATATGGTTTTGCGTAAATCATGAGATGTTACGATGTGGCGGATGATGTAGCAAGCCGCTACGAAACACGTTTAGATTTTTCAAAGGTATCATCTGACAAAAACGTATACTCTTTAACAAATTCCTTATTTTCTGCTGTAATCACACTAATATTATAAATGCGAAAAATTGGATGTTTGTTTGTTTGTTACTCAATCACGTCAATACGGCTGAACTGATTTCGATGAAATTTGGTATGAACGTAAATTATAACCTGGATTATGATTCACAGCATTATGTCATACAGTATACCTACTGCTGTTTGGGAGTGCTGCAGATATAAACGCCGTTTTTGTGCTGCAGAAGAGGGCTGTTCGTGCAATTTATAATATGGGCCCCAGAGAATCATTACGCAATAACTTTAAAGAAATAAATATTATGACATTCCCTTGGCAATACATCTATGAAAATCTAATGTATGTTCACAAAAATATTAATTTGTTTAAGAAAAATAGCGATAATCGTAGTTTTAATACTAG
This sequence comes from Philereme transversata, assembly GCA_963924445.1. Classification (NCBI taxonomy): domain Eukaryota; kingdom Metazoa; phylum Arthropoda; class Insecta; order Lepidoptera; family Geometridae; genus Philereme; species Philereme transversata. The sequence goes on from OZ004338.1 coordinate 25,221,271, forward strand.
AAATAAAGATAAACTCGCTGTTGCCACTTGTAGACTTCATAAAGTTAGTAAATCGTTTAAAGGGCAAGGTGTACGCTTTTATAACAAACTCCCAAGGGATGTTCAAAAATTGACAATTAACAAATTTAAAAACGTAATTAAACAAAATCTTTATAAAAAGCCTAGTATAAAATATCGGATTATTTAGATGATAGAGAAGCTTGGGGTTGAAATTGCTCCAACTCGTTCAAAATGTTACAATTTAGACGTAATTTATTTTCTGTATTGTTATGTATTCTACAAAGATCATTAAAAAAACAACCATCCTTAACCAGCTCGAACAGGCAGTAAAATTGACGTTTCAAAGGGATCCTTGTGATTTTAATGAATAAAAACGTTTGACTTTGCTTTTGACTTTACCACATAGGCTACTTTTTATTCCATAAATCAGTTCCCATAGGATAAAAATAGGATGTAAAAGTTTCTATATATATTTTTGTACCCAAGAACAACGCGGGCAAAGCAGCTGGCAACAGCTAGTCAAATATAAATTAAAATACATTTAAAACTGTGTGAGATCAGAAATAAACTGAATTTTACGAATAGATTATGTAATTTCATAAACTATCTCTGTGATCTTCCAACCCGTGTCAGTTATAAAAACTGCTGCGGTACATTTTAAATCTAAATTAATCTTACCGCGTGAATTCCGAAAGTCGAGGATGCATAAAATACTTTGGCACATCTCCTTATTACCAAACGGTTTGCCGCTGCTTTTTTTGTAAAAGTAAAAACTCGCTTAAAATAACATACTAAATAGTTGTTGGGTGGACTAATCATAAATACGCTTAGAAGGGTATCTTCAACTGTTTTCGCTGCCGAGCCCAATAAGAGTGATGAATAAATGGTTCTGTATTAAAGTTTAATATAACTTAATGAATTGTGATCTCATTTTCACAGCAATGCGTAGGCGGCAAAGCCTAGCACCATTGTTCGGCATCTCATGATCCATCCACTATTTTATATCCACTATATGATGATTATATCAACTAGTTGACTTTTAATGTGTGGCTCAATTACTGATGGTAATTAAATGCTATCTTATTTTGACTTTATTGGCCATATTGTGGCATTGCATAAATAAATCTTGCCACGCTTTACGAACATATTGCCAGAACATTGCTGACCATATTTGCCGTCTACATCATGTAGTTAAAATGTTTACTCGTTTCGTTAGTTCATGTTACGAGTAGTTAAGTTAGATGAATCAGTAACCTGAAAATAAGTTACAAAAGCCAGATTCGAAGCAAATTAAAGCTAATCGCTAATCCATATTGACTTATACAAACCAAATTTTCAATATCTGTTTTTAAACATTTCTGACCGATTGACAAACTTATTTCGCAAAACGTGTATTTTGCAGATCGGGTTTGGTTTTGGGTTCCGGGTTTGGGTTTTGTTGATGTATCGTTATGTTCAATTTTCATCAATAAGACAGCATGTATGTGCGGAGCCTCAATTGGGCTACCAAATAGGGATGGAGGCTGTAGCAATATTAATGTTTTTGTAATATACTGAAACTTTAAGTCGATAAGTTCGCTCTTTTCAAGTATATACTTACCATCAGGTGAAGTAGTGGTCAATCACTTCGCTATCATCAATAAAAAAACGGTCAAGTGCGAATCGAACGCATGCGCCGAGGGTTCCGTACCTACCCATTATAATAGCAGAATTTTATTTATTTACCTTATTTGAGGTTGGTGCCGATTAAGCTAGTCCTCTAAATTGTATGAGCGCCGATACAACTCAGAGGATCTTAATTGGCGTCAGGTATGTATGTAGGTATGTATGTATGTATGTATACAACCTTTAATTTTCAACTTGTTTATTTTTTGGAATTTTTCTTTTATTTGTGCTGCTTTTTGCCAAATTTCTTGATTCTAGGTCAACGGGAACGGGGGTTTCGACCCAAAACCTATATAGTACTTCCGGTTGACCTAGAATTGTCAATTTTGATTAAAAGCAAGTTTAAGTACAAGTAAAGGAAAAATTCTGAAAAATAAAATAAGTTGAAAATTAAGGTAAATTTTGGTACTTACAAGTTTTCGGGAAAATCTAAATTTGCCCATATCTTTTTATCATGACGACTCAGGACCTTGATTTTTATCAGTACCCGGTATATATATTATTTCAACTTGCTAGGTCCACCCGTTCTTGAGAAAATCGGGGGTGACACACGGACAGACGGACAAGAGAGTGATCTTATAAGGGTTCCATTTTTTACCTTTTCAGGTACGGAACCCTAAAAATATAAAAGTTCAAAGTACTATATGAACCAGAGGCGTAAAAAAACAGTGGCTGGCCACTGTTTTTTTGGAGTTTTAAGGCCACTCAAAGAGCTCAATTATGAGATAAAGTCCTTGCAGTGTAGCTTGCTTAGTCATCTAACTTAACATTCTTATAACCCGACTGCGTAGAAGGAAGGAAAATGTTGTCTTGGATGGTGACCGCTATTGGCATTTACAAATAAGTGCGTCGCACTTCGGAGAGCATGTTAAGGCTGGTGTCGGTCCCAGCCATAAAAAGTTATCAAGCTGGATAGATAGATGAGCACTATATTGTACATACCAGCAATTATAGAACACAATACAAAAACAGGATGCCTAAACTAAAAACAACATAAATTAACAATCAAAATCACAAATCAAACCAAAACTCATGTATTTCTCAAATCAAGCAATATATTTATAACAAAACATATTTATATCAAACTTAATTAAAATTCAATTATTGATACAATGGGCGGTCTTATCGCTTAAAGCAATTCTTTCAGACAGTCTAAGGTTTCCTAGAATAAATCACTTTCAGCGATAAGGCAACCCATCGAAAGCCAGGCCATATTTTGCTATAACTAGTTCTGTAAGTGTTCTTGGTGTACAATAGAGCATAATTATATTCTAAGATGGAGAGGACTTTTTAAGGAAGAAAAGGAAGATGGAATCGTTTGAGAAATATAGATACATATAAATTAACTAATATAAAATTACATAAATGCACATGTACAGAAATTCAAAGCTTGCAAGTAGGAGACTCAAACACTCCGAGATCACAGTTATTACCAGAGACACTAGCTCATATGAACTTACTTATAGCATAACGGTTTAAAAGAACCTCGGAATTTAATAATGTTTACATAAATTTATGTTTTATTTTTATTTTTAGACAAGGCATAAAATACACATATACGTATAAAGGTGAGCCCAACATTTTACATTGACATTTGACATTTTACCTGCCAGCGAAAAAGGCTGGCGCGCTAATCTAAAAGTGATAACTTTAAAAAAAATACCATCGTTGCCATTTGCTCGCGTAATTCGGGGGCTGGTTTGGTCATCTAAAATGTGTTCTCCAGGGAGAATGCGAATCACGTCCCGGCCAAGAGAATGCGCTCCGGACGATCTCTCAAATTATCTCGAACAGCAGCGCAATTCGAAGCACTCGAGAAATTGTCCGTATGTGAGATCAATGTATCTTTGAAAGAATAGTAGCCAGTGTATCAGTGTTTCTGGGTAAAGATTTTTCTTTTAATGTTATGGCGCATGTGATTTTATACTCGTACATGTGGCCAAGCACAGTGGACGAAATTCAAAAGTTTATTGTTAGCTCCTTCCTTCTCCTTATAAATTTTAACCAAGCCCATCTATTATCATACTAATCCATCATAACTAAGACCAAAAAGATTCTATGGTATGCCAAGTTCTTGTTATGTGTTATGTGTCCATCTTAAGGTTGCCTGCAAGAAACGCTTTTAAGTTATAAAATCGCCTATTCATAATTTCTGTCGTTTTTGGTTTTTATGTATTTTGTATTTTTTCTGTGTGTTTATGTTTTTTTTTGAGCAAGTGCAAATACTCACAACATTTTTTTAAATAGAAAAATCCATTGGTGCACGGCCGGGAATCGAATCCACAATCTCTGAATTGGAAGCCGCTGTAGAACCACTAGTCCAACTCGGCATACAACACTGCAATACGTGAAACCTACCAGACACAAACACTATTTGGACTTTAGCCGTAATCTCAATCATCTCACTAATTTCGACCCTGACGTGACAAGAGCCTGTAGCACAATTGGTAGTGCATCCTCGTACCAAAAGAAAGTTGCGGATTAGTACCGTCTAGACTTCAAAATGTTTGAGATGGTTTTAAAAATATTGGAATTTTCCGTAAGTGTTCGGATAACACTATAAAAATAATAATCCTACTATTTGGGCAGATTATATTGTTCTTACATTCATTGGCGGTTAAATATCATCCTCTATCTGTCCGGCAGTTTTCATAAAAGTTAACGTGAAACAGCCGCCAAAAAAGTTTTAACATCATAATTATCTTGGTCTAATAAAAGTAAAATGTAATTGGCCTCATAAAAGTACACTCGCTTTACAATTAACTAGCTATTAAAACGCTCTAAAACAAAACCATTTTATGCAGAATTCAACGTAGACTATTTTATTTTTAACCCCTTACGCAAAAAGAGGGAGTGTGTCTGTGTATGTATCTGTCTGTCTGTGGCATCGTAGTTTACATACGGATGGATCGATTTGGACGTGGTTTTTTAAATAGAAAGCTTGTTCGTGTGCGGTTGTTCTGTTTTTAAACCCTGATGCATAAAGAGCGGGTATGTTAATAATGTTAGTAAAAATTAACTTGATAGAAGATGAGGTGACGGCGCAAACCGGATATTAAGGGGAGGCGCAGAAAATTTAATGATTTGTATCAGAACTTGCTAAGTCAAGCATCAATGTAAAAAGTAATTTTAATTATTAATCCATTTATCAAAATTTGAGTTGTTATTGTTGTTTTGTACTAAAGACTCGAAAAGTTTCAGAGAAACCCACAAAAAACTCTCATAAAACGCATCATTTGCAAACGAAAAAAGTAGAAGTCTTTTCACATATTATATTTTTCTACGCCGCAAAGGTTTCTACATTTCATAATTTTTCTTTGTTTCTTTGCTTCTGTCATCTGATTCTGTCATAGGCAGGGATCCTCGAGTAAGACGAGTGACAGTTGACTTTGACAGTTTCTCACCACTCGTCGGTCCGCTCATTTTATTTGTTCTTTCCCAATTCCCGTCCTATAGATTAATCTTGACCGTAATTTAATTTTCAACCTTAATTTTAAAACTAGCTCCTCTTTTTCCATATAAACTTTGTTGCCCGGGGAATGTGAAAATGTTTGCCCGGGGAAGTACCATACCTATTTCTGCCATCATACGTTGCTGTTTCTATTTGAATGGTGAAATTAAAGGCTTTACACCCGTATGTCTCAAGTTGATGGACGCCACCGTGCGCGCAATAAGCTTAAAAAGGATATAAAGTTTTCTCTACACCTTGTAATGCATGTTTGTGAGTTGTGACGGTTTTGTGTACCAAATAAAATTCTCACTTATATACTTTACACTAATCCAGTTCCAGTTCAATTGTTTAACATTCCATTATACATTTAGATGTAACAGCCTCTTAGTAAGAATATTTCACAACTGCTAAGCGTAGAACATGGTAGTTAAACTAAGCAACATTTTGTTCCCGATCAAGATCGTTGTTCCGAAAACAGAGCCAATTATTGTTATGCCCTGCAATTACCCTGTTTGTATTCCAATCGTGTAGACGGAGAGTATGTTATGGTTTGTGTCGCCATTATCAACCGGAATAAGTCTACAGTATGGGTATCCTGAGTTTACAATCTGAATACGAACTAAATTTGTATCGATACGTAGACTAGTCACATTTTTGAAGGAAAATATGTGCTTATTCGCTCATCGAGCTATCAAAAGGTGATTTTACTAAAATGGAGATAAAAAAGATTGGCCTCATTTAACATTCAGTAAAAATATTGCCACATATTGTCTCTAATTATATAGACTATTGAAACCTACTATGAAAATATTTCAATAGCAAACTTTGATAACTGTAGCTATCGAAACGACAGTGAATGGATTGAAAATATATAATCTTCAAATAAACGGTCTTATAAGCAACTATAAAAATTGCGACGATCAGGCTCGTCCAATGTGTAATCTGATCACCTTAACTTTAAACGTAATTCGTATTTAAAGTTGTAATGTTAATCGACTTAGTATATTTATAGTATTATTTCATTGTATCGGAGCAAAATAAGTATGCGGGGAGATAGCCCGAAGAACTGACGGCCTTTGGAGTAGAATTTTTTTCGAGTGGAGACCTCAAACTGAAAAACGCAGCGTAGAACGGAAAACTAGATGGAAAGGCGACCTGATAAAATTTGCTGAGAGTCGTTGGGTGCAGGCCGTACAAATGACCGGTTTCTCTGGAAATATATAGAGGAGGAATATATAGACTTTCATTGCTTAATTCAGCAATGAAAGTCCTATGGCTGATATGATGATTTTAATTATTGATTCAATTGAAACAATGCATTGAAATGGTATAGGGAAAAGTATCTTGACGGTGGCAAACGTCATTGTTGTTGTCTTTGTCTAAAACTACTTATAGATTCACTCTGAAACGTGCAAAATTGAGGCAATTTTTAATAATAATTATTTATGTGATACCAATTGTATGAACAAGTTTTATTTGTTGACAAAGTGATCGTTGTATTTTGTACCGACTATGCCTGGGTGACTTGGTTATATTTGTTTTTGACCTAAACATCCTCTAAATTAATTTTGGTTATCTAAATTACTAGCCGTATAGCGTATAGCGTAGGTCTAACCAGATCCGCCCAACTCTAAACTCTAAGCTTCGTGATGCCATTACATGTCGCCGCCAACACACCGATGGCACAAAAAAAAAATCATCCACGGAGGAGGTCACGACCCTCAGCATTAAAGATTACGACTCGAAGAGAGAGATATATATAACTTTCAATAAACATTCACATATAAAATAAACATGAAGTTAGCTAGTACACCGTGGCTCCTGAACAACGTTTATTTTAGTTGACCGAAAGTTAAATTAAACATTAAGTACGTGATATTACTTTGCTTACATAAACGAATAGCCTTATTTATTAGAAGGCAAATATTTATAAATACCTACTAGAGTAAATTGTAGCTTTGGCGAGCTTTCTCATTGATGAGGAAACTACTTATATAAGAATTATCGTTTCCGTTAAAACGAAACTTTATCGTGCAGATATTGATCGGATAAAATAGGTTTTGCGCTTAAATTCTTATCGGGTAGCAGAATACAGAGTGGTAGTTAACTAGTTAAATCTTTTGAATTAGGGAGAGACCATCCTTACTTAAAAGGTTTTTTGGATAGCGAGTATGAATAAAAGAGTTTTCTACTCCAAAAATGTATGCGTATTTTACTATGTGCTCAAAATTACAATTATAGAAACCGTTACTATAAGTACTGTTATTTTTTATCATGGCTAATTATTCATTTCATATTGTGTTTTTTTCTACATATTTACTATAACATACATACATATATTAACACAACGAATATATATATATTTACATATCACTTTCAAAAATACAAAAGTAACAGTTGAATCATATAAAGATCTACACTGGAGTCATGGCTCGATTATATAGGTATTCAAGTAGTATCCGGCTATTTATTTAAACCAAAAGTCAAGGTCTATGACACCGTATTTATTTAACATAATTTATGTATGTTGTGTCAAATATATGTTTTCAAAATAATCATTCAAAACGTCAACTCTTTATATCAATCGATATCATCTATGTAGTTAGAGCATTGCCCCTAAGCAGGGTCTTCCAAAATAACTTTAGACGATAGAAAAATATCGCCAAGTACAAAGACAACGCCAAAACGATAGATGCTTCTTAAAATTCTACACGAGAACAAAGAAGGGTAAGTAATGGGTGCCGTACTGTAACCCTTTTACGTTTGAGGCTCAACAGCCGTAAAAATATCGAATGTCGTAAAATTGATCCCCGTAATAAAATTACATACCGTGAAGGGTGAAATATCGTCTCGCTACTAAGAAAAAAATATACAATTTAATAACACGAGTAATGGGGTTTTCTCCTTTAAATGAGTTGGTATTGTAAGACTATCGAAGCCAGACTCCGCAATGTTTTTTATTTGTTATTCTATTCAATAACCATGTTTTTTTCCGAAACCATTACGAAGATTTCAATTCCATTGAAGCAGATTTATAATTTATGAGAAATACGTTTTGTCCTGAAATTCGTTCTCATTTTTTATCTAACTGTACCACGCTACGTTTCGGAGATGGGAGTTTATGAATATTTGAAATGATGTTACGATTGTGTGAGAAATATATGATGAAACCACATTTTGTTGCATACAAATCTCGCTCTTATTAGCGTGATTTCCATAATGTAATGAGAAAAATATTCAATGTAAACACTTACAACAATTACTCATCCAAGTCTGAGCAGGGAGACAAAATTTCATTTCTTTTATTTTGTAACGGTTAAGTTCAAGACAAATATAAAGAGCAAGTCACAGATGAAAGCGGATATCCGGGTTTAAGAGCCAAGGAAACAGGCCGGGAGATGTGGAGTACTTTCAGCACTTTAAGTGGGTTTTCATTTATGTTTCCGGCTTTTTATTTAAATTTCTTACCTTATGGTTATAAGTAAGCCTCTTGGTCTTTAACCGACTTCCCCAAACAAAAATTAAATCAATGGATCATGTCACTTTAGTAGTACATTCAATAATATCGTATTCTTTGAGTTCTTTGATCAACTTTGATTAAATAATTTAATTCATGAACGATTTTAATTAAAAACAAGTTTTGTGTAAAGTTTTTCAGCGAAACGAATTCCAAACTAACACAGAATGTTCCAATTATCCAGAGCTGGATTTAAGTTTCAATTTGTGTGAGTTTCGAGAAAATACGGTATTAAAGCAAGGTTTGCCCGGGACCCGGACATAAACCCGGTTGTAATGTGACAGTACGCGATGGACCAGCTGCACAAATAATGTCTTCCACTCTTTATACTAGGGGGTTTATCTATAGACCTTATGGTACTGGCTCTGATTTATAAATGAAAACTCCGAATTTATTGGTGCACTCCGCTTTGGTAGTTAATAGCTTAGGATATTTCTGGGGTTAGCCGCTCGACTGAATTAATGAGTGTGGGACAATTCGAGACAAGCAGACGATGTGTTGTTTGTATTTGTTTTGGATTGTTTCGTACGATTTGTGACTCTATTGCTGGGGTTTAAGGTTAAATGGCAACAGAATTAAACGAGACCGTCGATAAATATGCAATCCATTAAAGCGAAATAGGCTGACCTCTTATTATGTTGAGAACAAAAATGAATTGACTTCGGTAGCACGATTAAACTTGCATTAAAATAGAATAATCTAAACATAACCTAAATCTTAAAGAATAGTAGAGTTCCTTTTGAAAGGGCTTGTCCGGGGAAGCCACCAAGCAGCATCGCTGTGTTTCGGTTTGAAGGGTATTATTGCCGGTGAAATTATAGGCACATCAGGCTTAATATCTGTATGCCTAAAGTTGATGAACGCAAGGCAGTGCATCATAGGACACGTTTCTAAGGTAACCTGAGGCAATACTTTGTTATAGGCGATGGTTACCACTTAACATCAAGTGGGCTTGTTCCATCTCCATGTAGTATAAAATAAACTGGTTAAAAAATCTTATACTTACATCAAATCAGCTTAATGGTTATGCTGGCATTGCAATGCATCTCAATATAAACATTTTCTTTTTGAGTAACTTAGCGCACCGTTCCAGGGCACTTGAACAGAAACCACCTAAGTCAATAATTGTAAATTGCGGTGTCTGAGGGAAATTTCAATTTGCACCGCGGTTATGAGTCGTGATCCGACTCGGCAGAAATGAAATATTATACGGCTTCGGGCTCTGACCCATGTCAAATCAGCATTCGCAGGTATGCCACGAATTATTTACGGCCAACTCACAGCTATGAAATTTTTTATCGCGATAATAAATCTTTATTAGCCGTCTTGAAGAGTTTTCCACGAAACGCGCCATCACGCGGTATTAGATTTGTGTGATAGTGCGTGTTAACTTTTATAATGCAAGCTTCGTATGGCATTAGGCTGATGAATGGTTTTTGTTACCTATTAATATTAAACAGTTAGGAGGTTGTTTATTTATTGTTTCCAAATACAAACAAATAAAGCACACGCATACAAATTTATATTTGTTTTGTATATGCCTTAACCAAACAATTGCTTATTGAGCTAGTGGTTCACTCTGGTATTTAATGTTTTAGGTCAAGGAGTTTGACATGCCTTAAAAACGTTTATACTGACTAAGACTAAAATCTTGACCCCAAAGCACCCGCCAAAGCATGGATGCGACCATGTAATAGCATAGTGACCGCGCATCTCTTAATCCGGCTGATCTGTTAAAAACAACTATCGAAAGTACAATACATATTGACAATTGATGTAGTAAAGTAAGATCTGTTAATCAGTTTGAACAAATTAGCATTTGTATGTATAAATCTTGACAAAAATAAATAAATTTTCATTCAAGTATGATTTTTGCAGTAGCATCAACGCTTCTTGAGTAATAAGATAGATAGATAGATAATTCCTTTATTGCACACCATTAAATACAAACATTTATAAGAAAATACACTCTTAAATAATAGGTACAATGGCGGCCTCCCAATAAATAATAATAAGATCTCCCTCAAAATAAATTATTGATCTAAAATCTAGCAAACCATATTTCTGGACAACCTACTAGTAGGTACTAGTTGTACACGCAATCATGATAGGCTCTCCGGGGAGTAGAAGCCTTCCTAGCAATCTCATCTAATCCTCTCCCTTGGAGATATACAAACAATAAACACGTAGTCTGTTTGTTCATCCATTTTTAATAACAGTAAACATTTACAATGCTCGTCTGCTGCCAAATCAGATACATAAGGTGCCTGAATTTGATAGCATTACACAACAATGCTCTGTCCATCAAGATATCTAATGTGCGCAGTTGAAATCTAACAGTAGATCAGACAGTAGATTTCGGAAGTGGTCGTTAGTTAAATCACGATGACATAATGCTATATTATCGGTAGTTGCACATTACAACTTTGGGTTGTATCGAGATACTGGATTGTTATAACAAGTGGTATATGTATTTTAAACATTATGAGCTTTTGTAAACACTTACAACAATAAAATTGTATGTTTTGTGTATACCAGGAACTACCGAGTCTCATCGTATCACCACACCCAGACCTTGAACATATTGTTACGAGCTGAGGGTTCGGGATAAAATAATGAAAACAAATCTAACTAAATTAACACTCTTATTCAACACTGAAATGATAAATATATGATATTAATCACAACACATTAATTTATGCCACTGTTGCACAATAATCCACTAAAAGTTACTTGAATTATTCGCCATTATAACCAAATCCAGACTAAGTCTTCGGGCGTCTCTACGCCCTATTTATACCGCACTCACTCATCTACACCATTCTCGAAGGTTCTCGATAGTTCCGGCGTGAACTCGAAGTGTGTAGGTATTCCAACATGACTACTATTTCTTATTCTTTGTAACTGTAGTTAGAAACATAGGAGGCATATATCACTTACCTATAACCTAGAAACTTCACTCACTATTACTTATTCTGTAACAGCCTCGGGCATAACAATATGTTTGCAGATCATGCAAACGTTTGTCCAGGAGCGGGAATCGAACTTGAGACCACGTATGTCTCGGTCACTTATCACGCCTTAGAGGTCGTCACAGAGTTCGTTTACGTTAATGTAGTTACGCACTATGTCATTTTTTGTCAAAATTCGCAACGGTCATAACGAGTGATCAATATTATGTATAAAAATATGTATATAAATATTAAACTAAATATGTATATAAAACAAAGTCGTGTTTGTTATTATATTATATCATTTATAACTCAAGAACCACTGAACGGAGTTTTATGTTTTTGATTTGTTGGATTTGGCTCCGCTTCGAATAGTAGGATAACTATTAAAACATCGAAAAAAACCAGGCAAAAAAATTATAAAGAAAATTAATTTTATCATACATAGATCTCAGAGCAAGTAATAGATGCAGCTAATGTTGGCCGATTGACAATTCTACCGGTCAAGTACACTGGCAACCCGCGACATATAGTATATGCGCAAGATGCAATGATATATGTTCGTCAATACGGTCGTCCAAATCTATTCATCACCTTTAGGTGCGTGCATTCCGAAATAGATAAAAATTGTCTAAATGCTGCTCCCCGGACAAACCTCAAGTGATCGGCACGTATCGTTAATCAAAAAAACCGGTCTTTGGAGATACTCGATGCTGGATGTACGTGGAACGATATCGTGGTCGACAACACTTGAACTGTTCCATAATCACCATTTCTTTCCAAAACATTCATTTTGATTTTTGTAAATTTATTGAATTTAATTAATTTAAAGTATTCATTAAATCATAATCAAAAACTGAATTTAATTCAGCTAATAAGTTAACATAACATCTAATGACTCGATACGAAGTTTGCAAGGTCAGCTAGTCACATATAAATATTAGATAACATCACAGAATCTCACCAAAATTGTAAAGTACGAGTCTCTTCACAATATAGCTTAATTAGGTGCTCAGTTGTTAGTTGCGCACTGCATCATAACAGTAATTAAAGTTCCACACAGTATTAGGAAGATTTAACATTCCAAACAGAGGGCTTAGACAAGTTATAGTCGATTAGAGATGACGCTAGTCGATAAGTCCGAAAATGTATGGGATTTGACACATGCTATAGAAATACCATGTGATACAGCGACAACAAATGTATGTAGAAATCGAATAGATTCGCAGCGAATGTAATTTGGCTACAGGCCCAGGTAGTATGTGCTTCTAGGTTACTTTCACTATGAACATTAAGTTAACAGTTACTGCCAAATTGTTAGAAATAAGATAATAAATAAATAATGCTGGACATTTCACACAGCGCCATCTAGCCCCAAACTAAGAATAGCTTGTACTATGGGAACCAGATAACTTGTAGAATACTTACATACATTTTTTTTCATAAATACATACTTATAATATAAAGAAACATACCCAAACCCGAAAAAAATATTTGCAGTCCATGCACACATTTGTTCCGTAGCGGGAATCGAACCCGCGGCGTCCTGCGTCTCAGCTGGTTATTCGCCCACTGCGCCACGGAGGTCGTCAAGTAATAAGTAGATAAGTAGTTATTGGTTTCTTTAGATCCTGGTATCAAATAAATATAAGTTAACTTTTTCACATGATATAAAATCACGTGAAATAAGTCACGACATGGTCACGAATCGCAGGGTTGATATTGGCTTCGATCTGCCATACTGTAGATAATGTGGTATCTCATCGACCCAATCTAGCCAGCGGACATCAGAATTACGCCTACTGGCATAGAAACGTCACATTTGTAAGGTCGTGTTTCTACGCTCTACGCTTAAATGTAATTTTACTCGTTTCTTTTGTAGAGGTGGATGATTCATGGAAAGATTGATTTTATCAAATTGACATTCAAGATTTTTATAGGACTAAACTTTGCAGCACGCTCATAAAGTGCCTGACTTTTGAGCTTTACACCTACTATTATACCTTAAAAGATGTTATTAACCAATTATTTCTACTTTTACTAACCACCATGGTATTCAATAATTATAGTGTAACTTTATCCATGTTCGGTGGTTCTTATTTTAAATTCAAAAACTTATATGTACGCTCCCACTTCCTATGGAAAATTTTATAATATTGCTGTTTGTTTTTATCCCGCCTATAAGACATTATGAAAAATCAATTTGAAATAGGAACTTGCTATGGCAAATGGCGCTTCTCAGATATTGCATGGATTGTTTTTATTTTGCTAAGCTTATGATTTGATTGGGCAAATTACATTGGAAAAAAGTGTTATTGATGGGAAATAGAGTTGAATTAGACTAACACGTTTTTTTGACAAATGTCTTTTTCTACGTAAAATGAAAAAAAAAATCTGTAAATGCGGTTTTTTTTTCTCCAAAAAATTCTATAGTTTCTGAGAACAAAACCGTCTTACTACAAAAGAATAGGTGCCCTCAATGAGTTAAAATTTTGCCTCATTACTTACTCAACTAGACAAAGCTCGATTCGCAGCTTGCTCCACCTACAGCGTAGATGTGCTACGACTGAGAGCATGCCACGTCGTATGCGTCTACGGCATAGGTCACTTAGATATTATGTATGAATCAGTGGTTTCCATTATGCTACAGTTCTGTCCAATGAATATTACATAAGGCAGTTGTGCGATCAGTTCATCATAACGCGGCATAAGCAACGCATGTCTCCATCTATTTACTTAGGCTTTGAATATATATCGGATAGGACTAACAACTAAACCCCATATTTTGGTAAAAATAATGTTGACTATTCACAGTTAAGACGATAAATGATATTATTAGCATAATTGTTTATAAGTTTTGTGTTAAGTTTTAAACCAAATTTAATCACGCAACAAAAAATATTAATTACAAAACACCCGCATTTAGATCATTTTATCCACTCATAATGAGAAAGCTGTAAAGCTTTGAAACGTCTAAGGTTGTAATGGAAGAAAAGCCCGAAATATTTTTTCAGAAAATGAAACTATACTACAATACTTTTAGGTTACTTTACATAGAATTTACTTTCAGGTTATTTATTTACATAACTAGTGGTTCGCCCCGAACTGAGATCTCGCGTGTCTCCGATTAAAATAAAAAAATATTATATGTAATCCTACAGTTTCATTCAAATTACAGGTAACGGGAATTCATGTAATATGGTTGTACTTTTTTGGGGTACAAATTGCAGTTATTCTGGATTTCACACTTTTGCCTATATGTGTGTCACTTAAACCACACGCATACGAAGTTACAGCACTGTGGGGTCACTGGTGTACCCTGTGAATTTTGACAAATTTCACTTTTTATTACGTTTATAACTCAAAAGCTATAAAGAGTTTAATAAAAATAAAAACGAAGTCTAAATGAACTAATAAAAACCTTTCATTTGACGTCTTACTTGACCTAATTAACTTATACTAATTACTAATTTACTTAATTAACTCATTTTCATTTTTTTTACCCCTCTTGAACCACAATATCTCAACAACCCCCCCAACATTTTCAGTTCATTTAGTCACACCAAAATTCTGCCATCACTACCTACTTATGTATCAAATTTCACGGTGATCGGATCAACGCTTCGAAAGTTATCCTAGGACAAACAAACATACATACATACAACGCCGATTTGCCCAAGTTGATTTGGAGATCTCGCTTCGCTCGATCAATAAACATGGTTTGTCAAAAATGTACTGTCAATTAGGTTACTTGTAACTGAGTTGTAAATTCCTTATTTTATTAAATCTTTTAACTAAACTAAATCTATCTGCTACTAAAAGTTCTATTTAACGTAAAAGGCCAGTTCCTGTCGAAAAGCGACACCGATGCGACAGGCTTTTGGGCAAAGAAAAGGCAAATTCATTAAGTTTGAAATCTTGATACTGAGTCTGAGACAGATTACAAACTAATTTGAAGTTTCAAGTTCAACTTCGTTCAACAAAGCATTTCGGTTTTTGACAGGTAGATTTGTGGAAAATGTCCAAAAAGTTTGAAGCTTTGATTATTTAGGGATAAATAATTAAAGATTATTTCTATTTTTCTTGGTTGATATTGCTATCACACTAATATTATATATGCGAAAGTTTGGATGTTTGTTTATTTATTTGTTTGTTACTCAATCACGTCGTAATGGCTGAACCGATTTCAATGTAATATGGTATGTACGCAGATTAACACGTAGGCTACTTTTTACGAACAAACCACGCGTGCAAAGCTGCGGGCAGAGGCTAGTCAGCTATAAAGCCGCCTATTATAATTATTTATATAAGAAGCTCATTTGCAATGACGAGTTAGCAAACGCAAGGCTCCACAGCCTCGAGCATCGTCGAAAGGTTGCAAGCCTCTCGGTTTTTTATCCGATACATTTTGGAGAGTGTGCTGCGGAGCTTTTCAACCTAATCCCACTATCCTAATTCTATCATCGGACAACCAGACGCTCGGCGATGCGCCACTGCTACATGGTAGACATACCTCCCATACGCACAAAGCGGTACTCTTCCACCTTTATTATAATTATACGCACCGCCAAGGAGTGGAATGTCTGTGTTTCCTGATAACTACAACCTAGGGCTCTTCAAGTCGCAAGTGAATAGATTTCTTCTAGGCAAGCGTGTACCATCATAGACTGCATCATCGCTTACCATGAGACGAGATCGTGGTCAAACGCTAGCCTATAATTTATAAAAAAAAATACTAGCCTTGCTATTTTTATTGTTTCTGTAAGAGTTTGACAATCAAAAAACTATATTAAAGATATAAATTAATAATTAAATAGTAAAAAATATTGAGAGTGCCTAGAGATAAACTTTAGGCATTCTTAAAGCAAGATAGAAAGCCTCTACCACTATCTTCTGATGATGGTGTTGATTTTTATTAATTTTGCTGGCCTCCATCGTCCCACTGCCAAAGGCTTGCCTATCCTCTTCCCACTTTTCACGGGTCTGTTATTAACCATCTTTCTTAAAGGAAAGGTCGTCCGCCATCTTAATCTGGGTCTATCGCGTTTTTCACCAGCGAGGGCCCACTCAGTTGTTATTTGTTCACCATAGATCAAGATAAATATAAAGATTATGATGATGATGATGATATTGTTAAAAAATTAAGAACAATTTGTTAAAAGGCGGTGAAAAGGAGTCAAAGAACCTTTCCTAAAGATTTGTTTTGATTAATTGAGGAGAAAGGAAGTTTCTGTCGGAGACATAAACGGCTGCTATTAAGATAAAACAAAATTCAATTCAGTGGATGCCAATCTTCAAAGTTTTTAGGAATTTTCAGCAATATTTTAGCTTTTCAGCGAAATCTCAATTATTATTAATGAACAAAAAGTTTTATTTTACTTTTAAAACCCTTTAAGCGTCTTACCAAGATATTTAAAATTGTAAGAAAATAAACTTTATTGAAGCATTAGGAGACCCATAGACAAATTAAACCATGTTAAAAATGTTTGCATGGCATCACTATTTCAAGGACGGAGAGCATTTTTCTCCGTACATAAATAATAATGGTCTAATGAATATGTCATCTCGTCGAACCCTTCACTTTGCAACTATTTTTTTCGGAATTATTAATAAATAGAAACCGTTATATTTATTTGAAAAGCCTAACCTTTCAGATCGCCTCGTACGACTTGCCACCCAATTGCTTGAGTTTAAAGAATCTTTATTTCTCATTTATCAAACATTTCGTCACTTATAATGAGAATTTATAAACTAGATAACATTTTGTATCGTGTTATGTAAGTAGGTTGGTCAAATACAGATTTACATTAGGTATGAAGTATAGGGTAGTTAATTAAACATAAAGTTAGGAAAGTATGTAAGTAGGTAGTGTCCAAGTAAATAAGCCCATATCCTACGTATAGTTAAACAGCAAAATAAAATAAGTAGATGCGTGCGCACATAAAATATGTAGTTTCTAAGCACCTATCTTCCTCCCATTTTGTCAGTCTTCAAGTTATAATAGTCAGTGTAGTTTATTCTGTGCATTTTTTGTTCGTCCCGTTATATTTCCGCCATGTTTCGATAAGTAGTATGATGTGTATTTCGCTTGCTGTTGATTTTAGTACATATACATTTAAGTTCATCGAAATTTCCTTTTGCTTTTATGCTTCTTACATTGGCGTAGAAAAAATTTAGACGTGATTTGTAGAAAGGTATACTTTGTTAGTTGTTTACGAGTAGGTGCGTTTCATTATTGGTTTTGCAGGTAGGTTCGGATGCTTTGTTCGGTAATGTTGAACGAAAAGAAAGCACCGTTTTTTACTTACTTACTTTACATTATCCCGCTATAAAAATAATTTAAATTTATTTTCTTTCTTTCTTCTTTCTATGCTAAAGAGGTCGTTCAATTAAAACGTTACATCGATACACAATTGCGCTAGCAATTAAAATCAGTGTAAATTTTGACATCTGACCTTTTTTAACAAGAAAAAACCAACTCGAAATCAAACAACATTTTTGATTCATCAAAACGTAGGATCTTAATAAACAAGTGTATAGACTTAAATACAAGAAGAAGTTAACATAAATATGCATAAAAGGTTTAGCAAGATAAAGTGTGAGTGGGCGTAGCACATAGCTTGAAGAACTGACGGCCGTGGGGCAAAATTTCAAGTGGAGATTACTGGAAAGTATAGCATACGATGGTACCTCACTAAAAAAGACGATAGGAGACGATAGGTATAGGCTGCACAAGATAATTCACTCTGGATATCTAAGGAAGCCTTTGTGACATTGGACATCCTATTACCGTTGTGATGATCATAATCATGATTTCATCTATGTGACGTACACTGCTGATCATAGGACTCCCCCATAGATTTCCAAAACGACCAATCTTGTGCGGCTACATGATATAATAATGATAAACTTTAATATTAAAATTAGTTCGCAAAATACGAATATTCAAAACCTAGATGATGCAAAGTTTGTAACCTACCTTTATGTATTATGCAAAGCACGGTCCAAAAGTTCCCTCATAAAACTTACAAAGTAATGTAAAAGCTGTAAAAATATGTTATGAACCACGTCATTATATTCTGATTAATAATTTAGACACAAAAAGGGCTGCCCGCTGAAACGATAAACTACACGAAGCTCATGTTACATTTTTTACAAATATATTGAAAGAATATACAACTTAACCATAATTACATCATAACATACAGTTGGTAGTTCCCGAGAACCTTATTGAGCCCTCGACCTATTTGCCACCTTTTACCTGAATCAAACCGTAATGTCCTACTTTTTCTTTCCATAAATCTTATCCTTACTTATCCAAATTATTCTGACCTAGTTGTAGTTGGTGCTTACTGTACCTACCTGCTTCTCTCAGCTCGCACCTATTTGTCGTGTGGTAAATATATGACTCCTAGAATTATTATTACTTTTAATCATCGTAGTATATTTCTAATTTTATATATAAGTAGGTACAAAATGTATTATAAACAATATATATGACAATATATATTTTATGTATTATAATATTAATATTTATGTAATTTTATGATTATATTATACATTATAATTATGCATTTTATTTTATATTATCTATATTTTTTATAAATATACGTGTACTATATCAGATTTACGCCGCCGTCCTTATTTTGTTCACATAGATCCTGTCCATCCAAAGGTTGCCTGGAAGAGATCGCTTTTAGCGATAAGGCCGCCCATTGTACCTATTATTTAAGAGTGTATTTTCTTATAAATGTTTGTATTTAAATGGTGTGCAATAAAGGAATTATCTATCTATCTATAAAATGTGCGTATCTGAGCAACCTATGAGGTACGCGGACGAAAAGCCGGTTACATTAACGATACAACCAAGACGAGTTTTGTAGAACATGTTTATGCAGGCGCTAGGAAGTTCTATCGGTAATGTTTTTTTAATAATGCTGCAATTTTAATATGTCACTAGCTAACCAATCTGCAGCTTCGCACGCGTAGTTTTTCAATAAAAACATTAGCCTCCTTCCCTTTCTACCCAACTGCGCAAGTTGGGTAAAAAGTGGCCTATGTCACACAGGGATAGTGTAGCTTCCCAATGGTAAAGAATTTTTTAAATCGGTCCAGTAGTTTCGGAGCCTATTATATGCAAACAAACAAACAATCAAATCATTCCTCTTTATAATATTAGTATAGGTAACAAGGTTCATCATACTCAACTTAAGTAATTTATCGTTTTTTTTATATATAAATTATAGGCTAGCATTTGACCACTATCTCGCCTGATGGTAAGCGATGATGCAGTCTACGATAGTACACGCTTGCCTAGAAGAAACCTATTCACTCGTGACTTGAAGATCCCTAGGTTGTAGTTATCAGGAAACACAGACTCAGGCAAGGCGTTCCACTCCTTGGCGGTGCGCATAATAATGGTGGAAGAGTACCACTTTGTGCGTATGGGAGGTACGTCTACCATGTAGCGGTGGCGTATCGCGGAGCGTCTGGTTGTCCGATCATAGAATGGGGATGGTGGGATCAGGCTGAAAAGCTCCGCGCAAGGTAAAGGTAAAGGTCAGGGTTTAACATGTATCAGCCTTATTAATGTTTTCATAATTAGTTAATTTTTTCATAACGGTCTATTCATGCTTTTTTTAACTTGTTTGAAAATGTTATACTTGTGTCAGCGTAGAAATTACATACCTACTGTTTAGTTATTCTATACAGTTACAATTTAGCTCGAATTACAATTCTAAATTTGTTTAACTTAATTGTGGAAACTAGTTTGGATAGTTCATTATTTATAGTGGTTTTTACTTATAAGTACAATGAATCTGTTTGTACACCAAATAAAAAAAGCATGTATGCAGTTCACACGTGGTAGAAGTGAAACCTTCAAAAATTTAGGTTTCAAGATAATGAGACGAATGTAAAATTTCGGTAAGATGATAAATTGTAGGTTTTAGTAATGATCATAGTGATGCAAAGTTAGATAATTATTAACACGAGTGGAGGGAGTACGAAGCAAAGCACAAAGAGAACCACGAACATAAGAAACACTGTATAATACTTCCTATCTCATTTTCTCTCACGTTAAACCTTATCAATTTATGTGCCTGTCTCTTTTTACGATCGCTTTTTCGTTTCATCGACTTTCAAATCAAAACGATGCTATAGAAGTTTTCACTTAAAAAAAATGTATTGCAGCATCATACGGCTTTGTTTTTTAATAAGTTTGCTTTGCTCGGTGGCGTCCATCCGGACCATATAAATCTTCCAGTCCAAAATTGAACCCCCCTTCACTAAGTTGACTCATAGTCAGACATTTCAAAATAATATGTATGAGTGCACCGATAAAGTTTATTTTGGCTTTGACTTGCAACTATAAACCGAAATAAGTTATTTTTTTATCACGGAGAGATCTTCATTCAACCAACAATCTCACCTGAATGGTAAGCGAGATGTGTTCTAAGATGGAGCACGAAGACTTAGAAAACCCCTATTCCCTTACATTAAAGAGGTAAGGAATTGATAAGTCATCATCACAGCCAGCGTCCGTATTTAAGCGACGAGGGCAACACCCAAAACCTAATTATAGTTAGCCTGGTAACTGTAGCCAAAAACGGCTAGGTAGATTATTATTAACCGTCCGTCAGTGGCTAATGATGATGCCGATGTTTTATTCTTGTAATGGACACATTTTAATCTAAGTAATAGTAATCTAAAACTACAAAATCGAAATGAATAATACCTAGAAGGCTGACTCGTATGTTGCCAGCCCTATCCACGGTCACGGGTTCATTCCCGGACCTTTATTAATGGACACAGACATAAAGTCTCTTCAGGCATTGTTTCGTTTAAAGGCTAATGGGGTCTCGCTGAGCCGCGCGTGTTATTCAAGTGTCAGGAAGATGAATGTCAGGTTATTTATGAGGTTGGTTGGAAAAATGCCTGTTTTGATACCTGGAGCCATACCGTCATGTTATTTTGGTCACTCCAAAGAGCTACAAACCAAAGGACTATACTGCAACTCCATGTTTAAACATTAATTTACAGGAATAATATTATTATATTCACATCTTTAAAATTATCATGAAATCCACTCCATCCAAAGGTTGTCTGGAAGAGATCGCTTTATTATGTCATGTTTTATTACTGAAAAATAGTATTTGTTAATTTAAGTGTTGTGTACCATCAAACATTTTCTACCTATCTTTCTAATCTATCTGTATTTTCAAAAAATATAAACCTCTAAAAAGCAGTTGTGCTATCAAAATGCCGATGTAAATGATCTTTTTTTAATATTCATATTTCTTCGTATTAGTACAATCTCACCAAAGGTGCGTGGTCTAAGATGGAGCACGAGATCTAGGAAATACTTATTCACTCTTACCTTAAAGACCCACATTATAGTTTTTTGGGATGATGGTTTTACGAAAGTGCTGTTTGATAGTGATTTGATTTTCGAAAATATTTTTAAATATTGTGTTCAGGGTGAGTAATGTCTCAGTGAATTGTTCTGGGTCCCATCATTATACGTTGACCAATTTCCACTCACATAATGAATTTTATCTTTTACAATAAAAAATGTCCCCAAATCTATTTATCTTGAGCGGCTGGTAAGAATGGTGGTAGAACCCCTAGCTTCCCAACTCCCGGTTGCATGACGGCTGGTAATACCGTGCTTTCCACAGTAATCCCGCCTTAACATCGCGATTTGAATATATTTTTCCTGTGACGTTAAATATTTCAGCTGTGAATGCTTTTGAATGTGGAATAGCTTTTATTTTCAGAGCTTTGTTTTTTATGTGAAACTAAGATTGGTCTGTGTTTATCGTATTTATTTCATAGTTGTAGAGATTCCTTTTATAACACTATAAAGTGTGCTAAAAATTGAATTCCTTCCAGAGTTTATGCCATCCCAATCCTGCTCAGTCTTGCCTATGAACGGCCCGTGACTTTCCATCCATCTCACTGCGGACATTCTACGTTTTATAGACACTCCTTGGCCAAAAAAACTTGTTTCTGTTCAACTTGTCAGTTTTATTCCTTGCATTTGCATTGAGTGAGAGATCCAAAGTTGTCTATTATTAAGATAATTATGTATAATTAGCATAAATCATCTGTTGAAAACTTTGTGTGGTTATTTAACTGATGGATTAATAACTGTGGGTAAACAGGTTGCAGTTAATTGATTAAACATTTTCTACTACATGAAAAAAAAAAGATATTTTTAGGGTTCCGTACCTCAAAAGAAAAAAATAACCCTTATAGGATCACTTAGTCCGTCGTCTATTAGACATTCATTTATTCAAACTTTAGGATCACTAGGAACACTTGGTTACGTTACGTCATGTTACAAATAAATGCAAACATAATAGCATAAAGTAAAAGATGCAGCTGTATAGGGGATTTGTCAACTATTATTAATGTTAAAAAAACCTTAAAAAATAAATAAAACTAAAGCGGCTGTAAAAAGGCGTTGTCCAATAAACTATAAATTTTGCAGCTGTACAGGGCTTTGTCAAAACTAAAACTATTCATTCTAAATTTCTGAATCTAAGATAAAGTTATTGATGTTATAATATGCTTTTTTCGTAAAGTGATTTTTTATGCATTTCTTGAATGCATTTTCATTTAATTCTATGACATGCTTGGGTAATTTATTATAAAACTGCACCGCATTGCCAACAAAGCTTTTTTTGGATTTTTGTAATCTAAAAGTAGTGTTATCAATTTATCCTTATTACGTCTGTCCATCTGTCAAGTCACTTTATCTCAGAAATTCATAGAGGTATCAAGTTGAAATTAATAACAAATATCCAAATAAATGGTCTCTTGAAGCTGTAAAAAAATCAAGCTCTATAGTCAACGCAATCATAAAATACGGCCATTTTGCCGTATATTTTGCTCACGAATAAATTAAAACCAAAAAAGGGTATTTTCCGTTGACCTAACCAATCATGAAATTTAACAAGAAGCAAGATTTCGCAGCACAAGTAAAGGAAAAAATTCGAAAAAGTTAATTTGTACATCACATACAATATTAAAATTTTACGAAATCCTCGGTGCGCGAGTCAGACTCGTAGTATAACCAGACAAGTGGTTATATTTTTTATTAGTTTTTATTAGCTATGAACTCTAATTATTTTACAATCTAGCCAATTAGGGTTTTCTACCGCTAACTTAGTTTTATATTAGAAATTATGATATAGAATATATAGTCACTTTTCTTACAGTCATAGAGGACTGTAAGGGGTGTATAGATATAAAAATAAGCTTGAATGATTGGTAGTAAGTATTTATATCAAATCGAAATACTTTTAATGCCTCAACGATTTCACATCTCAACAATTCCTCTCATAGGTCTTATCACACACGGTTTTTGCACTCCATGTTTAATGGTCTAGAAACTGTGATAAATTACACCCTAATGCCCTTTTTTGTCTCATGCAGGCTTATACTTACAGGCCGTTTTTCATTGTAAGTTCATTATGTTGCGCATAGAACCGACCAATCCCGTGATAGAAACTAGAACCCTTTGATATAATGTACTCATGTTTACTTTATATCCGTCTCGGCGCCTTTGGTAAGACATAATACACTTAGAGCTTATTTTTACCCACGGCCGCCTACAACAGTCTGGGTTAAAGCTATTAGTCGAAGAGCCGGTGAAGATCGACCTTCACCGATCTGATAACCAGATGAGACGAATTTTTTATCAAATATAATTTATAAACAAATATGCCTATAATTACTTGCCTATCTAAAAGTACTGATGGCTATTTTTAATTAAATTAACTTTAATCGATTTTTTTTTCATCACTTTCATTCTTTTGATAACCAAATGAATTTTATTTCACTGTTAGTTTTTAACACACAGAATATGCCTCAGTAGGCTTGCCTACTCATTTCTGTGTATAGCTACTTGGCAAGCCGATGTGAACAGGTAAGTAAATATAGGTGACTCCATCGTTCTGCTAACTTATCGAAAGTTATATCAAATTTTAAATTACTTTATTACAAAATCAGTCATATTTCAAAATCATTGCCTGCAAAAATTCATACTTACAGTACTGTTGCCTAGCTAAAAACTTTTAGATAGCACTTTTAGATAGGCAAGTAATTATAGGCATATTTGTTTATAAATTATATTTGATAAAAAATATGTCTCATCTGGTTATCAGATCGGTGAAGGTCGATCTTCACCGGCTCTTAGACCATATTATCTTATGCTACAACAACATTGATGTTACTGTAGGATATTGTTGAGTGATGACTTGATTTTTGATCTAGCTTATATTGAGAATAGTTTTTATTTTTAATTTGAGAACTTTTTTCATCAAACAAATATGATTGTTAAAATATGTATTTATATCAAAATTTAATCTTCAAACCGGCGTCCAGTAGCAGCAAGCGAAAGGTTTAGCCCTACTATGGAAGTCGATGGAGACATGTCGATGGCTTCATAAGCTGGAAAGAGCGTAGGTGTTGTGGTGAGTTTATTCCAGCTATTATAGAGACTTAGCGTAGGTGGGCATTGCGTGAGTTTTTTATGCTGGATCTTCGAAAAATGGCTGGCAAATCGATTGATATACATATTTTGTATACCACACACTCGCGGTACTGCAACAACAAGTATTTGGTAAACTTTGTTTTTTTATTTATGTCAGCTATGGCCAATAATACTAACTATTACTACGCTATGGTGAGTAGCTGACTTACGCTAAACTTGTTTATCACTTTTATACGATGGCCTTTAAATTTATCAATTAAAGATAATCAAAAAGCTCGGTGTCAAATTGCAGTTTCATAAGGAGTAAAACAAACTAAAACTACCTCTTATCTTATATATAAAACAAAGTCGGGCTGGTTACACCATTTATAACTTAAGAACGACGGAACCGATTTTGATGATCTTTGATTTGTTGAATTTATCTTGGCCCCAAATAGCAGTATAACTATTAATATATCGGAAAAATTCACGCAAAATAAATTATAATGAAAATGAATTTTCTCATACATAGATGCAGCTAATGATGGCCGATTGGCAATTTTACTTACCGGTGACGTATATTGGCAGCTCGCGACATTATTATGCATGTCAAGGCGGTACGAAGTTCGGCGGGTAAGTAAATAAAAATAACATTTAATATACAACTAGATTCAATCAAATAAAAATACAGTCCGAAACCAGAAAAAAAATATTTACATTTGCTGAGAGGAAATGCGACCATGATGCTTTTCACTTTGTTGTGTAAACAAGTCGACGTTATACCCGATTCTTTGTTGATTTTACGAGTGCGCGAGCAACTGGAACAACCCTTAGTATGTACATGTACACGGTGTCCCAAAGAATATAGTCATCATCAGCAGTAGACATCCGTAGCTTCCCTCTTCCATCGCCAGATGAACTTGAAAGTTCCACCCGTATCTTGTTGACCACCTTGTCGCATCAAACGATTTGTTTTAACTTCCATTGTTACCATTAGTAATGAGTGGAACTCCGGAGTTTATTTTTCCAGCCCACTATATTATCTCGCAGTCTTCAAGTCCAAAGTGAACAGATTCTTTCTAATACTATCATTTAGCATCAAGTGAGGTAGTGGTTAGGTAAAATAATATCCCGCTAAAAAAAATGGTCAAGTGTATGTCGAACAACATACGTGGCCATATGGCTGTGTCTTAGTAATTTAAAAATATAAATTTAAATTTTCACTTGATTTTGGTCTTTTTATATACCCAACTACAGGCACACGTTGGTCGACTACTCTTGTATCAAAGTTTTATTACGAAAAAAGGATAAATTGGGGAATGGGGGGGGGGGGAGTTGCCTCGCTCGTTCGCTAAGACCCGGGCCTTGTCAACCTGGTAGATTGGTAGATACGTTTCGCTTTGTTTCACCAATGTAGCATTCACCGCAGTCACACGGAATCATATATATGCCGGGGACGCCCAGAGGGTTTCTGTCCTTAGGCGAACGCAGAAGCTGCCTCAATCGTGTTTGAGACCGGAATATTGTATTGATGCTGTACTAATGACGTAACAAGTTTCCGATCTTATCCGTTATTCCTTTCACAAAATGCTCTATTTACTGTTGTTATACGTGATCTTGTGGATGTGTCCGCAATTCGACAGGTCTGTCTCCATCCGTAGCCGTTTTGCTCCAGCACCCCTTTTATGTGTGAGAGTCACATAGTCTTAGTGCTCTATTAATCAGACCATGCGGTATCGAGGCTAGGTGAGCCAGATGGTGGTGCGAGTCAGCTCTAAGATACTGTCTTGATGCTGTACTAATGACGTAACAAGTTTCCGATCTTATCCGTTATTCCTTTCACAAAATGCTCTATTTACTGTTGTTATACGTGATCTTGTGGATGTGTCCGCAATTCGACAGGTCTGTCTCCATCCGTAGCCGTTTTGCTCCAGCACCCCTTTTATGTGTGAGAGTCACATAGTCTTAGTGCTCTATTAATCAGACCATGCGGTATCGAGGCTAGGTGAGCCAGATGGTGGTGCGAGTCAGCTCTAGTGTATATTTTATATGGCAGAATTATAAAACATTATTATAGACACATGCTCTTATAAACTGACCAAAGCGTTGCGCAAAAGATGTACTGATTGACGGGGTAGGAACTTTGAAGACTCGTTTGCTTAACAGCTCCAAGTAATGTTTTAAACCTTTTAATGTTTTTGAAAATTTTGAAAAATTTGGTGAGTGAGTAAATAAAAATCACACCAACTTCCATACACACTAAAAAAACTAGTGGGCTTTAGACCACTTTTTTTTTAGACTGAAGTAAAACTTGAATGCTATGAAGGGACTCAACTTCCGCTCGCCTCGCCCGATCACACTTTTCGTAACGCTCTCGTCACGCATTCACCAGCTTACTCCCTAAGTCAAGCGTGCGTAAATAAGTTTTACTTCAAAAAGTTGTATTACATAATGCAAGCTATTTCATAACTTACTTGGCGTCACTAAACCCTATCATCATAAAAAATTCAGGTTTACAGCACTAATTGTCTACGAGTAAATTGGCTGTAGCTGGTCGGACAGATAGACAGATAAACAAACAGACAGATGGACATGGCAAAACTATAAAGGCTCCCAGTTGTTGAAGTTAATTCTGAGAATTAACAATTTCTGTGAATTTATGGATGTTATTTTACTAGCAGTAAAATTCAAAAATACTCTCAGAATTGACTTAAACTTGTTAATTCTGAGAGTATTTTTTTATACTACTGGAGATAGAACCCGCCTGATGTTAAGTGGTAACCATCGCCTGTAGCAAAGTATTGCCTCGTAGGTCACACACCTTAGAAACGTGCCCTACGATGCACTACCCTGCGTCATCAACTTAAAGCATACGTAAAGCCTCGCCTGTAATTTTACCAAAAACCATACCCTTCAAACCGAAACACAGAAAATGCTGCTTGGCGACACATAGAAATGACAAGAAACTCTATTACTCTTTTTATTTTATTTCAATGGATTATACCTAGTAAGGTTTTCTCAGTTTGGATATAAACTCGAATCGAAAAATTTTATGTCATCCTAAATTCTGTCTTCCGTTGATCTTGATAACAAAGCGTAGAAAACGGAAAAAGCTCAATGACCATATTGAAAAAGTTAAGGAAAAAATAAAATATTAAAAAACTTATAGGCCTCAAAGAGCATAAATATGAAACTTGGATTATGGAATAAGATAATAATACCATACAATTTTTCTGTTTTTTCGTTCCTAGTAAAACGCACCTTGTATTCCACACTTTGGTTGGTGAAATACTTACCATAAACATCAATATTCAAATGCGTGGGCTAAAAACCCATACGGCCCAGGTTATTATGATGGAATATTTTCATCGGCAGAATATTAAAAAGGAAATACGGATCGCAGTGCCAATTGAACCATATTTTCACAAATCAGCCTTTGAATATTCTATTGAGGTTCAAAGCTTCTGACTGCTTGGGTAACAAAAACACCAAACTTACAGTACGATGAGTACAGAGCAATGGTAGAAACCAAAGTGATGAAAAATATTTACTTTGTGGCGTGAATGGGACTGTTTGGTCAGACCCGTTTGGACTCGCTTATTTTTTCAGCCTGTTTGTTGGCAACCACGTGAATCACTTTTGGAGTCTACAATTGGCGTTTGTTGTACAAGTATTTCTAGTTACGTAGATTGTTCTGTAAAATGATTCGGTTTTTAAATGAATAATTGAAATTGCACTGTTCATTGATCAGTTCTATAATCTGGGTTTAATGTATATTATATGTTAAGTATAATTAGTTTATGCCAGATTTGATTTGATTTTTGTACAATTTTTGCATCTGTGATATTAAATTTAATCTACCAGTGAAAGTGGCGCAGTGAACGAATACCGGCTGAGACGCAGGAGGTTGCGGGTTCGATTCCCGCCGCTGAACAAATCTCTGCATGAACCACAGATGTTTGTTCCGGTCTTGTTGTTACTTTATCACCCCCTCGGGTTGAAAAGGGATGTTGCAGTTTGTTCTAAAACAATCTTAATTGCATTTACGAACGTATAACTTTGCATAAATGCTTTTTATAGATAAATAATGAAATATTTTATCATGGTAAGACCACCAGGGTCTGATGATGGAGCCAGGAGGGAATCTACAGAACTCTAATGGATAACAGTAGATGTATCGTGTTTGGGTTCTATTAAATGGTTTTTGCGAGACGTTTCACGATACAATTGACTAAGAGCGTCTGAAGATGGGGAAATCGATCATTCTTAATCAACAATATTATCATCAATATATTAAATAATCGTTACGGGTTCTGACAGACTGACTGAAAATCAACGCACAGCGTAAACCACTGATCCTAGAGACTTGAAATATGGAGTAGTAGTAGTGTAACGCGTACGACGTCACGGAGAACAGCTAGTTTATTATATATTTATTAGTTATCTGGTTCCCTTAGTAAAAGCTTTGCATAGTTTGGGGCTAGATGGCGCTATGTCACATGTCCAGCATTATTTATTTTATTTATTTATGCGTCTCTTTCAGTTTTATTTTTTGCCAAATTACAACCTGCAAAAATTATGTCTAACTAATTTTCAGGTAGCTTGTACCATGCCCATATAGTAGGAACCCAAAAGTTTAACTCCCTTTGCCATGCCCCCCAAACTATACCCGAAACTCTCTCCTTTCTCAGACTATAACAAAATAACTCTACCGGTAGTAAGTCTCAAAGGTCCGGGTTGTTAAGGTTAGATTAAAAATAAATTATTCACCAAAGTAGAACCATAGTAGTTATTGTCGATCAAACCGTGCTATAAAATATAAAAAAAAACTTACTTTTTCAGTAACAAAAGATTTACAGCCATTTTTAACAACAATTAATCTAGAAACAATGGAATGTTAACGATTTTATTGCTACACGTTACACAAGACTTTATTACTATAATGTTATTACAAAATGGTCCTTTAAAACGATTAAAAAAACAGTATTTTGAGGCGGTTTAAGCGAAATAATAATAATTACGTAGTGGTCTATCTCGTAACTAATTAGAGTGGGTACATAATAACGATAAGTCTCAGATTACTTGCTCCAGATTAGATTGTTGACGCGGTTAGTAATTTATTTCAATTAATTCAGAAACGTGAAGCGTCGACAGATTCACTGAATCATTTTTCTCCCCGGCGTAGCGAAGACGTTGACAAACGACCAAATTATTCGGTCACTTCACTACATGTAGCAAAAAATGTTCCATGGTTATGCCTGCTCCATGTCATCGAACCATGGCAAATGTCTATGTTGCGTGCTTCTGTCTTTTATTTGAAGAATGACATAGATAGACAGAGATTCACACCATCCGCAGTCCGACAATGTGGCTCGAGGTAACTCAGCGTGCTATGGAGAGGGCTAATCTTGGTGTTTTTCTACGAGATCAAATCTGAAGTGAGAATATTCGTAGACATACTAAGGGCTCTGACAAGACTATTAGGCATTAGCAAGCTGAAGTGCCAGTGGGTGGAACACATAGCTCGAAGAACTGACGGCCGTTGGCTCAGATATATTCTCGAGTAGACACCACGGACACACACAAGACCGGTCTCTCTGGAAAAATTATTTACACGATGCAAATATTCACCGATATCTTGAAACTGCCTACAGCTTGGTGAAAGTCTTGCCTGTGATCCGACTGTTTCGATTTTACAACATTTAAGACATGATTAATTGGATTTATTAGCAAGCTCGTTGCTCACCCGACCCTAGAGATATGGAGACTGAACCGCTAATATTTCAGTCTGAAAAATCACTGTCGATTTATTGCAGTAAATTGCCATAGTTAGATAAAAATTTACTGTTTCACCTACCACCGGTCTGCTAGCGATATTTCACGACTACCCTGGAACCTGACGAAATATTTTAAAGACCAACTCTGGGAGTTTCTCAAGTTTAAAGGATTTCTGTGACCGTTTCACAGCTGCTTGCGAACTTTCACTGTCTCAAAATATAGGTATGGTCTAGACTTTAATGTTCGCTGACATATAACATCGTTTTTATATTATACAACGTATTTCATTTCTTAGCAAATATTATCACAGAATATTATTTCATTAAACTAAACCTGCTCATGTTTCATCATATTTTCATCAAGACAGTGTTCCAACACAATAACTTACAAAGGCCTGTGTTTGGCGAAGATTTGCTTTTATTCTTTAGACGTAATAATGTAAAGTATTTATTCGACGTACAAAGAAGGCGTTATTATGATAAATAATTTTGTGTAGGCAGAGGGAGAGATATTAGATGTAATAATGAGCCTGGCGGACGGTGGCTTAATGAAAACAGATGTGTTTAGGGAATTTTTTTCCATACAATTATCTTACAAATGAAATATTACAAAATGAGTTACAAATTCTAATTTAACGTAATTTAACGTCTTATTACAAAACACCAAAATTATTTAAATTGGGGAGTATTCAAACCGCACCCCAGAATTATTAAAATTTTAACGGTGTACAATTATTGACAGTCAAGTCAACTTAATTGATTGATGATCATACATAAAACTCGGAGTAGACTACGAATTATTGCGAAAAAAACAGTTATTTTCACATTTTACAATATTGCACAGACAGCGTCCTGCTATCCACTTCCTTTATGTTTGTTATTGTCGTACTGATGAGTCAAAATAAATTTGTAGTTTCTGCAGCTTTTACAAGCCCATACTCTTCAGGTTAAATAGAATCACAATGATAGCCATACAAAATGCAGCTAACGTAGCGTCCCCCAGCCCACTCCCTTAAGTTAGATAGAGTGGCAAAATTGAGTCATAAAAAATCAGCTACTGCAGTGTCTTCCAGCTCACTCTCTTCAACTAAAATAGGGTATTTTTAAGATGAATAGGGTAATGATCAGTCAAAAAATTATCAACTACCGCAGCATCCCCGAGCCCACCCTCTTTAAGACAAGTAAGGTCGCAATAATGAGTAACAATTTGCAGCTACGCAGCGTTGCCCCAACGAACTAACTACAAGTCATATGGAATCGCATCGATGAGTCATAAAAAAATCGGCTACCGCAGCATCCACTAGCTCAATCTTTATAAGATAAATTGAGTCGCAACGTTTATTAAGAAATTGAGATATTTTAAACGAACAAATATCTAACTTATTTTGCCGTTCTTTAGTACTGGTAATTTCAAATAGAAAAAAAGTTTGGAATGGCTTTGTATTCTAAATTCAAATTAATTTTATTTTAAAAACATGACATTCTTTTTACAAATTCAGTCTTTTGTTTATTAATTAGCGTTGTATTTTCATTACATTTGAACATTTTTCGTCATAATGGATACTATAAAAATTCGTGTAATTATGGAATATGAGTTCCGTCGTGGCACCAACGCGACACAAACGGCGCGTAACATCAAAAACGTTTACGGAGAGAACTGTACAAACGAACGCACAACCCGTTATTGGTTTTCCCAGTTCCGTTCTGGAAATTTTGACTTGAAAAATGAAGCTCGTGGTCGTCCGGAGACTTTGGTCAACAATGATGAATTAAAGGTGATTGTGGAAGCTGACGAAACTCAATCTACAGCTGAGCTAGCAGCAGCTTTTGATGTTAGCATCAAAATAATCTTGATCCATTTGCGACAAATAGGCAAGGTAAAAAAACTTGATAGATGGGTGCCCCACGAACTTAACGATCGCCAGCGTAACGTACGCGTCGAGACCTGCCTCGCGCTGCTCAATAGGCAAAGAAATGAAGGAATTTTGAAGCGAATTGTTACGTGCGATGAAAAATGGATTCTGTTCGACAATCGAAAATACTCAGCAAGTTGGTTAGATCCTGGTTCAGCACCAAAGCAATGCCCTAAACCAAAAATGACCCCTAAAAAGGTGATGGTCACTGTTTGGTGGTCTAGTGCGGGTGTGATTCACCACAGCTTTTTACAAAACGGCATGAGCATTACTGCAGATATGTACCGTGAAGAACTGGAGACAATGATGGAGAAGCTTGTACATCGGCAACCAGCTTTGGTCAATCGGTCGTCCCCACTACTCCTTCACGACAACGCGCGACCCCATACTGCACAAGAGACAGTCTCCAAGCTGCAAGAGCTGGGGTTGGAAGCTCTTCCTCATCCGCCATACTCACCAGACCTTGCACCTACCGACTATTACTTTTTCCAAAATTTAGACAACTTTTAAGTGGGTAAAAAGTTCAATTCCCGAGAGGCAGTACAAAATGCGTTTGAAGAGTTTGTTGCCTCCCGTCCAGCTGATTTTTACAAGAAGGGCATCAATAAACTGCCAATGCGTGGGCAAAGATGCGTCGATTGCATGGGTGATTACTTTGAATAACAGAAATAAAAAAGTTTAAAAAAAATAAGTACTTTCACTTATTCCATACAAAACGGCAATTTCATAGGTAAAGATCTAATATTATAAGTATGTATTTACAAAAAAAAGTATATTAGTATTCTGACAGTTACCTGGTTCCCATAGTACAAGCTCTGCTTAGTTTGGGGCTAGATAGCGCTGTGTGAAATGTCCAGCAATATTTAGTTATTTTATTTATGATACAGTAATAAAGTATCGTAATATAAACTACAATTTTGAATAACAAAATATTGTTAGGAAACTGCATTAAATATTTATTGGTTTCTGAGTCACAGATTCTGTTCTAAATAACTAGATTGCACTCCTAAATAAATATAAATTTAAGGAGGTATGGAACCCTCAGAATGCGAGTCTCACTCGCACTTGACGAGTGTAGTTTTCATTTAATTTAAGCATTTTAAAAAGACTCCAGCGGAAGGCACGCCATCCCGTCATCTCTCTAATTCCTAGAATTAAATATCTGATGTACCCTAGAATAGTAATGTTTGTTACCAAAATATAAATTATCTTACCTCAAAAATAGACTGACTGACAGAGGCTTCAGACTCACAACACTCCTCGTTTTTCATTGGGGGTTAAACACTAGCTAAACAACGCGTATGGAGCGAGCGAGCAGATTTATTGTGATCCATCAACGTCGCAGTGATACTAACCACGGATGAATGTGATGTTGAAATCCAAGAACAATTGATAGTACCTCATTTGTTATGCGAGAAACTAGACAGAACAGATATTGTGGACTACATGTACTCGAGTAAAAATAATGGAGCAAGATTATTTATTGCGTACAGTTTGCCTGTTTTAATTAAAGACTATTGCAAACCGCATGCGTTAGCGTGGCGACATCGTGACGTGAGCGTGCACACTTATGGTTTGCACAGGCCTTGGTTTATGTACTCCAAATGGCGAGGCACACGGGGTGAGAGAAATGAGATGCAAGAGCTGCTTGGAATATTAAAATGCAGATAGAAGAAAATAAACAAACTGGTCAAGTGCGAGTCGCCCACCGAGAGTTCCATATAAATTTGTATCGACAGTTTCGATGATTGATTACGTACTTCAAATAAAGACTAAATTTCTTATGATTTAATTACCAATGTATAGTTTTCAAATTTTTCCCTGTACTTGTAGTATAAGACAATATTACTTGCCAAATTTTATTATTCTAGGTTAACGGAAAGTACCCTATAAGTTTTGATTCCATTGAGAGTGTCGAAATAAACGTTTTTTGCGGCATTAATGGCCGTATCTTTTATTTACGTTTACTTAGAAGTTTTATTTTTCACAGCTTCAAGGGACTGTAGATCTGAGTATATGGTTTTAATTTCAACTCGATACCTTTATGCGTTCTTGAGATAAATAGTCTTTATAGACAGACAGATAGACGGACAACAAAGTGATCCTATAAGGGTTCCGTTTTTTCCTTTTGAGGTACGGAACCCTACAAATCGCTATTGTACCAATGTATGGTGTAAGACCAACCCTACTTTAAGATTAGATAACTTTTTTTGTAATTACCACTCAGAAAATATTTAAAACAAAACCAAAACTAAAAAGGCTATAAAATGTGCATCCTTATCGCTGAGAGCGATCTCATTCAGGCTTCAACTTTGGATGGAACGAAGCTATAACATTGCATTCTATCAGTTATCTAGTGCCCATAGTACAAGCTTTGCTTGGTTTGGGGCTAGATAACGCTGAGTGAAATTTCCAGCATTATTCTATCTATATATTTTTTATTAATTATTTATTTTGTGACAGTGGTCAGTAGAATTTGGCCTCTTCTATTGTGCTGTCATGGCTAAGATCGTACTTTGTGTAGGTGGAAGATCACAAATGCTTTCTAGATCTGGAAATATTCTGAGATACAGGGAATCCTAGGATAGAATCAGGAATAATCTGTTCTCTTTACTCTGTATTATACATACCATTAAGATTACAAAATAAAAAAAAATTACGGAAATGTACAAAATAAATTATCATGTTTTTTCTAAAGAATACAATCCGAGTCTCTTTAAGGTAAGAGTGAACAGGTTTCTCCTAGATCTTTGTGCTTCATCTTAGACCACATCATCGCTTACCATCAGGTGAGATTGTGGTCAAAAAAATCAATAAATGTAATTTAACAGTATAATGGAACCGAAGGTCGTTCACGGTATCTCTCTAATATATAAAATTCTGGCTCGAACGATTTTCATGAAATTTTGTGTGCATATCAGGTAGGTCTGAGAATCGGTCAACATCTAATTTTCATACCCCTAAATGTTAAGGGTGGTCCAATTTTTTTTAGTTTTTAGTCAACATTTTTTGATTTTATTTTTAAATGATTCTGCAATAAAATGTGCATACGACCATAACTTTTCACCCTTCTACCACCAACCTCTATTTTTAGACCTTTGAATACCTATAGAGATTGAAAAAAAATTAACTCTGCTTAGCAACTCAAAAAGGTGATACGAAGTTCGTGGGGTCAGCTAGTAAAAATATAACAGTGTTAATAACAATGGCTTTACAGCAATCACTTAAGTACACCAAAAACCATTTGGAAGAGTTGTCAAGCGGCCGATTTCCCGTTTCCAGTCCGTACCATTTACCCACACAAAGGAAATGAGAGCACTTGCCAAACAATAGATCATTTACAGTGCTAAACAGCACAGGGAATCTATTGGCGGTATCAATTGGTCGTAGCATTTTTAAGAGACATATTATGTCTGATGTATGATTAGATTAAATTAGAGAATTCATTATTGCACTAATAAAATAATAAATAGGCGAACTTAATGCTAATTAGTATTTTCTTCACTGTGATCACACGACATGGGATTTTTATATTTACTACCAATAGTATATAAAGCCGAATATAAGCTTTATAGACCAGGGCCTTTGAAAATGGTAAAAAGTGAATAAAAAAATAGTAGGATGTAACCCATTGGAAAAGGAAAAGAATAAAACAAAAATGAAAGGAAAAATAATTTACGGTCGATCTGAGGTCGGAAAGTGGAAGGTGAGTTTTAAGGGTAATTTCCGCAAAAACTACAGTCCTGTGGAAAAAAGTTAAATAGCAAAGTTGTAGGTAATAAAAAGATCTACAACTTTTGTAAAGACACTTTTTTTTACATAACCCCAAAATTTATGTGAAAAATTCAAACAACCAAGTTTTTTTTAATTTATTACAAAAAAAATTCACCAGAAATAGTGAAAATTAACTTGGGCAAATCGGCGTTGTATGTATGTATGTTTGTTCGTGGATAACTTTCGAAGCGTTATCAGATCGTCGTGAAATTTGGTATATGGATAGTGGTGGCGATTTTGTTATTTACGCTAACTAAAATTGTGTAAAATACGAACAATCTTATTTTGTTCACACTAAAGTTCAAACTTTAGATTATGAAATAAACAAACACAATTTGAAAGATTTGTATTTTATAATTTTTTTTTGTGAAATTTTCTCATCACACAATTATTTGCTTTTCTTTATAAACCCCCCGTAATTGTGTCGAACTGTACCGTAAATCCTGCACAAGAGAGGCAGTCAATAGCAGCTTTTATATCCAAACCCAATAATGTTTGGGCTCGAAATTTCGCGATGCCTGTCGGGAGCAGCTGACGCAATTTGCTTCAATTAGTCTCCCTTCTTAGAACAGGAAACAAAAATCACCGATTTTCTAATATTACAATGGGAAGATAATGACCCTTTTGAGAGAATAATGTTACGAAAAGATAATATAAAAAGTTTATGATTGCTTTTAAAGCTATTACGTGATAAAAAAATGAATCTCTAGAGGCATGTTACGAACACGTGATGAGTTTCAAAAAACAGTTTAATAATCATTAACCAATTGTTGGACTGGGCTTGGACGTAGTTCACGTTCAGTAACGGTATTTCGAGTTCAGTAGCGCTTAGCGACAATTACGATCCGTAGAATAATCCCATCATATAGGTTAAATTGCTAGGTTTTGTACATCAAAACGTGAAATTCTAAAATCTTTTCCCAATTTTCAATCTTTTATTATACTGGTGATCGTGTTACTGATACACACTTTGATTAGAATTAATGTTATTGATCTAGCGAAGCGAGATCTCCAAATCAACTTGGGCAAATCGGCGTTGTATGTATGTATGTTTGTCCATGGATAACTTTCGAAGCGTTATCAGATCATCGTGAAATTTGGTATAGATAGTGGTGGTGATTCTGTTGCTTACGTTGAGTAACTAAAATTGTGTAAAATACGAACAGTCTTATTGTGTTCACACTAAAGATCAAATTAGAATGACATTTAAAGTGACATTTCTAAATTTAAGTAATTTTAAATACGAAGGCATGTTTCGGGTTAGTTTCAGTCAACACTAATTTTATTAATCACTAAAACTAGCCCGCAATCATGCCATCATAATAAAAATTACTTAATTTTAGAAATGTCACTTTTAAGTTCATTCGAATTTGAACTTTAGTGTGAACAATTTAGGACCGTTCGTATTTTACACAATTTTAGTTAGTCAGCGTAAACAACAGAATTGCCACCAGTGCTGGCACAATTTTGGTGTGTCTAAATGAGCTAAAAATGTGGGCGGGTTGTTGAGATATTGGGATTCAAGAGGGGTAAAAAAACAAAATGGGTCAACATCCAGAATAACTACTATTTATACCCCTAAAAAGAGGAACCAAATTACAAGATCTCCTGTTACTTGTAATTTTAATTCAACTGTAGGTCTAGTAAGTTGGTTAATAATTTCGTGGCACTATTTTATTAGTCAAAGATTAAAAATAATATTTTTTTTGTTTTCTGCGAAACTCGCAAGATCTCAGTTCGGGGCAAACTACTACACTACACAGTGTAATTTGGTTAAAACAGCTAGTAACGTGAGATGACGTTTATCTGGGTGAAGGCATGAATTTAGTGAGGCAATGCAGCCTATTTGAAAGTAATTGAGCTATCCCTAAATCATTTGCTAAAATGTAAAAGCTCAACTGTTTCTTTTGTGATTCGTATAATATTCTCAATACTTAAACATGTATTCTGATAAAAAATAAATATAAATATTGTTGGACATTTCACACAGCGCTATCTAGCCTCAAATTAAGCAGAGCTTGTACTATGA
Organism: Philereme transversata; assembly: GCA_963924445.1. NCBI lineage: Eukaryota > Metazoa > Arthropoda > Insecta > Lepidoptera > Geometridae > Philereme > Philereme transversata. The sequence goes on from OZ004338.1 coordinate 25,259,828, forward strand.
AAACCAGATAACTAATAGAATAATTAATATACTTCTTTTTGTAAATACATACTTATAATATATAGAAAAATATCCAGACCCGAAACAAATATTTGTAGATCATACAAACATTTGTTCCGCGGCGAGAATCGAACCCGCAACCTCCTGCGTCACAGCCGGCTATTCGCCCACTGTGCCACCGAAGTCGTCAATATAATCGATAAGATAATGTCTGTTACTAAAAAAACATTCCCTGTGATGTTTTGTTCATTCACTAACAACTACCAACTACCTAAAATCTCATGGCTTTACACATAATAGTTGTCAAGGATGCTAAGCTACCTCAACTAATAACCACAGCCTCGCTAATACTTAAAGCTTCTTAAAGCTTATCGCGTCCCTAACTCTTTATCATAATGTTGGAATAGGTATATCACAGCTCATATGAGAACAACTATAACAGTAGTTTACCAACGTATATTTTTCGCAAAGACTACATTCAGGTGTTGGTGGAATAATACGTGTAGGATGGCCCCCCCACATGATGGAAAAATGTTCAGCAGTGGATGCCATATGGCTGATATGATGATAAGTCACAATTTAAGTGTTTAATACCAATTTGGTAAATACCAGGTCAATTGCAAGTTACATAACCAATCATCGCCGTTATTGTAATTTAGATTAACTTTATGAGCGCCTTCGAAATTGCCGCAACGCGCCGCGCGGAGGCAGCGCGTATAAAAAACACGCGACTGCAGCGCTACCCCCACGCTGCGGGCGCGCGTTTTTTATTTATATGGACTTACAAAACATTATTCTGTCATCTGAAGTCGGTTATATTTTTATTAAAAAGTTACTTGTTAGCAGAGAGTAAAGTGATGTTTTTTAGCATAGCTTGCCCACTAATTGTTTCCCCATGTAACTGTATGAGCTCTTTGCGATATACTCTTATTCAGCGTTCTGATTAGAGTGTGCTAGTTAATTTATTATGAGCTGTGCCTCTACTATGGGTCTACATAAACTTTATATAGTTTCTTTAATACCTTGCTTTACCGTTTTTGTTCCTGATTAAGCGCCTGCTTACTCGAATACTTACTTCCAAAGATTTTATCTTAGGAGAGTGTGTTATTTCGGTTTGTGGTGAGTATATTTGATTTTAGTTCAGTTTCGTTTTTATTTTAAATAGTGTTTATAAATAAAAAACCAGACAAGTGCGAGTCGGACTCGCACACGAATCCCCGTGCCATTATCTATAAATAAACCTATGTCAAATAATGTTTTTACTATACATATAAATAAAATAAATAAATAATCTCCCATGCTTAACGCTGTTATGCATGCAATCGTTACACTGCCCGACTTGTCGGCCCCAACAGTCCACACATACAGCCCACATCGAAATAATTCGTGTACCTACACATCGACATTTTCTTTCGATGTGTGCTGAAGGTGTGGAAAATCGGGCTCAACAAATTGGAAAGTGCATAGTGTAACGATCGCTTTAGTCTTTACTGTAAAATGTTCTGCGCACACGAGCATAATATTGCAATAAATTATTTATTTTATATTCTTTCACACAATAGCACAATTTTATTTATTTACCTTATTTGCTATATACTCATACAACTCAGAGGACTATCTCAGTTGGCGTCAACTATGTATGTATGGGGGCACCCTTTATATTTCAACTTTTTTTTTATTTTTTGGAATTTTTCCTTTATTTGTGTACCTTGCTTTTTGCCAAATTTCGTGACTCTAGGTCAACGGGAACTACCATATAGGTTTTCGACCCAAAACCTATAGGGTACTTCCGGTTGACCTAGTATGGTCAATTTTGGTCAAAAGCAGCACAAGTAAAGAGAAAAATCCGAAAAATAAAAAAGTTGAAAATAAGGTAAATTTTGGTACACACGGCTACACATCAAGCCATATATTTCTAGTCTATACTGACCTCTCATTGTACGGAAAACCTACACAATGCGAGGTCAGCTTATACAAGAAATGTATAGCTTGAGGTGTAGCCATGTGTACTTCCAAATTTTCACGAAAATCTAAATTTGTCCATATCTTTTTATTGTTTTGAATCAGGACCTTGATTTTTATACACCTAATAAAAATAGGGACTAGACTAGACTAGACCTCAGTATCTGGTATAAATTTTAACTTACTAGGTTAACCCGTTCCTGAGAAAATGGGTGGTGACAGACAGACAGACAGACGGACAAGAGAGTGATCTTATAAGGGTTCCTTTTTTTACCTTTCGAGGTACGGAACCCTAAAAATAAAAAAAATGTCTGTCTTTCCGGCCGGAGTATAATTTTGCTGTAAATGAGTGCTGTAATAACATAAAAAAATAAAAAAGTTGAATATTAAAGGGTGTCCACCCTTTAATTCTCAACTTTTTTATTTTTTTTTATTTTCCTTCATTTGTGCTGTAAAGGCCGTGCTTTTTGCCAAATTTTGCAATTCTAGGTCAACGAAAACTACCAATCCTTCGATTTTTCGACTCAAAACCTATAGGGTACTTCCGGTTGACCTAGAATTGTCAACTTTGATTAAAAGAAATGTAAAGCTCAAGTAAAAGGAAAATTATAAAAAATAAAACGAAAATTAAGGTAAATTTTGGTACATACATATTTTGGGAGCCTATGGATTCAAATTTGACTATGTCATACTTAATTATGTCAATAAATAAATTTTTACTTTTTTTACTTTACTTTATACAAGTTTTCGCGAAAATCTAAATTTGCCTATATCTTTTTCTCGTGTTGACTCAGGACTTTGATTTTTGATAGAGACTATATAGACCTCAGTATCTGATATAAATTTCAACTTACTAGGTCCACCCGTTCCTGAGAAAATCGGTGGTGAAACACGGACAGACGGACAATGATCATATAAGGGTTCTTTTTTTTACCTTTTGAGGTACGGAACCCTAAAAACCGCAAAAAATGTTTATCCAGAACTGTAAAAAGGTGTTTTATTAAACAAGAAAATATCAAAAAAATATATTATAATTTCAATCTTAATATTAATACTTGAAGAGAAAACTTTGTATCCCTTTTTAAGTTTATTGTGTGCAAAGGAGGGGCACATGCTGAATTGTTTATTACTATGTGTGTATTAAGGAATATACGCAAAAGGAAATTTACTTTAATAAGAGTTATTGTAACGTAAAAAAAATGTTTAACTTTATTCAAAAATTAACTTAAATATCAATTGATAAAAAACTTGAGTTATTATTAGAGTTGAGTTATTAGGTATGCAATAAATATTGATCAAATAATTTAACCGCTTAACGATTATATTATTCCTTTCACCAACAGCACCAAAGTGATCTTTTTAATAGAATTACACAGAATAATAATTGAATGATAATTTACTGTAATTTTCCAGTCGGTAATTTAATTTAATCGTAATATGGTTTACCAAATTCTGTGTCTGTCTGCGGTGACGATTGTTCTGTAAATTGGTCCATGTTATGTTATTAAGTAGGTATTTAAATGCTAATTTAAATCGCGGTTTTCTGATGGCGTTTGCTGAAAATATTAATAAAGCTAGATTGACTATCTTTTTTTTATACTTGCTTTGGATCACTTAAACGCTCAGGTCAATCCATAATTTAAATCAGATCAAATTTATGTTTTATTTTTTGCCTACAAAATTTGATAATTTTCGTTAAAGAAAGTTGATTAGTTAATCAATTCAGGTACTATCACGATAGATAACCTCTCAAGGTTTAGATCAAATAAACCACTCCTTAACTAGTTGAACTGTACAGGATATAGTCAGCTACGTCTCAAGTGATTTATAGGTAGGGTCTAGTATGAATGGCATCACCATAGTCAACCCATATACCAAAAAAGTGGATATGGCTTTATTTTATGGCAATCTTCACTACTTTGAGTCGACTACACCCATCATTATTATAAATACGAGATTTATCACGTACCGTCTTATGGGTATTTCGACCGATAATGTTTCGGTTGAATTCGTGAACCTTCATCAGGGTGAGTGCGATCCGCTCCGAATAGCGTCTCGCCTCGCACTCAGATGCACTTAACTACATCCATGTTTCCTGCACATTCCTTTAAGACACCGACTCATGTGTCAGGTGGTCTTGGCCTAGACATATCATAGAAATCATTATACGTCTCATAGATTAACGTCAATCAAATTATTTACAAATGTATGACGATGACTCACAAAATTCCAACGCTGGCTTTAACATACATACATACATAGTGTATTATGTCTTCTCTAGAATGCGTAAAATGATGTTGTTAAGAGTGCCAAAGGTATCCAGGTGAAGCCTCAATAGCCTCGCTTGAGCGCACCAGCTTTATGATAGTGAACTCCGAAAATAGCTAGTTTCGTTAAACTTATTTAGCAAATTCATTTAACAGTTATCGTGAAATTTTAGACTAACCCTGTTTGTTCGCTAGTTTTAATAATTGGTTCAGTGATGCTAAAAACTTTTCTTTGTGTTGGTAACTAATTTTCGGTTTCGCGTTTACTGTCTAGTTATTTCAAAACTCGTTAGATAGTTAATTTCAGATCGTCAATATTTTATACTGGGTAATTGAATATCCGCGCGAATCTACATACCTACATACTGAGTAAGAGATTTGATAATGTTTTTACTAAAGATATTTTATGAAGAAAAGTAAACCGACCTTTAGTATACCTATAGGCACATAACCAAGCAACGTCAAATTATGTATAAAATATTAAATTACACGCAACCTGTTATTTGCGTAATCAGGTGGTTATTGATCGAGCGAAGCGAGATCTACAAATCAACTTGGGCAAATCGGCGTTGCATGTATGTATGTGTGTATGTATGTTTGTTTGTCCGAGAATAACTTTCGAAGCTTTTATCCGATCATCGTGAAATTGTATATACAGATAGGTAGTTATGGCACAATTTTGGTGTCACTCAATGAGCTAAAAATGTTGCAGGGTTGTTGAGATATTGGGGTTCAAGAGGGGTAAAAAAAAAGGAAAATGAGACTATAAGGTCAAATGGGACGTCAAATGAAAGGTATTCTTTAGTACATTTAAACCTTTTTTTATTTTTAGTTTAATCCTTGTAGTTTTTGAGTTATTAGCCATAATGTTGGTTATGTACATGTATATTCTACATTGTCTGTGCACGACTAGATCTGTCTTGTTTAGACGAATTGCTGTCGATGCGAATTACTATCTTCCTTCCTACTCGTAATGGCGTCCTTAAGAGTAAAGGTATATAAAATAAGAATAATGTTTGTGGAGAAATAAGTAAACGAAATGATAATAAATTGCTTTCTTTCTATTTAATTAAAAACAAAACTTTGATAAAATTCACAGGGTACACCAGTGACCCTACAATGCTGAAATTTGGTATTCGTGTAGCGTGCCACAAATATAGGCAAAAGTCTGAAATCCAGAATAACTGCTTTATATACCCCAAAAATAAGAACCACTTTATATGAACTCCCGTTACCTGTAATTTGAAAGAAACAGTAGGTCAAGTATGGTGGTAGTTATTTCGTGCTACTATTATGATAGTAAAAGATTTTTTTTTTTCGTTTTAATCGGAGACTCGCGAGATCTCGCGAGGCGAACCACTAGTTTTTTCTAGTTCTGTTTGAGTTGATAATGTTATATTGGATAAACGCAATCAGTTGTGGCAGACAATGAATATGTTAAATGAGGAGTTATGATAAATAGAGTATACTTCTTACTTTTTCAAACGCTGTTAAGCCGATATATATAATAAAACAGATGTCAACTCTATATTACATTAGGTATTTACCTATGAAATTGCCATTCTGTATGGCATAAGTGAAAGTACTTATTTTTTTAAACATTTTTATTTCTGTTATTCAAAGTAATCACCCATGCAATCGACGCATCTTTGCCAACGCATTGGCAGTTTATTGATGCCCTTCTTGTAAAAATCAGCTGGACGGGAGGCAACAAACTCTTCAAACGCATTTTGTACTGCCTCTCGGGAATTGAATTTTTTACCCACTTAAAAGTTGTCTAAATTTTGGAAAAAGTAATAGTCGGTAGGTGCAAGGTCTGGTGAGTATGGCGGATGAGGGAGAGCTTCCAACCCCAGCTCTTGCAGCTTGGAGACTGTCTGTTGTGCAGTATGGGGTCGCGCGTTGTCGTGAAGGAGCAGTGGGGATGACCGATTGACCAAAGCTGGTTGCCGATGTGCAAGCTTCTCCATCATTGTCTCCAGTTCTTCATAGTACACATCTGCAGTAATGCTCATGCCGTTTTGTAAAAAGATGTGGTGAATCACACCCCCACTAGATCACCAAACAGTGACCATCACCTTTTTAGGGGTCATTTTTGGTTTAGGGCATTGCTTTGGTGCTGAACCAGGATCTAACCAACTTGCTGAGCGTTTCGATTGTCGAACAGAATCTATTTTTCATCGCACGTAACAATTCGGTTCAAAATTTCTTCAATTCTTTGCCTATTGAGCAGCGCGAGGCAGGTCTCGACGCGTTCGTTGCGCTGGCGATCGTTAAGTTCGTGGGGCAAGTCAAGTTATCTATCAAGTCTTTTTTTACCTTGCCTATTTGTCGCAAATGGATCAAAATTGTTTTGATGCTAACATCAAAAGCTGCTGCTAGCTCAGCTGTAGATTGAGTTTCGTCAGCTTCCACAATCGCCTTTAATTCATCATTGTTGACCAAAGTCTCCGGACGACCACGTGCTTCATTTTTTAAGTCAAAATTTCCAGAACGGAACCGGGAAAACCAATAATGGGTTGTGCGTTCGTTTGCACAGTTCTCTCCGTAAACGTTTTTTATGTTAAGTGCCGTTTGTGTCGCGTTGGTGTCACGACGGAACTCATATTCCATAATTACACGAATTTTTAAAGTATCCATCATGACGAAAAATATTCAAATGTAATGAAAATACAACGCTAATCAATAAACAAAAGTCTGTACTTGTAAAATGAATGTCATGTTTTTAAAACAAAATTAAGTTGAATTTAGAATACAAAGCCATTCCAAACTTTTTTTCTATTTGAAATTACCAGTACTGAAGAACGGCAATTTAATATGTAAAGACCTATTATATTACTAGCAAACCCGCCCGCGGCTTTGCACGAGTGTTGTTTCAATATAACATCACCCTCATTTTGCGCAGTTGGCTAAAAAGTAGCTTATGTCCTTTCACAAGGGTATAAAATTTCATTACAATCCGTTCAGCCGTTTAGTCGTGTAAAGGTAACAAACAAACTAACAAACAAACAGAGTTATGTATGTATTACACTTATAAACTTTTCTCTTGAATCATTCTATTTATTGCTGAAAATTGCATTAGTCGAAGCGACTTCATTTTATACTTTGTAAAGAAGAAGATGTAAAGATTGTATTCGTTAAAGATCTACATAACAATCCTCATGAACATTTTTTGTGTTACTAAAATAGGTATTGTAAAGTACGCTGATGTCACATTTTATTACCGAAATTAATCTCACAAAATCCAATTCTCTTTGCATCGCACATTTCAAGTTTCACGGTCTGTAATTCCATTGAAAATGGACGCCAGTAACTACGTACTATGAGTTGTGTATACAATACGACGGTATACCTTTATAACGCATTTATTTGTAAATCAGGTGTTTACCGAGCCTGCGCTTACCAGTATGAATTCCTCCGATAGCTCAGCGACCCAAAGGGTATCTTGGCATCCGATAAGAGAAGACGATCCTTTCGTATCCGGCGCTAGTTGTTGCCAGTAAATGTTAACCTACAAACGAGTGTAAGGAAACAACAACTTCCGTGGGGATATCGTAATTATTTCATATTATTTTTACATTAATCTTGTTCGACGTGGATGTATTTAATCAACAATTTTATTGACAAATAAGAACAGGATAAACACAATGGCTACAGTAATTGAATTTACCACCAACGTACTTACATATGTAGAGGCTGACAGTCGACGCACAACTTAGAGCTTACGAACAGCCGTAATGCTTTAAATAATCGCGCAATGGTTTCGTGACTCGAAAGCCGATGAACCACACAAAGCGGCGGTTGTTTTATTATAAATCACTATTATTTAATTTAATACTTAATTACAAATAATCGCTAACACGAGTTGGGTTGAGAAAGCACTTCCATGCGTAGTTGAGTTTTTGTGTGACCACGACAGAGACGGCATTCTAGCTGTTAATAGCGTCTTTGTGCTTGTGAACTAAGTGGAATGACTTGTACTGGCAATCTGCGTGCGGCGTGACTGCGGCCGATAGCTACTATACGTATACCTGACTGGTTATTATTTCGGTGTCGCCGCTGGCCGGTGGCTGGTAAATATATCGGGCGGTATTCCCGCCCGCATCCATTCTGTTGAATATTACATGAGGCAAGCTGATCACCGCTAGCCGACTATGACCTTTGTACTTAATTTGTGGACCGCTCAATCTTACTCTTGTTAGAAGTCGCTTTATTTCGTGTGCCAAGGTGAGTAACTGCGTTACTAGAATACAAATAAGGTGCTGTTTAGATTAACTCGTGTGATTTATTAAACTGTAGCTACTTTATCTGTGTGCTGCGTAGTTGATGTTCTTCGTGTCTCCGGAAATAATTCAGGGTAGAGCGGGAAATATCAAAAGGAAGCGGGGTAGTGTCATACAAATTGGGAACATTACGAAAATAACAATCTGTGTGCTGCCTTCATTGTTGACATCTTAAATTTGTTTTTAAGGAAAGTACTGTGCAATTGTATCTTTTATATTTTATTTATCTTTCAAAAGATAATATTAAAAATCATCTTAAAATTTGTCAGTTCGTTCTATGTTTGTTCTTTTGTCATAAGAATGGTTTTGTTTATTTGTATGGCCTAGCACGCATTAGGCTACGCCAGCTAATTCAACATACGACTTTTCATAGAAGCCCGCTGCCGCAGCCTGGCTTCCTAGTTCGTAGCCATATTGCAATTAAATGAAAACTTACATTTGTTATGGCTGTTTGTTCGTGGTATAAAGCTCATGCAGCTGAAGGCAAGTGAACCTGTATAGTGAAAAATAATTCTACTAAGTACTACTGGCTATCCTCAGATCACTTACTTTCATGTATGCCTCGAGGTGATAATGCAGGGCAGTGCATAGTAGGGCACGTTCCTAAGGCGCGTGACCTACGAGACAATACTTTGTTACAGGCAATAGTTACCACTTATCATCAGGTGGGCCATATGCTTGTTCTATCTCCAGTTCATATAAAAAAATGTATAAGCATAATGCCCTGACATCTGAATGTTGTGGTATAAATAAATTATTTATTTATTTAAATAACTATTAATTCATAAATATTGCTGGACATTTCACACAGCCCTATCTATCCCCAAACAAAGCAGAGCTTGTACTATGCGAACCAGATAACTAAATAAATAAATAAATAAATAAATATTGCTGGACATTTCACACAGCGCTATCTAGCCCCAAACTAAGCAGAGCTTGTACTATGGGAACCAGATAACTGATAGAATACTTATATTTTTTTTAAATACATGCTTATAATATAGGTATAGAGAAACAACCAGACCCGGAATAAAGATCTGTAAATCATGCAAACATTTGTTCCGCGGCGGGAATCGAACCCGCTACCTCCTGCGTCTCAGCCGGCTATTAGCCAACTACACCACTGAAGTTGTTGTTGTTGTATATATTCATGAGTTTACGTACCACCACAATTTACACATGTCATTGGCAAAATCTAGTTTAAAACTAGATTTGCAGGGGTTCGATAGAGGCAAGATAAAACTTTAACTAGTTTTAGCCCCGCATTCCATTTAAATTGGATTACAGAAAAAACTCATTATCAGCAGACGTTGGCTTGTATCTGTAATGAAGTTTTTCCACGCAGAAGTTGACTCGGATACTTTCCCACGACCTATTTACAAGTATGCCGCAAACGGTAATCGGTTTTACAGTTTGCGTACTTTGATTAAAAAGTTTTATTTCAAATATTTATAGGTTTTATTCAGTTTATACCAAATTTAGTTACTACCGGTACCGGTAGGTTTAAAAATGAGAGCCATGTTTGGGTTAAGTTAGTGTGTATTTAACAGTATAGCAGATAGTTAATAAACTTTAATTGAAAACTTAGTATACGGATCGTTACGAATCGTTTGACATTGATAAAAATTAAATTATTGTTAAAGAATATTATTGAGCGAAACAAAAGTATATGGATATTTGTACGGCATACATTTATCCTAACAAAATCCTCTGATTCGGACAGGAATGGGAATGTATCTGATTCATAGCATTCTCATGCCTTATAAGTAATGACTACACTGGAGCAGATGCTCCAGTGTCATATTATGCATTTTAACCAACTTCAAAAAAGGAGAAGGTTCTCAATTCTGGTGTATTTTATTTTATCTTTCTTTTGTATGATTCGTATATTTTGTGCCTGCAATAAACGAATTTTGTATTATTTTTTTATTGACATACAAATTTTCCGTTCATTTATTAAATGATATTTTTCGTAAGATTCGATAAGGTGGTTCGATTCCTAAACAAACGTAAAATGGCAATTCAATAGATATTAAATGAATAGCAGAAATGTCTATAAAATTGTACACGTTCATTCTTAATGTAAGTAATCATCAGTTTAATTTATTTAAAATATCATTTAAAAAGGGTTTTTTTCGAAATAATATAATAAATACTAACTTCGTTGACTACTAATTTGATACATAAAATAAAAATAAATAAATATTGCTGGACATTTCACACAGCGCTATCTAGCCCCAAACTAATCAGAGCTTGTACTATGGGAACCAGATAACTGATAGAATACTTACATACTTTCTTTTTTGTAAATACATACTCATAATATATAGAAAAACACCCAGACACGGAACAAATATCTCTAGATCATGCAAACATTTGTTCCGGGGCGGGAATCGAACCCGCTACCTCCTGCGTCTCAGCCGGCAATACGCCCACTGCGCCACGGAGGTCACATATTTTTGTTGCTCAGTTATCTAGTGAACCGCTACTAAATTGTTGTATAGGAATCGAACCACTTTAGAATATAAAAACACATTAATAAAACATTGTTAAACTTTTTCTCGGACTGAAAATTGTGGCGTACGACGCCTTTCTCCATTCTAGATGGAAGGACGACCTAATAAATATAGCTGACAACTGAAGGTTGCAGTTTGGTCGCTGAATATCACTAAGGAGAACTATGTTTAACACTGGACGTCCTATGGTTGACATGAGGATGAAACAATTTAAAAACTGTCATTGGAAGCCATAGTTGCAAAAAGGTGCTTTCCATTGTGTTGAAAAATTTAATCAATACAGTTAGCACAACGATAATCGCCAGGGATTTGGCAATATCCATAGAAGCCGCGGGCTCACTATGAATCTCATTTCTACAGATCCCATGGGACGAGGCGACCGGTACGTGAACTGCATAATACACGAAGTTCAGAGCTCAGTATACCTCTACATTGTATGTGATTTAAAAGTGAGATGCGCGTACTACAGTTATGCGGAATATCACAAATTTGGCAATAAGCTCAAAACAAATCACGGAGTGTTCACTAGGTACTATGTAAAAGTTGCAAAAGCAACGGGTAATGTTTTTACTTACTTCTCAATAACCCCTTGCCATGGATCAGTGGGATCCTAGAATGTCATGTAAATATTTAATACTGCAGGTGTAATTTTTATCAAAACATTATTTTAAGATTACACAAGCAACAAGATGGATGACCTCCGTGGCCCAGTGGGTGAATAGTCGTCTGAGACGCAGGAGGTTGCGGGTTCAATTCCTGCGCGTGGATCAAATGTTTGCACGACCGATCTACAGATATTTGTTTCGGGTCTGGATGATTTTCTATATGTTATAAGTATGTATATTATTTACAAACAAAAAAGGTATATCAGTTATCTGGTTCCTATAGTACAAGCTTTGCTTAGTTTGGAGATAGCATTGTGTGAAATGGCCTGCGTTATGATGAATAAAACTTGATATAATAACTTGAAATGTCATATCCACTGATTCTCTCTACTCTTTGGGATGATACAACCCCAGCAGGATACTTTATGGTATGCAACATGATGAGTTAGTAGAGATCCGTGTCTGATGGCCTCGTGCTTGTATTGTAAATTTAAGGATAGCTAGTTATTTTATTCCAGGAAAATAAAAATCAATAAATAATAAATAAATATCGCTGGACATTTCACACAGCGCTATCTAGCCCCAAACTAAGCAGAGCTTGTACTATGGGAACCAGATAACTGATAGAATACTTATATACTTTTTTAATAAATAAAATTGATATCAAATATTCAGACACTTACTTAGACTTCAGTGTTTTTTTTTATTTTTATATGGTACTAAAAACTAAACTAAATATATATACTGCTGATAGCTATTAATATCAGCATCGTGGGTATCGTGAACCTATGAGTACTAATTTTTATGTTATTGAAATACTATATTGCATAAAATACACAAGAGTGTACGCATAAGGTGTGCTAATAACATTGCACACCTTATTATTATTACTAATAATAATATATATTAAAACAGGTACAGCGTAATAAAGAAGACTTATATTCCGTATACATAGACTACAAGAAAGCGTATGATTCAGTTCCACACTCATGGCTTTTAAAGGTATTAGATATCTATAAAATCCACCCACAGCTTATTTCATTCTTAAGTAAGTCTATGATTAACTGGACAACCCGGCTACATGCACAAACACCCAACAGAACTATAGAAACAGCCCCAATTAGAATACAAAGAGGCATATTTCAAGGAGATGCACTTAGTCCACTATGGTTCTGCCTTGCGCTGAATCCCCTTTCAAACTCCCTGAACTCGTCGGGCCTCGGTTACAAATTAGACAAAAGACATAACAGACATACTGACTCAACACTATTGAATCACCTTCTCTATATGGATGACATAAAAATCTACGCATCCACTCAAACTGAGTTAGAACACCTAATTAAAATTACAGAAATTTTTTCAAATGACATTTCTATGAACTTTGGTATTGACAAATGCAAAATAAACTCAGTCAAAGCAGGACAAAATCATCAGCACACTTACTATATGGAAACTGGTGAAACAATAGCGCCACTCAGTGAAGATGAGATGTATAAGTATTTAGGGTATAACCAATCCACGCTCATACACTATAAAGAAATTAAGACCCAACTGACTCAGAATTTCAAACATAGACTCAACTCTGTGTTGAAAACACAACTTTACTCCAAAAACACAATTAAAGCTATCAATACCTATGCTATCCCAGTACTGACATACTCGTTTGGAGTAATAAGTTGGACAAAGAAGGAGTTGAAAGATTTGCAGCGGCTGATTAATGTCACAATGACGAAGAATAGAAAGCACCACCCAAGAGCGTGTATACAGAGGCAGATCCTGCAACGGTCAGAAGGAGGTAGAGGTATAATAGATATACAAAATTTACATAACCGGCAAATTTCAACGCTAAGATCTTACTTTTATTTTAAAACTGAGACATCAATCATTCATAAAGCCATAGTTGAACTAGACTGTAAAAATTCACCACTTAACCTTCAAAACCATAGTATACAAAATAATGAAGAACTGACTAACAGACAGACTTTAACTGCTGAATGGGCGCGTAAGTCTCTCCACGGAAGGCACCACCATGACTTGAGTCAACCCACCGTCGACAAACAGGCGTCGAACGAATGGCTCAGTCGAGGTGAACTCTTTCCTGAGACTGAGGGGTTTATGATAGCAATACAAGACCAAGTAATTGAGACCCGGAACTATCAAAAACATATCATGAAAATAAAAAACATGCAAACAGATTTATGTAGACGTTGCAACAGTTCTTCCGAAACAATTCATCATATAACGGGGGCCTGCAAGGCGCTAGCACAAACGGACTATAAGTTCCGGCACGATCAGGTGGCCAACATCATCCACCAAAGACTAGCCGCAAAATACAACCTCATCGACACGTCTTCAAAGCCCACACCTTACTATAAATACATACCTGAAATAGTACTAGAAAATGCAAACTATAAACTCTATTTTGATAGAGCTATCCTGACCGATAAGACCACTCATTTCAATAGACCGGATTTGACACTTTTAGATAAAATCAACAAAACAGCACTTCTTATCGACATAGCCATCCCAAACACTCATAACCTACAGAACACTATATCAGAAAAGCTCTCCAAGTACATAGATCTGAAAAATGAAATTGCGCGTATGTGGCGCCTGCAGAAGGTATCAATCGTACCAATAGTAATTTCCAGTACAGGTGTAGTTCCAAAGCAACTGTTTCAATCACTTGCCGTATTAGACCTCCCAAAACACACATATATTCTCATGCAAAAAGCGGCTATACTGAACACCTGCAGAATTGTGCGAAAATTCTTGCAAACGGACCTTCCAAGTGAAAGTCCAATCAATCATACGTTAGGTACTGATATGCACTTGGCTTAGGCCCGTGCAGCTCAGGTATATCTCCGGTTATAGTACAACCGAGTGTAAAAAATACAACACCAAAATAATAATAAATATTGCTGGACATTTCACACAGCGCTATCTAGCCCCAAACTAAGCAGAGCTTGTACTATGGGAACCAGATAACTGATAGAATACTTATATACTTTTTTTTTTGTAAATACATACTTATAATATATAGAAAAACATCCAGACCCGGAACAAATATCTGTAGATCATGCAAACATTTGTTCCGCAGCGGGGATCGAACCCTAACCTACCTCCTGCGTCTCAGCCGGCTATTCGCCCACTGCACCACGGAGCTCGTCATTACTAGCCTTATTATTGGCACTGCCAACCTCAGATGTAGCGAAAAAGGCGTGCTAACTTAGTACTTAATACAAGTACTTAGTATAGAAGAAACACAAATACAAAAAACTTCGATCAAAGTTATAATATATTCATTAACCTAACTTAGCTTTGAGTAATTAACGATTGACTTTTCATTATTTTACTTTTCATTCTCGAAAACCTATTGACAATATGAAACGGAATAAAGTGATTCAGCTGTTATTTTCTAAGCTGGAAAGATCCACTAGATGATTTGATGGGAGTATTAAAGCGAAAAACGACGATTTAATAAAACTAATGGATCTAACGGGACTGATTGAAAAGGCAGGCGATTAGATCGAGTGATTCGACGTTATCCTAAAGGGTTCATACCTGTGGAAGATAAATTATATGTGTACATAATAAACCCCGTTTACATATACGTGTGAGCGACTAGGCGAGTGACGAGACGAATAGCGAGCACATGTATAAATGGTATGATCCGAGCACAAAGCGTTTACGTCGTTTATTATGTGTCCATACAATTGCCGTCAACTTCTGGCACTGTTATTTGTAGAAGGAAGACGCAGGAGAAATAACTAGTTCTAAATATACCCTCTCTTGATGAAGCGACGTTAGAGGAGTATCTTTTAATGGCGGATTGGATTGGACACTGTGCGCAGCCGTTAATTTACATTTATTAGAATATTTAGAATATTTTTTTATTTTGACACACAATATACGAGTACAAAAATTCAATACATAATTATTAGGTAGGTACATGTAACAAAAATTAAGATGATTATTATGTGACAATAATTATGTATGAGCCTCAGTTGCCTAAACTAAACTGAAAAGCCTGTATGATAGGCAGCTGTGCTCCCCCTGCTTAATATAAAGTGGAATAAAAAATAACAATACATTAATTTTATATAAATAAACCAATTATTATTGTGTATAAGTAGTATTTTTCAAACTTTCGCGATCACTGTACATAATTATTGATTAAAACAGGTATTTATCGCGTATGTACCTTTTTTATTTGTCATCCCGACCTTTCGGCTGTGTTGCAACGTCGAGAACCCGGTGATTGCTAGGTGTGCGCGTCGTGATCGGTCATCTCAGTGCATTGAAACGGTTAGTGTAGTGCGTCGTAATATGAACGAGGACATTTCTAATTCTGAGGACCAAGTGAGGGTAGTTGCTGCAGCTACCACACTTCTCGACGGTAGCTCCAAGTACTCCAGTCAACCCGTCACCACGCCTGTTGCAACACAGCCGAAACATCGGGATAACAAATAAAAAAGGTATATACGCGATAAATACCCGTTTTAATCAATAATTATGTCCTCGTAAGTTTCGGAAAATGTTTCAACACAAAGTATTTACGAAACATTTTGTTTTGTTACTTTTAAAATATAATCATCATCATCATCATCATCGATTCTCATTCCACTGCTGGGCAAAGGCATCTCTTTATTGACACTATTCACCTCTGCCTTGCGGTATTCTGACCCACGTGCGACCTGCGGTTTTACTATGTAGTCGACCCATCTTGCCGGCGGATAACCTGCATTCTTGGTTCCGTCTCGGAGCTACCACTGATTAAAATACGAAATGTAATATACATATCCTTACTAATATTATAAAAGCGAAAGTAACTCTGTTTCTTTCTTTGTTTGTTACCTTTTCACGACTAAACGGCTTTACCGATTTCAATGAAATTTGGTATATAGTTAGATTATGACCGGGGTTGAGACAGGCTATTTTTTACCTGACTGCGCAGAAAGAAGTACATGTTTTCATTTTATTGACAAACCACGCGTGCGAAGCCATGGGCTGATCTGCTCGTATTCAATAAATATCAATTAAGTACATCTACCAACTTACATAAAAAATATTAAAGATTAAAGTATGATTATGATGAATGGTTTTTTATATCGACGCAAAAAAGCATAATTGCTGTAACCCACACCAAACTCAATTTTTTTTATTACATATTCGTAATCAGATTTTTTTCTGCGTCGAACGGTGCGATTCTAGTGGCTCTACGATCAATAGAAAATTTTGTACAGCGTTATGATTTACCCTAATAATTTAAAATATTGCTCGAACATTTGCTGTAAATAGCGTAAAAACAGCATTATTTCGATAATTTTCCATTTACACCAATTTTACTTTTGCCAATAATAAGACCGCGGTAGTTACAGCGCTGTTGAAATGTCGAACACTGTGGGTAACAGCGTTTTTGCTAATCGAAATTTTGTGACGCACCACATTTACTACATTTTAGAGTTATGAAATTGATAGTCATCGTGATTTACTACAGTTCATACATATACTATAATATAGACAATGAATAGTTACGCTAGTTTAAAATGTGTTTGATATTAGAATTTTCCCATTTATGCCCTTTGTAACTACATATTTGTCAAATGTTGATCAAGCAGACTTACTGCTGTTGCTACCCGCGCTCGCGCCTATTTGGCTTGCGGCTTACCGCGTCGGTACGCCTAATTTACCTTGCTCTTAACCTAATCCATGTATAGGAAAAGCGTGTGGGAATGATTGTGTCAATATATCAGAAGGAAAACGTCAAAGTTTGTTCTCATATTTTTGGAACTTAAGTCACCAAAGAATAAAAGACTGGATAGCTCACTGTGCTGTCAAAAAATCGCGTGAAAGACACAGATGAAGAAGATGTGATTGAAGAGAAAGATGATTGCGAAATTGTGAACTGAACCTAATTAATGATTTCTTAATAAATATCATTCCATAATTACATCGTTTTAATTTTACGATACCATCTAACCTTTTGTCAGTAAAGTCAATTCAATGCTCTTATACACATGGATGTTTTGTATATATGCTAATATATTGCATATAAATTGAATCTTATAAGTAGTTACATCAATTTCGCTTTACAGGAAAACATTTGATTTGGATTCGTCCATACATTTTTATGTTTCATTTATAGCGTTTTATCGTTCCAATAAAATAAGTGACATTGCTGTAACCCACAAAATTATAGATCAACAGTAACTTTTAGTAAATTTTAGGTATCTGTCTTGATAGATAATCCAAAAATATATTTAGGTTCTAAAAATTACGTCTGGGGATTTAATAATTAAAATGTTATTGATTTTTTCTGAATTCTCAAAAGTTATTTGGCTCTCCTGAACATTTTCCTATTTGTGGGTTACAGCAATTATGCTTTTTTGCGTCGATATACAGTTTCGTTAATCTTCTTTAAAACTACCCCTGTATTTATATCCCCTACAACATAGGTTTTTTTAGGGTGGAGGTTAGGGAACGAATTAAGTGAGAACCTATACCTTATACAGGGTGTTTGGTAATATACTGACGATATTCAAGTGACGGTTTCTCAAAGCATAAAAAAATACTTCTCGAAAAAAAAACTACTAGTGATATTATCAAATTTTAAAGAAAATCGACTAAGTTTAGGTGATTAAATCGATGTAAAACTTACTGCCTACTCTTGCAATCGATATCCAAAAATAAAGGCCGATTTTATATCTCTTTCGGAAATGGCTCGTATCTCGAGACGTCACCAATACAGTATCTGTGATTGATGGCAAGCATTATGCAATAGCACAACATAAGTTCAAAGAAGTGTTTGTATTTACATGCCAAAATAAATTTCACACTTCTATGGTAAATATTTCCCAAATGTATTTGTTATGTTCATCAAAATAACCCTTTCATTTTTGTGCGTATATTTTCAAACACCCTATATATCTTAAAATTCTTATATACATAAAACTGCACATACTTTTTTGTTTATCTTTGACCTACCTATAGGTATATGACCTACCTACCATATGTTCACCGGTCAAGACTCTTAATAATACATTTTGTATTGGTTCTTCCTTGAGAGCTTAAATAGTTGTTAAATACTTAAATTAAATAGCGCTTAACTTTATAATTTGCTAACGATCACTAGTAGTTGGCTCCAACTGTTTCTCTTCATTTATAACATCGATAAATTTATTACTTTCTATTCATTCAAATTGATTACTTCTAAACAACTGCACCTCATAAAGGCACAGCAATAAATGTATTGAGTATTGAAAGCTATTAATGGATTCACCCTCTAATTGGTTTCCTGACCAAGTCAGTTCGCTTTAACGCTTCCCCTTTGAATGCAATATATTTATTAGTACCTACGTTTCTATTATGGTATAAAACCGAGAGTTTAAACTCTGGTTTTTATACCATAATATATATTACCGCTTCGATATATATTTTTAGTATATATTCTATTTAATATGATTTATATAGCACTCATGGCAAATTAGCGTAGCGTAGGACGGCGCTACTAGATTGAAAGATGACCTGATAAAGCAGTTGCAGTAGGCAGGTAAAAACCACACTCTTCAAAGCATACTGCCAATCATTCTACACGAGCAGCCTGTGGCTCAGCTGTTCCAAAAAGTCACTCTGTGCACTGCGTGTACAATATAATAATGGATTCAGAATGTTGGTGGGGCTTCGAACATGTTTGCAGAGGCGCGGGTCGATGGGTTCTACGCCATCATCCGCAAAAAGACTGCCTCATTGCTCAGTAGAGTGCGAGGCAACACCAACACCATCCTGCAGGTCAGTAGACAAGTACGGCTCACCGATTATGAAGTCCTTCAATCGGGTTCTGATCGGATAGTCTATTTGTGAGAGACTATTGGCTCAGGACTTGAGTGAGGGATTTAAACATAAACTTTTATTGTTGTTTTTTACATTTTTTTTTGTTTTATGGTGCCTATATTTTGTACTGGTGACATGTTTGATTTAAGTATTTTACCAACAAATATGGATCTTTGACATCTCAAAATTGAATAAATGAATTGAATAAAGTTTGCTGGGAGCCTTTAGGTGCAGGCCGCACAAGATCTGTCACTCTGGAAATTTATGGGGGAGGTGTTTAGGAGTGGACGTCCAATGCTGATATGATGATGATGATGGCAAATTACACCAGTATTAACTTGCACAAATATATAACTTACAAGTTACACAATAATATATTTATTTTGATTGGTCTTTGATTTGTTGGATTTGTATAGCAGAATAACTATTAAAATATCGGAAAATGCACGCAAAAAGAAATTATAAAGAAAATTAATTTTCTCATACATAGATGCAGCTAATGATGACCGATTGACATTGGCAGCCCGCGTCATATGCATGTCAAGGCGGTACGAAGTTCGGTGGGTTAGCTAGTAGCTGGATAAAGGATGAAACCGGTTGTAGTGACGGGGTAGATTTTTGGCTCTTCTGCAGTTTGCTCGTTTTTAAGAGAGGCCTTTTTTCAGCAGTGAGCGGTTCGCTGGCTGATATGATGACGATAAAATAATAACAATATAAAAATATCAGGGCTTTTCATTTTAGATTTAAACAGAAAAAAACTAGTTTCAACTAGCACAATATCAATTTTTTTTTAAAACAATCTCACTTTGTGAGATAAACAAATACAAATGTTTGTCATTTTATTTCAAGTTCCTCGAAAAATTATGTTGACACTACTTGACAAAGCAATTGACATTGACAATTCACTTTCCTTTGATAATCAAGGGATGACAGAGCAACGCCATCTGTTAGCAGTTTTAAAAACATGGGCGTGAAAACCCCTCATTACTGATTTAAACGGATATTGATCACAAATGTACCTTTTTTATTTGTTATGCCGACGCCATAACTGTTACAACAGCCGTGGTCACGAGCAGAATGGAGTATTTGGAGCTACCGTCGAGAAGTGATGGCAACTCCAGCAACTACCCTCATTTGATCTTCAGAATTAGAAATATCCTCGTTCATATTACGCCACAGTGTAACCCTGTCTACGCACTGAGATAACGGCGCTTACGTATTATACTGTGACGATTATGTACAGTGATGGCGAAAGTTTGAAATATACTATAAAAATACCTAACACCTATAAATACAAAATTAATCAAAGTTTCAACCAAAGTCTCCCCTCGTTTGTTGCTCGTTGCCATGGCTTTGATTTTACCCTCCCACGGTTGTCATTTGCAATTTTTCCATTCCAATTTACTTACCTATAGACACGTTCGTTTAATTTTCAATTCATTTTTGTAGAATCGATGTACGTAGTAGGTATATCAGCAGGCAGTGTGCTACATGGCGGATGAGACAGAAGCTCGAGTTTGTTTAAAATAGTTCGTTATCATGTGCCAAGCTTTTGAGTGTTAGTTGCAGTGGGCTATGTGCCTAACAAGCTAGACCAAAGCGACGTAAGGCGAGGACGAGGCGATGACGTGGTGCCCCTTTTAATAAACTTTTACGTTTTTACACATACAAAATGTATACAAGCATTGCCCCTGCATTCCGTCTTCTTTGTATGTTTTGCGTAGCAATGTTTGGACATGGTGTCTTTACGACCTTAGATTTCTTCAAAGCTAATATGTTTTTCCTAATTATTATTAAATTTTTTGACTTTGATCAATAAGTTGAAATTGGTTTAGAAATATAAACATTTTATAAGAAAAGGATAATTAGGTTTTTCAAAACTAATATGTTTTTTCTAATTTGAATTTACTTTGTTGACTTTAATCAGTGAGTTGAAATTGGTTTGGAAATATAAGCATTTTATAAGTAAAGGATAGGACTCTAAAATAATACAATTTTTGATTTGATTATTTTTGAAAGTATACTGTTTTATTATAAGCTGCAGTTTACAACTCTTAACAACACTGAGTTTCTGTGAAACTTGAATGATCGTCACAATAAAATATATTTACACTTATTAATATCAAAAAAGACAATTCGATTACATTTGCCTTAGCCAAGATGTTGATACAGACTTCTTTGAAGCTAATCAATATTGAGTTACAGAGACAACATAACCATTAAATACTTATTAAATACTTACACCGCTATAATTAATCTACATTTTTACATTGTAAAATAGTTTGTAAAAAGTTTTAAGCTGAATTTAAGACTATTAAATACCACTACTGACGCAATTACAATATTAAAATAAATTTTCCATAAAGTAAAATTAAACTATTATGTCGGTAACATAGTGTGAGAGTATTATGAAAAAATGTTTGCGGAATCAGTCTTACCTAAATTGATAGAATACGTCATTATTACCGTTATGGAAAAAGTGACCACTGTAAGCCTCCGTAGCAAAGTCGTGTAAAAAGCATCCGTCGTTCCGAGGCAACATTACTGTGTGAGTCTCGGTGTTCTCAGCATCATAATCGCGCTTTAGATTCTTGTAATCTTCAACAAGATGTCCAATTTTCTTCAAGTCTACTATTCTAGAAAACTTATCCCACAAGTGAGGCTCGTTCCACACAATAGAATTCCTGTAATCTCTCTTCTCTCTCAAAAATGTGTAGATTGAATCATCGGGGCCGAGATCGACAAAGACGTACATAGTGTTTTTTGCCTCTTTCATGACGCTGAGTATATTTTTGATACTCACGTTGACAAATTGTGCCCTCAAGTAGTTCGGTGAAAAAATTACAATGTAATTTTTATCATTAATTCGCTTCATTTTGTTCTTGATTTTTCCTTTGTTTGTAGGAATCGTCACGAAGCTTTGGCCGATTGGAGACTCACTGTAAGCTTTCAAAGCTGGCAGGAATTCTTCATAAACAAACTCAGTGTCATTTTTATCATACGCTATTATGAGGCCAAGATGTTTTTTATATCGCCAATACGTCATGTAGCTATAATATTTCTGTTTTATTATTCGGGTGATTGGTGATATCAAATGGTTTCTGTAAACCACAAACCCTATAATAACGAGTAAGTAGAAACTTACAACGGCCACTATTACCGACATTATTATACTGTATCTTGAATAGCAGGCCCTTCTTGCCCAGAGCGGACATCCTATATCACTCTTGTCGTAAATCTGTAAAAAGGAGACACTTTTATAAAAATTAAAAGATTTTTGCTTTGGTATGTGCGTACTTACACACTTACAGTAATTTATTTTTAATATTCTTAGGATTTTAACGAGACATTTAAATCTATGATACATGTGTGCCCGATTAATTTTAAGCCTTGTTTACGTACCTCAGTTCTGGAATCTTCCATTAGGAAATCTATGAAGAGATAGTTCCAGCATTGACAATACAGTGGATTCTCAGCAACCCATAGTTTGTTCAATCTTTTCTTTATGACGTCACGATAACTCTTGTTCAAGTTTTCTTCAGGCTAAAAAATAACATAATTTATAATACATTTCTCTAAACATTATAAGCATGAAATAACAAAAAAGGGATACAAGTATTCTATCAGTTATCTTAGTCCCATAGGCTTTGCTTAGTTTGGGGCTAGATAGCGTTGGGTTGTGTGAAATGCATGTCAAGCAACATTATACCTACATACGGGTTCTACTTATAATCCACTTACCCAGAGATATCGTATGTGATTGTATGAAATATCCAAATTATCATGTCCATTGGTCCACCAATCCTCAAAGCTAAACTTGAAATCATTGTGACTTAAGTTCAACAGCTTCAAGTTATATGTATGAACAAAAGGAGACGTTTTGTTTGAAGTCAAGTTATTTTTCTCTTTTGCCTCAAAGTTAAGCCTATTATGTGCCAGTGAGATGACCATCTTCTGCCTATTGTTGCTGAATAGATATGATGATATTGATTTCAAATTGTTATGTTCCATGTTTAGATACATCAGACTCAATAGTGATGAAAATGTTGAACTGAAATAAAAATATTATATTAGTTTTTTTGAAGTTTATTTAGAAATTTATATTAAAAAACAGGTCACTTCTCTGATGAGAAAAGTATTCAAAAATAGCAGAAAAAGTAAGACAGTAGTCCTTTTTTGACTCTCTTTTTGTGACCTGTTTAACAAAACGCCATTTTATACAGAGTGGTGAGGCATACAGTGTCAGTTTTTATGGAGGTGATTATGCAAGTGTATCTGTAAGAGACAAATCGATAAAAAAATAATTACCATAATTTGTTTGAGGAAAATGCTAGAAATTTAAATTGGAGTCAGTTTCAATAAATGTACCGTTTACTTAAATTCCTTTGATACCTACCGACCTAACTTATTCAACGAGTGACTTGAGGACGCACGCGGTGCACAACCTAATGCACAAGTGTGTGTTAACTGACATTATGGACAATGGAAATGGATGTCACAATGGATTTAAAATTACTTCCTATTTGTTTTAAGAACCCAGTACGATATTGTGTTCGAATATTGCCAATGTTCACGTCGCCACCCTGTATAAACACTTACCCGCTTATCTTCACAAGTTTGTTATAATTTAAATGCAGTGTCTCCAATCGCACCAAAGAAGAAAATATCTTGGGTTCCAAGCTGTTTAACTTATTGTGACTCAAATCCAATTCCAATAAGTTAATCTGATCGTTAAATATGGCCTCTGGTAGAGTTTCTATATCGTTGTAGGCTAGAGATATGTTCGTCACTTTCGGGGAATCAGCAAAAATATCCTGAGGCAAACTCTCAAGACCACTTTTTTGTATGTATATTTCCTTCAAGCTCGTTAAACCACCAAACAAATATTTTGGAAGAATTTTCAGTTTTGCATCATTATTGAGAATAACGACTGTTTCCAGTTCTTCATTGTGTTTGAAAAGATTTCGCGGCAGCGTTGAAAACTTGTTAGAAAATAATGTGAGTTTCTTTAATTTCCTCAGAGGTTTGAAAATGGATGAGGGGAGCTCATTAAGCCCATTCGAACTTAGATCTAATTCCTCGAGGACGTCCACTCCCATAAAAAGATCTTTAGAAAACCAGGTGACGTTGCTCTGCCATAGAGAAAGTTTCCTCAAGTAAGACAAATGTGAAAATAAGTTCGAAGATATATTGGTCATATGATTGTGACTTATTTCTAAAGTTTCCAACCGCTCCAACGGCTTAAATAATTCTTCGGATAAGTTGATAGTGTTCGATCTTATATTCAACCAAGTTAGTTTGTTTATATCCGTGAACAAATTGTCTGGAAGGTGTGTAATTCCGTTGATAGAAAGCAACAACTTCGTCAGATCATGTAAACCGGCAAAATGCTTCCGATCAAAATATCCGGATAACTTTTTACCGTTTTGAAATATCAATGCCATCGTTTTTGAAACTCCCATGTTCGTCAAAACATCTTTGAACGATGACGATGGAAGCGGACAGTCTTTGAAACTGACCGATTTGAAGTTCATCAGATTGGCACATTTTGGCATTTTACTATAGTCAAGACTTGTTGCGTTCTCGCATTTTATGTTCATGTACGTGTCTGGTAGTAAATTTATTTTTACTGTCCGACCTGAAATCGAGATTCACTGCTATAAAATGAAGTTCAAATGTTGCTTGTGTTTTAGGGTTATAAAAGGGATTTAGTAGACTTTACGTTTAAGTGCACTCACCGTCAATGTTGCAATTGAGTTCGATGGCGAGCGTGCCACCGCAAACGCAGTTAGGGTCACTCGGACATAGCACTCGCGCCGCCCCAATTATTTGTAGTGCTGCCGCCACCGCCGCGACGCAAACTAGTTTGTGAGCCATCGCTAGCACCACATCTGTCCCTCACGTCTATTTCACACCCGTCAGCCTCGTCGCATTCAGTTTCATTCTCTTTATTTTACGTGCCCCTTTTATCGGTACCATGTTTCATCGAATCTGCGAACAAAAGTCAAAATCAAACTTTTATCCCAACACAAATCGATTAAAGGGTAATTTTGACCATGCCAGTGAGAATCAGTTAACAATAAACAAGTCTGACTATTTGTTTTAATGATCCACGTAAAAAAGTGAAGCACCCATCGAGCAAGAAGTTTAGGCATAAATTGTATGATTGTATTAAACATCCTCGTTTTTACGTAAAATGATACAAATTGTATTTACGATCTGATGCACATCGCTCGTTCGATTGGCATTGCCATCGCTGGAATTGATTTCGCTATTCATAGTTTACAAGCAGCATCGACAAAAAGCGTTGGTAGATAAATTGCTACGCCAGCAAATATAATGGAACTGTCTGTGCGATAGCTAGTTATCTCGGCCCACTGCACACGACTATTTCAGCTGATAACTATTTTCCAATTACCAGATTTTAAAACGGTTGATATATCGTAAATCGGAAACACTTTACAGAAACAAAATCCAGTTCTCCAAATCAACTTGGGTGAATCGGCGTTGTATGTATATATGTATGTATGTATGTAAGTATGCACCTATATGTATGTATGTATGTTTGTTTGTCCGAGGAAAACTTTCCAAGCGTTGATCCGATCATCATCCGATCATCATAGGTAGGATTTTAGTGATGGCACAATTTTGGTGTGACTAAATGAGCTAAAAGTGTTGGGGGGTTGCTGAGATATTGGGGTTCAAGAGGGGTATAAAAATTAAAATGAGACTATTAGGTCAAATAGGATGTCAAATGATAGGTCTTCATTTGTACATTTCAACCCTGTGTTTATTTTTAGTTAAATCTTTGTAATTTTTGAGTAATTAGCCATAATAAAAACAAAACTTTGACAAAATTCACAGGGTACACCAGTGACCCCCACAATGCTGAAATTTGGTATTCGTGTAGCTTTAGTGATACAAATAGAGGCAAAAGTCTGAAATCCAGAATAACTGTATTTTGTACCCCAAAAAAGAGTAACCAATTAACATGAACTCCCGTTACCTGTGATTAGAATGAAACTGTAGGCTAAGTAATGTAGTTGTTTATTTCGTGGCACTATTTTGATAGTCAAAGATTACGAATAACATATTTTTGTTTATAGGGGAGACTCGCGAGATCTCAGTTCGGGGCGAACCACTAGTATAGTATTATTTTAAAATTGGTTCACAATCGCTCTCAGAATGAAGTCTTATAGGTACTTGCATTGCCATGATATAATTTGAGCTATAAATGTTTAAAAATTTGTGTCAAATCAAATCATTTTTATTGTAAGAATATTAGTTGTACATAGATGTCATAACAATACATATTCCACCCTATTTATATATGCAATAGTAGCTCGTACTTTAATAGTAATTTAAAATTTTATATTTGAATGTATTAGTTATGCCACCGACCTTTAAATTCTAAATGTCCAATAAATAAAAGCAGTTTTACTTAGAAAACTTTCCTGATTTATTTCATCGATCGATACACCAATAAAACGCTACGTGATAAATTCCGTATTTATAATAATGCAAATTAAAAAAATTAAAGCGGATTGCTAGATTTTTTTAACTACAGCAGATAAAAAATTCCAGGATTTCCTTAACGAGTAAAAAAACTACTAAAAATAAATCTCAAAAGCAATATGTTGGCCAGCCACTAGGTAAGGTACTCGTATCTGCATGCAGCTTTCAAGACAAACGACCACTGCATTGCCATGGCTTTTTATTGAATTTTAAAGTAACCATTTCCATAAAATGTGGTACGGAGTTGACTGCAACCCCTTTTTGTTAACACATTTTTAAGCGTGACTGAGCCAAATGACGACAAGCTTCATACTATAAGGAATTTGTCGGTATCTTTTACCTAGTACAATTGTGATGAAATAACTCGACAAAAAATCTAATACAACGAAATAGAATGGTGCAGTTTTACTCAGCAGTGGATGCTAACTGCCTAGATAGTAATAGATAGCCTAGATAGTTTTCTAAAATGTATTATAACAGTGACTTTAATAATAAAGAAAGGTTGCTTCTGGATTTGTAAAGTAAGTACTTTTACATTCTCAGATAAAATTCATATCTTTCTATATAGCTTCCCGAAACTAGTAACATTGTTGGTTTTAAGACATCATATTTACGGATATGATAAAAATACCGCAAAGATTTTTACTACCATAACATAAAATAGCGTTGCGTCCGCAGTCGAACGTGCTAAGCATCTACCTACTTAGCTTGTCTGCAAACACGATCATAACTTCCTACATTTTTATGATCTAGTGTTAATCAAATAACGACCTTATCTTCTTTTCATACGGTTCAATGTGTGAGTTAGATGTATTCCCCTTTGGGTTTTGTGAATAAACTGAGAGTATCAGGTGTAGGGTCGTAAGGTAGGTGGATTTAAGGCTTCATATTCTAGGTGTTGCATTTCCTGTTAGGATCGCCGATTAGACGAGTTGATGTTCAGAAGCTGAGTAATATATGTTTGTAAGTAAAGTTGATCTGTTTATACAACTTTTGGTTTATTTATTCTGATTTCTTAGATTTAATATCATCGCAAAATTACCTTATTAATGAAGGGACGTGGTCGGTCATCGTCCTTTCAAGAGGAAGTTTACCTACAACTTCAAGAGTAAGATCTAAACCTTAAAAACCGAATACTCTTCCAGTATCGAGGTATATAATTAACACTGATACAATATGAGTGTCTACGAGAGTTCGTGGCTGTTCCTCGCAGATTAATAATATTTCAGTTGCTATTTTTTACGTTCAAACAAAGAAAGAAACTCATGAACTGAGTAAAAAGTTAATAAAACTTTATCTTTTCTCCATTTTTAATTAAAAGAGCATTGAATTACAAATATTTATGCCATCAAAGTACTAGATATCTTAAAGTGTTAGTTTTTTTTTGTTACATGGCATTGCAACACCCAGCAGACAAAGTTAATACGTTTGTGGCAAAAGATTGCTGGTTGTAGGGCTGTCATCATTATCATCATATCAGCCACTGGATGTCCTAAAAGGCTGCTAAAAGCGTCCTCCATAGATTTCCAGAGCGACCGATAGAAATTAAATCAAAAATTCTTTATTTTCTCTGTCATACTTTACAATAAATGGAGCCCTGCTTGCCAAACTAAGTTTGTGAAAACTTGTATCTTGACAATTAGTGCTCTTCCTTTTGACTTTATCTACTTACAGAGATGTGAACTTAAAAAAAGTTAAATGAACTAAAAAAAATATCTACATTACATTATGTACATAAATTACCTATCTGATTAAAATATTACAGTTACTATTGATTTTATTTTACATTTCTAGACAAGGCAGGCAAGATCACTTGATATTAGTTTCCATAGGAATTAGGATTCAGACTATTCCTAATTAAATAATAGTGGTATGTGTGTGTTTGTCGTGTATTACCTTAAATAATTATTCCTATAATCCTATAATTATTCCTAATAATATTAGATCCTCGGTTTCAGTAAAGGATAAAATCTTCAGCCAGTTAGTTAAGGTATTTTTACAATTTCCTGCGGAATGGTCGTAAATCTGTAACTTCTCATTGGTTAGATTGTAGATCATGTGCAGCCTGCACCCAACGGCTCCCAGTACTTTTATCAGGTCGTCTTTCCATCTAATAGCGCAGTGTCCTACGCTGCGCTTTTCAGTGTGTGGTTATTTTACAGTTTTCATGTACATAAACTACCTATTCTTTGTGTTAATACTTAGCTGTTCCTATATTTTTTTGATTGTAATATTATCTCTTCTAACAGAAATGAAAATTAATTTAGCAATGTAAAACCACCATCATTCATCAACCTTTTAGAGTATCTATGGTTGAATAATTTAATCTGTTTCACGGTTCAATGGAAAAACAAATTGATGTCAATCGATTGTGGTGCCCAGCTGTAGATGTACCGACCATTTCAAGTGACAAAAAACAGGTTACCAGCCCATTCAAAAATGAAATCCTACACGAATTTATCAATTAAACAGCCTCAATTATTTTTTTTTGTATGTGTAATTATTAACATAGAATCCTTTAATAAGCTAATTTCACGATATGGACTAAAGATTGTAATAATGTTACCATATATCAAGTTAGTTCTCAAGTAATTAAAATATTAACAATTCATTTAAAAAATCGTTAATTATCACTCTAAATTTGGTCTAAATCTTTTTATACTTTGATATTAAATTTAACTATCAGATGGCTGACCATCTGCCAATTTATCACGAGTCTAATCTCGTTCTTGAAACATGATGGAAAACATAACAACAACACATATGTTTTGACCCCACACTCGGGTCCTTGTAATGTCGGTATCAGAAACTATAAGTATCATGGTACGTACGGCCACACATCAAACTATACATATCTAGTATAAGCTTTTCTCGCATTGCGTAGGCTTTATATACAACAAGAGGTCAGTTTATACTGAAAATGTATAGCTTGAGTGGTAGTCAAGTGTACCACAGTGCTCTAAATCGAAACAGAATCTTGCAAATCAAGCAAAAAAAGACCGCAACTGCATTCTAACCCTTAACCCTTTGTGTCTCCATCGGCTTCCCACCATCTTGCCACAAATGTCCTTCCATTTGATAACCTCAAATAAGATCAGAAAAATGTGATGTAGTTGGTAGTTGTATTTTTTTAAAGGACGCGTGCCTCTCTACTTCATCGCATCAAAGCTAAGCAATCTGTTCGTTACCTAGGGCATACTGTCCAGTTAGATAAGTCCAACTTCAAAAAAGAGGTCATTGGACAAATCAAACTCGGCTTGGCTGCGTTCGGAAAACTACTTGAAGTCTTTTCGTCTAAAACACCTCAGTGTCTAATGATGAAAGCCTTTTCTCAGTATGTGTTACAAGTTATATGCGCATTAGGCATAGGCTGACACAAACTCACACTATCAGTCACATAAGAGGGCTCAAAGTCGCTCAGCGTGCTATGCAAAGGCTAAATATTTCTTTACGAAATTGAATTAAGATTTGTAGACGAATCATAGTCACTAACGTAGCCTTAAAGATTAGCAAGCTGATGTGGTTGAAGGGCACAAAGCTTAGAGAACTTACGGCCGAACGGACAGATAGGTTCTATAGCGGAGGCCCCCACTAGATTAAAATACGTTCTGATAAAGGTTTCTCGGAGCCGACATGTACAGGTTGCATAGGATCGGTCTCTCTGGAGATCTATGGACCTATGTTCAGCAGTGGACGTCCTACGCCTGATATGTTGATGATGATATCGCAGTGAATGTTTCTTCGCAAAACAAACATGAAAAAAAATGAGCGCGTATTACAAAAAGTGGAGGCATTGTTTAAGTCCGCGACCCCAGCATGAAAAGGGGCTAATTAATTAACTCAAGCCCCTAATGCTATAGAATTCTACACAAGGATGTGTGAGAACACCAAACAAACACTTGTTTGGTACAAATGTGAAAGAAAATGTATTTTTCTAAAAGTAGTAGGCTTATTTCGTAAATAATATGACTTTTTATTTGAAAAACTAATCTTACAAAATCACTATATGGCACTATATGTGCCATATATATATGTGCGTTTACTTTTGGCTATATTTCAAAAACAGATCATTTTACATTTTCTGTAATAATTTGGGTATATCAAACTAACATGAACGTAACATACGGTTTGTAAAACTATAAACAATCATCCACAAACTACACTTAGACCTAGATTCGAAAAAAACCATAGAAAAAAAAACAAACAATTCAGACCACACTTTTAAATTAGAAATTTATTTTGCGTTAATTCACAGAATTTTGTCGTGAGAACAAATATGTACATGCTAGATATTCGTGCTTTATGTTAGACAATCTTTTACCATCAGGTGAGATTGTAGACAAACAGCAATCTACGTTTAAAAATCGTTAACCTTCTCCTCTTTTGAAGTCCTTTAGAAGCTACTGAGACCCGACAACAATGCAATGGCTCGTTAAATACAATTTAATTCTAATAAGCAATTTAATTATTTTGAAATGCGCATTATAATCAGTTACGGTTAAAGAATATTATTGCGACCTTGCAACATAATTGAACTAGTCAAGGCTCATTCATAACAGCCTTAATGCCCTCCATTTGACTTTGAAACGAAAGTTTGGATGTTTGTTTATTTATTTGTTTGTTTGTTTGTTACTCAATCACGACGTAACGGCAAAACCGATTTTAATGAAATTTGGTTTGTAAGTAGATTATAACCTAGATTAACATATAGGCTACTTTTATTGGCAAACCACATGTGTAAAGCTGCGGGTGGAAGCTAGATAAAACAATAAAAAAGCAGCATTTCATAGGTTATATTAAAATCAATGTAAAGCTTACCTGTTGATGTATCATCCAAGCACAATTTTACCGACGTTTCCAAACTAATCACCAATGAAATAGTTTCTTTTCAATTTTAATATCAACTGTTCAATTACTCCATATACATCTTCTTAAGTTCAATTTTCAATGACGTTGTTGATTTGAAGACGATCGTAGAGGCTCTACGACTAGTGTCTACGAGAGCTACGACGCGACTGCCGTGCTACGCCGCAAGCTACGAGTGACAGAGACAGTTGCCGTGAAATGGCAAATAGCGGAGAGAGCCGAATGAAAAGTTTTAAGGTTGAAGATACACTAAGCGACAGCTATGTAATCACACTATACACTATTAAATCGCACAATTTGTTATGGCTTTGATTATTGTGCTTCAGAGGGCACTCATGACTGTTCTATACATCAATCCATATTGTGAAACTTTTGGTGCGTCAAAACTCGAATACAGGGAGTATTAGAGTATGTATACCCATTGAATAATAAACTCATTAATTGGTTAGGATCTTAATACTCCATTTTAACAACTTTATAAAGAATAATCGTTCCTTATATTTGCTAGTTAAAATTAAGCATCATATATTGTGTAACATCATTTTAAGTTTATTAAGTCTCATAAAAAGTCAAATATCAAAGTGTTTAATTAAACGCATTTTATATAAAAAATTATATGTTATTAGTAGCAGGGATCAAAGTATAACAGTTTGTAGTTGTCCTTATTTTATTTCTTGTATTTTATCGTAATGATATCATTTTCAATTGCTTAATTACAATTTTGTTTGAGTTGAGTAGACTAATTAATAAATATATTCATACATAGTTAAAGAACAAATAAAGCGAATAAGATGATTATACATTATAGTTTTTAAGCTCTTATAAGGTCTCCCCCTAACCTTTCCAGTCAATTTTACCATACATTATATTTGCTGTATTTTTAAAAACACTGACAGAAAACTTTAGTAATACCTATTATGCGCAATATATATTATATAGTATAAATATATATATTACTAGCTGACCCGGCAAACGTTGTTTTGCCTTATAAATCGGGTTGTTAAATTACTAAAATGGCTATTAAAAAATAAGGGTTGATCGTAGAAGGGTGAAAATTGAGGATTGTATGTATTTTTGTATGTTGTATCATAAAAAAATAGAAATTAAAAAAATTTTCTAAAAAATAAAAAAATAAATTTAGGGATGGACTACCCCTAACATTTAGGGGGATGAAAATAGATGTTGGCCGATTCTCATAGATACCGGATAAGCACAAAAAATTTCATCAAAATCGGTCAAGCCGTTTCGGAGGAGTATGGCAACGAAAACTGTGACACGAGAATTTTATATATTAGATACTATATAGTATAAAGGATTAGATATTATGAGAGTGAATGTATATGTAATGTATATCCAAGTAAGAAGCTTGGAATACTTGCAAAGGTGAGGCAATACTTCACACCGGGACAGTTGCTCAACTTATACCAAGCACAAGTCCGATCATGTCTGGAGTACTGTTCTCACCTCTGGGACGGATCAGCGAAGTACCAGCTAGAGGCTCTAGATTCAATTGAGAGAAGAGCCAAGAAGCTCATTTGCAATGACGAGTTAGCAAATGCAAGGCTCCACAGCCTCGAGCATCGTCGAAAGGTGGCAAGCCTCTCGGTTTTTTATCGGATACATTTCGGAGAGTGTGCTGCGGAGCTTTTCAACCTGATCCCACCATCCCCATTCTATGATCGGACAACCAGACGCTCCGCGATGCGCCACCGCTACATGGTAGACATACCTCCCATACGCACAAAGCGATACTCTTCCACCTTTATTATGCGCACCGCCAAGGAGTGGTACGCCTTGCCTGAGTCTGTGTTTCCTGATAACTAAAACCTAGGGATCTTCAAGTCACGAGTGAATAGGTTTCTTCTAGGCAAGCGTATACCATCGTAGACTGCATCGTCGCTTACCATCAGGCGAGATAGTGGAGAAACGCTAGCCTATAAATTTATTTAAAAAAAAAGTAAGGTGAGGAAGGTCCAAGAAATGTGGATGGATTGTGTTAAAGATGATTTAAGCAAGAAAGAAGCGAGCACTGAGCGACGACTGATAGAGAAATATGAAAGAAAAATACATGGTGTACCGACTCCACTTAATATTGAAAAAAGGCAAGAAGGTGTAAAGTTTTACTGTATATTTTAACAAAAATTAACTGTTTTCTCCGAGAGTTTTCGTTGGTGAACGTATACAGTCCGATCGTCGGGAATAACTGGGACACCGATAATCTGTTTTTGTCCCACGACACCTCGCTAACAGATCGGGACCTATAAATCATTTTTCAATGTTTTGATGTTTTTATGCGACTCGCGGCCTCTGGTTTATCTTTTTGTGCTGGATTGTACTGTAAGTACTATTTATTTGTAAATATATTGAATCAAGTTATTGTTTTATGTTATTATTAGGTAATGTCAATATTGTTTTTTGAAACACTTGAATACTGTTTTTAAATAGTTCCTTAAGAGTGTCTTGATCGTATCAGAAATTAGGAAATTCATAGACAAAACCAACGACAGCCCAGCGGGCTAGCAAGCTGAAGTGGTAGGGCAGAAAGGCTTTCAAGTGAAGACCACACACTGGAAAGCGCAGCGTAGGACTAACAGGTTGGTCACTCGGGCGATCTATGGGGGGGGGGGGGCTATGTTCAGCAGTAGTGGACGTCTTAATGTTGACATGATGATTCTTTTGTGGCTAACGTTACATGAGGCCTTTACAATTTTCTATTTACTAAAGCGATTTCAAATAGCACCTGGTGACGAGTAACAGCATTAGTTGGGGAGTGGATGTAGTTATAGTGAATATGTACCTACGAGTACATCACATTCACTTTCAATGCAAAGATCAATTGTCTCTTGAATTGCAAGTTTTATGACACACTAGTTGATCCGCCGTACTTCGTACCGCCTTGACATGACATGCATATGACGCGGGCTGCCAATATATACCTACGTCCCTCCGGTAGAGTTGTCAATTGACCATCATTATGTATAAGAAAATGATTTTTTTCATCATGTCTTTAAGCATGAAGTTTTCCGATATTTTAATAGTTATTCTGCTATTCAGGGCCGAGACAAATCGAACCAATTAAAGATCATCAAAATCGGTCCCGCCGTTCTCGAGTTATAAGTGTTCGAACAAACCCAACTTTGTTTTATATAATAAGATTTAGAATCATTTATTGAAAGTGAATTTATTTGCACTTAAGAGTATCTATATACTACGTACAACATGTGTTTGATGTAGTACCTATGTTGTTTGTGTTGATTGTGTTTGGTATACACAAAGAACCGACCTGTATTCACCCTAATTTTAGGCAGAAATAGCTTACTACAACGCATCTATACAAAGTATTTATCACACAATAACTATAAAATACATTTTCCTGACTTCGTACGCGTTATACGTTAAAATGTGTAGGTAACCTATAAATAAGGCTAAACACACTGTTACAATTTGACTTGACACCATTTTTATCCCTTAGAACTTGATTTATGGGATACCAAGTAGTCTATGTATTATTCTAGGTATCTACGTACATACTAAACTTCATCGAAATCGGTTCAGCTGTTACGACGATTGAGTAAACAAACAACAAACATCCAAACTTTCATATTTATAACATTAGTGTGAATTATGAATGACTTTAGTAGAGTAAAAGGTTCGTACAAAAATGTAAAAGGACTTGATGAACTCCAAACTAATTGTACGTTTATTAAATTAAGCCTGAATAAATCTTGTTTGTGATATAATTCAGTGACAAATCAACTAGTCAAACAACTAAGAGACTCGCTAATATATATTTGGTTCTCAGTGTCGCTTGGAAAAATACAGAGACTAATGTTTTAACTTAAAAAATATCTTCATATTTTCTTGTTACTAGCCGTCTGAAGCGTGTTGTGTTAATATTAACATGTAATTTTCATGGATAAACCCGGCTCCTCACGTGAACAGGTGATACTTAGAACTTTCATTACATTTTGTTTCCTTAGCGACAA
Organism: Philereme transversata; assembly: GCA_963924445.1. Taxonomy (NCBI): domain Eukaryota; kingdom Metazoa; phylum Arthropoda; class Insecta; order Lepidoptera; family Geometridae; genus Philereme; species Philereme transversata. Next base: position 25,295,661 of record OZ004338.1, read on the forward strand.
AAAAGCACACCTGAGCCGTGAGGAAACAGTAATAATTTTACTTTTCCTTCTCTATTCTCTGAATTTTTCGACGTAATCATAATGCAATGACATATTCTGGGGAAACTGTTATTTTGTTTGTATAAGTTATCAAGGTACGGCATGGGGCTGAATATTTTACACGAATACCTAAAATTATTCTTTGGACATTTGAAACTATTCAGAGGTCTACGCCTTCTGAATAAACATTTCTTGTATAGAAAATGCGTGTTACATTTCTTAAGAGAGTTCTTTACGATGAGATGCTTTTAGTGGAATCACTGTATCGCGTGATCTGTGTTATAAAAAGTATGAATGTTATTAATAGACGTGTGCCGTTACACAAATCAGTTTTTCCTAATTCTATAAGTGATATACAAACTGAATAGCGTCTGGAGCCTTTACTCAATCAACAATTGAAACGCTCAATCAACATCTGAATTTTGAAGGGCAAAGTGTCTGACGAACAACACCGTATTTTAGCGCAAACAACAGAGGTCCACGAATCTCTATTATAATATTCATGACGCTGTTACAAAAATTCACGGAGCTTATAATAAAATATCTTTCACAATAAGACGAAAATTGAATTCACTCGGGGGCATAATATAGGTGCCAGTTGTATACGGAGACATATATCATCTTGAGAGTACCTGCCCCGAAATTCAGTAGAGGATTTGAATAGATACCCCATATCATAGCTTCGTGAATTGTTCATAAATCTTCCTATATCGTCTTTTGTTTAGCTGGGACACAAGCCGGGCTGGGCGGAGGGTGTGAATACCTCACGGAGACACAGGAGAGCTTAGGCAAATTCCAATCCCAGCTTTTACGACCGAACATAGGACTAAATGGAACGCAGCGAATTTCAGTGCATCTGTATAATAATGAACGCGCTCTTTAGTTTATTGTTGAGTTCGCCGCCCAAACTTTGTTTTGTTAATTAGCTTTTAAGAATATTTTAAAGTAATGAGAGTCAAATTTAGTCAAATATATACCAAATAACATGAATAGAAAATAGAAAATATTTACTCAGCAAAACTGTTTCAGGTTTTTGATCAACCTTCTTATGAGTATGGCACAAGAGTATGCAGATTTCGCTAATTATTGCTGACTAAATGATCAAGCATCAAGTTGTTTCACTATTGTGATGTCAGTCGTCATAGATTAAACAAAATGAGATGCAAGCGTGAACTTTATCCGAAATCTAAATTTATTTAGGGAGTACGCTTGAAAAGCAGGGCGTCAGACCGCACGAAGCCTGTTTCCATACAACTCCTTAATTTATGAAAGCTCAAGACGGATGAAGTTAGTATAAAATTATTATCATAATTTCTCACCAAAAACTTCCGAGTGAGTTGCCATCATGAATATGCAAAGCAAAAGTTCACACTGTGAGAACTTTTTATGGGCTCTGTCGGATTTCTTGTTATATTGTTATAATTTGCATTTTTTACTCCGTCGAGTTGTAACAGATTTAGGAAAGTAATGAAGTTAATATTTATCAATTTAGAAAGTTCGGAGTCAAATTTTATCAATGCCGGCATTTCATTTTCATGCTTAATTTTGCGAACCATTGAAACGTCCTTTGTCACTGGATTCCAGTTAATTTTATTAAAATTTCTTTACAAGTTTAACAAAATGATACTTATAATAAGAAAATAATATTCTGTAAACTAATAATTACACAAATTAATAGTTACACAAAAAAAAATAACAGAATCTACTTTAAATGACCAGCGATATTTTTTTTTATTTACTATTAAGTCTCGTACTGAATTGAGCCAATAACTATAAACAAGTCATGTATTGATCTTAAATTATACAGAAAACCTGTTAATAAATGCTAATTGGATATTATAGATAATGTTTTAATTGAATAAATAAACTGACCTTCCCATTTTCTATATAAATATTATAAAGAGGAAAAATTTGATTGTTTGTTTGCATTGAATAGGCTCCGAAACTACTGGACCGATTTAAAAAATCTTTCACCGTTAGGAATCTACACTATTCCCGGGTGACAAAGGCTACTTTTTACCCAACTGTGCAGAAGGAGGGTAATGTTTTTATTGAAAAACTACTCCTACAAAGCTGTGGATTGGTCAGCTAGTCCTATATTAAAATCCACTAGCCCATAGAACTAGATTTGAAAAAAACGTTGGGGTTCAAATACGCAGAATCCGTTCAGCTATATTTCCGAATATAGTATTCCTTAAACAGCTAGTCTTTGTGACATACGACACGTGGAAAACAAGGTTTCAAAGTAAAAGAGAGTGTGGGTCGCGACCCTCGCTTGCATCGTGAGGAAAATTCCCAGTGGTGTCGCGAGTTGGCCCTTTACATTAATCGACACGATGGAACGGACAAGGACAAAAATGATGCCACAGCGTATGCCCTCCATACGATGATACCGGTTTTAATCCGGATTTTTCAGAAAGTCACTGCAGATGAGAATTCGTAGTGAAGTGTTGTGCAAAGAACATTATTTCTTAGATTCTCCGTGGAATTAAAAAATACTTACACTTGACATGTAATTATTAATATTTAGCTGACCCGCCCACTGCTTCGTACGCGTGGTTTGTCAATAAAACATTACCGTCCTTCTGTGCAGTCGCGTAAAGTATATCCTATGTCTAAAGTCCATTCATAATCTATCTAGGTATATAAGTACCACATTCCATCGAAATCGGTCGAGCAGTTAAGTCGTGAAAAGGCAACAAACAGACAGAGAGACAAAGTTACTTTCGAATCTTAGCTGACTTTTTACACATAGGCTACTTTTTGTTGACAAACAATCAACTGAAGCTAGTTATACATATTAACCTTCCTCTTGAATCACTCTATCTATTGCTGAAAACTACATTAAAATCCGTTGAGTAGTTTAAAAGATCTAAGGGACAGCGGAAGCGACTTCATTTTATACTATGTAAAAATACGACTAAACTAAGAATTTTAGTTGTTGGTGTCAAATATGGTTTATAAATTGCATAAAAACAAAAAATATGGTAGTCTGAAAAGCTCTGAGATTTTATAGGCATTATTCGTATCGTGACGTCAAATGTGAAAACCCTATTCGCAGAGTAATGCGCGAATACTTTTGCACTTTGATCTTGATCTATAGCGGGTCTCGAGTGACAAAAATGGCCTTAATCCTAACAAGACAGATGTGTAGGCAAAATTGTCTCCAAAATAAAAGGGCCGTACAACTCCGTAGTTTTCTCTTTATATTTTTCAACAACTTTTTCAAGGAACAAGTGAATGAACTTTTAGAAACTTGAATGCAGACATGAAAATACAATTGAAAATATGTTTGTGAAAACGAAACTTTGTATTTCATGACATATTAAAATATTCATTTTCGTGCAAAGCTCACATTTAATTTTAAGTCAACTATAAAATACTTTATCTTGGTCTGCACGTTCGTGGTTTCTTTTTCACAAAAAATGAACTAAGATATTGTTTCAACTGCACTGAAGTACAAAGTTTTTAAACTTGCTGACCTGAATTCTACGTCTTAGCTGATTTATGGGAAAGAAGACCAACTTCGCGTGTTAGAGGGTTATAAGAATTTGATTTACGAAAGATCTACAATGCGAAGTTTCTCATGAGCTCCATAGATGAGTGAAAATGGCCCACAAATAAATGAAAAGTGCGTTTTATGGTTACAACTGTTAAAGTGACGCGATGACAGATAAATTATCAATTCGACAGTTAATGAAGTGAGAACAAATTTCTCAGTAAAATAACCCAGTTTTGAGGCGGCAAAAAAACTAATAAACGTAGAGACTTTATTATGATCTGTATGTAATCTCAATTTAACATGAAGTTTTGAATACTACTTCAACAAGATGGCATCCTTCAGCAGCAATACAATTATGTATTCTATTTCCATAGATTTACAGAGCGTCTGATCTTTTGCAGCGAGCATCCAATGTCGCCCAGCAACCTGTATCAGGTCGCCTTTCCATCTAGTAGGGGGACATCTTACGCTGCGCTTTCCTGTGTGTGGTCCAATTTTAGAATCTTTCTGGCCCAACGGCCGTCAGTTCTTTGAGCTATATTCCTCTGGCACATAAATGCATTTAAAATGTTAATAGAACAGAATAGAATAGAATAATCATTTATTTGCACACACAAAATGACACATGAAACAATATTAAGGAACAGTAGTTAATAATCAGCAATCGAATCGTCAGAGGACGTATTGTGAGTGACAGAAGTTTTTCAGTCATAATATAGTGTACGTATTGAAGAAAATAATTATGTAAAGCGATATTTCACCATGTAGTAGATCAGTCCAGTCGAACAGGATTCGTGTTTAAGTTCCATCCTGCCAAAATTAAGTTCGTTGAAGTCAGGGCCGGATTAACCCTATCGGGGCGCCTAGACAATGCAATTCTCGGGGCCCCTTTTCTTTACCGTTTTCTTACTTTTTACAATATTTTTTCCATTACAAAAGTCAAGTCGATCAGATCGACTCCTGCTTTTCACTTTCATTGAAATGATCTTAATGAATAGATTATAGTTATTGATAACCATATAGAACGCATCCAACGAACCGGGGACTCTCGTCCCGCCCAACGTGAATGCAGTCAGCGACATCTATCGGAATAACTTCGACCCATTTCACCCTAATGAAATGGTTCGTTTTCATTCATTCAACCAAATATCGTTAGATAGCGCTTTTTACAGTAAGTAAAATCATTTTTTCTATGGAAACATTACCATATGTAAATAATTGGGAATGTCACGCATGAAACATTTTTTTTTCTAGGTGCCTGGCCCGCATTGACTAGGCCCCCGTGGGCCCCTAGTCAGTGCGGGCCCCTTAGGCAGTTGCCTAATCCGACTTATCGATAATCCGGCCCTGGTCGAAGTTGCCGTCTTTTGATTGATTTGATGTAGTATCTGTTATGTAATGACAACTTTCAAAGGATGACTCTGCCAAACAAAAGCGGTCAAGAAACGACTCGCACATCGATAGTTCCGTACCTACCTATATTTATGTTAATTTAGCAGCGCTGGCCATCTTGTCATGACTCAGAAACAAAGTAAGCTTTTAAGGCATATTTCAAAAACTGTTTACGGTAGAGATTTTGTTTTATTTTTCCTATAATGTTTGCATATATATTATATCTTTCAATCATAATAATTTCAGATTGTTCGTTTTAGTAACTTCGAAGATAAGGGTCGGGGGATGCATTTTTTCGACATTTTCGTTATAACTCGAGTTTCATGTATTCAAGCCGGCATATATTTATTATTTTATAATTCATTTGCATCTTTACCTTTCGTAATAGGTATTTTTTATACAGTGAGATATATATACATATATGTATTATACTCTTTATGTCTTCGTATCATCTAAACGAGAGGGTTGTTGATGGCAAATGTGACGTAATAATATGTTTAATAATAGAACGTGTTGAAAAGATTCAAAAAATAAACTGTGCTACGCATGACTGTATGCATTTTCTCTTTTAAAAGTATATCAATAAAGATCTTCATGAAAATACTTTAATAATCTGTAACAATCTGATCCGCCCGCGGCTTCGCACGCGTATGTCAATGAAAACATTACCCTCATTTTGTGTAGTAAAAAGTAGACTATATCACAATCCCAATCATAACCTATATCTAAAGCAAATTTAATCAAAATCGGTAAAGACGCTCTCAAATTATAGCGTGACAAAGAGAAACAGGTATTAATTCTGATATATATAGATATTTATTTTAAGAAGCTATTTCGATTACAAATTTAATTACTTATAATGATTATTTGTATTCGGGTGTACTTCACACACACTTCTTACACTTTTTCTTCCTGCCCTTTTCCCACATAACGTGGGGTCGGCACAACATATAATTTTCTTCCATACCTCTTTATCAGCCGTCATTTTATTGTATTTCTTATGTCTACCAACGATTGTAACAATATTTCATGCTAACTAAAGATTAATATAAGTAGGTACTAATTGCATAACCAATTATAGGTAAACACCACATGCACTAAAAAAATGTAGTAACAATAACAAAGTAACACTAGTAAATATTGACAATCAATGGAATTAGTGAAGTCAGGAAAGAAAAGACAAAAGTATAAAATACAGTAATGATAGCAATAAATCCACTTGACTTCTAAGTATATTTAATAACACTAAAAGCCTTTCATTGAATAAATATTATTTATTTATTCAATAAAGCACTTCACTTAACTTTCTAACGATCTACGAGTATATTTATCTATTAGAGTGGCAAGTTCATAGAAAAGAACTGCCGGAATTTGATAATTTTTATATTAAAAATATCAATCTAAGTACAGTAATTATTAAAACCATTACTAATCCTCGCTAAGTCATCTCCGTTATCACTTCTTTCTCACCCTTCTTCTTCACACAGTACATCCATCTGTTCTTTGGCATTCCTCTACTTCTATATTCACCCACATTCATATCTAACACTCTTTTAGTCACATGATTTTTTTTCCTCCGCATAACATGGCCATACTACGCTAGCCTCTTACTCCTCAAATTGTCTATCACTGTCGCTACTTTCAAACTTGCTCTAATATACTCATTCTTTATCTTATCCATCCTCGTTACCCCACACATTCAGCTCAACATTCTCGTTTCCACCGCGTGCACTCTTCTTTCATTCGTCCCTTTCGTGGCCCAGCACTCAGAACCATATATTACGACAGGTTTTATGAACGTCTTGTAAATTTTCCCCTTAAATTTAAGAGGTATTCGAGGATCACACATTGTTCCTGTAACCTGTTGCCAATTCATCCATCGCGCATTTATTCTTATTTTAACGTCCCGGTCTATGTAGTCATCATTAAATATAAATATAAATAAAATAAATATTGCAGGGCATTTCACACAGCGCTATCTAGCCCCAAACTAAGCAGAGCTTGTACTATGGGAACCAGATAACTGATAGAATACTTATGTACTTTTTTTTTGTAAATACATACTTATAATATATAGAAAAACATCCAGACACGAAACAAATATCTATAGATCACGCAAACATTTGTTCCGCGGCGGGAATCGAACCCGCTACCTCCTGCAACTCAGCTAGCTATTCGCCCACTGCGCCACGGAGGTCGTCAAACATTTTGGATCAATGACCTCAGGTACTGGAAGTCGGAGCAGACTGGTTACACCATTCAAGGCAATATTGGCAAAACAGGAGAGACCACCAAAGTCACAGAACAGATGCTTTGCTGATCTTCAATTCAGGTAAGTACACATTTCACGGTTACTCCGAACACGACGGCTATACTCAACGTCTCTAGATTTGGCCTCAAGTTATAAAAGCAAAACTGTTTGTGCCAACAGCTCGATCCATACGGGATATCGATCGAATGCAACTACTCATTACAGTAATAGATCCATTAAGTTAAACCCAGTCAGCATGTGGAAGTGGCGTGCCAATAACTGAGATGCCGTAATAATAGCGAACCGTTTGAGGCAATATTGTCATGAATTATTTATGTCATGGCTGAATTTAATTTAGCCGGAACCAGTGTGCGTTACAGTGCTGCAATAAAATCGTATAAACACTTTTCATTCCACTCAAAAAATTGGATTGGAAAACGGAATTTCACTATTCCAATGATTTGTTTTGACAGCGATTGGATTTTCGCGATGCGACAAATCGTTTATTCGCACGTAAAGGTATATTCAGCTAAATTGAATTCTAAAAACATTTATACGATGTTTATAAATTGTAATAATTGTGAAAAATTTCTTGCTGACGTAAAAATGGAACGAGCTAAAGAAATATAAGCTAAAGGTGGCCGCGTGTACTCAAAAGATATAAACTTGATTTCATCTGAAGCGAATGTTTAACCGTAACCAAGAGGCAAACCACCAGCTTGATGGTCAAGCAATATCCTTAGCAGTCAGTTTTGGGTGAGCTGGAGAGATAGCATACGCAATTTTATGTTCGCTACGTATTTATTTGAATGTATGAACGCGTATGTATTACATACGCGCACAATAGGTTTACTTTCTAAATTCAGCCTTATCTCGACCTTAATTTTTGGCCGTAGCAAGTTGCTTTTGTAGAATTAATATTTCTTCAAGAAAAAGTTCACTTAACACGAACCTTAACACGGCACTATGAACAAAGTTGAAAATCTACGGAAAGTTTCCCGCACGTCATACCGTTGTCTTCCTCAAAGTTTCTAAAGTTTTTCATTCGTAGTTAAGGGCATAATCACACGTTCAGATGTATTTGAAATGCATTGCCTGTTTATTTACATCTCATTGGAGGACGATTGCTGCTTGAGAAAATCCTCAACCAATTAGTGTCTCAAATTAAAATTTAAGTGATTGATCAGTTTTTCGAAGGCGATTTTCATGAGTATGCCATAAAAATGTGCACTTGCCAATTTTAAAAATCGAATGAACAAATGTGAGTTTTATTAGCTTACAATGAAACTGTTTTTGTTAAATGTAATCCTGAACTTTTTGAGGCATTTACAGTTGGAAACCATCTATAGGGTAACTTGCAAAATGTGTCCCGTCGGACACAGCTACTACGTAAAAGCGTGGTCTGTATGGCAGCTATCATTTATAATAAAATACCTATAGCTGTACGCAGATTGTCAAATTTACACATATTTAAGAATAAACTTAGTGGCATATTAGTTAAGAAAGCATAATATAATGTTAATGATCATAATAATTATCTTAATTTTAATGATTTGACGACCTCCGTGGTGCAGTGGGCGTATAGCCGGCTGAGACGCAGGAGGTAGCGGGTTCGATTCCCGCCACGGAACAAATGTTTGCATGATCTACAGATATTTGTTCCGTGTCTGAGTGTTTTTCTATATAATCTAAGTATGTGTTTACAAAAAAAAAATATATAAGTATTCTTTCAGTTATCTGGTTCCCATAGTACAATATTTGCTTAGTTTAGGGCCTAGATAGCGCTGTGTGAAATGTCCAGCAATATTTATTATTTATTTAATGTGTTTGTAGGTGACCAAAATATTATATACATTTCACCTTTAATTGCCATGAATCCTAATTTAAGTCTTAGTTACTATATTTGACATTTTTTTATCCTAATTTTGTAATTTTTTTTTCTGAATTTAAGTAATTATGTAATATATTTGCATGTTAAGTTTATATTTTACTATAAAATACTTGTACGCCGCAAGGCAAAATCTAGCGTTTATATAAAACCTAACATTGTACCTAGATTTACAAGGAATAAATGAATTGAATGACATTTATTTATTTTATGCAACTAAATCTATATACAAAGCAAACTATATATAAAACCCTAATCTAACAAGCCGCTCGCTGCCAGTGGGTAGCGTGCCCAGAATGCTGGCCGCATTGCCACGTTGAATGGCAATGCTTAAACGTTGGCCAAAATACTGGCCAGCATTTTGGTCACGCGTCGCCATGAATTGAATTGAATTGAAACAACAGTGAAATTTTGATTTATATTAGTATTTACTATTCCGTATATTTCGATAAATTAATTTGTCACAAAAATTTATTAGCCTTACAAACCGGCTATATTTTGGTCATGGAGTAAGCGAAAATCGGATTTGTAAGTTAAAAAATAATTTATTATGTGTTTCTGGTGGACCCATTGCGTGATTGAGCCTTAAGGCGCACTTGGAATAAAGCAGCTTTCTAATTAAACTAAACAGAAGGCGTAGAAACGTATGCCACACAAAGCCTTCTCAAAACTTTTTAACGATGATGAGTTGTAACTCAAAGTGGTAATTTAAACTTTAGAATTTATTACAAGTTCCTCAACTCGATTTATTCCATTCTCTTGTGTTTTCCCGTTCTCTTAAAACATTTATGTGTTCTTAAATGACCTCTCATGCAAAGTATAAAAAATTATTAAAAAAACGAGTGTGCTTTAGATCACACGACTGAAGTAAAACTTCTTTAGCTCCATATATATGTATGTATAAGGTAAAAGCCGGATAGTTGCCTAACTTTTCAAAAAAGCTGTGTTATAAAAAAATATGTGCTTAATTAGAATAAAGCAAGATGCATATCAAAACATAGGTGTTTTATTTATTATAGAAACCTATTTTTTGGACATCGTTAATAACGGTTTTGTGTAAATCCTGTTTTATTAGACCTTTAAAAAAAGGAATAGTTGACTATTCTAGCGGAACGGACTTTTTAACGGACGTTAAAAATGCTTCGGAGGGTACTTGCCTCAAGCGGGGATAAACGGCTCATTGTGATTTTTTAAAATATCAACAAAATTATATCAATTTATGTCTATAATCAGTCTTTAATAATCAGTCAATTCTTTGAACACAATGGCTAAACTATCTTCTGTCCAGCTTATGTGGCGCGGCACCATGCCTGATTTACGCTGATACTTGCGAGGAATTTTGCTCACCTAGAATGAATCGAGAAATAGTTAAGTTTTTATTTTATTTAAGGTATATTAAATAGTAAGATTAAACACCAAAAGAAATCTGTCTTTGCTCGTTAAATAATTTATAGTTGCGGATAATTGCCCATAGAGCAGCTATCCGCAAAAGTAACTGGGGTGACTATCCTTTTTGATACGGATACTTGCCTTTTTTACTTACAAAATAAATAAAAACAATTCAACAATAAAACTTAATAAACAGTATAATTTAAACTCTAATGCATGCAAAGAAACAAAAAGTTGACTGAAACCACAATCAGTAATAAAAATATTCAATAGAAATGACTTACCAATATAAATTCGACGGCTGTTGAAGTTTCTCCGCGGAAAATTTTTGCTCCCACAGACGAAACGTGTACGCCTATATTGACAGTTTACATGATACTCAGGTCTGTGGGAGGGCCACTTACAACTATAATAAAGCGCTAACGCCACTTACATCCCTAACATAGTGTATTTAAAACCGGGGCAAGTATCCTACTGAGGCAAGTATCCGGCTTTTACCCTTTACGTATATATAGGTGCGAACACACATTTTCTTTATCTCTTTAATTTACCCTATACCCGCACCTCTCTCTCTGGCCCCACAGTAAAAAACGAAACGTAACTCTCTCTCTCTCTTTCTATCTTCACTAACTTATATCTCCCTCTCAACTTCCGTTCGCCTCACCCAATCACACTTTTCGTAACGCTCTCGTCACGCATTCACCAGCTTACTCCCCAAGTCCAGCGTGCGTAAAGAAGTTGTACTTCAAAAATTGTTACTTTCAACACTTAGTGATAAGTAAGTATGAGCTAGTGATCTCCTAAACAATTTCTTAAACCAGGGTGGACCCTGGTTTAAAAGATTGTTGCCCGAAAGCCTTCGATGTAGCTTGACAACTTTTAAAGTCAGTCCCGATATCAAAACCGTGTGGTATTTTTTATTTTAAATTGTATGTACTGGCATCTAAACAAATGTTATTTTGAAAGTTTATAACGAATTATAAAATATGCAATATAATTTTCAAATTAATTTATCCAAAAAGAAACACCTACAAACATTATTCTAGACAATGTTGTAAAAGACGGAAGTAAAAAGCACTTTTAAGAGGAGCGCAATAAAAATTTCATCTCTTCCGAGTCTAAATAAAGGACACTACTTATTCTTAACAAGGGAAGTAATTTTCTTTGTTCACGAGACTGTCTCAGTTTACAATTAAACAATTGATAAGGATTGTTTAACACTGTGCTAGACTGTGCGACATGTCACTGCGACACAATATTCCTTCAATTTATAGGGTCGTGACCTTATTGGAGGTTTTTTTTTTTCATTTTTTGTGTTCTCCGTCGGTACGAATAGCATTGAGCGATGGGATCAAAAATGGTGCGGATCTAATCGGTCATACGGATGGGACAGTGTCCTCTCGGTCTGCGTCCCTGGCACAAAATTGTAAATGTCGCCAAAAGTTTCAAAAACCACTTTTATTTTACTTATGGTGGTACTTTAGTGTTTCGCCCCAAACAGTTCTCGCGAGTGTCCCATAAAACAAAAATATATTATTCGTAATGTCTGACTATCAAAATAGTGCCACGAAATAAATAACCAAATAACTTGACATACAGTTTCATTCAAATAACAGGTAACGGGAGTTAATGTAAAGTGGATACTTTTTGTTGGGGTACAAATTGCAGTTATTCTGGATTTCAGACTGTTGCCTATATTTGTGACACTTAAGCTACACGCATACCAAACTATAGCACTGTGGAGTCTCTGGTGTACCCTGTGAATTTCGACAATGTTCAGTTTATACTATGGCTAATAACTCAAAAACTATAAAACCTTTACTAAAAAGAAAAACGGAGTTAAAATGTACTAATAAAGACCTTTAATTTGACGTCCCACTTGACCTAATAGTCATATTTTTTATGACCTCTCTTGAACGAAAATATCTCAACAACCCCGCAACAGTTTTAGCTCATTTAGTCACACCAAAATTGTGTCATAACTATGTATTAAATTTCACGATGATAAGACGCTTCGAAAGTTATTCTCGGAGAAACAAACATACATACATACAACGCCGATTTGCTCAAGTCGATTTGGAGATCTCACTTCGCTCGATTAATAAAATAAGGTGTCGAACAATAAGTCCTAGCACTTAAGTAGCTGATCTGAGATAAGACGTTGTTTATTGATTTTACTTGGAACACCTTTACAGTACACGAAAGCAAGGGACAGAAAAAAAAAGTTTATCAGCGGAATATCAAAACTAATCTAACAGATAATACTTTTGTCTGTGCCGTATATCCTGAAAAAAAAACAAAATATTAAAAAATAACGGCAACACAAAAACAAGCTTTAAGTAAACAAATCATGATAGCGCTGACAAAAGAACGCTCAGGAATAAATTGAAAAGAATATGTACTTATACTGTATATACCGGTCGCAAGGGAGAGTTTTAGCTGATTAAATCCGTCTCTGCGGATTATATAGGGTGTAATCAGGCTACTCTCAAAATAGAAGGTAAATGACTCATCAATATGTGCCACAAACATTGTAAGCGCAAACATATCTGTTGCACCATTTATAACATCAACACCCATTCGAAGAAAGGTAAAAGGTGTCATTTTCGTTAAAATAATATTACTTTCGAAATTAAAATCAGTTGGACCGTATTTTTATTTTATATTTTTTAGCCAAACTTGTATGATTTCATAGGAAAATTATTATATTGCATCTGGGCATAATTAAATCTGTCTAGGCCAACATTTATATTAGTTATCAATAAAACTCTCTAAAATGTTCTTAAGCAGTATAATTACACCCTATATTCTTATGTTTTGTTGGTACTTGGGTCTGAATACATCAGAGTCATAAATTAGACACAATGCCCGCATCGTACTCAGTCCCATTGTGATTTATGTATTCGATTATCGAGCAAACGACTAAACTGGAAAGCGTTTCGCCGCAGTAACGATGTCATTATTATTTTAAAATAGAGACAAAACATTTTTTCATTCGCGGAATTGTTTTCCATTCGGTCTGCCGGATAATATTGTCAAGATAACTTTGAATTGTTTTGTTTGTGAACTTTGAAAATATATTACCGGGTCATTTTATTTAATTAGTTTCAAATGTTTGCATAATTTATAGAAAAAGTTTGATGTAGGTGAAAAACTGACTAGATTCAAAAATTGATTTTTATACTGTCTTCTAGTAAAAAACTGTCAAAATGCAAAGAGAATCAGCGCGACTTCCACAACGATGCATAAACGTATTTAGTTGCTCAATATGATTTATGGAGTTTTCAAATCATACAAATACGTCAAATTTAAACATGTTTAGTCGCTAAATACGTTAAGGGATTGTTGTGCAAGCCGGCCTTAGTACCCAAAACGACAATCTGTCTCAAGAATACACTGCGAATGAATGAATAAAAAGGGGTATGTCAGGATCGTAGCAAGTGATCTCTGCGGCAGACTGTCTCTACCTAACCCTCCGGGAAAAAGATGTGACAGTAGGTAAGAATAGATTGGACTACGACGTCATAACTTACTTCTAGTGTCGTAGCACCTGCTACGAATGCCGTAGCACCAGCTACGAACATTAAAGCAATAGGTTCAATACTATGTCTCTCTATCTAAATGCTCACACTCGCTTTGGTCATCACGAGCCGCATTCGAATGTCCGCGTTTAAAACCTATGTAATAGTAGGCGTTAATATAGGAACATTCACACGTCTTACCAAAGTCTAAACTAAAGGGTCGCTCCTCTAAATGTAAGTAACTTTGTAATGTAACGGGTTGACAATAATTCCACTTGATTTAAAACTTGAACGTACTCAGATTGAATTCGTTCGTAGATTTTTCCACTTGTTTCAGTTCAGAGAATGACAACGGTAAAAGCTTAGAGCCGAGCAATAGAATTTTATTGAACTATCGCAAGATATTTGTATTGTAGTATTGTAGAATTTGTTGAGTATTGTATTTTGGACTAACTGCTAGGATAAATTTATGTCTAGTTTTAGGCTTTAGCCAAAGGTATAAAGCGTAAGCTAAGGAATGTAGAATTCACCTTAGAGCTCAAATAACCGAAATCAATTTTAGTTCTTTGTTTTGGTTCTTTCTAATTTACCTAAATTACTATTTTAAATTGCTTCTCTACCATTTATGTTAAAAACAATTCAACATAAAATATTTAAATATATAATCTTTTGAAAAAAACTTTAATTTTCATTAAGATAAGATAACTGTTTTAGTAATTATCACACAGAAGCAATATAACACTAAAATATTGGCGGCCTTATCGCTGAAAATGATAAATACATGAAAATGTATTTAAAAAATAGTTACATACCTAATTAGCCTAAACACAATAAATTTACTAATAGCCGCTAACTGTCTGTATTTTTCTCAAAACGTGTAAGGCCCAATTAAAATATTTAAATATAAAGAGAAATAAAACGACATCAATCGCATTGCATAATAAAACGGAAATTCTGCCTTTACCCGATTATCTGTACATCGCGGTTGAAATTATTCACGTCGAAAAAAGACCTCTTTGAGTTGAGCTGAGCCACATGGTGCGATGCGACGCCGCACTACGATGGTTTTGCTGCATTTGGTGCCAAACGGCCGGTGTCGCATCGTAACAAAGCTCCAAAATTTGCGGTCCAAAAAACAGTATTGCATTATATAATAACAGTGTCTTTATTCACCAATTTATGTCTTCAAACACTTAGAATATTCAACCACCTACCCAAATATATTTTAAAAATTTACCAAATTAATAATTTTAAATTAAAACTAAAAAAAATACTAACACAGAAGGCTTACTATACTATAGACGAATATTTAAAAGACAAATTACAAAGACTTGACATTTAATTTATTTATAATTGATAGTTAATGTATAATTTTTGTAATTTATTTTGCATGCTTAGCTGATCATGGCTGTACCTAGATTATTTTATTATAAAAAACTGTAACCCATGTATCGTAAATAAATGAATCTTTATCTTTAATAAAATAATTCAATCGTTTATTAGCTAAAATATACAAAAACTACAATAAAAAGTCTTAAATCTATGATTGTCAATGTATTCAACCTGCATGCAGGCGTGTAAATATTTGTCAGTAAGGTAGCTTCGATGATAAGTGGACTCCTTTCTGCTGAAGCAAAAACAATCATGACGTATTGTGTAGCATAATACGCATTATTATAATTTATAATTAGTTGTCACCATCATCATCATCATAATTGAAAACAAGGGAGGCCTATACCCAGCAGTGGCTGGGTATAGGCCTCCCTTGTTTTCTGCCATCCTCCTCTATCACAAATCATGCCAACTCACAAATCATGTTAAGAATCGCGTTTTTAGTGAAAATAAAATAATTTGGACAAATAACCTTCATAGCGAGACAGACTAGATTAGATTAGACAATTCTTTATTGCACACCTTAAAACAATACAACTAAAAAGAACACCGTGAAACTATGAGATACAATTGGCGGTCTTATCGCTGAATAGCGATCTCTACCAGACAACCTTTGGATGGAATGGACTGTGTGAACATTACCTGGGGTGTAATGGTGTACCTAACATACTACATATACATACTTATAATATAAAAAATAAAAATAAAATAGATGAATGAACCTAAATAATACCTACTTACACAAGA
The DNA here is from genome assembly GCA_963924445.1 of Philereme transversata. Lineage (NCBI taxonomy): Eukaryota > Metazoa > Arthropoda > Insecta > Lepidoptera > Geometridae > Philereme > Philereme transversata. The sequence continues at coordinate 25,311,782 of OZ004338.1, forward strand.
AACATATTACGATATAACGATCTGAGTGCTATGTATCACTGGACTCAAAAATTTGGGCTACTAATTAATCCCAACAAGACGCAGGTGATAATAATTGGTGGTAACGGACAGATTTTCAAAATTAATCTTAACACTCTTCCTCTGGTTAAATAAAATGACATGCCACTGCAGTTCTGCAAGGAGGTTAAAAACTTGGGCCTTTACATTACCCATAATTTGTCATGGGACCACCTTATTACCCAGATTAGTAGGAGGATGTATGTGGTACCATACTCTGAAACGCTTAAAAAAATTCTTGTGCCAATCTACGAGGACCACACTGGTTAATGCGTTACTCTTACCCATCCTGGATTATGCGGATGTATGCTATCCCGATGCTACGGAAGAGCAACTGAGCAGGTTGGAGCGTCTGCAGAACCTCTGCATTCGCTATATTTACGGCCTACAAAAGTATGATCATGTCTCGGTATTTCGTCAGCAGCTTAAATGGCTTAGCATCAGAGCTCGTCGAGATGTGCACATGCTATCCCTCCTGTATAGTATTCTTCGCAACCCTCTATCTCCCAGCTACATCAGAGAGCGATTTGCATCCGTACCAACTGACGACAGACCTGTGCGATCGTCTCGTCGTTCCCAACTGATTACTCCACAGCATAACACGGCTACTTACTCTGACTCTTACACTATAACCGCTACTCGTCTCTGGAATAATATGCCACCAAACTATTTTGAGACTACTTCAGTGGAAGCATTCAGATTGAGAATCTATAGGCACCTTCTCGGTCAAGCCGACCAAAAATGAGCAATTTATTCTTTCCATAACACTTCTTCTATTGCTAAGTATGTATTTTTATTCGATATTAGTATAGCCTATCATATAAAGTATTAAGTAGGTTTATATATGTTGTATGTACCTAATTATGCTATGTTTAATAGTCCTGTGCAAATTTTTAATTTTTCCCTTTTCTGTGCACTACGTACACATCTTTATCCACTATAATAATAATTATTATTATAAATTATTTATTCAACAACAAACTTCAAAATTTCACAAACAAAAATTACAATAGTTTACTAGGTATAATACAATTCAGGATGGAAAACATTGGTATCCAAACTAGGATTGACCTGTATGATGACATACCTATACCTCCCTCCGGACTATGGTTCATAATGGAATGATCAGTGAATATATGTGTGAGTGTGGGAATATGTTGGTTGTGAGATTTGAATGTGTGTTTGTGTGCGCGAGTGTGTGTCAATATGCATGCAAGGATATGTGGTGAGTGAGTACAATACACAAAGGTTATCTGGAAGAGAATGCTCTTTAGCATTAAGTTCGCCTTTGTACTAGTTTTATAAGTACAATAAAGTATTTTCAATCAATCAATATTAATTAATAATAAATACATAGATATTTAGCAACATAGACTACATGGATATGGAACAAGTTTGCGGTCTACCTGATGTTAAGTGGTCACGCACCTTAAAAACGTGCGATGCACTGCTCTACGTTGATGGACGCAGATGTCAAGCCTGTAATTTCACCGGCAACTATCTATGCCATTCAAACCGAAATACAGCAATGCTACTTAGCAGCAGAAATAGGTATGGTAGTAGTACTTCCCTGGGCGAGCCGTTTCACAAGGAACTCAGAGTGCAGATGGTGGGGCACAAGAGCGAATAAACTTTTTTCAAGACTTGAATACCCCCTGATAGTCACAGCGTGCTACATCATACAAATTGTAATTTGTTTACGCAGTATTTGTTTGTTTACGCAACACTGGAACGCCGCGCCGCGCCGTTAAACCATCGTCCCGTATAGCTCAGCTCTTTTGGAGCAGGTGTCTGGAAATTCGGAATTCATTGCGTCGTACACAAAAGGACATTTTTTAATCCCCCACTGCGGAGTGTTTGTTCCGGACACGAACCGACTCTCATATATCACTTGGGATGGTTTCGTCATCGATTTATTAATTTTATATAGACAAAACGTTTTTGCTACGTAGGTTATAAAAGATGGCGTAGACTTTTGAAAATACCCATATTAAGAAGATAGAAGACCTAAATAACGTACCTGGGAGGCATTGGGTGTAGGCCGCACTAGATCGATTGCTTTGGAAATTTACAGGGGAAGTCTGTGTTCAACAGTGGGCGTCATATATGGCTAGTATAATATTATGTTGGTCTCTAACTATTTTTGTTTATTAGGATTCCGTAGCCAAAGGGTAAAACGGGACCATATTACTAAGACTCCGCTGTCTGTCTGTCCGTCTGTCTGTCCGTTTGTCCCCAGGCTGTATCTCATGAAACGTGGTAGTTAGACAGTTAAAATTTTCACAGATGATGTATTTCTGTTTCCGCTATAACAACAAATACTAAAAACTGAATAAAAATATTTATGTGGGGCTCCCATTCAACAGACATGATTTTTTTGCCGTTTTTATAATCGAAACCTCTTGCTCGCGTCCGACTCGCACTTGGCCGGTTTTTTGATTTAAGTCAATAAAAATAGTAAAATATAATTACTGTAAATATGCCTTGTGATATGGCAATGATGTGCTTTGTTTAAGCTCACTATATCCTTCGAAACTTCTTTCAATGAAAAAATTATATGTTAAAATTTTCATAGACCACAGACTTCAGTGCCAATTCTACCGAAATCTCTCATAAACTAAATTCTGTTTCGATTTGTAAACTCTTTAGTATTTCAGAGGATTATCTTTATACCCATTCCTATCACGTGAAAGTTATCGTACACAAACTATCAAACTGGATACCAGTATCAAATATCACTTCACTCCACTTACCTACTTAAAGTTGGGTCTGCTGTCAAACTGTGCAACTCATAACACAGGTATTTGTTACCGTCTGTCTTGTATTTAAACTTACTGTCTTAGTACCCGGTGATAATGTCCATTTTTGCTTGTATATAGCAGGTTAGATTGTTGTGAAATCAAGTCGATGTTATTGCCTACGTGCCTGTTTGTGGACGGACAGACGGACTGACGTGACACGCTCTTTATTGGACTTGCTGAAGTGACTTGCTGCCGGAGTGTTCATCACAAATTAGAAAAAAAGCGCTTGCAAAATTGAAAACTGGATGTGTTAAATTTCTTATTAACAATTCTGCTGGTTTAAAAAAACTACGTGTTAACATTATTTACGTGTTATCGAAGGTTTCGTCACTTAAATTCGACATAATTCAATGATATTATTGTTTATAAATATTTGACGACCTCCATGACGCAGTCGGCTGAGATGCAGGAGGTAGCGAGTTCGATTCCCGCAGCGGAACAAATGTTTGCATGATCGACAGATATTTGTTTCGGGTCTGGTTGTTTCATTAAGTGTGTATTTACGAAAAAAAAGTAATGAAGTATTCTATCAGGTATCTGGTTCCCATAGTACAAGCTTTGCTTAATTTGGGGCTAGATAGCGCTGTGTGAAATATCCAGCATTATTTATTTATTATGTTTACATAAAACTAGGTGAACCCGGCTTTGCACGGGTTTTTATTTAAATGAAATAAGTAGCCTATAGCTCTCAGGTTTCAGTTATCTGGTTCAACTATCAAGCAATATTTATTAGTAGGTACCTACTAAGTTTATTAATATAAAGAGCTACAATTTGTTGTTACCTTGTATAGCTTTATATCTATATAAGAATTTACAGAATTGGAATACTTATATACTGTTTTTTCATACTTAAAACAATATTGAAAGGGTGGTATACCTGTTTGTCCTCTCCGTCCATGCAAAAAATTTTCCCATCCATAAATTAGAATAAGTAACATTTGTATAAGCTCTTTTTGTATTATATCGTAGTCGTATATCGTATATATAATAGATAAATGTTTTTCATCAATCATCAACACTAGATTGTTAACGATTTAATGTTCTTAACTTACTGATAAGCTATTTTTAATGAGAATACTGGAGTTCAAAAATGTTACTAAAATACATAGGTATGTGAAATGTGAAAATCTGAACTTCTGATAAAGATGAGATAAGATAACTCTATAATGTACACCAAAGTAAAGTAGAGAACATAATTTTTACAAATAGATTTAGTACAATGGGCGATCTCTTCCAGACAACCCAGTAAGCTCTAAAATAATTACATACGCTACCTATATTTTTGAAGTTTTTGCTTATTTTTATGTTTTTTAAGTGTTCTAAATATTGCAAGCTAGTTTTAAGCCAGCCGTAGTTGTTTTAGAAAAAAATTATTTACTCGATTTAATGGTTCAAGTCAACCGACCTAAAATACTTAATTTATGTAGCGTGATGAAGTTATGTAGTAAACGGAGATCGTGTTACTGCGAAATAAACTTCGCATGTAAAATATTTTCAGTATGTTAATAACTTAATTTCAGATAATTAAGGGACTTCAACCACTAGAGCACGTGACTATTTATAAAAGCTGGTTTACTTCGTACAAAATCATCGTAATAGGAAATTAAATTGTGTTGTGTAAACTTAGGAAAACCTTTCAGAAACTGTTCTGCGGTGGCGTTCTTAGACAGTGCAGTTTGTATGGATTAATTTAAATTCTAATATATTTATAGTAGTTTTAGAAAAACCATGCTTTGTTTTACCATAATTTACTTATTTTAATCATATATTGTGCAGCCTAGTGAATTAATAAATTGCTTCAAATGTAAAATAACACATTTTGTCCCCAATACGTATGTAAATTTCGCCGCATTGAAAACGCTTGGAGAAGCTGACACTGAAGCGAAAACTCATCGACATTTGTATCCTGCACATATTGACCTACGGAGCTCAGACTTGGTCCTTGACAGAAGCACAAAAGTCCCAACTCAAGATTTGCCAGAGAGCGATGGAGAGAAGCATCCTTGGAGTGAAGCGAATCGATCGAGTCAGAAATACCGTACCGACCTACGATCCAAAACCGGCATAGCCGATGTAGGCGTTAAGACCGCCCGCTTAAAATGGGATTGGGCAGGCCATGTGGTTCGAATGCATCCAGAACGATGGGCGAATCTAGTCACTCAGTGGACACCGAACGGACGACGCAGCCGTGGTAGGCCCAGAAAAAGATGGAGAGACCACCTGGATGCATTCAAACCAGATTGGTCAGATTTGGCTGTGGACCGTGATGGATGGAGGGGAGATCGGGAGACCTTTGCCCAGCAGTGGGACAATATAGGTTAGTAAAAAAAAAACGTTTGTAATTTTAACACCATGTGTAAGTGTAAGAGTACTTCCAGCTTAGACAAAATGTTGTACAACACATACACTCTATTTAACACTGCCTGTTTTATATCAACCATTATCATGTTTTATAAAATGTTATGATATTCTGTGGACTCACCTTTATTGATCGAGCGAAGCAAGATCTCCAAATCAACTTGGGCAAATCGGCGTTGTATGTATGTATGTTTGTCTGAGAATAACTTTCGAAGCATTGATCCGGTCATCGTGAAATTTGGTATATAGGTAGGAAGTGACAGCACAATCCTGGTGTGACTAAATGAGCTAAACATATGGGGGGGTTGTTGAGATATTCGGGTTCAAGTGGTGTAAGAAAAAACCAAAATGTGGCTATCCGCTAAAGTGGCACATTTAATAAAAGTTCTTCACTAGTATATTTTGACCCCGTTTTTATTTGTAGTTTAATATAGTTTTTAAGTTATTAGCCATAATAAAAACAAAACTTTTACGAAATTCACAGGGTACAACAGTAACGCCACGGTGCTGAAATTTGGTATGCGTAAGTTACACGCACAGTGTATACTAGGGGTGATCCAAAAGTAGTGATAATCAGTTATTTCTAGTACACACAAAAATACAAAAATATATCAGTCACTTGCTCAGTTACCCACAAGTTCAGGAAAAAAAAATCATATAAATAGGCCACGATTCCCGGGAGCTACATTCATTTGAATACGGACTGTCAAGGAGTGAACATAAAAATGGAAAAACACGAAATCAGAGCTGTCATTAAATACCTCTGCTTAAAAAAAATGTGTACCAAAGACATACACAGCGACTTGGTGGAAACATTAAGGGACTCTTCTCCTCCATATTCCACAGTTGCACGCTGGGCTAAGGAGTTTAAGCTGGGAAGAACATCGACAGAAGACGAACACCGCGAAGGACGCCCATCGACGTCCCTCACTGAAGAAAATATGAAAAAAGTTGAAGAAGTTGTATTGGAAGATCGAAGAGTGACTATCAGGCATGTAGCTGAGATCACAGGGATCTCATATGGCAGCATTCAAAGAATCCTTGCGAACGAATTGCATATGAGAAAGGTCTCCGCGCGTTGGGTACCGAAAATGTTAAACGACGAGCAAAAGAAGAAACGAGTCGACATGTCAAGAGCAAATCTCGAAAAGTTTCAGGCAGACAAAGATAATTTTTTGTCACGTTTTGTGACCATGGACGAGACCTGGATCGACCATTTTGATCCTGAAACAAAACAACAATCGATGACATGGAAACGATCCGATGAACCGACGCCGAAGAAATTCAAAGTGTCAAGCTGAGCAGGGAAGGTTATGGCGTCTGTTTTTGGGACGCTAAAGGAATAATCATGGTGGACTACTTGGAAAAGGAAGCCACTATTACAGGCTCCTACTATGCAGAACAAATAAGAAGATTGCGGGAGGCTATTAAGGAGAAAAGGCGAGGCAAACTGCGGGCTGGAGTGCTGTTCCATCAAGACAACGCACCGGTTCACAAAGCTGCAATTGCCATGGCTGCCATTCAGGAAGCGGGCTTCGAGCTGGTGGAACACCCCCCCTATTCACCAGATCTAGCCCCCAGTGACTTCTATCTCTTTCCACGACTCAAGGAACACCTGAATTTTGACGATGATAGCGACGTGATGGCCGCGGTTGAGGACTTTTTTGAGAGTCAAGATAAAGATTTTTTTTCTAAGGGAATTTTAGGTTTAGAGAAGAGATGGACTAAATGTATAGACTTGCTAGGAGACTGTGTTGAGAAATAAATTTATTTTTTTATTTTATTCATTGTGTTTATTATTGATTATCATTACTTTTGGATCACCCCTCGTATAGTGACACAAATATAGGAAACTGTAGGTTATGTTATTTGTAAATGTACTTCCTGGCACGGTTTTGATAGTCAAAGGTTACAAATTTTTTTATTTGTTTTTATGGAAGACTCGCGAGATCTCAGTTCGGGGCGAACCACCAGTATGTGTAATGTTAGTAGAATATAACTTAACTACTAACAATGTTACCTACTCAAAACCTATGGTCATTACTCAATAGCTACCTTTCTCAAAACAAGTCAGTTGCTACACAAAGCAACTTCTAAATTGCCACCCATCATTTTCCAAATGGCTTAATTGGAAAGTTTCGTAATCTTCAGTTTTCTAGTAAAAGTGGCGCAAAATCGAGCGTTTTCTCGCGTGCCGTACCACGCCCACGAAATGGCCCCATTTTTTTATTGTATGACTAATTACGTCTACATACATCACTCAGGTGTTAAAACGTTTGTTGATAACGGTCACTTATGTCGAGTCCTGTTATTTTTGCATTTGATAGACTGTTATGACGATTTAAACATTTTTGGAACTTTCTTTGTTTGGATAAATTCGTGTGGAAAATTAAGCTATAAGCTGTTGAAAGCTTTTAATCAGGAAATATATTAGAGTAGAATTTTCCCGCGTTATAAATAATGAATAAATAAAAATTGTTTATTTTGGGCCACGAAAAGGATGGATGAAAGAAGAGTGAACGCGGCGGAAATGCGAATGTTAGATGGATGTGTGGGGTAACGAGAATGGATAAGATAAGGTCATTCCTTATCTTATCCAAACTCGTTACGTGTAGTAGAGGAAGTTTAAAATTAGAAGTTATAGATAAATTGAGGAGTAAGAAGAGGCTAGAATTATATGGGCATGTCATGCGTAGGCACGAAAATCATGTGACTAAAAGAGTGTTAGATATGAGTGTTAATGGATATAAAAGTAGAAGAAGGCCGAAGAAGAGGTGGATGGACTGTGTGGATATGGGTAGAAAAGAAGTGATAACGAAGATGAGAGCTGTTAGAGAGATGTGGAGGAGCAATACATGGTGTGCCAACCCTGCGTAAAAGGGCAGGAACAAGAAGAAGAAGGGTGGTCTTATCACTAAAAAGCGATATCTTTTAGACAAGCTTTGAATAGAGAAGAGTATTATTAAATGTAAGATTGGCCTAGGTGTATCTAGATAATATATATGTGACATTTCGGATGTTTGTCTTAATTTTTCAATGGGTTTTAATATTTATCATAAAGTGAAAAGCTATTGGATACATAAATAAGTTTCTAAACATGAACAACGAACATAAAAAAATATGGACGCCCCTATGCCATATTGCACGGTCGATGTATGCGTGATTTCATAAATAGTGCTCTTGATAGTATGCTGTCACGCCGCGCAATAGCCCGATCCGCGCGAGTGGTGCAAATGTGTCCGTGAAGTTATGTATTCAATCGGCACACTGAAATACATCATTTTTCAGTTAGTTATTCTGTGTCAATGTTTACGTCCATGATTAGTTTATTTAGCTTACTTTTTGTATCTTTCAGTTCAGTAAAATTTGCATTTGATATTCAGTGAAAAACAAATTATAACCATACTGCACAGACAAACAGCTAATTATAAATATCTTCGTAGATAAACATAGAGTTCACAGAAAGGGGTTAGCCTTAGAAGTTCCTAATTAATTAATATCGATCAAGTCTTAACTTAGGTAATTAATAGAAACGTGGTCCCGAAACTTAGATAACCCTTTGATAAGTTCACGTATTAATTCGGGGACAATGGAATACTCGGTTCGAACAAAAGTTTGTTAGGTTACGACCAGGTTTCTAAAGAAGCAGTGATTGTGATTATGACGGCTGTGACAAAGCGGTGTCAAAAATTTAATTATGTTTATTTGTAGAAATACCAACAGCAGTTATGTATTATACTATCTTCTACCCGCGGCTTCGGACGCGTGGTTTATAAGACTAAAGTAGCATATGTTTTAATCCAGGTCATAATTTTTATATATACAAAATTTCATCGCATTCGGTTCAGCCGTTGCGACATGATTGAGTAACAAACAAACAAATAAACAAACATTCGCATTTATAATATTAGTGTGACTGCTTACCAGTTTATCAATAACTAGTTTTCACATATAAATAACAATATAGAAACCGAGACAAATAAAATCGTTACTTATTAAATTGAAAACTTCTTTAGGCGCGTTGAGCATTTTTTGAGATGGGAAAACCATTGAACTTGCGACACTGTTACCGTTACCGTTATCGACACCCCTGTATATAACTATATCGTAATTGATCAAGTTTTCACTTCTATCGGCACTGCCGGAGTGCCACTTATGACTTATTAGTGACATTATATAGTTCAAGCAATTCTGCCTGTAACTCGGGGACACTTACGCTTGGTACTGCCCAGAAGCAGTGAAATTATCTATAAATCGTTTTCAATCTTCTTTGATTGGCTAAACTGTGGGTTTTTTATTTATTGTTTATACTTTTCGTTCGTGGATTAACTTAAGTTATTAAAGGTAACTGTTTTATTTTCAATTATTACTTCAATTAATTGCTAACTATACCCAAAATGCTCTTTGCCTCGAATTTATACATCTCTCTACTCAGCTTCGGTTTATACCAGCCCTTAACCTTTGGCCGTCACTTATGAAAGCGAGCTTAGTAGAAAAACACATCGACGCTTTACAAGTCTTCATTTATTCATTAGTACAATTCTTTACGACCAATACTTCAATCATTACACCTTTAGGCGACCGACACGCTTCGCAGCTCGAAAACGACTGACGTTGCTGTCAAATCCACAAGCAAGAAAAAAAATGTTATTCCAAGTTTCTTTAAAACCAGTCTTTTTAACGACAGCCACGACTTCCGTTGAGCTACTCAATAACAATTTATACAATATTAAATTACAAAAATGTATCCTAAAGTCGTATTATTTATTTAACACAATTTAAATAAATAATTCAATTATTATAAACAAGGTACTATTTTTTTTATTATGTATTTATTTATTTATCCGATAACGATGGATCTATTTTGTTAGTAAAAAGCTTAAATCTAGGGGAGTTAGTACTTAATCACTAATTGCGATTTAGTCCTCTGCGTGAGCTTCCACATCAGAGGACAGTCGAATTTATTGGCAATGACGTTTAGGATGGTGTTGCCGCTCTCGCGCACCGTGCGCATTAGTGAGGCTGTTTTTTTACGCCAGATAGCATCAAAGTTGTCTGCTCGTGCTTCGGCGAACATGCCTGAAGCACTACAGAAGCGCGGAAGCCGCAACAGCGCCCTGAACGCATTATTAAATTGGACTCACAGAGCATTGTAAGCCCTTTGCGTATACTGAAACCACAGACTCGCAGAGTACAGCGATGTACTGTACAGTACGCTTTAAAAAGAGTCACTTCTGACCGCGTCTGTACATCGCGCGAATCTGCGGGCCAGCATATTCGCCCGGACTGCCAATGCTCTGCGTTCTCTCTCCATATCGGTATCATCTCGCAAGTCGTCAGTTACCAGATGCCCTAGATATTTAAATTGGAATACCCTTTTTAGTGGTGCCCCATTGAGAGTCACGGGGGAAACAAACATGGGGCACTTGGTACCCGACCTGAAGACCAACCCAACTATAACCAACCATAAATGTCAAATTCAATTATAACTAACTTCCGTCAATATTGCATTGATCATGAAATAATTAATTAATAATATGCAATCAAATAATAAATAATACCATTAAATATTTATATAAATCAAAGAGATATTTTTTAGGTAAGCTAACACTTAGATGTTAGATTTAGTTACAATTATCTTCTTTAGGTTACGGCCGCAATAAGACGGTTGCCACTTTACCGTAAACAAAAGCTTCATGTTGTCTATGGAGCGCGGATAACTTAGAAAGTTATTTGCAAGTCGCGTGCAGTTCTAACCAAATCGGAAATTGAAGTTGCAAGGTACAATGAGAACTTTATCAGCGCTTGCTTAAAACTTTAATGGTACTCGTAACTTATCAAAACTATTTATCTGAAAACATGTAGGTAGTTACTGGTGGTATCAGTTCTGTTGCAGATATGACCTGCCCACTGCAGCTTGCTGACCCTCGTGTTACGTAATTTGTTACGTACGACATTGAAAACACGGGTAGGGCTAGTATTGTTGTAAATTGTTTTTTTTTAATCCATTATCACAGCATTTTTTTAAATTTTCAGACATCCTTAATATCAAGTCCTAAAATATCAATGAAACAGCCTGTATAAAATAGATACGTAAACAAATCATATGAATTAATATGTAGGTACCAGTTAAACTGACTAAACGGCATCATCGAAAATGCGCCGCCAATTTATATATATTTTTTTAATGGAAATGGATCCACCTCTAAAATCAGTTAATACGATTTCGGATGTGTGTTTTAAATTGATGTAGTACATAACAAAACAGGTTGTTTAAGTATCAGTTTTTTTGTGTTTAAATTTGCGTTTGTAGGTATTATTTACTAGTAGGTTTGTAGTTGTTTACTCCAATGTTCCTTTTCTGTGCGCGTACGCATGGTGCGTACATGCACAGAAAAGAAACCTCAATTAATCTTTGATCAACTATCTCGATCTTCAAAAAAATGCTGGATGAATAACTCTTAGTAAGGTGAAGCTCGCTTTTGTACACATCCATTTTGTAAGCTTGTTTGTCTGTCATCTATATAAATATAAATAAATATAAGTAGTGCTGGAATTCTATGGAAACCAGATAACTGATACAATACTTATATCTATACATTTTTTTTTTGTAAATACATACTTATAATATATAGAGGAACAACCAGATCCGGAACAAATATCTGTAGATCATGCAAACATTTGTTCCGCGGCGGGAATCGAACCCGCTACCTCCTGCGTCTCAGCCGGCTATTCACCCACTGCACCACGGAGGTTGTTATTGTCATATATGTGCATAAAAAGAATAAAAAATATAGGTACCTAGTTTTTTTATTCCATGATAAACTCCGTTTGACCACGATCTCGTCTGCTGGTAAGCAATGATGTAGTTTACTGTGAACCACGCTTGGCTAGTAAACACCTGTTCACTCCCGTCTTCAAGATACTCGTACCTTGGTTGTATTAATCAAACACAGATTATAACTTACAAACTACTTATTTCATCGTCTTATGCGACTTCACATATATTATATTAAGTTTGTATGTGTCAGTGGTACATGTACTTAACAATTTTACGAACCATTAATTAGGCTTCTGGGTTGAACCATAAGTTCGGAAAATTGTACCGCCTCATCCATATAATTCGTAGCCTCTAGTTTAACGAAGCGTCGTGAAACTTTTTCGTCTTTCTTCTCGTAAACAACTCCGTCAATCTGTGCAGTTCAAAATATACTCTATTCCAAGGGATTGGGTAATGTTTTCGGTTGGCGGTACGTTTTTCGCCCTGTTACCAGGGTCTAATACACTTTTTGGCCCTCGTTAGTACCTTCGGTGTTGCTTTGCTCCTATTCTTTTGTTTAAAGATAAGCGACACCATATTGGAATTACATGTATATTATAAGGTTAATTGAAAATTAAGTAAATAATTCAGTACAAGAAATCTGCTCACTTTTTAAATATCGGGGGGAAAATGTTTGCATGATCTACCAATATTTGTTTCGAATTCGGGTGTCGTGGCACCTACTGGAACCTGAAGTTCCTGACACCCAAAATAGAATGAATCCTAGTGTGAACGTGAATATTGTTAGTTTCATTTTATTGATTCCAATGCATTGTTGATAAAAAAATATATTTTAAAATAATTAACTCTGTACTTTTGTTTGTTTGCTACGTTTTTACGATTAAATGGCTTAACCGATTTTAATGAAATAATGGTTATGTCTCGCCAATCATCTTTCTAACAACCTGAATTATGTCTGGTAACTTTGTAGTCAACTCATTAGTTACCAACTTTTTTTTATTATATTTCACACAATGCAACTCACAAATTATTAATTAATTAATTAAATGGGGCTTTTAAGCCCCAAACTATGCCAAGCTATGTGAACCAGATAACTACATTATAAGCATTTATTTTAATACCAATATTTAATAGTAAAACTTTTTTGAATACTTACCTACATATAGAACTATGCACATCATTATCATATATGTCTAGCAGTGGCCTAATGTGGCCTACATTAGGCCACTGCTAGACATAGGCCTCTCCCAATACGCACCACCACCGTCTTCGAATTCGAATCTTCTCATCCACTTTCTGTCCGCTGCTTCGTTACCCACAATGGAACGGAGAAGGTGTATGCCAACCTAAACGGTTGAGAGGTTGTTTGTTTGTGCAAATATTAATGTACCTACTTAATACCCAGTACATTTATTGCTTCCAAATTTTGACAAAGATAGGTAGATAGTTTCACATATGTTCCCATTTATCTTCAAAACTGATTGACCGATTTAGATACGGTTTTCTGCAAAAGGTTTGTGATTCATCGCCGATGGTTTTTAGATAGGTGTTATAGTATTGACTTGCCAGTGGACACTGTTATAAAGATTTGTTGGTGAAGAGATTTCAGCTGTAAAATGGGAATTTACCATGGATGTTTGCGTCGGGGATTTTAAAATTTCAAATTTTATACTTGTAAACTTAAACAAGGTCCAGCTAGCCGGGCAGCACCCCACACTATGCACATACACGGTATGTAAACCCTCAAAGAGTAATAGGTATAATGCCCTCGGTCGATAGGTTTCATTAAGCCCCAATTGATTAATTGCGCTCCAGGCCTTCAAAATATTGGTCGCGTAGAAATTAAATCTGTGGCTGGAGTAATTTAATACTAACTTGTGTGTTTTAAAGTTTATTAAACTTAAACATCCTGATTCTTTTGTTACTGGTTTTTGAAAAATTTATACTTTTTTATGTATAATCTTTGTGTTAAATTTTTATCTTAGAAACTAAGCGTAAAAGAACTTATAACTGTCGATCGTCTTGACCTTAATAGATAATAGTAGCTCAATAGTAGTAAATACGTATAGCCTGTAAGCATCTGCTGAAAATATATATAACTACTCGTAATCAGACGACGTAAGTAAATAATAGGGATATCCGTAATTAAATAGCATAGACACTTAATTTTCCGCGTTTCTGTTTTACCGTGCCCGATATTAATAATTTGGAGATTAATTACAGCGTTATTAATTAGCTTATGCTATGAGTATCTTTGTAGTATTAATTTCATGATATTGAGCGCTGTTGATGCGCAGTGCTCAAGTGCTTGGCATATTTACGGATTGCAGTGAAATTGTTTGTAAAGTGTAGTGAAAATTTAATTTATGATTTACTAGTATCCTATAGCGTGGCTGGTATAGTCGCTGACCAACTATATGTTTTTTTTTAACTAGCCTACATTTTACCACTGCTGGGCAAAGGCCTCCCTCAACTCCTTCCACCTATCACGATCCTTGGCAGATTCCCACCATTCCTTCTCGAATCCATTGATGTCGTCACGCCAACGCTTTCGCGGCCGACCCCGACGTCGCTGTCCATCTTCCGGTACCCAATCTGTTACAATGTGGGCCCATTTCTCCGGAAGCATTCGACTGACGTGCCCGGCCCAATCCCACTTGAGCTTCGCGGTTTTGGCTCCCACATCGGCAATGCCAGTCAATGAACGAAGCGTGGTATTCCTCACCCGATCGGCTCTCCGGAATCCTAGAACGCTGCGTTCCATTGCCCTTTGGCAAATCTTGAGCTTGGACTTCTGCAGCTCGGTCAATGACCATGTTTGCGCTCCGTAGGTGAGGATAGGCAGGATACACATGTCGATGAGTTTGCGCTTCAGATTCATAGGAAGGTCACCCTTCATGTGCGCCTTCATGGACCAGTAGCTCTTCCAGGCATTTTCGATGCGGCGATCTATTTCCTTATACGGCAAGTATATGTATGTTTTATTTTTAACCTGCGCTGAAAAATTATTGGTTTGAAGCCTGTGTCTGTCTGTTTGAGAGTGTTTGAGTATGCAGTCATAAAAAAATACCTGATTCGTCGATTGAACGTACTATTAATATTAGTTTAATAACATAACTGCGATAAAAATATATCCAAACTCTCGTATTTACTAAACTAGTGGTTCTCCCCGAACTGAGATCTCACGAGTCTCCAAAAATAGTGAAAAACTCTCAAAATAGTGCCACGAAATAAAACAACAAATATATATTTTTAAACTTTATAGATCTTTGTTTGACCACAATCTCACCTGATGGTAAGCGATGATGTGGTCTAAGATGAAGCACGAAGATCTAGAAGAAACCTATTCACTCTTACCTTAAAGAGGCCCGGATTGTAATCTTTAGGAAAAACAGATAACGGCAAAGTATTCCATACCTTAGCTGTGCGCATCAAGAATGTAGAACCAAAACGGTGTGTGCGAATGCGTGGTATATCGACTAGGTACGGATGCTACTGAGCCGTGCGCCTGCTTGTCCTTTGGTGGAAAGGAAATGGCGGAATCAGATCGTAAAGTTCCTGGGCACATTCACCGAAATGTATTCTGTAAAAGATCGATAGGCTTGCAACTTTACGGCGATGTTCGAGACTTTGGGTCTTATTGTTAGTCTCCGCCATATATTGCTCACCTATACGCCTAAAAGCCCTACGTTCTATCGAATCTAAGGTAGTGAGCTGGTATTTGGCCGAACCATCCCAAAGGTGGCAGCAGTACTCCATACCAGACCGGACTTGAGCTTTATAAAGACTAAGAAGCTGTCCTGGTGTGCAGTATCTCCTGACCTTGTTGAGGATGCCCAGCTTCATGGCAGCTGTTTTAGCATTAGACTCGATGTATGAGCTAAAGTTGAGTAGGCGTGAGCGAGACCCCTACATATATAGAGATATCTTGACCTACTGTTACATTCAAATTACAGGTAACGGGAGTTCATGTGAATTGGTTACTTTTTTTGGGGTACAGATTGTAGTTTTTCTAGATTTCAAACTTTTGCTTGTATTTGTGACACTTAAGCTACACGCATACCAAATTACAGTACTGTGGAGTCACTGGTGTACCCTGTGAATTTTGACGAAGTTTTGTTTTTATTATGACTAATAACTCAAAAATTACAAAAACTTTACTAAAAATAAAAACGGAATCGAAATGTACTAATAAAGACCTTTTATTCGACGTCCAATTTAACCTAATAGTCACATTTTAATTTTTTTTTTACCTCCCTTGAACCCCAGTATTTCAACAACCCCCCAACATGTTTGATTTAAAAGTTGATTTGGCCATTAAGGCCAGACCTTTATATAACAAACACGAATGCTGCCTTATTTTATAAATAAAAAAAATAATCGAAATTGCATACGAATACCACCTTAACCTACATTTTTTACAACCACTTTTTATTGCGATAAAAGCAATGAGAAAACCTATAAAACTGTATCTACAGGATCAGAGCATTTAACAAGAAAATGAATATGTCCGGAGAAAAAAGCGAGAGGTCAAACAATAAAGAGAAGCATAAACAACATTAGCGCTTGTGGAAAAAAGCTCCGTTTAAAATAATGAAGAGTTACGATAGCTCGCCCTTTGTTTGCTTTGCTGTTTATTTGGGAATAAATCTTCTTCACCGAAGTTCCGAGTCATGTTCCCCCAAAGATACTTATGAAAGTTTTCAGTGAAAAATTGCACTAATAATTTTACTGGGACTGAAGGCTATTGGGAAAAAGCTAGGTTACTACGTCTTAATTTCGTTTCTGCCCTGGAATGAAGAATCTTTATTCTTCTGCCGGTAAATATGTCATCTACATAACTCACCCTAACAAAAACTTTGACAGAACGCTTCAAGCGGAGCCAGTAAATTGGTCAGTCGGTTCATCTCTTTGCGTATTTTATCTTCGACGATACTCTCACTTACCATCAAGTGAGGTAGTGCTCAGACGAAAGCCTATAACTGGACAAAAAGAATACGATGCCACAATATACACAAAGTTACATAGCCAAACTAAAGATAGAGTACAAGAGGTCTCGATTCGGGACCAATCTCTAGTATTATTACGATTTTAGAGTGCAGCTTACCAGCTTTCATCTTCACCCTCTGTGTCCGAGCTGTGAGCTGAAACGTCTTTGTAATTAGATCCAAGACTGAACTTTTCCAAGTCTTGCGCTTAATAGCTTTGTTAGTAACTTATTTTAATTCAGTATCATTCGGTATCATTGCGCATGGAGCTAGAAATATTAATTAGTGCAGGATCCACTTTAGCATTTTCTTTGTTATATAGGGTGCCCAGAGACGGTCGTCGCAAGGAAGTAGATTCTGTTTTTACTTTGAAATATTTTTTAATCGACTGACTAAGAATGAATAAGAATATTATTCATTTATTGTCGGTTGACTCGTTGGATCAACTAGAACAATGAAGCCTAAGATTGAAAACAATAGTAGAAACGAAGGCCTTTTGAATAAATATTAGCAATCTGAAGTAGCAGGTGGGGTACATAGCTCGAAGAACTGATGGCTTTAGAGCCTTAGAGTGGAGACGACGTACTGGATATGAACTAAGGTTGTATTTCGACCACTGTGCAGTGCACTGGCAACTAGTATAGATGATACTGATAACTCTGTATTTTTTTCGTAAATCCTCCACATAAAACGTCTCTTTACATTTCCTTTCTATAAAATAATTTAAGTATAAACACACAATACTAGGAAACTTCTCAAACGGTGTATTTTACTCAGTTAAAATTAAATTGCTGGAATATTAGAAAGGATCTCGTAATTGATTTTTACTGTGCGCTAAAATCGTTCTTTTCAAAGTACAAGTTCTATAATTTCTAGAGAAATTGCAGCTTTATTTTAAAACGAGTGATTTCCGAGTAGAGTATAAATCAATTACTTTGTTTTTAGTTCTCATGAAAAATCATATTTTATCTACTGAAGATAAATTTGATAAATTTCAACTCTAGCTGGATAAAGAACACAGCCAACCTATAGTACTTAAAAGTATATATGTATGTATAAATATCGTCATCATCTTCATGCCCACTGCGGGGGTGCCTCCTATATTTTTTTGACGTTCTTATGCGCCGCCTTGACATTATCCTTATCCAGATTTTGCCTATGCCTTTTAAAATGTTGTCTGCCTAGCGCGGTGTCGTCACGACGTGGATCCCTTCGGCCTGTGCTCGGTCACTTTTTTTAGGTCAAAATCAATCAGCAAAACTATCTATTAATATCTGATAACTTTATTAAACTACAAAGGCACTAATTACAAAGTAATTTGGAACCGGTTTTGAATATTTCACAATATTATCACCAATTCAGTAGGTCCACCTATTCCGGCTAGTTGTCAGCCTCAAAACAGCAATGTGCCCTGTATTTCGGTCACGTCCCCACTGATCACGAAATCCAATTTGGTGTGCAAAATAATGCAATTTTACGTCGTCGAGCCGGTGTGCCCTGGTATCGATTTAAGTAAAATTAGATTGTAACCTGCTTTAATGCAATTATTTTGCCATCGTTTTTTACGCTCTGGCGCCGATTTTGTGGGGTTCAAATTTGTTTTAGACTTTCACAGTGGCAGATTAATTAAGTCGCCTCATTATAGGTGAGCCGGGCTAATTAAAAATAATGTAGGTGAATAGGGCGTTCAAAATAATGACTGATTCTGTATCTAATGGTTCTCTCAAAATAATGACGGTAGGTGATATATACGTATTTATAATAATAATAAATATTAAATAATAAATATTGTTGGACATTTCACACAGCGCTATCTAGCCCCAAACTAAGCAGAGCTTGTACTATGGGAACCAGATAACTGATAGAATACTTATATACATTTTTTTTGTAAATACATACTTATAATATATAGAGAAACAACCAGACTCGAAACAAGTATCTGTAGATCATGCAAACATTTATTCCGCAGCGGGGATCGAACCCGCTACCTCCTGTGTCTCAGCCGGCTATTCGCCCACTGCACCACGGAGGTAGTCAAATATAATAACGATGACTGATTCGTAGCAGCACATACCAAGAGGAAGGCCAAAAAGAGGTCGTTCAGATGCATCGATGGATCTCAAGTTCTAAAGAACTTCATTACATGGAAAAGGAGCGCCAAGTATGGACGCAAGAGGCAGCTAGTCTTTAGTAGAAGACGCCACGCCCACGAAATGAAGTAAAGAAGTTTTTATTAAGTAAAAGGCTACAACGATGAATTTTACTCTGCCTACAGTGACACAATTATGGGACAAAATTAATTGATCCTCAAGAATCTAATTGATCTATTGCAAATATGTACTTTAAAAAAACATATTTGGTATTCAAAAATAATATTTGATCCCCTTTTTTAAGTATTGGTCTAGTTGAGTGGGAGAACCGACAGTGAGCACCCCAACTCTAGGCAGTCTTGTGCGTGAAACCCCTAGTGTTATAAAAAAGCACGGAGCCAGAAGCCTTCGTGGAAGGTCCTGAGTGGAGCAAGCCCGCAAAGCCCAGCGTAAGGAAGGTAGAGTGGGAGAAGCGACATTTAGTGGCGACTACGCGAATTCTGGCGAGAGCCCATCCCAAAAAACTACGGTGGCGTTAATACGAGTACGTACGTCAATACGCAGCTAAAGATTTGGCGGTTTTTAAGTGCCGCCATCGCACATTAAAAATGTATCGAACTTTATTATTAAATGCTTATTTTTCTTAGCTTTGGGACCCAACATGGATCTATCAAACTTAATTTCTACATCTCAAACATTTTTTGCGTAGCTCCAAACAGATTAAAGTATCATTTGTTTGATTTATTTTATGTTTCACTAACAGAGGATCAATAATTAAAAAAGATGACCGTTTATATTTTTTGTTTGCTGTTTTTTGCAAAACTAAAATGATCATTTAAATACATGCCAAAGTTTATTGTATGTTTTTAATTTAAACTGAAAGTTCTTCGCTAAAACCCATTGTCATAAAAGTTTTAACTTAATAATTTACCTACAGAAGCGACAACTCCTACAAACATAAGAAACGGGGGCACCAACGAGAGCGGGAATTTTACTTTTTGACAACAGTAAAACAACAGTAGTTTAACTTTTCGAGTTGGTGCTGAAACCAAGGTCTTTGTTTGCAAATGCTGTTATGGTTAAGGTGCGGTTTGTCTTTGTTCGGCGCTCTTTGTGTGTGAAACATTCCTTATTTACTTACGAGTAGGCGTAGGAGAATTAATTTGTTATGTTTGTAGCTCATAACTTCAGAAATTGATGGAAACAAATTTTGTTGTTCTGCCAGCTTTCTCATCTAAAAGCTTTGGATACAATTTTTAGTAACATGTTTTAGTTTTTATGTTATTAGAAACCTTCAGCTAAATTGTTTGAAATGTTAAGCTTTGTAGTCAACATGGAGTGGACAGTTAGTCAACCCTGCCTTTGTATCATGACCGCCCTAGAAAAGTTTACCACTTTTGTAACTTACATATAAACACGACCGTAAAAACCTTTCTACTCCTACGCTGCTATAATGTCATTTGTCACTGTAATTCTCATAGTTGCCATTTCTTTTTGTAAACCACTAAATAAAAAACGATAGTCATATAGTCTATTGTAACTTGGCAGAGCTGATTTCGAAACGCGAGTAATAAACACAACCTGTTTTGTAATATATCTACGACATTAATTTAAAACACACATTCGAAATCGTTGAAAATGTATCCAGTGATCAATACATTTCCAATAAACAATTTTTAACGTAAATCGGCAGCGCCTTTGCGACGATGCCGCTTAGTTTATCAGTTCAACAGGTTTAACTTACATGATGAATGAATATGATTTGTTTACTTATTTTATAAAGGCTATTTCTTTGATATTTCTAGGACTTGATAATAAGTTTGTTTGAAAATTTAAAATTTTCGTACATATGTACATTAGCCCTACCCTTGTTTTCATTTAATGTCGTACATAACAAAACACGTAGTAAACAACAACCAAGTTTTTCAGTTGTGAACTATAATATTCATGTCGGAAATATCAAGACAGAGTGCGAATAATTCCGGAACGAGAACTTTCTAATAACATCGTGCTTTTAGATTCATTGCACCTCGCGGAAAAATTTCACAACTTTCCAAGGACTTAACGATAGAATAAGAGCAAACGATTGTTTTACAACGTCAAATTGTTTACTTTGTTCGTCGACGATTACTTGTCGCTCTTGGTTGGTGAGTCTGGAAGCCTAAATACTCGTACCAGAGCTAACGTTAGACAGCTGAAGGTGATGTCGTTAGTTGGTTTGATTACTTTACTTTTTTATATACCTACCAATTAAATGTAGTCACTCAAACTTTTACAAGATTTCAACTATATCCCTTTCGCAAATCATATCACTACGCATCTTTACCTACATGAATATTCTACACATTAAAATAATTTTCTTTAAAAACTATTTCAGTAAACGAACACGCATCGAGATGAGAACGAACTTAAATTTGATTAAGTAAGGTATGGCGACAAGTAGACCGCCTTATGAAATAACCAGTTCGGTGAAGGCAGTATATATATATCACAGATTTTTAATGTACATTTAGATATAATATACTGATGCACGATAAGATTTTTTAACGTAGTATCTAAACATTTCAGCAGTACTTTAAAAGCTAGATAGAAACATTTATTTAGACACAAGAAACAAACACAGAAACTACATACACGGACAGATCATCATCATTATCATTGCCCGCTTAGGTGATCGCTTTATTGCTGGGTTAAGAACTCTTCCCTCAAACGCCCCTCCAATCAATCCTGTGCTATTCGCATCCAGGTATTTCCCTCAACGGCTTCTCTATCGTCGACTCATCGAGCTGATGGACTGCCACAGCCTCTTGTACTCTCTCTCGGCTACCACTTGGTCAAGGCATAACACCACACATGGAATGTTTGATAATATACGCATAAAAATGAAAGGGGTTATTTTGATTGGCATAATAAATGAATTCGTGAAATGTTTAATTAAACATAGAAATGTGAAATTTATTTTGACATGTAAAACAAACACTTTATTAAACTTATGTTCTGCTATTGCATAATGCTTACCATCTAACCACAGATTGGTGACGTCTTGAGATATCTCTTGTTGTCCCTTTCTAACCCAAAACCCGCAGCCATTTCCGAAAGAGATATCAAATCGGCCTTTATTTTTGGATGTTGATTGCAAGAGTAGGCAGTAAGTTTTATATCGAATTAATCACCTAAACTTAGTCGATTTTCTTTAAAATTTGATAATAGAACTGGTATTTTATTTTTCGAGAAGTCTTTTTTATATTTTGAGATACCATCTCTTGAATATCGTCTGTATCTCTGTGTATAGTGTATCTATAAAGGGTGTTTGCTTTATAGATACCTATCTAAATCAAAATAATAATAATAATAGTCTCTATAAGCTCTGTACTGAAATGGCTCAGCATATACTTAACAGAATTTGATAAGGGAAGCTGTCCCTAGCTCCCGGATAGAGATGTTTGTGAAACTTTCAGAATGGCATTAATCCCGGTAATTTCTCGCCAGTTTTTAAAGCATAAGTTTTAAAAGATATCGTTTACTCGCTAACAAAACTTTAAATTAGGAGATCGAGATAGGAATCAGAAATGCTGATTTAAAAACTGAAAATAGAGTATTGTTATGGCTGGAAATAAATCAATGATTGAAAATGATAATTTTGGTAAAAAATGTAGGCTGATTGGGTTTAGCCCTGTGTTATTTTATATCATAAAAATCACGAGGTTTGCTTCTGACAAGTCATAAATTATTTGTTCATAAAATATCACAAGGATCACTTTAAAACGTCAATTTTACTGCCTGTTCCTCCGCGACCAAGCCCGGAAATAAAGGCAAGAAACTGGTTGTTTTTTTAAATTATCTTTTTACAATATTAATTAATAAAGAAAAAAAATACGTCTAAATTGTTACATTTTTGACCAAGTTAAACCAATTTCGATCCCAATATCACCTAAATTACCAAATACCATCTAAATAATTCGAAATGTAGACAAAGGCAAAAATCGAGCTAAAATCCTGTCACTAAAGCGTTAGATTATTATTTTATTAAGCCTTCTTTTTTTTCCTTATCTTTTTTTTTTTTTTCTTATGTTGTGAATATTATGTTTGATTAGGAATCCCTCTTTGGGTATAGGCCTCCTCCTGTTTACTCCATATCTCTCTATCTTTTGCAGTTATCATCCACTGATTTCCAGCGATTTCAGTGATGTCGTCAGCCCATCTTTTTCTAGGTCGACCTGGTTTTCTTTTGCCGCTGGGTCCAACCCATCTCGTCGCTCTTGTGGTCCACCTACCATCCGTATATCGGGCTATATGTCCTGCCCACCGCCATTTTAACTTAAGTGCGTAGTGGAGTGCATCTGTTACTTTTGTTTTTTCTCTTATGAATTCACTTCGGATTTTTTGTATTTTCCTAATTTTTAAGATATTTATAAGATAATTTTAAGATTTTTAAGAATAGCATGAAAACAGAGAAAAATGACAATAAGCAAGAAAATATTTACAATATTATCAGTGAAAATACACGAAATTTAATTAATAAAAGATCAGAACTTATAAAAACCAAACACAAGTCAAAAGAAATGAAAAAAGAACTAAGTAACTTGTTCAAAAAAACAAGTAAAGCCTTAAAAGAAGACTACAAAAAACATAGAAACAAAACAATCGAAAAAAACCTATCATGTTACAGGAGTACAAAAAAAGCTTTCAAAGAACTTACCATCCATAAAAACTGGATCCAGAGTCTAAAAACTAATAATTCGAAGACAGAAACAAAGACTAGAATCGATATCATAAAATGCGCCACGGCGTTTTTTAAGGAATTATACAAGGAATCTAAACATAAACTATCAGACAAAGACGGACTTGAATACATGGAAAACAAAGAAAAAGTACCACCAATAGACGAAAATGAAGTTTTAGCCCATATCAAAAAATTAAAAGTAGACAAAAGTCCGGGTCCTGATGGCATACAAAACGAAGTATTAAAAATGGGAGCAGCCTATTTAACTTCACCACTTACATGTCTATTTAACATGATTCTGAACACATGCCAAGCACCTGAGCAATGGAAGAAGTCAGACATTATTCTGCTCTACAAGAAAGGAGACCCACAAGATGTAGCAAACTACCGACCAATCAGTCTTCTTTCGAGTGTCTACAAATTGTTTACATCGATCTTGCAAGACAGAATGAAAATAAACATAGACCATCAACAGCCTTTTGAACAAGCAGGATTCCGATCCGGATTCTCGACAGTAGATCACATACAGGTAATAGAACAAATCATTGAAAAATACAAGGAATACCACAAGCCCATATACATAGCCTTTATCGACTACGCCAAAGCATTTGATACCATATCCCACGACTCAATATGGATAGCACTCAAACAATGCAAAACCAATGAAACATACATTCAAGTTCTGAAAAATATCTACAACGACAGCACTAGTACAGTAAAAATAGAAACCAGAGGAGTGGAAATCCCAATCTGTAGAGGCGTACGGCAGGGGGATCCACTGTCGCCAAAACTTTTTATAGCAGTGTTACAGAGCATTTTTGCAAACTTAAACTGGGACCACGAGGGAATTATAGTCGCCGGAAACTACCTAAACCATCTCAGATTCGCTGATGATATAGTCTTATTTGCAGAAACAAGTAAAAAGATAGAGGCAATGATAGGTTTGTTAAGTAAAGAAAGCGAAAAAGTGGGCCTTAAAATGAATGAAAGTAAAACAAAAATACTTACAAACGGTAAACAAAATATAATTAACTTAAACGACAGACCTCTAGAATACGTAAACAACTACATATACCTAGGCAAACAGATATCATTTCAAGACAAAAACACGGAAGAAGAAGTCAAGAGACGTATAGCTCTCAGTTGGAAGAAATTCTGGAGTCTGAAGGAAATCTTAAAAGGAGATCAATCTATTCATCTGAAAAAAAATAGTGTTAGACACCTGCATTCTGCCAACCCTTACCTATGGATGCCAAACATGGAGCTACACTAAGAGAACTAAATCCCAAATAACAATTTGCCAAAGGGCTATGGAAAGAAGCATCTTAAAGCGTTAGATATTTGTATTTAAACATTAAACCACTCTGGTTTGACCAATCATTATTTAAACGTCAACTTATACCTATGTTAGCACTATGTTTATTTTTTGTAGATTTCAAGTTTATTAATTTGACTATTCATAGATTACTTCGTTTAGTCTTTTTCCCCTGAAATACAGATTTTCCTAGTTCATACATAGTATAAAGTGTTATCTATAACCAGATATTAATTCGTAATTTTAATTTTAGCACTCACACCAAAGATTTATTTATTACTAGCTGTTGCCCGCCACTACGTACACGTTATACTACTTAATGTGTAGGTAACCTAGAAATAAAGCTAAACTCGCTGTTACAACTTGATTTGACACCCCATTTTCATCCAATGAAACGTGATTTATGTGTTAATCCAGGTTATAATCTACGTACATATTAAATTTCATCGAAATCGGTTTAGCAGTCACGACGTGATTGAGTAACAAACAAACAAATAACTAAATAAACATACATCCAAACTTTCGCATTTATAATATTAGTGCGATTTATAGGACATTAAAGCTTTTTAATTTGTAAAATTCTCTAAAAGTTCAAACCTAAAATGAACCAAAGAAACTGCAACAGTTTCGTAAAATTAAATAAAAAATATAACTCGAGATTCTTGTCGTAAAGTCCAAAGTTTTATTTCGTGAAACAGGACGTCGTCTGTACTCGACAATGAGCATATTACGATAAAATACTTCATTTCATGGAATTCACATTATTTAGACCTGAATTTCGTCTAAATGTTTTGATTAAAGGCAGGCTCCTCAAATAATATGATCGGAACATGCTGAGTCAAGCAACATTTCTCATTCATGTTAAAAGTAATTTTATCTATATTATGACTTTTAATAAATCAATATAAATGTTGTCTTAGATAATAAACAATATTTTCTTGCTGTGAGTGTTTATTTTCGATAAATGAGTGAATTTTAGAGAAAAGTACGAAAAACTCACATAAAAGCATCATTTTTAACACGAAACATTAAAGTGCAAAAGTACTTTTCAAACTTACGCGATCACTGTACATAATTACTGATTAAAACAGGTATTTATGTGACCGTTACCACGGCTGTTGCAATTTCGGGATAACAAATAAAAAGGTACATACGCGATAAATACGTTTAATGAGTAATTATCAAAAGTATTTTGTTTGGAAAACTGTCTTCATGGTTTGCCGAAAGAAAAATTTCTGAATAATTACATACTAAAGTTTTACAATAATGAGACATGTGCTTGACTCAGCAAGTTCCGATAAAAATCATACAATTTTAGGAGCCTCTCCTTAAATAAAACGCTGGTAAACATTTAAGGACGATACATAGATTTTTAAATTAAAAGAGTTAGGTAAACGTGTTCGTTTGAAGAAAAAAAAATATAGTATTGAGGAAGTTTCAAGCATAAAGCAAGATTTCAATACAATTTCACCCGAGGTCGATACTCTGAATAAGAACAATGGGATTCGTTAGACAAATTTAAAAAAGAAATACACTGAAGATGTAACTAAATTATTTAAATTGCGAGTGCTTCTCGTTAGCCCGTCAACTGATTGAATAGTCACGGTTTTTGGCAGGTGAATAAAAGTTACTTTTGAACAGAAAAACATATTTTAAATTTCTTAAATTGCACAAAAACCTTTTAGGTGATTTAATAATAATAACCCCACAGGGCACGCTTGTGGCGAGCGTTCGGTGGGTGGCGACACCGCGGAGCCCCATTACTCCCTGGGGTTGACAGAAACCCCTGACCCTTGGTTTACATCAGTTGGCCGGTCAAGGGTGGAGGCCCAAGAGCGGAATCTATGCTCCAAGGATTGAAGTTTTAAAGGCATTAAGCCGGGAGTAGCGCTTAGTGGAACTGCAGTACACCTCTCAAAACCCTTTAACCGCCCACACCAAAGTTGCCCCTTACGCTGCCTTCTATTGGCGGCACTTATGGGGGCCCGTTTAGTGGACGGCTAGTCACCACCTGCATCAATCATTCTTAATATTACAGGATTAGCAGGTGCCGTATCTCCTTTCTCTGATAACCCGTACTCATATTTCATAAGCATTACTCTAACTATAGAGGTCCTACCCAGGCTTCATTGATAGACTCGGTACTGTGCAAAAGTGGACTGTATTTATTTTTCTTCTTAGTTACTAGTTTACAAGGTATAAATCGCGTTCTTGAATGATCACAAATTTCTGCTTGAAAACGGTCTATCTTTATACAAAACTACTCCTCGCCCTAGCCATGGTGCGGGGATCGTAATTCACGCTTTCACAAATCATGTTATACAATTCTTAATACATCGAAGTTTCCAGAAAAGTTAGACGGGGACTTACATGTAGCTATCTCACTCTTTTGACCTTTACAAGTTTAAACTGTTACAATCTTAGCTACCTGTTAACATTTGAATCTGATTCGATCTTATAACTACCTAATACATTTCAAATCTAGATTCGATCCTTCCCCGTCTTTGATCGTCCGTTACAGTCTCCCCCCGGCGCAGATCCTCGCAGCCTTCTTATTCAATCGGGAGGACGATCAACCTTCTCACTGGCCTCCGGAAAACGCCTCCCCGCGTCCGCACCTCAGCGCTCCGAACTACTCCGTCCGGACCCGTAATCACGCGCTCGATCTGGCCCCGCGGCCATACGTTCCGAGGTAGCAAACCGTCCGCGATTATGACGACGTCCCCTTCTTTGATGTTCTCTTGCTGTCTTCTGACGTCGCCTCGCGGCGCCAACGTAGGCAAGTACTCGTCGATCCAGCGCTTCCAAAAGGAGTTTGCCAGAGCTTGTGCGGCGCGCCACGTCCTTCTGTCGGCTACGTCGCAGTCTCCCACATATGGCAAACCTACTGCCGTCCCCAATAAAAAGTGGTTCGGCGTTAAAGCTTCCTTTTCCTCTGGGTCCACGGGTACATGCGTTAAAGGCCGCGAGTTCACGGTGTGCTCGATTTCTGTCATTAGCGTATTCAATACCTCTTCTCGCGGGGCACGTTCATTTAGGTGATGGCTAGGGATCTCTTCACCGTTTTTATCATTCGCTCCCAGGCTCCCCCCTGGTTTGGAGCACCAGGGTCGATGTACCGCCACTCGATCCGCTCTTTGAGTGCGTACTCTTTTAGGCCTGGGAGCCACTCTTCGTATGCCTTTTTTAATTCCACTTCCGATCCGTGGAAGTTCGTTCCGTTGTCCGATACGATTGTACGATGAGTCCCCCGTCGGGCAGCCATTCGCCTGACAGCCATAATAGCCGAGTCGGTGCTGAGACTAGCTATAAGCTCCACGTGTATAGCTCTCGTTACCAGACACGTAAAGAGCATACCCCATCGCTTCTCACGGCGCCGCCCGATCGCCACCCACATAGGGCCAAAACAATCGATGCCGTTAGTGAACGGCCTCGTGTTCATCTCTAGGCGAATCCTCGGCAAGTCGCCCTTCACTGGCTTCTTTGGGTTCGCTCTCCTTATCTTACACAGCGCACAATCGTTCAGAACCGCTCTGACCGCCGGACGCAACCGCAGTATCCAAAATCGCTGGCGCAGATTAATCACGATCTGTTCTCTGCCCGCGTGCTTATTCTCCTCATGTTCCCGCCTGATCAGTAGACGTGATAAGCGGTGCGCTCCGTCCAGAATGGGTGGATCCTTCAGGTGATCCGGTACTGTAGCGGCGTTGATCCTACCGCTCCATTACATATACATATTTCCATATACATGTGCATTGGCCGCTAGCTCTTTTGGTGCATGCGCTCGGTTCTCCGGGGTAATACTATCCAGTAAGCCTTCACGGTTTGAGCTCCAGCTTGCAAGTTCAAAACCCGCTTGTTGATGCACCTCTTGCACTTGTGCTATAGCTCTGGCGGCTATCTCTTCCGTTGCAAAGCTGTCCACCCAGTCGTCCATGTAGTGGTTCCGAGTTATAGCGTCAAACGCTAGCGGGTGTGTCCGCTCGTGATCTTTCGCGTTCCTGTTCCTGACGCTATGAGCCAGAAATGGAGAACTTCTCGCTCCGAATATCATGGACTTCATCATGTACTTCTGCAGTGGATCTGTTCGGTCGTCGCCGCGCCATAGAAAGTGTTGGGCTGTACGGTCCTCTTGTCTTATGGTCACCCTCAGAAACATGTCCCGAATGTCCGCAGTGACCGCGATCGGCTTCGTTCTGAAGCGAAACAAGACGCCATGTAATGTCTGTAGTAGATCTGGTCCGTCCAGCAGCGCGTCGTTGAGACATGTTCCATTAGCGCGCGCGGCTGCATCGAAAACCATTCTAAACTTCCCCGGCTTGTTGGAGTTTGTCACCGCGAAGTGAGGGAGAAACCAGAGACGTTCGTTCTGACTCTGTTCCTCCTCGCTTTTTTCTGCATATTCCTTTTCTAACAGCTTCTCCACTTGCGCGGTGTATGCACTTCTAAACTCCGGCGATCTGTCCATCTTACGTTCGATCCCATGTAAGCGTCGTATGGCCATGTCGTAGCTGGGCGGCATCTTCACCTCATCGCTGGCCCAAGGTAGTCCCACTTCAAAACGACCGTTCACTCGTCTCGCTGTTCTGTCGAAAATGCTTTGAGCCCGCTCATCCTTTGCGTTTGGCTTTCTTTTAATTGAAACGCCCAAAGCATCTATCTCAAAGTGTGCTTTCACGAGCTTGCTTAATTCCTCGTCTTGGTCGTTCAAAGTATGTCCGTTCTGGACACCTTGGCACGTATGGACGTGTAGTACCGTCTCCTGCTGTCTTATTGTGCTCCTGGGGATTGATCCATGGATAACCCATCCCAGCTGCGTTAGTGATGCAGCTGGCTGGGTTCTCTTCCCTGTCAGAAGCTTCCTCGTCACAATAAGATGCCAGTTGTCGGCCCCGATGAGTATGCGTGGCTTCGCTGACGCATAGCACACGGCTTCTGGACGGAGTTTCCTTAAGTGCGCGTATTTTAACACATCGGTACTGACGAGTTGATTTCCTAAGGTCAGGTTCTTCACAGTGCGCGCTGTGATCCGATGTGCGTCCGACTTGTGTCCTCGGATCACGATATCCACTACCCGGCTCTCGGGTTCCCTCTGACTAGTCGTAGCCCTCACGATGTTCAAGGCTTTTGTCGGGCCTTCCGTTCCGATCATCGCGGCGATCTCTTCATCGATCAGAGTTATCGTTGATCCTTCGTCCAGTAACGCATACGTATTCATTTCCATGCCGTTACTGCCCTTAATCACGACTGGACACACCTTCAGTAGGACTTGATTCCTTGCTGTTACATGCGCAGATGCAGTGATGGCTGATTCTTCGGTCTGGCCCTGCTCACTGGCACCCTCGTTCCTTATCTTCGGCGCATGTAACAGTGCGTGATGCGGACGTGTGCATTCACCCACTCCGCATCGCTTGCTCTTGCACATAAAGCGTCTATGCTTGCTGTTCAGACAGCGAAAACATATGCCTGTCTCTTTGGCCCATTCCCATCTCTTGTCTACTGGCATCGCCGCAAGCTTTTTACACTCGACGGTTCTATGGTTGCCCCCGCAGCAACGGCACTCGTTCTTGTCCATTACTGCGTTCTTACTCGCTGAGGCTTCCTTCTCCGATGCCGCGTTCTGTGTAGCGTACACCGACCCACGATTTTGTTCGTTCACCCTGGGTCGCTGCTCTATGGGTCGGGCCTTTGAGGTGTTCTGCGAAGGCGTAGCTGTATACGCGTATCGCATTGCGCGATCTGCCTCTCTCATCAGGAACTGGGACAGCGTCAATATTTCTGGTTCATTTCGGCTGCCAAATTCTTCTGCATAGTCGCACCATTTTGATCGGATGTGCGGTGTCAACTTCTCGGCCACCTGTCGCGCAAACATCGGGTTCTGCAGGTAGCCGCGTTGGTCCATACAAGAGATGGCGGTTACTACGTTCTGTAGTTTGATGGCGAAAGCGTTTAACTCGCCTGCGGTCGCGCCCAGTCGCGGTAGCTTCTTAATCTCTTCTAACGCGTTGTCTATAATCATCTCTGGGCGACCGTAACACTGCTCCAAAGTCTTCATTATAACTGCCGGTTCGGTTGCAGTGTATAATAAAGCCGACACTGCTTGACGGGCTTCGCCTTTCAGGCATGTTCTAAGCCTCGCTAGATTCTCAGCCGATGAGATCTTGTGGATGGTCGTCGATTCCTTCATGGCTGCCTTGAACGGTAGCCAATCCCCCGCAGCACCTCCGAATACAGGTAGGTCGTACGTCTGTCTCGGAGGTGGTCTACGGTGAGCCATCTTCTCTATGGCTTCCGTTAACCGATCAATCCCTCTGTCTCGCGTTCGGTCCGGCGTGAGTGATCTGTCTCGCACTTGTTCTGGCTCCCCCCGTTTATGATGGCGTTGGAGCCAGTCCTCTATTCTGTGTTCTGTGTCTAGGGCTCCGTTCCGTGCACCCGTGCCCTGGATGCTTTCTTGTTCATCTTCTTCCCGTATTGTAGCGACTTCGGCAATCAACCTCTTCCTTATAAGTTCCGCTTGAATATGGAGCTCTTGCCTCTTAATCTCGGCAAGTCGTTCTTCAGCTTCAAATTCAATTTGCCTGATCCTTGCCATCGCGCTGGCGGTGGAGCGTTGCGAGCGGACGGACGGGGCACGCCGGCGTTCGGCCTCGGCGTGTGCGGTCACTCGCAGTGCTACCTCGGTCGCGGGCGCGGGCGCGGTCGTCTCTGACGCTACGCGAGCGGAGGAGGGTCCCGCTTCGGCGGGTCGCGGCTCAACGGGAGCATTCGGAAGCGCGGGTTCGGACGGGGACGCGGGGTAGTCTTCGTAGACGCGAAGTGCACCCTTCTTCCCCCTCGTCACTGGTGGGCTCCTGGTGGTCATCTTCTTCAGCACTTGATGCCCCTACCTACCTAGCGGTCCCTAACACTAACACTAAAACCGCCCTAAGGCGTTTACCCGCTATTCCGACCGTTTGGCACCGTTAGGTGGCCGGAATAAACGGGCCGTGGACCAGCCACGTGAGGGGGTGGGGGGTCTTCACTCTTCAGGTGACGTCCTCGTTCGGTTGTCTTCAACGGACGCGGGCTTATCTTCAGGCACCCCGTGCCCTTGCGCCGGTCTTGACAACGTTGCACGTCGCACCGTTGGGTGATCTTCAGGCACCCCGTGCCCTTGCGCCGGTCTTGACAACGATGCTCGTCGCACCGTTGGGTGATCTTCAAGCCCGCGCCGTTTCTTCAGTGGTTATACGATGTAACTATTTCTTCAAAATCCAGTGGAGCGGGTCTTGTCGGCTCCGCAGGAACAACTGGTCCGGTCGTCGCAGGAACGGCTTATCTGGCTCGAAGGACCAAAACTTATAGAGGTCCTACCCAGGCTTCATTGATAGACTCGGTACTGTGCAAAAGTGGACTGTATTTATTTTTCTTCTTAGTTACTAGTTTACAAGGTATAAATCGCGTTCTTGAATGATCACAAATTTCTGCTTGAAAACGGTCTATCTTTATACAAAACTACTCCTCGCCCTAGCCATGGTGCGGGGATCGTAATTCACGCTTTCACAAATCATGTTATACAATTCTTAATACATCGAAGTTTCCAGCAAAGTTAGACGGGGACTTACATGTAGCTATCTCACTGTTTTGACCTTTACAAGTTTAAACTGTTACAATCTTAGCTACCTGTTAACATTTGAATCTGATTCGATCTTATAAATACCTAATACATTTCAAATCTAGATTCGATCCTTCCCCGTCTTTGATCGTCCGTTACACTAACAATAGCCCGAACTCTAATCCATGTGTTGCAATAGTACTATCACCTGTCTCGCCTCCATCTTGTCATAGTGTTTTTTATATGAACTAAACAGGTATCTTACTCGTTGGCTTCAGCCCCAGTAATGCTTTTAAAAAGGTCCAAGCCGATAACCTAAGTTGAATAATAATAATAATTTAGCTGGCTATTTGGATAAACTGCGATTCGACACTATCTAATCAATGAAGATCTAACGTTTAAAAAACTACGAGTAGATTAAGAGCCCACCCTCGCTAGTTTTTCTTGGCTAATGGCGGATTCCTATATCCGTTGGTTCGTTTCTCCATGAAAACGTGTCAAAAGTTTGACACTAGTCTGACACTTGTTCAAGGAGATACAAGTCGTAGTTGGTTACCGACGGATATAGGAACCCGCCATAAAATAATGTGCCAAGGACCCGAGATAGATAAGTTGTTTCAGTTGACAGCTAGTTTCGAAATTCAAATCGAGTTTCATACTATGACCGGCGACCTTCCGATCTCCCGGAGGAAATGAGTGGTACTTATCTGCCAAAGTTTGATTAAGGAACGGGGGAGGGAATAATGTAGTGGTCAACTAAGGCAAATGAAGTCTCCTCAATGAAGATGTAAAGCTATAACCTAATTTACGTTAGCCAATGCATTAACAATGGTGAAATGTTCATGGTCAATTTGAGCTATACACTAATTTACACTATTTTTTTCAAGTGTCTATAATTTATTTAACTTACCTTAACCTGAACAGTTTGGCCCAGCAACTGCCTGACATAAACTGAGCGTGTTCACACATTGGTGGCCTACTAATGTGTGAACACGCTCCTAATATCATGAAAACCGACTATCAATCAAAGGTTTTTCTTTGGCCTTTGGAAAACCTGTCTCTGGTCTCAGGAAAGTAATTACTTAACGAACAAAAAATTTTATTTGACAAAAACATACTAGTAGCCAGCAGAAACAAACAAACAAAAAATGTTCGTCGTAAATATCCTGGCACTTAACGAAAGCGGAATAAAAATGGAACAATTGATCCGCCCGCCCAAGCAATCGCATTCCAAAACAACTAAGCCAAATTGGCGAAAGCTCTAGAAAAAAATATGCCAAATCACCCCCCCCCCCCCCCCCCACATCACAAACAAATAGACCGTGAAGAGGCATTCCATAAATCCCACTTACTTTGCCGCTATCCGACGATTTAGAACTAACTCGTAGTTATAAATTTTCAGATACGCTACCGAAAATAGCACTGCGGTACGGCCTGGTGTGCAGCCAAACAGATGAAATGTAGCCGTCGCCGCTCCATTAGGAATTAATGGGCCGATTCGAGAAATGTCATCTCGCGGTAAACAGTGACTATAACTCATTACTTTGCTCGACAGACGCAGGTCTCACAAAAACAACTCGTCGACCTGCGGATGAAAGTGATTCATTCGCCAAATTAACTGCCGAAAAGATGGTTTTATTTGTGCTGGCACAGAATTAACCAGACTTAGCAAGTTGCTCTTCGTTCGTTTCATATTTTATCTATGCCTTCTTGTGCAAATGCATAGGGTTTTATGTTACTGACTTCAGTCCACTTTTGACGTTCTGACGAATTCAAATTTTTCTTAGAATTCGTTTGTACAACACACATGAACAATAATACATGTACGTATACATGAATTTACGCAATTTATGAACTCAAACTAAAAAAAATTATAAACTTGCGTTGTATAGATCAATCTGTGGTTTGTGAGGCTGAATACGAATTCTTCCTCAGAGAGCCATTAGTACAATTTTATCAAAAGAAATAAGCGAGCTTGGTTAATAAATTAGTTGAAACGAAACATTTTACATTGAAAGCTCCGGTGTTAATGCCTTGAGACTCGTAAGTTGGACTGCTGTTTTTATTTTTGTTTCCATTTTGCAAATTAAAAAGATTACTTTGAAGGACAGGCGTAATGAACGCCGTCCGTTTGTATTCATATTTCTTTGTTACATAAAAGATTTAGTAGAACCATTAATATCAGATGAAATAAAATCATTACGTATTAAAATAAAAATTTGCCAAACGCGTTTGATCCCCTTAAAAAAAGCATAACGACGTTAATATTAAAAGATCGCCTAATACAGAATTCCCTTATTCCATTTACCTTAGAGAAAGGTTATCTCCTCTTCAGGAGAACTCTTGTCCACTGATCTCTTTCTGCTCAATGTACATATGTGTATGACAATGCTGCCATGATTATCTTGAATCATCCTCATCAATAATCAATTTGCATAATAGACGTAGCTTATAACCTCAAATACATCACACCTAAATCATAAGTAATTATTCCAACCAACGGTATACAAGTAGGTACTCGTCCGCTGTATATGTAATAACATTACAACAATTGTGTTTGCACTTTGCCTGATTAATGATTGATAATGGCTCTAGCTAGACAAACGCTTGCTTAGCCAATAAGTTAGATTGGTTTATGTTATAGTGAAACCAAGAGAATTAACTGGTAAGTAGACAGTTTCTATGGTCTTATCATAAGGCTTCAGGATAATCTACGTAATTTTATTCACGCACTTTTCTCATAGAATGTCATTCAGAAAATAAAATGATTGGGAAAATGCAATGACTATTGAATGTAGAATTTAACATAATACCGATTGGAAGCTGAGACATCCCGAAGTTAATACGACTCAAATTTTTTACAACATATTTCGAATGTGTGAGCGATCGATGAAACAATCTAATCTTTCTAATATATATAATTCTCGTGTCACAGTGTTTGTAACAAAACTCCTCTGAAACGGTTTGACCGATTCTTATGTAATTTATTGTGTATATTCGGTAGGTCTGAGAATAGGCTGTAAAGTATTTTTCACCCTCCTACCCTCCCCCCCCCCCATTTTTAAATCGTTATTTTAGTATATTTGTACGAACAATATCCATATATTTTAACCGTCGTTCATTGACGTGAAGTCATTTACATGAAGTGTCGCGTCACTTTGACATTTCATTCTGCATTTGATTTCTTTGATAAAATTTATATGACAGAACAACGTTTACGGGGTCAGCTAGAGCTTATATAATAAAAACCGGCCATTATATATAAAAACGGCAAAAAAATCATGTCTGTTGTATGGGAGCCGCACTTAAATATTTATTTTATTCTGTTTTTAGTATTTGTTGTTATACCTATTTTAGGGTCCCGTTTTACCCTTTGGGTATGGAACCCTAAAAATAGGTCTGCGATTATGAAAATAATTTTGATTTCATTTCATCAAAGTTGAAGTATAGTTGTAAACCAATTGATTTTAAGACTAAGCGTAGTGACGAAAGTTTAATTAAACGATGATGAGAAATGTCTCAAGTTAACGATTGATCTATTTTTTTCAGAAAGCAATGTTACAGACCAAGCCTTTACCAATAAGAAAATTACAAGAAACAAAGTTGCAACGAAACACTTGAGTTCCGATGAAATGAGTAATGAATACACATATTTAGATGCATCAAGGAGGTACATTTTTAAACTTTCTACTCAGTATAAAAAAATATTCAAGCAAAACTAAACCATTGGTGTGTCCGTATAGGATGTATGTAGTATGTTAGGTACACCATTACACCTCAGGTAATATCCACACAATCCATTCCATCCAAAGTTTGTCTGGCAGAGCTCGCTATTCAGCGATAAGATCGCCAATTGTATAACATAGTTTTACGTTGTTATTTTTAGTTGCATGTTATGTGGTGTGCAATAAAGAATTATCTAAAATAATCTATGTTGAAAACTACAACTGAATTTGTCCATTATAAGCAATAAACTATAATTCATAATTCTTTATTGTTCGTACATAATTGACGGTTGTGCTTATAATATAGAATTAGTATAAGAATAAGTTTATTTCACAACTTTAGGAATACATAGTGCATTGAATTGCATCACAAATGATCAATGGGTAATGAATATATAAACTAGTGGTTCGCCCCGAACTGAGATCTTGCGAGTCTACCATAAACACAAAAAAATATTATTCGTAATCTTTGACTATCAAAATAGTGCCACGAAATAAAACCAAATAACTTGACCTATAGTTTCATTCAAATTACAGGTAACGGTTGGTTATTCTGTTTTGGGGTACAAATTGCAGTTATTCTAGATTTCAGGCTTTTACCTATATTTGTGATACATAAGCTACCAAATTACAGCACTGTGGGGTCACTGGTGTACCCTGTGAATGTTGTCAAAGTTTAGTTTTTATTATGGCTAATAACTCAAAAACTACAAAAATTTTACTAAAACTAAATACGGTGTCGAAATGTACTAATTAAGACCTTTCATTTGACATCTCATTTGACCTATAGCCTCATTTTCATTTTTTTACCCCTCTGGAACCATCTCAACAACCCCCCAAAATGTTTTGCTTATTGAGTCACACCAAAATTGTGCCATTATTACCTACCTATATACCAAATTTCACGGTGATCGGATAAACGTTTCGAAAGTTATCCTCGGACAAACAAACATACATACATACATACATACAACGCCGATTATCCCAAGTTGATTTGGAGATCTCGCTTCGCTCGATCAATAATGTAAGCACTAAGGCTTCGGTACATAGGTACCTCCGTGCTCCGAACTATTCTAGTTTCTGCTATTTTAACTTACAAACATTTATGTAACAATTACTTAACACAATATTTATCACATTATTACAGTTTCGTTCCTTAATAAAATGAATACAACTACTATTGATTGTTAATACAATTTGTCCTATAGAAGGAATCCAAAATCTTTGAGCTATGCTCTGAGCAAAAGATAATTTTGTGTTTAAACGTTAAAAAGAAAATAATATTCCATCACAGATATCTAAACCGTATTAAACATTTTGTTACCATACATTCAAATAGAAATGTTGCCAGCACAAGCGCATTGCGAAACGTAATCCAATAAATCTGGCAAAAGAACGTGGTTGGAATCCAATATCAAAACTAAAGGTCTGTAGAACAAAAGCTTGATGTGAGAATAAAGGAATGGAGTTGGCAGTCGAGCGTGAACACACGATGCGGTGCGGTATTTCAACGCATCGGGGCAAAGTTTGAGACGGGACGCAAGTTACTACGACTAAGTACTTGATTGAAATGTACCAATAAGATTTTTTTATATAATCTCCAAAAATACCCACCACACTTATTTACGGTTTTATGGAAAATTTACGGGAAAATCCCAGAAGTATTGTTACGCCGAGGCTGTTACAGAATAAGTAATAGTCGATTTTTCTCGACGGCTCTCTCTCAGCTACTGCCTACTGCGTCATAGAATAGATAATACTTGGTATGGAGTATACCTACACGCTACGTTTTTACCTGCGAAATACCTCGAAATACCTACACTTTCCTGGAACGATCGAGAACGTTCGAGTGTTATGAACTGTGCGCGGTATAAATAGGCCAGAGAGACGGCCGGAGGGGTCAATCTGGATTTGGCTAAACGTGTGAACATTTCGGTGACTTTTAGTGGTTTATTGTGCAACAGTGGTGTGAATTAGTGTGTTGTGATTACTTGTGACTAAGTTCGTGTATTTATCGTTTTAATGTTGAATAAAAGTGTTATTTTGGTTAGACTAATTTCCATTATTTTAACAGTATATTCACTAAAAACGAGATATTTACCATTTGAGTAACCCGATATTTAGTCACAGTTGCAAATCCGGTAGGTGGCAATTTATACTTTAAAGAGGCATTTAAAAGAAACAGATTAAGCAACGTAGTATGCTTAAATATTTCTAGTTTCCGTACTGTGATGATCGGTAAATAATGAAAGCAATTCATTAGACATTTCCCAGTGCGTTGCGATGCAAAAGTTAACCGCATCGTGCGTCACTGCGCAGTGAAACATTAGAGTGTCGGGGACCATGACATGCTCGGCAACCACTCGAGCACAATATCAATTTCACAGATTAAACTCTAGATATTTACCTACCTACTGTAGGTAAATACAGGGTTGTCACTTGGATTTCTTATATTTTTATAAAAGTAATCAGTTTTTAAACTAAATGAACCCAACTGTAGTTATATTTATATTGTATCAGTTTTTACACATAATAAACTTTTTAGAAATCATCCAGTGTCCCGGAACTAGTATTTTAAGCCTGAATAGAGTGATTCCGTCCGTGCGATCGTCTCGTCGTTTCCAACTAATTACTCCACAGCATAACACGGCTACTTACTCTGACTCTTACACCATAACCGCTACTCGTCTCTGGAATAATATGCCACCAAACTATTTCGAGGCTACTTCAGTGGAAGCATTCAGATTGAGAATCTATAGGCACCTTCTCGGTCAAACCGACCAAAAATGAGCAACTTAATATTTCCATAACACTTCTTCTATTGTTATGTATGTATTTTTATTCGATATTGGTATAGTTTAGTCTATCATATAAAGTATTTAAGTAGGTTTATTTATGTAGTATGTACCTATATTATGCTATATTTATTAGTCCTGTGCAAATTTTCTTTTTTACCTTTTCTGTGCACTACCTACACATCTTTGTCTACAATACACAAAGGTTATCTGGAAGAGAATGCTCTTTAGCATTAAGTTCGCCTTTGTACTAGTTTTATAAGTGCAATAAAGTATTTTCAATCAATCAATCAATTCCGACTATGAAAATTAGCTACTTGTCATAGTTGCTAATTTAAAAATATATTAAATTAGACATAACTTTTTAAACTATCATGGTTATGAACACTAAAACTGGGATATTTACAATGGTTTGTGAGTTATTCACTTCCTTAGAACAAACATTTTTTTCCTATAACAGCAAACAACAGAATTTTAACCGAAATCAGCCGATTTTTAACAAGTAATTCTTTAATGAAAATCATCGAATTCCCAAAAGTCGTAGAACATTTGTTGTTCTCGTAAGTATTGAGAATGGGGACAACCTCCCGGGATTACATATTAATTTTGGGACACTCTGTATTGAGAAGAAGAAAATTACGTGACATAATCGACAAAAATAACTATTTTCACCTATTGACAAAGGTTGAAATAGTTTTTTTCGAGGACTCAACGTTTCATTTAACATTCCATCTCTAAATACGAGTACATTCAAAAGTGTTGGTGCTACAAGAACGTTTTAGGGTTCCGTACCCAAAGGGTAAAACGGAACCCTATCACTAAGACTCCGCTGGCTGTCTGTCTGTCACCTGGCTGTATCTCAGAACCATGATAGTTAGACAGTTGAAATTTTCACGGATGATGTATTTCTGTTGCCGCTATAACAACAAATACTAAAAACAGAATAAAATATATATCGAAGGGGGCTCCCATACAACAAACGTGTTTTTTTTGCCGTTTTTATAAATAATGGTACGGAATCCTTCGTGCGCGAGTCCAACTTGCACTTGGCCGATTTTTTTATACTAAATGGAGATGGAACAAACTTATGGCCCTCCTGATGTTAAGTAGTAACCATCGCCTATAACAGAGAATTGCCTCACGCATTTCAAAAATGTGCCCTACGATGCACTGCCCTGCGTCCATCAACTTGAGGCACACAAGTGGGAATCCATACCCTTCAAACCGCAACACAGCAATGCTGCTTGGCGGCAGAAATAGATATCGTGGTAGTAATTCCTCGTACATAGAAAAACGTGTAAAAATAGAATAATTACCTTAGATCCATCTGTCAGGGATGTACTGTGTACAGCTATCGTTTGATACAAGATAATAATATTGCACATAGCATACACACATATCCACGTAACAGCTTCGAAACTGAGAAATATGATACGGTTAGGATGGTGCCAGGTATCGTAATAAGGATGGCTTCGGTCTTTGAAATATAATACTCTAATATAGCTGCGTTAGAACTTACAGCAACAACGTCTGTATGTATTAATATAACTATAAACGAGTAATTACTACATTACAAGTCTAGAAGACAAAATACAATCCAACTCCTAAATTAGTTACGAGTTCGTCTTATTATATTAAAATTCCTTCCCTTCCTAAGTTTTCGTAAAGCACAAAATTTGTGGGTTACGCAATATGGATTAGGCCAGTCAATTTAAAATGATTATCATAATTACTTATCACAAACTTTCTACAAAGTTCTGTTCATGAATATTCAATCTGTCCAATATTTTGGCTGCTCATTTTGTAGCATAATCTAGGGTAACTTCAAACAATATTTTACCGCACCACAGTCAATTTTGAACTTATGAAACTAGAATTAACAATGCATGCGCAGCGGAAGTACAAACAGGAACTTTAAAATATTACGTATCGATCGCGTTCAATGTGCGGGAATTATTATTTATTGCTGAGCAGTACGCGGAAAGTTCGACGTTTCTGCTAGTAAGTATAAAATTTGTTGTAACACAGAGCCCCGATAGCCCGAGTGTAGCCCCGGGTTACTTCGAGACTTTTCCATTTCCTAGAGTCCGACAGAGAGTAGTTCGAACACGCCAAACGCAGCCAACAGTCGATAAATTGTCCGGTCAACGTTCTAAACCCTGTCTATGTTGCAAATAAGACTCACCTCTTGAAATATTGTAGAAGTTTAATAACACTCCCAGATGGATCCAAGATGTATAATTTTAATTTAATTATCTAGTGACATCATAAGATAAATTGCCCGGAACGTCGTTAAAAATAAATTTCTTTTCTTTTAAAAGTTCTCAGCCGCGAGGACAAAACATAATTGTAAAACTTGGGATAAGTCAGCGCCAAATTGCCTGTTTTAATTAAAAAACCGTGCGCCAAGGGTCTCGTGGTAGATAACAATTTAATGTAATGGCGATATTCAAAGAACTCCTCTATGGACAATTCGAGCAGGATCCTGCATAATGAATGAGTCCGCTATACTATAGCACGTTATACCTCCTAAAATATTAGGTTTGGTTCAGCCAAAGCTGAGTAAAGAGGCCCCACAAGTATAATAACTTTTTCCACTAAGGAACAAAGCCTAACTTGAAGGGTATCACACCCGAGCGTTTAATTCGACCTTTCGTATAGCCTACTCGGTGGAAACGCAATTCCCGTATTCATGAAGCAGTTTGACAACTTTTCTCTATGCGTGAAAAGGAATGAAGAAAAACTATGTTATTGTATTTCAAGTTATATATTCGGAGCTGAGTTAACCTGATTTACATAAGTTTCAAAGTTTTCTTATCCTTATTTATCTGTACAAAGGCATCTCTCAATAAAGATATAGGTAACGCTCGGCGCTGGAGCCCGCAGTATGGCCAATTTGCGGTAGATTTGAATTTGCCTAAACCGTAAGAGAAGAGGACAAAGACAAAAGGTCGACTCGGTCGAGATTTATGAAGATTGCGGTCGGTAAAATGTGTCCGCCCGTAGGTGCGCGCTGAATTGATTCGTTGAAAGCAGCTCCTACGAATGAAACTTCAGCTTACAAAATATTTCTACTTCAACTTCTGCAATGTAACTTTTTGACCTAAGCTTTGAGATATTTTATTTATCTCATGAGTGGATGCTTGCACGTCTGTGGATTGTATAAAAATTTATAGATGAAATGTCGATGACAACATGTTCATAACACCTTTTATCCGAGTACGATGCATGCAAAGCTCTCAGATGCAAAGTCATGAGTGAAACTTATTATTATACAGCTGTTATTAATCCATCACTTGTCCTCATAACGTCGATGACTGCATTGTTTTTTTAACGCTAACCAGGAAAGTTTGTTATGTGATATTTTTATTATTGCATTCTCTGGGTTCAGTATTTCAAATTCATAAGATGGGTTTTGTAAACTCAAAACTTGGGTTTGTCAAAGCATTTTTATGCAGTCGCAGTAACGAGTATGAAAATCGAAGTCACCGTTGTGAGGTAAGACTCAATTATCGGTGACGCCGGAAACCTATGAATATTGATGGCTATATTTGCATGCCTGCCGCGTCAACTCGACCGGTATAAAGAAAAAACAAGTACAAATCACAGTATAGATAACCAGTATTCACAGTAGTAAATATATAACCAGCCTTATTCCCACAAATAGCCTTTACCCACAATTATCCAGGAATTGCCTACTATGAAATTATAACTGTGCATTGTGCTGCAATACCGGAAGCAGAGGTACAATTTTATTTTAGTATCTCTACTGCTTTTTAAAATATATATTTTGTGGCCAAATCGTACGCGAATCATAAAATATCCGTACATTTTGCAATTCGCTATGCATACTGCGCATATCGCGGATCCCCTCTTTCATGCATGATGCTGTCGGAAAAGTCGAGTTTTTCAACATAAAAGGTTTGATATGAAATCTACATTTATAGTCATACTATTTTTCGCAATATTGCACGTAAGGGAAAAGGGTTTTCAACTAGGTAGTAAAGCGTCACGTAGGCGAGTAGCCTTTGAGCGTGTCAGCCACCTGATAAATACATAATGGTAGGTAAACAAGAGACGGTATTGCAGGTTTGCAGCCGTATTTACAAACCCGCATGTGAAATTCATCCTTTCATTACCCTATGGCTACAAAGCGGGTAGGTCTGTACATGAGTTATTGGAGCTATTCAATTAGTCTACAAAAGACTTAAATGTAAAAGGATTGCGGTCAATGTGAGCCTACACATCGATGCCTTCTTGAATTTTTTAATAATAATAATTGGTCGAGCGCGTGTCGGAGCACGCACAGTGAAGAGTTCTGTATAAAGTACGGCTCAATAAACATTAAAATTACGAAAATGTAACACCACACGATGGGTATTAGTTTTTATTTATTAACAGACTAGATGTCAGTAAAACGTATCATCGTGCCAAATTTGAGCTGTACAGCATTATACATACAGCTTTATAATAACCTTCGAATAAAATGACTGAACTGGTTGGACAGACAGGCGGACATGTTAGTTTGACTACGGAACCCTAAAAACAAAAGACTTATAAACAAAAGCTAATATCAATTAAAAACAAACCTTTTGAAAATCTGTTATTTTTCTAAAGGTTTATGATATTAAAAGCCGAAGATAATAGAATCTCGCTGACTTCAATATCTCTTAAATTGATATTAAAATAATTAACGTCTGTAAAGCAGGTCCCCGATTTTCAATCGCTGAAATTAATTTTAATAAAATGCAAATCCACTACATTAGCTGAGTCTTTCAAGTAATTAATGTTGCTTAAAATTATAAGGTTTGCTATAACACTCTGCTAAATTTTCTATTTTCGTGGATTTTCTTAGGTAAATAAGGCCCATCATGAGAAAAACTCAACAACTTCTCAGTTTATACTCCATGGTTTAAATTGTTTGGAACCTAAAGTTAAATTGAATACCACAGCAGGTAAAAAACAACCAATAGCTTGCCTATAGAAATTAGACGGTAATCTAAAAAGTTTTGATAAACTCATAAACGTCCATTAAACGTTATTTATTTCCCAAATAAATCTTCTAAACTATTCAGACGAGCGTTGTGAAAAACAGCTGTAAAACATAATGTTAGGCTATAAAAATACAAACTTGATGATGGAACTCAGACTTTATTGTATTGCTATAAAGTGTATTTTATCTTGGTTGCAGGGATTATCTGCACATGTGAAGGTACCACGTAGTTTAGTACCGGCTGGCTTTGTACCAATTTAACAATTTACCGTCACGTGCCCAGACTGCCTAGTGCCTACGCTAAACAAGTTAGAGTAAGCCAAGTAGTTACTAAGCTCTGAATTCCTGAGAGTATTTTTAACCACGATAAAACAGAGAGGGTAACCTAAAATTAGCGACTGCAACGCGACAGCAATCGCTGGCAAAACATCAATTTTCACATAGAAACTAGAGCTAGCAGCAATGGAACGGCAACAGATATAACTAATTTCTCATAGTAATGACGTTTCGCGACAGATTGCTACCGCGTTGTGGTCGCAAATTTTATGTAATAACCCTAAGTTGTACGCTTAGCATTACGTAGATTTCATTGGTTTAAGTAGATTAAACAAAAATAGTTAGAAACGACCAATTAGGAAACGTCTACAGTCTTTTTGAAATAGCTAGTCACTTATGACAGGTCTATAGAACGTAAAATATTACGTAAATACATCATGTGACGTCACACCAAAAGTTGATAAGTTGAATATTTCTATTTAGCA
This sequence comes from Philereme transversata, assembly GCA_963924445.1. NCBI lineage: Eukaryota > Metazoa > Arthropoda > Insecta > Lepidoptera > Geometridae > Philereme > Philereme transversata. Next base: position 25,356,766 of record OZ004338.1, read on the forward strand.
ATGAAAACAATAAGCAAACTTACAAGAAAAACTACTAAAATAAACTAACTGGTGACTGACTATTTGAAAAATACTATAATATTAACTCTGCTGTAGCGTGACTTTATACCTGCCAGATTAGCATGACCTCTCTAGTAACCTTTATATATATGGATGAATACAGTAAAATGACATTCTAATGTGGACAGTATAAACAAGACATTACAAATAATAAAATAAATTATTATAAATAATGAAAGCAGAACATTTTACACAGCGCCATCTAGCCCCAAACTAACTCTGGTTAGTTTGGGCCTAGATGGCTTGTACGAGTACTATAGGAACCAAATAACTGATACAATATGTACACACATTTTTTTCGTAAATCATCACACTTATACTCGTATTATAAACTAGCTGACCCACCCGCGGGTTTGCACGCTTGAAATTTCCCGTTCACGTGGGAACTTCGGGATGAAAACTATATTAAACACTCTTGAATCCTTCCTTAGTGGATGCCTACATCTTATGAGGAATACGTGTGCGAAATTTTTATTTTCTAGCAGTAAGGGTTAGGCCTGTGCGTTGATACATCAGTCAGTCACTTTTGCCTTTTATATGTATAGATGTGAAAGTTTGGATGTTTGTTTGTTACGCAATCACGTCGTAACGGCTTAACCGATTTCGATGAAATTTGGTATGTGCGTAGATTATAACATGGATTACCACATAGGCTACTTTTTATGAACAAACTACGCGTGTAAAGCCGCGGGCGGAAGCTAGTACTTATAATATGTAGAAAAACGACCAGACTTGTAACAAATATCTGTAGGTCATACAAACATTTGTTTCTACATTCTACGCTAATATCTCATTTTATATTCTATTCTTCCGTAAACTTTGCTACTGCGGTCAAGATAGCCCGGCTGCATGTCTCAAATTGATGGACGCAGAGCACGGTCCTAAGGTTAGTGACCTACAAGGCAATGCTTTGTTATAGGCTATGAGGATCACTTAACATCAAGTGCGCCATTAGCTTTTTCCATCCCGATGACGATTAAACTAGTGGTTCGCTGCGAACTGAGAACTCGCGAAACCAACATACCAAAATAACCAAAAAACCCATAAAAACCAAAATATATTATTCGTAATCTTTGACTATCAAAATAGTGCCACGAAATTAGTAACCACATAACTTGACCTATAGTTCCATTCAAATTACAGGTAACGGGAGTTCATGTAATTTGGTTTATTTTTGATGTACAAAATGCAGTTATTGTGGATTTCAGACTTTTTCCTATGTTTGTGTCACTAAAGCTACACGAATATCAAATTTCAGCATTGTAGGGTCACTGGTGTACCCTGTGAATTTTGACAAGATTCTGTTTTTATTATGGCTAATATTTAAAAAACTACAAGAATAAAACTGAAAATAAAAACAGGGTTGAAATGTGCCTTTCATTTGACGTCCCATTTGAGCTAATAGTCTCATCTTAAATTTTTTTTACCCTTCTTGAACCCCAATATCTCAATAACCCCCCAACATTTTAAGCTCATTTAGTCACACCAAAATTATGCCATTACTACCTACCTATGTATCAAATTTCACGATGATCGGATCAACGCTTTGAAATTTATCCTCGGACAAACAAACATGCATACATACATACATACATAAAACGCCGATTTGCCCTAGTTGATTTGGAAATCTCGCTTCGCTCGATCAAAAACTTTCAGAAAACCAGTTCCACGGCAGCTTTATTAAACTGTAGGTCACTTATTCCATCATCTATCTGTACACAATCTTTAGCCTTAAACGTATAAAAGAACTTTGTTTCGAGTACCTATGTAAAATGATTAATTAACTTACTCATAGAAATACTACTAATAATTGCGACTAGTTGTAATTATCAAGGCTGATCTGAAGAAGCTGAGAGGATTGTATATATCATCTAGTCCTGTCTTAGACACTAAAATCTGTTGTTTATCCAGCTATAGCTACCAGGCAACATGCTATTCTTGTATGCCTAAATAGTATCTACACTAGTAGCACATTAACTGTAGTTGTGAGAAGAATTATCAAAGATAACCGTACTAGTTTGCGAGCAGTAGTCTACCAACTTATGTCTATAGTTGGGTCTGTGAGCAGTTTTTTATAATGTTTACACACTAGACGCTCTCGAGATGTGGTGCTGGAGAAGAATGCTTGGGGTATCATGGACAGAATTCCGTACCAATCAGTCCATACTTCAAGAACTCGGCATCAAGCAGCGGCTCTCTCTCTTCCACAATACAATCTCGCATCCTCACCTTCTTTGGACACGTGTCGCGGCGCGGGGAGCTCTCCATTGAGCGCTTTGTGGTGCAGGGGAAGGTTGACGGCAAAAGAGCGCGTGACAGATTGCCTATGAGATGGACGGATCAAATAAAGGCCATAGATGTTCCTTTGAACGAATGTGCCAGAAGAGCAGCGGTGTGAGAGGAGTGGCGAAGGGTATGTAGCTGGTTTGAACTAGTTGTCTACTAGGATTAGCCTAGGTAGGTAGGTAAGCCGCAGAAAGTCCAATAATAACCTCAAGATACACTTTAAAAGTTTATTCAGAGACAAATAAATGATAGGTAATTCTAGTTAGTTTTAGGTACATATCACAACACAGAAAAATCTAGAATTCGGTATAGTCAAGCTCACTGTCGCGGGTATAGGGCGGCGCGGCGCGTCGTAAACTAGCGTGCGTTCAGTGCGGTGATAAGTTTCTCACTGCCGCATGAAACGGTCGACAGGCAGCGCGCGGGCGCCAGCATTACGGCGCATGCGCGGGAGCCGTCTAGTGTTGTAACCGAGGCGCGTCGAATAACCAGAGCTGTGCCAACTAGTGATGTGCGTAAGTTTACAGGTACAGAGGACAGAGCTCGCCACAGGTAGTTAAGCGTGCCACAACCCTGACATGACGACCACGACCACTCTGCCAAGAGTGAAGAAGAAGAAGAAGAATACACTAGTGTTTCGCCCCGAACTGAGATCTTGTAAGTCTTCCATAAAAGCAAAAATAAATTATTCGTAACTATTGATTATCAAAATAGTGCCACTAAACAAATAACCAAATAACTTGACCTACAGTTTCATTCAAATTACAGTTAAGGAGAGTTCATGTTAATTGGATTATTTTTCTGGTACAAATTGCGGTTATTCTAGATTTCAGACTTTTGCCTATATTTGTGTGATAAGCTATACGCATACTAAATTACACCACTGTGGGGTCACTGGTGTACCCTGTGAATTTCGTTAAAGTTCAGTTTTTTATGGCTAATAACTCAAAAAATACAAAGACTTTACTAAAAATAAAAATAGAATCGAAATAAACTAACGAAGATCTTTTATTTGACGTCCCACTTGACCTAAAAGTATCTTACCCTTCTTGAACCCCAACCTCTCAACAACCCCCCAAATGGTTTTAGCTCATTTAGTTACACTCAAATTGCGCCATCACTACCTACCTACATATTAAATTTCACGATGATTGGATGAACTCTTCGAAAGTTATCATCGGACAAACAAACATACATACATACAATACTAATTAGCCCAAGTTGATTTGGAGATCTTGCTTCGCTCGATCAAAAATGACCGAACCCAACTGAACAATTCACTTTGTAGTTTATAAGACTAAGATGCAGCTGTACTGGCTTCGAAACCCTTCACTGTACGTGGTTTAACACGCGCCTGATTACTATATTAAGAAACGGTTCTTGCTATATAAGCGAATTTTCAATTTAGTCTAAGTAAGTACTTCACTTCAAAACAAAATGTTAATTTACCTTATTTACACAGAAATCGCTTGCTAAGCCTGTTTGAAGTTAATTGTATAATTTAAATTACTGTGATTACGTTTTATTGGGAGCGTTTGATAATTGGAATCAATTTTGTTACGTATATTTTAACAAAATTTAATACCCTCGAGGCTCAAAGTGCAATTAAGTTAAGGTGCGACACAGTTTTTACTATTGCACTTTTCAGTGTTTCATCTATGTATAAAGCTATCCTGTATATATAGGTATTATGTTCAAAATAAATGATTGATTGATTCGATTCCGACCGAAATCAAACTTTTCGACTCATACTTACTTAATTAACTAATTGTTTATTGTATATATTGTGAGTCTGGTAATTGTGGTATGCATGTATAGTATTTCTAGCTTTTGAAACCCACGAAGGAGTAACTTCTCGTGTGGGAAAAAAGTGTATATGATTGACTAGTGGTTCACCCCGAACTGAGATCTCGCGAGTATCGCAAAAACCAAAAGAAAATATTATTCATAATCTTTAACTAATAAAATAGTGCCACGAAATGAACAACCAACTTACTTGACCTACAGTTTCATTCGAATTACAAGTAACGGGAGTTCAAGTAGTAGGCTATATTTTAGGTGTAGAAATTGCAGTTAATCTGGATTTCAGACTTTTCCATATTTGTGTCACTAAAGCTACACAAATAACAAATTACATTTCACATCAAATTTTCATTGATGTACCCCGTGACTTCCGTCAAAGTTTAGTTTTTATTATGGCTAATAACTCAAAACTTACAAGGCTTAATCTAAAAATAAAAACGCGGTCAATATGTGGTGATAAAGACCAGTTAGCTGATTTAGTTACACCAAGAGTGTACCAATACTAAGTATATATATATATATATATAAAATTTCATACTAAGATCGGGTCAACGCTTCGAAAGTTATCCTCGAACAAACAAACATACATATATACATACAACGCCAATTTGCCCAAGTTGATTTGGCGATCTCGTTTCGCTCGATCAAAAAGTCTAATAAAGAACTTTAAAATTAAAATTGATTAATCAAAAAGTAAGTAATATGACTGCTAAGGTTCGTTAAAATAAACCTTGTTCAGGCGATTCCCGCTAGTGACTCATCATGGTGAATATTACTGCGTTATTTTGGCAACACTGTGTCACAATAATGATTGTAACATTTCACCGACACAATGAACCGCGCAATAACCTGCGGGTTTACTGTTCGTGTTGAAATCTCACTGAATGGTCAAAAAGCAGGACGTAAAATACTGATATTTATGGTATGGTGAACGGTGGCTCGGTCATTACAGCCCCGAAATATGGTTTTACTCTTGGGAATCAAACCTGCCAGTGCTTTGTGGGGTTATTTCATCAAAATCATAATAACTGGTATTAGCCGATTGTTTTTTAATTAAATTCAATAGGTTTAGAAAATAGCGATTAAACTAACCTAAAATCGATTGGCCAGAATATCTAGGTGAATTATCATTTTGGTCATATTATTACCGATTGATTTGTAAAATCCTGTAAAGGTCACTAAACCCACAATTTATTTACAAACCACTGCGTCCGAATACCACGACGTCCGGGGAAATAAATAAAAGCTAACCAGGCCTTCGCCATCTTTTCTTGGCAATTTCCGTCGACCGAGATAGAAGGCAGGGATACGTGAAATCACAAGCTAACCCGCTATATCTATGCGACTCGACAGTCTGATTTACTAGCTTAATCGAACCAGGGGTAAGGCTTTATTACTCGCCTCCTTTGGGACCAAATTCCGGTATACAGATCGGCGATAACTGAACATGTCCGCAATTGTAAAAGACGAATTAGGAGTTTGATATAACTGAGTTCTTGTTGAGGCGGAGACATTATATTGAGGTTTTATTATTTACTTGTTTTTTCTTATATTAATCTTATTTATATGACAAGAAAACAATTATACTATTACGTATTTTTGTGCTCATACTCACATCACACGCTGATACTATGATGATGATGATGATGATGAGGGGTTAAATGAACTTTTAAATATTTTTTTCATACGCTGATTAGTACTTAAATATTCTCAATACTTATAAATCTGTAGTGTTTATTGATCGAGCGAAGCGAGATCTCCAAATCAACTCGGCGTTGTATGTATGTATGTATGTTTGTTTGTCCGAGGATAACTTTCGAAGCGTTTATCCAATCATCGTGAAATTTGGTATATACATATGTAGGTAGTGATAGCACAATTTTGGTGTGACTCAATGAGCTAAAAATATGAGGGGGTTGTTGAGATATTAGGGTTCAAGAGGGGTAAAAAAAAATTAAAATGAGACTATACAGTCAAATGGCACGTCAAATGAAAGATCTTTATTAGTATATTTTAACCCTGTTTTTATTTTTAGTTTAATCCTTGTAGTTTTTGAGTTATTAGCCATACCAAAAACAAAACTTTGACAAAATTCACAGGGTACACCAGTGACCCCACAATGCTGAAATTTGGGGTTCGTGTAGCTTTAGTAACACAAATATAGGCAAAAGTCTGAAATCCAGAATAACTGCATTTTGTACCCCAAAAACGAGAACCACTTAATATGAACTCCCGTTACCTGTAATTTGAATGAAACTGTAGGTCAAGTGCGGTGGTTGTTTATTTCGTGGCATTATTATGACAGTCAAAGATTACGAATATATTTTTGTTTTTATGGGTGACTCGCGAGATCTCAGTTCGGCGCGAACCACTAGTATTTGTATGTGGTTAAGTCACTGTAGTTATATTTTTTTAATATTTGTACATACCGCCTTTCAAAGTCAAAGTCAAATATTTTTATTCACTAAAATCACAAAGAACACTTTGAAACGTCAATTTTACTGCCTGTTCCTTCGCGACCAAGCCAGGAAAGAAAAGCAAGAAACAAGGCTGGTTGTTTTTTTGATGATCCTTTCACAATATATAATACAGAAAATAAATTACGTCTAAATTGTAACGTTTTGAACTTATTAAAGAACTTATTGAAACTTATTGCGTAATTATTTTCTGGGGCCCATATTATAAATTGCACGAACAGCCTTCTTCTGCAGCACAAAAACGGTGTTTATACTATCTGCAGCAGTATATCACACAGCAGTATACCGTATGTCATAATACTGTGACATGCATATGCCGCGGGCTGCCTATACACGTCACCGGTAGAATTGTCAATCGGCCATCATTAGCTGCATATATGTATGAGAAAATGAATTTTCTTCATATTTTTTTTTGTTTGAATTTTTCCGATATTTTAATAGTTATTCAACAAATCAAATATCATCAAAATTGGTCCATCCGTTCTTGAGTTATAAATGGTGTACCCAACTTTGTTTTATATAATATATATATAGATTTTATCTTATATCAATCGTAATTATATACATATGTTTTATATACAGATTTACATAACTTGGTGTAACCTATAAAATTCTGCGGCTATGATTTGAAGATTTCAAAGATTGAAATAAAGTCAGGATGTACTACGCATAAATTTCTACATAACTCTTTGATTGATAAAAACTGGGTTGTTGAAGTGACTCACGATTTTTGCCTATTCTCGTCTTTGCTACGCCGTTTATTCTACGCCGTAGCAGCTCTACGGAAAACGTCGTCATGTTTGTTTATGAGTAAGTTCCGAATCGAGTCATAGTAAACAACTTTGTTAGGTCGTCCTAGGTTTGACCTTTGTAACGAAAGTTTTCAGAGTTTTCTTCACCAATTGGATTGTATTACTTAATTTTACTAAATAATAATAATGATTGAGGCGAGTGTTCGGTGCGTGGCGACATTGATAAGCCCCATTACCCCCTGGGGTCGACAGAGACCTCTGACCCTTGGCTTGCCTTAGTTGGCCGGTAGAAGTTGGAGGCACAAGAGCGGAACCTATACTCCAAGGGTTGAAGTGTTAAAGTAATAAAGCTGGGAGTAGTGTTTAGTGAATCTGCAGCACACCTCTCTAAGCCCTCCAACCTCCTTTATAGGGGCCCGTTTAGTAGAAGGCCAGTCACCACCTGCCTCAATTATTCTTAATACTAGTGGTTCGCCCCAAACTAAGACCTTGCGAGTCTTCCAACAAATAAAAAAAAATATTATCTTTACTAATAAAATAGTGCCACGAATTGATTAACCAGCTTACGAGTACTTGACCTACCGTTACATTCAAATTACACGTAACGGGAGTTCATGTTAATTGGTTTTTTTTTTGGTAGAAATTGAAACTATTCTGGATTTCTGGCACCTGAAACACAGTTTTTTAACTAGTTTGGGAGCCTATGGATTCAAATTTGACTATGTCATACTTAATTATGTCAATAAATAAATTTTTTACTTTTTACTTTTTATATCAGACTTTTCCCTATATTTATGTCACTAAAGCTAAACGAATACCAAATTTCAGTACTGGTGTACCCTGTAAATTATATCAAAGTTATGGCTGATAACTTAAAAACAACAAGCTTTAAACTAAAACTAAAAACGGTGACAAATGTACTTTCATTAATCATGCCACTTGGCCGGATAGTCCCATTTTGAATATTTTCCCCTATTGAACCCTAATATCTCAAAAACCCCTTCACATTTTTAGCTCATTTAGTCACACTAGGATTGTGCCAACATTACCTATCTATATATTAAATTCACGATGATCGGATAAGCGCTTCGAAAGCTATCTTCGGACAAACACACATACATACATACAACGCCGATTTGCCCAAGTTTATTTTGAGATTTTGAGACTTCTTTTTATCCCATAAATTAGGTCCCATGGGACAAAAATGGGATTTCAAAGTTTATATACAGGGTTACAGGAAAAATCGTGCTAGATCCGTTAAGGGCGTGGAGTACCCATCATTTCTGACTTATTTCACTATGAAACACCCTACCCTAAACTTAACCCTTTTCGAGATATTCGACTTTTAATTTTTTTATTGAAAATTGCCTATTTTTAGGCTACTAAATTTATTTTTGTTTATTTTGTGTATCTTATTATTATTATTATTGCATTTTTACATGTGTAATAAGATGCTTTAGGACGTCAATCATTAAAATAGTGCATAAGTTAATTGAATAGACCGTAGTAGACAAGTGAAAGTTAAGAAATAAAAAAAAATATTAGAAAGTTTATTTTTCTCTAAGGGATATCTAAAAAAAATATTATGGCAATGGTTCGGCAGATGTTTTTTAAAATATCTACGTTTCATCAGCTATCTAACGAGGTATAACAATCTAGGGTTTGTATTACATTTCGTGGAAAAAAAGTTGTTGGGACGCAAGCTCGCAACGAATACATAACTCGCTACCCCGGTCGTCGAGTGCCGGATGTGGCCGTTTTTGACAGAGTCTATCGAAGACTTCGAGAAACTGGCTCTGTTTTGAGACGAAATACAGACATGGGAAGACCACGAATTGATGACGAAGAACAGGACAATGAGATAGTGCAACGCTTTCGAGCGGATCCGACTACTTCCACTAATATTGTTGCCCGTGATCTGGGACTTTCGCAATGGAGAGTGTGGTTTACAGTGCATACTGCTGGCCTATACCCGTACCATTACACGCCGGTACACGTTATTGAAGAAGGAGACCCCGCGAGAAGATTGGACTTTTGCAGATTTATGCTAAATGCTGACGTAGAAGACCCAGATTTTCTAAGAAATATCTTGTGGACGGATGAGTCCAAATTTGATAAAGATGGCATAACTAACTATCACAACGCCCATTACTGGGCCCCAAAAGAGCTAAGGAATCCCAATAAGAAAAGAGTGAAGGGGTCCCAACGAAGATTCAGGGTGAATGTGTGGATGGGCATTATCTCCAATCATTTGATTGGACCTTACTTTCTCCCGGATAATCTAAATGGGGAAAGCTACGAAAATTTCCTGAGAGCAGACTTAAGTGATTTGCTGGATGATCTGCCACTCAACCTGATCAGGGACATGTGGTTCCAACACGATGGCTGCCCTGCCCATTTCAGGAGAAGTGTCAGAGACTGGCTGGACACAAATTATCCAAACAAATGGATAGGACGAGGTGGACCGTTGCCATGGCCAGCAAGAAGTCCGGACCTAACCCCCATGGATTTTCACGTGTGGGGGTGCATGAAAAGTCTTGTGTACAGCGAGCCGAATCCAGTTTCGTCTGTGGAAGACTTACGAGAAAGGATTGTGGATGCAGCCAATAAAATGAGGACCACGTTAACCACTGGAGTAGTAAAGACTGGTCTCCGTAGAAGGATGCGACAATGTATCAGAAATAGAGGCGGCCATGTTGAACATGAACTGTAGAATAAGAAAAAGTTGTGTGAAAATCTTTAATAAATGACATTTCATGCTTACCTATTATTTTATTTTACTTTTTAGGGCTAAGTATAAATTTTCTTCTCCACTGTCGTCTATAAAACTAAATTTTTTTCAATGCATTTGAATAAAACCCTAGATTATTATACCTCGTTAGATAGCTGATGAAACGTAGATATTTTAAAAAACATCTGCCGAACAATTGCCATAATATTTTTTTTTGATATCCCTTAGAGAAAAATAAACTTTCTAATATTTTTTTTTATTTCTTAATTTTCACTTGTCTACTACGGTCTATTCAATTAACTTATGCACTATTTTAATGATTGACGTCCTAAAGCATCTTATTACACATGTAAAAATGCAATAATAATAATAATAAGATACACAAAATAAACAAAAATAAATTTAGTAGCCTAAAAATCGGCAATTTTCAACAAAAAAATTAAAAGTCGAATATCTCGAAAAGGGTTAAGTTTAGCGTAGGGTGTTTCATAGTGAAATAAGTCAGAAATGATGGGTACTCCACGCCCTTAACGGATCTAGCACGATTTTTCCTGTAACCTTGTATGTATTTTTGCACCCCAGAACAACTCGGGCGAAGCCGCTGGCAACAGCTATTTTAGAATGTTTATCTTGAAAAACGGATGTATTCCAGGGGTAAAAGAGGATTTAAGTTTGTATGACAAAAAATACGTGTAAGAATAATTTTAAAATGATTTAATAAACTGCTTTTTGTAAATTCAATAAAAAGTGTCTTAAAACCGGCTTGTTTTTTTATATTAAACTTGTAGACACACAAGCTGACGGGCCTCCTGATGTTAAGTGATCACCGCCGCCTATAAACTCCTGCAGCACCCGTGGTACTGCAGTCGCGTTGCTTAGCACTTATTTACACCTCTCTTGAAAGCGTTAATTTTAAAGGAAGGAGGAAGGTCATTCCACATCTTGCAGGTGCGTGGAAGAAAAGAGCGGGTGAAACGCACCGGGTGAGACTTCCACGCATCAACAATATATAGGTGAGCTCGTTGCCAGTTACGGGAGGTTCGATGGTAGAAGTGGGAAGCAGGGATTAAATTGAACAGCTCTTCAGAACATTCACCATTATATATTTTATAGAAAACGCTGAGCGCTCCGATGTCACGGCGCAGACTCAGCGGCTCCAGATCCTTAAATACTACTGGGTCGTCGACGATACGAAAGGCTCTGCGCCGTAAGGAGTCTCGGGGCTGCAGTTGGTATTTTGGTGCACCGTTGCAGATGTGAGAACAGTACTCCATGTGGGGTCGGATTTGCGCTTTACTTTTTCTGGTATGTTGTATGAGGTAGGTTAGCTAACGGGTTATCATCCGGTCTGTGACTAGTGACTGCTTGCACATCATATGACGACTCATCACTCAAAGTGCAAAATATCTCACACTAAAAACTTTCTTGGTCACAGCTGTAAAATTTTAGTACTCTAAGTTTAAAAGTGCCATCAAAATCAGATCGGTATGCGCTTGCTCTCTGCAGTATTCAATCTTGCATAATCCTTGGTTTCAGTGCGGACCATCGCCTTTGTTTCAACTCAAACGTCTATTTGACTTGTGGCTTACCGACTGCCTTCAGAGAACCCTGTTTAAGAAATGTTAATGCACTTTCAAGCTAGAAGTTTCCGTTTTTTGCTCTGTTTAAGCTGTTATTCTTAGACAAATTTTGCATTATCTCTCGACAATGGAAACGATCGCAAAATTGTATTCAAATCTACATTTCAAAAGATGAAATTGAAAACTGGAGACGCAATTTTATAGACGTTGAGACATGACTTATCTGATCTCATTCTTTTTTAGAATGTAGTTACATCGTTATAACTTGATTTGATATACTTTTTGTAGGCTTATGTTGGAATAATATTTTATGTTGGAATATTGTTGACGATTCTTGTATTAAAAATGTAATAAAATAATTAAAAAATTGGCACTCCGGGAATGCCGACAGAAGTGAAAACTTGAACAATTACGAGATACTTAATATACAGAGATGTCGGTAACGGTAACGGTAACAGTGTCGCGAGTTCAATGTTTTTCCCCATCTCAAAAAATGCCCAACGCGCCTAGAGAAGTATTCACTTCAAAAATATGATAAGTACCTGAAATTTATTATACGTCCGTTATAAGATTGTTCGCTACTATGTTTTTGATTTCGTATTATTTAACATATTTTTTTCATATTATCTATAACTAAACAAATATATCCAGGACCTGAAATTTCTTTAGCAATTTACGATTTAATACAGACAAACAGTTTGAACAAACGCAAAGTGGGGTTCTTTTCATTTGGCAAAATTCCCGAGCATAGTGCCAAGAGTATTATCACTTCGTTCTTCCAAATGTAAACATTACGTATATAATTGTAGTATTATATAATTTTTTTCTATTAAACTACTAGCTGACACGCCCGCGGCTTCGCACACGTGGTTTGTCATTAAAAATATTACCCTCCTTCTGCGCAGTCAGGTAAAAAGTAGCCTATGATATGACTGAATCCCAGTCATCACCTTTTTAAATAGCAAATTTTATCAAAATCGGCCAGCCGTTTTGTCGCAACAAACAGACATAGAGACAGATTTACTTTCGAATTTCCAATGTTAGTATGGATGTGTCTATCCTTACTTATAGGTATTATAAATCCGAAAGTAACTCTGTCTCTGTTTGTTACGTTTTTACGATTAAACAGCTGGACAGATTTCGATGAAATTTGGTATAGATATAGATTATGGATTGAGATATAGGCTACTTTTTATTCGACTGTGCATAAAGAGGGTAATGTTTTCATTGACAAACCACGCGTGCAAAGCCATGGGCGGGTTCAGCTAGTACAAAAAAAAAACAGTAGGCAATTTCCATTTTACAGCTGAGATTGTCGAACGTCCTGATTTTCATCACCCAGCTAAGAATCACCATAGATAAACTATTAAAAAAACTGCATCTGAATCGGTGCATCTGTATGGGAACTACTTTCCTACAGACAGACAGACAAACAGACACAGACTTCAAACTTATACCACCACTTTTTTAGCGTCATCGGTTAATAATGATCATTTTCATCAACACAGGTTTTGCCTAGGGTTGGAGGTTAGTGCGCTACCAAATTTGCACCCATGTGTACTTGTACACTATAACTTTATGTTTTTATGCTTTGTTTCGTATGTATTTATTCAACCTGTTTAGTTAAAAACGACATTAATTTAAACACACACTCAGAACCGTATTAACTGATTTTATAGGTGGATTGGAGAGAATTTTTGTAAATTTACCGAATTGTCTCTCGTCATTTTCATGTCGATTTTCAATTTGGATTTGAAGTATGACAGAGATAGCACCATAACTCGGTAATGCTGCAGACAAATTTATAAATGTAAAAAAAATGCGAAAAACAATACACACAAATGTTCTAGTCCTGACCATTTCAAATTTCGAACTCTACGTCTCTATGAGACCGTGTCCTAAAAGTGCATGACCTCTTTAAGCTTAATAACCTTCAAATATTCATATAGTACGGTGACTTTCAAGACATTCCAATTTTAAAGAGTATTTGCTTATGTTTTTAAGTGAGTTCAACCTTTTTTGAATAAAATCGGATTGAGTAAAATGTAATTTAAATCAAATGCACTAAGGACTATTGATATCAACTTCAAAGCAAATCACCGCCAAAACAAATTTCTACTCCTTTTTAACATTGTTTAGGGATGAATTTCAATAAAATAAGAAACACGTCTTCCATCAATTCTGTTAAAAAATGTTTATGCAAAATTTGAAGAAGATTGGACCAAGGAATCACGTTGTGCCATACAAACTTTGCCCTCCTTTTTCACCCCCTTAGGGGTAGAATTTCGGAAGATCCTTCCTTATCGGATGCCTACGTCATATAAAGAACACACCCTCCAAGTTTCAGGTCTCTACGATCAGCGGTTTAGGCTGTACGTTGATCCGTCAACCAGTCATTCAGGACAAAGCCTTTTATATATTGTATAGATATAGATAAAGTAAAACATAGTTAACTTATACAGAATCTTCCGAATTTGAGTCCTGAAATATTCAGGGCTCAAAACAGTAGATTTATTTTTAAAACAGACCCAAATTCTATAGTGCACGTGTGGCACTGGTACGAGTACCAGGTCCTACTCGTACCTGCTATTCATAAAAGATAAGGTAAACCCTTTATTTCAGTAGGTTAGAACTTCGACTAGATACAGAAAGTATTTCACAGTGTATTTGTTTGCTGTTCGCTAGACTTGTGGTGGAATGACCAATGATTCATACCACTATTCAATTATAGAAAACATCAAAGACTGTATCGTTTCTTACTTATTAAAAAACCAAAGCTAGGTCAATTACTTTTTTCCAAAAACAGACAAAATAAGGAGACTGATTGCTGTATCAAGAACGCCTGGTCCATGAAAGAGTTTATAAAGCTAAACCTTCCTCTATCACTAAATCGCAAACTCATCAATATGTTTATTCTGTGTGTGTTGACGTTTGTGTAACCATAAAAAACATCCTTTGTCACTCACGGTCACACAAACTAAACAAGGGCTAACAAACTTTCATGTTTCTTTCAAAGTAACCGTGGTTAGATGTGCTAGATAAAAATAATGTTAAACTGAAGTGACAGAGTGATTTGTAGCGCGGAAAGTGTTGTTCCGGTGCGGTTCCGGCTTTAGAATGTAACGGAAGCCTTCGCGTCGCGTCAGCCCTGTTTGACTTCACTCACCACTGCTATCTGACAAGAATGCTAATATGTTTCCCTAGGTTACTTAACACCTAAGTTATATTCATAATGTATCTACTGACACGCAAGGACCGACAAAACTTGGTGTATGTCAGTCAGGTACCTCACGTTCTTCAAAATTATAGCGTGGTACATGTTCTGTGAAGGAAAAACAATTTGTTTATTTTCAAAATGTTTTTATTTTACAGAAGTATGTCACAAAAGTATAACTAAACACAGTCTGGGTACATTTTAACAAATAGATTGACTTAGTAGGCTGAAGCGGTAAAAGTTTGTTAACAAAATAATGATTTACTAGATGTTGACCGCGACTTCTTACACGTTACACTCCTAAATGTGTGGGTAACCTAGAAATAAAACTAAACTCGCTGTTGAAACTTGACTTAAAAAAACCCCATTTTTATCCAATGAGAAATGATTTATGGGATAAAAGATAGCCTATGTGGTAATCCAGGTTATAATCTACATATTATATATACCAAATTTCATAGAAATCGGTTAAGCATTTACAACGTGATTGAGTAACAAACAAACATCTAAACTTTTACATTTATAATATTAGGTTGATAAAAATTTTACGTTACAGTAAGCAAAATTAGTCATAAAACATTTTATGCCAATCAAGCTTGGAAATAGAATAAGGCATTAAAAGTCGGCTGAGATGTAGAACATTATAATAATAATTTTATAATGTTTGTTTGCTAATAGGTACAATGTTATTCGAACCTTCCATTTTACGTTAAAAAGCAATATGATAACTTCGGGGCAAAAAATACTTATTTAGAGCTTCTAGAAACATGAATTAAAGAGTGCATGAATCTTCTCGGGCTGGCAACTGTGGAATTCCCATTCAGTTCATGCTCTCTTGGCCCTTGTGGCCTACCTGTACAAAGGAAGACCTCAACAAGGGCACGGCTATCGCTATAGAAATCGCAAAACACTATTCGACAATTGTATATTGCTTCGCCCCCCTTGCACGCAAGCCACTAGACTGCGAAGGACAATGGCGGCCCATGTCCCAAGATCTCCTGGGCGCACTGCACTCTATAGGAGCAAAAGATGATATCTGAACTAGTGAATTGCATAATGCCAAGATGGCAGCATGAGATCCTGCGTAAAGTAATGATGATAGCTCACCTCTGAAACCCTGTGCGACGATACCTAAATACCTAGATGCAGTCGCCCCTATGAACTAAAGCCAGGGTCACCTAGCATCAAGGCCCTTTCCTACAGCCTAGATTAGATCAAGGAAAACTACGCACGTAGAAAATTGTTTGTTAGTCAGTTGATACTTCGGAAGAAGAAATTATGCACAATGCAATGGAATGAAAATTAATGAAGATTCTGATTATGAGTTATAAGATTCGATTTATACAGATACGCTCTTGTACTGCACTTGGCAGCTTATTAAATGGTGAAAACTTAGGATGATGACTTAGAAGATAACTTAGATTGTTGAACTAACATTATCGTTTTATTTTAAAGACGGATACTCGCAATTCATTGAATGCTAAATTTGATTAAAAATACAAAAGTACAAACAAAAGTGTGTCTTTATATTTTTTTACTCTTATGATAATTCAAAAGTAGTTGCAAAATAGATATCTTAGACCACTTAAATATCTTAAAGAATTTATTATCATTAGGTGAAATTGAGATCAAACGAAGATCTATTCGGGATATAAAAATATATTTGTATTTGATAAGATTGATGTAAATTGACATCATTCTTGTCACATACTTGTTTATTGTCTACTACAGAATACGCCAATGTGTTGCTTTTCTTCTCACACGCACATGCCCTTTTTACTGAAAATAACATATTCTACGAAAACGTAGCAATGTTTATGTGAAAATTTGTATAAACAAAAAGTTTATATCACTTTTCTATTTATTTATTTTTTCCTATACTAATAACCAAAAAATAAAACCAAACTCTACATTTTAGGAAAACCAGCATGATTACTGACTCATACCTACCTGCATTTCAAATTATCTACCATTACCATAACTCGTTGTTATTATCTAATCGCAAATTGGTAAGGCCGGAATCCAAGGAGCCTTGTAACTTAAATTACCGTACCGTTTAAATAATTTACACTGGAGAAAACTAAGTTTCAGTTCGCATGTCGTATAAAGTACGATTTTATCGCGTTTATTCCACAACAACTGTATTCGGTGGGCGGCTCTCAGGTGTAGGTAAAGGATTTAAGTTCATTGCGCAGTCGAGTGGGAGGGCTCTCCACTCATATATCTTAGAAAACGTTTTGATAAAGCCTTACAATGTGCCTCCAGGGTAACATAGTTTTAACGTATAATTTGCTAGACATTCGTTACAGCTTTCCTGGCTTTCATTAACTAGTGGTTCGCCCCGAACTGAGATCTCGCGAATCTCCCAATATAAATATTATTCTTAGGGCGACTTGCACAACGATGCCTAAACGTATTTAGTGGCTAAATATGATTTAAGGAGTTGTGAAATCATACTTCAAATTTAAACATGTTTAGTCGCTAAATACGTTTAGTGATCTTTGAGTATGCCGGCTTTAATCTTTGACTAATAAATTGGTGCCACGAAATGCATAACCAACCTACTTGAGCTACAGTTTCATTCAAATTAGATGTAACGGGGGTTCTTGTGAATTGGTTAAATTTTTTTGGAGTACAAATGGCAGTTATTGTGGATTTCAGACTTTTGCCTATATTTGTGTCCCTTTTTATGGTGACTCCTTTAAGTTTAAGCTGTGCGGCTGTGGAACGCTTTACCGTTCTCTATTAGATCTTCTAAATCTGTTCCTATCTTTAATGCTAAGGTATACAACCATTTCCTTTCTTTGTCTACGCACTGCTAGTTTATCGTTATATTTATGTCCTTTATTGTAGTTTATATATAAGTATATATGATTATATTTGTAAGTACATTACATTTAGTTTATTAGTAAGTATAGGTAGTTTATGTAGGTTTATGAACATACTCGTAGATACACCGCCGAGGTTGTCTGGAAGAGATCGCTTTTAGCGATAAGACCGCCCATTGTACTAACCTTAATTTTTGTGTAATTTAATTGTATTTTTAATTTTGTTGGTGTGCAATAAAGAGTATTCTATTCTATTCTAAAGCTACACGAATACCAAATTTCAGCATTGTGGGGTCATTGGTGTACCCTGTGAATTTTGTCAAAGTTTTGTTTTTATCATGGTTAATAACTTAAAAACTACAAGGTGTAAACTAAAAATAAAAACGGGGTCTAAATGTACTCCTAAAAACCTTTTGTTAGACGTGTCACTTGACTTGAACCCCAATATCTCTAAAAAAATTAAACTAAAAATAAAAACGGGGTTCAAATATACTAACGAAGACCTTTCATTTGACGTTCCACTTGACCTAATCGTCTCATTTTCATTTTTTTTTACCCCTCTTGAACTCCAATATCTTAACAACCCCCAATATTTTTAGCTCATTGAGTCACACGAAAATTGTGCCATCACTACCTACCTATATACCAAATGTCATGATGATCGGATAAACGCTACGAAAGTTATCCTCGGACAAACAAACATACATATATACATACATACAACGCCGATTTGCCCAAGTTGATTTTGAGATCTCGCTTCGCTCGATCAATTAATAAATAAATATTCCTTGATATTCCACACATCGTTATCTAACCCCAAACTAAATAGACCTTGTACTATGGAAACCAGTTAACTGATAAATTACTTAATAAAAGTACCTATAGGTACTTTTATTTTTGTAAATACATACTTAAAACATATAGAAAAACATCCAGATCCGTAGCAAATATCTACAGATCATGCAAACATTTGTTCCGCGGCGGAAATCGAATCCGCTACCTCCTGAGTTTTAGCCAGCTATTCGCCCAAAACCTTTCGTTGAATATTTTTTTTTGTAGGTTAAATATTTCCTGGAGATAATTCATGTAAAAGACAGCAAGCTCCAATAAAAGTTGTTAGCTATTATTCTATGACTATCGATCAATTAGTTGCAAATTAAATTATGCATCTAGAAAATATATTCACTAATAATTTTGTACACTTACATACTTAAAATATTCTGTCTAACAAAACCTCTAAAATACTTAGAAGCTTCTCTTTAATTAGTCATAATAAATTATGTAAAAATTTAGGCTACAAAAAATTTGAATTAATTTCACCACTATTGAGTGTTGACATGTGAAATAACATCTTGTAACACGTCAACCTCTATTCCATTGTACCTATCTATGTTGACAGAACAATCTCATTAAGCCCACAATGGTGTACAGGCTATAAATCAAAGCATTGTGTCGCAGCGGTTTGTATGACGTCATGGTATTGTGTACTCAATTATGACGTATCGTGACGTTTCCTGGCCCTTTGTGTGACTTTATATGAGAGGATGTAAACAGAGGAAGGGTTTTCATGGCAAATAATTTGTTGCCAAGTGGGGTAGGGACAAATATAAACCAAGGGTTGCTCAAGACACAAATTGTCTGTGAGAATTCTTACAAATAGGCTATTATAAAAATGTTTTAGACATCTGTGTTTCCAGACTTTTATAATCTCAGAGTTTTAAAGTCTAGAGTGAATATGTCCTTTTTAGGCAAGCGTGTATCATCATCGACCAACCCATCATTTACCATCCATTGAACATAGACATCCTCTATTGAATTCCAGAGCGACCGAACTTGTGCGATCAGCAGCCAATGGCCAACTTATAGTGCGATTTTGTCCGTCCATCTGTCCGTCCATCCATGTGTCATAGCTGAAGCTATCGACTTGGAATGTCGAACAGTTATGAAATAAAACTGACTCACTTCTATAGCAAGTAAAAAATATCTAAAATATTGTCATTTTGATTACCAAAAGAGCCAAAATGGGGGGGGTTCAAAATTTCAAAATTACTACTTTACTAAGCTAATTAAGATATCATATAAAATAAATTAATTTATATTGTATAATTATGGAAATATGATGAAAAATTTCAAAAATACCGTGAGCGTAACATTGTAGTAACATAACGTATAAAACTTATTCCCTCAGATTATAACACTGATTCTTCACTTAGCAATTTGAGAGTTGACTGCAAAATGAGACAGGCAACAAGACAAGTGTAAAGTGAAACAGGTTACTGTCTTTTTGCTGTCAAATTTGAGCTCCCAAGCAGAAGTTCTGACCGTCTCACACGTCAATATTAAAACTGTTTCGAGTTTGAAATGTAGTTATAATAGAAATAAAAAAAGCATGTGTTCACACGTGGTAGAAGTGAAACCTTCAAAAATTTTGGTTTCAAGATAATGAGACGAATGTAAAATTTCGGGAAGATGATAATTGTAGGTTTTAGTAATGATCATAGTGATGCAAAATGTGTCTGTCTATTTTTACTGTCGCTTTTTCGTTTCATCGACTTTCAAATCACAACGACGCTAAATATGTTTTCACTTCACATAAGAATGTATGTGTCTGTCTCTTTTTACTGTCGCTGTCTCTTTTTCTGTCGCTTTTTCGTTTCATCGACTTTCAAATCACAACGATGCTAAAGAAGTTTCACTTCAAAACGGAGCAAAATAATTGACACAACATCAATCACAAAATGTGTTTGTTCAATACATCCTTATAATTTGGAGTGACATTAACATGTTAGAATTACAAATTGGTGTAATTAAACATAATTACTTAATAAAATTGGGTAAAAATAATCGGTATCGAATGCAAAAGTATATAAATATTGTGACACAATAAATTAACATTATGTAATTCTATTAATTTGGAACGTAAATAAAATGACACGTAGTTTCACAAAATCAAAATAACAGAGAATATTCAGATTGTGCTTGAAAAAATGCTCATAAATCTTGGTGTATTCTGAGATATAATAATGCAGACAGCATGAAATAGAATTGAGAGCAAAAATAGTATAGAGCGCTTCTATGCTAAATGCAATTAGGTATGAACCGTTGCGATTGCCAGATATGAACAGAAGTCGCGTTTGAACCAAGATTCACAACCCCATAAAAAGGGCATATTTCAAGGTGATAAGCTTTAGTACGGTAAACCTAGAAGATGTTATTGATACGCAAGTACATATTCTATATAGACTAGACTACTCTATACTCACTTGCTTTATTGATCGAGCGAAGCGAGATCTCCAAAGCAACTTGTGCAAATCGTCGTTGTATGTATGTATGTATGTATGTATGTATATATGTTTGTTTGTCCGAGGATAACTTTTGATCCGATTATCGTGAGATTTGATACATAGGTAGGTAGTGATGGCACAATTTTGGTGTGACTAAATGAGCTAAAAATGGGGGGAAGGATTGTTGAGATATTGGGGTTCAAGAGGGCTAAAAAAAATTAAAATGAGACCATTAGATCAAGTGGGACGTCAACTGAAAGGACTTTATTAGTATATTTAGACTCCGTTTTTATTTTTAGTAAAATTCTTATAGTTTTTGACTTATTAGCCATAATAAAAACTAAACTTTGACACAATTCACAGGGTACCCCACAGTACTGTAATTTGGTATGCGTATGTATAGCTTAAGTGACACAAATATAGAAAAAAGACTGAAATCCAGAATAACTGCAGTTTGTACCCCAAATAAATAAACCACAATACATAAACTCCCGTTACCTGTAATTTGAATGAAACTGTAGGTCAAGGTTTTGGTTATTTATTTCGTGGCACTATTTTGATAGTGAAAAATTACAAATAATATTTTTTTGTTTTAATCGGAGACTCGTGATTTCGGGGCGAACAACTAGTAATTAAAAGTTAATTTATTTATCACCAAAACACATGCATGTCTAGATAATCATTTTCCTAGGTAGACATTTGGCATCTATTCTATTTTACCTCCAATAAATAGACTAAATGGCGCCGTCTGTGATCCAACTACCGAGTGATTTATGCATTTCATTAAGACTTCAAGTGCTTTCTTTGCTTTTTTACTCCAACTAAATGGAGGTAACGAGCATCTTGCTTTAATAATGAAAATGCTGAGAAAAATTTAAGGCTCTGAAGTAAGGAATTGAAATTGATACCGCAAACTTTTTCATCTGACAGCGAATAGCTGGAGGTGAAATTCACAAGTAGATCTGACGCTACGTGGAGAATAAAAATGGCCGCCAGCAGATATTTCCATTTCAATTTGCCCCTCATTCGACGCTGTCTTTATCTTGCTAATTTAAACTGAAAGTTGGATGCCTGGTGTAATAATAGTGCAAAGCGTTACAAATGTGAAAACAATGGTTAGGTATCATTTTAAGCAAACTTTTTGAAGTTAAAAAAGTTATTTCATTCACCGGAAAAGGCAACCGATTTCATAAAAGAAAAGTGAAAAATAATTTCTCATAATTACACTTTAATAATTCTTTTGTGTCTTCATCATTAGTCCGACCTTTTGTTATTTCAATTTTCATTGACGAGCATTTCTCATTTGAATGGGATCGCCATAATGAATAAAGCAGTCCTACTTTTTATGCTTTTTAGAATTCTGTACCAGAGCCAATAAAAGAGTGACTTGACGTACTTAATATTGTTTCAATGAACGAGAGATATGTTTGAAAAAATATATGTAATGAATGATTTACAAATTGAAGCAAATGACTATGAATTGACGCGACACGATTCAAATCCCGAAATATAATAAGTCGACCGGCAGTGATCAACGGAAATTGAGCGACGCCGACGTGGAAGCTAATTCTATGATACTTGCGTCAATTTGACTCTGAAATTTTCCTCAACGGAATGTTACTTTAGAAAAAGCAAAGAAAAAATTACGGCAGCAAATTTTTCTAGTCAGGTTTTCATGGCTAATGTTAGCCTTTACGTAAAAGTCTGATTGCGACGAGGCTTTACGTACAATCACTTACTGATTGTAGGTGGCTCAACGAGCTAACGAGAGGGCTTTGCTTGGTATTTCTTGACAATCTAAAAATAAGGACGTAGGTAGCCCGGAGGATTAGCAAGTTCAAGAGACAGTGTATGGGGCACCTGGCTCGGAGAACTGACAGAAAGCCTAACAGTGTACGTATTATGAACCATAATGATTCTGACGTTACACATTATTTACATTTATAATGATTATATATATAATCGGTTTTCAAATCATACCATAACTTCTTTCTTCTTTTTTGCTTTGGTCATTATACTTATTGTTATCGCATCGCGAATAACCACAATACCAAATATTTCGCTATCTCTACCCTGATCAGGGTTTAAACTCAGTTTAACTATACTATAGTTAAACATTATGTTGACATGTAAACCAAAGTTGTGTTATTTTAGATAAGAACTTAGGGGCATGCTTGTTATACGTGTTACGCGATTCATATGATACAATCAAGGTTATTAGTAGATTTGATTTCTAAATCGTATCGATTGTAATTAATAAAAATCTTTAATTGCAATAATTACGAGTACCAGGCTATAGGTACTAAAGTCAATGGCATAGATTGGTTTCTTAGATAGTACATTTTTTAATTTTTTACAGTTCAGTATTTTTCCTTACTGATCCATATCAATTACATATCAATAATTGAATAGAATACAATCATAAAACATAAAGATGGAGATACGATGATACTCTTACATCGGAAGACTATATCCAGTTGTAAGAAAAAAAAGATATTCTAGTCATGCTTACACCCATAACAATATGTTAAACTGATGCCGTACTAAATGTAAGGAATGGTCATATATTGTGGGTTCTCAAAATTAATATCGGTAAGGTCGTGGCCAAAATATGGTTTATGGTTTTGGGTCGTATTTAAATGCCCTGTATTTTCAATTTAATGGCTGGTCAGAATTACGTATGGGAGTTAAAGATAAACAGTACTTATGATCTCACATTATACTGCAAACAAAGATAATATACTATTATAACTGTGGGACGATTAAATGGTAAATTATTGAGGTAATAGTACATTATGATATAAGTGCGGTAAGATGAAAATTACAGCCGAGGCGATATTGTTAGCCCAAGCTGTAGGCGAGGGCTACAAGAAAGCAGAGGCTGTAATCATCAAAGCGCACGTATGTCATACGACGTTTTATAACATATTTGCGAGGAAGTAAATAAAACTCGGACTTTCTTAAACGAATAAATCTTTTATCTCTTTTATCTCTATTTTCGCTGCCTCTGAGACTTCTGGCGGTGTCGAATTAATAAATTCATCATTACTTGACGACATTTTCAAATAAAAACAAAACAGCGAAAAGAAAAAGCGCGCGGAATAATTTTTACTTGTTTACAAATTAGCGATGCGCGCGCATCAGCGCTTTTTTTAATGCAAATAATGTTTTAATGCACAAAAAAAGCCAGTATCACTAATAAAGTAAATTAATACTTTTTGTTTTGTTTACAAATAAATGCTTGTAATTTATTGTCAAAATTAATTAAATTAACGAATAAAATGTTTATTTTTTATATTTTATCTCCCAAAGTTAATTTTATTCATAAAATGTTGACCACTTTTCTGACATAAAAACTCTTTGCTAAGATTTAAAAAAGTACTGTTCGTTTTAGACGGAGCATCTTGATAAACCGTACGTTTCACCTTATTAAAAAGAAACTCGTGCGTGTTACATTACAATAACGCACAAGTACGTAATGACAAACTTTACGATATTGAAATTGGTGAAATAAGAGACCCTTTACGAGCAAATGTGTTATAAATTATCGTTACATAACTGTCTTGTTCTGTGTTCGAAAGCTATCTTTTTGCTCATCTTCCGGATATATAAAACTAAAGTAGTAAGAAATGTAAGATTTCATGCTCATCCTTGCATTTGAGATATAAAGCTTATTGCTTAAGATTAACACACACTTTCGATTGATGCCTTAAAAATACGGAGTGTAGTTTTATATCAGTTCGATTTACGGTTTAAAAAACAGATTATTTAAATTAAATTTAATGTAAGAGTGTTTTAAATATTTAAAGTAAATTTTTCTCTCCAGAACCAGTTAGTTTTTTCACTCTGCATAATCACTGCTTACATGATCACAATAATGTTTTTATTAAAGGTTAAGCTATGGCCGGAAAATAATCCTCGACTAATATTGTAACCATTCATCTGCAGTAGAGCAAAAAAAGATGTTACGATATCAAAACTGGCAACAAAATAAGAATTATTATTCTTTTTCTGTTTATTGAATAGACGATAAATATACAAAGGCTGTTAGGCATAAATATCGCTTAAGTTATCGCCTCAAAGATCTATGGATGGAGGTGAGTGTCTTAAAGGCCTGTATCACTACAAAAAGAAATCCAATGCTGAGCTTTATGAAGGACGCTTATGGTTACATCTTTTAGTTATAGACCATCCACTGCTGAACACAGGACTTCAACATAGATTTCTAGAGCAAACGGTATTATGTGGCCGCAATCTTTCTGGGGGGCAATCGCGCTAATTTTTAACGATAATCCAAACCCAACACGTTTCGTTCCAAAATTAGGCACGTTCAAAATTAGCGCGATTTCCTCCCCCCCCCCCCCAGGTCCTCTTTCCATCTAGTGCTGGCCAACAGTTGCTAAGCTTTCAAGTGCATAGTCTCCATTCAAGAGCCTTTAGTTTAATATAGCACTAGTGTAAACTATCTGATTTACAATACTCTTAAGGACCCTATTTCATCCAGTTACCGTGGCGGCGCAACCCAGTCTCGCTATCAACAAAATGTACACAGCTTCTGGAGGGTACTGACTCACCTGGTGTTTGCTGAACACCAGGTGAGTGGGGTCTGCAACCCACAGCTCCCAGCATTTTGTAAATTTTATATGAACTTGCCGCACATGGTTGATGCCAGTGGTCGCTACGTGCCTTAAAATGCCGCTTTGTGGTCTTATAGCCGCTACCGACCGAAAGAGAAGGAAATAAGTAAAAAAGTGACTGTCGCACTCTTTCGCTACTAAATCTCCGCTTCCAGCTTCACGTGGTGGTATTTTGTAGCTGTATCGCATGGCTCGTGTGCGGGGAGGTTGAAACTCTTGACGATTCTGGCATTTGCTCTGATGTCTCCTTTGGTACGAGTAGTAAAGATACCCCGGTTGCATAACCAGTGGCGCGATCGTGGTCTCCCACTAAAATAGTGACCTAAGGTCAGGCATTGCAGCAGTTGAGCTATTACATACTCGCGTGTACAGAATTAGCTAAAAAGCTGCATACTATTTGAAATGCAATGTGTAACCACAATTATGAACCTAGCTCGTAAAATACCTAATGGGTTTACTTCAGTGAAATTCTTGTAAATAAGTATTTTTTATAATACCTATTAAAGGATTTCACTAGTGGAACTCTTGTAAATAAGTATTTTTCTTCTTCTGTGGTCGTATTGCTCTCTTGACAGTTATTGCCAGTTTTTATGCGTGAACTTCGGGAGAAATTCTATTTACTGGCAACATTGTCGACTATAATGTGAAATGTTGCATGTAAATAAGAAGAAAACGACTAAAACGAGTTTTCTATGGGTTTTCATGTAGAAGTTTGTACTTTAAAAATACGTTTAAGTATCTTGCTCTGTGCATCTTATGTGTATTATACTTGAATTGTAAATATGTTTCGTATTACTAGATTTTGCCCTTTCATTATTATATTATATTATATAAAGCTCGATTACCACTCACTGACTGACTGACTGACTGACTCATTGACATGTTTGTTCTCCCAGATGCCACCTCGTAGGGTGAAAATGTTTGGTAGGATCGTGTAGAGGGAGTTCCGATGAGTTGGGAATAAATCCTAAAGTACCCCTTTTGTCCCCCATTCGCTCCCATCGACCTCGTATCTCGGAAAGTATAGGTCTTACAGCGTTGGTGCAAAAACTAATGTTGCAGAGGACATTTTTTTATATCCGGTTCCATGAAAAAAAAATTGTCTTTCATACAAAAAAAAAATTGTCCCATACAAAATATTTCTGTATGAATACCGTAAACCGTATATTTCGTTTACCGTAATGTTCATACTGTTTTTGTATGGAGCCCACGACTTGTGTGTACTATAAAATTACTGTAAATTTGCTTGATTCTATATAATGGTGGTGGAGGGACATGAGATAACTTTCATAGTTTTTGCAAAGGTCATCATCATCATTTTGGAACATCCATTTTTTTTTTTTTTTTTAGTATGCAACGTTCATCATGTTTATTTTGGAACATCCACATTTTTTTAATTATGCCTCATCCACAATGATCACTTTGGAACGTCAATTATTTTTTTTTTATTATGCAACATCCACTGTGTTCATTTTGGTACATCATTTTTTTTAATTATGCGTCATCCACAATGATCACTTTGGAACGTCAATTTTTTTTTTTAATTATGCAACATCCACTGTGATATTTTGGTACATCATTTTTTTTAATTATGCCTCATCCACAATGATCACTTTGGAACGTCAATTTTTTTTTTTATTAATTATGCATCATCCACTGTGATCATTTTGGAACATCATTTTTTTTTCAATTATGCCTCATCCACTATGATCACTTTGGAACGTCAATTTTTTTTTATTATGCAACATCCACTGTGATCATTTTGGTACATAATTTTTTTAATTACGCCTCATCCACAATGATCACTTTGGAACGTCAATTATTTTAATTTTTTTATTATGCAACATCCACTGTGATCATTTTGGTACATAATTTTTTTTAATTATGCCTCATCCACAATGATCACTTTGGAACGTCAATTTTTTTTTTTTATTATGCATCATCCACTGTGATCATTTTGGAACATCATTTTTTTAATTATGCCTCATCCACAATGATCACTTTGGAACGTCAATTATTATTATTTTTTTTGTATTATGCAACATCCACTGTGATCATTTTGGTACATCATTTTTTTTAATTATGCCTCATCCACAATGATCACTTTGGAACGTCAATTATTATTTTTTTTATTATGCAACATCCACTGTGATCATTTTGGTACATAATTTTTTTTAATTATGCCTCATCCACAATGATCACTTTGGAACGTCAATTATTTTTTTTATTATGCATCATCCACTGTGATCATTTTGGAACATCATTTTTTTTAAGTATGCCTCATCCACAATGATCACTTTGGAACGTCAATTATTATTATTTTTTTTGTATTATGCAACATCCACTGTGATCATTTTGGTACATCATTTTTTTAATTACGCCTCATCCACAATGATCACTTTGGAACGTCAATTATTATTATTTTTTTTATTATGCATCATCCACTGTGATCATTTTGGAACATATTTTTTTTTTAATTATGCCTCATCCACATGATCATTCTGGAACGTCAATTTTTTTTTATTATGCAACATCCACTGTGATCATTTTGGAAAATCAATTTTTTTTTGTAGCACATATTTTTGGTGGAATCGTTATTTTACGGTCATCATCGCCCTTGCCATCATTTTGAATTCTTCTCTCACTTCCTTTTCGTTTTCGAATGTTTCTTCCACATTGATATCCTCTTTAATTGTTTCTATAACTTCGAAATCCTCTTTGATGGCATTTTTACTTCAATATACTTTTGAATTGTTTTTTCTATTTTCTTCAATTACTTCTCTTACTTCAATATCGACTCTACAAAATTATGGGTTTTAATACAAATCTTAAATCGCTCGTATTTTCTAAACGGGAAGAGTTACCCCCAGCAAAAAAGTTGTACAAAATATTGGTACTAATTTTTGGTGGAATAGTTTTTTTAATACCATCATTGCCCTTGACATCCTTTTTGAATGCTTCTCTTACTTCGTCTTCCGCTTTGAATGCTTCTTTCACCTCGATATCCTCTATTTTTGCTTCTTCCACTTTGATATCCTTTTTAATTGCTTTTTCTAATTATATATTTTCTTCAATTGCTTCTTTTACTACAATTTCCACTCTACAAAATTATGGGTTTTAATACAAATCTTAAATCGCTCGTATCTTCTAAACGGGAACAGTTACGCCTAGCAAACTTTTACAAAATATTGGTACAAATTTTTGGTCGAATAGTTTTTTTTTACCATCATTGCTCTTGACATCCTTTTTGAATGCTTCTCTCACTTGGTCTTCCTCCTTGAATGCTTCTTTCACCTCGATATCCTCTATTTTTGCTTCTTCCACTTTGATATCCTTTTTAATTGCTTTTTCTACTTATATATTTTCTTCCATTGCTTCTTTTACTTCAATTCCCACTCTACAAAATTATGGGTTATAATACAAATCTTAAATCGCTCGTATCTTCTAAACGGGAACAGTTACGCCTAGCAAACTTTTACAAAATATTGGTACAAATTTTTGGTCGAATATTTTTTTTATTACCATCATTGATCTTGAAATCCTTTTTGAATGCTTCTTTCACCTCGATATCCTCTATTTTTGCTTCTTCCACTTTGATATCCTTTTTAATTGCTTTTTCTACTTATATATTTTCTTCAATTGCTTCTTTTACAACAATTTCCACTCTACAAAATTATGGGTTTTAATACAAATCTTAAATCGCTCGTATCTTCTAAACGGGAAGAGCTACGCCTACCAAACTTTTACATAATATTGGTACAAATTTTTGGTGGAATAGTTTTTTTAATACCATCATTGCTCTTGACATCCTTTTTGAATGCTTCTCTCACTTGGTCTTCCTCCTTGAATGCTTCTTTCACCTCGATATCCTCTATTTTTGCTTCTTCCACTTTGATATCCTTTTTAATGTCTTTTTCTACTTATATGTCTTCTTCAATTGCTTCTTTTACTTCAATTTCCACTCCACAAAATAATGGGTTTTCATACTAAACTTAAATCGCTCGTATCTTTTAAACGGGAAGAGATAGCTCGAGGAAACTTTTACAAAATATTAGTATAAGTTTTTGGTGAAACCGTTTTTTATTTTTATCATTGTCCTCAACGTCTTTTACTCAATTTCAATTTCCTCTTTAATTGTTTCTGCTACTTCGATATCCTATTTGATTGCTTCTTTCACTTCAATATCCTCTTTGATTGCTTCTTCCACTTCGATATCATCTTTGATTGCTGCTTCCACTTGGATATCCTCTTTGATTTGATTGCTTCTTCCATTTCGATCGTCTTTGACTGCTTCTTACTCATGGATATCCTCTTTGATAGCTTTTAACAGCTTGATATCCTCTTTGATTGCTTCTTCGACTTCGATATCATCTTTGATTTCTGCTTCCACTTGGATGTCCTCATTGATTTGATTGCTTCTTCGATTTCGATATCGTCTTTGACTGCTTCTTACACATATATTTCCTCTTCGATAGCTTTTAACGGCTCGATATCTTCTTTGATTGCTTCTTCCACTTTGATATCCTCTTTTATTGCTTCTACCATTTCGATATCATCTTCGATTTCCTTTTGATTGCTTCTTGAACTGCATTATTCTCTTTGATTGCGTCTTCATCTTCGATATCGTCTTTGATAGCATTTTCACTGCGATATCCTCTGTGATGGCTTCTTCCACTTCGATACCTTCTTTGATTGCTTCTTCCACTTCGATATCCTCTTTGATTGCTTCTTCCACTTCGATATCGTCTTTGATTGCTTTTTTTACTTCGTCATTCCCTTAGAATGCTTCTACCACCTTGGTATCCTCTTTGATTGCTTACTCAACTTCAATTTCCTCTTAGATTGTTTTTCCTACTTCGATATCCTATTTGATTGCTTCTTCCACTTCAATATCCTCTTTGATTACTCCTTCCACTTCGATATCATCTTCAATTTCCTTTTGATTGCTTCTTGCACTGCAATATTCTCTTTGATTGCGTCTTGGTCTTCGATATCGTCTTTGACAGCATTTTCACTTCGATATCCTCTGTGATGGCTTCTTCCACTTCGATACCCTCTTTGATTGCTTCTTCCACTTCGATATCCTCTTTGAATGCTTCTTACACTTCGATATCGTCTTTGACTGTTTCTTCCACTTCGATATCGTCTTTGATTGCTTTTTTCACTTCGTCATCCTCTTAGAATGCTTCTACCACCTCGGTATCCTCTTTGACTGCTTACTCAACTTTAATTTCCTCTTTGATTGTTTCTGCTATTTCGATATCCTATTTGATTGCTTCTTTCACTTCAATATCCTCTTTTATTGCTTCTTCCACTTCGATATCATCTTTGATTTCTGCTTCCCTTTGGAAATGCTCTTTGATTTGATTGCTTCTTCCATTTCGATATCGTCTTTGACTGCTTCTTACACATGGATATCCTCTTTGATGGCTTTTAACAGCTCGATATCCTCTTTAATTACTTCGTCGACTAAAAGAAAAACACGCGAGCTGCGAGCAGCTCGCGCACAACGCAACCTCTAGTTATATTATATAAAGCTCGATTACCACTCACTGACTGACTGACTCATTGACATGTTTGTTCTCCCAGATGCCACCTCGTAGGGTGAAAATGTTTGGTGGGATCGTATAGAGGGAGTTCCGATGAGTTGGGAATAAATCCTAAAGTACCCCTTTTGTCCCCCATTCGCTCCCATCCACCTCGTATCTCGGAAAGTATAGGTCTTACAGCGTTGGCGCAAAAACTAATGTTGCAGAGGACATTTTTTTATATCCGGTTCCATGAAAAAAAAATGGTCTTTCATACAAAAAAAAAATTGTCCCATACAAAATATTTCTGTATGAATACCGTAAACCGTATATTTCGTTTGCCGTAATTTTCATACTGTTTTTGTAGGGAGCCCATGGCTTGTGTGTACTATAAAATTACTGTAAATTTGCTTGATTCTATATAATGGTGGTGGAAGGGCGTGAGACAACTTTCTTAGTTTTTGCAAAGGTCATCATCATCATTTTGGAACATCCAATTTTTTTTTTTTTTTTTAGTATGCAACGTTCATCATGTTTATTTTGGAACATCCACATTTTTTTAATTATGCCTCATCCACAATGATCACTTTGAAACGTCATTTTTTTTTTTTTATTATGCAACATCCACTGTGATCATTTTGGTACATCATTTTTTTTAATTATGCCTCATCCACAATGATCACTTTGGAACGTCAATTATTTTTTTTTTTATTATGCATCATCCACTGTGATCATTTTGGAACATCATTTTTTTCAATTATGCCTCATCCACTATGATCACTTTGGAACGTCAATTTTTTTTTTTTATTATGCAACATCCACTGTGATATTTTGGTACATCATTTTTTTTAATTATGCCTCATTCACAATGATCACTTTGGAACGTCAATTTTTTTTTATTATGCAACATCCACTGTGATCATTTTGGTACATCATTTTTTTTAATTATGCCTCATCCACAATGATCACTTTGGAACGTCAATTTTTTTTTTTATTATGCAACATCCACTGTGATCATTTTGGTACATCATTTTTTTAATTACGCCTCATCCACAATGATCACTTTGGAACGTCAATTTTTTTTTATTATGCAACACATAATTTTTTTTAATTATGCCTCATCCACAATGATCACTTTGGAACGTCAATTATTTTTTTTTATTATGCATCATCCACTGTGATCATTTTGGAACATCATTTTTTTTAATTATGCCTCATCCACAATGATCACTTTGGAACGTCAATTATTATTTTTTTTTTGTATTATGCAACATCCACTGTGATCATTTTGGTACATCATTTTTTTTATTATGCCTCATCCACAATGATCACTTTGGAACGTCAATTATTTTTTTTTATTATGCAAAATCCTTTGTGATCTTTTTGTAAAATCAATTTTTTTTAATTATGCCTCATCCACAATGATCACTTTTGGAACGTCAATTTTTTTTTTACTATGCAAAATCCTTTGTGATCATTTTGGAACATCATTTTGTTTTAAATTATGCCTCATCCACAATGATCACTTTTGGAACGTCATTTTTTTTATTATGCAAAATCCTTTGTGATCATTTTGGAAAATCATTTTTTTAAATTATGCCTCATCCACAATGATTATTTTGGAACGTCAATTTCTTTTTTTTTATTATGCAACATCCACTGTGATAATTTTGGAACATCAATTTTTTTTAATTATGCCTCATCAGCAATGATCATTTTGGAACGTCAATTTTTTTTTAAATTATGCCTCATCCACAATGATCACTTTTGGAACGTCGATTTTTTTTTTATTATGCAACATCCACTGTGATCATTTTGGAACATCAATTTTTTTTTATTTATGCCTCATCCACTATGATCATTTTTGAACGTCAATTTTTTTTTATTATGCGACATCCACTATTCGAACATTCTCTTTGATTGCTTGTTACACTTCGTCATCCTCTTTTATTGTTTCTTCCGCCTCCACATCTTCTATTATTGCATGTTCCACTTCGTTATCCTTTTAAAATGCTTCTTCTACTTCATATCCTCTTTAATTGCTTCAGTTACTTCATTATGCGCTCTACAAAATTGTGGTGTTTCATACAAAACTTCAATCGCTCATATCTTCTAAACGGGAAGAGCTAGCCCTAGCAAACTTGTACAAAAAATTGGTGTAATTTTTTGGTGGAACTGTTTTTTTATTGTCATCCTTGACATCCTTTTTGAATGCTTCTCTCACTTCGTCATCTTCTTTGAATGTTTTTTCCACTTCGACATCATCTTTGACTGCTTCTTTAACTTCGATATCCTCTTTGATTGCTTCTTCCACTTCGATATCCAATCAACAAATTTATGATTTTTCTTACAAAACTTTAATCGCTCGTATCTTCTAAACGGGAAGAGATAGCACTAGCAAACTTTGACAAAATATTAGTACAAATTTTTGATCATTATCATTTTACAACATACATTTATATTATGCAACGTCAATCCTGATCATTTTGGAACGTCCAGATTTTTTTTATGCAACGTTCATCATGATCTTTTTTGCAACGTTCAATTTTTTTTATACAACTATTATCATGATCATTTTGGAACATCCAATTTTTTTCTCTTTGATTGCTTGTTCCACTTCGATATCCTCTTTGATTGCTTCTTCCACATTGATATCCTATTTGATTGCTTCTTTAACTTTGGTATCCTCTACGATTGCTTCTTCCACTTCGATATCCTCTTTTATTCCTTCTTCATCTTCAATATCCATTGGATTGCTTCTTCATCTTTGATATCCTCTTTGATGGCATTTTCACTTCGGTATCCTCTGTAAGGGCTCCTTCCTCTTTGATTTCCGTTTGATTGCTTCTTGCACTGCAATATTTTCTTTGATTGCGTCTTCATATTCGATATCGTTTTTGATTGCATTTTTACTTCGATATCCTGTGATGGCTTCTTCCACTTTGATATCCTCTTTGATTGCTTCTTCCACTTCGATATCCGCTTTGATTGCTTGTTCCATTTTGATATCGTCTTTGACTATTTCTTTCACTTCGATATCGTCTTTGATTGCTTTTTTCAGTTCGTCATCCTCTTTGAATACTTCTACCAACTCGGTATCCTCTTTGATTCCTTAGTCAACTTCAATTTCCTCTTTGATTGTTTTTGCTACTTCGATATCCTATTTGATTGCTTCTCCCACTTCAATATCCTCTTTGTTTACTCCTTCCACTTCGATATCATCTTCGATTTCCTTTCGATTGCTTCTTGCACTGCATTATTCTCTTTGATTGCGTCTTCATCTTCGATATCGTCTTTGATAGCATTTTCACTTCGATATCCTCTGTGATGGCTTCTTCCACTTCGATACCCTCTTTGATTGCTTCTTCCACTTCGATATCCTCTTTGATTGTTTCTTCCGCCTCGACATCTTCTATTTTTGCATGTTCCACTTCGTTATCCCTTTAAAATGCTTCTTCTACTTTCATATCCTCTTTAATTGCTTCAGTTACTTCATTATGCTCTCTACAAAATTGTGGTCTTTCATACAAAACTTCAATCGCTCGTATCTTCTAAACGGGAAGAGATAGCCCTAGCAAACTTGTACAAAATATTGGTATAAATTTTTGGTGCAACTGTTTTTTTATTGTCATCCTTGACATCCTTTTTGAATGCTTCTCTCACTTCGTCATCTTCTTTGAATGTTTTTTCCACTTCGACATCATCTTTGACTGCTTCTTTAACTTCGATATCCTCTTTGATTGCTTCTCCCACTTCGATATCGTCTTTGACTGCTTCTTCCATTTCGATATCGTCTTTGATTGCTTTTTTCACTTCGTCATCTTCTTTGAATGCTTCTACCACCTCGGTATCCTCTTTGATTGCTTACTCAACTTCAATTTCCTCTTTGATTGTTTCTCCCTCTTCGATATCGTCTTTGACTGCTTCTTCCATGTCGATATCGTCTTTGATTGCTTTTTTCACTTCGTCATCTTCTTTGAATGCTTCTACCGCCTCGGTATCCTCTTTGATTGCTTACTCAACTTCAATTTCCTCTTTGATTGTTTCTGCCACTTCGATATCCTATTTGATTGCTTCTTCCACTTCAACATTCTCTTTGATAGTTTCTTCCACTTCGATATCCAATCAACAAATTTATGATTTTTCTTACAAAACTTTAATCGCTCGTATCTTCTAAACGGGAAGAGATAGCACTAGCAAACTTTGACAAAATATTAGTACAAATTTTTGATCATTATCATTTTGCAACATACATTTATATTATGCAACGTCAATCATGATCATTTTGGAACGTCCAGATTTTTTTTTATGCAACGTTCATCATGATCTTTTTTGCAACGTTCAATTTTTTTTTATACAACCATTATCATGATCATTTTGGAACATCCAATTTTTTTCTCTTTGATTGCTTGTTTATCTTTGATTGCTTCTTTAACTTTGATATCCTCTACGATTGCTTGTTCCGCTTCGATATCCTCTTTTATTCCTTCTTCATCTTCAATATCCATTGGATTGCTTCTTCCACTTCGATATCGTCTTTGATTGCTTTTTTTACTTCGTCATCCTCTTAGAATGCTTCTACCACCTTGGTATCCTCTTTGATTTCTTCCTCAACTTTAATTTCCTCTTTGATTGTTTCTGCTACTTCGATATCCTATTTGATTGCTTCTTTCACTTCAATATCCTCTTTGATTGCTTCTTCCACTTCGATATCATCTTTGATTGCTTCTTCCCTTTCGATATCCTCTAAGATTGCTTCTTCCACTTCGATACCTTCTTTGATTGCTTCTTCCACTTCGATATCGTCTTTGATTGCTTTTTTCACTTCGTCATCTTAGAATGCTTCTACCACCTCGGTATCCTCTTTGATTGCTTACTCAACTTCAATTTCCTCTTTAATAGTTTCTGCTAATTCGATATCCTATTTGATTGCTGCTTTCACTTCAATATCCTGTTTGATTGCTTCTTGCACTTCGAAATCATATTTGATTGCTGCTTCCATTTGGATATCTTCTTTGATTTGATTGCTTCTTCCATTTCGATATCATCTTTGATTGCTTCTTCCACTTCGATATCCTCTAAGATTGCTTCTTCCACTTCGATACCTTCTTTGATTGCTTCTTCCACTTCGATATCGTCTTTGATTAATTTTTTTTACTTCGATATCCTCTAAGATTGCTTCTTCCACTTCGATATCGTCTTTGATTGCTTTTTTCACTTCGTCATCTTAGAATGCTTCTACCACCTCGGTATCCTCTTTGATTGCTTACTCAACTTCAATTTCCTCTTTAATAGTTTCTGATAATTCGATATCCTATTTGATTGCTGCTTTCACTTCAATATCCTGTTTGATTGCTTCTTGCACTTCGAAATCATATTTGATTGCTGCTTCCATTTGGATATCTTCTTTGATTTGATTGCTTCTTCCATTTCGATATCGTCTTTGACTGCTTCTTACACATGGATATCCTTTTTGATCGCTTTTAACAGCTCGAAATCCTCTTTGATTGCTTCTTCGACAAAAACAATAACACGCGAGTTGCGTGCAACTCGCGCACTACGCAACCTCTAGTTATATTATAT
This sequence comes from Philereme transversata, assembly GCA_963924445.1. Classification (NCBI taxonomy): domain Eukaryota; kingdom Metazoa; phylum Arthropoda; class Insecta; order Lepidoptera; family Geometridae; genus Philereme; species Philereme transversata. The sequence goes on from OZ004338.1 coordinate 25,393,529, forward strand.
AAAGCTCGATTACCACTGACTGACTGACTGACTCATTGACATGTTTGTTCTCCCAGATGCCACCTCGTAGGGTGAAAATGTTTGGTGGGATCGTATAGAGGGAGTTCCGATGAGTTGGGAATAAATCCTAAAGTCCCCCTTTTGTCCCCCATTCGCTCCCATCCACCTCGTATCTCGGAAAGTATAGGTCTTACAGCGTTGGTGCAAAAACTAATGTTGCAGAGGACATTTTTTTATATCCGGTTTCATGAAAAAAAAATTGACTTTCATACAAAAAAAAATTGTCCCATACAAAATATTTCTGTATGAATACCGTAAACCGTATATTTCGTTTGCCGTAATTTTCATACCGTTTTTGTAGGGAGCCCAGGCCTTGTGTGTACTATAAAATTACTGTAAAATTTGCTTGATTCTATATAATGGTTGTGGAGGGGCATGAGACAACTTTCATAGTTTTTGCAAAGGTCATCATCATCATTTTGGAACATCCAATTTTTTTTTTTTTTTTAGTATGCAACGTTCATCATGTTTATTTTGGAACATCCACATTTTTTTAATTATGCCTCATCCACAATGATCACTTTGGAACGTCAATTTTTTTTTTTTTTTTATTATGCAACATCCACTGTGATATTTTGGTACATCATTTTTTTTAATTATGCCTCATCCACAATGATCACTTTGGAACGTCAATTATTTTTTTTTTTTTTATTATGCAACATCCACTGTGATATTTTGGTACATCATTTTTTTTAATTATGCCTCATCCACAGTGATCACTTTGGAACGTCAATTATTATTTTTTTTATTATGCAACATCCACTGTGATATTTTGGTACATCAATTTTTTTAATTATGCCTCATCCACAATGATCACTTTGGAACGTCAATTATTATTATTTTTTTTTATTATGCAACATCCACTGTGATATTTTGGTACATCATTTTTTTAATTACGCCTCATCCACAATGATCACTTTGGAACGTCAATTATTTTTTATTTTTTTATGATGCATCATCCACTGTGATCATTTTGGAACATCAATTTTTTTTAATTATGCCTCATCCACAATGATCACTTTGGAACGTCAATTATTTTTTTTTTTATTATGCATCATCCACTGTGATCATTTTGGAACATAATTTTTTTTAATTATGCATCATCCACAATGATCACTTTGGAACGTCAATTATTTTTTTTATGATGCAACATCCACTGTGATCATTTTGGTACATCATTTTTTTTAATTATGCCTCATCCACAATGATCACTTTGGAACGTCAATTTTTTTTTATTATGCATCATCCACTGTGATCATTTTGGAACATCATTTTTTTTAATTATGCCTCATCCACAATGATCACTTTGGAACGTCAATTTTTTTTTGTATTATGCAACATCCACTGTGATCATTTTGGTACATCATTTTTTAATTACGCCTCATCCACAATGATCACTTTGGAACGTCAATTATTTTTTTTTTATTATGCAAAATCCTTTGTGATCATTTTGGAAAATCATTTTTTTTAAATTATGCCTCATCCACAATGATCATTTTAGAACGTCAATTTCTTTTTTTTTATTATGCAACATCCACTGTGATAATTTTGGAACATCAATTGTTTTTAATTATGCCTCATCCGCAATGATCATTTTGGAACGTCAATTTTTTTTAAATTATGCCTCATCCACAATGATCACTTTTGGAACGTCAATTTTTTTTTATTATGCAACATCCACTGTGATCATTTTGGAACATCAATTTTTTTTTATTTATGCCTCATCCACTATGATCATTTTGGAACGTCAATTTTTTTTTATTATGCGACATCCACTACTACTTCGTCATCCTCTTTTATTGTTTCTTCCGCCTCCACATCTTCTATTTTTGCATGTTCCACTTCGTTATCCTTTTAAAATGCTTCTTCTACTTCATATCCTCTTTAATTGCTTCAGTTACTTCATTATGCGCTCTACAAAATTGTGGTGTTTCATACAAAACTTCAATCGCTCATATCTTCTAAACGGGAAGAGATAGCCCTAGCAAACTTGTACAAAATATTGGTATAAATTTTTGGTGGAACTGTTTTTTTATTGTCATCCTTGACATCCTTTTTGAATGCTTCTCTCACTTCGTCATCTTCTTTGAATGTTTTTTCCACTTCGACATCATCTTTGACTGCTTCTTTAACTTCGATATCCTCTTTGAGTGCTTCTCCCACTTCGATATCGTCTTTGACTGCTTCTTCCATTTCGATATCGTCTTTGATTGCTTTTTCACTTCGTCATCTTCTTTGAATGCTTCTACCACCTTGGTATCCTCTTTGATTGCTTACTCAACTTCAATTTCCTCTTTGATTGTTTCTGCCACTTCGATATCCTATTTGATTGCTTCTTCCAATTTGATTGCTTCTTCCACTTCAACATTCTCTTTGATAGTTTCTTCCACTTCGATATCCAATCAACAAATTTATGATTTTTCTCACAAAACTTTAATCGCTCGTATCTTCTAAACGGGAAGAGATAGCACTAGCAAACTTTGACAAAATATTAGTACAAATTTTTGATCATTATCATTTTACAACATACATTTATATTATGCAACGTCAATCCTGATCATTTTGGAACGTCCAGATTTTTTTTATGCAACGTTCATCATGATCTTTTTTGCAACGTTCAATTTTTTTTTATACAACCATTATCATGATCATTTTGGAACATCCAATTTTTTTCTCTTTGATTGCTTGTTCCACTTCGATATCCTCTTTGATTGCTTCTTCCACATTGGTATCCTCTTTGATTGCTTCTTTAACTTTGATATCCTCTACGATTGCTTGTTCCGCTTCGATATCCTCTTTTATTCCTACTTCATCTTCAATATCCATTGGATTGCTTCTTCCACTTCGATATCGTCTTTGATTGCTTTTTTTACTTCGTCATCCTCTTAGAATGCTTCTACCACCTTGGTATCCTCTTTGATTTCTTCCTCAACTTTAATTTCCTCTTTGATTGTTTCTGCTACTTCGATATCCTATTTGATTGCTTCTTTCACTTCAATATCCTCTTTGATTGCTTCTTCCACTTCGATATCATCTTTGATTGCTGCTTCCACTTGGAAATCCTCTTTGATTTGATTGCTTCTTCCATTTCGATATCGTCTTTGACTGCTTCTTACACATGGATATCTTCTTTGATGGCTTTTAACAGCTCGATATCCTCTTTAATTACTTATTCGACTAAAAGAAAAACACGCGAGCTGCGAGCAGCTCGCGCACAACGCAACCTCTAGTTATATAATAAAGCTCGATTACCACTGACTGACTGACTGATTGACTCATTGACATGTTTGTTCTCCCAGATGCCCCCTCGTAGGGTGAAAATGTTTGGTGGGATCGTATAGAGGGAGTTCCGATAAGTTGGGAATAAATCCTAAAGTACCCCTTTTGTCCCCCATTCGCTCCCATCGACATCGTATCTCGGAAAGTATAGGTCTTAGAGCGTTGGTGCAAAAACTAATGTTGCAGAGGACATTTTTTTATATCCGGTTCCATGAAAAAAAAATTGTCTTTCATACAAAAAAAAAATTGTCCCATACAAAATATTTCTGTATGAATACCGTAAACCGTATATTTCGTTTGCCGTAATTTTCATACTGTTTTTGTAGGGAGCCCACGGCTTGTGTGTACTATAAAATTACTGTAAATTTGCTTGATTCTATATAATGGTGGTGGAGGGACATGAGATAACTTTCATAGTTTTTTGCAAAGGTCATCATCATCATTTTGGAACATCCAATTTTTTTTTTTTTAGTATGCAACGTTCATCATGTTTATTTTGGAACATCCACATTTTTTTAATTATGCCTCATCCACAATGATCACTTTGGAACGTCAATTTTTTTTTTTTTTATTATGCAACATCCACTGTGATCATTTTGGTACATCATTTTTTTTAATTATGCCTCATCCACAATGATCACTTTGGAACGTCAATTATTATTTTTTTTTTGTATTATGCAACATCCACTGTGATCATTTTGGTACATAATTTTTTTTATTATGCCTCATCCACAATGATCACTTTGGAACGTCAATTATTTTTTTTATTATGCAACATCCACTGTAATAATTTTGGTACATCATTTTTTTAATTACGCCTCATCCACAATGATCACTTTGGAACGTCAATTATTTTTTTTTTATCATGCAACACATAATTTTTTTTAATTATGCCTCATCCACAATGATCACTTTGGAACGTCAATTATTTTTTTTATTATGCATCATCCACTGTGATCATTTTGGAACATCATTTTTTTAATTATGCCTCATCCACAATGATCACTTTGGAACGTCAATTATTATTATTTTTTTTGTATTATGCAACATCCACTATGATCATTTTGGTACATAATTTTTTTTATTATGCCTCATCCACAATGATCACTTTGGAACGTCAATTATTTTTTTTTTATTATGCAACATCCACTGTGATCATTTTGGTACATCATTTTTTTTAATTATGCCTCATCCACAATGATCACTTTGGAACGTCAATTATTATTATTTTTTTGTATTATGCAACATCCACTGTGATCATTATGGTACATAATTTTTTTTATTATGCCTCATCCACAATGATCACTTTGGAACGTCAATTATTTTTTTTATCATGCAACATCCACTGTAATCATTTTGGTACATCATTTTTTTAATTACGCCTCATCCACAATGATCACTTTGGAACGTCAATTATTTTTTTTTATTATGCAACACATAATTTTTTTTAATTATGCCTCATCCACAATGATCACTTTGGAACGTCAATTATTTTTTTTTATTATGCATCATCCACTGTGATCATTTTGGAACATCATTTTTTTTAATTATGCCTCATCCACAATGATCACTTTGGAACGTCAATTATTATTATTTTTTTGTGTTATGCAACATCCACTGTGATCATTTTGGTACATCATTTTTTTAATTACGCCTCATCCACAATGATCACTTTGGAACGTCAATTTTTTTTTATTATGCCTCATCCACATGATCATTTTGGAACGTCAATTATTTTTTTTTTTTTTGTATTATGCAACATCCACTGTGATCATTTTGGTACATAATTTTTTTTATTATGCCTCATCCACAATGATCACTTTGGAACGTCAATTATTTTTTTTATTATGCAACATCCACTGTAATCATTTTGGTACATCATTTTTTTAATTATGCCTCATCCACAATGATCACTTTGGAACGTCAATTTTTTTTTTTTTTATTGTATTATGCAACATCCACTGTGATCATTTTGGTACATAATTTTTTTTATTATGCCTCATCCACAATGATCACTTTGGAACGTCAATTATTTTTTTTATTATGCAACATCCACTGTAATCATTTTGGTACATCATTTTTTTAATTACGCCTCATCCACAATGATCACTTTGGAACGTCAATTATTTTTTATTTTTTTATTATGCATCATCCACTGTGATCATTTTGGTACATAATTTTTTTTATTATGCCTCATCCACAATGATCACTTTGGAATGTCAATTATTTTTTTTTTTTTGTATTATGCAACATCCACTGTGATCATTTTGGTACATAATTTTTTTTATTATGCCTCATCCACAATGATCACATTGGAACGTCAATTATTTTTTTATTATGCAACATCCACTGTAATCATTTTGGTACATCATTTTTTTAATTATGCATCATCCACTGTGATCATTTTGGAACATAATTTTTTTTTAATTTTGCCTCATCCACATGATCATTTTGGAACGTCAATTATTTTTTTTTTTTGTATTATGCAACATCCACTGTGATCATTTTGGTACATAATTTTTTTTATTATGCCTCATCCACAATGATCACTTTGGAACGTCAATTATTTTTTTTATAATGCAACATCCACTGTAATCATTTTGGTACATCATTTTTTTAATTATGCCTCCATCCACAATGATCACTTTGGAACGTCAATTTTTTTTTTTTTTGTATTATGCAACATCCACTGTGATCATTTTGGTACATAATTTTTTTTATTATGCCTCATCCACAATGATCACTTTGGAACGTCAATTATTTTTTTTATTATGCAACATCCACTGTAATCATTTTGGTACATCATTTTTTTAATTATGCCTCATCCACAATGATCACTTTGGAACATAATTTTTTTTTTTTATTATGCATCATCCACTGTGATCATTTTGGAACATCATTTTTTTTAATTATGCCTCATCCACAATGATCACTTTGGAACGTCAATTATTATTATTTTTTTGTATTATGCAACATCCACTGTGATCATTTTGGTACATCATTTTTTTAATTACGCCTCATCCACAATGATCACTTTGGAACGTCAATTTTTTTTATTATGCATCATCCACTGTGATCATTTTGGAACATAATTTTTTTTTAATTTTGCCTCATCCGCATGATCATTTTGGAACGTCATTTTTTTTTTATTATGCAACATCCACTGTGATCATTTTGGAAAATTAATTTTTTTTGTATCACAAATTTTTGGTGGAATCGTTATTTTACGGTCATCATCGCCCTTGCCATTATTTTGAATTCTTCTCTCACTTCCTTTTCGTTTTCAAATGTTTCTTCCACATTGATATCCTCTTTAATTGTTTCTATAACTTCGAAATCCTCTTTGATGGCATTTTTACTTCAATATACTTTTGAATTGTTTTTTCTATTTTTATATTTTCTTCAATTACTTCTCTTACTTCAATATCGACTCTTCAAAATTATGGGTTTTAATACATATCTTAAATCGCTCGTATCTTCTAAACGGGAAGAGTTACGCGTAGCAAACTTTTACAAAATATTGGTACAAATTTTTGGTAGAATGGTTTTTTTAATACCATCATTGCGCTTGACATCCTTTTTGAATGCTTCTCTCACTTGGTCTTCCTCCTTGAATGCTTCTTTAACCTCGATATCCTCTATTTTTGCTTCTTTCACATTGATATCCTTTTTAATTGCTTTTTCTACTTATATATTTTCTTCAATTGCTTCTTTTACTTCAATTCCCACTCTACAAAATTATGGGTTTTAATACAAATCTTAAATCGCTCGTATCTTCTAAACGGGAAGAGTTACGCGTAGCAAACTTTTACAAAATATTGGTACTAATTTTTGGTGGAGTAGTTTTTTTAATACCACATTGCCCTTGACATCCTTTTTAAATGCTTCTTTCACTTCGTCTTCCACTTTGAATGATTCTTTCAACTCGATATCCTCTATTTTTGCTTCTTCCACTTTGATATCCTTTTTAATTGCTTTTTCTACTTATATATTTTCTTCAATTGCTTCTGTTACTTCAATTTCCACTCTACAAAATACAAATCTTAAATCGCTCGTATCTTCTAAACGGGAAGAGTTACGTGTAGCAAACTTTTATAAAATATTGGTACAAATTTTTGTTGGAATAGTTTTTTTAATACCATCATTGCCCTTGACATCCTTTCTGAATGCTTCTCTTACTTCGTCTTCCTCTTTAAATGCTTATTTCACCACGATATCCTCTATTTTTGCTTCTTCCGCTTTGATATCCTTTTTAATTGCTTTTTCTACTTATATATTTTCTTCAATTGCTTCTTTTACTTCAATTTCCACTCTACAAAATTATGGGTTTTAATACAAATCTTAAATCGCTCGTATCTTCTAAACGGGAAGAGTTACGCCTACCAAACTTTTACAAAATATTGGTACAAATTTTTGATGGAATAGTTTTTGTAATACCATCATTGCCCTTGACATCCTTTTTAAATACTTCTCTCACTTGGTCTTCCTCCTTGAATGCTTCTTTCACCTCGATATCCTCTATTTTTGCTTCTTCCACTTTGATATCCTTTTTAATTGCTTTTTCTACTTATATGTTTTCTTCAATTGCTTCTTTTACTTCAATTTCCACTCTACAAAATTATGGGGTTTCATACAAAACTTAAATCGCTCGTATCTTTTAAACGGGAAGAGATAGCTCGAGGAAACTTTTACAAAATATTGGTATAAGTTTTTGGTGGAACCGTTTTTTTATTTTTATCATTGTCCTCGACGTCTTTTACTCAATTTCAATTTCCTCTTTGATTGTTTCTGCTACTTCGATATCCTATTTGATTGCTTCTTCCACTTCGATATCATCTTTGAATGCTGCGTCCACTTGGAAATCCTCTATGATTTCATTGCTTCTTCCATTTAGATATCGTCTTTGACTGCTTCTTACACATGGATATCCTCTTCGATAGCTTTTAACAGCTCGATATCCTCTTTGATTGCTTCTTCCACTTTGATATCCTCTTTTATTGCTTCTACCAATTCGATATCATCTTCGATTTCCTTTTGATTGCTTCTTGCACTGCAATATTCTCTTTGATTGCGTCTTTATCTTCGATATGGTTTTTGATAGCATTTTCACTTCAATATCCTCTGTAATGGCTTCTTACACTTCGATATCTTCTTTGATTGCTTCTTCCACTTCGATATCCTCTAAGATTGCTTCTTCCACTTCGATACCTTCTTTGATTGCTTCTTCCACTTCGATATCGTCTTTGATTGCTTTTTTCACTTCGTCATCTTAGAATGCTTCTACCACCTCGGTATCCTCTTTGATTGCTTACTCAACTTCAATTTCCTCTTTAATAGTTTCTGCTAATTCGATATCCTATTTGATTGCTGCTTTCACTTCAATATCCTGTTTGATTGCTTCTTGCACTTCGAAATCATATTTGATTGCTGCTTCCATTTGGATATCTTCTTTGATTTGATTGCTTCTTCCATTTCGATATCGTCTTTGACTGCTTCTTACACATGGATATCCTTTTTGATCGCTTTTAACAGCTCGAAATCCTCTTTGATTGCTTCTTCGACAAAAACAATAACACGCGAGTTGCGTGCAACTCGCGCACTACGCAACCTCTAGTTATATTATATAAAGCTCGATTACCACTCACTGACTGACTGACTGACTCATTGACATGTTTGTTCTCCCAGATGCCACCTCGTAGGGTGAAAATGTTTGGTAGGATCGTATAGAGGGAGTTCCAATGAGTTGGGAATAAATCCTAAAGTACCCCTTTTGTCCCCCATTCGCTCCCATCCACCTCGTATCTCGGAAAGTATAGGTCTTAGAGCGTTGGTGCAAAAACTAATGTTGCAGAGGACATTTTTTTATATCCGGTTCCATGAAAAAAAAATTGTCTTTCATACAAAAAAAAAATTGTCCCATACAAAATATTTCTGTATGAATACCGTAAACCGTATATTTCGTTTGCCGTAATTTTCATACTGTTTTTGTAGGGAGCCCATGGCTTGTGTGTACTATAAAATTACTGTAAATTTGCTTGATTCTATATAATGGTGGTGGAGGGGCATGAGACAACTTTCATAGTTTTTGCAAAGGTCATCATCATCATTTTGGAACATCCAATTTTTTTTTTTTTTAGTATGCAACGTTCATCGTGTTTATTTTGGAACATCCACATTTTTTTAATTATGCCTCATCCACAATGATCACTTTGGAACGTCAATTATTTTTTTTTATTATGCAACATCCACTGTGATAATTTTGGTACATCATTTTTTTTAATTATGCCTCATCCACAATGATCACTTTGGAACGTCAATTTTTTTTTTTTTATTATGCATCATCCACTGTGATCATTTTGGTACATCATTTTTTTAATTACGCCTCATCCACAATGATCACTTTGGAACGTCAATTATTTTTTGTTTTTTTATTATGCATCATCCACTGTGATCATTTTGGAACATCATTTTTTTTTTCATATTATATAAAGCTCGATTACCACTCACTGACTGACTGACTGACTCATTGACATGTTTGTTCTCCCAGATGCCACCTCGTAGGGTGAAAATGTTTGGTAGGATCGTATAGAGGGAGTTCCAATGAGTTGGGAATAAATCCTAAAGTACCCCTTTTGTCCCCCATTCGCTCCCATCCACCTCGTATCTCGGAAAGTATAGGTCTTAGAGCGTTGGTGCAAAAACTAATGTTGCAGAGGACATTTTTTTATATCCGGTTCCATGAAAAAAAAATTGTCTTTCATACAAAAAAAAAATTGTCCCATACAAAATATTTCTGTATGAATACCGTAAACCGTATATTTCGTTTGCCGTAATTTTCATACTGTTTTTGTAGGGAGCCCATGGCTTGTGTGTACTATAAAATTACTGTAAATTTGCTTGATTCTATATAATGGTGGTGGAGGGGCATGAGACAACTTTCATAGTTTTTGCAAAGGTCATCATCATCATTTTGGAACATCCAATTTTTTTTTTTTTTTAGTATGCAACGTTCATCGTGTTTATTTTGGAACATCCACATTTTTTTAATTATGCCTCATCCACAATGATCACTTTGGAACGTCAATTATTTTTTTTTATTATGCAACATCCACTGTGATAATTTTGGTACATCATTTTTTTTAATTATGCCTCATCCACAATGATCACTTTGGAACGTCAATTTTTTTTTTTTTATTATGCATCATCCACTGTGATCATTTTGGTACATCATTTTTTTAATTACGCCTCATCCACAATGATCACTTTGGAACGTCAATTATTTTTTGTTTTTTTATTATGCATCATCCACTGTGATCATTTTGGAACATCATTTTTTTTTTCAATTATGCCTCATCCACTATGATCACTTTGGAACGTAATTTTTTTTTTTATTATGCAATATCCACTGTGATATTTTGGTACATCATTTTTTTTAATTATGCTTCATCCACAATGATCACTTTGGAACGTCAATTTTTTTTTTATTATGCATCATCCACTGTGATCATTTTGGAACATCATTTTTTTTAATTATGCCTCATCCACAATGATCACTTTGGAACGTCAAGTATTTTTTTTATTATGCAACATCCACTGTGATCATTTTGGTACATAATTTTTTTAATTATGCCTTATCCACAATGATCACTTTGGAACGTCAATTTTTTTTTTATTATGCAACATCCACTGTGATCATTTTAGTACATCATTTTTTTAATTACGCCTCATCCACAAAGATCACTTTGGAACGTCAATTATTATTATTTTTTTTATTATGCATCATCCACTGTGATCATTTTGGAACATCATTTTTTTTAAATTATGCCTCATCCACATGATCATTTTGGAACGTCAATTTTTTTTTATTATGCAACATCCACTGTGATCATTTTGGAAAATCAATTTTTTTTGTAGCACAAATTTTTGGTGGAATCGTTATTTTACGGTCATCATCGCCCTTGCCATCATTTTGAATTCTTCTCTCACTTCCTTTTCGTTTTCGAATGTTTCTTCCACATTGATATCCTCTTTAATTGTTTCTATAACTTCGAAATCCTCTTTGATGGCATTTTTACTTCAATATACTTTTGAATTGTTTTTTCTATTTTTCTATTTTCTTCAATTACTTCTCTTACTTCAATATCGACTCTACAAAATTATGGGTTTTAATACAAATCTTAAATCGCTCGTATCTTCTAAACGGGAAGAGTTACCCCCAGCAAACTTTTACAAAATATTGGTACTAATTTTTGGTGGATTAGTTTTTTTAATACCATCATTGCCCTTGAGATCCTTTTTGAATGCTTCTCTTACTTCGTCTTCCGCTTTGAATGCTTCTTTCACCTCGATATCCTCTATTTTTGCTTCTTCGACTTTGATATCCTTTTTAATTGCTTTTTCTACTTATATATTTTCTTCAATTGCTTCTTTTACTACAATTTCCACTCTACAAAATTATGGGTTTTAATACAAATCTTAAATCGCTCGTATCTTCTAAACGGGAAGAGTTACGCCTAGCAAACTTTTACAAAATATTGGTACAAATTTTTGGTGGAATAGTTTTTTTAATACCATCATTGCCCTTGACATCCGTTTTGAATGCTTCTCTTACTTCGTCTTCCACTTTAAATGCTTCCTTCACCTCGATATCCTCTATTTTTGCTTCTTCCACTTTGATATCCTATTTAATTGCTTTATCTACTTATATATTTTCTTCAATTGCTTCTTTTACTTCAATTCCCACTCTACAAAATTATGGGTTTTAATACAAATATTAAATCGCTCGTATCTTCTAAACGGAAACAGTTACGCCTAGCAAACTTTTACAAAATATTGGTACAAATTTTTGGTCGAATATTTTTTGTATTACCATCATTGATCTTTAAATCCTTTTTGAATGCTTTTTTCACCTCGATATCCTCTATTTTTGCTTCTTCCTTTTGATATCCTTTTTAATTGCTTTTTCTACTTATATATTTTCTTCAATTGCTTCTTTTACTACAATTGCCACTCTACAAAATTATGGGTTTTAATACAAATCTTACATAGCTCGTATCTTCTAAACGGGAACAGTTACGCCTAGCAAACTTTTACAAAATATTGGTACAAATTTTTGGTCGATTAGTTTTTTTATTACCATCATTGCTCTTGACATCCTTTTTGAATGCTTCTCTCACTTGGTCTTTCTCCTTGAATGCTTCTTTAACCTCGATATCCTCTATTTTTGCTTCTTTCACTTTGATATCCTTTTTAATGTCTTTTTCTACTTATATGTGTTCTTCAATTGCTTCTTTTACTTCAATTTCCACTCCACAAAATTATGGGTTTTCATACTAAACTTAAATCGCTCGTATCTTTTAAACGGGAAGAGATAGCTCGAGGAAACTTTTACAAAATATTGGTATAAGTTTTTGGTGAAACCGTTTTTTATTTTTATCATTGTCCTCGACGTCTTTTACTCAATTTCAATTTCCTCTTTAATTGTTTCTGCTACTTCGATATCCTATTTGATTGCTTCTTTCGCTTCAATATCCTCTTTGATTGCTTCTTCCACTTCGATATCATCTTTGATTGCTGCTTCCACTTGGATGTCCTCTTTGATTTGATTGCTTCTTCCATTTCGATCGTCTTTGACTGCTTTTTACACATGGATATCCTCTTCGATAACTTTAAACAGCTCGATATCCTTTTTGATTGCTTCTTCCATTTTGATATCCTCTTTTATTGCTTCTACCAATTCGATATCATCTTCGATTTCCTTTTGATTGCTTCTTGCACTGCAATATTCTCTTTGATTGCGTCTTCATCTTCGATATCGTTTTTGATAGCATTTTCACTACGATATCCTCTGTGATGGCTTCTTACACTTCGATATCTTCTTTGATTGCTTCTTCCACTTCGATATCCTCTAAGATTGCTTCTTCCTTTTCGATATCGTTTTCGACTATTTGTTTCACTTCGATATCATCTTTGATTGCTTTTTCACTTCGTCATCCTCTTTGAATACTTCTACCATCTCGGTATCCTCTTTGATTCCTTAGTCAACTTCAATTTCCTCTTAGATTGTTTTTCCTACTTCGATATCCTATTTGATTGCTTCTTCCACTTCAATATCCTCTTTGATTACTCCTTCCACTTCGATGTTATCTTCAATTTCCTTTTGATTGCTTCTTGCACTGCAATATTCTCTTTGATTGCGTCTTGGTCTTCGATATCGGCTTTGACAGCATTTTCACTTCGATATCCTCTGTGATGGCTTCTTCCACTTCGATACCCTCTTTGATTGCTTCTTCCACTTCGATATCCTCTTGATTGCTTCTTCCACTTCGATATCCTCTTTGACTGCTTCTTCCACTTCGATATCGTTTTTGACTGTTTCTTCCACTTCGATATCGTCTTTAATTGCTTTTTTCACTTCGTCATCCTCTTAGAATGCTCCTACCACCTCGGTATCCTCTTTGATTGCTCACTCAACTTTAATTTCCTCTTTGATTGTTTCTGCTACTTCGATATCCTATTTGATTGCTTTTTTCACTTCAATATCCTCTTTAATTGCTGCTTCCACTTGGAAATACTCTTTGTTTTGATTGCTTCTTCCATTTCAATATCGTCTTTGACTGCTTCTTACACATGGATATCCTCATGGATGGCTTTTAACAGCTTGATATCCTCTTTAATTACTTCCTCGACTAAAAGAAAACCACGCGAGCTGCGAGCAGCTCGCGCACAACGCAACCTCTAGTTATATTATATAAAGCTCGATTACCACTGACTGACTGACTGACTGACTCATTGACATGTTTGTTCTCCCAGATGCCACCTCGTAGGGTGAAAATGTTTGGTGGGATCGTATAGAGGGAGTTCCGATGAGTTGGGAATAAATCCTAAAGTACCCCTTTCGTCCCCCATTCGCTCCCATCGACCTCGTATCTCGGAAAGTATAGGTCTTAGAGCGTTGGTGCAAAAACTAATGTTGCAGAGGACATTTTTTTATATCCGGTTCCATGAAAAAAAAATTGTCTTTCATACAAAAAAAAAATTGTCCCATACAAAATATTTCTGTATGAATACCGTAAACCGTATATTTCGTTTGCCGTAATTTTCATACTGTTTTTGTAGGGAGCCCATGGCTTGTGTGTACTATAAAATTACTGTAAATTTGCTTGATTCTATATAATGTTGATGGAGGGGCATGAGACAACTTTCATAGTTTTTGCAAAGATCATCATCATCATTTTGGAACATCCAATTTTTTTTTTTTTTTTTAGTATGCTACGTTCATCATGTTTATTTTGGAACATTCACATTTTTTTAATTATGCCTCATCCACAATGATCACTTTGGAACGTCAATTTTTTTTTATTATGCAACATCCACTGTGATCATTTTGGTACATCATTTTTTTAATTATGCCTCATCCACAATGATCACTTTGGAACGTCAATTTTTTTTTTATGCAACATCCACTGTGATCATTTTGGTACATCATTTTTTTTAATTATGCCTCATCCACAATGATCACTTTGGAACGGCAATTTTTTTTTTATTATGCAACATCCACTGTGATCATTTTGGTACATCATTTTTTTAATTATGCCTCATCCACAATGATCACTTTGGAACGTCAATTTTTTTTTTATGCAACATCCACTGTGATCATTTTGGTACATCATTTTTTTTAATTATGCCTCATCCACAATGATCACTTTGGAACGTCAATTTTTTTTTTATTAAGCAACATCCACTGTGATCATTTTGGTACATAATTTTTTTTAATTATGCCTCATCCACAATGATCACTTTGGAACGTCAATTTTTTTTTTATTATCTACATCCACTGTGATCATTTTAGTACATCATTTTTTTTAATTATGCCTCATCCACAATGATCACTTTGGAACGTCAATTATTATTATTTTTTTTGTATTATGCAACATCCACTGTGATCATTTTGGTACATCATTTTTTTAATTACGCCTCATCCACAATGATCACTTTGGAACGTCAATTTTTTTTTATTATGCATTATCCACTGTGATCATTTTGGAACGTCAATTTTTTTTATTATGCAACATCCACTGTGATCATTTTGGAAAATCAATTTTTTTTTGTAGCACAAATTTTTGGTGGAATCGTTATTTTACGGTCATCATCGCCCTTGCCATCATTTTGAATTCTTCTCTCACTTCCTTTTCGTTTTCGAATGTTTCTTCCACATTGATATCCTCTTTAATTGTTTCTATAACTTCGAAATCCTCTTTGATGGCATTTTTACTTCAATATACTTTTGAATTGTTTTTTCTATTTTTCTATTTTCTTCAATTACTTCTCTTACTTCAATATCGACTCTACAAAGTTATGGGTTTTAATACAAATCTTAAATCGCTCGTATCTTCTAAACGGGAAGAGTTACGCCTAGCAAACTTTTACAGATTATTGGTACAAATTTTTGGTGCAATAGTTTTTTTAATACCATCATTGCCCTTGACATCCGTTTTGAATGCTTCTCTTACTTCATCTTCCACTTTGAATGCTTCTTTCACCTCGATATCCTCTATTTTTGCTTCTTTCATTGTGATATCCTTTTTAATTGCTTTATCTACTTATATATTTTCTTCAATTGCTTCTTTTACTACAATTTCCACTCTACAAAATTATGGGTTTTAATACAAATCTTAAATCGCTCGTATCTTCTACAACAGTTACGCCTAGCAAACTTTTACAAAATATTGGTACAAATTTTTGGTCGAATATTTTTTTTATTACCATCATTGATCTTGACATCCTTTTTGAATGCTTCATTCACCTCGATATCCTCTATTTTTGCTTCTTCCACTTTGATATCCTTTTTAATTGCTTTTTCTACTTATATATTTTCTTAATTGCTTCTTTTACTACAATTTCCACTCTACAAAATTATGGGTACAAATACAAATCTTAAAGAACAGTTACGCCTAGCAAACTTTTACAAAATATTGGTTCAAATTTTTGGTCGAATAGTTTTTTTATTACCATCATTGCTCTTGACATCCTTTTTGAATGCTTCTCTCACTTGGTCTTCCTCCTTGAATGCTTCTTTCACCTCGATATCCTCTATTTTTGCTTCTTCCACTTTGATATCCTTTTTAATGTCTTTTTCTACTTATATGTCTTCTTCAATTGCTTCTTTTACTTCAATTTCCACTCCACAGAATTATGGGTTTTCATACAAAACTTAAATCGCTCGTATCTTTTAAACGGGAAGAGATAGCTCGAGGAAACTTTTACAAAATATTGGTATAAGTTTTTGGTGAAACCGTTTTTTATTTTTATCCTTGTCCTCGACGTCTTTTACTCAATTTCAATTTCCTCTTTAATTGTTTCTGCTACTTCGATATCCTATTTGATTGCTTCTTTCACTTCAATATCCTCTTTGATTGCTTCTTCCACTTCGATATCATCTTTGATTGCTGCTTCCACTTGGATATCCTCTTTGATTTGATTGCTTCTTCCATTTCGATCGTCTTTGACTGCTTCTTACACATGGATATCCTCTTCGATAACTTTAAACAGCTCGATATCCTCTTTGATTGCTTCTTCCACTTTGATATCCTCTTTTATTGCTTCTACCAATTCGATATCATCTTCGATTTCCTTTTGATTGCTTCTTGCACTGCAATATTCTCTTTGATTGCGTCTTCATCTTCGATATCGTTTTTGATAGCATTTTCACTTCGATATCCTCTGTGATGGCTTCTTCCACTTCGATACCCTCTTTGATTGCTTCTTCCACTTCGATATCCTCTTTGATTGCTTCTTCCACTTCGATATCCTCTTTGATTGCTTCTTTCACTTCAATATCCTCTTTGATTGCTTCTTCCACTTCGATATCATCTTTGATTGCTGCTTCCACTTGGATATCCTCTTTGATTTGATTGCTTCTTCCATTTCGATCGTCTTTGACTGCTTCTTACACATGGATATCCTCTTCGATAACTTTAAACAGCTCGATATCCTCTTTGATTGCTTCTTCCACTTTGATATCCTCTTTTATTGCTTCTACCAATTCGATATCATCTTCGATTTCCTTTTGATTGCTTCTTGCACTGCAATATTCTCTTTGATTGCGTCTTTATCTTCGATATCGTTTTTGATAGCATTTTCACTTCGATATCCTCTGTGATGGCTTCTTCCACTTCGATACCCTCTTTGATTGCTTCTTCCACTTCGATATCCTCTTTGATTGCTTCTTCCACTTCGATATCCTCTTTGATTGCTTCTTCCACTTCGATATCGTCTTTGACTGTTTCTTCCACTTCGATATCGTCTTTGATTGCTTTTTTCACTTCGTCATCCTCTTAGAACGCTTCTACCACCTCGGTATCCTCTTTGATTGCTTACTCAACTTTAATTTCCTCTTTGATTGTTTCTGCTACTTCGATATCCTATTTGATTGCTTCTTTCACTTTAATATCCTCTTTGATTGCTTTTTCCACTTCGATATCGTTTTTGACTGTTTCTTCCACTTCGATATCGTCTTTGATTGCTTTTTTCACTTCGTCATCCTCTTAGAACGCTTCTACCACCTCGGTATCCTCTTTGATTGCTTACTCAACTTTAATTTCCTCTTTGATTGTTTCTGCTACTTCGATATCCTATTTGATTGCTTCTTTCACTTCAATATCCTCTTTGATTGCTTCTTCCACTTCGATATCGTTTTTGACTGTTTCTTCCACTTCGATATCGTCTTTGATTGCTTTTTTTACCTCGTCATCCTCTTAGAATGCTCTTACCACCTCGGTATCCTCTTTGATTGCTTACTCAACTTTAATTTCCTCATTGATTGTTTCTGCTGCTTCGATATCCTATTTGATTGCTTCTTCCATTTCGATATCGTCTTTGACTGCTTCTTACACATGGATATCCTGTTTGATGGCTTTTAACAGCTCGATATCCTCTTTAATTACTTCTTCGACTAAAAGAAAAACACGCGAGCTGCGAGCAGCTCGCGCACAACGCAACCTCTAGTTATATTATATAAAGCTCGATTACCACTCACTGACTGACTGACTGACTCATTGACATGTTTGTTCTCCCAGATGCCCCCTCGTAGGGTGAAAATGTTTGGTAGGATCGTATAGAGGGAGTTCCGATGAGTTGGGAATAAATCCTAAAGTACCCCTTTTGTCCCCCATTCGCTCCCATCCACCTCGTATCTCGGAAAGTATAGGTCTTACAGCGTTGGTGCAAAAACTAATGTTGCAGAGGACATTTTTTTATATCCGGTTCCATGAAAAAAAAATTGACTTTCATACAAAAAAAAAATTGTCCCATACAAAATATTTCTGTATGAATACCGTAAACCGTATATTTCGTTTGCCGTAATTTTCATACTGTTTTTGTAGGGAGCCCACGGCTTGTGTGTACTATAAAATTACTGTAAATTTGCTTGATTCTATATAATGGTGGTGGAGGGACATGAGATAACTTTCATAGTTTTTGCAAAGGTCATCATCATCATTTTGGAACATCCAATTTTTTTTTTTTTTTTTAGTATGCAACGTTCATCATGTTTATTTTGGAACATCCACATTTTTTTAATTATGCCTCATCCACAATGATCACTTTGAAACGTCATTTTTTTTTTATTATGCAACATCCACTGTGATCATTTTGGTACATCATTTTTTTAATTATGCCTCATCCACAATGATCACTTTGGAACGTCAATTATTTTTTTTTTTATTATGCATCATCCACTGTGATAATTTTGTAACATCATTTTTTTTTCAATTATGCCTCATCCACAATGATCACTTTGAAACGTCATTTTTTTTTTATTATGCAACATCCACTGTGATCATTTTGGTACATCATTTTTTTAATTACGCCTCATCCACAATGATCACTTTGAAACGTCAATTATTTTTTATTTTTTTATTATGCATCATCCACTGTGATCATTTTGGTACATCATTTTTTTTAATTATGCCTCATCCACAATGATCACTTTGGAACGTCAATTATTTTTTATTTTTTTTATTATGCAACATCCACTGTGATTATTTTGGTACATAATTTTTTTAATTACGCCTCATCCACAATGATCACTTTGGAACGTCAATTATTTTTTATTTTTTTTATAATGCATCATCCACTGAGATCATTTTGGAAAATCAATTTTTTTAAATTATGCCTCATCCACAATGATCACTTTTGGAACGTAAATTTTTTTTTTTACTATGCAAAATCCTTTGTGATCATTTTGGAACACCATTTTGTTTTAAATTATGCCTCATCCACAATGATCACTTTTGGAACGTCATTTTTTTTATTATGCAAAATCCTTTGTGATCATTTTGGAAAATCATTTTTTTTTAAATTATGCCTCATCCACAATGATCATTTTGGAACGTCAATTTCTTTTTTTTTATTATGCAACATCCACTGTGATAATTTTGGAACATCAATTTTTTTAATTATGCTTCATCCGCAATGATCATTTTGGAACGTCAATTTTTTTTTTAATTATGCCTCATCCACAATGATCACTTTTGGAACGTCAATTTTTTTTTATTATGCAACATCCATTGTGATCATTTTGGAACATCATTTTTTTTTTATTTATGCCTCATCCACTATGATCATTTTGGAACGTCAATTTTTTTTTATTATGCGACATCCACTATTCGAATATTATCTTTGATTGCTTGTTACACTTCGTCATCCTCTTTTATTGTTTCTTCCGCCTCCACATCTTCTATTTTTGCATGTTCCACTTCGTTATCCTTTTAAAATGCTTCTTCTACTTCATATCCTCTTTAATTGCTTCAGTTACTTCATTATGCGCTCTACAAAATTGTGGTGTTTCATACAAAACTTCAATCGCTCATATCTTCTAAACGCGAAGAGATAGCCCTAGCAAACTTGTACAAAATATTGGTATAAATTTTTGGTGGAACTGTTTTTTTATTGTCATCCTTGACATCCTTTTTGAATGCTTCTCTCACTTCGTCATCTTCTTTGAATGTTTTTTCCACTTCGACATCATCTTTGACTGCTTCTTTAACTTCGATATCCTCTTTGATTGCTTCTCCCACTTCGATATCGTCTTTGACTGCTTCTTCCATTTCGATATCGTCTTTGATTGCTTTTTCACTTCGTCATCTTTTTTGAATGCTTCTACCACCTTGGTATCCTCTTTGATTGCTTACTCAACTTCAATTTCCTCTTTGATTGTTTCTGCCACTTCGATATCCTATTTGATTGCTTCTTCCACTTCAACATTCTCTTTGATAGTTTCTTCCACTTCGATATCCAATCAACAAATTTATGATTTTTCTTACAAAACTTTAATCGCTCGTATCTTCTAAACGGGAAGAGATAGCACTAGCAAACTTTGACAAAATATTAGTTCAAATTTTTGATCATTATCATTTTACAACATACATTTATATTATGCAACGTCAATCCTGATAATTTTGGAACGTCCAGATTTTTTTTTATGCAACGTTCATCATGATCTTTTTTGCAACGTTCAATTTTTTTTATACAACTATTATCATGATCATTTTGGAACATCCAATTTTTTTCTCTTTGATTGCTTGTTCCACTTCGATATCCTCTTTGATTGCTTCTTCCACATTGATATCCTATTTGATTGCTTCTTTAACTTTGATATCCTCTACGATTGCTTGTTCCACTTCGATATCCTCTTTTATTCCTTCTTCATCTTCAATATCCATTGGATTGCTTCTTCATCTTTGATATCCTCTTTGATGGCATTTTCACTTCGGTATCCTCTGTAAGGGCTCCTTCCTCTTTGATTTCCGTTTGATTGCTTCTTGCACTGCAATATTTTCTTTGATTGCGTCTTCATATTCGATATCGTTTTTGATTGCATTTTTACTTCGATATCCTGTGATGGCTTCTTCCACTTTGATATCCTCTTTGATTGCTTCTTCCACTTCGATATCCGCTTTGATTGCTTGTTCCATTTTGATATCGTCTTTGACTATTTCTTTCACTTCGATATCGTCTTTGATTGCTTTTTTCACTTCGTCATCCTCTTTGAATACTTCTACCAACTCGGTATCCTCTTTGATTCCTTAGTCAACTTCAATTTCCTCTTTGATTGTTTTTGCTACTTCGATATCCTATTTGATTGCTTCTCCCACTTCAATATCCTCTTTGTTTACTCCTTCCACTTCAATATCATCTTCGATTTCCTTTTGATTGCTTCTTGCACTGCATTATTCTCTTTGATTGCGTCTTCATCTTCGATATCGTCTTTGATAGCATTTTCACTTCGATATCCTCTGTGATGGCTTCTTCCACTTCGATACCCTCTTTGATTGCTTCTTCCACTTCGATATCCTCTTTGATTGTTTCTTCCGCCTCGACATCTTCTATTTTTGCATGTTCCACTTCGTTATCCCTTTAAAATGCTTCTTCTACTTTCATATCCTCTTTAATTGCTTCAGTTACTTCATTATGCTCTCTACAAAATTGTGGTCTTTCATACAAAACTTCAATCGCTCGTATCTTCTAAACGGGAAGAGATAGCCCTAGCAAACTTGTACAAAATATTGGTATAAATTTTTGGTGCAACTGTTTTTTTATTGTCATCCTTGACATCCTTTTTGAATGCTTCTCTCACTTCGTCATCTTCTTTGAATGTTTTTTCCACTTCGACATCATCTTTGACTGCTTCTTTAACTTCGATATCCTCTTTGATTGCTTCTTCCATTTCGATATCGTCTTTGATTGTTTTTTTCACTTCGTCATCTTCTTTGAATGCTTCTACCGCCTCGGTATCCTCTTTGATTGCTTACTCAACTTCAATTTCCTCTTTGATTGTTTCTGCCACTTCGATATCCTATTTGATTGCTTCTTCCACTTCAACATTCTCTTTGATAGTTTCTTCCACTTCGATATCCAATCAACAAATTTATGATTTTTCTTACAAAACTTTAATCGCTCGTATCTTCTAAACGGGAAGAGATAGCACTAGCAAACTTTGAAAAAATATTAGTACAAATTTTTGATCATTATTATTTTGCAACATACATTTATATTATGCAACGTCAATCATGATCATTTTGGAACGTCCAGATTTTTTTTTATGCAACGTTCATCATGATCTTTTTTGCAACGTTCAATTTTTTTTATACAACCATTATCATGATCATTTTGGAACATCCAATTTTTTTCTCTTTGATTGCTTGTTCCACTTCGATATCCTCTTTGATTGCTTCTTCCACATTGGTATCCTCTTCGATTGCTTCTTTAACTTTGATATCCTCTACGATTGCTTGTTCCGCTTCGATATCCTCTTTTATTCCTTCTTCATCTTCAATATCCATTGGATTGCTTCTTCCACTTCGATATCGTCTTTGATTGCTTTTTTTACTTCGTCATCCTCTTAGAATGCTTCTACCACCTTGGTATCCTCTTTGATTTCTTCCTCAACTTTAATTTCCTCTTTGATTGTTTCTGCTACTTCGATATCCTATTTGATTGCTTCTTTCACTTCAATATCCTCTTTGATTGCTTCTTCCACTTTGATATCATCTTTGATTGCTGCTTTCACTTGGAAATCCTCTTTGATTTGATTGCTTCTTCCATTTCGATATCGTCTTTGACTGCTTCTTACACATGGATATCCTCTTTGATGGCTTTTAACAGCTCGATATCCTCTTTAATTACTTCTTCGACTAAAAGAAAAACACGCGAGCTGCGAGCAGCTCGCGCACAACGCAACCTCTAGTCATTATTATAATCGTCGTAAGACGTCTACTCTACGTTTGTACAACACGTTGCTTGAAATAAAAGTTTTATTTTAATCTCAGCTAATTTGGTATTTTAAATAGGAAAGACATAATCAATATGTGCAGATCACTAAGCTGTTTTAAGAACAAGTACCTCTTTTTATAATTGCGTTGAAAATACTTGTCACAGCAAGACAAACTGTTTCATCAGCTGATAGGTACACAATGAGATACTGATATTTATACGGTATCTAGCATAATTATGCCTAACTAGTTTCCACCTGTGGCTTCGCACGCGTTTGTCAAAAAAGTCGCAATCCAGGTCATTCTATCCGTATACAAAATTTCATGGAAATTGGTTCCGCCGTTACGGCGTGAACAACAAACACACAAGCTCACTTTCACATTAATAATATGAGTCTGATAACATTCAGTGCATTTACAATACACATTCATTATATCATTCAATTTCAACTAGATTCTAGATGTAATGATACGTAATTGGAAATATGCAACTCTGATAAATAAACAAATATCACATAATTATCACAAATCCGATAGCCTCCTAAATGGATTGCAAAAATTAAATTCAATATGAAAATTGGCTGTGCAATAAAAAATCTGAAACGTAGCTCTCTAAATCAATGCAGTCGAATTCAAAGTGATTTAGGATGCTCGAAACTCTAAATCAATTTTGTGCCAATCGGGTGGTCTACATTTTTTGGCATTTACCACACTGACCATATCATTTTAGTTTTAGGGTGGGGGACTAAGATCTGGATATCCATAAACATGTGCTTTAGACTACTTAGAACTATGTTAATTTTAAATTTAGTATTAACTAGCTATTGCTCGCCACTTCGTATACGTTACACTTCTAAATGCAATGCAAAACAAACTTGCAACTTGGCTTGAGACCCCATTTTTATCCCATGATATTTCTGATTTATGGGATAAAAGGCAGCCTATGTGGTAATTTCACATTTCGTTGTGGGAACACTTCCGCCTGGTAGTGATCTGAAGCAGTTGAGCTATATATAAATAGATCGTTTGCAACGGTCTTTAGATGGTTCTATGTTATGTAGGTATTTTATAGTAATTTAATCATTAACAACCTAATCGACTGATTATGTAATTACTTAAATTATAATAATGCTAATCTGTGGAATAATAATTATCAAACTATTTTCTATATGTGAATTTTGCAGTGATAATATTGCAGAGATTATCACAGATAATGATAATAATTAGTGTATCATATAAAATATAAATGGCATAATGAAGTAATTACAGTAGTAAGGATTTTTGCTCACAATCCTAAAGAAAGAGTTCGGGTACATAAAAATGTACCATACAATGCTTTCATGAAATGCCTATTGGACTGTCGATGTTTCTTGATTATCCGTCTGCGAAAAAGGATGAAATTGTTTTTAAGGTGTATATATGTCTGTCCATTTTGCACATAATGCGTGGTTTGACGGTTTAATGGATTTTCACAAATAAAGTGTTTTTATAATGATTATAGTTATAGCCAACTTCTTTTCAGATAGTTTTGCAGTTGGGTTTGTGTCCACAAGCATTTGTAACTATATAATAATGACAAAAGTAATTACGTACTAACAAAATATATTAGTCCTCTGTGGCTCATTCAACGAGTGCAATTATCCCCGTCTGAGGACTCGCAAGTAGTGCAAGTACGGTGGCATGGCACACCGGCATGGCACACCCCTGATTAAACTCATAAATTGACACGCCAGATGGCGCGGCTCTCGCAGTAAATCTGCAACCAATACGGCATTTGTCTCTATTCCCGCGGGCTGCGATTACCTCTAGCTATCTGTGGTGCCAATCTGATATGATGAATTGGGGGTTGATGCAGTTCCGAATGTACCATATTTTATTCCCGCTCAAAAAGCTGTGCAGTTCGCAATAATTATTTCGGCCACTGATTGTCCCGCTCAAAAAGTTGTGCAGTTCGCAGTAATTCTTTTATTTGACAAATTTGACTATTCAAATTCCAACTATCAAATTACTGGGTACATAAGTAAAAGTAAAGATTTAAAAAACCCCAATCACTTAAAATACCCGTAAAACTTCGTACCAGACCATCGCATTTTAACCAGTTTGCTATTTAAAAAACCGCGTCCGAATCTGTCCATCTGTTTGGGAATTAGGCTGCCAAGATACAGAAAGATAGAGGCGTCAAACTTATAACACTCCTATTTTGCCTATTGGGTTAAATATGGAGTTATTCTGTGATATTCGAAAAACCATGCCTAGTTATCAATTAGGTAATTCAAACACTTCATGTCAAATCAAAAAGTTGCTTTGCATTAGTTTGCATTAGTTAAGTCTGCAAAAAGCCTAGAATTAGATGCTGAGTAGAGTAAAATCACGTAAGGTTTTGTTATAATAAATTAAAATAATGTTTAATTATACTTGCGCATCAAACATGAACGTACGTGTAGAGGTACATTTAAATTATTTTCTGACTTTTCAAAAATACTGTTACGCTGTTACACAATAAGAAATACAGTCGAAATTTCTCGATGGCTCTCGACTTACCTACTGTGTCACGGAATATGTAATACTTGGTATGGAATATACCTGCATGCTGTGTTTTACATGCAGTTGCGCAGAATGGGGAGTGGTCATTCTGTCGAAACACCGACCCTTTCCTGGAACGATCGAGGTCATTCTGGTGTAGTGAATTGTGCGCGATATAAATAGGCCGGAGAGATGGCCGGACAGTCAGTCTGGATTTTGCTATACGTGCGAACATTTCGGTGACTTTAAGTGGTGCAACAGTGGTGTGAATTAGTGTGTTGTGATTGCGTGTGACCGAGTTCGTGTATTCATCGTTTTAGTGTTGAATAAAAGTGTTATTTTGGTTGGATTAATTTTCATTATTTTATCCCGAACCCTCAGCTCGTAACAATACAATACCTACATTGAATAAAAAATGAATAACCTCTAACAATTTACATTTTGTTAGAAAATAAGTTACTATGGTTATATTTGATATGGCGATAAGTAAACACAGTTGAATCCAAGTTAATAACACGATATGAGTATTCATACAACAATCTTTCCAACTTCCAACTTTATTTGTTTCGTATTGTACACAAACAAATACGGTCAGCAACATAAATTGGTTAACAGTTTCTATCTATAGATGTAAAACCACCGATTTAAAACATTTTAAATAAAATGTTGCCGTTTTAAACCCCAAACAAATCGTTTTAAATGGTTGAAAACTCGCCTACAAAAATAAAAGAAATGTATTTTACGCTTCATTATGGGCAATTTTTGGGCACCTGACGTCATGTTTCGTTTTAATTAGTTTATAGAAAATCAATAGAAAGTACCTACATTACCTACTACATGAAACCTATTTTTATTTTCTATTCCTATTTCTATTTTTTGGGGTAGAAATTGCAGTTATTCTGGATTTCAGACTTTTGCCTATATTTGTGTCACTAAAGCTACACGCATACCAAATTTCAGCACTGTGGGGTTACTCGTGTACCCTGTGAATTTTGTCAAAGTTCAGTTTTTATTATAGCTAATAACTTAAAAACTACAAGGTTTAAACTAAAAATAAAAACGGTGTCAAAATGTACTCCTGAAGACCTTTTGTTAGACGTGCCACTTGATTTGTACCCCAATATCTCAACAACCCACCCCCCCTCTTAATTTAGTCATACCAAAATTATGCCATCACTACCTGCCTATATACTACATTTCACGATGATCGGATAAACGCTTCGAAAGTTATCCTCGGACAAACAAACAAATATACATACATACAACGCCAATTTTCCTAAGTTCATTTGGAGATCTCGCTTCGCTTGATCAATTACACTGCATTTGAAGATATTTTAGCTCATAACTAATGTAGTATAAAAAATGGCTATTTAATTAGGATTTTTTTTATTATTAAATCTGAAACTGCTAATTAACTTACGTCGCTGACTGTACCTACTACCTAAGTTGCCTACGTACGTAACTTGCTCCGCGTGCAACTTAAACGGGAGCAATTTAAACTTTAAATTCATTTTAATGAAAAACATTAAGGAGAAACAAATAGTAAGCGCGTCGACACTGCGGAAGTACCTATGTACTAATAAATTTTAACGGAAAGACCGCATTGAAGACTTACTTACATAACTGTAAGTTACTTTTCAAACTATTTTGAACACTATTTTCTCTAAGAACGGGATATTTACCATGATTTCTAGGTTTTTGAGTGGTTAAACTGAAGTTGGTGGTTATTGAGAGATATATCGATATACCTACCCTCTTTGTCACTCTCTTGCTAAGAATGTACTCACTAATCACTAACCTTCACGGTATCAGACGCGTAATTGGCACTTCACTTCGCCACTTCTATAATTCCTCAATCATAAAACATGCTAAATATCCTGTTTTTATTGAAAACTAATGACCCGCGCCCCGGCTTCACACAGATTTCATAATACAATATAGCATAAATCGTCTTCTTGAGTTTATTTTAAAATCACATAGAAAAAGCCCTTTTAGTTTTTTCCAAATTCTCAAATATTCCGGGCAATTTTTTTTTTATTGCTTATTAAAAAACATCTTATTCAGACTATTAAAAACATTAAAAAAAAAACAAAATCTCTCCGTTCTCAAGTGATACGTTTACGAATGAACACCATTTATTTTTTTATTTATATAGATTGTATAACTATTATTACCTAAGGCGAGTGAATCGCGACAATGTCAACAACAACGTCGTGCCACCTAATTCTATAATAAGTCGATAAGAGTCTCCACCCGGTGATAGTACTCGTATTGCGGAGTAACGATGAATGGCTATCAAAACCAAAAAGTTAACATTCTCTCGATAAGTTCATTACTTCGTTGTTGCAAGCACGCAGTGATTCGTTAAGAGTCACAACGATACGCAATAATTGTCGTCTCGTGGAGATTACCCGACGATAGAAGAGCGGACTCATCGCGATTCACTCGCTCGTGGAGGTGGTGCCAGTCACTTAAGTACATAGTCCTGACCCCACACTGGGATTCTTAAATACAACAGCTCTGAAACAAATATTTGCAGATGCAATAATTAGTCCCGCAGCGAGAATCGAAAATGCAATATCTCTTGCATCTCAGTCGGCTGCTTGCCCACCACGGAATTAATGAGCAATTTTAGTGTTTTAGATATATATAATATTTAGGATCCAAAAGTGAAAGTCATAATAAAAATAACTAGAACTTTATAACTACCAAAATAAACAGTTAACCAAATAAAACCAACTATATTTGCAAGTACTTCTTAATCAAATATCAACAAAGAAATCACCAATTTACACAATGTTGTCGAAACTGCACTTTATAGCAACGGTTGGCAGGCCAAAGCAAGTTTCCTAACTATATATTATATACAGGTTGTTTGGTACTGACGATATTCAAGTGACGGTTTTTCAAAACATAAAAAAGACTTCTCGAAAAAAAACTACTAGTTATATTTTCAAATTTTAAAGAAAATCGACTAAATTTAGGTGATTAATTCTATATAAAACATTGCCTACTCTTGTAATCGACATCCAAAAATAAAGGCCGATTTGATATCTCTTTCGGAAATGGCTGCGGGTTTTGGGTTAGAAAGAAACAACAAGAGATATCTGGAGACGTCACCAATACAGTATCTGTGGTAAGCATTATGCAATAGCACAACATAAGTTTAATAAAGTGTTTGGTTTTACATGCCAACATAAATTTTACATTTCTAGCGTAAGCATTTCACTATTTATTATGCTCATCAAAATAACTCCTTTAATTTTTGTGCTTATATTATCAAACACCCTATATATACACATTATAGACGACCTCTGTGGCGCAGTGGGCGAATAGACGGCTGAGACGCAGGAGGTAGCGGGTTCGATTCCCGCTGCGGAAGTAATTATTGCATGATCTGATGTTTTCTACATATTATAAGTAAGTTTTTACAAAAAATAAGTAGCAAGTAGAGTATAAAAGTATAGGTCTGCTTAGTTTTGGGCTAGATAGCGCTGTGTGAAATGTCCAGCAATATTTATTTATTTATGTTCTCAATTACTATTCTCCGTTAAAAGATTAAGCAATGCCATGTCATGTAGGCCAACTTATATGGACGTAGCCTGTGAGGTAATGCAATTAATATATTTTAGGTGGGGTGGTAACCGCATGGGTTTACCCAAAAAAGTTGATCCAAGATCATGATTTTCCAGTGATGTTTTGCGCTATGTCAAATATTTTGATTAGATTTCTAAAATAACGTTACAAACCACGATTTTTTATTACCGAGACTTCTGAAGATGCCTACGTTCCAAGCGAAAGTAAATTTAACTTAGCTACGTTTATTACGATGCTCCAAACTTCAAGCATTATTTTCTCTTAGTTTGAAAGTTCAGGCAAAAACATCCTGTTTTTGCATTGACATCTATTTCAGACAAAAGAGGATTTTGTCGGGTGGGATGTAATAAATAACATAATTATTGCAATAATTTACTCTGTGTTTTAACAAAAAGCCAAGAGAATATCAAAATCCACACGACCTCGAATCAAACTTTCTGTATATAAAATAGATAATGTTGCACTGTAATAAACTGTCAAAAGAAAGTAAAATACATTTTGGCATTGTGACTTTGTCTACAACACTAATCATTTTTGATCAAGCGCTATCCATCAAAGCTATATCTTAGGAGCCAGTGGGAAGTTTTTGTTTTTGTAAATGAAAAGCACTCATCAACTGTTTTATAGATTAAAAAATCGCTAAAACAAATCCATGTGAAAAGTTTTTTTAAATAATAATCCTATTTCAACAGAATACACGAGAAAACACAAACAAAAGAATAGATACTGAATTAGATAAAGATAATATGCAAAGCGACATAAGAATTCTCGCATAGGAGCTGAGACACAGACTAAAAATTACAGGAGAAAAATAAAAAAACAACTTCCAATAGACTACTATTCTGTACAAGTATCGCTTTGGCTAGACAGCGCTCAAACACATACCTTGTTACTATAAAAAAGTTAAACAAGTGTTTAACGCGTGGTTAAAAAAATCCTTACCGATTTTTGTATAGGAATTTTATAAGCACTCGCTAAATGTTTAAATTTGTTTGCGTTATGAGCCTTATTTTTTTGTAAAACGAGTCAACTAATTTAGTCATGTTTTTTTATTTAGTCATGTCAGTCAGTCATGTATAGAGTATGTTTTTCAGCTGTTCAGCCTGTTTCACTACCTCCGAGTAACTTTAATTCATGTATAAAAATCATTCTCTCTTTGTTTGTTATTATGTCAAAACAAAAGACGTAGATATGTTTTATCCGTCGGATAGCGTTACTCAGAGGTGGTGAAACAGGCACTAAGAGTGACATAACAGATAAATCCAAAGTAATCCAAACCCCTAATACACAAGAATTTATAAAATGAACTTAAAAACTAACACGGATAAAACAACAAAACAGTTAAACATAAGAAAACAATCACACAGTAGTTATAAAAATATTAGCGTTGAAATACCTTTTTTCCTGTGACACGCCTTACCGGTAGATAATACTATTAGCATTCAATCCTCCTAGCACTATTCTGTTATGTGTGAAAGTGTTAAGACTTAGAATTTTGAACAAATTCTTCCCATACAGGCTTGCGCAAAAAAATCGTTCACGTGTGTTGAGCATATTAGAGGTACGTTACGATAGAGTCATATGCTTGTTCCATCACCAGGTATTATAAAAAAAAACACACGGTTTCTACTGATGAATGTACGCGTCCCCCATAGATTTCCAGAACAAACGATCTTGTGTTGCCTGCAAAGGCTTCGAACAACTGTCGTTAGCTCGTCTTTCCATCTAGTGGGGGTCATCTAACCCTGCGCTTTTAAGGAACGTACATAACAAACATCTTTTTGAAATGCAGTATGTTTAAAAAGCCTTGGAGCACGAGAGTAGTGTGTATGAAGCACCTTCGCCTAATAAGTAGCAGCACTGTGCTCTAACTGTACTGTGTCTCAGACGTATGAATACGAAGTTCTCGGAAAACTGGAAGTGATAACAATGGCGGGGTATTTCAATGGAATTTGCATTAGAATGCGTGGAGTGCAGCGCTGCCTTTGTGATGAGATAGACGGGCATCAGTGGAAATGTACTAGAACTGAAAATGATTTAAATCCTTGGCATTTCAAAAACCACAGAGCTGACAAACGGGCTTTATTAGGTTGAAGTCATAACGCAAAAAGAAAAATGTAAGATACAGTAAATATATATTGGCGTGGAGGCGTATTTCAGCTTCATGTCACTCTTGTTGGAGATCATCCTAGAGTGGATGCTCCATTATATACGATTTTAATATGAAAAGTTTGTTTAGGTATATAAATGATTTTTTCTTACCATCCTTACTCGACATGAGAAAAACACCATAATAACGTAACGTAACGGTTTTGTCGTGTTATGGCAGATACTGCCTCTTCAATGGTTTCAAAAAGTGGTCCAAAACTCGGCTTTCAGAATTAGAGTTATTATTATTATTATTACTATTAGAGCCAGTCACCGTGAATGGCTCTAATAGTATTAATTAATCCCATAATTATATCTAAACACAAACAGCATAATAGTAGATTATTAAACGAGGGGATAAAGCAGTGTCTTGCGTCACGGGTGCTATATTGAATTCCGAACATAACGAAGGACTCTAGAGAATCATGAGTGCAGAAAGAGATATAAGCACGCCCAAGATACAGACAGCTATAACCACGAGGTGAATACTCTACTTTTTACACTTTCTGAGACAATAAAAACCAAATCTAGGTTGGTGCAGTCTGTGCAGAGGTTAGTTCAATTTACGAATAAGTTCTTATTGTAGGGGTCTCTTTGGTTCAAATTTTAATACAGATGAGGTTCTAAATTCAAATCACATTATGCCAGCGACGGCATAATGAAATTCAGTACAACTTTATTCTCGGCTCAGCCGAAGAAATTTAATCACCTGCTTTCGGTGAGGTTCACATGACATACAGGGTGTTTGGTAATATACCGACGATATTCAAGTGACGGTTTCTCAAAACATAAAAAAGACTTCTCGAAAAAAACTACTACCTAGTTATATTATCAAATTTTAAAGAAAATCGACTAAGTTTAGGTGATTTATTCGATATAAAACTTACTGCCATCGACATCCAAAAATAATGGCTGATTTGATATCTCTTTCGGAAATGGCTGCGGATTTTGAGTTAGAAAGGGGCAACAAGAGTTATCTCGAGACGTCGCCTTATTTATTTATTACGTATTTTGCAATAGCACAAAATAAGTTGAATAGTGTTTGCTTTTAGATGCCAAAATAAATTTCTGATTTCTATGGTAAAGATTTCACAAATTTATTTACGATGCTCATCAAAATAACTCCTTTCGTTTTTATGCGTATATTATCAAACACCCTATATAATTTGACATCGTCGAGCAGGTGGTCTGAAAAATACTTTTTCCAGTAATGCCAATATTAGCAATTGACAATTACCACGATTTATTTTATTTTAAAGTTTTATACCTCAAGGCTAACCTTGTACAGTACGGAATGGTAAGGGGAGGTAAAGTAAGGTTGAAAGTGCTTTTGTTCCTCGCGAAATTGAAAAATGTTTGCTCCCTCTTTCTGTTAAAAGTATGTTTTTGATTACAAGTCACATTTCAATGACTAGTAAGTATGTTTATTGGCGATAAACTTTTACTTCTCGTCTCACAGAAAAATGCTATTCTGGTTCTGCCAAGCTACCAGCTGCAAAGCATGTATTAGCCAAATAATTCAAAGATTGGTTCTCTAGATTGGAAAAAAAAATCCCCCACTTGCTCGACAATGTCAAATTATGTCATGTAAACC
The DNA here is from genome assembly GCA_963924445.1 of Philereme transversata. NCBI lineage: Eukaryota > Metazoa > Arthropoda > Insecta > Lepidoptera > Geometridae > Philereme > Philereme transversata. The sequence goes on from OZ004338.1 coordinate 25,426,502, forward strand.
TCACCGAAAATCGGTGGTTAATCTCTACGGCTGAGCCAGGAGGAAATTTGTACTGAATTTCATTATACCCTTGCGGGCATAATGTGATTTTAATTTGGAACCTCATCTGACTTAAAATTTGAACCAAATAGTAAGAACATTCGAGAAAATACAACACGTGTTTTGTTTAATTTTCACTTCACTGCTGTAAGGCTATGTTTATCGAGCATCTATGTAGCTGCGGGTTTTATTTTAATTTAATGCACTCAATTAACATTGTATGACATAATAATTATGAGTATATATGTATACCACGGCTATTATTAATCCCTAAAATTCTCAATGCAAGGCTCTACTTTTACCAATATCTGTCAATAAAATATTTATAACAATTGTCATCAAGCACCTCACGCTTTTTAACCATAAAATATTTTTTTGTTAATCACAGTATTCTTAATTTAAATGTATTGTAAATGATTTTTTACTTGTTAGTTCGGTTATCAACAAAAGCGTGTTTTTTAACTGTTATTTCTCAGTTCTACGTGAAGGAAGCCTTGGGTATAAACTATTTTGCGTAGCAAATAAACTAACCAAATATAGCTCTGAATAAGTATTTGGAAATGCATTTTTGTAGCAATAGCTTCATTTTATATCAATTCGAAACTAACTTGGCAACGCAAGTCTTCCTCCGCGGTACGTATACCTACTTCAGACGAGAGCCCTCCACTATATCCACTATCGTGAGGTAGGCGAGTGCAACATCCACAAAACTTTCTATCGAACAAAATTGACCCTACGCCAATTTTTTTTAAATTTTAAACTGCACTCTATACGGTCGCAATAGAGCACGGTTTAGGAAACAGAAGATAGTAAACAAGGTTGTTTTTTTAATAAGCTTCCGAAGTCAAGATGCATGTGATGAGTGGAGTCAAGCTTCGTTATCCGACTGCGGCAGGACGATGCTAATTGTACACTTGTCAATATGAAGAGCTTGTATAGCGTTGTAAGTTTATAAAACTTAATTTGCTTAACTAGTTACTATTGAAGTAATCTAAATTTGACGGTGAAAAATTTTGATTGAGAAATTGAGAAAATTTAGGGCGACGTGGGCAACGATACCTAAACGTATATAGTGGCTAAATATGATTTTAAGAGTTGTCAAATCACACAAATACGTCAAATTTAAACATGTTCAGTCGCTAAATACGTTTAGGGGTCGTTGCCCAAGTCGCCCTACATTTTCTCAGTTTCTCAATCAAAATTTTGGACCGGACTTAATCTTACGTAATTATAATTATTATTAGATGTAGAAAATCCATGATAGTACTTAATACCTAAGTTTTAAGTGGCAATGGGCAGACCATATAGATCGTACAATCGACAGCGGGTAAAAATAAACTTCTACAGCGGCAACCACGGGCCGGGAGCTATAAGACGCCCGTCACATAATCGACCGATCACATTAAACGTTTTCAGAAAGTCGGTGAATGGAGGCGGTTCCCTTTATGGTGGCGTTCTTCGGAAAAGGCATATCCAACGTTTGGTATGTTCAAGTATTGCGTTACGCAATTTTGGGGGAGAAGAGGGTCGTGTAAAACGTTACGATGCGTTACAGGGGTGGGAGGGGGGTTCGAACAACACGTTACGTAACATAGGTTTTTTTTATTTAAATATTTTTTGTTTTATTTATTATTACCACAAACGCGATTACAACAATAACAAATGTATTTTAGCGACTTTCCGGTACTTTACGCGGCATAATTCTGACTTTTAGGTAAAAATGGTTACTTGGGTGTTACGTAACGTTTAGAAAGGGGTGGGGGGTAGGAGGGGGGGGTCCATAAAAACGTTACGGCGTGTTAAATGGGGAAGGGAGAGGAGGGAGGGTCAAAAATCTTCAAAAGTTCCGTTACGTTATACTTGAACGCGCCCTTTGGCAAACGGTTGACAATAGTTTTACGACGTTTTGTTAATACGCAAACGTGTACTACGTGTTTTGTTATGTACGACATTAAATAAAAATACAGGTATGGCTAATGGCTAGTATTTATGTAAAATAGTTTTTTTTTAATCCTTTACCACAGAAAATTTTAAATTTGCAAACAACGTTACTATAAAGTCCTAAAATATCAATGAAACAGCCTGTATAAAAATAGGTAAACAAATCATATTTATTAATCATATAAGTAGGTACCTGTTGAACTGACTAAGTGGCATCGTCGAAAAGGCGACGCCGATGACCGTTAAAAATTGTTAGCTGGTATCGGTTACCGAATAAATATTCAAGCTAACGATATTAAACCCACCTCTAAAATCAGTTAATACGATTCCGGATATGTGTTTTAAATAAATGTCGTATTTCAAAACAGATTGTATAGAATATTATATTTTCTGACTTTTAAAACTACAATACTTTGAGTAAAACATCAATTACATTTACCAAATTACGTTGTATAATTGGGATCCAGTGTCGCCCAATCTTCTTTAAAGTAAATGGAAACCAGAATGCAATTTTCGTATAGCAAACACTTGGACGCCGCAGATAATATCTGTAAGAAACAAAACGCACATATTTCTGGGAGAAGAGCGCTCGGGACCGACTTGAGTCAATATTGATAGCAGAAGGAGCATCTACTACATAATCTTATAGAAACTGTTTGCCTTCACAATTGAAGGTTCGTCGCTCTTACGGAAACTTTCGCATTTCAAATAGAATTTACAAATAGGCTACGGGGCAATATTTCCGCTGAGAGGCCGCATTTGAATATTGCTGATAAAACGGAGGAATCGAACATTTAATAATAGAGACTTTGGTCGCTAGATCTTTTGTTCGAAGCAACTACGAGGGAAATTATATTCGAGTATTGATATCGGGTGTATCTACGTATTTTTATTACCGATGTATATGTATATATAGATAGGTATATGTCGAAAGACAACTTAACCAAACTGATACCCACGAGGTTACGGATGGATTATCGAAATACATCATTATCATCATCATCATCGACCTCGTGGTGCAGTGGGCGAATAGCCGGCTGAGACGCAGGAGGTAGCGGGTTCGATTCCCGCCGCGAAACAAATGTTTGCATGATCTACAGATCTAGTTCCGGGTCTGGTTGTTTCTTTATACATAATAAGTATGTATTTACCAAAATTTATATAAGTATTCTATCAGTTATCTGGTTCCCATAGTACAAGCTCTGCTTCGTTTGGGGCTAGATAGCACTGTGTGAAATGTCCGGCAATATTTATTTATTATTTATTTATTTATCATACATCGATAAGATGTCCATGGCTGAACATAGGCCTCCCCATAGATTTCCTGAGTGACCGATATTGTGCAGCCTGTACACAATGGCTTGCAGGAACCTTTATCAGATGGTGTCTATTAGAAGATCGATTGTTTTTTTGACAAATCAAACCCTTATTGTACTTATTACCAATTACAAAAAAAACCTCAAAAAAACCAGATAGACTCTTACTTAAAAATTTAAAACAACAGAAATGGCCGGTCTAATCGCTTAAAGTAATTTCTTCTAGACAACCTTAGGATGGCGAGGGCTTATAGAAGAAAGGACTAGTACATAGACTTAGTTTACAACTATAAAAACTATTCGTAACTATGTAAGTATTTTTCAACGAATTTATTGTATTGAGTAATTCAACCATTGAAAACTGAATACAGTTCCATTGACTGACTGCCTACTGAATTTAAATCCACGGCCCTTGGGCCTCTAGGCTACTGAGACTCAATTATTGGTGTATTGAAAACCAGTATCCATTCGTATCATTCGGATTTAACTGTAAATTGTTGCACCAATAAATTAAATATTGCTCTCCATAAAAGCAAGATCAACATTTGTATACAGCCAGCTATCACTATTTAATAAAGCAATAATTTACAGATGCAACAAAATTTGCATACAAAATGACGGTAGTTTTAAACAACCGTACCACCGCAATTTCTCTTTTACATTTTGTGTATTTACAACTGATTGTGTTGCTAAGAATAATTATACTCATCCATAGTTATTCTCCAATGAATGGTGTATAAATAAATGAACAATCAAGAAATCTTAAAATATATTATCGAACTGATGGCAGTTGGGTTAGAATGATTCTCCCGTAGAGACTTCGTGTACTGTACAGTCCAGTTTGTTTGTTTGTTTCAATTCTTTATTGCACAAAAATAAAAATGTACAAATGGAGGACTTAATTCTAAAAGCATTTTCTACCAGTCAACCGTGACAGGTAAAACAACATAGGTTAAACAGTTAACGGTTAAAAGTCAAGTGCTTAAATAGCACGAATGCTGGGTGTCATCGATCAGTGGTTTAATAATATATTAGTTAGGAAGTAATTCGCATATAAAAAGTTGACGATTCCGACTCACAATGATCAGTTTTGCACTACTTATGTTTTTTGAAGTCGCGTAAAATGCCGTGTACGTCAAGATGGCTCGCCAACTTCTTATTCGAAAGTTCTTTTCACCAGCATTTAGTGCCCATTTGGTACCTTTTGGTACCTGTAATAAAACATTTGGTACCGCAATAGATTAGAAAATGTTCAAAATCTTAGTCGCGCCGCTAGAGTCCACTGCCAGTCATGATGGCAGCACCATGCTGATACTCGCAAATTACAACACATCTATTGAGGTACCAAATGTTTTATCAGGTATCAAAAGGTACCAAATGGGTACTAGACCCTGGTGAAAAGAATTTTCAAATACAGAAGTTCGCGCCGCCACTTGATGCACACAAAATGAGGATTTGGTAAAAATATAAAATATACGTCACCGTAATAGAAAGCGCAGCGAAGGACGCGGACGTCCACCCACAAAACGGAAAGACGGCCAAACACTGTTGCTGGCACAGATAATATTGAATAAGTAACGCAAGTGTGTCAATTTGTATAAAAACCAGGCGTGCCAAATTTTTGGACCTACTATGACGTCCCGAGAGCAATTTAGTTTTGGGAAACCCACACACCGCGCTCAGGAGACTCAGGCACCGTACCGACGCCGCTGCTACGTATTGCTGACGTGCAAGCCGGCCTAGTTCGGAATGATTTAGGTACCGAAAAATTGGAGCTTTGCTCCAACTAAAAGACACGTAAAGTAGGTAAACTCGCGTAATCTATGCAATACAGATCTGTGGTTGCTGGGAAACGTTGTGGTCCCACAAAATAGAAGCTCTGGAAATCTAATGTTATGAAAGATGATGAACTTTTTAAAAGTGAGTATATAGAAAAGCTGTATTTTTCGTAATTTATTTCAATCATTGTTGAGATATAGTTTTTTTATATAGTTAAAGACAATAAAATATCTCAAGATTTTTGACAATTTCTTTATTAATTTATGTACACAAGAAAATATATTACAAAATACAGAAAAAGAGGCTATGTACAAAGCAAGAGAAGATTATAAAGTTAGGTGATTGTACAAGAAGCATTAATATATAATATAATATGTACCTAAAACGTATGTAACTAAATACGAGTATATCTAAAGTAATAATATTCTGATATTAATAAATTAAATAAGTAAAGGTAACTTATATAAATATATCCCTACAATAAGATATAATAACAGAGAAAGATCACTATCTTTTTGATCTTTAACTTTCCGTTTGCAGATATTAAACGATGGACTAGCGCGAACTTCACGAGGAAGGGCATTACAAAGTTTCACCGCATAATTGTAACGTCTCTTGTAGCAGCATAGCCTAGCAGATTTACTAAAAACTTACAATTTTTATTTCTTACCAAAAACAAAATACAATTGTGTGCGGAAGATTAATTATATACTAAACTTAATACTAATAATTTATACAAAACAAAATAAATGTACAGTTATCTCTAACCATAGCGTCAAATTGAATTAAACATAAATTTATTCATTAAAATCGAAAGGATTATTTTGAAACGTAAATGTGCCTGTTCCTCTGCGACCAAGCCAAGAAATAATTAGCTGGTTAGTCTTTATTATGGTATTATAACTTTTGCTTACAACTTTTAATCAAAAAATCTGTTTGTCTGTGTATCAGTATATACTATGTATGTTACAACCACAGAGTATTCGTAAACCTCCACTGTTGCTGATTAAAACCGCATTCATTCTGTTAAATTTATTTCACGGGTTATTTTCGGTTCACGTGGGTAAAATTCATAGGATTATAAATAAACATTTTTAGACTCATACCTTGTTACCACAAAAAGTTAAACAACTATTTAACGCGTGTTTAAAAAATACCATAACAGTTTTTGCATAGGACTTTTTAAAATGGGTCTAACCCATTTGTACATTTTTATTCTTTATTCTTTATTGTACACAAGAAAATATATTAAAAAGTACAGAAATAGAGGCATGTACAAAGGCGAGCTTAACCCTAAGAAGAGTTTTCTTCCAGCAAACCTTTGAGGCTAGAGAGAGAGATGACTTTTTCTGTTTGTGTAATAAATAATTAAAACAAACAAACCCATATAATTTTTACTTTTCAATCTAAAGTCAATGGGCTGTATCAAGACGGCCAAAGAGTAACGGGATACTCAGCCAATTAATAATTCAGTGACTGGTCCCAAACATAATGGGAATGTCTACAGAGGCTCTGGACAAATTCATTATAACTTTGGACTTACGATACCCGACTAAACAGGAATCATAATACCTATCTGCGATAAGACCGCCCATTGAACTAAATATATTTGTAAAAATTATGTGTTTGTTTTTATTACTGTATTTGATTTTGGTGTACATAAAGAGTTATCTTATCTTATCTTACCTATCTACAGGAAAGGCCAGAGTCCATTTGGTAAAGTTTCTTAACTAAAACGAATATTAAATGAGTTAATCGAACATTGATACGTTGCACAAATGAAATAGCCATGCGATGCCAATAGCCATGAAAACGGAAATGCTTTGCTTGTATTGAACACAAAAAAGTCAGTTTTCAACTACACCAACCTGTACGAGTGTAGTCAATTCACTCTACGGTTTGAGTAGAAAAGTTTAAACACAGTCTCGCTTCATAACACTTTGTGGGCCGCTGTGAAAGTACCGTCCACCGTAAAACGAGACGTGTTCCAGCATTTAATTTGGATGTTAAGCCCGGCTTAAATCGGCGTTCGGCGGAGGCTCAGTTTGTTTGACTAGTTACTTGTGTCCAAGTTGTCTTAGGCAAACACGAAACTGCAAAACTTGAAGTTTCCTCGGCGTCGGTTCTCGACGCCACGACGTTATCTTAATTAAGGCTTTCAGCTTGAAAGTTTGGTGACGAATTTGTTAAAACTTACGGGTTGTTGGATACACCAACCAGTTTCTCAAATGTTGATCACACTCATCTAACTGTTTAATTTCTTTCAACCTCTTACAACTTTATTTATTTCGCGTTCTTTGTATTTTTTTATAATATACAAAATATTTGGAAATCTTGGAAGCCAACATTAGTCGTTATATTACCGATTTAAGGCCTCAGGTTCTCTGAAAAAGTCCGATGCAGCCGCGGTTAATATTAAACTATATTTTTAATAAAGCCATACATAAAGGCAATGATATTTATATGTTTTATTTAATTTTAAAGCTGCATGCCTCTAAAACACCCGTTATTATATACCTACCTATATGTATATGTTCTCATGATTTCTATAGGTGTTTGTTCTATTTGCACTCTGTACGGTCACAATTAAAATGTTTTTTGATTTAATTTTATATTTTTCAAAATCTGCATAATCAGTCAATGTTCGTTGAGAACTATCGAGCTAACTAAATGATAAATATTGTCAACTATTCAGCGTTTAAGCAACATTCTGTTATTCTTGCCAATTCATGTTGTTTGTTAGCACATATACAATTAAAAAGTTATGGTAAGGTCGGTACTTTTAAAAAAATCCACACAATTAACTCCAAAAATCATAATTTATATTTTTCGGATCAAATTTTAGCATTTGCCATATCGCTGAAAACAGGGGCCTCGTACTAAACTAACTGTCCTGTTGTTTTACATAAATTAAATTGCGTTGCGAATACACACGAAATTATCAGCGGTCAGCAGCCAACATCCGCATAAATGTTTAATTACCGTCAACAGTTTAGTGAAAGATGGAATTTAAACACAATAAATGGCTAACTGTAAAATATTTATACCCGTATTCTTATTTTGTAAAGTAAAATTAATTACATTTATAGGTCAAACTGAGAACAAACTTCTTTGGAGATTTTTGTTAAAAATTATAGGTTAAATAAAATTCGCCTATTTTTTTCTACAAACTAATAGTATCAACGAGTATTTTGATTTTATCCATCCGATCTACAAGGAGAGATTTTATAATTTTAAACATTGGCAATCAATAAAAATTAAACTGTGGGTATCTTTTGGGGGCAGCTGTTTTAAGTCGATCGCGGTCGTAGTAAGATAAAAATCGTAAACATCGTAGCACTCATTGTTGCTACGCTACAAGAAGTCGGCCATCATTTCCTAAGGCGATAATTGCAAACTGTTTACCAACGAAGCTGCTATCAGAGGCAGCTTACGGAGGCTTCCGTCGTTGCCGCCCAAGGACCGTTTCCGCCGGATACCGGACGCTGGGCGGGGGACTAAGCGGATTGCAAACAGATCGCGATGGAGCATCCCCCTCTATAGGGCAATAATTATGTAAATTCGAAACTGCTGTTTATGTAGTACACTGACCGAAATAGCTAAGTGGGGAACAGCGTTTAATTTAGCGATGGCAAGTGGAAATAAATAGTCTACCTTAAACAATTTCGAACTTGCATTGGGTTTTATATGCAATAATGTAAGCCTAGTTTAATGTAAATGTTAAGCACGTAAGTCAATAATCTCACTTGAATAGAATATAATATCATTTAATGAAAAACCAGAACATAATAACATTCATTAATTTAACAAAGCTAGTGTAACATCAGTCTCTTGTCAGATTCAAATAACTAACTACATTGTTAGAGTTATTTTAGGAATATAAACTTACATTAAACATAATACATAACAGTCACATATTACATTTCAAAAAATAGTCAATAAATTAATTATAAAGTAATATTCAAAGATAAAGTCCTCCGTGACGCAGTGGGCGTATAGTCGACTGAGACGCAGGAGGTAGCGGGTTCGATTCCCGCCCCGGAACAAATGTTTGCATGATCTGCAGATATTTGTTTCGTGTCTGGGTGTGTTTTTATGTATTATAAGTATGTATTTACAAAAAAAGTATATAAGTATTCTATCAGTTATCTGGTTCCCATAGTACAAGCTCTGCTTAGTTTGGGGCTAGATAGCGCTATGTGAAATGTCCAGCAATATTTATTTATTTCTTTATTATTAAAGTAATATTCGCTGTAAAGGGGCGTCAATTGTACAATATAATAAGTAATTAAAATCATAAAAATAAAATAATGAATTCCAAAATATGATAAAATATAAACATAATTTTTATTTAGCTAACATCAGTCTCCTGGTTGAAATTAAAGTTACTGTAGTCATTTTCCAAATATTCACTGACATTGTTAATTGTTATAGTAAGTAGGAGTAGCTTGACTTTGTTACAGAAAGAGTTTTCACATGTGATTTGTCTTACACATAAGGAAGCTTAATAAACAATTGTGGTCCAATAACCAGCGGTTGTTTTTTTAACAAGTTTAGTCTATATCTAGCCGACTCCAAACCCATTCATTCCGTTTCTAATACTCCTGTTACTGTTAACTCCTCTTATTTTAAATAGACCAATATTTTGTTTAACATATCTTAATATTTCAAATTTATACACAGACGTAGACGTTTATACCTGGAGCATTTTGTAATGGTCTCTACACGAGTCTTTGTATTTGGCCCTAACAAGGATCCTTATTGCGCGTTTTTGTATTTTTAATAACCTTTCACAATCCGTAGACCATGATTGATCGGGTTTACGTATCTAGATAATCTACAGGGTGTCCCAGAACTAGTATGTTATGTCTGACGATTCTCGACAATTACGAGCACAACAAATATTCTATGACTTTTGATCAGTTTCATTGGAGAATCACTTGGTAAAAATTAACTGATTTGGGTAAAATTCTGTTTATCAGCTGTTTTAGGTCAAATACCTTTACGTTTGTATAAAGTAAGTTCTAGGGAAGGCGCAAATTCTAAAAAACTATTTAGATACTAAAAATTTCAAGAAAGTTATCCTGAAAAATAAAATGTTTATAGTACTTGTTCGCCCCGAACTGGGATATCGCGAGTCTCCGATTAAAACAAAAAAATATTATTTGTAAGCTTTGACTATCAAAATAGTGCCACGCAATATATAACCAACTAACTTGACCTACAGTTTCATTCAAATTACAGGTAACGGGAGTTCATGTGCAGACCACAGCACATTGAGGCAGTTAGCCATAACTGTCTCACAAAACTGCAAAATTTTGACTTACAATACTCTTACTTATCATGTGCGATATTACTTCCATGTAATTGAATTAAACTTTATCTGATAGATAATAAGGAGATAAAGATCTTGTAATATTTTTATCTCTTAGTCATAAATATGACTTATGATGACTAATAGATAAACAATTTATTTTATCTGGTCTAAGGCACATAAATGGTTATCTTATACAAATTTCCTGGCAAAAGATAAACTGGAAGTGATTTTTCCAAATAAGTAATAAGTGACCCGAAAACTTGTAATGACCGTAGCCTATCCGCCTCCAAAAAGTGAAATAAAAACATCGACCGTTTTATGACCGCTATAGGAGCTTTGTTAATCTGTAATATAGATTTTTAATTGATCGAGCGAAGCGAGATCTCCAAATCAACTTGGGCAAATAGACGTTGTATGTATGTATGTTCGTTTGTCCGAGGATAACTTTCGAAGCGTTTATCCAATCATCGTGAAATTTGATACATAGGTAGGTAGTGATGGCGCAATTTTGCTGTGACTAAATGAGCTAAAAATGTTGGGGGGTTATTGAGATATTGGGGTTCAAGAGGGGTAAAAAAAACTAAAATGAGACTATTAGGTCAAATAGGACGTCAAATGATAGGTCTTCATTTGTACATTTCAACCTTGTTTTTATTTTTAGTTTAATCCATGTAGTTTTTGAGTTATTAGCCATAATAAAAACCAAACTGACAAAATTCACAGGGTACACCAGTGACCTCCACAATGCTGAAATTTGGTATTCGTGTAGCTTCAGTGACACAAATATAGGCAAAAGTTTGAAATCCAGAATAACAGCATTTTGTACCCTAAAAAATGGTAACCAATTAACATGAACTCTCGTTACCTGTTATTTCAATGAAACTCTAAGTTAAGTAAGGTGGTTATTATTTCGTGGCACTATTTTGATGGTCAAATATTACGACTAATATTGTTTATATGGGAGACTCGCGAGATTTCAGTTCGGGGCGAACCACTAGTAATAATAACAATAATAAACTTTTGTGACAGCAACTCACTCAATTGGTGAGTTTGGTCGCCACTCACCAATATTTGACGACATCTGTGGCGAAGCGGGCGAATAGCCGGCTGAGACGCAGGGGATGTTTGTATGATTTACAGATATTCGTTCCGGGTCTGGTTGTTTCTCTATACATATTATAAGTAGGTATTTATAAAAAAAGTATATAAGTATTCTGTTATATGTCATCTGGTCCCATAGCTAACTTTAACTTTAGCTAACACTAGCTTTGCTTAGTTTGGGGCTAGATAGCGCTGTATGAAAAGTCCAGAAAAAAAGTGCAATAGTATCATATTTATACCACTATTGGTCTTCCGTGATGCCATTTTTATGTGTGCAGGGTAGCAACAGTGTTAACAAGCATTGGTTATAAGCAACTACGCTAGGTTCTCCTGCAAAGTTGAAGTACAATGAGTATATTGAGGCTGAATGGACATTAAGAAAGGATAATAAAAGAAACTTTAAATACTAAATACTCCATTCCATCCAATGATCACTTAATTTTTGTTTAAGATCGTCCATTATACTCCATTAGTTTCTCATTTGTTTTACCTAAAATAAAATTATACAATAAATCATTCATTCAAATCTAAGTAAAGTTGGTTCCACTTTTGTGCTGATCCTTTTCATAAACAGTACGCAATTGTTTATATTATTGCATGCCACAATTTGATTTGATTGATGATGATAATTACCATGAGAAATGATAAGGTCATCAATCTTAATATAAATATTCTTTTATTTGCCATCCTGTTAAAACATGTGCGCCTCTTATTCAAATTCTGCTCATGACTGCTTCCGTAACAGACATGGACCATGCGGTGGGCAATACAGACGATTCTATTCTTTCAAAAGCTTCTAAAAAATATATAAATTATATTTATAATGATTCGGCTGGTTTTTTAAGTTCTTAACCAGCGCGCCGACCATAATAAAAAACTTGGTTTCTAGTAAAGTCAACTTGACACACACACGAAGTACACGAAGAGGCAATGCTTTAGACTAAAACAGACATATACCTACTAGGTACGTCTGTTCACTCTGCACTCTGGTTGCAACAGGAAACCAAGACGAAACTACATCTAAGTTGGCGAACATCTTGTGTATCTCCAGCAAATATAATCGCACAAGTTTCGCTCGTATTTCGAAAACCTTGCTACACGATCGTTTTAAGCCGCATCAGTTATTTAATGATAATCTCAATAGTAAAATACAATATATTTTAAATAGTATTTTTATTGAGTTATCCAAACACTCACGGAAAATTCCGTCCCGTATAGGCTTGAAAATTTTTGAGATGGTTTTAATAATCTTACTTTATTTTACTAAAATAAGTCATATCAGAATACACCATTTACGCCCATCGTACCATAGCATATTTGTTTATATGTTTTTTTTAAATCTGGAGTTACCCAGCTATATCAAAAATGACTTCATTTTTTTAAACAATAATTATATTAAACTCTATTTCACTTTTGATGAAAGAACAAAACAATAACAAGTTTGTTATCTAAGTATGAAATAGTAACCTATTTCAGTTTTTGCAAAAAATACGAATTTGCTAAAAATTCTCTAGAAGCACTGCAATCAGACGATGTTCGATCTCAGCAAATTCCAACTTTCTCGATTCAACTTGTGATCCGCGAAAAGTCTTTCTTCATTTCAAAATCGCGATGAAATTCGAAAGTTTCTTGAAAACTGGTTTCGAAACTTCTTTATTCGACGTTAGTTCATAAAAACCCTTCCTCAAAACTATTTTCTTGAAGATGAAATTTAGCTCAGACTGCGACATAATTAATCCACAAGTATCTAAAGATTTAAATAAGACGGACCTAGGTACATAGATGATAGGATGATCAATTCGGTTCATGAGGTTCCTTAAATATATTATCTCCTCTGATTTCCTAATATAGTTCTCAAGTACAAATGCAGCCAACTCAATTTGTGATACTTATTACGCTTGAATAATTTAATTCTTTTCGGATAAATGAATCGACGTGGATGGTTCAAAACTGGATAACGTTTAGATGCAAAAGACAGCACAATTGAGTTCGTTATTCCAACGGCCCATTGTTCGGCAATAGAACCATGGCGCCATAATCCGATCCATAATCCCAGCTTGGAGGTTTTTGAACGACCCAACGAACCTAAAAATACTTAAAAAATTTACACCTAAAAATCCTACTGCATACGGAAAATAATCTAGAAATAAATCAAATGGAAATCAAAAATCCAAGAAATTAAAAAAACAATAAAATTCTAATTTATATTTGCCCCTATCAGAAAGGCGTATTCCAATATTTCCAATGTAAGTAACAAACTTATCTCTCTTTTCCGATTCTATTTCTTACAGATTTAAAACTATAGCGAAGACACGTTCCAACGCCCATAACTTGTTGTTCTTTTTCAATTCCATGTAAAGCGATTCTATAAATTTTAAAATCGCTGCCCAGACAGGAAGTCAGATCGAAATCGTGGCAGGGAGGAGGAAATTGCTCATTCTCACGCGACCGACCGCGCCGCTTCACTCCGGGGAATCCGCTCTAATGGAAAAAGTTAAAAAAATATACAAAACTTTTTTATTACAGAAACCTCGAGAGACCCAAGATAGCCATGACAGAATACTTGCAGCTCACGAATTGAATAATACAGTGGGCACTGTTTGTAAAATGTTATTAGTAATATCGCGCGTGCCATGGCTATTTGAATACCGGTGATGACCATTAATCGTATCAGGAACTGTGCTAAGCTGAGTTTTTGTATTGATTCTGGGGCAGCCTACTCAATTTAATATCCTGTCCCAAACACTACAGTGCAAGCTTTGTTCATTCTACCAGCTACTGCTGCAACTTATCACTAGATATCATCGCAACGATTTCAGCACGGTCACCGCTTTGATCCGTGATTGCTAGTGGCATTTTTGATCAAGCACTTCCATATTTCGGAGGACACGTTGAGATGTCATAGCCATTTTGGTGACCTTCGGGTGGCATAAAAACACCAACACCAGAATTAGTGGAACTGATTTTAGTGCATACATCATCTTCAATTGATAACGCTATACGATAACCGCTTACCATCAGGTGGACCGTAAGCTTGTTTGACAGGTTAGTGGAATTAAAAAAAAAAAGTCTGAAGAATAAAGTAACTAAATAAAAAAGTCACACATCGTAACCACAGGAACTCCCACCGACCATGTGCTAGCCACGGGGGGTGGTAGGTGGGATCAATACATAGGTAGTAACCTATGTACATTCGTGAAAATATCCGTTTGTGTCCCTTTATCTTTTAACCTTGACCAATTCGCGTAACAATATGTAAGTATTCAAAACAAAGCTTATCAGTACATACCTTATCAATATAATAGTAGGCAGATTACAAAATGTATTGATTTTAGATAAGGTCTAGCTTAGATAAAGTTTGGTTAGTTTTAAATTGTCACAAACATCGCACCAACTCAGTCGCTCACTAGTTTCAGTCAAGGATTCTCGTTCTTTATAGTTTTGTGTAATTTAATTAGTGCAATATGTGGTAAGAAAATCAATAGTTTTTTACATAGAACTGACTGACTACGCGTAACAAACAAAAGTTAGTTAATTTTCTTAACTGAGAAGTGAATTCTTTAGATGTAAAGTTATTATTTACCTATAGGTACTAATTATTTTTCATCTCTTGTTTTTTTGTGTGCATCAACATGATTTCATCCTTATTTTTGGCTTTGAAATGGCCTGTAACTGAATATATTATGTGTCACCTTATATGAATGCATCATCCTTGGTTCAAAAAAAACTCTTATTTTCTCTCTTCTTCTCTCTCTTCTCTTCACTCTTCAAAAGCAAGTGATAAGCATATGTTTTGTTACAGTTGTGCCTGGAATCTTTTGTGCAAACTTATTAGTTTGGCCATATCAATATTGTTCATAGTTGCGGTAATATTGCTAATTTTGTGGGGAGTCGGAGTCATATTTGGTAAGTTTCTATTTTCAATTTTTATTTCCTTTGTTTATTTGAATGAACAATTCATTTTTTAGTAAATCTAAAACATAGTATGAAAACAATCGTAGGATTTTTGTTTTGCTTTCCATAAAACAACCACGGAGCTAATAACAATAATATACATTATTGAATTGTCTATAAATGGAACAAAATTGGATGATCTATAAATACTAAATTGTGCCCAGTGCACAGTGGTCTAAATTCGACCGCAATTGATTTTGTTTTATAGGTGTTGTGAAACGATGGTATTTGCAAGTGACTGTTGGAAGTTTATCATAATGATCAATCCATCAAACAATAAAAAATTCACTAAAATTTGAAAATTTCCTTGAAATTTACAATTCAGAGATGTCACGAAAATCGTTCTAACCATTTATTTTCTTATTACAGGACCAGATAATGCCAGGATTAATGTCACTGAAGAAACCTCGAGACTTTTTGATTCGTCAAGAAAATTTATTAACTCTAAATAGTTTTATTTCAATTTTCTAGAACGGGACATGTTTTGAAATGTTAGTATTATTATCATTTAATATCAGTTAGTTGTGATACGGTCTATGTTAGATAAATAGTAATGATTCATAGGTATAGCTGGCGGCCATGATGGCCAACCCACTAAAATGCCCAAACCTATTAGGTATACCTAGATATTTAAGTATGTACGTAGGCTTACAGACAATGAACGAATTGCGAATTACGACCCTATTTAGGTAAACAGCAGTGATACTTGTTTTTACATTGTTTTCCGTTGATTCCCTATTTAATAAGTCTCTGTTTTCAATGTGATAATAAATAAATAATAATAAATATCGCTGGACATTTCACACAGTGCTATCTAGCCCCAAACTAAGCAGAGCTTGTACTATGGGAACCAGATAACTGAGAGAATACTTATATACTTTTTTTTTGTAAATACATACTTATAATATATAGAAAAACACCCAGACACGGAACAAATATCTGTAGATCATGCAAACATTTGTTCCGCGGCAGGAATCGAACCCGCTACCTCCTGCGTCTCAGCCGGCTATACGCCCACTGCGCCACGGAGGCAGTCAACGTGTAATTTATTATCATTTTATCTTTAAAAATTAATAATAGGTGGTTTTAATTAGAAAAATATTTGTTTACAAAAAGTGACGAGAATTAAAAGTTTAGTACAATATGATAAGCTATTCAAAGACTTGCAATTATCTTCGTGATTACTATAATTTAATTTAAATAGATTTTGAGACCGAAAAATCACCGTAAACCTTTTTTTAATCCTATTATCAGTTGCGTTTTGAAACATATTATTATTATCAGTCATAAGTTATGTTATCACTTTATGACTCTTATGTTTATTTATTCGGAGCATTATTTCAAATGTTTATACAGTATAGTATCAGTATAGTACAGAATCAATATCTCTTTATTTCATTTTTCTTCCTTCCCTCTTCTTCAAACAATTACGATCGAACTACTATTCTGAAAGTAAAGCTTTCGATATTTTGTAGTTATAAGAGTTTGCTTTGTTATCATTTATTTGTATAAAAAATATATACAAAATTAAAATTGGTTTAAGCTAAATTTTCAATCAACTCTATTATCTTTTATTTCCTTTACTTGCTCTGTACCCAATACACGTTGGTAGTAACGAAATTCGTTAGCAACTATATCATTTTTGATCAAACTTGCATTTACATAAAAACCTATTTCATACTGTTAATAAGTTCTAGCCTCATTTAATCCTTTAATATCACTTCTAAATTATCCCTATGTCAGACACGAAAAGTCTTTGTCAAAAACATAGAGTCTGCTCTGCTTTTTTATAGGTTAAGAAATCCTGTTTAACGTTCTAAGCATAGGTGATCAATAAAGTCTGCGCATTATTACTCAGGAGCGTTTTCATTTATTTGCTAGACTGGAAGAGATTTGAGAAGATGTGGTATGATATTATTTTCCAAATAAACTTGCGAAAAGTAGTCGATGTGCACTGGTAGCCAATTAGGTACTTTACGTGGAAGAAATCGTTTCTTCATTACTTTGTAGTTGCTATATCATAGCTATTAACTATAATTAGCTACATCAGCTATTAGTGGTACCACTGTAATTTGTTCACTTTATAGAGTGGACCGATGAGATATTACTCAACATGTAGCAACTAATCTTTAATATATAAAACAAAGTCGGGTTTGTTCGAACTTGATTTGTTGGATTTGTCTCCGCCCCGAATAGCAGAATAACTATTAAAATATCGGAAAATTTTACGCAAAAAGAAATTATGAAAAAAATTCATTTCCTCGTACATAATGATGGCAGATTTTCAATTCTACCAGAGTGACGTAAATTGACAGCCCGCGTCATATGCATGTCAAGGCGGTACGAAGTTCGCTGGTCAACTAGTTTACAATAAATTCATACCTGCATTGACAGATTTTGAATAATGCAGTCAGCGAGATAGAGACCATATTCACAACATTGCCCCTTCTCAACTTTCCGCTGTGGCAATGGTATGAAAAGGTCTAAACTGATTATTCACATTTCCATAGTGTGAACTGGTCGACAGAAGCCCTAGACCGGGTGCCCAATTCTACTAAACCAATCGCTTCACTATGACAATGGTATCGTTGGAAAATGGCTACTATAGATACCTTTTGGTATTCTACTAACACAATCTTTTTTCAATGACCGCCTTTGCTATGACAACGCCATTGAAAATTTGGCAACTTATGACAGGAACAACAATCATAATCGTTTAATAATGGTATGGCTCCATAATCGTTTTTCTTATAAATTAGCAGAATTGGGCCCCCGGATGAATGGAAGAACAGAAGGAGGCCTTTGTCCAGCAGTTGGATCCAGCGGGCTCTTTAGCTCTTTACACACAAAAAACTAACAAAATACGTACAATAAACATACGAAAAAATTATGAATTATGGGATAAATATCATGAGGGTACTAACTTAGTATATTTTTTACAGCTGCATTTTTAAGATACTCTTCATAATCATTTGTACATTGGCGTCACTCGGCGTACTTGTAATAGTAATATGTGCCATTTTATGGGCGTTGAACATTATACAGTAAGTATATCTTTGCAAAGATACATTAGTAATAGACTTCAGAAAAATGTAGGAAGTGCTCTTACATGGTCAAAATTGGGGCTAAAAGATAAGACTAGTGAGAAGGTGGATTATACAATTAATATCCAGTAATGTTGGCAGGCTGTGGATCATAATTAAAAATACCAGTGTACCCGTAAACAAGTACCTGCGACTTTTGGTACTTGTTTTATCTATCGCTCGAAGAACCGACGGCCGATGGGGCACAAAGATTCTCGAGGCGAGACCACGCAAAGAAAAGCACAGCGGCCTTTCACTAGATGGAAAGCCGGCCTGATAAAGGTTGCTGCGAGCCGTTTGGCACAGGCCGTACAAAATCGATAGCTCTGGAAATCTATGGAAGAGGCCTATGTTCAGCAGTGGACGTCCAGGTGATATGATGATGATGATGGCGAAAACCCCGAAGCAATAAAAAACGTGTTATTTTGTGGTGTTTGCTGTAAACTTGTAACTTTTACTTATGTGTATTTTCGTATTTTTAGGACATCTGCCTTCTTGTAGTTATTCGATTTGAAAATGGAGATAAACAATAATGAAGGAGAACAGATATAACGAAAATTACTTGTAGGTTAATCTCCTGGATGACTAAAATGTTCTAAAATTTACTGATCATTTTAAAGGTCGAAATGGCCTAAGTGACCCACGCTGGATTCGTTGCATTTAATTTAATTAATAAAATTTTTAAAGGGTGTATTAGCAAGTACCATTATATAATATTTTATAAAACTATGTAGGTACCTACCTAAATATGAAAAAAATATAGAGTTTTAGCTTATATTACCTCATTTATCACCGATAAAACGGTACGTGATAAATCCAATTTATACTTGTGTAGAAACTTTCGTGATTTATTTCAATTATTATTGTAAGTATGTACTTATAAATTAATTGAAATAAATCACAAAAGTTTTCTATACAAGTATAAAGTGCCATTACCTGACCATATTGTAAACTTGTTTATGCAAATAAATATATTTTATCCTGTATATTACCTACTTATATGAATTAATTACATAAATTAATAATTTGTTGGCATAATTTAATTAATCTTGTAACATCGTACGCCCTAGTAGGTAGAATACAATGAAACTCTATTAAATACTGACATCTCTGTACACACATGTATTTCTTGCAATAAATATGATTTGATAACTATTACACTGCCATCTAGGAAACAAGCGTAACACTAAAATGTATGTTTCCTTGTTCCTTCTTTTGATGCTGTCACAAAAAATTGTTAAACTACGTACAGTGCTGTCTTAGTAGTTCAACTAACTTCCACTAGATGGCAGTAAAAATTAAATATACCTCTGATTGGGACACGTTATAACTAGGTAGTACGTGGACTTACTGTCATGGTGCGTTGAATGACGACATTTCAAATAACACTTACATACACCTATTATGTAAATGAGACGTACCAATGTTGTTCTTCTACAAAAATACTTACATGCAATTTTTAAACTCGCCCCTGACATTTCCTCTTCTTTGTTATAATCCCACAAGCAGGTACCTACCTACTCACAACTGCTTAACAAATGAGAGATCTAACTATATCTCACAAAGGATTATAGTTGTAAGGGTTCCATTGTTAGAAAAGGCTTCTATTCGTAGGTTCCTTTTCTACGTCACGTCGTTGGCGTCGGTCGGTCGCGGCGACGTTACTCATTGCTAGACGAATAAAGAGTGAAACTTGATTGTAGCGTCAGAAATAAGAAATATTTCTAATTCTATAAGTATATTGTGAAATTAAGATATACTACTTAATTTTACAAATCAAAATTAAAAGTGTTTAAAATAGCTAAAATTAAAATACACGAGGTACCTACCTATAACTACTAAAAAAATAACAAAAAGACACAAATCTTTCTTTTAAAAAAATGAAACAATTACTTCATGCCTGATAAAAATAACATTATTGTTTCTCTTGGATTATGAATTCAAACTCACAGAGTGAGGCACAGCTCTAAATCTTCTTCCAGCCATCCACAAACAGATCTATGAGAATATTATTATCTAAGGATATTGAACAGAACATTAAAGTTCATATTGCATGCGACACCTGGGACTTTTGTCGCGCTACACCCCGGTCCGTGCATCTACAAAGTGGTTGCAGTGCAGCTAGACAACCGGTTTGACAGGTAAAGTTTGCGAGGGCAAATGATCTATTGTATAAATCGTTAGAGATCTTCATTGCGCGCCCTACCATAAATATAATAAGATTTTTGTTTTATAATGAAAATAATTAATTCACGCGAATGCACCCTGAAAGGTGTACTGAGATGTCCACCTACTGACAACTGGTGCGACGATCTAGATGTGCTCCTCTCTGACTGGCAGGAGATCTAAAGAACGCAAGGAATGGAATGAAATGGGGGAGACCTTTGCCCAGCAGTAGGACAGTCAGTATGGATGATTAAACATTTTAAAAAATATATTAAACTTGTAGGCAAACAAGCTGACGGGTTTTCTGCAGTTAAGTGGTCACCGTTGTCTGAAGCCTTATTTACAAGTTTTACAACTCTCTTGAATCCGTTAATGCTCAAGATAACTGGGAAAACTTCCAATGGAAGGTCATCCTACGTCTTGCAGGTGATTGGAAGAAATGAGCGAGTGAAATGCGAAAAAGACTTCGACAAATCTACAATTTATGTAGGTGAGTTGCTGGTTGCGGTTGTTCAGTTTTTAAAGCTAAACAATCATAATGATATTATTTAATGAATGAATGTTTTTTTTTTTTTTTTTTTCGAATGGACTAATCTCGCTGTTGGCCTCTGAGGCCGTGACAGCTTAACCGAACTTTTGGCGAGCGCAGATGAATGAATTTTAAACGTCGTATTTTATAACGTCGGACCACAGTGGAGGGGCGCGAAAGAAATTCAAAATATCCAGACAACACTAGTTGTGTAATCTGTGGTAAAAGATACCTACGTCATGGCATGATGCTCTTCGTCAGACAATTATTACAACACGATTTCACTCGCTTGCGTGCATCTCGCTCAACTACTCCTTCACTTCAATCTTGCATCTCATTCTTCCTTCTCGCTAACACCGCTATTTCATTCATTCGTTATACGATGTACAACGGTTGGGTTGGTTTAGACTTTATTTGGTTTGGTTATCATTCGCCTAAAGTCGCTATCCGTTGGTGCTTGCGTGTTTTGTGTGCAAGATATTTTTGAATCTCATCAATTACAATGTCTGGGTGTAAGTACTGCTTTAACTTTATCACTGTTTACGTTGGTTAATATTAATATCCTTATTTGTGTATTTTAGTGTTTTATTTCTCCATACGTGGTTTTGTTTAGCAGACAGTGTAGGTATAACAACGACATTACCGGTTCAGTATTTGATTACACAGAAGATAATGCAATGCTTGTGTATTTGGTGTAAATACGTAACAAAGAATAAAATCCAAATGAAAACATTTATCTTTAAAGTACTGTACTGTTTTATAAACTTTTGTGGGTGTGAAGTACCTACCTATCTTACCTTAGGTAAGTACATTAAAAAAGTGTAATAAAGACGCAGTCCGTGACATTAGGTTAGGTTAGCCTACCTACCTACCTCGCTACCAAACAAAACAAATAGATTTGTCATTTGAATCCAAATAAAGTAAAATTAAAAGTGTAAAAAATAAATACATACTTAATGAAAGTGTTAAAATATAATTTATTATTTGAGTAAGTAACTATGTATTTATACGTCGTAGTCTAGGTGTCTCTTCATAGGTAGGTATTATACCTACCTAATGTTTAGGCTAATGGTGTATTAATAGATACCTACCTACTATTATAGTACTTACTGGGTGAGCTGTGTGCTTCCGCCAACGGCTTCGCAAGCGTGAATCGATTGTAAAAAGTAGCCTATGTTTTCATATAGTTCATAACAAAATTTCATGGAGAGCAGTTCAGCCGTTACAATGTGAGAGTAACAAATAAATTTTAAATTATCCAAACTTTCGCATTAAAACATTGTGTGATTAACAATAGACCCATTGTATCAATTGCCACTGCCATCATAGGTACATTAGGTACCTAGGTACCTATCTGTCATAGGGCGTCCACCGCTGAAAATGCTTCTAAAACGACCTATTTAGTGCGGGCCTGTACATGTACCCAAGGGCTCCCAGCATCCATTATTAGGTCGTCTTTCCATCTAGTCGGGGCCAACCAACGCTGCGCTTTGCAGTGCATGGTCTCCACTCCACTTTGTGCTATTTACCCCATCCACTGCCGCTTCAACATGCTTATCCTCTGGTCTATGTCAGTGACTTGTCTGCAAATAATTCATTTAGATTACCTATACGAATTAATTCAAAAATACCATCCTATACCTATTATTTTAGATTTATTAATTAAAATTAGATTTAACAATTAGTTTTGTGGTTAGTTAAGTTTAGTTTGTGTTAACAATTACATTAACTTTAATTTATTTTCCACACCTTTAGATCTGTCAGGCTGTTGTATTCTGACTCCTCATTTATCTATGTAGGTACCTAACTAATGTCGTCTTGCAATAAATAAATTAAAATACTGAATACTTTATAGATCCCAACCAACCACCACAAAGTTGGAGTGACGTTCCGGCACCGGGACAGCAATATGCTCCACCACCTGGTCAATACCCGGCACCTGGACAGCAGTACGCTCCTCCTGGTCAACAGTACGCTCCTCCTGGACAGCAGTACGCACCACCTGGACAGCAGTACGCACCACCTGGACAGCAGTACGCACCACCTGGACAGCAGTACGCACCACCTGCGCAGTACGCACCACCTGGACAGCAATACGCACCATCTGCGCAGTACGCGCCGGGCCAAGGGTACCCGCCGCAGCCAGGGTTCGCGTACCCGATTCCAGCGAACCAACCGGCTATAGTTCCAACACCCTCTGCACCTTCTTACTCGTATCCTGCCTATTCAGCTCCGCAACCGCAAAATCGTGAGTATTCCACCATTTCACACATGGGCATGGTTTTCTCCACACTAAAAATGTGTACATGATCCTGTTAATATTTGTTCCTGCCTGATCTGAGTTTTGTAGTACCATGGCAGGGTAGGTAACTAGGTACTCGTGTTCCTGGTGTCTAAAATAATTCCCTGAATCGTGGACGTCAGGACTAAGTATTTAACTGTTATGTCTAAAAATAATATTTATTCTTCTGTATGATTTTTATCGCTGCGCTATGATTATAGCGCTGTGGCTGGCAAGGAT
Organism: Philereme transversata; assembly: GCA_963924445.1. NCBI lineage: Eukaryota > Metazoa > Arthropoda > Insecta > Lepidoptera > Geometridae > Philereme > Philereme transversata. The sequence continues at coordinate 25,450,248 of OZ004338.1, forward strand.
TGGATGAGAAGAGCTGAGGATCGGGCTCAATGGTGCACCCTGGGAGAGACCTACGTCCAGCAGTGGACTGTTATAGGTTGATGATGATGATGATGATTTTTATTATGTTTCTTATATACTATTGAACACAATTATATTAAATTATCTAAATGATTCGACTTTATCTGCACCAAAATGAATTCATTTTTATGGTAACTATATAACACCTATCTGCAGTGCAATCAGAATTCAGAAGGAAGTAAGCAGTTTAGTAACGTACGAGTATCTAATACATGTATACACTAAGGAGCAGCGAAAGGCGTCAGGTTAACTTGAATGAGACTACTAAGCTGTTTCCAACTTACGTGGTTTTTTGGTTGTTGTCATTGCGTAACTGTGGTGTTCGTTCATAGATAATAATAAAAAACAGGCCGACGATTCGTCACTTTGCTTCTTGAAGCTTAAGAATTTTAATGAAGCAAAGTGACGAATCGTCCGCCTGATTACGCCTGTCCGCGATAGGAATTGTAGTCTATGAACAACACAATTCCTATGGTCTGTCCTGTTTGTGTGTGTTGATACCTGTTGGACTATACCTACTGAAACCAAATAAATGAATTAGCCTAATACATGAAATAGAAGGATGAGCAAACCCCCAGGTTTTCCCTCTATGAATATAAAAGTATTGTTTTGCCCTAATTGAACATTTCGTTGTTCATTAACTTTTCTATTTACGTAAACAGGAAGGGGTTTTTACCTCATGCACATAACTAACGTTACCACAAACTATTTTCAGACCTCATAGACATTTCGTAAAATAGTGGGAATATAAAAAAAAATTATAAGGCCTCCTGAAATAAACTGTACTTTATAAAAGTACGAATGAACTCTTACTGAAATCTACCTTTGTACTAGATGTTCAGTAAGAGTTCGTGCGGGAAGAACTACCACTTTACCTATATTTACCTATGTTTAACTGTGATCCAGTGCCGTTGAAATTATAGGCACATGTTGCCACCCTGAGACATACAAGTGAAAAATCACTATTTTTCACCAGTATTTCTCAGGCACGCGAGAGATGTCTAAAAAAAGTTCAAAGGCCACGTCACGGTATCCGCTTACTATCACATAGGCTTGTTTGCCACTTATAATTAAATACTAATGTAAAAAAAACTTATAACAATGTTTTAGTGTTTCCTTCCGTTTTATAAAATAACAGTGGCCTTCTTTTTTTGTCATGCCACTGGTACTTTCTTGGTCATTGCATTAGGTCGGTGATCAGGTTAAGGGCCAACTGTAGTCCTAAAAGAGATCACTAGTCTGGCTATCACAGAGTTTTTTTTCATGGGTACGCTTGAATTATTTTCAGGAGAAATCGAATGGGTCGCAACAACACCACAGCAGGCTGTCGGCCTGAGTGACCGCGCAGTGGTTGGAGGCTACGAAGGTTATGATGGAAGCCCCCTCTGGGTCATCAGGGCGAGGCACGAGGGAGACTTGATACCTGGCAAGCTCGCCATCAAACATAAGGCTGCTTATGTTCCGTGGGGAGGGAAGGAGAACGCTGCACCACAAATTGAGGTCAGTTTTGCATAAAAATCTCTATCAGTTAACTGATGAGCTATACCAGTCCAGGCAATGGGTAGGACTTACAACAGGTGAAAGAAAGTTCTAACTTGCTAGATTTCTACAGTTGGGTTCAGAGTTTGCGAACTTGAGCAACCGCCGGCGCCGTTCGCGACGCCATCTTTGAATAATGGTACCGAAAACCAGTTTTCCAAGAATATTTTTATCATATGCCATCTAGTTTAAAATTTATATTACAAAAATTATAGAGCAATCAGATGAATACATCACGAGTTACAGCTGAGTCAAGTTCAGAAAATTTCTACAAGTTTTCCGTGCAAACTTTAGAAAGTGTCGCGAGCGGTGGTTGCTCAAGGTCGCAAACTCAGAAAATTAGTTAGGGCACTCAACTGTGAAATCTACTAAACTAGTGGTTCGCCCCCGAATCTCACAAAAAACAAAAAAAATATTATTCTTCGCCGGCCTTCATCTTTGTTTAATAAAATAGTACTACAAAATGCAAAACCAACTAACTTGACCTAAAGTTTCATTCAAATGACAAGTAACGGGAGTTCATGTTAATTAAGAATAAGAATAATTCTATAAAAATAAATTTAAATAAAAACGGAGTTGAAATGTACTAATGAAGACTTTTCATTAGACGTGCCACTTAACTTATAGTCTTATTAGGTTTTTTTACCCCTCTTGAACCCCAATATCTCAACAACTCCCTCACTTTTTTAGCTCATCTAGTCACACCAGGATTCTGCCATCATTACCTACCTATGTATCAAATTTCACGATGATCGGATCAATGCTTCAAGAGCTATCCTCGGACAAACAAACATACATACATACAACGCCGATTTGCCCAAGTTGATTTGGAGATCTTGCTTCGCCCGATCAATTAAAACTTTCCCTGACCTTTTATAGATAAAGCTCCCGTTATGTCTTCATTGCCTGGACTATTATGTTAAAACCCAATTGAGTTATGGGGGCAATTCGCACAAATTAAACTTAATTTAGGTTTGACAGCACATCAATGACAACTGTCTCTCTCTCTGTCAGTATGAAACAAAAAAGCAAAGCAATAATGTCAGCTAAATTGAGTTTAGTTGGTGCCAACAGATTTGCCTTTAATGATTGGTTGTTACGTGCGATAGTATTCTGAACCAATGTGTTTCAGTTAGCCAGTGACAATTAGAATGGTGACTAATTTGTTATGTAAATTTCAATACCAGCTGTTTACACTTACAGTTTGGCTTTTACTTACACAAAAGAAATCTCAATACTAATTCTGCTAGGTTGAGTCACCTTTAGTTAGTTGGAAGACGTTTTAAGTAATAAATCCTTTAATGCCTGAAGACCAATGTCTTTATCCAATATGTCCTGCCCATTCCTACTTACGGATTGGAAACATGTGGAATACATGCATAATTGTATTTATAAAAAAATTAAAAGCCCCTGAAACGGTTTTCCATCATTTTCATTTTACAGCTGAGATCTCTTCGATGAAAAAATCTTTATTACACCTCCCTCTGGCGAATTAACACCATAATACCTAGAACCATCGCCGATGATTCACAAACCGTTTACATAAAACCGTATATAAATCGACCAAACCATTGGAGATAAATAGGATCATTCATTTTGTACACATGCATACACCTTCTCCGTTCCGTTGTGGGTAAAATCTGACGCACTAGGTTGCATAAAAGTTATGGACGAAGGTTTGCGGATCGCAAGGCTGAAGTGGAGATGGGCGAGGTACTTGTCTTGAGGTGGTTGTCTGGAAGAATTAACTTTATTATACAATTAATAGCTTCTGGCCACAGCTTCGCACGCGTGAATAAATAAACTAATAGGTAAACAAAAGTGTTTTCTCAATTTATTGTTATATCTTATCTTATAACGCTTAATTAATAATTTTCATTTATTATGATTTTTATCTTATTTCCAGGTATGTTGCGCCAGACCTGACAAGATCCGATGGGTGGAGAGTAGGGATGGAGTTATACCAACGAATGCAATTGTAGCGGGCAATACATCATCGGGAGAGCCGCTCTACGTCGGGAGGGCTAGAGAACAAGGCTCTTTGACACCGGGCAAGGTACGATCTCTTTACTTTACTCCTTGTTTAACCTGTCAAAACCAACTATTAAAACATAACATATTTCTCATCAATCACTCATACTCCGAAACTCTCCACATCGAAAGAATTCGTGTACCTACACATCGACATTTTCTTTCGATGTGTGCTGAAGGTGTGAAAAATCGTTCTTAACAAATTGGGAAGTGCATAATGTAACGATCGCTTTTGTATTTACTGTAAAATGTTCTGCGCACACGAGCATAATATTGCAATAAATTTTTATTTCCTTATTTGAGGTTTGCTGCCGATTAAGCTAGTCCTCTAAATTATATGAGCGCCCATACAACTCAGAGGACTATCTTAATTGGCGTCAACTATGTATGTATGGGGACACCCTTTATATTTCAACTTTATTTATTTTTTGGTATTTTTACTTTATTTGTGTACCTTGCTTTTTGCCAAATTTCGTGATTTTAGGTCAACGGGAACTACCATATAGGTTTTCGACCCAAAACCTATAGGGTACTTCCGGTTGATCTAGAATGGTCGATTTTGGTCAAAAGCAAGGTCTTACAGCACAAGTTAAGGGAAAATTCCGAAAAATAAATAAGTTGAAAATTAAGGTAAATTTCGGTACTTACAAGTTTTCGCGAAAATCTAAATTTGTCAATATCTTTTTATCGTGTTGACTCAGGACCTTGATTTTTATACACCTAATAGGGACTTCAGTATCTGGTATAAATTTCAACTTGCTAGGTTAACCCATTCCTGAGAAAATGGGTGGTGACACACGGACAGACAGACGGACAAGATAGTGATTTTATAAAAGTTCCTTTTTTTACCTTTTGAGGTACTGAACCCTAAAAATAAAAAAAAATCTGTCTTTCCGGCCGGAGTATAATTTTTTCTCGTATTAGTGCTGTAAAGCTGGGATGATGATACATTTCAGTGACGCCTAATTAGATTGCTAGTTAGTTATACATTATTATTAACAATTAGGTGGGTAGGTTAGGATGATGTATAAGTAAAATACGTATCTAATAAATAATGTGCAGCGGCTCGAGTGTCTCTAAGCACCGAGACAAATCTATAGCTGGAACCACAACCATACAAAAATGTATTGGCGTGATCCTTGAAGCCCATCACAGACGTAGCTATAATATACCGTGTTATACTGTGCTATAATGTATATTATAGCAAGCTGAGACGATGTAATAATTATATAGTTTGCCTTCATTTCACGATGGTCGGCATATACTATATTATGCAATAATATAAATTACAGTATAGCTTGGTGACATCAAATATAAATTATAGCTGTATGTGTGGTCACTCCAAAATTTGTACAAAAGATATATCGCGCTTCGCCTTGCTATGATTCATATTGCTATATATTACAGCTACGAGGCATGCCTTTTAAGTTCTGTCGTTTCCATATTTTCCGGCAATTTTGAATTTGGAACTGTTCTATATTCGAATGTGTTTACATTTTGAATCTCAAAACAGTTGAAAGTATTAGGATTAATGCTATTGTTTAGTCACAGTTTCGATTTGAATCTGTCAGGTCACGTACGAAAATGAATCTTTCTAAGGAAAATGTTCGTGCAATAATTTTCTACAACTTTAGAAGAGGCCTGACACGGCTTCAGTGTTTAGAAGAGCTAACATCTGTGTTCAGTGATGTAGCCCCATGTCTGCGGACTGTCGAACGCTGGTATTTAGAATTCCAGCGTGGACATACTAGTGTTAGTGACAGATTTCGCGAAGGACGCCCAAAATCCGCCTTCACTGAAGATAACATCATTGCTGTGAGACAACTAATTCTCGAAGATCGTCATGTGACGTATCGAGAGATAGAGGCTCTATTAGGCATCTCAGGGACAACCATTCAGAAGATCTTGCATGAAGCGCTTGGTGTGAGAAAGCTAGTTTGCCGTTGGATACCGCATCTGCTTTCCGACGATCACAAGGCGGCCCGCGTCAGATGGTGTAAGAAAACTCTGCAAAGGTTCAACCGAGGGGAGTCAAATCACGTCTACGACATCATAAGTGGTGACGAATCTTGGATCTATGCCTACGATCCTGATACCAAACAACAATCTACAATCTGGGTCTTTCAAGACGAGCCAAAGCCGACTAAAGTTGTTCGTTCTCGAAGCACTTCAAAGAAGATGGTGGCCACGTTCGTTGGAAAAACCGGCCATGTTGCGACTATTGCACTTGAAGATCGTAGAACGGTTAACGCAGAGTGGTATACTACAGTTTGTTTACCACAAGTCATCGCCGAACTTCGAAAATCTAACTCAAAGCGACGCATCATCCTGCACCACGACAACGCAAGCTCACACAGCGCTCGTCAAACGATTGAGTATTTGAAGCAGGAAAAAGTAGAAATTCTTGACCATCCTCCATACAGTCCTGACCTAAGCCCTAACGATTTCTTTACATTTCCTAAAATTAAGAAAAGTCTTCGTGGTCAAAGGTTCCAGTCCGGTGAAGAAGCAGTCGACGCTTTCAAGACAGCCATTTTGAACACCCCACTTTAGAGTGGAATAAATGTTATAATAACTGGTTTGAGCGAATGGAAAAGTGTTTTAAGCTACGTTGTGAATACTTTGAAAAACAATAAAAAGTACTATAAGGTTCTAGATGTGTTTTTTTCTTCAAACGACAAAACTTAAAAGGCATGCCTCGTACGTCTATGATGGGCTTGATGGGTAAAATATAGTTTCGAATAGATTAAAAAGTAAATGAATAAACATATAAAATAAAACTAAAAACTTTTTAAGGGACCTCCCCGATGTGTAAGCTGAAAAAGTGTTGAATCAATGATGTTTTAATATGATTTTTGTTTGTAAATAATAATATGATGTTTTTTTTTTTCAGGTACAACCAAGCCACAAGGGGATGTACGTATCATTTGCTGGTAAAGAAGTAGCACACAAAGTTTACGAAATCATGTGTTATGTTTAGTCTATAAAGCCGGAACATAACTCGGAAAGAGCTTGAATTTTTTTCAGATCTTGAACTATGTAAAACATTGGGGTGTAAAGTCCTTCTTATCCTTAGATTAACAAGCATCATTTTGAATTGTTAATGGCTCCTTAAGTCTCCTTCAATATTGTATAACTGAAAGTGTTCTATAAAACATATGTGTGGTACAACGGTGTAGATTTGGTCACATAAGCCATCACACCAACTCGCTTTGCTTTGGTGGTAACCTATGTGATATATTTTTTAAGTTACGAGTGTGAGTCCGCCTCGCGCACCGAGGGTTCCGTGCTTTTTTTTATTGGCATAACTACAAATTAATCTTAAGTATTATTTTCTTTATTTTATAGTGTTATCCGAACACATATGGAAAATTCCAAGATAATTAAAACCATCACAAAAATTTCTAGTCCTCTTGAAATTTTTGTGGTCGTTTTAAAAATCTTGAAATTAACCTTATTCGAATGTTTCCCTTTACTTGTACTGTGAGACCTTGCTTCTTGCCTTTTTGAGTACGTTAACTTAGAATCTTAATTTTTTAAGTCTGCGAGAGACCATAGACTTTTATTAGTATATAGTATTTGATATTAATTTCAACTTGATACCGCCATGCGTTCCTGAGAAAAAGGGTCTCGAAAGACAGACAGACAGACACACATACAGACTGACAACGAAGTGATCCTATAAAAGTGTTCCTTTTTTTCCTATAGTGGTACGGAACCCTAAAAATGAAGGTCTTTACATCTCTTAGTTTAAGTACTAGCTGGGTAAAGGGCGCTGTAGTACCTTGTATAAGATTTAAGATAATAAGTATACATGAATGTTTAGTAAGATCTGTTTCTATCTGAATTTCCTGAATAAAGTATTTTTATATTCATAATATTTATCTTTAATTCATTAAAGCTTGATTTATTTACAGCTTGGAGCTGTAGGACTGAGTAAATATTTATTATTTATTTCAACTTAATACCTCCACGCGTTCCTGACAAAAAGGGTCTTGACAGACGGAGAGACAGACATGCAGACGGATACTGAAGTGATTCTATAAGGGTTCGTTTTACGTTTTGAGGCACGGAACCCTAAAAAAACAGTTGACCCATTTAAAGACCGTTGCAAACTATAATTTATAAACTATTTTTAAATTTGTTTATTGTCAATTTTTGTGCATCACAGACAGTTTGTTATAAAAGCGTACACCTTGACACCTTACCCTTTAAACGATTTACTGACTTTATGGAGTCAACAAGTGATAACAGCGAGTTTATCTTTATTTCTAGTATTAAAATTATCAATATTGATATTTTTCTTAAACAAATTTTATTTTTGTGAACTCCAAAACACGACACTGGCTTGCCCGTCTTTCAAAAAAAGTCGAAATTAAAAAAAAACATATTTTGTGTTTGTTTATCTGACGAAGTGAGATTGTTTTAGACAAATTTTGTGTAGTGTCTTTAAGATTTTGGCATATAAACTTATAAACCATAGTTTTGCCGACGTCGACGTATCTCCAGAGTCCAGATTGCGCCATCTATTACGATAGTTGAAACTAGTTTCTTTTTAAATAGAAAATTTAAAACACTCATTGCAATGCTTATGCGTTGACCCAGAAAGCTGCTACTCAACTTATGTCTCCTCGACTGTAGGTACCCGTAGGTGCCCCTGTAGGACTGTAGGTTCGTTACTTAAACTTCCCATGTACCTAGGTACTTCAAAATTCCATGTCCACGACATGGGGAATTCTAGAATTCTTAATTAGCTCTTTGTTTCATTTGCATAATAATGAATCCAGTAGCCCCGGACTCCTATCATGTATTAAATCGTTTGCGGTTTATCTGGTGGGTAGGTACAATATTGACAGACTTCATCCATACCACATTTCATGACTCAGAATGCATCCAGCACAATTTTAATAAAATACCGAGACTACGTAACGCATCCATGTGCTCGGTGATTGGCCAATTTTAATATCAGCACATTAGTACTCATCTCTGATTCGTCGGTTAATTTTGCACAGTGTTTATTGCAGTATTTATTTATTGCCGTCGTCGGCACCGTATGGACGTGAAATCTTATTTTTTTTAATTACTTATTGTTTTTAATTCAGACTGTCTAATACTATTTGAGACTTTTTGCTAAGTCGAATTAGTCAGTGTTGTGAGTTAAGGCTATTATAATATCAAAGGAAGAATCTCCAACTAAACTACGAGATGGTTAGCATGGCAACAAGTAAGTACAAGTTACAAAGGATACTCACTCTACGGCTCAACTTTCGAAAATATCCTGGTTATCTAGGCCCAGAAAAAGATGGAGAGACCAACTGGATGCATTCAAACCAGATTGGTTAAATTTGGCTGTGGACCGTGATGGATAGAGGGGAGATGAGGAGACCTTTGCCCAGCAGTGGGACAATATAGGTTAGTAAAAAAGAATGCATATAATTTTTATTAAAAACTCACAAAACATGGTGATTTCTTATTTTTTTTTATGTGGAACAAGTTTTTCGAAGAAAATAAGTACCTACCTAAAATAAATCCAATTGCCGAAATAGCTAGAGCGGACTTTCAAGCGTAGTTATCATCATCACCATTCGCAGCTGGGTATAAATCTTCCATTTTATGCCATGTAATTCTATCTTGGGCAGATCGCAACCAGGTCTTATCAGCGATCCTTTTTAAGTCGTGGGCCCATCTAGCAGGTGGTCTGCAGCACTGTGTCTGCTCTCCCTAGGCATATATTCCACTAAGGCTCTACTTCAACTGCATTCATCATGCGCTTTGCCAAGTGCCTCGCCCAGCGTTTTTACGATTTCATAATTGGAAAGAGCGATGTCTTGGACCTTGGCTATCACAATAACATTATTGCGATTTTATTCACACATTTCGTTTATCCTTTGCTTCTTTAGTATGCCAGGGATTCTACTATACCACTGTAAATGGAGGGTGATCTAATCTAATCTAATGTCATATACATATATGAAAATAATAAAGATAACATTACATTTCTTGAGTGCTCGCTACGCCATCTGTGAAGAACGCTGAAAGCTTGATAAAAATCGTCCGTAAAAACCACTCTATGGAACTAAACTGAGCAGTCAAGTGCGTGTGGTAGGGAACGAATTAGGCCTATCGCATCAATTTATGTCCGACAACGACTAAACGGCGTTCAATTTGACACTTACGCTAGACAGACATCCCCTAGCAGACGACTAGAACGCTTCCAACGGCTCTAAATCGCCTCTATGCACCTCCAGCGACCATTTAGTCTGGGGCCCGACCTATACCTACCTACTACATTTTCCAGTTCATGGTCACTACTCGACTAACTTTAAAACACCGATTGTCAATTTTGTTTGCGAGCTATATGGCCTGCTTAATGCTACGAGGGTCATTCAATAAATACTTAGCCTACAAAAAGTAAACGAAAATTGTGGAAAAGTGGCAATTTATTTTTCAACATAGTCTCCTTTTAGTTCGATACACTTAGCCCAGCGATGCTCCAACTTTTTTAACCCGTCCGAAAAATAGTTTTTGTCAAACTCTGCAAAATAGGCCTCCGTGGCGGCGATGACTTCCTCATTTGATCCATATCTATTCCCGGCGAGAGATTTTTTCAGATTAGTAAACAGAAAGAAGTCACAAGGGGCCAAATCTGGAGAATACGGTGGATGGGGCAGCAATTCGTAGCGTAATTCGACCAATTTGGCCATGGCAACGGCAGACGTGTGAACCGGTGCGTTGTCGTGGTGAAACAGCACGTTTTTCTTCGCCAGATGGGGTCGTTTTTTCTTTGATTCGGCGTCGAATCGGCCCAATAAATCGGCATAGTAAAGCCCTGTAATTGTTTTACCCTTCTCGAGGTAATCGATGTAGATCACACCTTGTGAATCCCAGAAAACGGTGGCCATAACTTTTCCGGCCGATTTTACAGTTTTCGCCTTCTTTGGAGCACGTTCCCCGGTCTGGATCCATTGTTTTGATTGCTCCTTGGTCTCTGGTGTGTACCAGTGGATCCAAGTTTCATCGACGGTCACAAAACGATGCAAAAACTCCGCTGGATTCCGCTTAAACAGCGCCAAACACGTCTCCGATGTGGTCTCACGGTTGCACTTGTTTTCCGGTGTGAGTAAACGCGGCACCCATCGCGCCGACAGCTTTCTCATGCCGAGTTTCTAGTGAAGAATATGATGCACTGTTCCTTCTGAAATGCCTACAGTCTCAGCTAGCTCCCGAACCTTCAATCGGCGATCTGCCAATACGAGATCATGGATTTTTTTAATGTTTTCCTCCGTAGCAGCTGTTTTCGGTGCACCTGGACGTGGTTCATCAAAAACCGACGTACGGCCACGTGCAAACTCGTGGAACCAATTCTTGACGGTGGCCATCGATGGAGAAAAGTCACCGTACACAGCATCCAAGCGCTCTTTGATTTCGATGCGCGTTTTCCCTTCCAAAAATAGGAATCGAATCACCGAAAGATATTGCTCTTTTTCCATTTTTGTAAAACCGATCGATACGTTCGCTTCCATAAGTAGTCAAATTAAAACAAATGAAGGGATTGGAATGAAAATTTGAAAAAAGAATTAAAAAAGAATGTGCTACACTGTGGTAAAACTCATTTGCAACTACAGCGCCCTCTGGCGATGAGGCTAGGTACTTATTGAATGCACCTCGTAGTTCAACTAACTTATGAAGCAATTGAGCTATCTATAGATCATTTGCAACTGTCTTTAGATGATTGAACTGTTTCTTTTGTATATCGGTGACATTCATTCATCGTGTGGCTCTGCGATAGGTATCTGTAACGAGAAGATGTATGACATAGTGCTTTCTTGCCGAAGTTGGCCCTTTTTATTTGATTTGTTTGAACCAAATAGGCATACCTAGGGCAACATTATTTATGATATTGTAACAAAAACTAGGGTTCGGGTTTGGCAGACCGAATAATGTAGATAGATAGATATACAAAAGATAGAAAACGCTTTATTGTATACCGCACTTAAATTAACAATCACAATATTTAAAACATACCTACGACCTCCGTGGTGCAGTGGGTGAATAGCTGGCTGAGACGCAGGAGGTAGCGGGTTCGATCCCCGCCGCGGAATAAATGTTTGCATGATCTACAGATATTTGTTCCGGGTCTGGTTGTTTCTCTATATATTATAAGTATGTATTTACAAAAAAAAATGTATATAAGTATTCTATCAGTTATCTGGTTCCCATAGTACAAGCTCTGCTTAGTTTGGGGCTAGATAGCGTTGTGTGAAATGTCCAGCAATATTTATTATTATTTATTTATATAACTGGACACGCGATAGTACAATTGGCGGTCTTATCGCTAAAAGCGACTTACATATTTAATTAAGTAATTTTATTTATATTTATTATTTCTTACATACAAAACAATTTTCCACCAAGACAGCTTTCTGCTTAGACTACCGTATCACCATTCACCATCCGTGTGGCACAATTTTGGTGTGACTCAATGAGCTAAAAATCTTTGGAGGTTGTTGAGATATTGGGGTTCAAGAGGGGTAAAAAAAACCAAATGAGACTATCCGGTCAAATAGAAAGTCTAATAAAAGGTTTTTGTGAGTATTTTTTTATTTTTAGTTTAAACTTTGTAGTTTGTAATTTATTAGCCATAATATAAATTGAACTTTGACAAAATTCACAGGGTACGCCAGTGACCCCACAATGCTGAAATTTGGTATGCGTGTAGCTTTAGTGACACAAATATAGGCAAAAGTCTGAAATCCAGAATAACTGCAATTTCTACCCCAACAAAGTATTACCAATAACATGAACTACCGTTACCTGTAATTTGAATGAAACTGTAGGTCAAGTAAATTGGTTATGCATTTCGTTGCACTATTTTGATAGTCAAAGATTGCGAATAATATTTTTTTTTGTTTTTATGGGAGATTCGCGAGATCTCAGTTCGGGGCGAACCACTAGTTAATTGGATATCACATCAGCAGTATAAACCCCCAATGAGGAAAATTGCGAGTTATATTCTCATTCATGTCTACTATAATTATCTAATTTTATTGTTAGTCATCGACAGTGACACGCAAAAAAAATTATTAAACTAATAAAAGTATTTATTAGTACATTTAGACTCCGTTTTTATTTTTAGTAAAGTCTTTGAGTAATTAGCCATAATAAAAACTGAACTTTGACAAAATTTACAGGGTACACCAGGGACCCCATAGTGCTGTAATTTGGTATGCGTATAGCTTTAGTGACACAAATATAGGCAAAAGTCTGAAATTCAGAATCACTGCAATTTGTACCCCAAAAAATTATAACCAAATACATGAACTCCCGTTACCTGTAATTTGAATGAAACTGTAGGTCAAGTTAGTTGGTTATTGATTTTGTGGCACTATTTTGATAGTCAAAGATTATAAATAATATGTTTTTGTTTAATCGGAGACTCGCGAGATCTCAGTTCGGGGCGAACAACTAGTTATAGTTGGTACAATATATTTGTAACTAGCAGTTTTGTGTTCAAATATGGTCAGTAAATTGACTAAAATAACTCTTTTGACTATTTTCCTTGATATAATATAATATTCGCATATCTGGAAAACTGTTCGAAAATCGCAAGTGTGATAACTCCACCCGCACTGACGTCAGTAGACTTGTATTAGGACGCGTGTCTAACGTATACATACGTATATAGTTGTTGGCGTCATCATTCATCATTTCCACCCGTTTACACCCACTGCTGGGTTATATTTATAAGTCTCTTCTTTATTACGTCTTTCTCTCCGATCGATATTTTATTCATAGACGCCTTCAATAGAAATTCAACAGAAAAGTATGTAAATTGATGTAAGCATCTGTAGCGATAAAAATATAAACATGTAAAAAATATTCAACAGACAGGACACTTACGTTATATATTTACGTTAATCAAATACTTGGTAGACGCATTTAATATCTTATCTTGGGCTATCTTTTCACTGCAAATCCGTTGCTCGTTGAAATGTAAGAAGGTCATCACATTAAATAGATACTACAAATGATAATTTGAGATACCTGAACATAGGTAGTAGTGAACATGGGTAGGTTTTGAAAGATTATTTCTAATAGATTGAACTATTTAATTAAAGTAACTGTAAAAATAAGTAAAGAGTAGGTACTAGAGTTTCTTGTGAAAGGGCTCGCCCCGGGAAGTGCTACCACCATACCTATTTCTACCGCCAAGCAGCATTGCTGTGTTTCGGTTTGAAGGGTATGGTTGCCGTTGAAATTACAGGCACATGAGTTTACACCTGTATGCCTCAAGTTGATTGGACGCAGGGAAGTGCATCGTAGGGCACATTTCTAAGGAGCGTGACCTACGAGGCAAACTTTGTTATAGGCGATGGTTACCACTAAACATCAGGTGGGCCATAGGCTTGTTCCATCCATAGTATAAAAAAAAACTGGATCATAAAACATATATTTAGGAATAATACCGTTACTTTCAAACAAATTTATTCTTTTGGATCAAACCGAGCCCCAATTTGACGACCACCGTGGCGCTGTGGGCGACCACCCGGTTGAGACGCAGGAGGTAGTGGGTTCGATTCCCGCCACGGAACAAATGTTTGCATGATCTACAGATATTTGTTCCGTGTCTGGGTGTTTTTATATATATTATAAGTATGTATGTACAAAAAAAAAGTATATAAGTATTCTATCAGTTATCTGGTTCCCATAGTACAAGCTCTGCTTAGTTTGGGGCTAGATAGCACTGTGTGAAATGTTCAGCAATATTTATATTTATTTATTTATTTGAACTAAAATACATATTTTTATCGTTGATTGGCGATTAAAATACCGCAGCGTCCTCAACGTCATCAAGATCTAAAATGTATTAGTATTTTCAATAAAACCCTCTGGGTAGGGAAGTTACTATTTACAAGACTAGGACTATAATAGTCCTACAATTTAACAACATTTTAAGACCTATAAATGAACCTATTAGAAACTCGTTAGTCCTCATCACCTACTAAATTCGATCCGAAAGTTGAAAATAAAGTCAAACACAACAGTAAAATCAGTTTGATTTATGCCGGGTCAAAAGTTTGACATTACTTTGACATTTTTTCAAGAAGATACGAGTCGTAGTCGGTTACTGACGGATATAGGAACCCGCTATTAATTATTGTTGTGCCATAGGGTGTATGTTTGGGACTTCATTCTACTGAATGTTCAACCAGAATATTGACACTGGGCTAACGGGTGTTTATTGTATATGTCTAGCGGGCGATTCCAAGTTGACCTCTACTGATAACAGATATGACTAATTCATCCGTACTTAACTGTGTAACTTTCTGTATTTAAGTCAGCAACAATTCGACTTTTTAAATAGATTTTGATTGCGCATGGACATTAGGTTACCGCCGTAGCATTTAGTATTAATATGTTGGCGTGGATGAGAAGATCTGTATAGACTAGGCAAGTTAAACCCCGAGGGGATCAATATATCGAGTGGTGTCAATAAACTGAAACACGAAGTGTTAGACGGTGATGGACCGATGGTATTGTCGCGATCGCAGGTGGTCAGTGGGAATATTTAATTCTAATTCTAGGGTGGGGGAAATAAGATCTGCACTGACGTCCCACGTATGGGTGTATTGTGCATAACTCTCCCCTTCTACCTAACCCCAGCCATCTCAACTCCTTAATGTAACGGAGTAGGACTTTGGGTTGGTGGCAGCACTTTTCCAGCGGGAATATCTCATAGTAAATGATTTTTTTAGTTGCAGTTATTTGTGAAGCTACTTCAAACGTGCTGAACTATTGTTGTAATAGTTTTTGCAAAAAAGAAACAAACGAAGATGATACAGAAGATAAGAAAAGTGAGGAGGATAACCAGGATGAAGATGAAAAAACGGGTTCAGAAGAATCGGAATCAAAAGGAAAAACTAAATTAAAGCCCATGAGCAACAACAACAAGAAGAAGGCCAGAAAAAAAAGAAGCACAGCAGAGTATTCAGGTAGCATTTGTAACTCGCATTACAATTATTTGTTTTAGAAAATGTAATAGGAATATGCAGTGCAGCATAAAGTCAAACCATACTTTGCAATCAGAAATGCAACTCGCGAATGCAATAATTATTGTAAGATCGATGCAGTTTACTTTTACATATGTATGCTATGTTGGTCAGACACCACAACTATACAAAAATGTATTGGCGTGATTCTTAACAGGTTAAACATTTAATTGATGTGATTTTATCAGTGTTAAATTTTTTAAATCATCTCAAAAATAACCAGATGTGATACGAACCTTTCCCTTCATACGAGGATGCGATATCATGTTGTTAGTTATTTGTGTTGACCATTATTAGCATAGAAAATATACGTAGACGTTTGGGGAAACGATTAAGTTTTGTATATGCAAATCGCGATATAAGATGTGTTTTGTGTTTTCAGCTGTAAGCCAAAACGAGCCCACAACTAGTCAACCAAACTCAGTAATTAATGAGAACCACGTGAATCCTGTGTTTAATATCAGCCCTTATGGCATATTTTCTCCACACGTACCTGGTGTTCCTCAAATGCCTGCTTGTACGGGCACCGAAACAACATCTGGAGCTCTCGCAATTATCAATCAAAGTAGGTATTCGGCTAATACAGTAAGATTAATCTTTTAAATCCTTTCTGTTGACCTCGGTGGCGAGGTAGGTGTGAACACGACTGAAGACGCAAAAGAATGCTATAAATTTTGCCGCAAAATTGTTGTATTGGTTTTTTTGGTTGATGTACAAACAAAACGTAAATCACTTATACCGTGCAGACTCCAGCAGTACAGTAATGCTGCTATAAGTTTATTTATACAAGTTTTGTATTTGGAACAAGAAGCTAATCCAAACAAACTCAAGCATAAATCTACTAATAATCATCGAGAAGCTATGTTAACTACATTCCATCTTTATTATCACACCAGCTTGTCACTATGGTATTGTATCGTCGTTAGAAGTTCACAGGAGTAAGCCAGAGGCCCTCAAATGACCCGAAAACTTTGGCAGCAGACTTGTTGAGCAGGTTCATCATGGACTTACTTATTTTAGATGCTATAGAATGGATTCAAACATCGATGAAGGAAGCAGGCGAGCTAATAGACAAAGTAGTAGTAGGCGGTTATGATATCGACGAATCAGAGTTGTGGATTATCAGATCAAGAATTAAGGGTGACATCATCCCAGGCAAATTCAATTTTAAACATCAGTTGGCGTTTGCTTTTTATATAAGAGACAACAGTTATGCTGAAAGAAATGTGGATAATTTTCAGGTAAGCTAACGTTCCTTAATTCTTAAAGGCAAATAAATATACACACCTTTAAATATACATGTGTAACGTGAAGGCTGGAGATTTCGAGTAGTGACACATAAGTTTGTTTTTTACCAACTATTCTAATTACTATCGATGTCATAATAATGGGAATAAAAATAGGTACATCAGGTCAATTCAAATTGTTAGGCACATTATATTAAACATTAAATATTTAAACATTGATATTATCTTAATAAAATTACAAGTATTCACATGACAGTCTCGATAGAGCTTACATATTTGAGCTATTTGGGGTTGAGACCCTGCGTTCAAGGGGTAGGTACCTGGTCCCATCGCGTTTTCAAAATTATCTCTGGGCGTCTGGTAGAAGCGATGTGTGATCCGAAAGCTGGCGCTTATCTGGATCAACGCATAAGCATTGCAGTTCAGCGGGGCATTGCAGCCAGTGTCTTGGCGACACTTCCATCTGGTTGCAACAGGCTTTAGATGACTCAACTGTTTCTTTTGTATTTTATAGTCTTGTATAAATAAAAATCATTGTATATTTTATCTGTTGATAAGTGTAGGTACTTATTAGTTTTCTTCTATTTTTAGGTATGTTGTTACACCACTCCAGAGTCCAGAAGCAGAGTTCGATGGATCAAGTGCAGCAACGGAGATGTGCCTAAAAATGCCGTAGAGGGTGGCTGGAAAGGGGATCAAAAACTTTATATTGGAAGGGTCCGTCAGAATGACAAAAACAAATACCCTGGACTACATACTGAGTGTCCAGGAATGGTAAATCCATACTAATATTATAAATTCGAAAGTAATTCTGTCTCTCTCTCTCTTTCTCTCTCTGTCTATATGTTTGTTACGTTTTCATTACAGCTGGACCGATTACGATGAAATTTAGTAGATAGATTATGAGCTGAATTTAGACATAGGCTACTTTTTATTGACGCATGCGGAGCCTCGGGCGGAAGCTTGTATGAATATATTTTTTTTATTGTAATTTATTCTAATGAACCTTGCCAAATCAGTTTTCACGATTGCAGTTATATTTCCCTATACTATACATTTTTTCTATGGACTACTTTTAACTTGTCCGTCATCTCATAATCTAATATTAACTTAAGTTAATAATTAACTTAGGTCGACTTGCGCAACGATGCCTAAACGTATTTAGTGGCTAAATATGATTTTAGGAGTTGTAAAATCATACAAATACGTCAAATTTAAACATGTTTAGTCGCTAAATACGTTTAGGGATTGTTGTGCAAGCCGGGCTTACAAATTGTTTGATAACTGTGTTCCTTTACTTGTTATTAAAGTCTAATTTCCTTTCAGATTAATCCAAGTCATGGCGTGCTGTACATTACGTACGATTTAACGGTTTATGCTTTCAAGGATTATGAAGTTTTTTGTATTGAATGACAAAACTATGAAAAATATTGATACTGAAACTGAATTTACTTTTTGTAGGCATCATTTATTTTAAAAATCGTCTACTTAATTACACTAAACTTAGATAAGATATTGGACATCAATTTATGTCTTTTGTGTTATGATTTATACATACATAATTATGTACTATCGCACGCCATACTGCAAAAATGTTGCATATTTTGCGGGATGCTAAATTAACTGTGAACTTCAACTGTGGCTTTTCAAACAAATAGCGACTGTACTTTTTCAATGCATGCTTCGCCATTTTGACAACTTGATTTGACGAGTAGCTAGATGCAAACTGCTGCTCGGACGCGTTTTGGAAGAGTTTTAGGCAAGCCGCAACCGGGCGGATGAGGCGAAATCCTTTGTCCATAAATCAATACTTTTGTGTATTATATGAGTTTACTTATATTTATTTAACAATCGCCTGTTTAATAACACTAAAATTAGATTATATTAAGTAAGGATATTGGGCATTAATCTATATCTTTTTGCCTTTGGTCGGCTGTTTTATTGAACGAAACCAAATTGATATGGTTTATATTTTTTTCTATTGTTACCTACTATTTTTAGAGAGCTACAAGAAGTTATCTTTTATTACTAAATTATTAAGTTTTAGAATAAGATTTTTATTCAATGTGTCATATTTATTTTAAGGCTGGCTTGCGTAATGATCCCTTAACGTAATTAGCGACTATGTTTAAATTTGGCGTATTTGTATGATTTGATAACTCTCTTAGCCCGACTTGCATAACGATCTCTAAACGTAATTAGCGACTAAACATCTTAAAATTTGACGTATTATTATGATTTGACAATTCTCTGAATATATTTAGGCACTCAATACGATTAGGCATCGTTGTGTAAGTCGTCCTAAGTCTCATACCTAAAATTAATAGTGACTTTCGCATCACCAAAATATTAGTATATAATTAATGTTAATTAAAAGGCATTTACTAAGTTTTTTATACATTACTGTTAGTTTTAATTTAAGGTAGTAGTTTCAGAATGGCTCAATTTTCAGTATGTTATTTTACTATGCTTGGATAAAAAAAATTCTTGCCATTATCTCTATTATAATTATAATATACGAATAATATATATTAACACGCCCAATAATATTCACCACAACCATTGGTGCTATATACTTATGTGGCTAGTTGCCAAATAATGTTGTTAGTGTGTAAACCCGCCTATAACCGATTCAGAGTCAGTGTCCTTTGATCATAAAAATTAATCGAAGGTTTTATCCATCATCGCCACTGCAACACCAAAGAATTAAGTCACTCTCCCTGCTAAATTAGGTTATGATACTCTCATTGAATTTCTGAACGCTAACAAGGATGTATCGCAAAGTAAAAATTGCCCCTTGATCTGAATGTTATCCTTTTTGTTTTATCTACGAATGTTTTATCCTAATTGCTGTGCATCCACACCGAAGTTACTTTTTGTGGAGCAACATCTTGCAACATTTAGTAACATTCTACAAGTGTTGCTAAATGTTGCTCCAGAGACCAAAGATCTCTAATCTTACTGTTTTGTGGACAAACAAGTGATTATTTTTATCCACAAAATCAAATAACATGTTATCTGCTTCAAAAATCTATTCTACTAAAAGTAGTAAGATTTGTAGCGTCGTGATACCTATAATTATTATTTAGGCAATAAATGTTATATGCACAAGAATAAACCATCATGCTTTTATGTTGTATTTTTTTGATATGATAATAATATAGTTATGTACAAAACATTTGTTTTTTTTTTCTTAAAACTGAAATATAGGACCTTTGTAATGTAAGATACAAAAGGCCGAAGCAAAGGGCCGAAGGCATTGTAACTAAATTACAGAAAGATAGTGGATAGAGAAGACACGAGCTCGCTCATTCAGTAAACAAGGGGAAAGTTAAGATGGGGTATAAAAGGCAGTTACTAGAACTTAATAACCACAAGAAATTGTTTTACGAGACTTACCCTAGCTCAGTCAATTAATTTACTAATTTTGAAAATACTTTTTTTATGCTATATGGAGATGTAACAAGCTTATGTTATGTGTAACCATCGCCTATAATAGAGAAATATGTTGTGGGAATGTGGTGTCAACTAGAAAATAAGATTTCTTGGTAGTACAAGATGTTTGGTTTCAGGTCATACGGTGAAAACAACTTATTCACTAAGGATTTACTAAATTTTAAATCTTAATTGATACAAGAATAGGTTAATTTTTAAAACATATAAATATAATTGTGCAAGAATTTCATAGATACTGATTAATATTCATTGTTTATGAGAACCTACATTTTGTTAGAACAAAGTGCGCGTTTTCTTGAACAATCATCAATGCACCGCTCTTCAGTGTAAATGTTGGCTAAAAATAGTATAAACGTATATATAATATATAAAAAAAGTATAAAACTGCGCTTATAAGTAAGTGTTCTGAATTGAAGAACCAAAAACTCCAATTCTTAAATTAGACGACGCAGTTTACAATGTGCAACCCGAACCGCTCGAGGCCATCATGAGCTATCGACGACTCTTAATTTTAAATTTAAAAACGTATATTTTACAGACACTTAATATTTATAAACACTAGGTCCGGCTTGCACAACATTCCTAAACGTATTTAGCGACTAAACATGTTTAAATTTGACGTATTTATAATTTGACAACTCTTTAAATCGTATTTAGCCACAATAGCTACTAAATACGTTTAGGAATCTTTGCACAAGTCGCTGTAGGTATCCATCATTGTATAATTTAAAAGCAAGAATTCAATGGTTTCTTGGTGGAGTTCGAAGCTGTGGTTGGTGGATATGATACCGATGACTTAGGCCTAACAGTCTGAACGAAGGTCGATTGTGCTTCTACTAGCCAAGTTTAGCACAGAAAGAAACATTTTTTTAATGTTTTTTTAAATAAGGCACATTTAACTGACGTCCGTGGCCTCAATGATGGTTTCAGTGCTTAAAACCAGGACTGAGCAATAAACTTGTTGAGCATAGTCCTGAGCCGTACCCCCTTTTCAGCACAGGGCTCATTTTTTATAGTAAACTTTTTTTTAAATGTCTGTATTAAATTATCAACTGTATGGAGTTCATCATCATCATTATCCGCAGCCCGACTTCACCCACTGCTGCGTATAGGCCTCCCCAAGTTATTGCCATCCGCCACGATCCTGCGCTACTTTAACGATGTCGTCCACCCATCTCGCTGCCGGACGTCCTACCCTTCTACAGCCATTCCTCGGCCACCATTCAGTCGCTACCCTGCTCCACCTGTCATCACCACGTCTTGCCAAGAGTCCCGCCCAATACCATTTGAGCTCCAATCTATCTATTTAATTTTCAGCAGTACGCGGTTCTATGAATGTTTGATGGTGACGATGGTGACTTGGCTCAAAGATTATTTTGAGCCCCATCGTAACAAAATCTACTTAGTAATTTTCTGCTATAAGGTAATAAGGCCGTACGTACATATATATTACATACCAATTACCAACATAGATTAACCCCTTACTCCTTAGTCGGAAAGAACAATATTACTTTGATTATGAGTTTATGTTGAAATAACTAGTGGTTCGCCCCGAACTGAGACCTCGCGAGTCTCCCAAAACACAAAAATAAATATTCTTAGGGCGACTCGCGCAACGATGCCTAAACGTATTTAGTGGCTAAATATGACTTAAAAAGTTCAGTCAAATCATACAAATACGTAAAATTTAAACATTTTTAGTCGCTAAATACTTTTAGGGATTGTTGTGCAAGCTGGCCTTAATCTTTGACTATTAAAATAGTGCCACGAAATAAATAACCAACTAGCTTGACCTACAGTTTCATTCAAATTACAGGTAACGGGAGTTCATGTAAATTGCTTAATCTTTTTGGGGTACAAAATGCAGTTTTTCTATATTTCAGACTTTTGCCTATATTTGTGATACTTAAGCTACACGCATACCAAATTACAGCACTGTGGGGTCACTGGTGTACCCTGTGAATTTTGTCAAAGTTTAGTTTTTACTATGGTTAATAACTCAAAAACTACAATAACTTTAATAAAAATAAAAACGGGGTCGAAATGTACTAACGAAGACCTTTCATTTGACGTCTCATTCGACCTAATAGTCTCATATTCATTTTTTTTACCCCCCTTGAACCCCAATATCTCAACAACCCCCCCACATTTTTAGCTGATTTAGTCACACCAAAATTGTGCCATCACTCTTGTGCCTATGTATTGAATTTCACGATGATCGGATCAACGCTTCGAAAGTTATCCTCGGACAAACAAACATACATACATACATACAACGCCGATATGCCCAAGTTGATTTGGAGACCTCGCTTCGCTCGATCAATAAAATAAATGATTTAGAAAAATATGACCTGTTAAAAATACTAAGTTCAGACATAGTTTTATTTAAAAAGTAAGTACGCACACGATTACTAAATATACAATTAAAATAGGTTTACTTACTAGTTAAGTTACAATTTATGTTCGTAATTCAGTGCTAGTTAAACACAAAGAAGATTGGCAAAGAATATACCAATATATAACAAATCTTTTTTTTTATAATACATATTGCGTTTTTAAAAGACCGGAAATAAATTAATATTATTATTCGTTTTCCAACAGACATAATGTCTCAACTGTTGTAATGCGAAACGATAGACCACAGTTTGTAGAAAAACATATTACATAGCTTTAGTCTCAGAAAATGCCGAAATTTGAGGAGAAAGCCTAAATTTTAGTTTTTGATTTATATACTTTTGAAATAAACACAATTCAACCTAATCATAAAAATATTTAGTATCACTTGAGTGATATAACCATAAACTTATATTTAGAAAATCGTCTAGTCATTTAAAATCAATCCTTGTAACCACAAAAACGTTAAACAAATGTTTAACGCGTGTTTAATTATATTTGTGGTAGGCCCAACATGTTTATAATTTAATTTAGGAACCTAATTAAATATCACAAATTCACACTTTTATAATCACAACGAAAACGTAGCTTAGCTACAACCTAATATAAAGCCTAACATCGGCCACATACGGACATAAATCATACGTTCTTCCCTACGTACGATTAGTTTTAACGATAACTATACCACTGGTTTATTTTTTGGAACTGGTACCATAGAAAATGTTTCAAAGTCTATGAACATCGAAAGTTGTAAAGCAACAGCAAGAACTATGCCAAACGCCATTCCATGCAAAAAAGACACAATAGTTTCCCATCACTAAATATTAAAAATAAGCTTATAGATTTTCCTTTTTTAAAATTAATAATAGTGTCTGAAGTAAGAGATCCCAAATCGGATTTAACAAAAAGTAGCTATGTTATCCTATATTAATTAGGTGTGGGAAAACTTTATGCTTTTTGTATGACAAGACTTGGTCTTGGTTCTTGATTCATTTTATTAATACTCTTGCTTCATTTTGATTGTAAATAGCAAATATTTTTCCAATACATGTTTGTTAAATCTCATTGTTGTAATTTACTGTTGCATAGGATGCTTTCAGTGATTCCCATTTCGATTTGCGATTGATTAACCCTTTGTTCACTTTCTTTTTCATATGAACTCGGTGTATTCTGCATCTCCTTTTCTTTTTCATCAGCTTCATAAGCTGTATTTTCAACTCCTTTATTGTTAGTCAGTATCACATCTGTTTTATTTTTGGTATTGATATCTCTACTTTGTTTCTTGTTAGCTAAGTATAGCCACCTGGAACAAATTCAAAGGTAGCTGATTATTGGCGACAGTATTTGTCTAAACCTTGAAGTGTATTTAATAAAATAAAAATTGTGGGAAACTCATAGGTAAAGCATAGAGGACCCGGCGATTATTATAAATCGTGTCGCTAAAATTGTGTCCAATCATGCTCTACTTATGATGAGTAAATTTTCAAATCTTACATGAATTTATTGTAATTCTTATTTGTAAGCGTACCTGTTTGTGAGATTTCTAGTACCCTAACCTACTGAAGGGAACTGAAGGAATGGAATAAATGTATTATATGAATATAGGCCCCTGATTGAAATTAAACCACGCTCGCTGATCATTTCCTTGAAAATTTGTAGAAGCAAATTAGTGTACACAAACTTTTTTCTTGTATGATGGTTCTAATAGGCCCCTTTGCGTCCCATATCAAGATGTTTTAAAAAGAGTTTGCATAAAAATAATATTTAATAAATTTAATAATATGAATGTTTGTTCCAAAACAAGCCGTAACGGCTCAACCAACTTTGATGAAATCTAGATAGCTAACTGAAATAACATAGGCTAGAACCTGGTAGAATTTAGATCGTGTACTTCAAGCACAGAATTCCTGAAAAAGCCAGTACAAAATACAAACATCTTTATAATATTAAAATATAAATAGTTTCTAAAGCGCCTGATGGTAAGTATGTAATGTTTGGATTTGACTGTTGCCCTAATTACCCTATTGCCTGTTACCTAAGAGATTTTAAGATGAATATCATGGGGGTTAATAACGAACAAATACGTACAAGAATATAGCAACGGCCGGCATAGTGAGTCCGCCGCCTAGAAGGAAGAAAGCTCCGGGAAAGGTCTTGATAGTAGCAGTATACACCGTCGTATACATTGGCGCGTAGATAAGCGGCATCATCGCCTCTGCTACACCGAAGAATGAATTTACTTTCCCTGAAATATTAAAATTTAGGTATATTTGTATATTTAGGTGTAACTTTTAAGTTTATTGTTATATGAGTTTGTTGTTTGTTGTTTATGTTGTCTTTAAGGTATTTATAGATATGGGTCTTGTAATAATATTTTGTGCGTACTCTTGATTTGGGAACGCATTAATGTATTTTTGAAAATTATAATTTTAAATAAATTCTAAAAAAAAATCTAGCGATTAAGTCCACACCGATTTAGAGGTGATTAAAATTAATGACAATTAAAAGTACAGGGAGCGAATACGGCGGTCGTTTCTGAGACTTACTTTCGTTCTGAGTTCTGCGTTAGCTTAAAAAACAAAGATTTACTCTAGAAAATGCATTGCAAATGCAGCAAAACCTATGTTTCTAAGGCAGAGTGG
The DNA here is from genome assembly GCA_963924445.1 of Philereme transversata. Taxonomy (NCBI): domain Eukaryota; kingdom Metazoa; phylum Arthropoda; class Insecta; order Lepidoptera; family Geometridae; genus Philereme; species Philereme transversata. The sequence continues at coordinate 25,475,667 of OZ004338.1, forward strand.
TGAGGGGTGACCTATGTGCACATTACCTAATATAAACGTTATATTATTATTAATATATTGTAAATGCGTTATACGCGAGAGTCAACGAGAATCTGACGTCCATTTCTTCACATTTAAATAAAATGAAAGGAAAATGAAATGAAATAATAATATTATAATATTAACTTATCATTATACTATTATTACAAATGGGTATTGCTCATTTGCTTTTGGTAGGTGTGGGGATCTACAGAATACTTTTATTGTATTTTTTAACACTAATTGAATTTCGTTTGACTACAATATCACCTGGTGGTAAAAGCTGATGAGATCTAATATGTAGCATGAAGATAAGAAAAATATACCCAGATTGTAGTTATCAGGAATATCAGACGACGGCAGTAAACTGTTCGATACCTTAGCTGAACGTAGAATCAAAACTGTTAATGCGTATGGGTGGTATTTAACAAGGTATAGATGGATGGTACTGAGCCATGCATCTACTTGTCCTTTGATGGAATGGATCTTATAGGCTTCATATTTCCATGTCACTGAGATCTAATTCTTATTGTCATTCTAAAGATGGGGACAACATCTGCACTTAGGTCCCGCATTGTTGTGTATTATGGATTACAGTCTAACCTGACCACAACCACCCTAACTCCGTTAAGAAACGTAGAAGGGGTTTAGCTTGATCACAGCAGTTTTCCAGGATCCCCGTGGGCAAAGAGGTAGTCAAAATAAAATTATAATATATCTTAAAACATGCGAATCTTACCCAATTCGTCCTTATCTACCAATTTGGACACCATAGACCTCATTGCAATAAATGAAGTTCCGTTGAATATTTCAATCAATGGAGCTAAAACAAAATAATAATTTTAAAGCTATCTTATTAACTAATAGATGGTTACTTAATTAATTAAATTAATTAATAAAACACAATTATATATAAAATGTAATATTCATATATTCTTAAAGTATCGTAGACACGGCTATACATCAAGCTATACATTTCCAGTATATGCTGACCTCTCATTGTATGGAAAACCTACACAATGGGAGTTCAGCTTATACTGGAAATGTATAGATTGAGGTGTAGCCGTGTGTACTACATATACGAGAATTGGCTAAACGTCCAGGAAGTCTACTCTAATTCAACGAGAAACAAAGTTTCGATCGTTTCGTACGGTTCTATTCGGTTTCTAAATTTCGTCCACACGAAAATGATTTGACACTTATTTGACATTCCTTGATTTCTATGAAGAACCGTATTGCCATGCTTAAAAATGGTGATGGACAGGATTTTGCTTAATGACGGTCGGTGAAACGAGTGGCTACTAAGAACACAAAGAAGAGTTAGCAGACCACCTGACAGATAGACAGGTGACATAGGGTTGTATGACACAGATTGCTAAACGCATCCTAAGTTTTGTGACGACTAGTTAAAATAACGATGCGTAGAACACATCACATTTATGTAGGTAATGTTGCTGTTTTTTATACATTAAATCCCGAAAGGGGCGTCCTAAAATTTTGATTGGCCACTTTTGATAGGACGAAATCAACAGTTAACTAACGAAATCGTGATGACGATAGAAGTTGTCTACGAAAAATCGGCTACGTACCGTTCACAGTAGAGAAAATTGGCATAAATTGGGGGAGTCCTATGCCTGACAGGGAGTGGGGTATGGTCTGAATACAATGACGATGGTGTATAACTTAAAAAATGTCTTACCAATGTAAATATGCCAGGTTTTCGTCGAAAAAGCATACATTAATGCAGACAAAATTTTGCTAGTGCATGATATAACTCCAATAATTGCGTCATCAAACTTCAGCACATGACTGAACACACCGACGGAGAACAATGTTCCTGAAACAGGTCAAAGTATACATTTATGCAAGGGTTTTTTAAACAAGCTTTTATAATCACTATAGGCAATTGAAAATCTTAACAAAAATTAAGGATCGTATTAAATCTTATGCGATTTCCCTGGGTCAACTATAAAACAATTTTATCTATTTATAATCTCATCACAGCGTCCTGGCATGCAGCCTGCTGTCGAGGAAAATCGGACTAAACAGGAACGTGAGCAAACTGCAAAACGCTACGCTGGCACTTTCGGTCACGTCGACAGTTTTAAAATCGAACCCGAATGATTATCGCTCAGGCCGCGTGATCCTTGATGGGTTATTGGTTTTCGATATAGAGGTTTCGGAAAGCTAGCCGAAGTAAGCAATTTAAAATCATCAGTACAACCTCACCAAATCGCATAAAACTAGAACTAAGAGCGTATTAACTTTGTTAACATTTGTCTGAATTTTTACGGCAAATAAATTAACATACCTACTTATTTGTATTGTAAGACTATATTAATAACTTGTAATTCGACCTTTAAGTTAAGTTATAAATTTAATAAAAATCATGGTATTATATTACGTAAACATATGATAATTACCTACTAATGAGGTGCACATCGCGTATGTGGAGAACATACTGAAGTCAACTTCGTTCCAGTTGAAGCGATACCTTGTAAAAAGATACACTACAGACATCTCACCTGGAATCACAGAGATATTTACAAATTAATATAAATTGGCTAAGCGCATGTCGGACCACGAGATTTAGACGTGTTTAGGACATGATTTTGGACATGTTTTACGAAGCTTAAAGTGTTTATAAACCCAGGTACAGGGCCACACGACAATGTTGTTTCCAATTAACTAGTGGTTCGCCCCGAACTGAGATCTCGCGAGTCTCCGATTACAACAACAAAATATTATTTGTAATCTTTGACTATCAAAACAGCGTCACGAAATAAATTACTTACCAAATAACTTGACCTACAGTTTCATTCAAATTACAGGTGACGGGAGTTCATGTAGAATACCTATTTTTGGGGTACAAATTGCAGTTATTCTGGATTTCAGACTTTTGCCTATATTTGTTTCACTTATGCTACACGCATACCAAATTACAGCACTGTAGGGTCACTGGTGTACCCTGTGAATTTTGTCAAAGTTCAATTTTTATTATGGCTAATAACTCAAAAACTATAAATACTTTACTAAAAATAAAAACGGAGTCTAAATGTACTAATACCTTTCATTTGACGCCCCATTTGACCTAATAGTCTCATTTTCATTTTTTTACCCCTCTTGAACCCCAATATCCCCCCCCCCCCCCACATTTTTGTCTCATTTAGTCACACCACAATTGTGTCATCACTACCTACTTATGTATCAAATTTTACGATGATCGGATCAACGCTTCGAAAGTTATCCTCGGACAAACAAACATACCTAAATACATACAACGCCGATTGGTCCAAGTTGATTTAGAGATCTCGCTTTGCTCGATCAGTAATATAATAAAAAAATATACGATGGTTAATTAAAATGACCTTAGATATCTTCAGATCTAGAATTTGCTCAGATCTACTTTCTATCAACAAAAAGGCATAATTATCTAGACAAACACGATTAGTAACACCAAGTATACAGGGTAGAAAATTGAGATGGGGCAGCTTGTACCACTAGGTTACCACTAGGTATAGCTACAAGAAAATGTTCCTAATAAAGTGGCTCTACATTTTAAACAAAATTTCATCTGTACTCACAGATTTAGAAAAAGAATGCGTAATCATCGAAAAAGTGATCATATTTACAAAAAAAACATTTCATAGTACTTTTTTATTGTGAGAACTTCAGTGTATTTCGAATGAAACAATAATTGATCAAAACCTATCAAGTGAGATATATCATAATGAAGGAATTTATAAGGCTATTCCAAAAATATAAGAATATAGGAAAAAAGGATTATTTGACGGTAAAACATGTTTAATTTTAGATATTCCGCTCTCGCGAACCAAATTTCTTGAACTAATTTGTGTGTTAGATATCTTATGAACTAAGAAACCTGAAAAAAAATATTTGAAAAAACAATAAACCAACTGAAAAGAGGTGAACAAGCTTACATATTTTGATGATCGCAGGCGGAAAATATAATCAAGATCAATAATGAATGACGTAACTTTTTCTTAATCTTTGTGATCTGATGACACTAAATAATGTGACAACCAACTTTTTAACAAATATACAAGAAAAAAACAAACTTCTGAACCGATTTTGATGATATTTCTATGGGACCAATGTGAAAAAATATGCTTTCAAATAAAAAAGAATTTTACGAATCGATTGATAAATGAGGTAACATACATACATACATAAAAAAACAACCGAATTGAGAACCTCCTCCTGCTTTTGAATTCGGTTATAAATATGCTAATTTATTTAACCTCTTTTCAGTTTGTATACATATACTCGTATTGGTATTTGTTTTACTTCTCTCCTGTGTGCGGATTTATTTGAATATGTTTTTAAAAACGAACCTTTGAATTTCTTCATAATTTAGAATGAGTCTTCTAAGAAGGTTTTCCTATAGTTAGGTTCTAATAGCTTTTGCTCTAAACATTCCACCCTGTGTGCGTATGCCTACGCATAAATTACTATGCTAATAAACCAATGGACTGACTTGGTAGAAAGCGAAACTGAGAAAGTAGTCTTAGTCAACAGATAAGTTGTAGTTAGGTAAAATTTTGTTCATACTTGTAGTAATTCAACACAGGTTTATAAAAGAGTGTGAAGAGAAAACTGTATGCTACCTCTGTCTGAAACTTAAGGCTTAAAACTTAAGTTCTGACGTACCTAAATGATAATTTAGAATGAGTCTTCTAAGAAGGTTTTCCTATAGTTAGGTTCTAATAGCTTTTGCTCTAAACATTCCACCCTGTGTGCGTATGCCTACGCATAAATTACTATGCTAATAAACCAATGGACTGACTTGGTAGAAAGCGAAACTGAGAAAGTAGTCTTAGTCAACAGATAAGTTGTAGTTAGGTAAAATTTTGTTCATACTTGTAGTAATTCAACACAGGTTTATAAAAGAGTGTGAAGAGAAAACTGTATGCTACCTCTGTCTGAAACTTAAGGCTTAAAACTTAAGTTCTGACGTACCTAAATGATATTTTGCGGCATTCAACCAACTCTATCAACCTTATACGCTACCACTTACCATAAATAGGTCCAATGATGACACACAGGACGATAACGAGCATTACGACCCTGAGTCTCCTGTTGTAAGGTCCTTTTTTGAACGCAACGGTCAAGGTCTCCTTCACGTAGCGAATGTCGAAAAAATTTCTGAGCCATTCGCAGCAGTTTTTCGCAGGTTTCTGTAAGGAACAAGAAACACAGAGCTACTTAATATTGTAATGGGTTTTATGTTTCTTATTATAATTAGACTATCTCTTTTCTTCCTGTTCTTTTTTTAGAACACGCAAGTTGTGCCAATCTACGTATCCGGAAGTCAGAGCCCGTAGCCAAATTACATTCGCTCCGAATCGATTCGATTTCTACATACATTTGTCGTCGATATATCACGTAATATTTCCATAGCATGTGTCAAATCCCATACTTTTTCGGACTTGTCGACTAGCGTCATCGCTAATCGAATGTAACTTGGCTAAGCCCCAAGGTTTCTTTATCCTACCATCTGTTATTGTATTTATTTTTGTATGTCGTGCCAAATAAGCATTTTTTTTTGTAAATTAGCTGATAACAATACCGAAAAGTTATTAATGGCCATCAGCAGTATTTAGGTAATAGTCCCTAAGTGCTTTTAGTTTTCTAAATAAATAAAAGTTAAATACAATCTTTATACGTATCCAAACTAATCTCATAATCATGAATGACTGAAAATGAATGAAAAATTCTTTATTGCACAAAATAAAAATAATCTGCACATAGGCGAGTTTAATGCTAGATAGCATTCTCTTCCAGTTAACCTCATCCATAGATCGTTTGCTCTTTAGATGGTTATATATATAATTATTGATATATGCTTTCTTTGAAGTTTTCTATATTTTGGTTGGAACACAATAGTTTTATAGAATTTGGGAATGGAAAATAACGAAAGTTACAACGGCTTTTTCTCAGCTAAGTGTGACACAAATTTAGGTCAAGTTGACAGACTTTTTGCGCTGTTACGCACGAGCAGTCGAAATAAAACTGTGGTTTTATAACAAGCGGTAATAACTAACGTTATTTGACGACCGCTATAAAGTGGTAGTCATCTTTACTAAACGCTATTCCATACAAAATGTGTAAAAGCTTACCAATTCGATCGATCGATATATTATGTTTTTAATATTATTTACTGATGGAAAAACGTTTAATAACTATTTGTGTTATTGTTATTACCTAACCAGGCGGCACCAAAATGGATCATTAAACCCAGCTGAATATGGAAAACGGAACCCCCTACAGAATTAACAAGATAGTTGATACCTAGCTATATGACACGTGCAATGTGCATTGTCTTTGCGTTCGGTATGCATTGAAGATTATTGTGCCGTTTTTTGATTATGAACTAACTTATGAAATTAAAACTACCTATATATAAAAAGTTATAACTCTTGTAATTATGATTGCCGCCGCCGACTTACTATGTTTGCGTACCTACATACTTTTAGGATGACGGGGTTTATAAGTACCTATTTAAATAATGTGTAGCGGCTCGAGTGTCTTAAGCACCGAGACAAACCTTTAAGGTTTTACAGTGCTTTATGTATGATGTATGTAACTTTTTGTTAAATAAATAAAAAAACCCTTAAATTGGAAAACCTATGAGACTAGTTTTTAGTCATAGGCACAAACTAACCCTACAGGTCGGTTAAAGTTGCCGTATCTTCCGAATGTCCAATATGTCTTGTCTTTTGCATTGACAGGCAGTTGTAAATCCGATTAAAAGGACGATATACTAAAATTGCATTATTCTTAAAAAGTTATTTATGGATAATGCAATTTTAGTATGCATTGTGTTTTGTGGTGGGAAAATTTTTATGTCTTTTTATACGCAGAGAATGACCGCTTAACATTAAATGAAGAATTCTACCACCGCTTTTTAGGCAACCAAGGCTTTACCTAGTCATTGAACTCGAAGTTATTATATAATTGACGTTATTACTACAATTCACGGTCATCATAACCATCGTTGTGCAAACAGTTCTTTGAGATTAAAAAAAATCAACGGCTTAACAAGCGGAAAACTTTTTATAAATATTTATGTTACGGAAGAGGCGTTTTTTTTTATTATGATAACAAAGGCTGACACAGGCTTTTACTTCACATTATCATGTTAGTGTTTATCTGAGAATTGTATCGCTTTACTGACACGAGATAAAATAGAATGAGCTTACAACTCTAACGCTAAGCGCTGTCATCCTTACTGATGTTTTCTCCAGATACTTCAGAAAAGGGTCCTTCAAAAAGGTCGTTTCATAATTGTTGCATAAGTTATTCTAGTTATAAATAAGTTATAAATAAAACATTACTAATTCTTTTAAATTTATAATTCGGTTAAATATCTCTATAATATATCTTAAATATCTCTGGCCACCAAACTATTTCGAGGCTACTTCAGTGGAAGCATTCAGATTGAGAATCTATAGGCACCTTCTCGGTCAAACCGACCAAAAATAAGCAACTTAATCTTTTCTTATCACTTCTTCTATTGTTAAGTATATATTTTTAATTGATATTGGTATAGTTTAGTCTATCATATGAAGTATTTAAGTAGGTTTATTTATGTAGTATGTACCTACATATATTATGCTAATTTTATTAGTCCTGTGAAAATTTTCATTTGTTCCCTTTTCTGTGCACTACCTACACATTTTTACCTACAATATACAAAAGTTATCTGGAAGAGAATGGTTTTTCATATTAAGTTCGCCTTTGTACTAGTTTTATAAGTGCAATAAAGTATTTTCAATCAATCAATCAATTATCTCAATAATATCGCCATAAGATAAGTTAAATCATTATATTTGATATTATTTGATATCACCCTGGTTAAGCACGAACTTTTGTTAAAATAAAAAATAGCCTTTATCACTTAGTGGTAATCTAGCTTTTTATTAGTGAAATAATTTTTAGAATCAGATCATTAGTTCTGGAGATTCACCTCTACATCTAGACAAGCAAATAAACTCGCAAATTCTTTTTAATATTAGTATAGACTATAATGGTCCACTTACATAATTGGTACCTGGATATTCATACCTGCTTGACAATGTCAAATTATATGTCATGTAAACCTCACCGAAAGCAGGTGATTAAATCCCTATAGCTGAGCCGGGAGTAAAGTTGTACTGAATTTCATTATGCCCTAGTTTGGGCCCTCATCTGTATTAAAATTTGAACCAAAGAGAATTTATTCGTAAATCGAATTAACCTCTACACAGAATGCACTAACCTAGATTGCGTTTTATTGTCTCGCAGAAAGTGTGAAAAGTAGAGTAGTACTCTTCGTGGTTGAAGCTGTCTGCATCTTGGGCGTGCTTATATCCCTCTCTGCACTCAGGATTCTAGTAACTCCCTCGCTCTGCTCGTGAGCTAACTCTAGAATCCTTCGTTACGTTTGGGATACTATATAGCGCCCGTGACGCAAGACACTTTATCCCCTTGTTTAATAATCTACTATTACATCCTCCGCCTATTTCTCCTACATTTTATGAAAACCACATTAATCACCTTATTTATCAAAAATACTACCTATTCATATAGCTAGAATGGCCGGTTTATAAATAGCAGAAAATTATGCATAATGATGGCATAAATATTATAAATTAATTGGACCGTTACTTAATCGGCTCTTATCGATACAATTAACGAACAAAGCTTCTTGTTTCGTTCAATGAACCGATTAATCCCCATTTCAAGGTGTCTATTCATGTAAACCGAGACAATCATCGCTATAATAAGATGCAATAAAATATCGATGAACAAAAATGATCAGCACGATTATGTAAAGTTGTAAACGAGTTGATAAGAAGGGTACTCACGATTGTAGTATCCACTTTTTTGACTTCCTTGATTCTAAAGTATCCGTACATAAAACTCAAAATATACAGCGTGGCACTGACGGAGAACACTCCATATAACCCGATCTTCCGCACCAGTATACCGCTTAGAGCCGCTCCCACAGGCACCCCAACCGAATGGAACAAATTCACGATACCTATCCGTAACGTCCTTTGCTCATCTGTAGTCACATCCCCGATGTAACTAAACACTCCCATGAACATAGTAAACCACCCACCCGTAAGGGCAGGAAATATAGCTTCTGTAACTGCAGCAACTTCCACTGGGAGCTCGTAGAAAAAGTACGTGTTTATGATGAGTCCTATACTCGTCAGAAACTCTCCAATGATCGGTAGCAGCATACAGAACTTTCTCTGACCAACTCTATCGCTGTATGCTCCTAGAAATATTAGAATCCCGCAAGGCAAGAATGATTGTAGAACGGTTTTCCAACCAGCCACTGAAGCTACAAGAGTTTGTACAGCTTCTTCTTCTAATGTGTAGTTTGCTGTGTCTCTTCGAGTCAATGCATCGCAGACGTGGTGCTCAAATCCAAGATTCACTCGACAAGCTTTTTCTAGGTAGAGGTTTTGTGTCGCTAGCGCAGACAGTACTGAAGGCATGACGTAACATGCTAGTATAGGCTCTACAGTTATAAGAGAGATCATTCGCTTGGTTCTTTGAATAAAGCCTAATCCATCCCAGCTGTCTTCTATGCCCGTATTTATTTCATTATTTTTCTCCTTTTTAGTTTCTATAAAGCTTTTTCTTATATTATTCTTTCCATTTAAGTCACCGCCTGTATGAGGAGTTTTATCGTTCATTTTGTTTTTGTCTTGGGTTTTGATATCTGCTGCCATGGTTTTGATTCGCTGGTTATCTGAAATATTACAAAGATTTTACATAAATAATAGTTTACGCACTTCCAAATGTTTTCTGATTCAAAATTTACGAGTTTGTCATTTTGTGCCGGTAGAAGTAAATTGGTAAATAACGTTGGACCGGACGCACTAATCATCTCATGATTGTCTCCGTATTTAGCGTAATCGTGGTTGACTCAGGCGGAAATCACTTTGCTTAGGCCACAGTCAAACCAGAGCCTAAGCCCAATGATTTTTTTTATGAGGTCTAATAGTGTGTATTATTTGCTTTCAAAGTCGAAGCAATCAGAATTCATGATAGTTTTCAATACGACTCGTTTCTCCTTTAAAACATGTCAAAAGTTTGTCACTAGTTTGACACTTCGAGTAGACACGAGTAGTAGTTGGTTACCTAGTCATCCAACGAGATTATGCCAAATCTACAATGAATGTATCTGTCAAATCATGATTGTTGCACAGAATTTCAATAAAGGCTTTAACAAAAGACAATTCTATGCCGAGGTACTTAATAGCGGTATTCAACAGTTTAATTTAACGGTTCGATACCATTTAGTGTAGTCAGGAAATAGATTTTTTACGTATGTATTCAAAGTGTAATCAGACATCGAATTTGTATTGTTAGGTTTAGTCAGTTTTGAATTTGTTTGTTAGATACATAGGTACAGTTATAGAACTGCCAGGCAATTCTTGCGTCTTCAAAGGTAATCCGTTGTGTCGGATTGTGAATTGAAAACTACCGAATCCGATGATAATAAATGAATAGCATCATTTTGCCAAATAATAAGTAGGTATCTAATTCTGCATTCTGATAGGTATAGCAAAATGGAATTGGTAAGTTCATAAATTGTGTATTAAAAACGAAGAAATAAGAAAAAAATATATTAAAAAATAGTCCAGGGCACTGCTTGGAAGATTATTCTCTTAACATTGAAGTTCCTGTCCATATAATATTTATACGCTTGATAGTTCAAATAATGTTAAATGAGTTGGTTATCGAGAACAGTGCAGTTTATCAATCACTAGACTTTCATCTGATAAGCGTTTTAAACTTGTAAAACCACTAAAAATCGAATAGTCTAATAGTAAATCTCTATTGTATAAAAATCTCGGTTACTAATGACCGAAGCGTAAAATTTTACGTGAAACGTTAAATGTAATAGGGGAGCTTAGTTAATATTCTTTGATACAAATAAGGTAAAATCTTACCTACGAATCCGTATAGATCTATTGTAAGAATTTGACTTGACCTCTAGGTAACTAGGTACCAACCTAATAAATTTCCAGTTACACCGTGTTTTGTCTCTTTCGATCGATTTTGAAACCGCAAAGGACAAAACAAATTGCATTTATTTTATTGATACAGCTGTAAGATTATTGATTCAGTTTTGAGTAGAAAATTGCATTCCTATTTTTTTGGAACGAAGTTCCTTATCGCAGGTTGTGAAAGGGGGCTAGACGGAAAAAATTCTTACGAAAAGTTGTCACGACACTTTTTGCTATAGTAAGTAAGTTGTGCGGCGTCGCATGTTTCTCTGTCTGTCTCTCTCTCTCTTATAGAAAGCAAGCCAGATATTTTCATTTCTATTTCGCATTGAACAGTGTGGTGTCGCGACGATTATTTTTGTTGAGTGTATACAGGTTTGTTGTAAATAATAAATAATATTTTTTATTAACGGAAGGAATTATGAATGGAACTTCGTTCCATCTGGGTGTCCCTTGACACCTCTCAAGTTTTTTTTAATTATAGGCTAGTGTTGACACGATCGCGCCTGATGGTAAGCAATGATGCAGTCTACGATGGTACACGCTTGCTTAGAAGAAACCTATTCACTCGTGACTTGGATACCCCTAGGTTGTAGTTATCAGGAAACACAGATTCAAGCAAGGCGTTCCTCTCCTTGACGGTGCGCAAAAAAGGTGGAAGAGTACTGCGGTTATATTTTTTTGGGGTACAAATGGCAGTTATTCTGGATTTCAGACTTTTGCCTATATTTGTGTCACTAACGAATCACGAATAACAAATTTCAGCATTGTGGGGTCATTGGTGTACCCTGTGGATTTTGTCAAAGTTTTTTTTTTATTATGGCTAATAACTCAAAAACTACAAGAAATAAACCAAAAATAAAAACAGGGTTGAAATGTACTAATGAAGACCTTTCATTTGACGCCCAACGTGACCGTATAGTCTCATTTTAATTGTTTTTACCCCTCTTGAACCCCAATATCTCAACAACCCTCCAATATTTTTAGCTCATTGAGTCACACCAAAATTGAGCCATCACTACCTATCTATATACCAAATTTCATGATGATTGGACGCTATGAAAGTTATCCTCGGACAATCAAACATACCTACATACATACAACGCCGATTTGCCCAAGTTGATTTGGAGATCTCGCTTCGCTCGATCAATAAATTACAAGAATGTCTGATTATTAACTGACAAGGGGCTGAGTGACATCGGACATCAGAGCTTTACCATCAATATAAGCTAAAGTGTAATGACCTTCATTTATTAGAATTATGAAACTAGTACCAGTATAAAATACGAGAGGATATGGATATACTTTTAACGTAAGGCAAAGTTTCAAAAAAAAAGAATATTTTGTCTTATTCCATGGCAATGATTTATCTTGTAAACACAATCCTTATGTGACCTTTCCGCAACAAGTTACAGCGATGTGAGAGGTCGAGGATTCCAGCAATAAAATAATTATTGTACGTACGGATAAATAACATAACAGAGTTGCAGAGCTAAGGGCTTTTATTTATATCTATCACGAAGGTGGCAAATAATCATACGGCCCAACTGACGGTAAGTGGTTACCGCAGCATAAAACATTTGTAACACAAAAGGCATTGCACAAAAGGCACAAAAGGAGTTGCGGACTCTAAATCAACACGACCGATCAAGTACGAGTAGAACTCGCGTACCGAGTGTTCAGTACCTAGATAGGTTTATTTATGTTCATTATGCAGCGCCGTATCTGACCGGTAAAGCAAGAAAACTTTAAGGCAAAAACTGTTCTAGATAGAGACTTTTATCAATCATATCAATTTCAGATTTTTCACGTCGCTAATTTCTGAGGCTAGGGGGGAGAACGGTATTTATTGATGTGTAACATCTTTTCTCTCGGTTTGTGGGAGTGATTTTGGCAAAGGAGACGCAAATGTGTAACAGAAAACCGGGGAAGCGCTTTCACCAATTGACGAGACTATATTAAGGCCCCTTTTCATTTAATAGAAATAAAGATTTGTCATGGATGTTGCATTTCATCATAGCATATTATGAATACAATGAGCCTCATTCTATTTTTAAATTTACTTACGGTTAATCACATTTACGGAGCCGTTATCGAGTTTTCAATGACCAACTTTCAGAGTGATGAATTCGGTAGATAAGATTAAGATTTGCTCTGTGTTTTCTAATTTGTTTGTAATTTTTGATGTGTAACATTTTTCTTCTCGGTTTGTAGGAGTGATTTTGGCAAAAGGGACGGAAATGTGTAACAGGAAAGCGAGAAAGCGCGCGCTATTTGATTTGACTAATGAGCGTGCGCGGTGGTCTGATGTTACACATCATATGCGACTATTGTAAGGCTCGTAGTTTTTTATTATTTTTACCATTTTGGTTCGGAACTCTAAAAAAGATCAAGCGCGTGTCGTTCTACGCACAATAAAGGTTACCGTAGGCGTAGTTAGTAAGATAGTATAAAAAAAAATTGTGTGATATAACTACAAATTAACAATTTTCGGATATTTTTCCTTTACTTATGCTATGAGACTTTGCTTCATGCCAAATTTCATGATTCTAGGTCAACAGGAAGTACCCTACAGATTTTTATTTAATTGTAAGTGTCAAAATATGTGGCATAAATGACCGTAATTTTGGATTGCATTGACTATGTTTGATTTTTTTACAGCTTCAATCCCTTGAACACTGCTACTACACTGCTGTCTACGGTCCCCCGTAGACTTTCAACTTGATACCACGTGTTCCAGACAGACAGACGACGTTATAACATAGACATATATTCTACCGATACCGTTATACCGATACCGAGTTATAAGGGTTCCTTTAAGCAAGCCGAAGTAGCAGAGGACAAAATATATAATATTAATGTCGATACAATTTTCACAACCATATGCTACGTTACCTTACCGAACCTTACCTTACAGAACTGAGAAAAGTATCGCAGACGATCCCAAATTATTCTGGCATTACGTGAAAGATAAACGTGAAAGCTCTCTACTCTTCATTTATTGATTTATTATTTATCTGAAATACACTTGGATGAGCCATTAGCTAAATCCGGGGGGACTAACCAATATCCTTGCATTTATTTATCCTTGGTATTTTATAGCGTATAATCTTATTTTCCATTCACTAAGTAATCACTCACCCTTGACACAATATTGTAAGTCATGTTTTGAGACTAATTTTGTAACACTTAGTGAGGGCACGTACAATAATGTGATTTGTTTAGACTTTGTATTAAAGTTGAAAAATAGTAGATTATTAAACGAGGGAATAAAGTAGTGTCTTGCGTCACGGGCGCTATATTGAATCTCGAACGTAACGAAGGGTTCTAGAGTTAACTCACGAGGGAGTTACTAGAATTCTGAGTGCAGAGAGAGATATAAGCACGCCCAAGATGCAGACAGCTTTACCTACGAGGAGAATTCTCTACCTTTTACACTTTCTGCGAGACAATAAAAACCAAATCTAGGTTGGTGCATTCTGTGCAGGGGTTAGTTCGATTTACGAATGAGTTCTTATTGTGTGTGTCTCTTTGGTTCAAATCTCAATACAGATGAGGTTCCTAATTCAAATCACATTATGCCCGCGATAGGCATAATTAAATTTAGTACAACTTTAATCCCGGCACAGCCGTAGGGATTTAATCACCTGCTTGTTGGTGACGTTGGTGCTTGTTACATGACATATAATTTGACATTGACGAGCAGATGGTGTGAAAAAAATAATACCTTTACAAAATTTACATAGTGTACGATTATTTCAGATTAAATTTAAACTTAGATTACTTACATGTTAGGAACATGAATTATACTGACTAAGGAGATGGGCTACACGGTTTTTTTTTACTTTTTGCTGTTGTCAACGTTCTTGTTTTGTTTTTGATTACTATGTGTTTTTGTACGAAATAAATGATTTGATTGGCTGATGAAGATCATAAACGGTTTGTTATTGTTTGGGTCCAGTCTTGCCAATACTTTTCTGATGCAGTGTCGCCTCTGGCACATTATAACTGATAAAGTGAATCGTAGTTGTCATGATGTGGGTTCTGAGACGTCGTTTGTGACAAAATACCTGACAAAAAGTAACGCAGTGTCATCACGCGACCAACCTTGTATAGATTCCGCGTTCTCGATCAAGGTCTTCTTATCAAGGTCTACTGAGTGGCCTTTGGTGTAGGACGCAATTGGGTCCAATTGGGTCCTAATGTTATGAATTTTATGTTCAACATTTACTTACAGCTAAAAAAAACTACTTCTGCCATAGAATACTATGGAATGTTTCTTAATTTAAAAAAGATTCAATTCCTGTCACCAATATGGTTCTTGAGAGAATGAATGAATGACAATTCTGTAAGAATAATGTTGTTCTACGACGTTTCGAAATTCGATGTTGTTCTAAGATGTCAACATAAATGAACACAAAAATACCTAGCAAATTTTATTGTAAATATGATGTTGTGGTCGAGAATGAAACCAGTGGACTACGGAACCCTTCCATCTGTGTGAATTCAATATATTTAACTTATCTATGTACTAATAGTTGTTGTTTCGTCCAAAGGCCTGGAAAGTACGACACCGATTTAGCTTCTGCTATTTATGTTTCATGTATTATATCATATTGCCTTGTGAAAAATCATGCTGACTTTGAAAATTATGAAGATAATGGTTATATGGTTCAATAAATCAAAGTTACGTGACGTAAGTATAAAATGTTTAATGGGAAATATCCACAAAAACACTGGTCTTCCCCTCAGACATGTACGTCCTAATTAACTATGAAAACCGCAAAACATTTTCATGCGAACTTACATATGAAGTAAAAACTGCCAGAGTTAAATTTAGAGATAGATATTTTGTAATAATGTATTTTTTATGCTTTAAATTAGGTATTCCCGAGGTAGAAACAGCAAAAAGTTTGACGATTACTAGTGTTGTTGGATAACTTTAGTTTGGTTATATCTTTCGTCTTAGTCGGTGCAACTTAAGTAACTAAACTTCCTAAACTTCCTAAGTCGATCTATTTTGCCTGCTTAAACAATAGCGATCCTTTTTCTTACTCATGTAGCTTTTTTAGAGCGAGTTATTTTCTCGTTCAACCTTTTCAGCACACAGCACACGTTTGTTACATGTCATAACATAGGTACAATATTTTTTGATGGTGTTTTATTTATAAAAAGTACCTGAACAACAAAGTATTTATAAACGTGAGAATTTTAAAGAAACCAACAATGGACGGATACCATTTTACCTAATTATCTCAAGCTCATGCATACTACGTGCCTAAAAAGATATTTCAGTTGTTTGTGTCATTCAGTGATTCACATTATTTTTTAAATAATTTTATTTAACTTATCTTAATATGTTTACTTTACGTGGTTATCATCATCATCCACAGCCTGACTTCAACCATTGTTAGGTATAGGTCTCCCTAAGTTTGTGCCATCCACCACGATCCTGCTCTAGTCTCACCCGCTGACGGCCCGCGACCTTTACGATGTCGTCCACCCATCTCGCTGCTGGACGTCCTACCCTTCTATACCCGCTCCTCGGCCACCATTCAGTCACTGCCCCGCTCCATCAGTCATCACCACGTCTAGCCAAGTGTCCTGCCCAAGACCATTTGGGCTCCATAACTCGAATCCCAACGTCATGAACCTTTGTTCGTCTACGGATCTCGACGTTTGGAACTCGATCTAACAGGTGGTGCATGATTAAGACCATAATTATTCGGACAAGTTTTCTGATAGGTAAATCACATAATTTAAATTACCTATACTCGTGGAAATCTAATAGGTCAGACAGGTGTTCAAATAAATAAAATAAATAAATATTGCTGGACATTTCACACAGCGCTATCTAGC
The DNA here is from genome assembly GCA_963924445.1 of Philereme transversata. Taxonomy (NCBI): domain Eukaryota; kingdom Metazoa; phylum Arthropoda; class Insecta; order Lepidoptera; family Geometridae; genus Philereme; species Philereme transversata. Next base: position 25,492,577 of record OZ004338.1, read on the forward strand.
CCCAAACTAAGCAGAGCTTGTACTATGGGAACCAGATAGCTGATAGAACATTTATATATATATATAAATTTTATTTTTCGTAAATACATACATATAATATATAGAGAAACAACCAGACTCGGAGCAAATATCTGTAGATCATGCAAACATTTGTTCCGCGGCGGGAATCGAACCCGCTACCAAATAACAACAGAACTAAACGATACCTACAACATTGGAATATTGTCTTGTCGAAATATTGATCCAGTAGGCACACAGTATCTGTAGAGAAGGATTTAGTCAAGAGTCATTTTTCGGAACAAAGAAGACAATTGTCGAACGTCTAGCTAGAGCACGGCGATTGCGAGAGTGAACAGGAAGAAACGTTGTTGACACTTCCTTGGCAGTAGTCTACAACGCCGAGCACGATAGCCATCATTTTCTCTATCTTTGTACATGTGTTACATGTGTAAGGACAAATGACAAATGTTTTCTGAAATTGTCTAGTTCTTGCGATGCCTAGACACTGTCTTCTCAAGTTTTCTCAATCGCGCTTGCCAACAATTTTTGGGTAAGATACCCTTTTTTTGTGTACCAACCTTCTCTTGTCTAGGAATAAAACTTATTGGGCCTGCTCGTGGCAAAGACAATTTCGGAAGAATCGACAGAGAATGAATGCTTTATTCTACATCACACTCAAATTTAATAACAATATAAAAAGACAAATAATAATACACGCAGAAATACAAAATGCGGTCAGAGCCATGTCGTCTCTTCGAAGAGTAGACAAGGAAATAGCTGTGCTAGCCTTGCAGGATTAACTAGCGTTTCTGAGTGTAAATTTTCAATATAAAGTGAAACTTGGTGTTTCATAAACTCATTGTTAAAGAGTATGGATAACACAATAATTATTGGGCATTATTGGTTGAATACTCGATTTCTTGTGTAGACATTCGTACAAAGTTATCATGGCATGCAAAATGATAGACTTCAAATCGGACCTATTAGATTTCCTTTAGAGTACACTAGCTGTTGCCCACGACTTCGTACGCGTTACACTAAATGTGTAGGTAACCTAGAAATAAAGCTAAACTCGCTGTTGCAACTTGACTTGACACCCCATTTTCATCCCATGGGAATTGATTTATGGGATAAAACGTAGCCTATGTGGCAATCCAGGTTATAATCTACGTATATACCAAATTTCATCGAAATCGGTTCAGCCGTTACGACGTGATTGAGTAACAAACAAACAAACAAATAAATAAACAAACATCCAAACTTTTACATTAATAATATCAGTGTGATAATCGTCACCATTTAATCGTTGACTCTAGAGTAAACTTCTGAGATCCGCACGCAATGACGCGTGAGACGCATCGCAGAACAAATAAAATATAAACTATATAGTTATGACATAGACATACATAATTGCACATAAAAAGACACATAACAGACAAAATTAATGATTATAAATCGGTTACGCACGCACCCAGATTCACAAATTAAAATGAAAAAAAAATGGCTTTCGCAAATAAGTACGTGATGAAATATGCAATTTTTCCGAGGAAGATGACCAGGATAGAGTGAAGTGGAGAAAAAATATTAGAAAGGCACATCACCACACATAATAGTCAGAAAGAAAGTACCAAACGGTATGATTTTAAAAGTCGATTATTTGTAAAAATCTAATTTTTATTATTTTATACGACCTAGACATCGAAAAAACGTATGGCTCACCTGATATTAAGTGGTAACCAACGCCTATAGGTCACGCGCCTTAGAAACGTGCCCTTCGATGCGCTGTCCTGCGTCCATCAACTTGAGGCATACAGGTGTAAAGACCCATGTGCCTGTAATTTCACCGGCAAACATACCCTTCAAACCGTAACACAGCAATGCTACTTGACGGCAGAAGAGGTATGTTATGTTATGTTGGTGGACTCCCTTTTCCGCATTCAAACTCTGTATGTGGTCCATTATGCGTGAGAGAGTTGACTATATGGATAGCCAGCCTAACTCCGACCAGAAGCGCAGAAGTTTCCTGGGGTCTTCGCAGGCTTCACGGAGTGACCTTGGATTGCCCAGGATTTCTGCACGTTGTGCTGTTACCCCCACGCATTCCAGGACTACGTGGGCAGCTGATTCTTCTTCGGTGAGACATGCCCTGCAGAGTGGGCTGTCTGTTGCTCCGATGGTGTAGAGGTCTTTGTTCAGGGGGCCATGTCCTGTAATGGTCCCCACGATGATTCGAAGGTCCGGTCTTTGAAGGTTGAGCAGTCGACGTGTCAGTCGTGGCGAGACGGCCGGCAGAGCCATCCTCGACTGTCTGCAGTCCATGGTCTGTGCCCAGCGTTCGTTGTGTAGGTTTAGAGTACGATTCCGTATCCATGCTCGTAGCTGAGTGAAAGGTAGAGGGAGGAATGGAGGTGGGCCTATAGCCGTGGTTTCCGATCCTCTTCTAGCTAGTTCATCTGCAGCATCGTTGCCTAGTGATCCGCTATGCCCCTTGATCCATTGTAAGATCACCTTGTTTTTTGTGGCAATTCTTTCTAGGGCTAAGTGGCATTCGTAAACAAGCTTGGAGTTATAGCTGTGACTCTCCAGAGCTTTGAGTGTTGCTGTACTGTCGGAGAGTATTCGTATGGTGTAGTCTTTGATCTCTCTCCTGTTTATTGCGGTAGCTGCTTCGGTAATGGCCATGCATTCACATTGGAAGATGGAACTATGTATACCCAGTGTCATTGATATACTTATGTACGGCAGAAGAGGTATATCTTAATCCGTTTACTCTTTTTCTAAAAAACAGCAGATACGTAAACTAGGATCATTAGATGTGGGACTAAAAAAAGTTGCACTGCCACAGATTGTCTAATAGTTCTGAAATAAAGTTTTTATACTTCGTAAATCGTTTTATCGTGGAACTACTCCGTAAAACAAGTGACAATGAAGCGGATACATCTAGTATGTGATTATAAGTTCAGACAAATAAATGATTCCTAGAACTGAACTCACAATACCTTTATTATTTCTCTGAAACGAATAAAAAAATGGAAGCAAATATTTATATCAGGAAAATGGTAATGTTTCAACAAAGGTAGCCTAGATTGGCTACAAGTTCTCAACTTTGGTACGATAAATAAAACTAATAAAATAGGCTCACGACTATAACATCTACTCCCCAGTTCTGATGGACATCCTCGTATATTTTATTTAGTGGGCACGCATACCCGTGATAATATCCCAAAAGGGGTAGTCAGGAGAAAATACAGAATGAACCCGTAATCCAGTAACTACAGCCCATCTGGCACGGATGAAAATCTTAGATAACCCATCTTGTAGCTGTGGAGATGGATTTAGTGATTTAAATCATATTTTCTTTTACGTTAAACTTTACAAAGATCCATCCATCCATCCTTGTTCCGCTTCCTTCAAATATTAAAATCCTTCTCTCCTCCTTAGATTCATCCATGTGCCAATGTCTAGAATCATTAATTTGTACAAATAATATTAAAATATAAAATCACAAAGTAAATGTTAATTTTGGAAATATATTTATCTTTTATGCATTCCTTTCCTCTCCTGATCTTTTCATAATGTTGTGTAGGCATCTCCAGGGTTTTGTGTTTATTTTGTTTCCCCAATTTTTTTATTTGTTTCTGTAAATGAACAAAACCGTGTGACGCCAAAAAAAAACAACAGTATAATGGTCTACGAGGAAAATGACTGTAGCTGGTTAGACAAATAAACAGACAGACTGACCTGGTGAAACTATAAGGGTTCCTAGTTTGCCTACGGAAACCTAAAAACGTGCCTACTCTTGGTTTGCCATGATTTCAGTATTCTATTAATATTAACCTGTTTCATACAATAATGGATAAAGAGAGGGCGGTCGCTGACTATAAACACAATTAAAATGTTAGTGCAATTACTCGATGTATGTTAAGTTGGGTAACAATAGAATGAATGGAACGATGCCACAAGGACGATCGCCATTGTAGATATCATCAACTTAATGAAGCATTTTTGTAATCTTGCATCCTACAATTATAAACCTATACAGCTATAAATTCCCTGTGCTCTAAAGGGGAAGGGACTTGTTATTACATACAGGGTTTAATTCCTGGTTATAGATTCTCTGGAATCAATCAATCATTTATTTTGAAGATAATACACACAGGATAGTTTTATACATAGATGAAACACTCAAAAATGCAGTAGTAAAAACTATGTCGCGCTTTCCAGTGCCCGACCTTAAGACTAAAGGAGACATTAACATTCAAGAGTATCTAGATACAGAGATTGAACTGATTGGAAGGAGATTGATATTTTGACTTAATATCGAAAAAGCACCCCTCCCACCCCCTTTGCATTTTCTGAGAACTGAGATAGTAATGTATATTTTTTTATACCATCAGAAAGTAGAGATTTCAACAAACAAAAAGCCCACCGACTTTTTTAAAAAACCTGATATTTTGACGCAAGAATTTTCGATTGATAATTAGGGTGCTTTTTCGATATTAAGTCACAATAAAGTGAAAAAATAAATATGTTAAATCAAAAATATTACAGTGTATTTGGGACATAAAAAGGTAAGTTATCACCGAATTTCGTGATTTTTTTTTTTTGTTTTGTATTAGATAAAAATAAAAACCAAAAACTTGGTTATTTGATTTTTCTCATAAATTTTGAGGTTATGTGAAAAAAGTATACAAAAATTGTAGATATTTTAATACCCTAAAACTTTGCCATATAACTTTTTTCCTTAGGACTAGTAGTTTTTCCGGAAATCGAGATAAACCGTTTTTTACCCTTAATAACTCATCCCCTTCCACTTCCCGACCTCAGATCGCCCGTAAATTATTTTTCCTTTCATTTTTGTTATATTCTCTTCCTTTTCCAATGAGTTTCATCGTACTATTTTTCTTTTTTCACTTTTACCATTTTAAAAGGCCTTGGTCTAAACAGCCATAGCATATCCATAATTGAACATGCCTCCCTCTTTGCTTTCTAGAATCCGACTCCCAGTAACCTTTATAAAATCGTCTATATATCTATGTAGGAGGCCGTCCTACTTTACCCTTACCTGTGCGTCTACTTTTATGCTTTCTGCCCCAATGGCCGTGTATTCAGCTGCAACTGCCATTTCAGTTTGTTAATCTTCAAGGCTTTGTCAGCTACTTTAGTTTGTAACTTTGTATCGGATCTCCTCATTTCTCGATACCTTGCTAATTGACCCTCAAACCTTCTCACTGGCCTCATAGACCAGATTTCTTAATGATATTTTTATATTTATTTTGTTCGTAGAGTTTATCTATCTATTTTAGCAAAATATTCAGGGGGTGAGAATACTCTTCAATTTGACATAGCAAATCTTTAATTGTAGTGAAAATGTTTTGTCTCTAAATCTCCTTCTATATTTAGAAATCGCTTCTAAGAGATAAGACCGCCCATTGTACTTTTTGCTTTGTGAATTTTGATTTTTATGTTTTTTTCTTTTGTGGTGTACAATAAAGTATTTTGCATTCATTCTTTCATTCTCCTTGGTACAAATTTATTGGAATTTATCTCAAGCTATAATTAATACACTATTACACAATTTACATACTAACATAAACTATGTTATGTGTTTCAGCTAGCTGTTTGTATTAGACATGACTTTCGTCCTGTCCATGCTTATTCCAGGTCCACCTGTTGAGAAATTACCAGGCATTATACCTTGATCTTCCAGTGATGCTGCCATTTCTACAATGTCATCAATAATTGACTCAACGTTGGTCCCGTTTAACAGCTTTTGGTTACAGAACCTTGTATGGGTATGTAGTATGTAGAACACATAGTATTTTTCAACCTTTTGGCGACCACTGTACATAATTTTACTGATTAAAACGGGATTAATTAAACGGGTTGCAACAGCCGTGGTCACGGGCAGGCGGTTGCAACACAGTCGAAGTGTCGGGATAACAAATAAAAAAGGTACATACGCGATAAATACTCATTTTAATCAGTAATTATGAAAGAACACATGTTACCTGGTCGGAAAGTAAATATTTATGCTAGCCAATTTTATTTACTAATATTATAAATAAGGAAAATTTGTTTGTAAGTTTGTATGTTTTGGATAATATCCGTAACATCTGAACTGATTTTGAAAATGATTTCACTGATAGAAAGCTACACTACCCCTGAGTGCTATAGGTTATGTTTTAATTTAATAAGAATCTTCACGAAGCCGGAGCTGGTCAGCTAGTGTTAGATAATATAACTATATTTTGTTACTAAAATTTTAATTATAATTATTAATACGGGATTTATCACGTACCGACTCCGCTCCGATCCGAATAACGTCTTGTGAGGCGAGATGTTACTCGGAGCGGATTGCACTCACCCTGATGAAGGTTCACGAATTGAACCGAAACATCATCGTTCGAAACACTAATAAGACGGTACGTGATAAATTCCGTATTTATAATAATGATTGAAATCAATCACGAAAGTTATCTAAGTAAAATTTTAATTAAAAAAAAACTGTAACTAACTAACTATATTGAAAAGCCACTTGCCTCAAACTGAAATCGAACCGACAAAATTACACCCTGTATTATTATGGCACCATTGGCACCTCTTATTAGGGTTAATAAAATAAACAATTTTGTGTAATAAACACTGCATCTTAAAATGAAAGGAATGGATTCATTAGATCAAGAAGTTTCAAGGTTCCAGCTCATAGGATTCACGATTTATTTCAACAGAAACAACATTTGAGTCGAGATTATGTTCATTACTTTACGGCCAAGGCGTTTTACATGCGGTTAAAGGTATTATAAATATAATTATAATGATTATTACATGCAACGGCCTATGAGTATTTAGGTAAAGAAGATTGGTGAACGTGTAAAATTATGTTTCTATTTATTTCAAAAATAAAAAAAAAAATTATTCATTAATATCCCAAGGATCGCTTTGAAACGTCAATTTTTACTCCTTCGCGACCAATCCAGGAAATAAAGGCAAGAAATAAGGCTGGTTGTTTTTTTATGATCCTTTTAATGCATAACAATAAAGAAAATAAATTACGTCTAAACTGTAACATTTTTGAACGAGTTGGAGCAATTTCAATGCCAAGCTTCTCTATCATCTAAATAATCCGATATTTTATAATAGGCTATTTTATAAAGATTTTGATTAATTACGTTTTTAAATTTGGTAATTATCAATTAATTATCGGATTGGCCACAATCAGCTCAGGACCGCCAAGTCTGGAAAGAATGGGGGGAGGCCTTTGCCCAGCAGTGGGACACGAATGGCTGATAATAATAATAATAATAATTATCAATTTGTATATCACTTGGGAGTTTGTTATAAAAGCATAAACTTTGCCCTTTAAACGATTTACTAACTTTATGGAGTCTACAAGGGGCAACAGCGAGTTTATCTTTATTTTTTAGTATAAAAATTATGATTATCGCTATTTTTCTTAACAAATTAATATTTTTGTGAACATACGTCAGATTTTCATAGATGTATTTACAAGGGAATGTCATAATATTAATTTATTTAAACTTATGGCGTAATGATTCTCTGGTATTATAAATTCTAATGAAAGGTCTGTGTATGTATATTTCGACCATTTTTTTATTTTTAGTTTTAGCCGTGTACTTTTTAACATATTAGCCATAATGAAAACTGAACTTTGACAAAATTCACAGGTACCTATACGTGTAGCATTAGTGACACAAATATAAGCAAAAATCTGTAATCAAGAATAACTGCAATTTCTACACCTAAAAAATATAACCAATTAACATGAGCTCCCGTTGATACTGATACTGTAGGTCAAGTTAGTTGATTTAGCATTTCGTGGCACTATTTTGATAGTCAAAGATTACAAATAATTTAATTTTTAATTTTATAGGAGACTCGCGAGACCTCAGTTCGGAACCACTAGTAATTTAAAGTATATAAAAGGTGCTACATGCACATGTTATATAGCTAATATTATATAAAATATCAATTAATAATAGCGAAAATAAATGCTAATTGATTGACAAACTCGCAAGATCTCAGTTCGGGGTGAACCACTAGATCATAAATTATTATCTAGTTAATCTAATATTATAAAGAGAAAAGGTTTGTATGTTTGTAACGAATAAACTCAAAAACTGCGGGTACTATTTCAAAAAATATTTTACCATTAGAACGCTACATTATCCCTGAGTTACATATGCCACTTTTTACCCAACTGTGCAGAAGGAGGGTAATGTTTATATTGAAAAACTATGTGTGCGAAGCTGCGGATTGGTCAACTAGTTTATAATATTGGTAGTTGTACTCTGCTGACTAAACTATAATAATAAACATGAAAATTATAGGTAGAAGTTACCAAAATAGATTTTTAAGTGGCACTGAGTACCTGCCAAAGGAATAAGTACAAAAAATTACAAAGTGAATGGCAGTGCTACTTGTATAAACCACACACATGCACCAGCGAACTAAACCTCAAATTAATAATATAATAATTAACTAGCTTACGCCCGCGGTTTTGCACGCTTGATTTGCCAATTTAAAGTAGGTTATGTGTTAATCTACGTTTGTACCAAATTTCATCGAAATCGGTTTAGCCGTTACGTCGTGATTGAGTAACAAACAAAAAACAAATAAATAAACAAACATCCAAACTTTCGCATTTATAATATTAGTGTGATAACAATACAGCGTTATTTATCCCTAAAGGTTAGAATCATGCAGTTGTTTTTTTTCCTATGTATTATATATTAGTGCCGACCAATTAATTTGTTGCTGACCCAGCCGCGAATTCGCACGCGTGGTTTGTTAATAAAAATATTACGCTCCTACTGTGCAGTCGGGTAATAAGTAACTTATTCCAATCCCGGTCATAATCTATCTGTACAACAAATTTCATCGAAATCGGTCCAGCTGTTTAGGCGTGAAAACGTAACAGACAGATAGATAAACAGAGCTACTTTCGAGTTTGATGTTGTGAAGTCCTTACTTTTTAATGGTAGAGACTAACTAGTGACTACCCACATTATCTATATTATGTATGTTATATTATATAGATAATGTGGGTAGTTACTAACTACCCACATTATCTACAGGGTATCATAGTGCGGGGCAAGTATTGTGTTTGTGTAACTTAATCTACACCAGCCATTACAGTTTTCAAATTCAAAGTTTTTATACTCGGTTATGTAAAATATTGGGCACGACATATTTTGATATATAATTAATTTATGAATACCATTACACACCAGTACAAATACATGACTTTACTCATTTTTATTGTTGAGATCCTTAATAATATAAAATCGATACACAGTTTCCATCTATTTAAAACTAAAAAATACCTGACCCAAAGAGCATACTATACATACAATTAATTATCATTTAAATGATACACAATGACATTTGAGACTAGTTTAAATTTTAATCTAATCAATTCATTATGTACTGATATTACATTATTATTATTTCTTAGTTATCCATTTTAATTTAGGTTAACTAAATCGATTAATAAAATATTTTTAATTTAAACTAAATGGACGACACTCAGTGTTGTGTTAAACGCATCAGTAGTTGGAAACAAAGTAAATATTACTATTTAAAATTTACCAAATGCAAATTTGGTGATTCTTTGACTAAAATAACTTAATTTTAATTGGCTTAGAACGATTATAATGACAACGTTTAGTAATTACGTTCAACGTTCGTTAATTTTTAAATTTGTGTATGGTGCAAGCGGGGCTGTACCTAAGGACAATGCATGTTTTGGGCCCTAACGTAATACTTTGAGTTGCAGTAGTGTCCTATTTAATATGAGTTTACTTTTATTTGCCTTTCACTTCTTGTTTGCTTTTCCGTATGCAGTGTGCTGTTTTAACTTTGAGTTTTCTACCTGAGTTCTTGTAATTTTACCGCTAACTAACTTCCAGTCGCTTTGCTATCTTTAGATGATAGCGCCTAAGCCTGTAAAGCTGAGTATTTTAATTATAAAATATCAAACTTATGTTTATGTTAAGTAAAAGGGGTTTATTCATTATCCAAGAATTGAATTTTCCAGATTGATTGACAGCTTTCAATGAAAATATGTCATAAAACAATGCAGCTTGAGTCTCGATTCCATTCAGCTTTAGGTTTATTTCGTCTAGCTAGGCCAATGATCTAGGCTCTCTGTTACGTCAAAAGTTACATTGAAAGACACTAGATATTAGGAGAATTAGTCTTTTGGATCATGTACATAATCGTATTCAGAATTGATCAGGTTTATTTGTAAAAGATTATTTTATTATATTTTATAAGTAAATAAATAAATATATAGGTACAAAACTTACCTTAACTCCAATTAGATTATTCACAACCTTTTTATTTTATCACAAAATTTTATTCTCAGGTACATACTAGAACATTCAAAACACGGTGTTAAAATCTGAAAAAGTTGAATTATACTTCTTTATTTCAGAATGACGCTTTGTTCTTTGAATGAATAAACATGATCAACCGCTTTACTTTTTGTCATAATCTTTTTAAATAAACCTATTTGAACTCGCGTTTTTGCGTTAGATTTTCGAACGCAATCGAAATACGCGGTTTGGTCGGCGCGCGCGTCCTACGCGGCCACAGTCTGTTGATTGCAGCGAGAGCGTACCGACTCACACTCTTAAGAGCACATTCTACCAAACGCCTATGCATACAAAAAGACATAACTTATTCCCACCCGTAAATAACATCAGATTTCAGTAATTTTTGTAGGTATGTTATTCACTATAGTACTTAGGAGATTTTTGCTCGTACACACGGCTACACATCAAGCTATACATTTCCAGTCTATGCTGACCTCTCATTGTACGGAAAACCTACACAATGCGAGGTCAGCTATAGCAATGGACTATCATATAGGCTGCCAACAATGATGATGATGGTATTTTTTATAAATTAAAAAGTATGCATTTTGTATTGTATTTTATTTATTCCACAAAAAGTTACATACTAACAGTATTAGATAAAGCACTGTAAAACCCTGAGAATTGTCTCGGTGCTTAGAGACACTCGAGCCGCTACACATTATTTAGATACCTACATAAAGACCCGTGACCTTCACTTAAACATAATTAAACATAACCCAATTAAAACTGACCTACCCACTCAAATAAGCCGTCTGTCTTATATAAAATTAAATATTTCAGGTCCCAACTTTAATGGGACCTGAGTCCCATAGTCCCATTTAATCATAGTTTTTAATACTGTAATCTTCTCTTCTCGTATATAAATTAGCTGTTGGTGCAACTGATGCAACTCCCTCTATTTGTGTCATTCTAAGGCGGTTTCTTACCACCTGATACGACATAACAGCTTCTCATTTATCTGGCTCATGCAGCTTGTGCCTTACTCTTTTTCGTTTTTAGGGTCGTACCTCAAAAGGTAAAAAAGGAACCCTTAGAAGATCACTCTCTTGTCCGTCTGTCTGTCCGTGTGTCACCACCGATTTTTATTTGATGATTGTTCTTATAAAACTATCGTGTGTAATTATATTTTTCCTTCTATTCTGTGCTGTATAAACGGTAATAGGTCCCATACAACGATTTCTACCTTGTTCTAGTCTCTGTGATAAGAATTTGTTTACATTTCTAGGCTTGCTCATATAAATCGTTGACGTATGTGGGCTCCATAATACTAAAACAATGAAAATGTAAAATATAATCGAGACCAGTTACTATTAATATTTGGAAAAACGTTATACCTTTTTATAATTATACAGAAGCGTTTGGTAGACAGTCCACTTAACTAAAGCAGGCTGACGGAGACTATTGACCACTGACCATGTCGATGGGAATACCTACTGAAACAATCGATTGTTTGGTGATGTTTACAAAATAATACCAAGTTCAAAAGTAACTAGTTGTTTTGTTTCATGAATACAAAGAAGAGTTTAATTGACCCAGGTGCCTTTACATCTTTCAATTTGAAGATGATAGTACAGCTTCAGGTGGCAAGTTGCAGCTCCAGCTGTGTGAAGGACGTCCTCGTTGAGTATCCTTCGATGGGGTTTTAGTGGAACGAGTGTATTAGCTATGTTGGCCGAATCGGTACCGTTTGTATGTTATGTAATTACGTATTATGTTTGTCTGCCGATAACTTTCGTATCTGGTCCAATTATTCATGAAATTATGAAATGGTCAATACGTTTAGAGCTAAATAAGTACGCTTTTCCTCACGATGACGAGGTGTTTAGTCTTTTTAAACATGCACTGATGGTGTGAGCTTATTTAAAATAAAATATGCTCGGTTGCTTTTCCATCAGATGTGCGAGGAAGCTGAACGGTGCTAGGATGCGTAGCGGACTCTTTACAGCTGTCACTGCCTATTGACTAGTAGTCCAATAGCTCTAGCTCGCTATAATGCCCCACACACAATCCATACTCGCGTCCCTCACACACATTTCTCACTCATATTCCATAATGCAAATAACTCGCTCCGCTAGCCCTTTTTTCACCAAAAGGAACAGGTGCACTGGAAAATGAAGTGGTACTATTGCTTGATTTTTTTCTCGCTAAGTTTCCTCGCACAGCTCTGGTGGATATGCAGCCTAAACATGGTGCTTTGGAATGTATGTTAACGCGAAAACAAGGTCTATGTATACCTAACTTTATTTTATGGTTTTTTTATCTATATCACAAGGGACTAGACCTGTCGTGACCGGGAACCCTAGTTCGAGGCCTAGGGCTCAGTTAGAGTCATAACTTTAATAAAAAGCTTATTTATAAACTGTCTTCAATATCTATTGATCCTTTACCAACTAGAATGTTAAACTCCTAAACAAATAAATTTTATTTCATTTCATTTTTGCAAGTACCTACCTACACTTACACTTACGAAAGCAAAATTACGTCTAAGTTTTTCCCGAAGGCTAATCACTGTTTTCAATAAAAGTTAAGATAATTCATTGCTATTGGTGCATAACCCTAATTCAATTGTTGTGTGTGATTAAGTTTAGTCTTTGGTATGGGTACGTGAACGAGATTCAGACCAGCAAAGGATCGGACGAGTGGCTTAAATAGAGCTGGCTTATGGCAGAGTGGCTTACCTATGCGTAGCAGTGGGTCGACGAATGATAATAACGCTTAAGGTCTTGAAATTGGCTATAATTCAAGAAACAGATGTGCGTGAACGTGAGTCTATGAATTTTTTGATAATATTTCAAAATCTATGGGGGAGGTTTGTGTTCAGCAGTGGACGTGTTATGATGTGATGCTTGCTGATGATGATGATGAGTGACCCGAAAAGGGATCATTGCCCTCCGATGGTTTACTTCACTCTTTAGTAGCCATACCTTGGTTTTCTGTCGCTATATTGTTTTTTTTAGTTACCCTGCGTTAGCTCAATGACCCTGTTATGCCCAAGAAAAGTCCCTGAGGCTAATGAAATATAAACGAAAAGTTAATCAATGCTTGCATACTTACATTGTTTTTGACAAAGTAGGAACGTTGGAAAACACTGTGACGATTAACGTTCACAGAATTTCTCATAAAGATACATAAACGGAACTAGCAAATAATTTTGAGTGGGGTGTAAACAAAGCGAATGCTAAAAATTAAAACTATTTCGTAATCATATAGTCATAGGGTTTCCCCAATAATGTCGGAGAATGTTTATTTTACGTAAAACAAAACTCAATTATTAATTTATTGATAATAGTCTCTCTTTATATTATAATTGCTGTAAAATAATATCTTCATTACACTTCTTATACTCAAAATCAGCAACCTAACAAAATCCTTAAAACTCAATTAATTTTAGTGCCTATCAGATCAATATTTGACCTCATACAGCAAACATATAAGATAAAACTTCGAAACCACATAACGAGTACTGTATTTTTACGGAGTTTCTATTGCGTAGTCAAATTCACAAGAACCCAGTTCAAAGTAACCTAGCTCATCATCTTTCAAACTTTATCATCACTAACTCCTTCAACTTCAGTGTTTTTCTTCTGCGTCATTTCATTAGTGACGATATCCAACGACCCGTTCTTACTCAATCCGCAGACGGACAACATTTTCCTAGCGCTATCTCTTTTCTTCACGCAGTACAACAATATAATAAGAAGAAACAAGAAGAGTGCGATTGCCCCGACGATCATCGGTGCACTTTTATCCATATCGGTGTCTATAGATGCCAGTAGAATGGTTTCAGCTCGGAGAAAGTCTTCGAGAGGAGAGAAATAGCTTAGGATTCCTTTTGTCGATAGTTCGGTCTCGCCAGTCATTGATTGGAGAACTGATCTCCAGTCTTTGCTGGCGCCAAGGGACATGCCATCACTGAAAATAATGTTGAAAATAATAATTTCTCAATTAAACTTATCTACTGAAAAATGGCATTAGAAAAAAGTTACCTTACAAACTAAGTTACAGGCACATGAATCTTTTTACTGGATGTTTCAAGATTTCGGGTGCAACGCAATGCCTTGCAGGCTATCTTCGTTGGACGTTGTAATAGGCAGTGGATCCACTTGATAACAGGTGGAACATGGTCTGGTGCCAGCATCTCATCTTAGAAAAATCCTAATAATTAAAAACTTCCTAAGAACCTATATTTTGATTTGAACCCTTCCATATCTAAATACTATAGCGGCTGCATCCTTAACCCAACGAATGCTACAACTTGTCACTAGGCGCTCACTTTATATATTTTATAGAATGTAAAGCTCTTAGTTTTTGTACAATGATTGAAATACTTTAGTTAATACTAAACATTTACTATGAAGAATATATGCAGATCATAACAGTAGTCAGTACCTGAGTAGTTTTCCTGCTTCCTTCACGCCGTAAATGGAGCACTCGTGCAAAGGCCCCGTGTGGTTTGCGTGACTGCATAGAGATAAGAGTATTTGAAACTCGAGGACATGTGAAACCAAATATCTGCAAAGAAATCAACGCTATAATGAGTCATGATAAAGTAAAGGAGTGGTAAAAGCGAGTTGGAGTTTATAGGCTACTTTATGGTCTCAGAGTCATGACCCTTGTAACGTTACGAAACGGCAACGAAAGGATAAAATGTCTCCATATTAAAGAGTGAACTTTTACTGTTGAGTAGGAAGGTTCATTCTCCCATAAAAGCCAGGTTTAACCTATGAAATAAAAAGTAATTAATTGCACCTTCCCCGCGGAGCCTTATAAGAATAAAACTAGTGATGGTGCCTGGCTACATTTTTACTAGTAAAAGTATTTATTTCAATAATTATTCTAAATAGGGGAATTATCGACGTACCAATTTATCGGTGCTACGACGGACAATGTTTCGGTTCAATTCACGAAACTTCCTGGATGGAAACAAACTGCCTCGCGTTATATACTTTTTGACACGACTATATGAAGTCACTGTTTCCGAATTTTTTGTTGAATAGTTAAGCACTTGACCACTACCACATTATCACTTACCATCAGGTGACTGATGGTAAGTGATAGTGTGGTCATAGTGTTGTCGTCTTGTGATGGAACATCTCAGAAAGAACCTGTTTGCACTGGACTTGAAGACACCGAGATTATAATAAGTGAACTGAAGCTTACGTACGTGATGTACTGGACATGTGACACAACGTGGTACTTCGCAGCTGGATCCAAGTAACTTTCGTTTCTGGGCACTGGAGGATACACACCTGTTTCTTTTATCCTGAAATATGTAAATAACATGTTATTTACAATTTATCTACAGGAAAATATTGGTGGATTTTTCAAGACTTTCTTGCTAAACAAGCTTACATAGCTTTATAAATCTTTTAAAAATAAATAATTATTACGCAATTCGCATACTTATTTAGTTTCAATTCTTATAATTATAGATCAATTTAATTACAGTGCACACAGAATTAGTCAAGTGTACAAGGTGTGGATACGTTCTAGACGTTCAAGGGTTAGTTAAGATCAAGGTGAACGCAATGATTGAGTAATTTTTTTAGAGAATATTATAATAGAACGCTGCAATACGCTTTGGATAGCTGCGATACTAAACTTATTATGTTCATAATTTTTAATTCCAAATTTACTTTTATTACGAAACTAGCTAACATGCCTCTGCTTCGCACGGATTGTTATCAAAATTAAATATAGCCTCTAGCACTCAGTAGTGTAGCATTCAATCAGTGAAAGAATTTTCAAAATCGGTTGCTTAGTTCTGGAGATTACCCATTAGATTAAAAATTTACCCCCCTTACACCCCAACAACATATATTTAAAAAAATTGCTGTGACCCTTATTTAATTATTTGTTTAGTCTATAATTTCCAAATTTATATCAACGCATTTTTTTCATAGGTACAAACTTCAGCCCCAGGAGCCCTTCCGTTTATCGGGATAAAAAATATCCTAAATATTTATTCATAATATATTTTATGTTTGATGAAACTTGGTATAATGAGAGTATCACTATACTAAGTTTCATTAAAACCCATCCAGTAGTTTCAGCCTGATACGGGTACAAAGGGACAAACAGACAGCTAAAAATTAAAAAAAAAATGTGTTGGTCTCTATATCGGATAAAAAGGTCATGTCAATTTAAATATTCAAGAAATAATTAACGTACCTACATACATTAATGGCTCAGTTACATGTATACAAGATTGTATGTATGTACAATCTATGTAGGTTAATCCGTCTGTCAATAAAAACTACGTTTGAGAAATTATCCTAAATTGTAACCTGAATGAATGAATGAAACTTTATTCCCCGTATATTTCCAGAGCGACCGATCTTGAGTGGCCTGCACCCAACGGCTCCTAGCAACCTTTACTCGTATTAGGTCGTCTTTCCATCTATTGGGCGGCCGTCCTACGTTGCGCTTTCTAGTGCGTGGTCTCCACTCGAAAACCTTTCCGACAGTTTTTTGAGCTAAGTAAATTAAATTTTTATTGCTTAGGTATCTGAATACTATACCTATATATTGTACGGAAAATTCCAATATTTTTACAACCATCTCAAAAATTCATGGTTTCCAAAAAGTTCTAGAATAAAATTTAAAATATATGGGATGTATTTGGTAGTTTTTATGTTGTTCTTCCAATCAAAGTATTCACCTTAAATTCCACCAATGCTCATTCCAGTTTTCTAAGCTTGTATTGCCGAAGACGTCCCATCTCCACTTGTCCAGTACATAAGCGTATGCCATCAATGGGATTTTCTCTAAAGCAACCCACAGAAGATGGTTCAGGCTCACTTGTGGTCCGGTTTCCACCTGTATCCAGTTCAAACTCTTCAAGTGCTCTGGAGTTATTAGCTGAAGAGCCACTATATCTGAGATAGCGTCGTGAAATGCTGAAATTAAAAAAACATAGACAATTTACTTTGGTTTTCTCTCTGTATCTTTACACTCACCCAACGAGAGTTGGTCTCAGTGATTTGACAATTCATGAGAGCGTTTGATAGTTCTTAAAAGTAATTTTGAGTAGTTGATATGCTTTTTACTCGTCAGACTTTTATCACAGACACATCACACATTATTTTTAAAATACAGAAAGAGAGCTGAAAGATGATTCTATTATTTTAAAAGAGAAAAAAAATGTTTTTCTTGAGCGACATACAACCAAAAAATTCTTTAGAAGGGAGTAAGATTCCTTCAAAACGTACCCGGATTCGGTCCATCTCTAAAGAGCGGTGGAAGGTTCTTATAGTGCTTGAAGTATTGAATATGCCCCAATAGCCTTGCTGCTCTTGATAATCCAACAACAACGTCGGTGACTTTCTCATTACACCATTTTATCCTGAAATAAAATGTTTAAGATCGAACATCCTTATTTGACAGTTGGTGAATTATTTGACAGTTGCTAGAAACACATTCATTATGGATACTCGTAGTATCATATTAATCTGTCTAATGAACAGAATATCTTTTGAACAAAAGCATTAAAGCCTTACTTGTAATTGAGACCATCACACATGTCATGACTTGAAGGCAAACAATTGGCAGTGGCTACGGTTTCCTTCATATTTTTATAAGAGTCATTAGCACTTTCAAACCCTAAAGATTGATGAAAGTCATCCACGGCATCAAAAAAGTCCTTGGAACTGATGCCGTCGGTTTTCAGACATGGTCTTGTATGGTCAGGATACGGAACTACTTTTGAAAATATAGACTGCCATTCTTGTGCCCATAAGTTACCTGTAATAATATTTAGATAATCATAAAAATATTTACTAAACAATCAAGGTCTTCTACAGTTGGTCATCTGCTTTTCTTTTCCTTCAATAGTTTATTGCAATTATGACTGCTAAGACGATATGTATAAACTTTTGCTTAGAAAGTCAACTCACCTAAAATATGAGCTGGTATAAGTTTGTCGTTGCTCTTCAAATCTTCGCCGTAATGAACTTTCAGTTTCAACCTTACGTAATCGTGCAGAAGGTTATAGAAAGGTTTTATTTCATGCCAAATACAAACTACATTTTTCACAAAATTATCATCTTCAAAAGCATATCGCCACATCTCACCAGCGTCACTGAAGTTCTCGGATTCGGCCACAACATTCATTCGTTTAACATAATCTTTGAAAATAGGACGAACTTTTTTTCCAGTGGCATCGCGGTATGCGGCCCAATAGTATTTCAGTTCATTGGAATCATTGCTTGTCTTGAAGATTGATAGTAAATCTGAAAATGCAACGTAAATGATTGTTTCATTTAGGTGGGTATATTTTGTTTAAAATTTGTAAGTGTAATTAATTAGCTTATTTTTTACAACATACTTATTTGAAAAAATAAGGACACATCTGTTTTTAATACCCCATACCTTTGTTTGAAACACGCACCTTCTGTAAAGTGTTATTTTCAAAACATTTACTCTATTGTGGTAATACTTTTATATGTCCTTGTTGTTGTTATAAAATCAATTAATTATTTAATTATTGAAATCTCAATGTATAATTATAAATGACTGACTGACCACTCATTGTTCGTACCGAATCGTCGTCACAAGTAGTGGTGTTATACGAGTATGCACACACTGAAACTCGGCTCCATATTTTCTGCATTGTATCTATTTCTTCTCTTTGCTGCAAAAACAAAATGTACATTTTCAATCTATCTGTACCTACAGTTTTTATGAATGTTTTCGCTAATTATAGATTCAATTTTACGTTACCTTACTCTGTGGCATCTGGACATTAGTTCCACGCTCTTTGATAATCCTAATCTTTCTTTTATATTTTGTGTCATTTGTCAATAAATAATCGTTCAAATAGTTTTTCTTCAGTATATTCCAATACTGTTTTTTGATTTCATCTTCTTCTGCAGTAATACGAACCTGAAATTACCAATAAATATTGTATTTTGTTAACATTTTTATACTTGTCTATATCCTTAGATGAATTAATTTCTTACCATAGTATTCTTCATAGCATCATTATTGGTATCAGTCACATACAACCACAGAGCATCTTGGGATGTTTTACAAATATCTAAGCTCAATCTATCCATTTCTTTCATAAACACATCCAACGTAATGGTATCATTATCTAATTCATCCAATTGAGACTTATAATTTTGCAGTATGTTATTTGATTTTGCTACAAGTGTTGCACTTGGGTCGAGGACTAGTTTCAGCGCATCATCTAGAAACTTCTTATCTTTGACATCGTCATCTATATCAATTTCGTGGCCGCTTTCTTCTGATGCTTCTGTGTCTATTTTACTTCCTTTATTCGTTATATTTTTATCATCCGACATCTCCGAGGTAGGATTTGGGTTGTATTGTACGGCACCAGCATTTATAACTAACATTGCTATAGCCATAGCAAAAATAGTTTGTAACTGCAATTATTAATATCAAGGCGTTGTTATTATTTCTCAGCAAATCGCAAAACAGAATAAATTAACAATATCGTTGTTTATCGTAACTGAAATGATTATAATACACGACAAATAATATAGAACCAATAGAATATTTCGTAGTCGATTCATTGCCCAAAATAGCATGATCGTGCAACATTACGTTAGCAACATCGCAAAACGACTGAAAACTTTCGTGAGGTTGCAAATGACATTGTACATTGAATTACGAGTATGTTGCGGTAGGTATAAGTTGCTTAGTGAATACACGGTTTTATTGTAGTATACACGATATCTAGGACTAGGTAGAGTATAATACGCGATAGAATGTAACACCCGTATCTGTCCATCGTGAGAACAATTGAACAATAGTCAAGGCAGCGCATCAGTGTGGCTAGTTGGATAATGATTACATCCTCTTCAGTCACTATCTTTAACTTCTATCATTTAGTATGATTATGTCATTATTTCCTTGAATCAGCTCATTACAGCTGCATTATAAAAGTATAGGCCGGCTTGCACAACGATCCCTAAACGTATATAGCGACTAAACATGTTTCAATTTGACGATTTTGCATGATTTGACTATTCCCTTAATGATATCTAAGTACGTTTAGGCTTCGTTGCGCAAGTCGCCTTTTATATCAAACAATAACAAAAACAACTACCTACTTCTATGTGGGTTTGTTCAAATCACCTTGATTTGAGTATCAACACAGTTTAACCGTTACTAGTTTAATATAATGAAATGAATACGGACAAAAAAAACCACTCCCATACTCATAAATATGATTGTTATGGTGACAATTGGTATGTAAATCCCGACCGAAAGCGTTACTAAAAAAAATGTTGTTTATAATTACAAGTTAAAGTTCATAGAATCATAGGTATCGTTTTAATAATTCTTAAATAGTTGTTGATATGTAATAAAATTATAAATAATCATGCTGAAACCGGAAATCTTATAATCTTAACTCCAAATTTCTTGTAATTTTAACTCCATAGCCAATTCAACGATCAAAACCTATGAACACTTTCGATCCCGTCATCTAAAAATTTGTAAAATTGTATACCTACACGTCTCATGGTGTCGCGATCAATCCAGCTGTGTCAATCCAAAGCACTACAACACCGGAGCCAACACATTTTCAGACTGTAGCACTTTCACGGTTTCACACTTTCATTCTTGGCATAATGTTTTTGAATACTCCGAGGTGTTTGCTCGTTTTGTAGTGGAATTTAAAAGGGAACAATCGGTCGAGCGGTTTGTTTTGAAAACCTGGTACGTTGTCGCTCGAATGCGGCTGTATGCGTATTAGCATTGTTACCATACCAGTAACTCTCATTTAACCTGTGCCGTATCCCACAAAGATATATGTAGTTAGGTTAGTACGTACTCCCTATACTGAGCCGTAGTAACTCTTTGTTGATCTAGATCTCAACGAAATGGACTCATGTGAACTAGTAACTAGGGTACGCTATGTGATATCCTGGCATTGTATGAATCAAAACAATCTGATTCATAGTGGTCAGAGCTTCTTTTAAACAGACATGCATCATAATAACCAATAGTAAAATAACTTAGAATGTTACTGGTCAGCTAATCTAACATTTCCTTTGTAAACATGCTAAAGCAGGTTTTGCGATAAGGAAATAATAAACCTCGTTATTCTGAAAATATTTTATTACAATCGTATTATTGCTATCGAATCAAACTACAACTTCTACTTGGTTTCAAATCGTATTAAAAATATTATTTCGATTTAGCAATGATCCTAAGAATAATATTTCTGTGCAGGCATCGCTTCAATTAATTACTCTTTTTTTATGAAAGAAGCTAATATCTGGGCTCCGGCTACATCAATCTCATTATATCCGTGTGGTTCCATAACTTTCTTGGTTCTCTCAAACCAGTTCTTGACATTTTCATGGGCACTGTAGTCAAATCCGAACGTCTGAAATGGAAAACAGATTCTTTAATATATAAGATTTTCCTTTAATGAAGTTTTTAGGCCTATTGACCTAATCTCAATAAAAGTCCTACTCTCCTGGGAAGTCTTGTCAAAAAGTTTTTTTCAACTGCCACCGTGGCACATAACTGTTATTCATTATATCATTCATGGTAATACATAAAGGGTAGCATTTAAACGCATAACTAATAAATACAATTTTTTTAAACAAAAAAATCCAAAATGCATTTAAATTACTGATTGCACACTAAATTTGCATACCAAAAAATACTGATTTTGCAAACTTTTTATACCCTAATGCAAACTGTTTTTCTACGTGATGATCTAATATTTTGAAAGCATACCTAATAATATTTTACTTACCACAAAAATCTAAACCCTAATTTATTAGAACCAAGCACCTAATAAACTTGTGAGAACATCTTTTTTCATAAATAAAACTAAATTTAACCAAAAACCTAACCTAACCGAACCTTTTTTTTTTACATTTAACGTGTGGAAATCCTCATGGATACCACTTCAGCGCGGGGGTACCGTAGATGCAATTGGATTATTTAGTGGAGGAAATTACTAGCTGGTTCAAATCTTTCACTCCACGTTGGGGTTTGTTTTAGAGAGTCGATAGCTGACAAGGGTTGGATTTAAGTGGACTGTATGTTTGCGAATTAGACCGAAATTTACCTATGCCTAGAATACTCAAAACCAATAGCATTTGTAACGTTCTTCTAATGATAGGACGACCACACTGCTGCAAATGGAAGAATCACAGGAATAGAATACAGCAGCGTTAGGGGAACGGAACATGCACGTACCTGTAGATCTCTGGATACCAGGAGCCAGTGTCCTGGGGACACCACGCCAAGGTCAACGGGGTGACCCTAGCGCCACGTGCAGCCGCGAAGGTCGTATCGACACTTCCAGCACTTGTTTTTCACGGAAAGTTCACACGTTTAGTTCAATAACACATAAATAGCGAGTTCTAGTGGAAATTTGTAGGATTCCACCAAAATATAAGAAAATGAGTCGCACGCGCGCGCATCGTTGCGATTCTCACGGAGGTTCCAAGGCGTCTCTCATTGGCAGCGGCCAATGAATTTGAAGAGTGGCGTTGGCGGTCGGACGTCAGAGTGGGACGGCCTATAAGGTGCGCGTGCATGCGGAAAGGAGAAAAGGTATAGGATAAGTCGTTACAAATGCATCTTGGCGAGTAATACAAAATAACTGGATGAATATCCACCATCTCCCCCTCCTTGAAGGATTCCTTCGAAAGCGAAAGAATTATAAAATAGCGTAGCGGGATAAATATAAAATAGCGATGTGAATAGCGGTTTGCGGTTTAAATATATAGCGGAAAAACAAATTAAAAAATAGCGGGGTTGGATAAGAATATCCGTAAATGTTGAAAGCGCATGGTCACCCTACTGTATAGGGAGCGGCGACAATTTTGTCGTCGGCCTGACATACGCGCTATCACACGTTTCTACTCGCGCACAACGAATTCGTCCGTCCTTACCGGGAAAAACCTCTGAAACTCTTCCGATTTTCCAAGATAATGGAGGTGCGTTTTCGTTATTTAAAAGAACAATAGTTCCTACTGTGAGTGGATTACTAGCGGTGTTCCACTTTTCGCGCATTTGCAAATTATGGAGGTATTCATTCTTGAATCGTTTCCAAAATGTTTGGACTAAAGAGTCCATCAAAGAATGTCGAGACAAAAGATTTGTTCGTTCTCCACTCATATCAGCTGCGGGTAGAAAAGCTAGCGGTTTAGTTGAGAGAAAGTGCGACGGTGTTAATGCCGTCGGCTCCGAAGGGTCGGAGCTTAGAACGTACAAAGGTCGGCTGTTTAGTACAGCTTCGACCTGGTTAAGCACCGTAAGCATTTCCTCATAGGTGAGGATCTGCTTTCCGATCACACGAAAGAGAAGAGACTTGATACTCTTTATATTCGCTTCCCAAATTCCACCAAAATGGCTTCCTAGGGGCGGTGACCTTTTCCAAATGATGTTGTGTTTAGCGAGTTCATTATTAAATGTTTTATAATATTCGTCAGATTTTAAAAATGTAAACAGTTCCTTTAAGTAGGATTCTGATGCGATGAAATTGGTGCCGTTATCGCTGTATATAAAATTGCATGGACCACGTCTAGATAAGAAGCGCTTGAACGCGTCCAAGAATGTAGCAGAAGTAAGATCTGACGCTAGTTCTATATGTATAGCTTTGGTGACTAAACACACAAAGACACAGAGATAAGCCTTCTGGCTACGTACACCTCGTTTCCTAATCGTCGTTATATATAGCGGGCCAGCGTAATCGACACCTGTATGCGTAAAAGCCTTGCATGATTCGACGCGACAGCTGGGTAGATCTGACATAGCGGGAAAAGTAGGTTTAGGGTTAAGCCTAAAACAACTAACACATTTGTGAATGCGGTTGCGCACTAAGCGCCTAGCTGATAAAAACCAATATTTTTGTCGCAATACTGACATCAGCAATTGTGGTCCAGCGTGACTATTTTCAAGATGGTACCAATCGACAATCAGTTCTGAGATATGCCCATTTTTAGGCATGAGAGCGGGGTGTTTCTGATCAAAGTCCAGACTTGAATATGAGAGGCGACCTCCGACTCGAACAACTCCATCAGAAATGAATGGTGATAACTTCCTTAAAGCGGTAGAACAAGACTTATTTTTCTGAATGTTTTTTATATCACTAGCGAAATTACTTTGCTGAACAGCCTGAATAATTTTATTTTTAGCAATTTCTAAATCCTCAGCTGTGATCGTTTCATTGCGAGGAAGTACTTTCAAAAATCGAAGTACGATAGCGGTGGATCTTATATATTTCAGCCAAGAGGAGAACTTAGAACCTAACGTTATGAGAAGATTCTCCTCCTTCGCCACAGTGACATGAGAAACAGTTTTCTCTTCAGGCAATTGATTTTGGGAAGGGGAATAAATCTCAACTGGCCAATCAGCGAGAGGCGAGGACATCCAGGCAGGTCCTTTGAACCAAAGTTCATTATTTGAAATCTGCGAGGACAGGAGCCCGCGAGAAACTAAGTCAGCAGGGTTCTCAACGCCTGCGACGTGATATACATTTTGCGATGGCGAAGTAGATTGGAAGTCTGATATGCGATTTGCGACGTAAGTTTGAAACTTATGCGGAGAGGAAGTTACCCAACATAAAGCGACGGTCGAGTCAGAAAATATAAAAACGTTATCTACGAGTATATGACAACGAGCGGATAGCGAATCATAAACAGCGCGTAATACCTTAGCGAGAAGCACTAGGCCGTTTAACTCAAGCCTAGCCAGCGTGATTGTTGGTTTGGCTGATGCGACGCGGGACTTCGAGCATAAAAGCGAGATTAAAGGTGGCTGGTGACCATTAGAGACATGTAGGTATAATACACAGCCGTAAGCCTTTTCACTTGCGTCCGAAAATGCGATAAGCGTGATTTTAGAACCGGTTTCCTCAATACCTACGTGGCGAGGGAATTTGAGGTGCGAGATTAGTGGTAGCTCAGATAAATATCTTTGCCATAGAGCGATGATATCACAGGGTAGCTTGTCATCCCAATTGATGTTCAAAAGCCATAGTTCCCTGATTATCAGTTTAGCGTAAAGAATTACGGGTCCGACGAGTCCTAAGACATCGTACAGACGAGCGGTCATAGATAAAATAGCGCGTTTTGTAAAAACAGATGGCGGGACCGAGGTCAAAAAGATAAAATTATCGGATGCGGGGAGCCAACGTAGCCCTAATATCTTGAACGTGTCATCTTTATCGAACGAAATGGATTCAGACTGTCTGTGAGAAACGGGTATGTGTTGTAGCAGCTCAGATGAGTTGCTAGTCCACTTTACTAAGTCGAATCCACCAGCTTTAAAAATCTGAATCAACTCTTGTGCAATCTTGGCTGCTTGATTCACAGAAGAAGCAGAAGACGCTAAGTCGTCCATATAGACGTCACGAGTTATGACGTCAGCGGCAAGAGGCCATCTTTGTCTTTCATCTTGAGCCAGTTGACGTAAAGTGCGCAGCGCCAACATAGGAGAAGACCGGAGGCCAAAAGTAACACGTTCGAATTGAAACGTTTCCAGCGGAACGTCCGGTGAGAACCGGTATAAGATCCGTTGATAACAGCGGTGCGAGGGGTGCGTATAAATACATAAATACATCATCTTCACGTCAGCGAAAAAGGCGATACGATGTATGCGAACATTTAATAAAATGTTAAATATATCGGCTTGCAAGTTGCAGCCCTTATATAAAATATCGTTAAGAGACAGCCCTGAATCAGTCGAGGCGCTGCCGTCCAAGACGATGCGAACCTTAGTCGTAGACTTGTCGTCCCGAACTACAGGATGGTGCGGTAGGTAATAACCTGGAGAAGTACAATCGTCAACAGAAACGCGCGTTAAAATACCTTTGTCTAGATAATCATAAATTATTTCATTATATTTTTTATTTAAGTCCGGTGATCGTAAAAACTTTCTCTCGAGGCATAAAAACCTCTTCTTAGCGATAATGTAGGAGTTACCTAGCTTTTGCGGGTCATCTTTAAATGGAAGCTGGACTACATAACTACCATCGTCATTTCGAGTAGTAGTCGAAGTGTAAATTTCTTCACAGCGTTGATCGTCAGGACTTAAGAACAACTGGGAAGGTGGTTCCTCAGTGGACCAGAACCTTTCCACGAGTTGGTGTAGCGGGTCATTCGTAAATGCACAAAAGGTATGTGAAATGGAGCGCGGGGATAGGACGGGTGCGTTTCCCATAACGATGTAACCTAAAGTTGTTTCCAAGGCAGCGGGTAAATTATTATCAGCGGTAATTTTATTAAATAGGAGAATTTGACAATACAAGTTCACACCTAAAAGTAGGTCAATAGGACCAGGCTCGGAAAAGTCATCATCAGCCATGGGTAGATTACGTATGTGGTGAAGAGAGCTGACGTCGACGCGCGAGTCGGGCAGCTGCGACGTGATACTATCCACCACCATGGGCTGGATGTGGTACTCATGTCCGTCCTCAAAGCGAGAAGTGAAGCGAAGTGAGGTTACTCCCAGAATTTTCTGAGAGGCCCTTCCTATACCTTGGACTTTAGAAAAGCGGCTTTGCGTGGAAATAGGAAGCGATAAGCGCTTACTACATGCAGCGGAAATATACTCACTTTGAGAGCCGGGATC
Source organism: Philereme transversata (assembly GCA_963924445.1). Classification (NCBI taxonomy): domain Eukaryota; kingdom Metazoa; phylum Arthropoda; class Insecta; order Lepidoptera; family Geometridae; genus Philereme; species Philereme transversata. The sequence goes on from OZ004338.1 coordinate 25,519,552, forward strand.
GACCAAGCATCTCAAAAAGTGAGGGCGATTAAAATTATCTAAAACCTTTATTTTAGCAGTTTCCAATAACGCAGTTGTTATTGTTTGCGACGCGTGATCATATGATACAGTACAGACAGATGTGTTACTGTTCGGATCGATATCGGGTGCGGATAGTGAATTATCGACCTTATACGCATGGGGCGCAAGGTCTTTAGCGTGAATTCGAGTATGAGACTCTGAAGAAATTGCATGCCTAGGCGCAGTGTGGCTTTGGTCATGAGCGGTAGCGGGCGAGTTAGCGTGCGATTTTTTATTAACGAGTTGTTTCTCGACTGATTTGTTGTAGATAACGGGCGGATTAAAATGGAGTAGCGAATGGTGTCTGGCCGAACAATGAGAACAAGTGTGCTTAGAAGCACATTCCTTTGTTTTATGTCTCACACTCAAACAGTTGTTACAATAAAAATTGCCTTTAATGAATTTATACCTATCAGGTGGCGTCAGTTTCATAAAAGCTGAACAGCGATAAAAGTGATCGTGTTTATCGCGATCACACAAAATACATTTATTCTCATTACTTGCACCACACACGCGGTCAGTGTTTACAAATGACTTGGTTTGCCCTGGTCTAGTACTAGGCACGGGCGCGTGCGCATTGCGAGCTTAGTGCTGAGTTTGCGGGTTTACGATAGGCACAGCTGATCTAGATAACACTTTATTCTGTTCCTTTACAAATTCAATTAGATTAGAATAGGTTGGAAGCTTATCTTTGCGATGCGTAATTTCGAATAACTTGACAGTCTCCGAGTCTAGTCTCTGGAGGGCGAGGTGTAACAGCATAAAGTCAGTCAAGTCGCCAAGACTCAGTTGTCTTAAGGCTTCCACAGACGTGTCGAAATTATTTAAAAATTATTCTAGACCGGAAGCAACATTAGCGGCTAGCGGTTTAAAACTCAACAACTGATTAAGGTATGAGCTAGCGAGTAGTCTGGGGTCGTCATATTTTTGCACAAGTGCCTCCCAAATAATAGGGTAATTCTCTGCGGTCGGGGGCAGCCGGGCGCAAACTGACGCGGCGGAACCAGACAACTTACCGACCAAATAATACACCTTGTCACTATCTGACAAAGATGTATTTTCATGGACAGTGCATTTAAACTGTTGGTAGAATAGCGGCCATGAGCGGACATCACCATTGAATGACAATAGTTCTATTCGAGGAAGCTTAGGTTGTGATTTCTCTAAATACGGGGGCGAAACTGATGTTTTAGATGGCGAATTTGTTTCTAAGACGTGTTTAACAAGACAATACATAATATCAAAATTCGTCCATTCTTGGTACCTGATCGCGTGTCTTGGGTTAATTTTTAGCGAAATAGCGTTATATGAATCTAATACCTTTTCGAAGTCTCTATGCAAATTATCAATATTATATGCACTGTGAAGCAAAGCCTTAAAGTTGGTAGAATCGGCATCCACCTTCTTAGCAAGATCATAAATTCCTTGCATGCGGGCAAATAGAATCTCGCGTTTAGATTCAAGCATGGCTTGCTGACATTCATCCTCGTTGTAGCCTTCTTCTGAGTGAGAAGAACTCGGTCCCTTATCTCTCTTACTCATTGTGAATATCAACCAACAAAAGGTATAAATGCGAAATCAAAAGAAAAAACTTCAAAAAGTATAATAGAACCGAAGTTGAAAACAATACCTATCTTCCTAGCGGTGCGCAGTTGGGTAAGTTTTAAAAATAAATAAGCCTACCACAGAATAGAAGCGAGCGCGAAATAGTTACTATGAAAGTATGTTGAGACAGTACAAACTATTCAATATTCTGTATTGACCAGTATGACACAGTTAATTAAATAGTAGGCATGAGTTTAGCGTTTGAGTACAAACTGATGAAATATTATTTTGTGGTAGTCAGTTTGACTAGTAGTTAGTATGGCGGCGTGCAGCGATAAGTTAAATACGAGTTGGAGCGAGCGGAGAACGTTCAAATAATGAAAAATGCGGGTAGATGTATAAAGAGCGAGCGAATACTTCTATGCTTTGACTCGTATTAAATGTAAGTAATACAATGTTAGCGGTGCGGTTATAGAAACTTAGTTATATGTTTGTAAAACGTGTGATAGCGGAATGCGATGATTTTACGTAGGTCCTAAACTGATTAAAGTGGGGCGAGAAATAGCGAATTGAACGAGTTGATCCTGCGGGGTGCGAATAACAAGAGAATATGATCAACTTATTCTTTTTATCAGTAGGATTTAACGTAAAATATATAGGCGGGAATAATTAAATAAGTTGTGAATACAAGTACTAATGGATCGTGTCGTAAGACGGACTGAGATGAGCTCAATTGTCCGGCAGTATATTAAACTTAGCGTAAAAGTAGACGGATATTTTTGGAATATCCGGCTCGAAGGACCAAACTATGGTGGAAATTACTAGCTGGTTCAAATCTTTCACTCCACGTTGGGGTTTGTTTTAGAGAGTCGATAGCTGACAAGGGTTGGATTTAAGTGGACTGTATGTTTGCGAATTAGACCGAAATTTACCTATGCCTAGAATACTCAAAACCAATAGCATTTGTAACGTTCTTCTAATGATAGGACGACCACACTGCTGCAAATGGAAGAATCACAGGAATAGAATACAGCAGCGTTAGGGGAACGGAACATGCACGTACCTGTAGATCTCTGGATACCAGGAGCCAGTGTCCTGGGGACACCACGCCAAGGTCAACGGGGTGACCCTAGCGCCACGTGCAGCCGCGAAGGTCGTATCGACACTTCCAGCACTTGTTTTTCACGGAAAGTTCACACGTTTAGTTCAATAACACATAAATAGCGAGTTCTAGTGGAAATTTGTAGGATTCCACCAAAATATAAGAAAATGAGTCGCACGCGCGCGCATCGTTGCGATTCTCACGGAAGTTCCAAGGCGTCTCTCATTGGCAGCGGCCAATGAATTTGAAGAGTGGCGTTGGCGGTCGGACGTCAGAGTGGGACGGCCTATAAGGTGCGCGTGCATGCGGAAAGGAGAAAAGGTATAGGATAAGTCGTTACAAATGCATCTTGGCGAGTAATACAAAATAACTGGATGAATATCCACCATTTAGTGTGCAAGTCAGTATTTCAGGTGTGTCATGAGAATTTTTGTTTTAAATTCAGCATTTCAGTGTTATCAGACAAATTTTTGGTGCACACTCATTTAAAAAGATCCTCTACATTTGATAAGACATTATATTTTTAGTTATGTTTGTTTTGAGTGACAAGTGGTTTTTTAAAGGTGCAATCATTAAAAGTTATGCGCATAGTTTATTAGTGACATAATTTAATTCGCATAATTAATGTGAAACTTTTATTACATCGTCTCAAACTTTTTCGTCTGTGTGTTGCATGTCGCGTGACGGTCGGCCGCGGAGTAGGGATAAATTGAAAGGTGCTCGTCAGAGCAGCCGAGGCCAATATGGCGGCGCCTATAGTTCGCATCAGCTGACCGTGTAGTGTATAGACTATTACTCATTTGTGCCAACGAAAATTTTTAGTTAAATGTCTATAATGTGAAACAAAGTTTCACGTTTACCGTAGTTTCATAAAACCACACAATCCTTTTTTTTTAATTTAGAGGTACAATTAAAGATTCCCCATACATAAATCAATGTTTTTAAGCGTCACTATGACAGTAATATCGGTAAAGGTATTGTCGCTAGCTACAAATACACGACTCTCCAGAGCGGTGTCTAGCCAGCTTAGTCCTTTGTCTAACTTATCTTCTTTAGTAACACTAGTAATACTTACATCAATGTTGGTAAGCGTCACTAAAATGGTGATATCAGCAATGGTAAGGTTGTCACCAGCTACAAACGCGCGGCCATCCAAAAAAGAGTCCAGCCAGCCCAATGCTTCGTTCAACTTATCAGCAGCTTCCTCGTTGTATTCCTCTCCCCGGAATATAATAGGTATCTTGAAAGAAATTCAATTAATTAGTACCTCATGGAGTTATCATACAACCTTACTTCACGGAAGTAAAATGGCAATATTTATATTGTGAAATAATGGTGATCATTTTGACAATCTAAAAACTGAAATGCGGAAGCTTCTTGTTCTTGACCTAAGCTTCCTTCATTTCAGGTTCTTAGTATATGCGAATGTAAGTTTCTAAAAAAACTATTAAATAAATTGAGGAACCGAATTCATCATAAAACATTATTTTATCACGGTGAATTTATCTTAATCACAAATCATGGCTACACACATAATATTCTTATTTTTTTAAATTGTTGATTTCTAAATAAATTATTATTATATATTTCACTTTAAATTCAGATAAATTTTTGAAAAGAATAAAATATTATAATCATTTTAGTAATCGAAGCGTCTGTAATTTTCAATCTCCAATCTGTTTTAAGAGTAGTAGAGTTCCTCGTGAAAGGGCTCACCCGGGGAAGTACTACCACTATACCTACTTCTGCTGCCAAGCAGCATTACTATGTTTCGATTTGAAGGGTATGGTTGCTGGTGAAATTACAGACACATGAAGCTTTACACCTGTATGCCTCAAGTTCATGGACGCAGGGCAGTGCAGCATAGGGCATATTTCTAAGGTGCTTGACCTACGAGGCAATTCTCTGTTATAGGCGATGGTTACCATTTAACATCAGGTGGGTAATAAGCTTGTTACATCTCCATGTAACATAAAAAAGGCAATATTTTTATTTTTAACCTGTAGAGTCCAACTACATGGGCAAAGGCCTCCCTTCCCTCTTTCCACGTTTCCCTATCACTGGGTTATTGGTTCATTTATGGGTTATGGTATCCAGTTCATCTCTCCATCTCCGCCTGGCCTCTACCACGAGGCCATCACTCGTTTGGAACCTACTACAAACTATACTACAAACGTGTCCCAGTCCCACTTCAATTTGGCGGATTCCAGAACCACTCCAGCTATCTGTGCTTTGGAGCACAGTGTCGAGTTTCTAATACGGTCTGTCAGCCTGACTCCGAGGATGCTTTGCTCTCGTTGTTCGACAAACACCAAGGCAGAACTTTTGAATCTTAATGAGGGACCAAGTTTGTCCACCGTGTGTGAGAATGAGGAGAATGCACATGTCCATAAGTATCTGTTTTAAAGATAGTGGCAGATTTTTTTTCATGAAATCTTTCATCGACCTCTCCACCCGAATCTCTTTGTCCTGGTTTACCCGGAAAAAGATTATTTGGCCCAAGTAGATAAACTCCTGGACATATACTACTCCAGATCTCCAGACCTTTAAAACGAAAATAGGATTAAAACTAATTTTGCATTAGTGGTTGGTGTCTTATTTCAACTTACATAGAGATTAAAATATCTTGGGAATAAAGTGCCAAGATCAAAGTTAAGTCTTTGATCTACGACGGCCCGATTGCGTGGGTTCTTAGGATACAAAGTGTCATCACGCCCATAGGCGTTCACAAGATACGCCATGATTGCTCGACTGAAAAACAATAAAGGCAAATAAAAAAACATAATATATGGCTGTTGAAAGGCTTCTTCGACTAAGTATTTTATTTTATACCTTTCCCATAAAATAAACCCACTGTCGTCCATCGTTGGAATTGTATGCTGTGGATTCATCTGAAACAAAATCGGTTATTAATAAGAATAAACGGTCATGCAAGGTCAGGGAAATAAAAGCCTTCTGCGCATAGCTAACCCCGCTCACCTTGTACATAAGAACAGAATCTGTGTTATTTATCTGGATCCAATATTATTCATTAATAATCTATGTCTAATGTCTTTCAAAAAGAAAAGGTCGAGTTTTTTAGGGACTACGTACCGTTTTAATCCTTAAAAAAACTAGTTTAGTTTTTTTTCATAATATTATTGTAAGCCGTACTGTTAGTAAGATATCGTTATCATCATCATTATATCAGCCGTATGACGTCCACTGCTGAATATAGGACTCCGCCATAGATTTCCAAAGCGACCGATCTTGTGCGGCCTGCACCCAACAGCTCCCAGCAACCTTTATCAGTAAGAAATTATAAGTATCTTCTTTCTCCTCCCCTCATCCCACTTTTATTTGGGGTTGGGCTTCCTTGTACTGCTGTGCCAGGATATTCGATGCTGGCTTGTCGTTGGAGAGATGTTGAAAGAAAGAAGACAGAAGAAAGAAAATACATTTATTTGACACACACACAGGACAGACTATTCAAAACAGAATAAATACAAAACAAACATACCTACTTACATACAGAGGGTAGGGGTTTGAGGGTGAGGGGCGTGTTGAGGGTTTTTATAGTTCACGACTATATTAAACACCATGATGGACGGATGATGGATGGTATGGATCTCTTACTCAGTGCACAGACCCGTGAAGATATCCCACAAAGGGGTAGTCAGAGGCAAGTCCAAACATTACGCTTTATACATCCCCACTTTTTGCATAGAAGTTCAGTATACACGTGACTGGTTGCAAGCCCATCGTCAGATGACACATGCCTTCGAATTTTAGATGTTTATCTTTACCGTTTTGAGCACGTGTACCTAAATGCGAACATAAATTATTCGATGATAAAGTCCATTGGTGCATGACTGGGATTCGAACCCACAACATTCACTATAACCAATAATATTCACACAATTCAAACAAGTTTTCATAGTAGGCAGTCAATACAAATTTAAAGAAAGTGAATAATGTATATGTCAATTCAACAAAAGAATTAAAAATAATGATAATAACAAATTCAGTAAATAGGTAAGAAAAATTCAGAGCAATAATTATGGCATGGAAACCTAAGAGAAGTACCTTCAAATACTCAGGCGTCATGTGCTCTCCATTCATAATATTTGTCGCTATCAGATCCAGCTCCAAGCCCAGAACTTTGGCCGTCATCAGCACCGCTCGGCATGGTGGTGACGGCGGCAGGTAGTACAGCTTAATCGGCTGGGTCGGCATTCTGCTACCTTTGGAACGAGCTACTGCGTTGCTGTGAAAAAAATATCAGGCTTTAGATCATTTCAATTGTAAATGCGAGACTGAATAAATTACAAGGATCATAAACCCTTCTCTAACTGGTAAGTATGTAGATAAAGACCCATTACGTAAGCCAGTCGCTGCCGCCATCAGGTTGCCGGGTCAGGATATCCCTTACATACGTAAGATACGCACTGTAGATGTGAAATTTACGGCCTGGCCGAACTACAGGCGTGCGACGTGGACTTACGTAACAAGGGTACAGTATTCTAGAAGGATTCATATTAAGAATATATCTAGTTCATACATAATAACATCAGTTTCAAATGGTACCGGCTCTAAAATGCATTATTATTTTAAATCAGATGCTTTTGTTCAATTATTATCAAATAAAGTAAAAGTCTTATTTCTACTACTTATTTTCTAACATAAATTTCACTACTTATTACGTTAACTTTATAAAAAATCTCCCTTTAAAAATAAAACATACCAATCCATGATTGCTCTACAAAACCTGAAGGAAAAAATATATCGATGGCTTCCCTGAGGTAATTATGATAACATTAAACGGATAAGAAATAATAAATTGATCGTAGAGCATATATCATTTAATTAAATACATGCAAAATAAACTTTTCCCGCGAGATAAGTCCGGTAAATAATATGATTAGTATAGGAATTGTACGATATTAATCGGATTTTTTTTACTATGTTAGTAACCCAAAACCAAATTGATGGATCATAATCAAACTTACCCGCAGGTAGCCGATAAGACAAGTAAAGTGAACGCAAGTTCATAAGCTTTCATTTTAAAGCTGGGTGAAGCACAGTATCAAAGCTGGATATAAACCTTTAAAACGAAAACAACTTAAAAAATCTGTTTTTGTCATACCGCGTCTTAAATTCGTACTTATTTATCTTTGGAAGATACATCGTGTTTTGTTTTTCAAATCCGATCGAAAAGGACAAAATAGGATGTAACCATTCCAAAGATATTGTGAAGTTATTAGTACGAGTAGGTAGGCCTATTAGAAATCCAAAGTCTTATTGGAACTTGATGTTCTTATAGAGTTGCTACCACGGAAAAATAGTGTAAAAACAGCTTATTACTTCTACTTACATTCCAAGTATAATATAACCGAACAAAATACATGTAAATAATAAATACTGGGCAAAATGCCTTAAAACAGAAATAATATAAAATTATTTACAAGACTATAATACAGAATAAACAGTTTAATCATCTAAATACCGTTACAAACGATCTATAGATAGCTCAACTGCTCTAAATCACTACCAGGCGAATAATATTGCAAACTGATTTCGCAGCTTAGAATAAAAATTCTAGCAAAGCATTTCTCTCAGCACTCACGCTGTCAATTGTATTTTTTCTGCTACAGATTTGTCCATACATTGACCCAGGTTGTTTTATAACACAAAACTTTACCAGCTATATAAACTTTATTAACATTCGCTTTCTAAAAACGGTATAAAACAAGTGAACTACTAACACAATTGTATAATATATTGATCCAATCGTTGAAAGACCTATCTGGTTACAGTGAGGCCACGTACTGAAAGTGCCTTGTTGTGTTCGTGTATAAAACTGTTATAGCTACGGGTACCATAGAAACGGCTGGTACTCTACCGTAATATCGCCTCATCATCATTATATTCTTCTATATTTAACCACGGCCACAGAGTGTAGCTAGAGATGACACTCTGGGGTTTCTTATGCTTACATTATCCCGTAGAATGTCCACTTCTGAACTTAGGCCTCTTTTATGGATTTTGGGAGTGACCGACCTTCTGCGGTTTGCACCCAACAGCTCCCAGCAACCTTTACTAGGTCATATGTCCATCAGTTATTAGTTTTTAAAGAGAAAGAAAACTTCTAGGTTCTTACTAGAAGTTAAGATTATTATTAAATACATAAACCTACTCGATATAACAATAATACATAGAATATATATATACAAAAAAAAATGCATTTAATAATAATAATAATAAATAACAAATATATTTTAACAAACAAACAATACAATACAATGTTACATACATTTAGCAGAGATCTTAACAAAGGAATAATCCAGAATACAAGCTCACTAGCTCCCACCCTAGGTAAAACCTGTGTTGTGGGAGATAGTCTCTTTCGTCCTGTTTGAGAGTGTGAGTGTGTGTATTTGTGTGTTTGTGTGTGTGGGTGTGGTGTGTGGTGTGTGGGTGTGTGTATGTAAGTGCGCGTGTGTGCTTGATGTGTAGTGTGTACCTGTGGTAGTGAGAGAGAAGGAAAGCGATGTCTAGGGATCTATTTTACTAGTGCTACATAATTCTATTGATATAGGGTTCTGAATCGTGTGTAGGGAGGAAGGGGAGGGGGGAGGGAATTTCAGTATATGGAATAATGTTTATTTATTTTGAATATATTATAACTGATTTCTCTTGTTTCTTATAAATTATTATGTACATATTTTTGTTTTTGTGCTTAAGTTCGTTTTCATTTATTCATGTGTGACTATCACGTTGGTGTGATAAGAAGGGATTCCGTTTCATGGTAGTTTAGTGTTAATAGCCAGGCTAGTAATTTTTTCTTACACTTTTTAGTCGCGAGATCCATTATATCTATTGATTTATTTATTTTGGTGTAGAGTGTAGGACCTACAAAGTTATAATTTCTTTTGCCAAAACTTGTTTTGACTTTCAGGGCGCTCCATACTGTCCGTCTGTTGGAATAAGTAGAGGCGACTGTAATATGTGAGGTATAACTTGAGTATGACTGAGGATAAATACAACTGCCGAACCGTAAGGTGATTTACGTCTTTGTATAGGGATTCTGTAGGGTATCTGTATGGTTTGTGGTAAGCAACTTTTAGTACTGCGCGTTGGGCCCTTTCTAGTTTGTGTAAATAGGTATGTTTTGCAAGCAGCGCCCCAGGAGCTAGAACAATAGGATAGGATACTTTGGCATAGTGCCAGGTATACTAGCCTTATGATTTTTACGTCTGTGATAGCTCTAAGGCGCTTGAATATGTGCAGCATTTTTCTGAGCCTGGAACACAGGTAGTCTATTTGTTTTTTCCAAGTGAGATTTTCGTCAATGTATATCCCTAAATATTTAATATTCGTTACTTGTTCAAGTGAGGGGCATGCGCAGAAATTATTGGAAAGGGGATTTATGGGACAATTGTGGAGCTTCACTTTGAATGAACTATGGGGAGCTGTTCTTTTAGTTATGTTGAAGGGTACAAGTTTCGTTTTCTCAGTGTTTAGGGTTAACAGGTTATTATTTAGCCAGCTAAAGACTATTCTCATGTTACGTTCAGCTGTGTCTGCTACTTTTTCCCAACTATCTCCATAGAAAATCAAAGCTGTGTCATCAGCAAAAGCAAAAATTCTTGTTTGGGGCAATCGGAGAGAGCATAAGCCATTTATATATATTAGAAATAGAGAAGGACCAAGTACGCTGCCCTGAGGTACACCAAAGTCCACCTCAGCGAGGTCGCTCAATACCTCACCAACTTTAGCACGTTGTTTTCTGTTGCTCAAGTAAGATCGGAACCAGTCAAGGGCAACTCCTCTTACTCCCATAGTTTCCATCTTTTTTAGAAGTATTGTCCTAGACACTGCGTCGAAGGCCTTTGCTAGGTCTAGGAAAACACCAGCACATTTTTTGCCTTTATCAAGATGTTCTGAGACAAAATTGACCATATTAGACACTGCATCATCAGTAGAGCAATTATTTCGGAAGCCGTATTGGTTCTGCGATAATAGGCCTTCTACCTCCAGAAATGACAGTAGGCGTTTATTGACTACCTTTTCGACTATTTTAGATATAGAGGTGAGTAATGATATTGGTCTGTAGTTTTTAGCGAGAAGCGGATCACCTGTTTTATGAATGGGCTTACGTTAGCTATTTTAAGACAATCCGGAACTATACCAGATGAGAGACTCAGATTGCAAAGGTGAACGATGGCGGGTATGAGTGTATGTTTGCCTCTTTTAAGTAGTTCGTTACCTATGCTATCCCAGCCAGGCGCAGAGTATGACTTTAAGGAATTTATTATTTTAAGAATTTCATAATTATCAGTAGGGGACATAAATAACGAGTTATTTGGTGTTGCTGAAATGTGATCTGAGCGGTTAACAAGATCTTGTTCAGATATATTAAGTTTGTTGAGGATTTCAAGCGCCAGTTTTTTGCCAATGCTGGAGAAGTAGTTATTGACTTCGTTAAGAGCGTCACTAGGATTACTATGCATTTTCAATAGTTCTAGATTTTTATTTTTTGTTTGGCTAATATTGCAGATGGATTTGATACACTTCCAAGTTTTCTTACTATCACCATTTGCGTCAGTCAGTAATCCGGACTCATATGATTTCCGCGATTCTTCTGTAACACTGATACATTTATTTCTGTATCTTTTATAGGTATCTTGGAGCACATAGTTAAGCGGATTGTTTTTAGCTTTTAGATGAAGAGCATCTTTGTGGCGTAAACATTTTAGCAAACTCTGTGTAATCCAAGGTTTAGAGATAACTTCCCGATTACTTATTTTTTTAATAGTAGTATTATTACGGATAAGCGCACCCAAGACGTTAATGAGTATATTTGAGGCTTCTGAGGGATCTTCTGCCTGGTAAAAGTTGTCCAAGTCAGCATTTTCCAGATCAGAGATCAGGGTTTCATAATTAATTTTGGAGTACATCTTCTTGTTTGGTAATTTTATGAAGGAATTATCCTTGTCTATGCCTAGAATTACTGTACAGTGGTCTGTTATATCGGTGTTGCAGATCACTGTGCAGGTTTGTTTGGGGGTTTTTACCAGTACATGGTCTAGGCAGTTTGGGCCACGGGTTGGCATCAGGTGGCCCGGTATATATCCAAAGTGTGAGGTGAGGTCCAGATAGTCTAAAGAGCGGTGATCAGTCGTGTCAGTTTTTATATCAATGTTCATATCTCCGGCAATAATACATGTGTTGTATGTACATAAGTTTGCGAATGGTCTCCTCAAGAGAGTTACAAAAAGGTTGTATATTCCTAATAGAAGGGGTCCTGTATATTGCAGCAATAGATAATTCCTTATTTATATGGACTAGCAAGCAATTAGCATCCTCGAACGGGGGTTCTTCAATAGTGACATGAAGACCTATCTGTGTAAAAATAATTATTCCATCGTTTTGATTGATATAGCGTTTCGAAGAGTTGTATTCATAGTTGGGTAAACAGATGGTTGGGGAATCCTATATACATATGTAGATATATAAAAAATGCCATTACATATAAAATACACATACTAAGATTTCATATATTTTAACATTTCATTAGAGAGTTACTCGTAAACTTTTACTCTTCTTTTAGAAATCTTTGTGTGGTCAAAACGAATATAGCCAGAAGGTTTTTGCATAGGCACAACAGTTTTACCTATTTTTAAGCTAATGTTATTATTTTCCTGTTAATTTTAAACGTGGAATTTCCTTCGTTAGGTACGAAGTAAATGTAATGTACATTCTTTCGATGTGTCAATGCAAAAATTATAACAAGTGTGAAATACGAAGGAGTATTTGTTTAAGGCCGACAGAAAAGCAAAACTAAAATGAATACTTAGTTACATTTAAGACAAGATGTATAAGAAATAGTTGTCTCATCAAAAACTGTTGCAAACGATTTTTAGATAAGAAATAGGGTGCTCCAGATTACTACCAGGCGGAAGTGTCCCCAAGATAATTATTTTTATTGTATGGGAAGGTTTAGTAAATGGATGTGACGTTAATATTACTCGTCTAATATCGAAGTAAATTTATTAATGACTACCTGAACCACCCGCGGCTTCGCACGGGTGGTTTTTCAATAAATCGTTACCCTCATTTTGCGTAGTTGGCTAAAAAGTAGCCTCCCTCCTTTCCCAGGATATAATCTATCTCCTTGCAAAATTTCATTACGATCCGTTCAGCTGTTTAGTCGTGTAAAGGTAACAAACAAACTAACAAACAAACAGAGTTATGTATTATACATTTAAACCTTTCTCTTGAATTACTATATTGCTGAAAACTGCACTAAAATCCGTTGAGTAGTTTAAAAGATCTAAGCGAACAGACAGCGGAAGCGATTTCATTTTATACTATGTAAAGAAAGATGTAAAGAAAAAGATGACGCCAATGCCACCAGCAGCACCGATGTCTACTTCAACACACTTAATATAAGAGCTAAATATACACAGCTTTGAATTGATGGCAACTAACAACAATGAGAACAAATAAATTTTAACAAAATACTCGTATAAAAACTCCCAACACAAAAACCCGGAAAATGTAAAAAAACACTACAGCTGAGATCCCTTCACCAAGAAGGTAAACTGCTGATAGTCTTCGGACCATCTCACCTGATCTGTATCACACATAACCAAGAAAGATCCCAGTAAAACTAGCTATTTATTAAAAGAAACTGCATTCGAATCAGTCCATCCGTTTGGGAAATACGATACCACAGTTGTTTGTAGTATCGTAGTCCCCTGTTTGTAACAGATAGATTAGACACCAAACTTATAACCATTCTTTTTGCGTCGGGCGTTAAAAGAACGAACCTTTAATTGAAATCGACAATACCCTGGGTGTTGCCGGTGTCAATAGGCGACGGTGACCGCTTACCATTAAGTGAGCCAGCCTGTTTCCCCAAAACGAACATAAAACAAAATTACACTTTTATTGACTAACCCATTTGACATGTTTAATTAAGTTTTTACTAACTAATATGGATCTTTGAGATCTGAAAAATAAATGAATTGAATTAAACAAAACTTTATTCATATTAGGGGTAAGAAGGGTTAAAAATAAATTACGTTTCTACGTTAGGCTTGTACCGCTATATTCTATGGAATTAGCTTCCGCCTACTTCCGTGGAAAACATTTCCATGATAAATGGCATAATTTTATGACGACAATTCGTTCGCGTTACCTAAAATGGAATCAGATTTCCATTTTATTTCAGAAATTAATTTATCGTACGTCTTTGACCTTCATTTCATACGTTGAGCCTGGCTTGCACAACAATCCCTAAACGTATTAAGCGACTAAATACTAATACTAGCGGAACTATGTCTAAACGTATTTAGTCGCTAAAAATGTTTAGACATGGTTCCGCTAGTCAGCCTGAAAGATGTAAAAAGGTACTTACCACGTTGTGTGTAACAGATAAACATCAAACAATCTAGGATAACTTCCTTTTGAAATAACTACTCTCTAACCTTTAACTGGTGACGTGGGATATAACTTTTGAAACTATGAATGAATGTAAAATTCTTTATTGCACAAAATAAAAATTATCTGTACATAGGCGAACTTAATGCTAGATAGCATTTTCTTCCAGTTAATCTTTGTGTTAGGCGGACACCTTTGTGTAAACAGTTATACATTAGTTAACAGGTAGTGCATATTTGGTAGAGGCAGAGGCTTAATTTAAAATCTAAGAAACATAGATATAAACAAATAAATATAACTAATCCTAGACAAATACATGATATTTCAATAAACCTACTTTTCTAATACTTAAACATCAATAAACCCAATTCATAAAGTAATAAATATTTAATTATACTTAGATATATAACGTATAAAAGATATAACAGAGCATTACAGGATACCGCTCATTTTGTAGGCTTCGTTTATGAGAGTGAGGTAGTGCTTGTACGCTTTGGAAACCTGGAACCTGCGACACAGTATTTTACTAATGCACTTTGGATCTGAAGACCCCAACGGAGGAAACATACCGGAACTCTTGCGGAATACTATTCCATAGTCTGATAGCAGTGATGGTGAATGACTTGGTGTACCAAGTTGTATTGTGCTGGGGAGTCATAAGTTGAAGGTGTTGCGAGAAACGCACAAGACGGTCCTCAGCATATAAAGGAGTGACTATCATGGTTCTGAACATTATTTTCACTAAAAACGGGATATTTATCATGACTTGTGAGTTTTTGATTATCCCGATATTTTGACGTAGTTGCATGCGCCATGATCACGGGTAAACTGAAGTCTTTGCGAGGGATGGTTATCGGCATATATATCGATCTACCCTCTTTCTATTATCTAATTCTAGATGTCAACCGCTTGTGTCTCACTCAGTTGACTTCTAGCCCACTTTGTCATAGAGATTGTGAAATGAATGAATCTTGATATTTGGAAAAATTATTTTCTATTGCTGCTATGTTTTTTTTTGATAAGGTTATTGGGAGCCATTTTGTGCAATCCCCACAAAATCGGTTACTCTGAAAATCTATGGGGAGGCCTATGTTCACCAGTGGACGTTCTGTATATTCAATATATTCGATTATTATATAAACTTCCGCCCGCGACTTCGCATGCGTGGTTTGTCAATGTAGCAATCGAAATTGTTACAGCCGTTTAGTCTTGAAAACGTAACAACAAGGGGACAGATAGACAGAGTTGTATTTGATTTTTTAATTTATTTAACTATTATATTAAAATTTTATTATACTAACGTATGGATCATGCTTTAATAATCATTTTTAAGATAATTAGTTTGACTTTTTTCCCAGACATTACTTGATTATAATAATTTTGATTGATTAGATTAATTAGTTGATTGTACTTTACTATTGCTACTTTACTATACTCATAGACAGGAATGCGTTGTGAACTAATTAATGACTAACCATTTCTGAGTACATACAAGACAAAAATAAACCTCTTAGAATTCAGAGTTTAACTTCATAAGAAGAGAGCCAAACGCCTTTTCGTAATTATTTTTTAATAAAAAAATATAACCTAATAAAAAAAATTTAAAATTTAAATAAATTTCTTTTGCAATTTGATGATTTTCTCAACCATCTTGATCAAAAATCACTGGGGATTTTGTATGGGGATTTTATTCATGCTCGGCGGAAACAAACAAAATAGACCAAGAGAAGTAGATAAATAATTATGGGGTGGAATAATGAAAAAATAATTTTATGAAATTGATATTTAGTACGTAAAAAGAGCACCATTGATGATTATTTGTGTTTTTGTGTGTGTGGACCCGTACTGACTTGTCTATACCGAGATTCCGTTTCCTTATAAAATAATTTATTTAAAGGAAAAATCTAATAATAGTAATTTTGCGTAGGAAAGGGACAGTTGGAAGGATTTCAAGGAGACCTTTGCCTCGCAGTGATACGAAACAGGCCCTTAACTATGTAAATAATCGTTTAACTTGGGCAAATCGGCTTTGTATGTGTGTACCTATGTTTGTTTGTCCGAGGATAACTTTCGAAACGATTATCCGATCATCGTTAAATTTAGTATACAGTTAGGTAGTGATAGCACAATTTTGGTGTGACTAAATTAGTTAAAATGTGGAGGGGTTGTTGAGAAATTAAGGTTCAAGAGAGGTAAAAATAATAAAATGGGAATATCCGGTCAAACTGCATGTCTATTGAAAGGTATGGTTTATGAGTACATTTCGACCCCGTTTTTATTTTTAGTTTAAACCTTGTAGTTTTTAAGTTATTAGGCATTATAAAAAATGAACTTTGACAAAATTCACAGGGTACACCAGTGACTCCACAGTGCTGAAATTTGGTATGCGTGTAGCTGTAGTGACACAAATATAGGAAAAAGTTTGAAATGCAGAAAAACTGCAATTTCTACCACAAGAAGTGTAACCAAATTACATGAACTCCCGTTGCCTGTAATTTGAATGAAATTGAAGGTCAAGTTGGTTGATTATCCATTTCGTGGCACTATTATAAGATCAAACGACCTTAAAAGTGAAGTGAAGTTTGATATTATATGAGTAAGCTTCATTTGAATATCAGATTACAAATAATATTTTTGTTTTTATGGGAGACTCGCGAGATCTCAGTTCGGGGCAAACCACTAGGTAGTCTATACAATTAGAAAATATTATCAATATTTTTTATCAAGCGATTAAGTTTTTAACGGCTATTATAAATAAAATAGATACCTATATAAAATTCAAAGTCGGATGCAAAACTTTAGTTTGCAACTGTTTTGTGTGAAATCCAATGACCGGAGTCGGACAACACCCATTGACCTTTATAAGGGGCCTCCCCTGAGGTCCTTCTATCAAAAAAAAACTATCATTGAAATCGGACGGAACATGCTAAAGAATTATCGCTGAACAAACATAAAAAAATCAACGATATGTGAAACTCCTCCTTTTTTGAAGTAGGTTAATAAAAGGGTTAACGTTTTGCTAGTCCATTTTATTGCAACTGGCATATATCATAACATTCACCAATTTAGCAAAGCAATGCTATATACCCATCAAAGTCCATAGTGAGCTTAAGCTAACAAATTAAAATCTCCCACCCCTTCAGCCAATCTTCATAAATCACTTTCAAAGTATGGATACCTAACCCTATTATACAAAAACGTGATGTCCGTAAAATTGCATGTGTGTCACCACAAATTATTTCCTGACAACCAGTAGTTATTTATCCACTATAGTCGCTAAATGTTCTATACAATGTACTTACCTACAGGTAAATTACAGGTATATTAACCAAGGTTAATATATTGGTACAGTCACAATCATTAAGATGTGAACAGTTTGAATTCATGTCGTTCTAAAGAATACTTAATCTACACTACACCAAAGGTACACAACATGCTAATTAGCATTAAGTTCATCTATACATTATTTTATTAGTATAATAAATTTTTTTATTAAGAATCTCATAATGACAGGCGATATAAACTTGGGACAAGGTACTAAATACATCATTATTATCATCATTATGTCAGCCATGGGAAATCCACTGCTGAATATAAATCTCTCCCATAGATTTCCAAAGCGACCGATCTTGTACGGCCTGCATCCATGCTTTTTATACGGGCCGTGCTAACATCCCTCGTTCTGTTCTGGAGGAAAGCCGAAGACAACTTGTGTCTGATATCGAGGGCATATTAACCAGAGTTTCCGATTGGGGAGAATTAAACCTGGTTCAGTTCAACCCCACTAAGACACAGATTTGTGCGTTCACCGCTAAAAAACCCCCATTTACTGTAGGTCCGCAATTCCAGAACACACCCTTAACTATCTCTAAGAGCATTGGGATGCTGGGTGTCGACATCTCCAGTGACGTGCAGTCACTTAGAAGACAAGGCAAAGTTGGCATCCAAAAAGCTCGGTGTGCTCAACAGGGCAAAGCAGTACTTCAGTGCGGGGCAAAGACTGCTTCTATATAAGGCGCAAATCCGGCCCCACATGGAATATTGCTGTCATTTATGGGCAGGAGCACCTAGATATCAACTAGGGCCACTTGACTCTGTTCAAAGACGAGCTGTGAGAATTGTTGACGATCACATTCTCACAAGCGGTATTGAGCCCTTAAGTCTCAGGAAAGATTTTGCCTCCCTGTGTGTGTTCTACCGCTTGTATAATGGGTTGTGTTCTGAAGAGTTGTTTGATATTGTGCCTGCAAGTATGTTTTATCATCGCACCGCTCGCCATCGGCAGGGAATCCACCTTGGAACACACCTTGGAGATCTGGTCGCGTAGCGTGAGGTTCCAGAGGAATTTCCTCCCGCGAACACTTCGCTTGTGGAATGGTCTCCCTGCTGAGGTTTTCCCTAGGGACTACAGTATGGGGTTCTTCAAAACCGGGGTTTTGAAAATTTTAAACAACAGTCGGCAACGCGCGAGTAATACCTTTGGTGTTACAAACGTCCATAGGCTACGGTAACCGCTTACCATCAGGTGGGCCGTATGCTTGTTTGCCACCTTAGTGGTATAAAAAAAAATCCATTTCAGTAATCTTTATCAAGTCATCTTTCCCTCCAGTTGGGGACCGTCCTAAACTGCGCTCTACTCTAAAATCTTTCTGCCCCAACGGCCGGCAGTTCTTCGAGTTATGTGCCCCGCCCACTGCCACTTGTGCTTGCTAAACCTCTTGGCTATGTCTGTAACCTTGGTTAATTTACTCATCTCTTCATTTCTGATTCGATCTTGTAGAGAAACAGCAAGAATAGCCTTCTCTATTAGCACTCTGAGCAACCTTGAGCCTTTTTATGAGGCCCATAGTGAGAGACCACGGTTCTGTGCCATATGTCATCACTTGGCACTGGGTCATCACACTTTTGTCTTCAGACACTGAGGAATTTTAGACAAGAAGATGTTACGTAGTTTTCCGAACTCTGTACAGCTGTTTACACCTTATATTACAATACACAAACGTCGTCGGCTAGATGGAGCAACTATCTGCTGGCCGAATGTGGTAGAAATTATAATAAAGAGCCAAAGATTAGACTGAGTGGTGCACCTTGGGAGACACCTACGTCCAGCAGTGGATGCTATAGGTTGATCATGATGGTACACAAACGCTTAAACTTGTATTAATTTTAATCACTATTGAATATAAATGACACTGTAACTCAGAGAGAATGAGAAAAATTTAAAGCAATTGAGATGTGGTGCTGAAGGAGCATATGTGACCAATAAACTGAGAGATAAAAAATGAGTGACCGAGAAATAATCCATACTAATATTATAAAAGCGAAAGTAACTCTGTTTGTTAATTTGTTAGTTTGTTTGTTACCTTTTCACGACTAAACGGCTGAACGGATTGTAATGATGTTTAACAAGGAGATAGATTATGTCCTGGGGAAAGACATGGGCTATTTTTGGTCTCAAAAAATAATCTTGAAGGGGGTGAAATAGGGATTGAGAGTTTGTATGGATCATCCATAATTCCTCAAGTTATGTTATGCAGTAGCGACTGCGCAGAAGGGTGATTATTGACAATCCACGCGTGCGGAGCCGCGGGTGGCTCAGCCAGTAATATATAATTTATTGAATATATTTTGTTAGTACTGAAACAGGTAAATTAATGCTAAGTTATACAAGGGAAATGATGTTTGGTCATCTTAAAGCTGTATAAATGCAATAATCGAAGGAAAACGAGGAAGAGGAAGGTCACGAATATATAACACGAGCAAGATAAGGAAAAGGTCAATGTCGTGTCGTATAAGGAGATAAATAAGATCACCTTGGAAAATAATAAATAGATGGAATTGCTTCAGTTGCACCGACCAGAGCTCTTAAATGTAAATATTTTCTGCCGTTCAGAACAATAGTGGTACTGTATACATATAGTAGTAATAGCGAAGGATTTGAAAATACTTATTATCAGTCTACACACATATCATCGTCCTATTAAATTTATGAACGCAACTGTACCTTATTAACCACACACAATAACTAATGTATAATGAACATAAGTGTACCAAAATAACCGTCGTTTATGGTCATTCAGCCCTATTAATATCACAAAAACCTATTGACTATTTTCCTCAAGGTTTGTAATATAACCATGGTCAAATGTAACGGGGTATAAGTATGGTCTTTTCATTCTGATAGCGATGTTAATCCTAACATAAATTGGCGCGGCAGCGGCCGGCGAGCTCCAAGGTTAGGTTAGGTTAGTTAAGTAAATAAAATACAATTTGTATATCATTTGTATAATAAATTCAGAATGCGTATATGAAAAATGCAACAACATATAAAGTATTTTTACTGTAAATAAACCTAATATGAAATTAACATGTATGTTTTTAAGGATTTATTTTACGATACGGAAAAGTATGTCAAATGTATGTGAATTACAGAGATGACGAGAAATTATATGACTTCTTAACGTTATGACTACAAATATTATGACCACAAAATGATGGAATTATGGGGATCGATAGAGAACCATGGTAAATCGCATCAACATTAATGCAAAAACCCATAAATGCAAATAAATGCCTGTTTTCTGTAGAGGTAGGCCTAGAACTTACTATAATCCTGACACGCATCTTAGGTATTTTTTTCATTTTGGCAAATATGTATATAATAAATTACAAAAAAATAAAAAATATTAGAAATAAAGCAGTACTCACAGGAAACATTCGAAAGGTCTTAGAATTGAACAAAAATTTACAAAAATAAATAATATATAATAATAAATTTAACCTAAAATGATGAGAATATAATTAACTTTTTTGTAAAAACACTGGTCCACAGTTCACTTATCATCTAAAACTTCCACTGTAGAGGCACTACTGGCATTGTCAGGATCCTTTCCTTTGTGATCATCATCACAAAGGCTTCTTGAAGTTCCATCGGATGTGGAATTAATGTTTATATCGGTTCTTAATGTGCTTATTCTTCCTTCGTTATGTTTATCTTCATCTGGCGCCTCTGAGATTTTCAACTTCTTGCTTTTCGAGTTACCCATATTGCGTCTGAGAATGCACTGACTTCACTTTTGTATTATCGCTTTAGAAATAGCAGGAGATAAGCAAATCGTCACAATTAAAACAGAATTTGCCGATAAGACTGATACGCTTCTAAACAATGTGAAAGCCAAACTGCACTTGACAAAGTCGGCCGGGAGACTTGTGGAGTCAAAACATAATAGCTATAAATACAACAAGGCAGGAGATAAGGCGACAATGACACATCGTCCTCGTCAATAAAGCGTTGACCGTGCGCCGGCGCACAAAACAAATGAATGTCGTCTGAACCAAAAACAAATGAAACTAACTCTCTCTTTGTACTGAATAATTCATTGTTTGTACCGATATACGTATTTATACCTCACTACTTCGAAAACAAGAGGATACTCGATTTTACATATTTGATGTCATGGCAGATATTTTTAAATGGTGAAACACTTGTACTACGCCTCTTATTTTAAATCCAACAAATGCTTTAATGAATAAGGATGGTCACGACAAGCATTTTGTCGTAGTAACCTTAGTTTGTCAGTGATTAACCACAGAAGCCTCTACGTTTATCGATTGAAGATGATTTATCGTCTAGTGGCATGTTGCAGCACTGGCTGAAGAACGTTATCACTGTACAGAACCTTTTTTTTTCGTGGAGGAATCATGGATACCACTTTGAACCCAGGGAGCGGTATGTCGGACTCCTACCGGCTAAACCTCCACGGCGTTTCTCCGTTCGCCATATGCCAGGGACACGGGAACAGAGAATATTCTTCCGCGACCCCGGTGGCATTGGTCCGCTCTTGCGGGCCCCATCTCTCAGGGTTTAGGGTCATCTCTACCAACTATATACAACAGTATATAGTTAAGCCACTGTACAGTACCTGGTACAGGACTTTGTGCGGGACTTTAGATGAATGAGGCTTTCCCAGCATCTAAACCATCTTCTCAGCATCCACAGGAATGACATGATCAAAATGCGCAGACCCAACAAAAGAACGGGGTTCCCTACGACGCCGACGTTTTCCTTCACTGTTTTGAGTCAGTGTTTATGTATTTATGATTTTAAATCTAATTATAAATATAAATAAATAAATATTGCTGGACATTTCACACAGCGCTATCTAGCCCCAAACTAAGCAGAGCTTGTACTATGGGAGCCAAATAACTGATAGAATACTTACGTACTTTTTTTTTGTAAATACATACATATTTATATTATATAGAAAAACCTCCAGACCGGCCCCCTTATTACCTAAGCCAAATTGCTGTTGCTTCGCTATCGCTGGTCAGGCCATCCCTTTCACACGTGAGGTACGCACTGTACATGTGAAAGGGATGGCCTGAGTAGCGATAGCAAAGCGACAGCAATTTTGCTTAGGTAATACGGCCCCCGGATCTACAAATATCTGTAGATCATGCAAACATTTGTTCCGCGGCGGGAATCGAACCCTCTACCTCCAGCGTCTCAGCCAGCTATTCGCCCACTGCGCTACGGAGGTCAGAAAATAATTAACATGATTAATTTATTATTAATTAATTAATTTAAAATAATTAACCTATAGGCACGGCTCACTATCCCATAGCAATATAATTATGAAAACTAAAGACTTATAGAATTTATCTTGACTCTGAATTTCAAATATAACCATGACTGGTACAGCTATGAATCACACAATGTATGCTAAAAGAATGAGTCATAATAATCGTCACACCCATTATGTGTACCTAGTTTATGGTGTGATGAGCGGATTACAGCTTGTATTCTGAAAATTAAGAAAACAGAGTGCTTCGAAATCCTTACCCATATTATAAATTTCAAAGTTAGTCTGTCTCTCTGTCATCTGTCTGTTTGTTAAATAATTTGAAAAATCATATTTTTATTGCTCCAGATCCGATGATATGATTTTTTATATATAAATAAATATTTATCATTACAGATTTAGACGAAATTTAGGGTACCATAATAGATATGATATAATATAATTATGGCCTGAAATGAAACATTGGTTACTTTTTAGTAACAAACCATACGTGTGAAGCCGCCAGCGGAAACTAATAGTATACATATACCCGAAACTGCTGATATACCGAATTTTCTTAAAAAATAGCAAGCTTTTTATGAAACAATCAAGGCTATGAACACTATTTTTACTAAAAACTTAATATTTACCATTATTTGTGTGAAACTTATAAATTCTGGTAAATATTCCGTTTCTTCAGAGTGTTTCTTCAATAATACGTAATACAAACATTATTTTCTTTAATAACAACCTTTCAAGTTAACATACATATTTCGAAGCACCCTGTACCAACCAAGCAAAGATAAGGTACTGTCAACATAATAATGTTCAAGTCATCACGACTGGAATTTAACCAAATACTCGTACCTACAGAAATCTATTCCACCTACCTAAAATGCTAAGTAATCTGCAAAAAGTGGGGCATAATCTCAAACGTAATGTTTTGATTTCCTGTGATCCCCTACTGTAACAATCTTGATTCGTCTGAATACTAAGTAGGACATTTGAGAATGTCATTTGAACTAAATAAAATAATTATATCTAGTGCTGGATATTTCACACAGCGTTATCTAGCCTCAAACTATATCTAGCCGACTATTATATCGTGAATAATCACTAGAGCTTTGGTTCTTTTTTTATTTTCTAAGTTTTAACCAGCCGAGTATAAGAGCTAAGTGGCGTAAGAAGCGTATGCGTAGGCCAAAGCGTAAAAGGAGGAAGATGTGTACAAGGTGCAAATAGAATGGTACATGAATGGAATTGTAATAACATTCTAATACTGAAAAGAAAGAAAGAAAGAAAATACATTTATTTGAACCCACATGATATCACACACAATAACAACAAAGGAAAAGACATAAAAACACAGTAAAAATAAGTTTCACACTGACAGAAAGTGATGGTGTTGCGTGGGGACAAAATGGTCCCTGTCTCAGCATAAGCTGTTTCGTACCACGGTGGATACGATGCAACGCTGGTTTTCTGACAGGGCCTAGGTGACGACACGATCATTTGAGAAAATTTAAAATTAAAATAACATGTAGACAAAATAAACGAGAAAATACCCAATACATAAAATACACGGATCGCAGAATAAATAGCTACGAACATTACATGAATACATTGAAAAACAAATAACAAGAAGATAAGAAACAAAATAAATAAATAATTAAAATATCTAGATATTATTTAAATATATTAATATTATATAACATTATTATTTAAATATTTAAAAAACCTTCGTAAGTGGAAAGAGAAAGTGTCTGTGTGAGTTTTAATTG
Organism: Philereme transversata; assembly: GCA_963924445.1. NCBI lineage: Eukaryota > Metazoa > Arthropoda > Insecta > Lepidoptera > Geometridae > Philereme > Philereme transversata. Next base: position 25,544,028 of record OZ004338.1, read on the forward strand.
CATTGGCTCAATTGCTCAGTAAATAAATGTTTAGTACTGCCTATGTATCCTCGATAAAAAAGTTTAAACTAAGCAAAGCTTGCTATGGCAACAGTAAAAAATGTCTATATGATTATTTACATATGACCTACAGGAAAAAACATCGGGTCTAGATAAAAGCATTTCGCTTTGAGGTTATTAATTTCTATAGATTTCGCTTACAAGTTAGATACAAAATAATCCCACTAATATTATAAACGCGAAAGTTTGTATGTATGTATGTGTGGATGTTTGTTACACTTTCACGTCGTAATGGCTGAACAGATTTCGATGAAATTTAGTATGTACGTAGATTATAACTTGGATTAACACATAGGCTACTTTTTGTTAACAAACCACGCGTGCGAAGCCGCTGGCGGAAGCTAGTATGTACATATACATAGGTTCGTTTATTTTATTTGGCTGCTCGATAAACTATTGAATAAAGTATCTATTCAAGTAATGATCTTTTTAACCTAATACACAGAAAAGTCATTAACTAAAATACCCCTACTTTAAGTCACCAAAATGTAAATGTAATTTGCGAAATTACTTAATTGATTTTTTTTATAATCGTTCGATGAAGTAATGCACCTCTAAATGGGTTTTTGACTATTAAAAGAGCCCTTCAAAGCATTCAAAGCTTAGAACTCTTATAGTATCCGTTTTGATAACAACCAAAGTAAAGGTACGTTTATTTGCCACAAATATAATTTCCAAGTGTAGGTACTGTTACAAATACGTTTTTAAAATGTAATTTTTGTTCCAGATGTCTTTAAAATTGTTTATCTTTGCTTTACTAGTTACATTGGCTTTTGCTCATGGAAGAGATACTGCGCTAAATACAAGACAGGTTAGTACTCAATGTTCATTTGTTGATGTCATGTTGCTTACTCTTTACCCGACTGCGTAGAAGGATGATAAAGTTTTTAGGGTGTATTAATGTATGGCTGTTCATCATTACAGATGTAATGCAAGCCGCTAAGCTTACAGGATCTGTAATAATGAACAGACGGATTTTTTGGATTTTTCTAAACCACGAGAATGTCATCCAATAAATTCCAATAAAACAAACACTGATCGAAACCTATCGAGTGAAAGGAAGGTATTTCTAAAAATATAAAACAACTAGAGGTAAAAAGTATCAGTTGGGGGTAAAATCATGTCTTATTTCATATCTTTTTTTTATTTTCTTGCTTGCATATTCTGATAATTGCAGGCACTATAATCAACAATTTTTGTGATGTGATCACACTAAAGTTATTAATCGGGCGATTTGAGCAACGATGTCTAATTTAGTGCCTAAATATGTTTATGAGATCAATACAAATACGTCAAATTTAGAATAGAATAGAATAGAAAAATATATTTTTTGTGTCCATATTTACATTCTATGAATACAACAATTATACTTATACCAAATCAAGACTACAAAATAGGTCGTCACTCAGCGGTGTGCCACTGTTACATATAGCTACTGTAGCGCTGGTATTATGTGACGCCTTTAACTTTAATTATTTTTTTTATTTTAAACTTTTAGTCGTTAATTACGTTTAGTGATCATTATGCAAGCCGAGGCTATGTCAGAATTTTTGTTTATAAATTATTTTTTATAACAGTGAAACCAAACAATCAAAAAAATCTCATTTACAGGCTCTGCAAATAACAGAAAAAGAAGACAGGACATTATTATTAGAAGTGCCGTAAGTTTCTTTTATATTCTTTAATACTGCTCCTTTCTGTGCTATCCTGACGTTGAAGTATTAATAAATAGCACCCAACAGTCTCAGTGCAATAGCAGACTGTTGGACAGAACAGGATTTTGATGGAGTAGGCTATACCATTCTCAGATCTCAGTTTAGATGGCCTTAATCCGGGTGAAAGACTGTTGATGATATCCTAGCTGATTTCAGCCACGGCGACTGTATTGATCCTAGACAGGCACATAAATGTTAAATAGGTGATTGTCAACATGTGTTTTTGATCAGGAATTCGTTGGTCTGCCCTTTGATGCGCTCTATCGTGGCTTATACATATAACCGTTTTTTTTGTAAAGGTTCGACCACATTGAGACATGTCACGACGTAATTATATGAGAATCATCGCTTTTTATCTATAAAAAGCGAGTAGATCACCAGCGTGTTACCACCAGCAGTTAGATCGAGACGACGCTCACCTTCATACTAGTTTATTTGTCGTAGATTCGCCGTCTATCCCTAAGACTAGAGTTTAGAGCTAAGAATGTAGACTAGGTTTCCTCAAGATATTTTCCTTTAACGTTTTGAGCGCGTGAAATGTGAAAAAATTCGGGTTTCCATTGGTGCACCGACGGAATTATAGCCCACCTCTGATATGCAAGTCGACATCCCTCTAAGTCAACACGGTTCACGGGACCAAACATATTCATCATAATCATTTATTCGCATGAATGCATGTACAATTCGTATGTCAATTACATATAAAATAGGATTCATTTACATTCTTCCTCATCGAGGCTTGCTAAATTCTAATAAAAAAAATTAAATGTCAAATTCTCTAAGATAAAATTGAAAACGAATATAAATAATAATAATAATTAATTTAAAACATATCAAATTCATACAAAATATAATAATAATAATGTCAAAAATACAACTAAAATATTAAAAATGTCAAATTCTTTAAGATAAAATTGAATACAAATACGAGTATAAATAATGTTATTACTTAATTTCATACATGCAAAATACAATAATAATAATTTCAAAATTTCAATTTAATACAGCAGCAGAATCATGTTTTTTTTAGTTTTATCATGATTATCTTTCTTTGACTGTGCATTTACTAGATTTAAGAGTATGTACCTAATTATATATTTTTTCTTTTTCAGACTCATCGGAACGGTTTTAATGGTGACATTTAAAATCGCCAGATTGGTGATAAATGCTATTGGACATTTAATTCAATTCAAACTTGTAAGTATTTATTGGTACACACGTCTACACCTCAAGCTATAAATTTCCAGTATAAGCTGACCTCGCATTGTGTAGGTTTTCCGTACAATGAGAGGTCAGCATAGACTGGAAATTTATAGCTTGATGAGTAGCCGTGTGTACATAAATTAATAAAAACTGCATTACAATCGGTTCATCCATTTGGAACCTAGGATGCTAGGACTGACACATAAACTAATAATGAGAAAAGGCTAAATATATCAGGTAAAAAATTTATAGTATCTGATACCTAATATGCAATTATTTTTCTTTTTGTTTCAGGCCGCATTTACATTGATCACGAACGTGATATCCTGGCTCCATCAGTACTATTTCCCCATCATCATTGGGACTGCCCTCGTGCTAGGTTTCTGTGCGATCACCAGCGCTTTCACACTAGAACCCGAGTATGAAATGGACCACCGCCTTATCCAAGCAGCGAGACATTTAGATATGGGGGGTTTTAAGTATGCTAGAATGATCAATTAAAAACATTGTTCGCCCAGGCAATGTAAATAATTTATTTTATGAATAAAAACACATAGTTAAAATATATTCTTTTGTGTTTTTCACTCTTGACGCTAACACAGATATCGGTTGCATGTAATATTGCATCATAGTTACCAAACAAATGGGTGATTAATGGAAATTTATTACGTAGACCTTGAATCATAGGTAGATTAAGGCTGTAGGATTTTATTGTAGGCACCAGGATTAGTTTTAGAACTACTGCTAAATACTTCTAAAGCTGCAAGCATATATTATAAGTATGTATTTACAAAAAAAGTATATAAGTATTCTATCAGTTATCTGGTTCCCATAGTACAAGCTCTGCTTAGTTTGGGGCTAGATAGTGCTGTGTGAAATGTCCAGCAATATTTGTATTTGTATTTTGTATACTATAAAACTAAGTAAATACTTCCTTAATTTCTAATTTAATAAAAATTTATTTAAAGAAGACTTTGTACCCCTTTTTATGCTTATTGTGAGTACAAAGGAGTGTGAGATGAAGGAGGAGAGATGAATGCAAAAATGAGGGTAGAAAAAAATAATAAATTACGTTCGAATTTCTACCCCTCCGGTGTACAGTGGTCGCCAGCTAGTGTTAATACTCGTACAACTGTGGAAGGCAGGTTAGTAAATAAATGATGATCTTATTCAAATCTCCCAACACGTTTGATCATTATCATCATCATTATCTACAGCCCATAAGTACCCACTGCTGGGTGTAGGCCTACCTTCGTAAACAAAGTCAAGGTCAAAGTCAAATATTTTAATTCATTAAAATCACAAGGATCACTTTGAAACGTCAATTTTACTGCCTGTTCCTTCGCGACCAAGACAGGAAAGAAAGGCAAGAAACAAGGCTGGTTGTTTTTTTTAATGATCCTTTTACAATACATAATACAGAAAATAAATTACGTCTAATTTGTAACATTTTGAACGAGTTGGAGCAATTTCAATCCCAAGCTTCTTTTGTAAAGATTTTGTTTAATTACGTTTTTAAATTTGTTAATTGTCAATTTTTGTACATCCCTTGGAAGTTTGTTACAAAAGCGTACACCTTGCCCTTTAAACGATTTACTAACTTTATGGAGTCTACAAGTGGCAACAGCGAGTTTACCTTTATTTTTAGTAAGTATTAAAGTTATGATTATCGCTATTTTTCTGAAACAAATTAATATTTTTGTGAACATAATAATACATTAGATTTTCATAGATGTATTGACAAGGGAATGTCATAATATTTATTTCTTTAAACTTATTGCGTAATGATTCTCTGGGCCACCCTTCCCGGTCCTGTGCTGCGCGCATCCAGAAGTTGCCCGCAAGATTCTTTATGTCGTCGACCAACCGCGCCGTCGGACGTCCTGGACTTTTTAGGTCTATTCTTGGCCACCATTCGGTCAAATATTTACTCCACCTGCCACCCAAGCCTGCAAACCTGCCATCGTCTAGCCAAGTGATATTGATCACTACGATATTGGTTATTTCAAATACATTTTTATAGACCATGATTCACACAACGTTGATATTTGATCGAGCGAAGCGAGATCTCTAAATCAACTTGGGCAAATTGGCGTTGTATGTGTGTATGTATGTATGTTTGTTTGTACGAGGATAACTTTCGAAGCGTTGATCCGATCATCGTGAAATTTGATACATATGGTATGTAGTGATGGCACAATTTTGGTGTGACTTAATAAGCTAAAAACGTTGAGTGGTTGTGAGATATTGGGGTTCAAGAGGGGTAAAAAAAATTAAAATGAGACTATTAGGTCAAATGGGACGTCAAATGAAAGGTCTTCATAAGTACATTTAGACTCCGTTTTTATTTTTAGTACTTAAAGTTTTTATAGGTTTTGAGTTATAAAAACTGAACTATCACGAAATTCACAGGGTACACCAGTGACCTCACAGTACTGAAATTTGGGATACGTGTAGCTTAAGTGATACAAATATAGGCAAAAGTCTGAAATCTAAAATAACTGCAATGTGTACCTACCCCAACAAAGTGTAACCAATTAATATGAACTCCCGTTACCTGTAATTTGAATGAAACTGTAGCTCAAATAATTTGTTTATATTTCTTGTGGCACTATTTTTATAGTCAAAGATTAGGTACAACTAATATTTTTTTGTTTTAATCAGAGACTCGCGAGATCTCAGTTCGGGGCGAACCACTAGTTAAAAGAACTTGTTATGAAAGCCTCCATAGCAAAATGTTCATGCCATATTCTTATTGTGTCATTCGCTCTGCTCTCTACTGTGCATTTCTAGTTATTGTAATAGAGAAAGCACTAAGCAGTTGGTCCCTGGTTATAGGCTGAGCGAACGAGGCAGTCTATAAATTTTCACATACATCCGTCCAGTGGCCTCTTGATTTTATAATATACATATAATGATCGGGAAAGAATCTGCTAGATTCAAATGGGTCTAGGTGGCAAGGTTAGCCGAATCTACTCTGGGCCCATATGGACGCCTGAAAACGGAAGGCGACGTTAGGATCGGCTGAGAAAGCGATCGATACCTTCGAGAAAAGATAGTGGGAGATTCGAAGGATAAGGATGGTTGGAAGAACTGGGAGAACTTGGCCCAGTAGTAGAACGAGATAGGTTAGTAAAAAAATATCATTGTACGTAATGTCAGCTGATTTATATGGTTGATTCTAGGATAATAGATTATTAGTCTCAGCATTTTCGCCAAAAGGAATACATTGTCGCAAGTGTCTTTGATGCCCAATTAGGCATGTTCAGGATCTTGGCATAACTTTAGTCTCTTCTTGAAATTGCGTAAGTGTTCGTATGAGTTATCTTGTTGAAATCGTAGTTAGTGTTTAATTTTTTAAAGTTACGGTTAAAAATGTATATTACTTTTATTTAGTTAATCGAGTCAAGAGCTTGACCGGCGGATTAATCGATACAAAAGAACACTGCCTCATAGCGGGAACCTCATAGTGCTACTCATCTTGTAAAACGTCCGCTCTGTGCGAAGAGAAATCAGAGTGACAAAGTGTTGGGCTACAAGCTCGTATTTTTTGTTTTGCAAAAAACTGACGTATCCATTGTTTATCCCGGTCACTACTAACTATCAACTATTTTCAATGGCACCAAGATAACTGATGATGATCATTATCATTATTATGTCTTAAAATCGAATAAAAATAAATTATAGTGATGAAAATTTCACACAGTGCTATTTAGCCCCAAACTAAGCAAAGCTAGAAACCAAATAACAGAACCTACTCATATATACTTTTTTATTGTAAATACATACTTATAATGTATAGAAAAATACCTAAACCCGGAACAATGTTTGCAGATCATGCAAACATTTGTCCCGCAGTGGTGATCGAACCCGCAACCTTCTGCCTCTCAGCAAGCTATATGCCACAGGGGTCGTCATATTTATTATGGTTTTAGTGCGTCAAAATATTCTGATCTCGAATTTTTAAGTCATACTAAATAACATTTGTAAATAACCAATCAGTGGTGTGTTCATAATCGTGAACATAATATTTTCATATGTTACATCCCCGGAGATCACTTGAGTCCTTGTCCCATCTCGGGTCGTCGTCCACTTGGACCTTTATAATAACTTTTGGACCGCTCTAGTTTATGTTCTGATTTGCATGGTAATAGGTAGTAGATTATTAAACGAGAGGATAAAGCAGTGTATTGCGTCACGAGCGCTATATTGAATCCCAAACGTAGCGAAGGATTTTAGAGTTAACTCACGAGCAGAGCGGGAGTTACTAGAATCCTGAGTGCAGAGAGGGATATACGCACGCCCAAGATGCAGATAGCTTTATCCACGAGGAGAATACTTCTTACACTTTTTGCGAGACAATAAAAACCAAATCTAGTTCGGTGCATTCTGTGGAGAGGTTAGTTCGATTTACGAATAAATGTTCTTATTGTGTGGGCCTCTTTTAATACACATGAGGTTCTGAATTCAAATTCAGTACAAATGTACTCCCGGCCCAGCCGTAGGGATTGAATCACCTGCTTTCACTAAGGTTTACATGACATATAATTTAACATTGTCGAGCAGGTGATGTGAAAAAATATTTATATTAGGTGCAGTTAAAAAATGAACATAGTCGATAATTTACAATTGGTTTATTTCAATAAATCCAAAATAAATAGTTTAGCAAAACAATAAATAAGTACATCATGTTTTAGGCTTGTCTCTTTCTTCTTTCGGCGTATGTATTGACAGCCTGAACTAGAAAGTCCTGAGCTGCCTCAAGATTCTCAGAGGTAGCATAGCTTTGGATCTGAGTGATGGGAATGTACTCCTCGTAGTTCAAGCTACATTTGCCAGTTAGCTTGCATAAGCCAAGAACTGTGGTGGCGCCGATTATGATCACGAAGATGTTGGAAATGACCCACTGGATCACCGTGACTGCGATTGAAATGGCTGACTGAAATGTAAAGAAGACAATGTAAAGTTAGCCGAATTTTTTTCATTAATATATTTAAGTGGTAATGGTAAGGCTTATGTATCATTTATAAAGCATTTTTTTACTTGGTGTTGAAACAAGCATAAGGTCTACCTGGTGTTAAGTGGTAACCATCGCCTGCAATAAAGCAATGCCTCATAGGTCACGCACCTTCGAAATTAGGCCTACGATGCACTGCACTGCCTTGCGTCCATTAATTAGAGGCATACACACAGGCGTAAAGCGCTCACGTGCCCGTTTCCACCAGCAACCATACCCTTCAAACCAAAACACAGCAATGCTGCTTGGCGGCAGAAATAGGTATGGTTGTAGCTCTGCCCCAAAATTTAAATTCTACTTACAATTTTAAATCCAATCAAGGAGCTGATAGTTTCAATCACAGATACTGCATCAATCTTCGCGGCCATTTCAGTGTTCGGATTATTAGATAGCGAGTCCTGGAAAAATCACGTTTATTGCACTAATAAAGTTTAAGTGAGTATAACCTAGATTTAATATGAAAGCAGGTTATATATTTTCAAAAGGAATCATATAAATCATAATATTTTAAAACGTTTCTCCGAGATGAGGGAAAATTTGGGGGTGACCTTTATATACTTTTTGTTATTGTTATTCGATTATAAAAGCAAAATCGCTGTTGTGACATTGCTGCAATGAACGAGATAAACAACAGATATAGTAAATTTACTTACAATAATCGATGCGAGTCGAACTGGCTCGGCCACCGCTGCTCCCAAAATTATGCAAAAAGTGTAAACGGTTGCCTTAGACATCATCTACAAACGAACAGATAAGTAAAAGATAACATTAAACACATTAAAGAAAGACCTGACAGAAATTATAATAAAAATCCTTACCTTGACAATGTTTAGATATTGGACTAGGTAACTTCACTTGAGGACTGCTCCAAAATAATAGATGATTTTACTAAGCTTGCTCTAATATTTAAGGATACACTAACAACTTATTAATAGGTTAAATTAACTAATTAATAGGTTTTCTCTAAAATCCCCATTTCTAATTCGTTACAAAACACCATTATTACACAGGTGACTAATGCTATTGTTAAATGTCTTAAATTCCAATGATAATAGAATAAGGGCGACTTGCGCAACGATGCCTCAGCGTATTTAGTGGCTAAATATGTTATAAGAAGATGTCAAATCATACAAATAAAAAAACTAAATAATACACATTTGAGCACGTTTAGTCGCTTAATACGTTTAGGAATCGTTATACAAGTCGGCCTAAGAGCATCTACATGTAATGCGTAATTATTGGTATGCCCTGATAACGTTGAACGTTAAGTAAGTATAGATACCTTACAACTATATAGTGGCATTTTTAATGGAGCTCTGGTGTACTTCGAATGGCACGTTAAGATGTCGGTTAAATCTACAAAAGTCGTCAAGCCATATCGGAGGCCTTAGAACGACCTATAAATTCTGATATCCAAGAGTCCACTCTCTTACGAAAAAGATAAATAAACTGGAATATCCTAAATTACTTGACTCAAGTCATAACATAATTCAGGGAATCCCAGGATAACACTTTCAATGAATTGATTCATCATCATATCAGCCACACGACGTCACGACATAGATTTCCATCTGAGCGAACTTCTTGTGCGGCCTGCGCCCAATGGCTCAACGGCAAAGGAATTGATTATTTCCATTATAAACTAGGTCAAAACACGTAAATAATGGAGTAGGGTCATATTAACATATGGCTTGGTATACGATACGACACAATAATAATAATATAAGCGTATTAAGACTAAGGAAAATTATAATAGCCTTCTATTCTCCCTTGGAACAAAGAATAGCTCGTAGTTCAATGTCTTTTGAATATTTTATATATATCGATTTCACTCGCTCGATAACTTGTTTAGTAAGAAATTAGTCTATTTTACTGGAGGAAAAGAGACAGCATACGGTTGGTTTATTTGCTAGTAATAACTAACAATTTTAAAATAAAAGCCATCTTATCATAATAGCCATAGAACGTCATCACATCAACTGTTGAACAGGCTTCCCATAGATTTCCAGAGTATTCGATCTTATGCAGCCTGCATCTAATGACCTCCAGCAACCTTTTGACGACCTCCGTGGTGCAGTGGGCGAATAGCCGGCTGAAACGCAGGAGGTAGCGGGTTCGATTCCCGCCGCGGAACAAATGTTTGCATAATCTACAGATATTTGTTCCGTGTCTGATTGTTTCTCTATATATTATAAGTATGTATTTACAAAAAAAAATGTATATATAAGTATTCTACCAGTTATATGGTTCCCATAGTACAAGCTCTGCTTCGTTTGGGGCTAGAAAGCGCTGTGTGAAATGTCCAGCAATATTTATTAAAAAAAAAACCTTTATTAGGTCATCATTCCATCCAGTCGGGGCCGTCCTATCTATGTACTAAATCTACTACGTAAACAAATTATTAGTCTTTCCAAGGGCGACTTGCACAACGATGATGCGTATTGGCTAAATATGATTTAAAGAGTTGTCAAATCATACAAATACGTCAAATTTAAACATGTTTAGCAACTAAATACGTTTAGGGATCGTTGTGCAAGTATAAATGTTTTTAACATAGCAAATTGATTAAACAAAAGCTTAAAAATTACTTTTGGGGACTCTACATTCCAAAGCTTTGACGAATCCTTATCTGTTCCTGTACTTTTGCGAAACAATTACTTCGAGATAAAAGTTTTGGCTTTTTGGGACGACTGGTCACAGATATAAATAGTGAGGGGATGGAACTAAATACCATCAGTTACCTTTCCTACTTGTCCTTGTAAAGTAGCAGGATCGCAAGGTGAGTTTTTTATCGCTTTATTTTGTGAATCTGACTTTTATTCAGCCGTTCGTACTTGTGTAAATTTTGTTTTATTTACAAATATTTGGAAGAGTGTTATGGAAATTTTGTGGATAGTCCCTTTTAACGAGTAGATTTACTCGTCTACAGAAATCTAATAAAATTGCATATCCATACTTTATGTTCTTCGTAAACGGATAAAATATAGATTAGAAACAATTCGATACAAAACAACTGTCCATCGAACACTTATATAATAATTGGTATTAGGTACTATAAAAACGAAAAAAAAAGACATAAATAAACCCCCTAAATTTATTTTGTTTCAGATGTTCAAACTTCTCATACTCTTAGCTGCTGCTATCCCAGCTTTGCTAGCAGAAACATCATCTGCACATTCCTTACTTGAAAAACAAGGACTACCTGATCTTAAAACGGAACCTGTTGAAACACACGCTGTATTAAAGGAGCCGAAACCAGAGGCTCATCCTGTGTATAGAGAAGCGGAACAACACCAGGGCAGAGCTAATATCGAACCAGTGAGGCCAAGAGGACCGGTTATCAAATATGACTCTATGTTAGCTGATCAGCCTAGTAATTCCCCTGAAGGAAACAGGGATAATAGAGTTGTAAGTTATCTCTGCATGCAACCATATTTTTATGTTCTATCTCTTAGCTAGAGGATTAGCAAGCTGAAGTAGTAGTGGGCACATAGCTTGAAGAACTGATAGCCGTTTGGGCTCAAAGGTTCTTGAGTATAAACCACGCACTGGAAAGTATAGCGTAGGACGACCCTCCACCGAAAACCGTTGGATGCAGGCCCCAAAGGATCGGTCGCTCTGGAAATATATGGGGGAGGCCTATGTTTGGCAGTGAATATCTAATGGCTGCTAATGATGACGATGATCAAGAGATCACTAAGTTGTAAACACGTAACATATCCCATTTTATGATAATGTTCATTATAAGTGACACCACGTAAAATGCATATTTATGAAACTATAGACGCATAATTTCGTAAGCTTTTTAGAATTTGTGTTTTCTTACAGGATCAACTCACAGTTCCTAGCTACGGTTTCGTTCCTGTCCCGCCGCAAGTAGGATACCCTGACATCCCCTACGCCCCGGGATATGGCTATGATCCACTTACAGAATACGCTGCGTCAAAGACGTTAGTTTACCATCAGCTCTTATTAGTACAGTCCCCTTACTGATGAAGTTATACATTCTGAAAATAGCGATACCTGGCTTTACAGTGTCTGTAAAATGCTATGGCTATTGCATTCGTTAATTTTATGTAATATTTTCATATTCTACATACTCGCTTTTTACCAGTTAAAATTTATATTAGTGTTGTGTTACTTACACATAACTTCTAGATTTTAATAATATAACATATTCTTTTTTAGCTATGACATCTATGAAAACAACCCGAACAATTACTTGATGGAGCCTGACACGTCTGTTTATGGACTGATGTGGAGCCAAGTTCCGGATTCCAGGGTATGTTAAACTTGATCAAACTTTTAAACTTTTGCCAACTTTTTTGTTTTGGGTAGGCGAGATCTGAGATATACAATTATAATATTAAAAGTTTAGACAATATTTAACTACATAAAATGGAAACTAAATAACTCAATGTCTTTATTTTCAGACTCTCATCAGCTACGTAGGAAGATCCATCTATTGGGTATTCAGCAGCATCTTTACACTTCTACTCGGCTCTCTCCTAACTGTTGGAGTCTGTTCTTACACCAATCTATGTACCATTGCGTTTCACGGCGTCGGCCCCATCCGTGAAGAGATGAGAAACTTGATGACTCCTGAGCGGTTGGAGAAAATTGGAAATGCTGCTGATTTTGTTAAGACGGCTATAGATAAATATCAGACCATACAGAAGGTTACTGATGTTAATAATGCCAGGAGGCGTCGCGCTATTTTCTATTAAATTTTAACAGATAGGGCATATAAGTTATATTAAAATATGAACCTACTTACTTACTAATATGGAAATATAAATGCAAAAAAATAATATACTGAACTTTATTATGTTTTTGTTAATTCTCCGAAATAAATTAAGTACTTAATAATTCAACATTGTACAAATCTTATTTGGTATTTTCCATTTCATAATACTTGTTATAAGCTTCACTGAAGTAGTACTGAACATCATCTAAATAAGGGATGGCAGGTAATCCTCTTCCAAAGGGGTTTTCAATAGTCATAGTGCAATAGGAAGTGAAGCCACAGAATCCGATGACGATGGACATCCCGAGTAGAACTAAGCTAAATTTGACGAGCAACCAGGGAACCACAGAAAGAGCGGTGGAAGCGATACTCACGATGGCTGTCTGTGGACAAAAGAAAATAATAATATAAGTCGGTATCTACAATAAGCGCTTCGATACTGATGAACGCTCGATCTCGCATGTTAGATATTATTATAGCAATTAAAAGTAATCAAGGTATCATGTATCATCTTTCTAAGTCTAATGGGATTGCAAGATCTTCCACATTCTTGGCATAATGTTCAATTATGAATAGCTAACCAGACATTCTACTTACAACTGGGCTTAGAACATAGTCCAAAATTGATGAGTCGTCAGACTGATATGAAGCAACTGCATATTCGCTGCTTGGAACTATTTGATATCTGTAAACACAATAGCATAACGTACCAAATTGTATACAAGAAAAATGTTTTACATAACTAAATTAGTAGACTAGGAATAAGATAAGTAGCCGCTATTTTTGGCTGCTTTCATTATATCTTTAGAATATTTGTACTGTTTTGTCCTTTTCGATCGGGTATGAAACATCTGTGAATGCAAAGAACCAAACAAGGTGTAACTATTCCAAGAATTATTCGAATTTATTAGTGAAATGGTAGAGTTTAAACCGTTCTAAATTAATTAGAAAAGTGCAGTCTAAAATATTCATAGAATATCATTATATCAGCTAAAGGGCGTCCACTGCTGAACATAGACTTCCAGAGCGACCGAATTTGTGCGGCCTGCATCCAGCAACGTTTATCAGATCTTCTTTCCATCTAGTGTTGGATATTATATCTTGTATATTATATCTACCGCTAGATCCATCTTGTAGGTTATATTTGTAATTACTTACTCGTAAGGAATGGCAGGATTATGATTTGCATTTACGGCAACAACTTCGCTTCTTCGTTCTGGAGTAAAATATCGCTGCGGTACTCCTGACACTATGACGAATAAGCAGAACAGCAATGCAACTACTTTCATCTTGGAAATACTGAATTGTCTTTGAAAGTCAGGTAATAACTAAAATATAGTAACTATCCTGCCACAGGTTAAAGTACTATTAACGCTTTTAAATACTTCGTTTTATTTTATACAAAATATTGCGCAATTATATTAGTAAATTATAGGGTGCTTAGAAAATGAAGTCCTGTGATTCATAAAAATCATAAGTAAATGAGGTTTTTTGTGTATATAAAGTTAGTATCGTCGATATTGAGTTATAACATTACTTCGAATTTAACATCAAGGTTTAGTAAAATCGTCAATGGTAAGATATTTTCAGTCTATATTTTTTTGGAATTTTTATAGTACTTAAGTTTTCTGCGAATAGGAGCCGTGTACCGTGATTTTTTTTTATTAAGGTTTTGATGTTATTTATTATATTGGCTTACATTTTTGCATATTTACTTTTCAGGGACTTGTAAGATTTTGATCCAACCCTCATACATTCACATACATTTTCTATACGTAACAATCTAGTTTATTATTTATTTATCATATTGTTTTTTTACAGATGATGAAAATAGTCATCGTAGGATCTATGTTTTTAGGAGTAGCTCTATCGGCCTTTGTAACCGACCTTGACAACAATTTGATAGAATACGATCCTGAAGATGCACAGCCGATGCAAGTAAGTTTTAAGACTTTCAATGTTTTTAAACAGAGTTTTTTTGTTCACATTCTTTGCCCCCCCTCCCCTAACCCTTCCTAAATCTTCTTTGGAGGGAGAAAAGGTGGGGCCTTTTATTTATTGATACTCTATATACTATTTTTATATATTATAGAACTACTCTATATACTATTTCCTTGTTTCTTTTTTTTTTACTTTTCTCTGTCCTAAAATGTACATGTAAAATAAATCTTCCTTTGGAGGGAGAAAAGGCCCCACCTTTTCTCCCTCCAAAGGAAGATTTATTTATTGATACTCTATATACTATTTTTATATATTATAGAGCTACTCTATATAGGTACTATTTCCTTGTTTCTTTTTTTTACTTTTTTCTGTCCTAAAATGTAACTGTATTGTTTAATGTAGTAAATAAATAATTATCTATGTCTACTGTATATTTTGAGATAGTTTGAATCAGGGCCCCGTTTAAAATGTCCCTAGATGTAGATGTAAATTGGTTTCGCGGCGGATCCAATCTACCAGATCAGATGGTTGCATGTTCTGAATATATTTGTTTTGAGGTTATTATAGTACCCTTTTACTCGTTCCCATAACACAGGGAATCCTAGGCGGGGTCAAGACTATATGACTGTTGGATGTTATGATACATGAGCGCTAGATTCTTGTGTATCGCCTAATAAACATGGGTTTATGTAAACTGGTCTTACAGTGTCGTTACGTATTTTTTACAGACATTTTCACTACCATACCCCTACCAAGGTTATCCAAACCAGCACCAATTCCTGATTAAGCCAGCACCGAGTTATACCCATAACGTTATACCAGTAGCTACTGAAGTAGAGGTTTCGTCTCCCGGACTGCTGTCGACTGTTATTTCTGTAAGTATTACTGCTATTTTTAGCCGACTTAAAAAAGGAGGAGGTACTCAAGTAGTAAGTAGTTTTTTTTTATTTATTTTCACTCTTAACTTTTTACCGGATTAACGAATTTCATGATTATTTTTAATTCATAAGTTTTTTAATAAACTCGGCCCCTCGTTTCGAAATTTCTAATTCAGGACTTAAAATTTAAGATACTTCGTAATTGCTATCTACCCGTAGTTTGCTAAATCTTAATAATAAACATGGTTCAAAATATATACCCTATATTACCCTAGTATTATTTATTCATTTATTTTATTTCACTCAGGCTTTGAAAGTTAGTCATTGAAAACTAGATAATGGCTCCGTAAATGCAATGTACGACGCTAGGGCCGCAAATAAATTTAAAAATCCAATAAAGCTCATTGCATTATTATTATGCTGAAATGAAAACAATCTTCATGATTCCATTTTAATTAAAGAGGCCTTATTAATAATATGCTAAGATGAAATACAATCTCCATGCCAATGAAATACATCCTTCTTTCTATTTTAAAATTAAAGAGGTCTTATCATGGACTATGTCTCATTAATGGCTATACCTAATGAAATAAAACTTCTATGACAAAACCTTATTTCTATTAATTTAAAATGAAAAAGGCCATAGTCTAGTTGTGAAAAAAACAATAGAATCCGGGAACGCAAATTTTCTTTTTAGCATTAATCTGTTTAAAAAGACTTTTTAATTTCCTCGCATTCGGATGAAAAAAAGACCTGTGTGTGTGACCTGGGTGTAAGCGATCAATGACACTCTCGATTAGCGTACTCCAAAATATCTTGTGTGTAAAATAGATCGCTTATATTAATGTACTTCACTAGAAAATAGAATAAAGATTCTATTAGCTCTGATCCTAACTTGGTTGTAGTGGTAGATAATTTTTCTTTGTATCATAGGATGACTTGCGCAACGATGCCTAAACGTATTTAGTGGTTCAATATGGTAAGAGTTGTCAAATCATACAAACACGTCAAATTTAGACATGTTTAGTCGCTAAATACGTTTAGGGATCGTTGTGCAAGGCTTAGTGTAATTTTTTTCAATTAATTTTCTATTTCAGTGCGCATTTGAAGCAGCTAAAAAAGCGATCGTCTTTCTACTCTCCAACGCACCAGCATTAATTGCTGGATCTGTCGTAGCTTTAGGAGTTTGCAAGATGACGTCCCTATGCGGTTCACAGCTGACCATCATCGAAGCACAGCGGGAACTCCGGTCTATAGCCACTCCGGAAAGAATAGCAAGCGTGACGAACTTTGTCAAAGAAGCTATACGGAAATACAGTGAAATGCAGGTCTAGAGGATAAAGAATCATTTTCTATTAAAGTTTAAATTTAGGGAAACAAAAATCATGGTTTATTATTAAGTTATACCCTCCGCTACTCTACAACCCACTCGCCATAGTTCATCTCCATTAGAAAGAAAGAGACAGCTTTCTCAAGAAAAGACAAGAGCAGCGTCTTTTTTCACTGCATACCAGTTGCTACAAAGAGTTTAATCTCTTATCTTTGAACAGACCCAAGGCATTTGAACGACAGAACAAATTCCTTGCTAAAAATCAAACAGAGCAGTTTTTTTGCGCTATACGGCTTTGTTTATTGGCCAAAGAGAGTGAGCTTATAGGTGGTTATTTGTGGTAGGTGAAATAGAAAAAGGTGTTAGAAAATTAATAAATTTATTTGAACTCCTTGGTAACCGTGAGTTGTATTGTTATATTATATATAACGACGACCTGTGTGGTGCAGTGGGCGTATAGCTGGCTGAGAAGCAGGAGGTAGCGGGTTCGATTCCCGCCGTGGAACAAATGTTTGCATGATCTACAGATATTTGTTCCGTGTTTGGGTGTTTTTCTATATATGTATTATAAGTATGCATTTGCAAAAAAAAAGCATATAAGTAATCTATCAGTTATCTGGTTTCCATAGTACAAGCTCTGCTTAGTGTGGAGCTGGACAGCGCTGTGTGAAATGTCCAGCAATATTTATATTTATTTTATTTATATGGTCCAATAATTAATTGACTTATTTTTAAAAATGCTCTCGTTCTTCGCGTATTGGTTCTTTCCTTTTCACACTGTCTCTTATTCCTATGGATTCGTAGTTACTATGCACAGGCTCTTAGGAATCAAAACCATTGACTCCGGCAGATGTAAGATGTAGGGATTCTTTGATTCTAAACTAATCTAGATAGAAAATCGTGATCTAAAATACCCGAGGGCCCTAGAGGGCTAAAAATAACCAATTACCTTGGTACCGTGCCTATAAGTAGGTACCTATGAACTCAAATGTTAGCTGTACCTAACGAAAGTGTATGACAATGCAGTAAGGCACAATACCCGACAGTTTTTACGTCAACACAACGCGACGCGGTATCTAGACATGTCATGATGTCAGTAACCATACAAACGACGCTAAAACCATTAAATGTCTGTTTAGTTCTTTAAGAAGACTTACCGCTTTACGTATTCCCAAAAAAGCTTGATCTCCTCTTCCAAAAATTCACTCATATCTAAGGCCACCATAAAGCAGATTTTATTATACCACTGGGTGATTATTTTTGACTACTCTGCTTTACGTCAGTGAGTAGTCAATCTAGTTAAATCAAACTCCAATGACTGTAGAATCAAAGTTTGACATTACTGGAAGGTGCGATCTTATTCCACCTCTATAGAAAACTACTGAGGTACTGATGCAGTTACAGTGGCCAAAATGGCCTAGTGGACCGCTGGATGGTAAAAAAATGGGAAACCTTGTTTATTTCCTGACTTAGTCACGGAGGAACAAGTGGTAATATTGACGTATCAAAATGATCCTTGTGATTTTAATTAGTATTGAATTTAAATTTGACAACTTGGAAGGACTTTTTCACGCACAAAGAACACTACTGTCACTCACAATGTCCACACGATAATATATGTAACGATCAAAAGTAATTAAAAAAAAATCACTTTTTGTATCAATAAGTTTTTTTTTTAATTTTCATGTGTTTACCATGTGGTGTTCTCGTTCAAACTAGGCGTTCAGCACTTAAAAGCTTCGGCTTGTACACATGTGGAAGTTCAGGGTTAAATTGAAATCGATTACCTTTGACGAGTATTTAAATATAGTGGTAGAGTCAGTAGTAGAACAAGCAGTCGTATATTATTTTTATAAGCATGCACCTAATTTCCTAAAATATATAAAAGTATATGAAAAGTCTGAAAACCTTTCGTCATATTTTGTAAATAAACTATCCTAATTCATATACTTACCTACGTAGAGCTGCTTGTATGCATATGAATAGTTTCTTGTATCCATCTATACTTTGTTCGCCCTGTATATTTAGTTGGCTTCTCAAAGTATTATTCAATTATTAAATTCTCGTTTTTCATAACCTCTTTACCAAGTGTGCTTCTTGACCTCATTTTCAATTTCAAGATCCAGTTCCATTTTCAAAGGTTTAAAAATATCGTCGTAGTTTGTAATAATGTTTTGTCTACGAGTTTTGTTTATTTGATGTGCTAAATAAAATGAACCCAAGAATTAAAAAACTCCCTAAAGGCGTTCAATCTTTAATTTGTGCCTCAAATCAAATCAACAGTTACACAAAAGCAGTCCAAGAATTAGTAAGTCTTTGAATACGTTTTTAACTGGTCATGAGTTACATGAGTTATTGTTAAAAATTATGCATCTAAATGTTAGAAATTAACATTATTTAAAACATGATTGTGACTTTTAGATATTTAATGCGTTGGATGCAGATGCCACTTCAATCGCAGTCAGAATTCATATTGCCGAAGGCTCTATACAAGTTGTTGACAATGGTTGTGGCATTTCAAAAGTTGATTTCAAATATATTGGACAAAATTACATGACAAGTAAGTTGGTAAATATTTCTACCTTGAAGTCTGCACCTAATAAATATGGGTTTCAGGGTCAATCGCTAGCTAATTTAGCTCAAATATCTGAGCTCTTGAAAATAACATCTCGATATAACCAATGCGAAACAACTTGCTTAAAAACATTTGAAAATGGCACAGCAAAGTCAACAATTAAATGTAGCGCTAGACCTTCGAAGGGTACAACTGTAAGTAAAAAGAGAATATCCATATACAACGTTAACATCTTATCATCCATTATTAATTGCATACATAATGTGTTTCAGATTGAAATAAAGGGCTTCCTCTATAACCTTAACATACAAAAAAAATCTGTTGACTTAATAAACGAGCTACAAAGTATAAAAACATTCTTGGAACACATATCTTTAGTACATTCCAGCATTTCATTAAGTCTTAGGGATGATTCTATAAATAAAATTGTATATAAAATACACAAAAACAGAGATGTGTACCAAACACTATCTACTCTATATGAGATTGAAAAATCCAATGTACAAGAGTTGAGAGTCGAAAAGAATGTGTACAAAGTAAAAGCTTATGTGGGAAAACACGGTGTTGATGCGAATAGGCGATTCATATTTTTAAATGGAAAATTTGTTCACGACGCAAGTCCTCTACACAGAAAAGTAAATTATAACTTTAAAAAGCATTTGAAAGAGGGCAAAAAGAAAATTAAAAAGGTGCTGTTCATTATAACGATATTCTTGTAACTTATTACTTTAAATTGATGATTTTAACAATTCAAATTACAGAATGTCCACAATGATGAAGAAATTCTCACCTTAGCAAACCAAATCCCATTTTACTTCATGTTTATAACATGCCCCTACATGGATTATGAAATGACAAACACAGTTTTAGAGTTTAGAGATTGGGAACAGATAAATATATTACTTGACAAGCTGGTTAAGTTTTGTATTGGTGATATGCAGCATAAAGTAGCTCCAAAGAACGCAATTACAGGTTTAAATGAAAAGAAACAAGAAACTGAAAGTACTAGAAATCATATCGAAAATATCATGTGTAAAATTCTGGGAAACCACAGTAAGAAACCAGATATTTCCCAAATGCAAAACGGTGTAAAAGGTAAAATACTAACCTTATTTACAAAAAATTCAGAAATTGATACTGTTTATTTAGGGTTTTTTTTTGTTTTAGGTAAATTAATAAAAAGAAAGCTTAAACCCAAGAACAAAACATTGGGTTCATTAAGAGTAATAGATTCTAAACAGAGTATTGATAAAAACAAAAGATCTAAACAAGATAAGAATGTTATTCATGAACAGACAGCAAACAAAGATTCAATTTTAAAAACACCATCGAAGCCAGAAAATGACTTTTATGGGAAAAAACTTTTATTTTTGACCACTTCTAATGACACGCATGCTGAACAGCCAACCAAAACAAAAATACAAAAAAAACCAAATCATAAACCTGCAATATCCAGCAAGATCAAGACGCAAAAACAAATTAAAAGAACGGATCATACTAAGAGAGCCCAAAGTAAGGTTTGTTCAAAGAAAAAAATTTCTTTGATGGATAAGTTTGCAATGGAAACAGAGTCTGTTAAAAGAAGATGTGAAGTATTAGCTCAAGAAACCATAAAGCTTATGGAAAAAAATTGCAGGATTCCGGAAGTACACATAAACGAAAGCTTTCATTATACTAGTACTAATTACATCCAAAATAATAAAAACGTAAAAATTCGTAAAAAAGTTAATGAAATTGTAATACACGAATATCTTCCTTTGCCACCAAAATTTAATATCGGGAATCAAGAAAACGACCATAATAAAAAGTCATTCAATTCTAACTATGATCTGTTGCAAACCATCATAAACAGTCAAGAATCTAGAAAACATAAACAAAAAAGAAAGATGAATAATCCAAACGTTGTAAGCCCAGCCATGGATAAGCCTGATAGTTGTTTTTCAACAGATGAAAATTTTGACAATATACCATCTCTGTTTGAATTAACTAAAAGTAATCATGTGGGTTTACTTGGAGAATTAAACGACCTTTCTCAATTTGGTGCATTGAATACTGATTTTAATGTTAGAGGACCTGGCAATCGATCTTCATTGCTATCTGTAACGCATATTAACAATCATATACCTTTAGTTAGAGAAGTAGTTGATGTTTCTCCATTTCAAGTAGAGACGCTTGACAGCAATATTATGCCTTATTTAGTCCAGAATTCAAAAAATGGATCTCCGTTTCAAGCGGCCACATTTCAAAGTCACAATCATTATTACAATCAAGATGTATATACAGAAAGAGATGTTCAAGCAAATAATTTATATAAAAATCAGAGAAATTATATATCAACGGTGTCGAGAAAAAACTTTATGTTGCGGAGTGGTCAACATAACAACTATTTCAAATCAACTCAAAAAAGAAAACGAAACTGGGGAAATTATAAACACTTTCAACCTTACGAAAGAAATCTAAATAAATCAACAAAAATGCTTAATATGGAAACTAATACAATCAAAGGTATACGAGAATCATACACAATTGAATTTACTCCGAACAATAAGTATGAATATAATATGAAAAACACTAATAGTTTTAGTAGGCATAACAATATGATTGCCGAAGGTATTGAAGCACGGACACCCTCAATGAGCTACATTTTCAATGATTCTCTTTATGATTCTGTGTCGCCAAAGGACCTTAACACCTGGGTATCCTCAAAGAACGAAAGTGAGAAATATAATCAACTTAGTTATGAACCAATCATTAAAAATACTTTTACAAGACTTAACTCTCTTTACAAAGAGAGCAATATTCAGGAATCTTTCAGTCACGTAAACTGGAACAATCACGAAACGTATATCATAGACAAAACAATAGAAAATCCTAATGAACCATGCTGGGAAAGTGAGACGTTATATGATAATGATACAAATAAAATTAATACTAACGTTATATTTGTGTCTAAATTACAAGAGAACATTGTTGATAGACCAATCACAAATCCTATAGATGTATGTGAAACTGTTCTAAGCGATCAAGACTTATCAACAGATGGACTAAGAGAACTCAAAAGCACTTTTAACTGCAGACATAAAAGCTGCAGTGATTTCAATGAAATGGCCGATATACTACATGAATTGAACGGGACTAAGAATGTTTCTGAGCTTCATTTTTCAAGTGTCCATGCAACTGAAAAAAAAACAAATCATTCTCCACGAAATCACCCAAAATCTCTAATTCAAGATCATTTTGATCAGATTTCCAACCATTTTATTATCCCTGAAAATAATATTTATGTAGAAAAAAGTCCGATAGTGATCGATTCGATTTCTGAACCACATAATGAAAAAATCACTTCAAATAAACAAAACAAAGATGCCACTATAGTAGATGACAGTGACAATGTTTGCATGATGAATAAAATGGGAGCTTTTAATATAAGAAATAGATTGTGCTTCCTGCCCAAAGGTAGCGCGTTATACCAAAAAACTCATATAGCTTGTTAATAATATATAATAATATAATTATCTACAAAATAACAATATTCCGTTTTTTACTAACAGGAATGTCTCCTAGTTTTAAAGAATGTCTAACAAAACCAGACTTGGGATATGATACAAAAGAAGATTATTATGAAGATGTAAGTAATTCGACAAATAGTTAGAAAGCATTTTAGTAAATAACACATTGACTGTCATTTTCAGAAAATATATGGTAATTTTATGGAAAAAATAGAAAATGATGTTGAAATTTTCAAACCAAGGATACAAGAAGCCAGTGATCTGACGACAAAAGATATCAGTAAAGTTAACAATAAATTGAATAATGATAAGGCAACTTTAAAATTCAATGGTCTGTCTATTAAAAATGCTAATGTAAGCAAGTAAATGTACTTGGTAGTCTTAAGCAAGATCATCAAGTCTTGTAAACTTAGGGAGCACTACACTAGGTTCTTTTATATTATACATAACTTATAAGAATGGAAATAGGTTTTAGGTCAAGTAGATACCAAGTTTATCGCAGCTACCATAAAAGGAAATGATCGCAAATCTGATGCTGAAGAGTTTCTGGTTCTTTTCGATCAACATGCAGTACATGAACGAATCAGATTGGAAAATAATCTAGCAGGTAAGCTATAAATAATTAGATAACATAGAAACCATTTCCTAAGTACTCACATAATCTGATAATTTTGTGTATTGTCTATTGTGTAGAGCAATAATATTCATTAACCTTACCTAGTTAAGAATTTAGTCCATCATTCTGACAAAATAGGTAAACAAAGTATATATGTGCTATACAATTTTCAGATTACCTGATTGGATCCCAGTGGAAATCTGTAGCAATAGATGAAGTTTCTCTTAAAATATCTCGGGACGATATTCTCTATCTTCACAACTATAGGGACAAATTCACGCAGCTCGGTCTGGATTGGACTATTCTTAATTCTCATGATATATCGATAACTGCTATTCCTGAAGCAATCCTTGGAAAAAATCCTCGGCAGGTAAGAAAGGGTATAACACAAACTACCCGCCAACAAATTTAATAGAGACCCAAGTATTTTTTCAAATTTTATTTTGGACCGTATTGAGATGTAATAAGCTAATGGTCCACCTATAACTATCGCATTGCACCTTAGGAACGATAGGGTTACTTAGTTCCTACAACCTACTCATGTAGGTACCTACCTAAGTGTTAAACACTTATTTTTTTATTGAATTCTGTTTCCCAATGACTTTGTCACAGGTGGAGAAAATAATCAAAGCTGTTAAAAGTCTAATCACAGAAGAAATATTTATAATACAGACTCAACGGGGATGCGTTTCTCTACAACCGAAATCTATTATGGATCTTGTTTTTAGCGAGGTAACAAAATAATTTTACAATATTTGTCATCATGATCATCGTCAGCCCTTCTCATCCCACTGCTGGGCATAGGCCTCTTTTCGTTGTCGCCATTCACCTCTGTCCTGCGCTGTTCTAACCCACATACTACCTGCGATTTTTATAATGTCGTCGACCCATCTTGCCGGCGGACGACCTGCGTTCCTGGGCCTGTAGCCAAATTACATTCGCTGCGAATCTATTCGATTTCTACATACATTTGTTGTCGCTGTATCACGTGGTATTTCTATAGCATGTGTCAAATCCCATACATTTTCGGACTTATCGACTAGCGTCATCGCTAATCGACTGTAACTTGGCTAAGCCCTCTGGTTCCATCTCGGGGCCACCACACCCTGCTCCACCTGCCATCACCATGGCCACATGTCCTGCCCAACTCCATTTAATTCCCAATATAGGTACGCTTGCTTACGTCTTGAACTTTAGTTCTCGGTCTAGTAGTGTGATAGCATGGCGCGCTCCATGGCTCTCTGTGCGACTCTAATCCTGTGCAGTCTCCTTCGTGAGCGCCCATGTCTCAGCACCGTAGGGCAATGTTAGCAGGACACATTGGTTGTAGAGGCGGGTCTTCAGACATTGTGTAACGGTGGAAGAATTTAAATTATTTTCCAGCACAATATTATTTCAATATTGTGCTTTATTACAATATTATTTTCCTTTTTATCAGTTACCTTTTTATGAACGACAAGTGACAGAAACTGCTTTAAAACTCGTTTTGAAAATGATGAACACAAAATGTAGGTATATAATTATTTAACATTTGTCTCTTCTTTCATCATCAACATCTTTTCGTCCTCCATGATAAGAAGTACCTACCAACATACTACCTACAACCTACACACTTAAATCCTCTAGCCAACACTTTGAGAAGTTAATTTTAATTCGAACATTTTTTCTACACGGATGAATTTTGCACGGGTGCCGTAGGTAGGTATACCTACGTAGCTTAATACATAACAATATCTGCACAGAACAGGTAATTAGGTACATGTACCTATCTATTTTGTAATATTAGGTAGGTACTTACTAAAAAAAATACACAGATAGGTAGCACAATTGTTTTCTAATGTATTTATTTTCTTTATTAAAGGCTTGTAGATACGCTATTAAATTTGGCGATCACCTTTCGAAAAGCCAATGTGACGAGCTGCTCAAGCGACTTTCGGATTGCAAGACACCGTTTCAATGCGCCCACGGAAGACCAGTCATGGCTGTTATCATGAATATGGAAAGCAACAACGTTGACTATAAGGTAAGTTGACCCACAATTAACCCAATGGATTATGTAAGGTTACTTTATCGATTAAAATAGAGAAGTGGCATAACACCATCCATTGGTAAACTATCATAATTAGTGATTGGATATTCGGATACCTAAAGTTCAAAGTTGGCTAGTATGGATAGCACTTTTTTATCGAATAAATTCCGTGATTCCGGGATCAACAAATTTATCATGTGTTATTTTTTTAATTTATTTATCTACTTAACCTAGACATCCCATAAAGCTGTATAGGTTTTTATGGTATGTCATTCATCCCTCATATAGTCTAAAGAAATTCATATTCTATGAAAAAACGCACACTTTGGCATATAGGCTATAGGCATATACACTTAACATAATGCCTTGTTACAACTTAATATGGTAGATTTTCCCTGCTTTTACTGTCAGTAATTTTTAACAATACGAAAACAACCTTGTAACACGTGTCAGATCTGGCCTATTAGAAGGCCTGAGGAATATAGGTACTTAAGCATTTTATAAGTGTTCGAGTGAGATGGCAAATTCTACCTGCTTAATATTTAACGTTAAATTTATATGCATCCAATCCCGGGATCCCGGGATTTTATTTTTAATAAACATATACTAAGAAGTCGTTTCCATAATTTGTCAGCCAAAAATCAACTTTAGGTAAACATGCATCTGAATATCCGATCGCTAATTGATCTAGAGAAGCGAGATGTCCAAATCAACTTGGGCAAATTGGCGTTGTATGTGTGTATGTAAGTATGTATGTTTGTTTGTCAGAGGATAACTTTAGAAGCGTCTATCCGATCATCGTGAAATTTGATACATAGATAGGTAGTGATGGCACAATTTTGGTGTGACTAAATCAGCTAAAAATGTTGGAGGGGTTGTTAAGATATTGGGGTTCAATGGGGTAAAAATAAATGAAAATGAGACTATTAGGTCAAGTGGGACGTCAAATGAAAGGTCTTCATTAGTACATTTCAACCCTGTTTTTATTTTTAGTTTAATCCTTGTAGTTTATGAATTATTAGCCATGATAAAAACAAAACTTTAACAAATTTCACAGGGTACACCAGTGATCCCACAGTGCTGAAATTTGGTATTCATGTAGCTTTAGTGACACAAATATAGGCAAAAGTCTGAAACCCAGAATAACTGCACTTTGTACCCCAAAAAAGAGTAACCAATTAACATGAACTTCCGTTACCTGTAATTTGAATGAAACTGTAGGTCAAGTAATGTGGTGTGTTTTTCGTGGCACTATTTTGATAGGCAAAGATTACGAATAAGAAGATATTTTTGTTTTTATGGGAGACTCGTGAGATCTCAGTTCGGGGTGAACCACTAGTCATAATAAGCACACGGCGCTTTAGAAAGGTGTGCATGATAGAATTTAAAAGTGAGAGGTTACGCTACGTCATCTAGAGGTAGGTTTGCTAGTTGACTTGATTGGCTAGTTGCAAACAAGGCGATAGATGGCGCAATGTCAGCAATTTAAATGTAAAATAATACATAATGCTGGATATTTCACACAGCGCTATCTAGCCCCAAACTAAGCAGAGCTTGTACTAATGGGACCCAGATAACTGATAGAATACTTAAATACTTTTTTTAATACATACTAAAATGTAATATATATACAAACAACCAGACCCGGAACAAATATCTGTAGATAATGCAAACATTTGTTCCGCGGCGGGAATTGAACCTGTTTCCTCCTACGTGTCAGCCGGCTTTTCGCCCACTGCGCCACGGAGGTCGTCAAATTGACAGGAGTTTACTGCGCTGTTGGCGCTAAAATCGAATTCGGGACACAGATTAGAAAATGAACAGATGCCTATACTTATTTTTATTGTTTTCAGATAAACTACGCTAAGCTAAGGCAATTCAAGAAATTAAATTTGTTGAAGTATGCACCTATTAGACACTTAAGTTTAATTAAGTAATGTAAGTAAGTTTTGATTAATGGAACTACCATGAACTAACCCTCTAAATAAATACTTACCTACTTGTTTCATTACATAATGGTTTTATTTTATTTTTAAGATGCTTTATACATAAGCACAATAATAATTAATTTATATGTTTAGGTAATATGTACCTTTAGATAATCTATAGGTATGCTAATATGTAGGTACATATTTGTTTTATTAATTGCGACTGAGGCAAATATCTTGTTTTATTTCGCTATGGATCCATTCCACGAAAGGAGTGATTCTTGTGTGAACATCGGGAAAGCCTCTAGCACAAGGGATTCCCCAAGAAACTAGTCCTACTAGCTTATCATCCTTGATTATTGGGCTTCCAGAATCTCCCTGAAAATAAAATATGAATATTTTACAATTTTACAATAGAAAATTAAAAAACCTAATTTGCGATTTATACAGTCAAGTACTTAAAAGAGCTAGGGATTATTAGAACGTAATTATTAAAACATACTAACACTGCATGTACCCTGCCCAATTTCCGTAAATGTGCAAAACATGCAGTCAGTAACTTCTCTTGTGTAACGCATGGCGAATTTGCATGTTTGCTGGCTGAATACTGGCACAGTTAGAGTATGCATTTGACTGCTAGATATCTCACTTACCTGTAAATAATAATTCAGGTATAAATTATCATGAAAAAGCAAAATAAATAAATAATAACGGTATTATTTAGTCATAAATCTTACATTAAGAGCACCGAATCCAGCTAAAAATACAATATCTCGTTCAAATAAATAATTTTTGTGAAGTCCTATTATACGGACATGGTTTAGATCAAATGGTTTTTGGACCTTTAGCAGCCCGATGTCATTATTTTTAGCGGTAAAATTGAAACCATCGTAAATAATGATTGACTCTGTATCATGCTTTATTCCTCCTTTGGCCAAATTTGTGGTCCCTACTAAAACTGTTATGTTCTCAGGTTCAGCGCTAAAACAAATAAGTTTTAGTTAATAATTTATTTAGAAAAAGAAGATAGGTATACATACATTTTATAAGTTTGAACGCAAATCCGTAACTTACCCGTACAAACAATGAGCAGCGGTCACCACATGCCATCTTGAAACAATTGCTCCTCCGCAAACATGTTCACCTAACCAGTTCTGGAGCGATGCATGGAACAAGCCAAAACCTGAAGGTGCTTCATTACCTCCAACTACCCTTAGTTGACCTAGAAAATTGATTTGTTATTCCAGTTTGTAGATACTTTGTCTCAAAGCGATAACTATAACAAAATAGATCAAAGGTTTGACACAAAGATGACGTCCTGTTACAATTACATTATTACCTTCAACTAATGATAGTAATGTTATTAGAAACACGACAACGTCCTTGTAAAAGTCCATCGCTCTTTCCGAACACTCTTTTCCAGTTATTTTATTAATGTATGAAATAGCGATGTCAAAACACACAGCTGGTGTAAGAAACTTTATAACAAAAATTGTTCATTTCGCTATCTTCTTTGAATCAATAGGTATCTTATCTACTAGTGATTAATCGTAATTTACTATCTTGATCAACAAATTATTAGATTTGAAAATTATTATTTACTTAAGTTGGTACAACTACAGAATAACTAGGTAATTAATGCGTATTAATGAAATTATATGAAGCACCAATGGCACCAATTCGGTCATTTTAAGCATTTTGAATAGATTATGTAGGTACCTAGGTAGGTAGATAATTATGATCAATTTGATTAGCTATCATTTTGATAAAATCTTGAAAATTAGTTTGATGTTCAAAACAAAGCTAAAGATAGATCGTTTGCGACGGTCTTTAGATGATTCGCCTGTTTTTTCTGTATTTTATTCTAAATAATTGTATATTCTTTCTGTTAAAAGGCATCTCCACCATTAAAAAAAAGCTAAAGAGCTTATGTTGATAAATAAAGTTGTCTAGCATTCAATTAACGAATATTTCAGCAGGTCCTTTTTATTGGTTACCTACCACTCGCCCCGTCTCCCATCCGACCCGAATGGATTACCAAATAGTTGCTACACCGCCAACCCTGCACAGTTTTTATTGTATATTAATTAATAAGGTTATAATGGACTTAGGTACGTGTAATAAATATACTATGTATAAAAAAATGTTTATTAGTGAAAATTAGATTTTTGTAACGATTATTATTTACATAAATTGATTTATTATATTTATTATTCACATTTTTTTATTTATTATCCATGATTGTTTTATATTCTTAAATGTGCTTAAATTAAACGAATCTTGATATAGAAATGTAGTTTTTACTTATAACCGCAACGTACCGTACCGACATGGATTTGGTTCATACTAACTATTTTGTATTCATTCGGGCCGGATGGGGGTCTTTAATAACCAATATAATAGTACTATATGGAGGTCGGCAAGCTATAAGACCGATCTCACCAGCAGCGCCGGCCGGGCTTCTTGCTTGGATTTGACATTTGCCTTGCTTCTCAAGCAATCAACGTCAATACCATACTTGTTTACCGTAACTGTCTCTGTCACAGTAGCCACAAACAAGAACTGTCTCTGTCTGCCTGCCTGAGCCTTATCAATCAATCAATTGAATCAATACACAATCAAACCAAACAACTAAATTAATTATAAAACTGGAAATTTGTTGCTCTTAATTGCTTAAATGGATATTTTGAAAGCGGAAATAGCAAGAAAAAGAAAGCTATTAGAAGATAAAAAAGTTTTGGTAAGAATTTATCTATAATTTTAGCACAAAGGCGCTAAACTTATACTGTTCCATAACATGGTGCCTGAATGGTCCAACTTTTGACTCTCT
This sequence comes from Philereme transversata, assembly GCA_963924445.1. Lineage (NCBI taxonomy): Eukaryota > Metazoa > Arthropoda > Insecta > Lepidoptera > Geometridae > Philereme > Philereme transversata. The sequence continues at coordinate 25,574,406 of OZ004338.1, forward strand.
GCAATAGTTTTTCTACTGAATTAGTTGTGTTTTCTGATATTGTATTTACCTTTAGACTGCTAGACCCTACATACCACCTTGTACAATAGGCCCAATACGACTACCTAATGTGATGTATAGTAAATTGTTACACAAAGGCTGTAAACGATCTAGTGTAAGCACACCCGAGATATTTTGCGAGCGAGAACTCTAATCGAGGGTGTTATTGATCGCTTACACCTTAGTATAAGACATAACATGAATGCGAATGAATAGTAGATTATTAAACGATAAAGCAGTGTCTTGCGTCACGAGCGCTATATTGAATCCCGAAAGTAACGAAGGATTCTAGAGTTCACTCACGAGCGGAGCGAAGGAGTTACTAGAATTCTGAGTGCAAAGAAGGGATATAAGCACGCTCAAGATGTAGACTGCTTTATCCACAAGGAAAATATTCTACTTTTCACACTTTCTACAAGACAATAAAAACTAAATCTAGGTTGGTGCATTCTGTGCAGAGGTCAGTTTGATTTACGAATAAGTTCTTAATGTGTCTTTGGTTCAAATTTTAATACAGATGAGGTTCCAAATTCAAATCACCTGCGAGGGCATAATTAAAGTCAGTACAACTTTACTCCCGGCTCAGCCGTAGGGCTTAATCATGTTGAGCAGGTGGTGTGAAAGTCTTTTTTATTCGTTTGTTGCTAAAAAAAAATATGTGGTCCCAGTGTCCATACTGTTCATTGTTTCGGCCAACCGGCCTGTTCCATTTTTAAGTAGAAATAAGGATTTGTATTTAATTTTAGCTTATTATGAATGCAATTAACCTCGTTCTAGGAGTCGATATCGAGTTTACAATGACCAACTTTCAGAGCATGAATGATGAAAAACTATTCTGGATATAATTAAATAGCTTGTCAAATACTCAAAATACATTTAATGCTTTTACATGGCTACAAAGTTGTTACAGGTATAAGTAGGTAGTTTCGCATAATGAACCCTGAGATATAGCAACAGAGGTTTAATTATAGCTTAATTTATTTTCACCATCTTCACAAAGTATCTTTAATAAGTTAAATACTCTAATATAATGTTTGTAGAAACATGCTATAGGTTCTTTTAAAAATTATGAAAACAAGTCAGGTAAATATTGAATAGTTTCAGAGCTGTATCACAATAAGTAGGCTGTTTGTTGCAAGGCTTTAAAGACTAGAAACTACACTTGAGAGCAATAAAATCGCACATCCGCACATTGGACCGAAGAGCAGTGGAGTGCAGTCCTGTTCTCTGATGAGTGCAGGATGTGCTTGCATGGCAACGACGGACGGGGGAAGGTGTATAGAAGATCGGGAGAGCGATTTGCCCAATGCTGCATAACAGAACGTGTCGCCTATGGCGGTGGATCAATCATGTTTTGGGGAGGCATGTCTATGGAAGCAAAAACCGAGCTTGCCTTCATCACCGGACCGAATACTGGTCGCCAATCAAGAGGATTGACTTCCATACGATACATTGAGGAAGTACTCGAGAGCCACGTCGTACCTTTTGCTGGGTTTATCGGCGAAAACTTTCTGTTTATGCAAGATAATGCAAGACCGCATACTGCTGGCATAGTGATCGAGTACCTTCAAGAGGTGGATGTGACCGTTATGGAGTGGCCAGCTCGAAGCCCAGACCTCAATCCCATCGAACATCTATGGGACGAGCTGAAAAGAAGAGTTCGAGGCCGAGATGCTCCTCCATCGACTCTACAGGAGCTGCAACAGGCGATCGCAGAGGAATGGGAGGCTATTCCTCAAGACTTTATCAAAAGTCTAGTAACATCAATGAAAACACGGATGGAGTCAGTGATTCAGGCTAGGGGAGGGAACACTCGGTATTAATAACAAACTTTAAATTAATTTTATCTTTTAATTTCATAGCTTTGACACCAATACTTGAATAAAGAATTTTTTACTAAACATGCATTTTTGTTATTGATCCACAAAAGCATTTTTATGTAATGATTGAAAGACAAATCAGATACCACTGGATAGGTATTAAAATAGACTATGAATCTGCATTACAGAAACATAATATTTTTTGTTTTTTTTTTAGTTATGTCAAAAAATCATAATGTGCGATTTTTTTGCTCTCAAGTTTAGTATTCTTTCATCATTGTTCTCTTCTGTCATTACAGGATCCATCAACAAATAAGAAATATTTCAGGAGAGGTGACCTTTTAGCTAAAGAGCAAGAGGAATATTTGAAAAAGTATGGACCTAAGGATGAAGAGCTTGAACTAAGTGATGTCAGGGATTTACCAGAGAAAGGTTTGTGTGGGGCTAAATATTAAACAAACTTTATTTATATTTTATTTTTTATACGACCTGAAGATGGAGCAAGCATATGGTCCACCTGATGTTAAATGGTAAGCATCGCCTATAACAAACTTAGCCTCGTAGGTCACGCACCTTAGAAACCTGCCCTATGATGTATTGCCCTGCGTCCATCAACTTGAGGCATACCTTACAGGTGGATGCCTGTAATTTCACTGGCAACCATACCCTTCCATCTGAAACACAGCATTGCTGCTTGACAGCAGAAATAGATATGTTAAAAAATAGCGAGACAGAACAGTTAACATGGCTAATAATATTTTAATTCAGTGGTAATCAGTGGTAAACAGTTGAACACTGTTTCTCTCTCAAAATTAATTAAAGCTTACTGCTGCCCGCGACTATGCAAGCGTAGTTGTCAATAAAAAAATTCCATCAGGCTGTTGGTAAAAAGTAGCCTATATCCCAATCTCTTTCATAATCTATCTGTATACCAAAATTCATGTAAATCGATCCAGCCGTTTAATCGTGAAAATGTAACAAACAAACAGAGACAAAGTTACTTTCGAATTTATAATACTAGTGGTTCGCCCCGAACTGAGATCTCGCGAGTCTCCCTTAAAAACAAAATTATATTGTTTGTAATATTTGACTATAAAAATAGTGCCCCGAAATAATTAACCAAATAACTTGACCTACAGTTTCATTCAAACGTAACGGTAACGGAACTCCCGTTACCTGTAATTTGAATGAAACTGTAGGTCAAGTAAGTTGGTTATTTATTTCTTTGCACTATTTTGATAGTCGAAGATTACGAATAATATTTTTTTTGTTTTAATGGGAGACTCGCGAGATCTCAGTTCGGGGCGAACCACTAGTTATATAGTATATTAGTATTTATTAATTTTCAGTTAGCAGGCAAGACAGTGCCGAAACAGATCGTACAGAAAATGCCCAACTGCCACGTACAGAAGTGATCAAAAGGTTAAGAGAGAGAGCGCACCCTGTCCTCCTGTTCGGAGAGAACGAACTGCAATCTTTCAAGAGGTTGCGGCGAATTGAGATTCAGGAGCCTGAAGCTAACAGGGTAAATATATATATTTTTTTTTATTGATAATAGTCAAGCGCTTGACCACTACCTCACCTGGTGGTAAGTGATAGTGTGATCGAAGATGGAGCACGCTTGCCTAGAAAGAACCTATTCACTCTGGACTGGAAGACGAGATTGTACTGGTTTGGAAAAACATACGCCGGAAGTGAGTTCCACTCCTTCCTTGTGCTAACAAGAAAAGTTGAAGCTTTTCTTCCAGAAAACCTTTGAAGCTGTATTATTATTTTAAAGCTGGTATTTTGTGAATTCAATTGAGCTTGAATTACTTTGTGGTCTATGGAGGTAGCCTATTGTTTCTTTAGTCATAACTTTGTGGTCTGCCCTGTTATATGATAAACTAGCTTCCGCCGGCGGCTTCGCACGCGTTGTTTGTTGATAAAAAGTAGCCTATGTTTGAATCCAGGTCATAATCTATCAACACTAATTTCATCAATATCGGTTCAGTCGTTACGACATGATTGAGTAGCAAACAAATAATCAAACATCCAGACTTTCACATTAGCTGTTGCCCTCGACTTTACGCCTTACAATACTAAATGCGTAGGTAACCTAGAAATAAAGCTAAACTCGCTGTTGCAACTTGACCCCCATTTTTATCCCATGGGACCTGATTTATGGGATAAAAAGTAGTCTATGTGTTAATCTGGTTCAGCCGTTACGACGTGATAGAGTAATAAAAAAACAAATAAATAAACAAACATCCAAACTTTCACATTTATAATATTAGTGTGATTGATAATTTATTTTATTTCAGGGGTTCAGAAATGATTTCCAAGAAGCCATGGATAAAGTGGATGAAGCATATTTGAATGAAATTTTAGCTCTAGGAACACAGGTATAAACAACTTTTGATTGTTTTATAAATAACTAGCTGTTGCCAGAGGCTTGTTTTTTTTTTGTTGTTCCAGGGTGCAAAAATACATATATAAACTTTGACACCCCATTTTTCTCCCATGGAAACTGATTTATGGGATAAAAAGTGACCTATGTGATAATCCAGGTTATAATCTACGTACATACCAAATTACATTTCGTTTCGACGTGTTTGAGTAACAAGCATGCAAACTTTCACATTTATAATATTAGTGTGATTCAACTTTTTGTGGAAGTTATTTTAATTATCTTAACCCGTTGTTTCCCACTGCTTAGATTTGTGAATGAATTAATTGTGGTTAATTACTGATTAAAACGGGTATTTATTAACAAGTATAAAAAGGTACATACGCGATAAATACCCGTTTTAATCAGTAATTATGGACAGTGATTGCGAAAGTTTGAAAAATACTATTAATTGTGGTTGCCCAGTAATTTACTTGAGACTTTTTGAATATGTATGCAACTAAGTTACACAAAATGGAGGAGGCTTATACCTAGAAGTGAATCATCATCATCATATCAACCACAGGACATCCACTGCTGAACATCCCCCCCCCCCCTTGACAGGTCGTCTTTTCATCTAGTGGGGAGCCGCTTAAGAACCGTTCTGCCCCAACGTCCGTTAGTTCTTCGAACTGTCCTACCCATTTCAGCTTGCCAATCCTTTGTGTTAGTCGGTGACTTTAGTTTGTCTAGCAGTGTATACAAGCTGAGAATAATGATGATTAAAAACATTAATTTTGATTCACATCTTACCCATTTTTGGGGTTCCATACCTCAAAAGGGAAAAAGAAACCCTTATAGGATCACTTTGTTGTCCGTCTGTCTGTCTAGACCCATTATCTCGAAAACGCGTGGAGGTATCGAGTTGAAATTAAAAAACCATATACAGGTGTACAGTCCCTTGAAGCTGTGAAAAAATCAGACTACTAAGTTAACGTTAACAAAAGATACGGTGTTTATGTCGCAAAAAACCTATATTTCGAAACTCAAGGGCATCAAAATTTATTGGGTACTCTCCGTTGACCTGGAACTATGAAATTTGGCAAGTAATATCGTCTTATACTACAAGTACAAGTACAGGGAAAATCTGAAGACTATACATTTGTAAATTGTAATTAAAACATAAAAAATATAGTCATTATTTAAATTACGTAATCAATCATCGAGGTATGCGCGGTCATAATTGTATGGAACCCTCGGTGGGCGAGTCCGACTCGCACTTGTCCAGTTATTTTATTAATAACTAGCTTTTGGTGGACAAAAATTTTCATTTATTTAAGTTTATACTTGTACACTTCTGAATAACAAGCAAACTGGCTTGGTACTGAATTAAAAATTTGTTATTCAATGTTTCAGACTCAAACAGAAAAAACTCCTAATGAAGAAGCTCTTGACGATTCTGTCACATACGACTTCATTCAAGAAATGGCCAAAAAAATGGGGCTAGGAGACAGAATCCATGATATGAATGTTATCATGACTTTTGTCCAGGTAGTTTTTTATTTCATACTAGCCTTTTTTTAAGACTTATAAAAAGGAAGAGGTTCTCAATTTGGTTGTCTTTTTTATATTGGTACCTCTGGACTCCGTCATTTAACAACCGATTTTAAAAATTATTTTTTATTTGAAAGTTTATGCTTTCAGATTGGTCCAATAGAAATTCCATCAAAATCGGTTCAGTAGTTTGTTTTTTTCTGATACTGAAGTCAGTTATATTTTTGTTAAAAAGTTAGACGCCTTACCACAAAAAAGTTAAACACCCGCTGAACACCTGTTTAAAAAAATTCTCTGCAATTTGTCCTCATGATTTTTTTAAACGGGTGTTGTAACTTTTTTGTGGTAAGGCCCTACTTGTTTACCACGCCATCTATTGCCACGCATCCAAAACTTGTTCGCCACTGCTTATGTTACTTTTCTACTTACCGATAGATGGCGTAATTGCATTTACCGAATACTAATCTCTCATAATTACTGATTACAGGTATTTATCGCGTATGCACCTTTTTTATTGATCTTATTCTTAACTAATACTATCTTTCAGTTTCTCCTAAAACTCTGGGGTCAGCAATTGAACTCTGCTACTGCGGCTGAAAAGACATCAGTAAAACACAAAATGGCGCGTGCTACATTCACACAGACCCAAGTATACCTCAAGCCTCTGATGAGAAAACTTAAGAAGAAAAATCTACCTGACGATATTTGTGATAGTCTGATGGAAATAACAAAACATTTGCTAGTAAGAAATTATATAATGGTAAGTATTTAAATTCCATATCTGTAACATGTATAAAAACTAATAAAGGGGTTTAAAAACTTATGGCAAAGATCTGATTCGCCAGTTCTTTTTCAGATTTTTTTTCAAATTTTTTTCGCCCAATTAAAATTGTACATTTGATGGGAGATAGTGATCTTTTGTATTCACATACAGTCCTGTATTACAATTTTTTGTGAAATAAAATGATTATAAAATAAAATAAAATAAATATTGCTGGACATTTCACACAGCGCTATCTAGCCCCAAACTAAGCAGAGCTTGTACTATGGGAACCAGATAACTGATAGAATACTTATATACTTTATTTTTTTGTAAATGCATACTTATAATATATATTAAAACAACCAGACCCGGAACAAATATCTGTAGATTATGCAAACAATTGTTCCGCAGCGGGAATCGAACCCACTACCTCCTGCGTCTCAGCTGGCTGTTCGCCCACTGCACCACGGAAGTCGTCAAATTATCATTATTTGATTTGCAGGCCAGCGATGCATATCTACAGATGGCTATAGGTAACGCCCCATGGCCCATTGGAGTAACTATGGTGGGTATCCACGCCCGTACTGGCCGTGAAAAGATCTTCTCCAAAAACGTTGCTCACGTCATGAATGATGAAACCCAAAGGAAATACATTCAAGCCCTGAAGCGATTGATGACGAAATGCCAGGAATACTTCCCAACTGATCCCTCGAGATGTGTTGAATACAGTACAACTAGATAATAAAGAGTTTGAGATAATTGATGAGTTTCCTATTTTGCGAAAATTAATTATATACACATGAAATACACAAGAGTCATTGGCGACTGTTTTTTTTTAACTCTTTATTATACAAAAAAGAAAGTTCAAATTGTTACGGAAATATAGAATAGAAAATTAACTTGCAGGCTAGGCTACACTACTCAGATAAGAGAATATTTTATTTATTTAAAACTATACATCTAATAATACAATAGAGTAGTCATCAAATGTTATAAAGCAAAAAAGAAAAAAAAAATCAATCCATTAGATAAACAAGCTATTCACTACCTACGACATACTAACGAAACAGGTAAGTAGCACAGCGCCATCTACCGGTAAGCAGCACTGCTCGTCACACTCAATGTGTGTTTGTGAGGGCTACTTACCGTTAGATAGCGTTTTGCTACTTCTATTTTTATATAAAGTAGACCACCCCAACCGTACCACCTGCAGCAGTAGATATGTCAATGTCATGTTGTCAAAGTTTTAGCTGTCTGATGTCGGCACAGCTCAGTAAAAAGTAAACAAAGCTTTTAGGTACCTACTTACTTAGTACTTAGGTACTATACTACGAAAAAAATATGAATAAATGCTGGCGAATACTTTCTGTGGTTCTCTCTCACCGGATTCGCAGTATTGAGATTTCTAGAAATTTCCATCATCTCCATAACAATCATGTAAACATAACCTCTCAACTAGTGAATTTAGATCTTCAAACAATAACCCATGGTCCTGTTCGCTTCAAATCCAAGGTACGTTTTATTTCGAAATTCTTTTCGACCCGTTGGAGGTCTTTAGCTTATTGTTCTAATATTGATAAATATGGATGGCACCCTGCCATAAAAAAGATCTCTGACCCCGCCAATACACTAGAAGGGCATATATACAATTACTATCAGGTGAAAATATACCTACTTTAGACTAGCAAGTACTGCAACTGATTTGTGAATGATTTTGTGTTGTCCTAATAATTTTCCCATCAAACAACCTATGCTAAATAATAGCCTATGGACTCCAACAAAACCTTATTTCTTACTTTGCATACCTCTGCCATTGACAACCTACTTGGTGCAGTGAGCGAATACCTAGCCGAGATGTAGTAGGTTACGGGTACAATTCCCGCTGCGAAACAAATGTTTGCATGATGTACAGATATTGGTTCCGGGTCTAGATGTTTTTTAAGTATTTACAAAAAAAAATTATGTGTTTTATCAATTATCTGGTTTCCATAGTACAAGCTCCACTTAGTTTGGGGCTAGATAGCGCTGTGTGAAATGTCCAGCAATATTTATGTTTCATTACGTTCTAAATATCTCAAAAGAACAACACCATCTATTAAAAACATAGAAAGCTTGATTCAGTTTTCTTGAAAACTGATAAATCAAATTGGTATATCCATAGTCTTTTTAACAAACCTATACAATTGATTTCAGAAATATGACTCTGATGATGAAGCAGTTGTTGATGATGACTCTTCTCTATCTAAGGACTCGAAAATTGTTAAATTCAGTTCCACTTCTATGAGAACTGACGTGATATTAAAATCAGCTTTAGGAGTTGCTAGAAAGTAAGTTACGTACCGAATTTGTATATTGTGTAGTTAAAATATTTGAGTTTATTATGGCTTAAACTTACAAAGCCAAAGTAGATACTTACATTGATATGTATGGTAACTTTTTTTTCAGTAAAATAGAACAAGCTTTTTACGAGAGTAAAATACGGGTCAATGGAAGGAAAATCACAAAGAAAAGTGCCTCTGTAAGTTATTAACTTTTAATTTGTAGAATGTTTAAACAAACATTTGGTTAATATTAGACTAAAACCAAAAAGAAAGCTCTGGCAGAGTGGATCATGGTGGAGATGAAGGGAAGACCTTTGTTCAGCAGTGGCTCAACCATAAATTACCAAAAAACCCCTTTAAATAAGTTCCCTTTTCCAGGTGAGGATAGGTGATGAGATTGATTTAATAAAAATGGTGAGCCCAAAGAACCCAGATCATTTGTATGTATCAAGGATAGAGATACTGGATGCAGCACCTAAAGAGGAAAGTATAGGAATCAGTGCTCGAAGATTCAAGAATTTATTAATTGAGAATTACGAAGATGACCCACATAAAGCAGGGTCTTCAGGTTAACTAGAATATTTGCTGTTAATTTATTTTGAACTATATGATAGTAGACAATGTAAATAAAATCTTCTTTTTTTTGTTAAGCAATTAGTAATTATGTAATAGTAAAAATAAAAAAATGTTTAACATGATTATATGTCCTTTTACTTGACCGGCCTACTAAATACAATTACAAATCTAAATCTATATCACAATCTGATGATTCAAACATAGAGATTTGAGAACTTGGTATTGATTTTTGATTCAAAGAACTTACACTATTTTCTTTTGATTTCAATTTATCAACAGTGTCATTAAGTTTCACTGCCTTTTCCTCATACCTTTCAACATCACAATTCTTGACAAATTGAAACTGTTTTAATTTACTTATGATTTTAGATGGTCCTGCTTCAGATTTGCTGATAATCCTTTCATTTTCCCTAAGATTAATTTCATTTGAATCAATTTTTTCCGTTTCAACAACTTTATTTGCATGATTTTGATTACTTGAGATCTCACATATACTAGCTTCAGTACTTTCGTTTTCAAAATTAAAATCAATTCCAAGACCAGCAAATACGTCATTTACACTAGGCACAGCGTTTAAAATATTTTGTGCATTTCCAAAATCAGGGTCACTGTCTGAAGAATGTTCTTGCTTGGATTTTCTTCTTATTTTATTTTTTACATTACTTGAGTCGACAGTGACCTCTTTTCGTTTCCTTTTCTTTTGAGCGACAGGTGGCTTTTTATCAGCTCGATTCAAATTCGCGTGCTTTTTCAATGTGGCAGCTAATCTTTTATTCACAGAATTCCTATCTTCAGTTTCAACATTTTCTTTATCATAATTTAGTTTGAGGTCTTTTTTATTGTTGAAATACGAGCTTGTGACTAAAGAGGCGGACAGTGGGATGCTGTCATCAGAAACATCATCATATTTTGCGAATAAACTTGTGCGCACATTGTCTATGTCTGTTTCTAGAGTTTTGTGGTCAATTTGTAGTAGTTTCCCATAGAACAAAAGTTCATTTTGCCAGATTTCATGTAAGTTCAGTCGTGTTAGGAGTTTCTTAGCTGTGCAGAGGTAGTCAAAATCTGGGTATTTTTGGAAAGTTGAGTGTAGGGCATCGACCGTGTCATTTAGAGTGCAATCTTGCATAGACAGGTCTGTTAGAGACACCGCAATCACGGCATCCATTACCAGTACAGTGCTCCTGTACATGAGCCGGCAGTGTGATTGAGATAATCTGAAATGAAAATTAATAATTTGAATCGTATTATTTAATTTCAATAGGTACATACTTTTGAAATTAATTATATGAAATTATCTAGCTTGGACAAAAAGAAGTTACATAATTTTTATTTTGTCGACGATGGGTTTATATATGAATGAATGAAAACACTTTTTTGTACACCATTTAAACAAATTAGAATACACAAAGCAAATAGTATAATAGGCGGTCTTATCGCTTATAAGCGATATCTTCCAGACAACTTTTGGATGGATACATCCACATAAAAAATTAGTTCCATCTGTCTAGATAGATGGCGCTGTAGATAGCGGGTGGTTATTGTTTCGTCTCCTCCTTATGCGCAAGTAATTGATTTCATGGCGTTTTCTTTACTAATTTTAAACGCTCGGGGAAGTACTAGCACCACTATTTCTGCGTATATTAGCAACATGGAAAGGTTTATTCAACGGCGTATCTCTCGTTATCTCTTACCTCACAAGGCTATCGAGCATTCGGACCGTAGTTCTGGAAGGATCCCTGTGTTCAGATTTTCTTTGCATCATGTAATAAGACTGCAGAATTGTATTCGCTGATTTTGTCATTTCAGTAGTTTTTGGCCCGACCAGACTGATATACATCTGAAATACATTTAATAAAGTTAGGTTTCTGTTTTTCCTAAAGAAAATAAATACAATCCAGGCCTCATTAAGGTAAAGAGTGAATAGGGTGTCTTCTAGATCTTCGTGCTTCATCTTAGACCACATTATAGGTTACCAGGTGAGATTGTGGTCAACAAAGATCTATCCAGTTAAAAAAAAAGTAAACAATGAATATTGACGGTCATAACACCGATAAAATGGTACGTGATCAATCCCGTACGTATAATATTGATCTATCCATACTAATATTATAAATTTGAAAGTAACTCTTTCTCTCTGTTTGTTATGTTTCACAACTAACTGATTTCGATGAAATTTGGTATTCATAAATAGATTATGAGCAGGATTCAGATGGGCTACTTTTTACCCGACTGCGCAGAAGGAGGGTAATATTTTTATTTATAAACCACGTGTCAAACCCGCCGTCGGGTCATCTAGTTAATGTATACTTGAAGAGAAAACTTTGTACCCTTTTTTATGCTTAATGTGGGGTAAGAGATTTGGCATCGTTAATATTTATATGGAGAAGGGGCAAATGTTAAAATTAAGTTTAAAAAAAATACGGTTGAACTTCGACACTAGCAACTATTGTAGTTGAAATAAATAAATAATGCTGGACATTTCACACGGCACTGTCTAACCCCAAACTAAGCAAAGCTAGTACTATGGGAACTAGATAATTCACAGAATACTTACATACATACTATTTTTTTTTTGTAAATATATACTTAAAATAGGTACATAGAAAAATACCCACACCCGGAACAAATATTGTAGACCGTGCAGACATTTGTCCCGCAGCAGGTCGAACCGCTCGAACTCTATCAAACCCACTACATCCTGCGTCTCAACTGGCTATTCGCCCACTGCGCCACAGAGGCCACATCAAAAAGTGTTCTTAGGAAAATATACCTATGTTGTAAATTAGCGAAATTATGATTTTTAATTTTGAATAACGCCATGTATTGGTGAATAGCAAAGTTGTGATTAGTGAATAAAATAATTGTAGGTTTATAAGCGCCATCTAGTGGTGAATAGACATCACTACAAGGTTAAAAATAAAACGATCGATTCCATAAAAGAAAATCAGTGTAAGGAATACCTGCAACTTCTCAGTATTCCATATTTTCTTAGACTTTGAAGGGTTTGTATCGCCGAACAGAATGTACGAGGAAACAAGTTTATCCCAAGCTTTGTTCTTAGAATCCAGCAGGATGAAAATCAAATCGAATCTGAAAATGTTAATAATGTTTGATCAATAACATTTTAAAGGATTTAACTTTTATGTCTAAACTTATGTTTCAATTTCAAACCAAAACTTACAGAACTACCAGAACAAATGTGATTTGGTTGTTTTCTCTAATCACATCACACTAATATTATAAATGCGAAAGTTTGGATGTTTGTTTATTTTTTATTTGTTTGTTTGTTACTCAATCACGTCGTAACGGCTGAGCCGATTTCGATGAAATTTAGTATGTACGTAGATTATAACCTGGATTACACATAGGCTACCTTTTATCCCATAAATCAGTTACCATGGGATAAAAATGGAGGATCAAGTCAAGTTGCAACAGCGAGTTTAGCTTTATTTCTATGTTACCTACACATTTAGTAGAGTAACGCGTACGAAGTCGCGGGCAACAGCTAGTAAGAGATAAATCTTGGCTAGAGTGCATCCACAGTAATATTATAAATTCGAAAGTAACTCTTTGTCTATCTGTCTGTTTGTAACGTTTTCATGAATAAACGGCTAGTCCGATTTTGATGAAATTTAGTATATAGATAGATTACTCTACTACGAGTAGTAAAGCTCCTTATGAAAGGGCTCGCCCGCTGTTGCCAAGCAGCATTGGTGTTTCGGTTTAAAGGGTATGTTTCAGGCTTTACACCTGTATGCCTCAAGTTTATGGACGCAGGGCAGTCGTAGGGCACGTTCCTAAGGTGCGTGACCTACGAGGCAATTGCCTGTTATAGGCGATGGTTACCAATTAACATCCATGTGGGCCATAAGGTTGTTTCATCTCCAAGTAGTACAAAAAAAGGCTATTGTATATTGACAAACCACGCGTTTGAAGCCTCAGGCGGAAGCTAGTGTTAAAATATATATAATGTTTATTACCTACTTAGCAAAGGCGTTCCGAGGGATACATTGACGCTTAATGGCTGATCGGTTTCGTAGTGTCCTTTAGGATTGCACGCAGCGATTATTGCACACCGACTATTCAACTTGCAGACAATCCCAGCCTGTAGATGTAAACATATAATGGGTAGCAATTTAAACTAATTGTATTGAATGGTCGGTTTCTATACAAAATATAAATGTATCTATAAAAAAGCTTGTTTTATCATCAAAATCTAGAGAAAATCGATTAAATGCTGCTCGGCGAAATGTTAGACGTATTGTACGTTGCCACAGACTAAAAAGTTACTACGAGCCGTTCAACGACCCCGGTCGTTCAATGATCCTGCCCAGTCAATGCGCCAGTTGACAGAGCGCATACGGTGCATACGGCAGGGCGGTTACTTACCGCCCTGCCGTATGCAGTATGCCGTATGCCTTGTCGGCAAAAAACTCTAAAATTAAGTTTATTGTATTTCAATTAAAATTTTATTTATTTATTATATAAGATCTCAAAAATATACTCTGTTATTATTTGTACTTTAAATTCCAACACCTTATATAGCTTAGAGAATAAAATAGAATAAAAAAAATATTTAACCTTAATAAATAAATAGTTAGTAAATCTAAAAACACGATAACACTCAATATGGCGAATCTATTTAACCCAAACAATGGATTTGCCACTTTTTAGGGTTCCGGACTTGAACACGGAACAGGAACCACTATAGTTATAAGGGTCTTTTAAAAAACACTAAGTATGAGATTTTCTCTAGACTTTCTTGACACAAGAGCCCATTTCATCATCATATCAGCCACAGGACGGCCACTGCTGAACATAGTTCTCCCCATAGATTTCCAGAGCGACCGATTTTGTGCACCCAACGGCTCCCAGCAATTTTTATCAGGTTGTCTTACCATCTAGTACGGCCGTCCTACGCTGCGGTTTCCACTCGAGTTTATGAAATATAAAGCTTCAAAGTGGCCAATTTCGTAAAAGTCGTGTCCCGCAAAAAAAAAACAGGATGACATCTGCAGACGTGCCAGCCTACGAAAAGTTCCTGAGAAGCCTTCAGGAAGGCACCAATGAACATCCCTGAGATGGTATCGTAGTACCTGCGAGTAGAAGCGAGGGCGATGGGTCGAATACCTAAGGCCCTTACGTGCAGCAAAGTGCGTTGTGTGCCCTCGCGCGCACACCGACACAACGCGCTTGTATACCACCGATTGCATTGCTGCTGGCCGGCACAGAAAGAAAACAGGCGTACGCGCGCGTACGAGGGTCTCAGACCAATCTGTTCGAAGCTACGACCGACTTTCCTGGTTAATAAATACTAAATCCATTAACGCAAGGATCCAAAATGAGTCTTGGCCTCCGATATGAGAACTCTCCACTTTTCTCTGTCCATTGCCATTCATCGGCTCCAAGGTCGCGCAGGCCAGCCTCCATCCTATCGTTCCAGCGATACTTGGGACGACCAACCGGTCGGCGGCCAATCGGTCGGCCCAAGGCGCATCAATCTTCACCCATTCGCAATAGATGGCCGAGCCAGCGGAGTCGGTGTGACTTGTATTCTATGATATTAGGCTCGGCCACAAGATCTTCTACTTCGGCGTTTTTACGGACCCTCAGACTATGTTCTCTCCTTACTGGACCCAGGATTTTCCGGAGAACTTTTCTCTCTGCTACTAAAAGCTGATTCTCCTTCAGGGTTAGCGTCCAGGCTTCAGAACCATGCATGAGGATTGTTTATAAATAGCAGAGGTAAACAAATAAAATTTAATAATTGAATTGAAATTGATCCGAGATAGCCGTACGCGCGCGTATACTTAACTTTTGTTTGTTACTATATTGTGTTAGCGGTATGGGAATAATGTGTTAGTTACCTTCGCTACAGATATAGTCTGTTGTTCCATCGCCTCGTGTATAGCGGTGCGGTCGTGCTCGCGCAGGTTCGATATCTCGTCGACGCAGCACACGCCGGCGTCCGCCAGCACGAGCGCGCCGGCTTCCAGCTGCCATTCGCCTTCCTCCTGTAACAGATCAAACAAAACTCATATTAGGATTCATCTTACCTTCTACATGTCCATTTTGTCAACTTTTTACCGACTACGGCAAACCCAAAAGAAAATATAAGATACATTTATTTCGGTGATAAACTGCACAAAACTAGGGTAGTACATCAGATTTAGTATTTAAGTTAAATATTAAACCTAGTTGGAAAAGAAACAAAGGCACCCAAACTAGGAAGACCTGTGAGATGGCATGCCTATGACCCCGCCGGAGTTGACTTGACAAAAGGAAGGGTTACCTTCCAGGAAGGGTTAGCAGTCTATGTATGTACCTGTGTTCCACCTACCGCCTAAACTACTCGTCCGATTTTGATGAATGAGGTGTCAATCGATTCGTTATTATGGTGCGTGCGGGGTAGTAGACTACAATCGACATAGGTATAACGCAATCGGGTTTCAGTTTTTAAACTTACACAGCTTGTCTGTAATCTATTTGTGTACAATCTAATCTGTAAAAGTACTAATCTGTCTCTTTGTCTGTTACGTTTTCATGATTGCGCAGGAGGATAATGTTACGTTTTTTGCTCCATGCAACTCTTTTAGTATTTAGGCAAAGCTTCGGGCGGGAGCTTGTACTCATAAATAGGTAACCCGCCCGCGGCTTCACACGCGTGGTTTGTCAATAAAAAATTACTCTCGTTTTGCGCAGTCGGATAAAAAGTAGCTTATCTCTCAATTACGGTCATAATCTATCTATATACCAAATCTCATTTACATCGGTCCAGCCGTAGTCGTGAAAACGTAACAAAGATACAGTTACTTTCGAATTAATAATATTAGTATGGCTGCTTCCATTTACTAATTTATTTAGGTGTAATACAATTCAGGATAGGAATAGGATAGACATAGGTCCCCAAACTAGGATGACTTACTCTGAGAGCGGCGCAAGTGAGACCAGCCCTAGTGCTCCCCGCTCCCGATGTGAAGACAGAGCGAGTCGTCAGCTCAGCGCCGGCGCGGAGTAACTGCGACTTACCCGTACCTGGTGAATTTTTTTTTTTTAGTAATTCCTAGTGTACAATTTCAATTATGCCCTACTAATATTATTACAATCTAATTTAATTATGACCTAGTTTTTTAAATATAACATAAACTAAGAATGTGTCCAATAGCACTTTTCTTACTGTCTCTAGTTAAGACACTTTATTCATGTGTTCTTAAAATAGCACTAACACTTTTACTACTTTACACTATTATTAATTTATACTACACTAACTCAAAAGGCTTAGTTCTCTTGAGTCTTCTCACTATGTCCGTGTTGTCGAGGGGCTGGATAACTCAACGTTCACATGGTGGTGAAGTCTATGCTGATAAGCTTCTGCATTTTTTTTATAATTTTGTTGACGACCTCTATGTTGAGGTCCCGGTGCAGGTCATAATTTCTTACATACCAGAGCGCATTAACTATTTCCCTCAGTACTTTATTTTGGAAGCGTTGTATTATTTCCACGTTACTCTTTTTGGTACAGCCCCATAGATGAATACTATAAGTCCATACAGGCATCAGGACTTGTATGTGCAGTAGAGTATTTGGTTTTGTACCGCTAACGTCGAATGCCTTCCAAGCAGCCAGTACATCATTTTATAACGTAGTTCCAATTCATCTTTTTTTTCTTGACGTGAGCTTTCTAGCGTAGCTTCATGCCTCATACTTTGCCGTGTTTGCGTATGGTATGAGCTTACTGTTAATGTATACCGGACAGTACTGTTAACAACCTCCGTGGTGCAGTGGGCGTATAGCCGGCTGAGACGCAGGAGGTAGCGGGTTCGATTCCCGCCGCGGAACAAATGTTTGCATGATCTACAGATATTTGTTCCGGGTCTGGATGTTTTCTATATATTATAAGTATGTATTTACAAAAAAAAGTATATAAGTATTCAATCAGTTATCTGGTTCCCATAGTACAAGCTCTGCGTAGTTTGGGGCTAAATAGCGCTGTGTGAAATGTCCAGCAATATTTATTTATTATTTACTGTTCTTTTTTATCAGTGAAGTTTATGTGAATCGATTTAGATTCATTCAGTTTGATTCGCCACTTCTCCGTCCAGCGATGGATTTCATTAACTGCCATTTGAAACTTTTCTGCTGCTTCTGCGTGAGTGCTTCCGATGGCCATGATGGCAGTGTCGTCAGCAAAGGTCGCTATGGTGTAACTTTAATCTATATCGATAATTCCTAGCTGGTGAAATAACCATCAACAACTCATCATTCAAAGTCAAGCCGGGTACTGTCAACTCAACTCCTATAGTAAACAAATATTGCTGAACATTTCACACAGCGACATCTAGCCCCAAACTAAGCAGACCTTATACTACGGAAATCGGATAACTGATAGAATACTTAAATACTTTTTTTTTGTAAATACATACTTATAATGTATAGAAAAACATCCAGACCAGGAACAAATATCTGTAGATGATGACGTTATCTCCTGCGCCTGAGTCCACTGCGTCACGGAAGTCGCCATCGAGTGTCACAACTATACGAGTTTTCACGGACCGAGAAAAGTCGGACGTTTCTTGGACAAATTTTGGATAGTATGTTTGATGTATTAATTAATTTTTCTCTCTCATTATCATCATTGTCCACAGTCTGACTTCACCCATTGTTGGGTTTTAGAGCTCCCCAAGTTTGTGGCATCCACCACGATACTGCACTAGTTTCATCCAATGACGGTCCGCAACCTTTTCGACGTCGTCCACCCATCTCGCTGCCGGACGTCCCACCCTTCTATACCCGCTCTCGAGCATGGCAGCGACTGAATGGTGGCCGAGGAGCGGCTATTTTTTTCTCGCAAGTAATTTTCTTATGTCTAAACTACAAGGCAAGTTTTTTGGGACAAACACAAACATTGTGAGAGACTGATGCCTGAAGTTATTTATTACTAGTGGTTTGCCCCGAACTGATATCTCGCGAGTCTCAGTGCGAATGTGAACGCGAGTCTCAACGAGAATAGTGCCACGAAACGAATAACCAAATAACTTGACCAACAATTTTATCCAAATTACAGGTAACGGGAGTTCATGTTAATTGGATTTCTTTTTAGGGGTAGAAATTGCAGTTATTCTGGATTTCAGACTTTTGCCCCTAAAGCTACACGCATACCGAATTTCAGCACTGTGGGGTCACTGGTGTACAATGTGAATTTCGTCAAAGTTTAGTTTTTATTATGACTAATAACTCAAAAACTACAAGGATACCTGAAAATAAAAACGTGGTCGAAATGTATTAATGAAGACCTTTCATACGTTCCATTCGACCTTATAGTCAATTTAGTTTTTTTACCCCACTTGAACCCCAATATCGCAACAACCCCTCCCCCCACCACACATTTTTAGCTATGTATAAAATTGCACGATGATCGGATCAACACTTCGAAAGTTATCCTCGGACAAACAAGTAAGTGGCACATACATGCATACATACAACGCCGATTTGCCCAAATTGATTTGGAGATTTGGAGAATTATTAACAGCTCTCCGATTTTCTTTTAAATCGGATGACGCTCAACTTTTCAAGCTGGCTCGTATCCTTAAAAGAAAAGCTCCCAAC
This sequence comes from Philereme transversata, assembly GCA_963924445.1. Taxonomy (NCBI): domain Eukaryota; kingdom Metazoa; phylum Arthropoda; class Insecta; order Lepidoptera; family Geometridae; genus Philereme; species Philereme transversata. Next base: position 25,593,456 of record OZ004338.1, read on the forward strand.
CCTAGTATTTAAAAATGTACTTGTAAAAAAACAACAAAAAGATTTAAGTTTATAAAAAAATATACATTTATTGCGCGCGAAGACACAGGCGGAAGCTAGTAATATAAGGTACCTGGATCGCCCACTAACAGAAGATGGCACTGCCCGCGGACCCTGGTCGAGTGCGTATCGTCCTGTGAAGACTTAGTATCGTCGTCCACGATATGGTTTGATCCCGTTATCACTGTCAATAGCACTGCTAGTTTAACTAGTAGAAGGCCGTACACCTGGAAAAAAAACAAGACCGGTCACCGCGGGTTCCGAACCTAGACGAATGAATTAATGAAAACACTTTATTGTACACCATTATAAACAAAATATTACAAACAAAACGACCTAGATGTTAATTAAGCAGCGCCATTACAACAAGAAAACTTTCAAGATATTATTATATAAAAAAACTGTTCTAGATAGAGGCTTCGTTTTAAATTTCTGTATCAATCATATTAATTTTATATTTTTCACTTCGCAAACTTCAGAATAACTGACAAATACTAATAAAAACTTTTTTTAAATACATAATTATAATATTGCTCACGACTATATTGAGCCCCATTGTAGACATCCTCGGATCTCTTACTCAGTACGCCCGTGAGGATATCCCACAAGGGGGTAGTCAGAAGCAATTCCAAACATTACGTTTGATACATGAACACTTTCTGCGTTGGAGTAAGTATTCACGTGACGGGTTGCAAGCCCATCGCCGTTTATGAATACAAACCCCATGGCGCATGCCTTCGAATTTTTTGTTCTAATTCTAGGGTGGGGGTGGGGGGTACAAGCAGGTTTCCTCACAATGTTTTCCTTCACCGTTATCAGCACGTGTAAATGCGCACATACATTTTTCGAGTAGAAAAATCCATTGGTGCACGACCAGGTTTCGAACCTACAACTTTCGAATCTGAAGCTGGGGTACATTCTACCACAGCTCAAATTATTAATTTACTAACTGCCACCGAATAAAAACATTACCCTACTTCTGCGCAATCGGGTAAAAAGTAAACTACCCCGGTCATAATTTATCTGCATACCAAATTTCATCAAGATCCAACCAGTTGTTTAGTAGTGACAGAGAACAGACAGACTGACAGATACTTTCAAATTGACGACCTCCGTGGCGCTGTGGGAGAAGAGCCGGCTGGGACGCAAGGGATTGCGGGTTCGATTCCCGCCGCGGAACAAATGTTTGTATAACCTACATTTATTTATTTTATTTATTTTTTTATTTTATTTTATTTATTTATTTATTGTGAACTTTCTACATGTAACTAAAACAAAGTGAACACTGGAAACTGCATTAGTAAAATACTGTGTCGCAGTTTCCAGTGCCCGTACATACAACTAAATGAGTTTGACGTTCCTTCCTGATTACGAAGTATACCAATTAACCTAATTACAAAATTGATTTAAATAAAAAAAGTAAAGTATATAAAGAAAAATCAAATAAATAAACATGCTATGCCATGGTAAGTTAGTTGTGTGTAAGTATGTGTGTGTGAGTGTGTTTCAGAGTGTTAGGGGAGTGGGTCCATGAGGGTGTAAAAGGGTGAAATCATCTGTACTTGTGAAGTTATCTATAATTATATTTGTTCCTGGTCTGGGTATTTTTCTATATTTTATAAGTATGTATTTACAAAAAAGCATACAAGTAACTATTGCATCAGTTATCTGGTTCCTACAGTACAAGCATGACTTAGTTTGGGGCTACATACCGCTGTGTGAAATATCCAGCATTATTTATTTAATTTATAATATTATCTCTATGTCAAATTCTATGGACGTAAATTGTTTGTACAATTAATGATTAACACCTGCGGACACACTCCCATCAATATCTGATCTCGTCCCTTCAATGGGCACTCTGCATATTTGTCCCAGAACTCATCAAAGCATTCCTTGACGTCAGGCGCCGATGACACCACTTCTGAACGTAGCGCGTTGCACACTTCTACGTAATTCGCTTGAAGCACGAGTTCCACTTCGGATTTTTTCGTTTGAACTGATGGTCTCCATCGACGACGTACTGTACCACTGCAAGATAAATTTTACGAGAAATCTTAAAATTTGGAATTTATCGTTATCATATCAGCAGTAGGGAGTCCACTGCTGAACATAGGCCTTCTCCATAGTAAATCGTTTAAAAGGCAAGGTGTACGCTTTTATAACTAACTCCGAAGTGATATACAAAAATTGTCAATTAACAAATTTAAAAACATAATTAAAGAGATGAAGAATAGAAACCAAAAGAAGAAACGAGAGAACAAAATCTTTATAAAAAAACTTACTATAACATATCAGATTATTTAGATGATAGAAGATTGGGATTAAAATTGCTCCAACTCGGTCAAAAATGTAACAATTTAGACGTAATTTATTGTCTTTATTGTCATGTATTCTGAAAGGATCATTAAAAATAACGACCAGCTTTGTTTCTTGCCTTGGTCGCGAAGGAACAGGCAGTAATATTGACGTTTCAAAGTGATCCTTGACATTTTTACGAATAAAAACATTTTATTTCAAAAAATGTAGATTTCTAGAGTGAACTATCAAGTGCGGCCTGCAACCCTTAAAGTTTTTATTATTAACAGCCCACTGTGTCCCACTGCTGGGCAAAGGCCTACCCCCATTCTTTCCAGACACTTCTTTCAGATGATAAAATGGTCCAATCTGCTCGGAAATTAGTGAGCTCGTCCATCCATCTTTTCTTTGGTCTGCCGCGCGCGACGTCTTCGGGCTGTGTCGTTAGTCGTCGTGAGCTTTGCACACAAGTTTTCACCATCATGTGTTTTTTAAACCTACGACGCAAAAACAGGGGCGCTTTATATTTTTCTGTCTGCCTGTCGCATCGTAGTTTCCAAACGGATAATCCGATTCGAATGCGGGTTTTTTATAGAAAGCTAGTAGCTAACGTAACTGGGGTGGTTCATAGCTATGTGTGATGAAGATCAGTTAAGCCGATCCGAAGACTATTCAGCACTTTTCTTTTTTGATCCCTTCGGATCTCAGCTGTAAAATGGATATTTTTTTTACTAATTAATTTTTAATTGTGCGTTTTTTTTAATTATGTAAAAGTTTAACTTTTTGTTTGACTTTGTTTGAATAGATTTTGTCTATGAATTTCAATAACAGCGCCATCTTTTGTTTTATTACAACATTTTATCACAAGTTGTATTTAGCATCAGGTACTCACCAAATTCAAATTCGTTTATTTACACTTAAACATAAATTTACAGAATTAATCTAATACGCTAAACTAATACAGGACAAAAATACAAATTATAGCAATATATACCAAAAGATGGCGCTGCGAGTCTACGCATACAGCTTGATAACATTAGTTATGTTCCAAAACGATAGATGGCATAAGGATTGTAGTAAAAATAATATATTTATATTATTTACAGCTGTAGATTTTATGCCCAGTCTAGTAAAAACTCACCAAATAATAACATCATCGCCAGGTTTGCAGCAATCTACAAGGTCATTCTCCAATACCACCCACATAGAGCCTGGTATAGTGCCAATATTCAACTTGTTTACTTGTTCCTGTAATAACAATTAATAAGAAGTCTTTAATTACATTTAGTAAATTTCCAAAATGGCAGTTACCTCTGTTAACCAAATCTAATAAGTCCGATTTGAAGTCTATTATTTTGCGTGCCATTTTAACTTTATATGAAGATCTATACAAAAAAATAAACCATATAATGCCGTATATCAAATCCACATTCGTAAACACCTCATCCAAGGGGATCTTGGAAGGGTGCAGCCATCAATCCAAAGTCCTGCTCCGTTATTTCAAGAAGTTAGGATAGCTGGGGTCGGGTTAGAAAGGGGGTAATGCACAATACACCCAAAGTGGAACATCAGTGCTGATCTTATTCCCCCTACCGGAATTAGAGTTGACGACCTCCGTGGTGCAGTGGGCGAATAGCCGGCTGAGACGTAGGAGGTAGCGGGTTTGATTCCCTCCACGGAACAAATGTTTGTATGATCTACAGATCTTCCAGGTCTGGATGTTTTACCATATACTATAAGTGTGTATTTACAAAAAAAAGTATATAAGTATTATTACTGTAGTACAGGCTCTGCTTAGTTTGGGGCTAGATAGCGCTATATGAAATATCCAGCAATATTTATTTATTTATTTAGTGTTAGAATACTAAATAATTATTAAGTTAATATGCACAAGTTTCAGTTTTTACTCCACAGTTACACTTAGAAACACTAGTTATTCCTGGATCAATATTTTGACATGATGATATTCCATTGATGACAAATCTGATCTACTAGATTTCCAAGATTATAAGGTAGGTTAAGTAATATTATGTTAAACAAGACTAAGTGTGTCAGCAAACTATGCAATCCCAGAACACTTTTTTTTAATCTGTTTTTTAGGTAACTTGCGTTATTCTTTACGATGATGTCAGTTCCATAGTGGTCTACAGTAACAAATAACTACAAAGCATCGTCCTTCAGCATGTCGTATGTGGACCGGTAGAGCATGCTCTACTGGTCAGATTACCGGTTAGCTGCGTCAGATGTTTGTTCAGCTAACACACTCTGAAACTGGCCCACAACGACCTGGTTGACTTTGAGCACTCTTTACAACTCCTCTCTCATAGATTGACTCTGAACACACTCCGTTAAAAGGCGGTATACATCTTCTATTACCCACAAGTATTACAATTAGGAGTATATATCTTATCCCAGATCTCTTTGAGTAAGAGTTAAAATAAACAGCATGGATCGGACGACGATATATTTAAGTGTTTATACTGACTCGAAATTTTTACATAAATGCATTTTACCTGTATTTTAATCTCCTGATAATCTTTACAGTATTCTCGTGATACCATATTGACTTGTGAGAAAGTCCCGCTCTTGCATTTAGGGTCGTCATTTTGACATTTAGTAGGTGCTTTTAAAATGTATCTATTCTCAAATTTTGCTTCAACACAGTTTTCGTGTTTGCATTTTAAACATACATATTTTCTCTGATATTCAAGCATTTTTGCTTGTGTCACTCTCACAACTGTACCTGAAAAGGAATTAGATTTATTAACATAAAATAATTTCATGACAAATCATAACTTCTAATTAAATAAATAAATAAATAAATATTGCTGGACGTTTCACACAGCACACACACACAATTCACAATTGTACATACATAGCAAAAATTGTTAAAATAGCTATTAGACATAAGACATGTTTAAATTGTGATTAAACCCTAAACAAATAAAGTTTTTTTTTAAATGGTTCTATTTAGGATCCAGGGTCCAACTAGGCATGCAGGTGGATAATGGTGTGTCCATAACTGTCCAGAAGAACAAGGAACTTGGTGAACTCGTGGGCAAGCTGAACATCATAGGTAAATTTTGCATTAGCTCAGACATGTCGAGAGAATGGGGGATGATTAGGCTGCCTTTAGCATATTGGGGAAAACTAATTTGTCTATGCTGCTTTTATTTACACAAATAAATAAATAATCACACTGTAATTACTAAAGTACCTATGAAAGCTTAGTAAGTTCAAAAAACATACATACACACCAGTAATTTTCAAAAAACATCCCAAATCCACATTCTTTGGAAACACAGTCCGATGCAACTCCGGACAGACCGGTAACCCAAAAAACCTTGCTTGTACATTTCTTTTCGAATAATAATAATCCAATTTCAACATTGCTGATTTGTATTCCTCATGCTCCATGACATTTTGCTGAGCTTTTAGTATGTCCCTGTTGCAGGCTGGTAGGCTTTCTACCGGGTTACACAACACCTTGTCGCCGACATCCGGATGTGATTCAAAAAGTTTCAAAAAACTGTAAGGTATCAAATTCAATATCTAGTTAGTCTATTTAAACAAATAAACTATCTTCAGGCAATGAAGATAGAAGCTGTGGGTAAAAAAGCTTCTTGGATATTGTTATAGCCTTCACATTAGTGCTATGATAAAATTTGAAAAGTGGAAACCAAGTTTGATAAGCGACTTACTCGATTTTTATGCTGAAATAACCCAAATTGTCTTTTTCTGATAGAATATCTAATACATCTTGCAAATGGAACCTGAGGATATAGTCTAAAATCATAACTAAGGTTTAGTTATCTTTTTTAAAAAATGCACGTACATGGAGCATAGGCGCATACCGGTTTTGCTTTGCTTACCTACGTTTTTTTACTTGTCTTGACTGACATTGACTTTTAGTTCATGGAGACATTTGACATTACTATTTAAATTGACGTTGTTATGACACCAAAACTTTTTGATACGTTTTAGTTCTGCTTTTCGCCACAGCTGGCAACCAAGTTACGATAAAACACTACAGTCCGTCTAAAAAGAGTAGAAATTAATGTTTAAGGACTATATTCTGTGGCTGGCAACACTTCATTAACAGTCAATCTTGTCACTTGCTTGTCATTTTAATGTAGGTAAACATTGTTTGCTTTCATTTGAATTCTTGCTTCAATTCTAGTTTTTATCCAAAAACTTATTATAAAATGAATAAAACAATCCGCAGCGGCACTCGTGAAGTGATATACAAAGTGTTTATGCGATGTTTAGCCGAATTCCAAGCCGGCAGATTGCTCACGCAGATGGAACACGTTTATAAATGAACAGCGGATCTGACTGGTAAGTTATGAATTAATGTAGTACTTTTAGTCACTTTACACTCCTTTAAATAGTAATGTCTTATCCAAGAGTGGTCTCATCATGAAATATTTACTTTTATGTGTACAGTTGAGGTTATTAAAATAAAACACATATTTATAGTGCGTGTGACTGGTTTTGATACTTAACAATATAATTTATTATTTTCAGGTAAATCCGAGAGTACAGTGTGACGAATAGTTTCGGAAGGATCCAAAACTAAAGGAAAATTCAGTACTCCTGCTAAACATAGAAAGGGGCGTCCAAGAAAAGAATTAGACGATTTTGACCAGTGTGCAATCCGACAAAAAGTGCATTATTTCTATAGTGTAAAAAAAGAAGTCCCTACACTTAATAAAATACTAACCATGGTAAGGGAAGACCTTGGTTTCAATGAAAGTCGAGCCCATTTACACAAAATTTTAAAATCTATTGGTTTTAAATACAAAAAATGTAAATCAAACAGAAAAGCTTTCATGGAAAATATTAATATTTGTATTAAAAGGCAAAAATATTTAAAAGTTATTATGGACAACCGTAACTTACCTGAAGAGTTGCAAAAATATATGATATATCAAGATGAAAGTTATATTCACTCATCATACAAATTAAAAAAAATGTTGCCAATCTATTGAAACCGAAGGAGTTATTCAAGATATCCTAAAAGGGAAAAGATGGATTCTCATCAATGCAGTAAGTGAAAAAGGATTTGTACCGAACTCTCTTCTTATTTTTAGAGGAAATAACAAACAGGAAGACTATCATTCTGAAATGAATAGAACAAACTTTAATAAGTGGGTAACCGAAAAGCTCATCCCAAACCTTGAATATCCTTCCATTATTGTAATGAACAACGCCCCATATCACTCGATTGTGAAAAATAAGGCTTCCACAACATCCAGCACGATTGCTGAAATCAAATTATGGCTTGAAGAGAATAATATTAATTTTGATCCGACCCTACGAAAACCTATGCTTTATGATTTGGTGAAAAAAAATAAACCAGCACCAGTTTATGAAATTGACGAGTTACTGAGCGAGCATGGACATACAGTCGTAAGGCTGCCACCCTATCACTGCGACCTGAACCCGATTGAACTTATATGGTCTTTGGCAAAAAGAAAAGTGGCAGCACAAAATGTTGGATCCAGGGATATAAAACAATTAACCGAAGAGGCTTTTGCTTCTATAACTCCAGTAGATTGGAAATCATGTTGTGACCATGTCAAAAAAAATTAAATGGAGTACATTGAAAGAGGCCCCAGGCTGTATCAAAATATAGAAGAATTAATTATAAGAGTTGGTGAGGATAGCAGCAGCAGCAGTGAGTCTAAAGCAGAATCAGAAGATTCCTGTCTGCCTAGTACTTCTCGGCAATATTCTCCTGGGGTAATAGATGACAACATGTCTGGTGTCGAATATTTAGATTTTGATATGTTGGACGACTAATTTTATGAATAAATATTTTATTAATAACACTTAACTCTTATTTTATTATTTTACTAGCTGCGCCCTCTAGTTATTCCAGGTAATAATCTATTCCTGTACCAAGTTCCATCCATCCTCCCAATCTTCCGTATTTATAATAATATGTATTCATAGAATTTAACCACAACTTGTGATGTAAAGTGGTTATGTGAAGTACTAAGTTAGCTTAGAATATAAATGCTAATAATACAATAAATAATTAGCAAGTATCAAAACCAGTTATTGTATAGTATGGGGTATACCAGTTAAACGACAGTGGCGCCCTCATTTTTTGTCTACTCTTTTTAGACGGACTATACTTTTGAAAACCGGTGGACATGGACATGATGGCAGGCAAGTTTGTTGAAACTTTAAAGCACCGGTTCTAACAGTCTTCGGCATTCAAAATAAAACAATACGTACAAGTTATATTAGTTTTCGTAATCATAATTTCGTTTATTTTCCTTTACTTACAGCGCTCGTAGCATGCGGTAGAGGAACTAAAATTGGCATTACGAGCTAAATGAAACCGTCTATTTGAATTTCAAAAAAGATTCCGAGTTATTGCATTTGGCAGTCTGAGTTTAACATTGACAAGTTACCTATGGTAAATTAAAACGTATTCGAAAACTTTATTGATACTCGTATCATCTTGGTGAGTGAATATATCTTTGAATCATCCGAGTGTACCTGCTTATATTCGGTAAAGGCGGCGACACACTTGACTGTTTTTATGTGTGCCACACTTTATCACATTACACGGTTTGTCTTTTAGTAACACGCGGACACATGTCTCGCATTCAGAATGGACTTTTTATTTTCGCATGAGATTAGGTCCACGGTGAGTTCAAAGGGTTTTTAATTTGACACAGTTTATGACTTTGTCTCCACATTGTGTTTTGACGGGTGTTGGTTGTATGTTACAACGAATGGCCGTTTAGAAAGGATGGCTACTGAAATAAAACAGAAGTTTAATCAGTGCAACCCATAACATAAATTTCCAGAATGACCGATCTTGTGCGGCCTGCACCCAACGGCTCCCAGCAACATAGAGCAGGTCATAGTATTTCCATCTAGTTGGGGGCCTGCTTGCTAGTAGGTAAGCAGGTACTGGGCACTTGGGCAGTAAGCACTTACATTCTCAAGTTTATAACCCGTTAAAGTTAGTTTCACTTAATTGCATTCCAGAACAATGCAGTTTACGATGCTTTATGCTGCCGGTGTCAACGCAGGAAGTTGTGCATACAACATTCAGGTAAGTACAGTCTTGGAAGAACAGCCATTTAACTGCAATCCACTTAGGTTTTTTATATGAACAGAAATGATATTTTATTGCGTGAAATGTGCTTACAAAATAATGTCAATTTTAGTTTAGGTCCAACACATTTCGCTTAACCTAAGCATGCAATTTAAATTATTATTTATTTAAATTTTAATTATTATTATACATACCTACGGGACTTATCACGTACCGTTTTATGGGTGTTTTGACAGGCAATGTTTCGGTTCAATTCGTGAACCTATAACAGGGATAAAACGGTACCTACGTAATAAATCCCGTACCTATTTATAATGATTGAAATAATCACGAAAGTTTTTTACCTACGTAAATTTTAATTAATAATAATATCTATGATGGAAATCTGCCAAGGATTCCCAGTAGGAAGGAAGCCCAGTAGTGGGAAAATGTAGGCTAGTTAAAAATAATATCTATGGAGTACAGGTATTTAACTAATAAATATCTATTTTCATATTTTATAAAAATGAATTTATATGAATTACAATGTCATATAGAAATATGTACATTATTGCACATGTGAAGTGTAAAAAATGTGCCTAGTGTGTGTTATTTATTACATATGGTATGAGGAAAAAATCATCTCTGTTCAAAGGCAGATAAACTTCCTTTCACCATCTCCCGGTGCCAATGTTTACCAGCTAGATATTTTAATTTAGTCTGTGACAAGGGTATTAGTTTGATGCTTACAATAACATAAACATGAACCGGAGCTCACGGCTCTACTAAATCATAATGATGAAATATAAGTTATCATTTGCTTTTCACAGCTTTAGTTTTATGCTATTTTATGGTGCTTAGAAAACACATGTTTGACTTGAACTTCTGTAACAGGCGAATAAATTGATGATATACATACACAGAAATACATTAATAAAAAAAAGTAGCACTCCGGGAGTGCCGCCAGAAGCGAACACTTGAATAAAAGTAGACTACACTACAGATAGTATATACGACTTCCGTGGCGCAATGGGCGATAGCTGGCCGAGACGCAGGAAGGAGTGGGTTCGATTCCCATCGCGGAACAAATATTTGCATGTTCTACAGATATTTGTTCCGGGTCTGGATGTTTTTCTATATATAGTAAGTACATATTTACAAAGAAAAAAAGTATATAATTATTCTATCAGTTATCTGGTTCCCATAGTACAAGCTCTGCTTAGTTTGGGGCTAGATAGCGCTGTGTGAAATGTTCAGCAATATTTATTATTATTATACAGAGGTGTCAGTAACAGTCAGTGTCAGTAGTCAGTAACAGGTGTCGGTAACATTGTCGCGAATTCAATGGTTTTTTCCCCATCTCAAAAAATGCTCAACGCGGCTTAAGAAGTTTTCACTTCAAAAAGAACGCCCTACACTGTTTAAACACTACCAGTAAGGTACCTACTTACTTAGTTACCTACTTACCTACTTGGTTTCACTTTGTCAAAATCTATTAGGTACCTACCTAATTGCTAGAGGAATGCCATCGGACGCATTCATTGAAAAATACTTAACAGGTTATATGCCCTACCTAGGTACCTACCTAATATTTTTTCCGTAAGTCCCTTGTGTCTGGCTACCACGTACTTTGTGTATCTTATCAAGCGATTTTACTTTTCCCGCGGCGAGAGACCAATAGAAACTAACGGGAGCGAGAAATTGAATTTCTCATTTGACGCTCAACGGTGTCATCTATCATCAGTGACACTTCATCATTCCACGGTGCCCACCTCCCTTTGTGACGGTATTGAAGTGTGACACTCTTGACAGCTAGTTGGAACACCGATTGTGACCAGACCAATTACATTTGTGTCACTTTGGAATGTTTCTACGAATTTGATACGGCACTCCAAATGTGAATTGGTAATGGTTGTCAGTTGTGGTAGAACAGGCTCTCTTGAATTAGTCTTAGGAAGGATGTACTACTGACTGCTAGACCACAAAAGATAGAGAAAAAGCTCCACTCTATGAATGGCTTCATTATCTACATAGGGCTTTAATAATATTTTTCACACCACCTGCTCTACAATGTTAAATGATATGTCATGTAAACATCACCGTAACCAGGTGATTAAACCCCTACGGATGAGCCGGGAGTAAAGTGGTACTTTACTTCGTAGTCATCATAAATCTGTATTTTCAATTGTCTGTGATTTTACTTTGGAAACTCATCTATATTAAAATTTGAAGGAAAGAGACCCACACAATAAGAACTTATTCGTAAATTGAACTGACCTCTGCACAGAATGCACCAACCTAGATTTGGTGTTTATTGTCTTGCAGAAAGTGTGAAAAGTAGAGTATTCTCCTCGTGGATAAAGCTGTCTGCATCTTGGACGTGCTTATATCCCGCCGGTGCTTATATCCGATTCAATATAGCGCCCGTGACGCAAGACACTACTTTATCCCCTCGTTTAGTAATCTACTATTATTTCAAAATAATTTTAAAGGTATCGAATACCCGATAGCTTACCAACTTAAATTATTCTTAATATCATTAAATACCTACTCATAAAAAATAACTGCATATAGAGGTGTTAGGTAATCTGTGTTACTGCTACAAACTGCTACGGTAGCAGGCAGCGAAATAACATTTATAATTTCTGATAGTTTCAATTCAATTCTAATAGTTAAAACTAAAACTGAAATAATGTAAAATAAATTAATTTGGAAAACACTACAACGATCCTACTAATGAGCAATTACCCTCCACCTTCCGCTAAGAAACGCACCGTGTTTTTAAATTAAACGTTTGAAAAAAAATCAGGTGCATGTAGTTACCCTTAGTAAATATATAGGTGGGTACTTACATTTTCACCTACGGTATTGTCCGAATGAATTCTTCTGACTGGCTTTGGAACAGAGGAGAAACTCAAGGGGTCCAAGTCAAACATAACTTACCGACCCAAAAATATCAGAAAAGTACATAGTATTGATTATCTACCTACAGTGACCCTCTAGTTAAGGTCTACAAAACGCTTTTACCAAAACTTGAATTAATGTTTATGATATAATTAAAACAAACAGTCGTATTAATAATCCCAATTTAATGCTTTGTTTATAACTGACGAAGATGGGTGTCTTTATTTCGTGAGTGGGTTTACGAGTGGACCACATGGGCCTAGGGGATATATTAACGGCTTAGCTAATGCAAGTTTTACGAGTAATTTCACGGTTGTTCATTCGGACGCAGCAGGGGGCGTTCAGTCTGAGGATTCAAAGCAAGTTGAAGATATTAAAATAAATACTTTTTGTCCTTATCCCTGTAATTTTTCTAATGATACACCCGCATATAATATTATAAATGCGAAAGCTTGGATGTTTGTTACTCAATCAAGTCGTAAAGCTGAACCGATTTAAAAAAAAAATGGTATGCTATAGATAGATTGAATCTGGATTGAAATATAGACTACTTTTTGATCGAGCGAAGCGAGATCTCCCAATCAACTTGGGCAAATCGGCGTTGTATGTATGTTTTCAAATATTTTTATTCAATTACATATAGGTTTATTTAAGCACCCATCATTAACAAACATAATCAATAATCGTAGAAGGTTTAATTAATATTCAATATAAATATCTTACCTTTAGATACCTTTATGTAATTATCATGAGGGTATTTCATGGCTACAACAATGGGTGAAATGGCTTGATTTCCAAAATAAATGCGAATTATTCGATAAATATTTCGAACCGATTTTAATTAAAAAATAGAATAGGATATTTATTTTGACACAATATACAAATACAAAAATTAAATACATAATTATTAGGTAGGTACATGTAACAAAAATTAAGTTGATTATGTGACAACAATGATGTGTGAGCCTCAGTTACCTAAACTAGACTGAAAAGCCTGTATGATAGGCAGCTGTGGTCCTATCATACATATCCTCCTCCTATCATACCTGTGTTGTATGTATGTATATTTGTTTGTCCGAGGATAACTTTCGAAGCCTTGATCCGATTATTGTGAAATTTAATACATAGTGATGGCACAATTTTGGTGTGACTAAATGAGCTAAAAATGTTGGGGGGTTGTTGAGATATTGGGGTTCAAGAGGAGGGGAAAAAATGAAAATGAGATTATTAAGTCAAGTGGGACGTCAAATGAAAGGTCTTCTATAGTACATTTCGACTCCGTTTTTATTTTTAGTAAATTCTTTAGTTTTTGAGTAAGCCTTAATAAAAACGGAACTTTTACGAAATTCACAGGGTACACCAGTGACCCCACAGCGCTGTAATTTGGTATGCGTGTAGCTTAAATGACACAAATATAGGCAAAAGTCTGAAATCAAGAATAACTGCAATTTGTACCCCGAAAAAGAGTAACCAGTTTACATGAACTCCTGTTACCTGTAATTTGAAGAAAACTGTATGTCAAATAAGTTGGTTATTTATTTCATGGCACTATTTTGATAGTCAAAGATTCCGAATAATATATTTTTGTATTTATGGGAGACTCGCGAGATCTCAGTTCGGGGCGAACCACTAGTTATTGACAAACTACGCGTGCGAAGCTGCTGATGGAATCTTTTATGAATTACCAACGGAAATACTAGACTATGAATTACATTATAACAGCCAGCTTAAATCATGGGTAGAGGAAGGAAGGCTGAATTGGTATTCTCACTCAGTACCTACTTCATTACAGTTACTTTGTCATCTTCCTATTTGCTACATTGTTTTGTAGTCGGTACAACATGTCAAATTAAAAAAAAAATTCAAAAATTCTTTATTTCTCTGTCATACTTTACAATAAATGGCGCCCTGCTTGCCAAACTAAGTCTGTGAAAACTTGTATCTTGGCAATTAGTGCTCTTCCTTTTGATTAAAACTACTTACAGAGATGTGAACTAAAAACAAAATAAATGAACTAAAAAAATAAATTACATTACATTATGTACATAAATTACTTATTAAAATTAATTATTGTCTTTACATAAGAATTAGGATCCATACTATTCCTATTTAAATAATAGTGGTGTGTGTGTGTGTGTTTGTGAGTGTGGGTGTGTGTTCGTGTATTACCTTAAATAATTATTTTAAAAAGATATATTGTATTTCATCCTTAACTTTATAACAGTCACCATCTCAGTAATTAGGTATTCACTTCCGTTTTACCTATACATATTTATTTACTTACCATCTTATGTTGGTCTTCCTCTTCTATCCATCTAACTTCATATCTGATACTTCTATAGATCACAATCATAGCTTCCTTTCATTCGTAGATTACTATGTTACGATAGTCAGCGATATTTAGGAAACCGTTTCTTTGAATAGTTTTTAACACTAGGCGTACTGGTATAGAAATGTAGGTAAGTCATATACCATTGCACTTAGTATTTACACTGAAGATTGCCTCAAGGAGAACATTCTGGAAACGATGATGCTGATGATGAATTGATGACAAATACTCGCGTTGTCAGTAAGCTTGTGCCACAACTAATTGATAACGGACGCACGACCAAATGCTCGGGACACAAAATCAATACGATGATGGATGACGCTGAATTTTAATTAAACTCGAATCAACCTGTTAGCTGACAAAATGAGCTTATAATGGCTCAAATGTAGGCACAGAGAGAACAACTGGCTCTCTCCTACTTTCAGAACTACACATTTTACACTAGAAGTATTCTCATCAAAACATGACGTATTGTAGACAGAAATTGCTGAAGATAGAGCTCTACTCATTAGCATATAGAGATTATAATCGTACACTAATCTGCTCGTTACTACAATTATCAACCTGGAAGCAGTCGATCAAAAAATAACATAACTTACATTTAATTAAGCTTGTCTCATTTTAAAGGATGCACCCACTTTCATTTCCAGAACGGAAATAATCATATCGTAACGGTATCATCTTAAATTGAATGTTTTATCAAAACGCCCTCCGAATAAGATAATGCACCAACCGGCCTGTCTTAATACGATAAACTGCTTAAGACCAATAAAACTAAACAAGTTAAACGACCCGAGGATAATAAAGCATCGCCCTAGAGATAGTTGCATTGGCTTTGCTCATGCCGCAATGGGCACCATCGCAATATCAACGATGAGTAATGTTCATATGCCTGATGTATCAAGTAAATGACGTAAGCAGACAAGCAATAAACTGTTTACCATCAATTTGAATCCACGAAGATACTTATCGCCAATCTTGATGCTAAACTTGAAACGCTGCCAAGTTTTTTTAACAAAAATGCACAAAAGAATATTGCAAACATACTAGTTTTATAAAATATACGTACGAAGTATACAAGCATTGTACGTCTTGCTATCAAATGAAGCTAACGTTTACAATTTTCAACACAATCTGGAAACTGGAGATGGGCCAGCATAGTCTGCATTGCAGACAGAATAAAAAGTCAGTTGATCCGTTTAATATTGTAACGATATATAGTTAACTGATAGGAAAATGATAGAGAATGGTTCAATTGAAACTCGTTCAATCAGTGGAAGATGTTCGTTACAGATATGCGAAATTGCTCGGTTCTATCAAAGAATACAAAATATTACTGACTTTCTTTAAAAAAATAGAAAATATTACACGTTTATTACCCTCACATTGTTTATTCTCTTAAAACAATACAAAAGAAACAGTTGAACTATCTAAGACCGTTGCAATCGACCTATAGACAGGTCAACTGCTCCCAGATCACTACTATCAGTAAAATCTTACTAAAATAGAGTAACCTGAACAAATCAGTTTATTTATTCGTTAAACCGTTATGAATACTACTTTACTTTATATTACACTAGCTGACCCGCCCTCGGCTTCATACGCGTGGTTTGTCAATAAAACATTACCCTCCTTCTGTGCAGTCGCGTAACCTATGTCTCATCTCCATTCATAATCTATTCTATTCAGGTATATAGTTACCAAATTCCATCGAAATCGGTCGAACCGTTAAGTCGTGAAAAGGTAACAAACAGACAGAGAGACAGTTACTACTTTCAAATCGGTATGTACGTAGATTATAACCTGGATTAACACATAGGCTACTTTTTGTTGACAAACAACGTGTTCGAAGCCGCTGGCGGAAGCTAGTTATACATATTAAACTTCCTCTTAAATCACTCCATCTAGTGCTGAAAACTGCATTAAAATCCGTTCTAAGGTAACAGACAGCGGAAGCGACTTCATTTTATACTATGTAAAGACGATAAAATATTTGGCATCACTCTAAATTACTCATTTAATGTAAAACTATATATATGTGATAGTTCGATCTCATATAGATGATTCCTTCCGACATCCGAAATATCGATGAAACGCTTCTAATAAATTAACGGGAATGCGTAACAATAAAATCGCAATGATATGAGCCTGCGTTCTATAAACGAGAATTCTTTATATCTTCACAGAAGAAGTAATAGTGGATCTGAGGGCAGAGGTCATGGATATAGAGGGGTACATCGAGTGGGAGGATTTTTACTGCACGTTTAAGTGGAAACAGTAAAATAAACTCGGTTCGAATGTCCTGGGCCGAGCGCTCGAGTCATTGTTGCGTTCTTACGTCCTTCTTTCTTTATGGACTCTACGAATATACTGTTTCCCTCTTATTGGTAAACATGGAAATACTTGTTAGCTTAGGTTCCCCGAAACAAGAAGAAATAAGTGGAACAAAAAGTTTACAATCTAAACTAAACCAGTAACTCTTACTTCTAAAAATAAGAAGTTATGCATATTATATTATTAATTAACGACGACCTCCGTGGCGCAGTGGGCGAATAGCCGGCTAAGACGCAGGAGGTAGCGGGTTCGATTCCCACCGCGGAACGAATGTTTGTATGATTTACAGATATTTGTTCCGGGTCTGGATGTTTTTCTATATATTATAAGTATGTATTTACAAGAAAAAAGTATATAAGTATTCTATCAGTTATCTGGTTCCCATAGTACAAGCTCTGCTTAGATTGGGGCTAGATAGCGCTGTGTAAAATGTCCAGCCATATTTATTTATTAATACTTTCCTCAGAATAAATGAAAATAACTTTAACCTAGCACTTAAACTTCAGGGGATAGAAATCAACTAGCATTGGCTACATATAGGTAGTCGAATCACGTTATTTTTATTTGGGGCCCATTTCTGCTAATGTATAAGAAAAACGACAACCATGCCATTATTTAACTATTATGATTGTTATTATAATCTGTCAAATTTGTAATGGAGTTGTCATAGCAACGGCGGCGGGTGGTCAAAGAAAAAATATTGTAATAGTAAAATACCAAAAGGTGGAGATTTTGCAATGATACATAGACATAGACATATACATAGAAATCATTTATTCACTACATTAGCACACAATATACAATACAGTTACATTTTAAAACAGAGAAAATACAAACAAAGAAACAATTAAATAGTACTTATAAACGTAAAATAAACAAAAACACAAGGGAGAACCTGGTAGATACTGTGTGCTACAGTAGTAAATGGGACTCGACTCAGCATTATGCCCACCGTAATGGTAAGCGCTGATATTCTGTCGAGACCGCTCCATTTAGCCACTAGACCTTGAGAGTATTGTGTTGTCAAATGAAAAATATAATGTGTCATGGTAGGTAATTATGTCATGTTGTGTCAAAATATAATCTATATATAATATAAGATGTAGTTTAAAATGTCAAAATAGTATATTATGTAATAAAAATAAATAAAGTCAGAACATATACATACATATAAATCAAAATAATAAATTGGTCAAAATAATACCCCAACCGGCTAGCACGTGAAAGGTGCAATAATGCTTCCCGCACCAGGCAACCCAATTTTTTGTTTACTAATTATCATGGATTTTAAACGTTTTTTAAAGATAAACTGTGATTTTAAATGTCGAAGTGGTGGGGGAATACGAGTACCATTGTCATAGAGAAGGGATTGGTTTAGTAGAATTGGGCCCTTGAACTATTCTTATCAACATTTTATAGTGTTGTAACGTATGCCTCTTTTATTAATAAGAAGGAAACTTATTTTTTATGAAGTGACAGTTACCGTCTAGGAGTGAATCAGAATTTTCTGAAGTGTAATATTTTTTGTGAGAGTCCTTTTTCTGGGTTTTGTAATTTTATGTGTAAAAGTGAAATGAATGTTTTGAGTTCTGACATTTATTAGGTACAGGTAAATATGTGTGGGCCATTTCATAAATACCATAATAATATCGGTGCATTGGTAGAATTTCCTCTCGCGAACACTTCGCTTGTGGAATGGTCTCCCTGCCGAGGTTTTCCGCCGAGGACTACGGCAACGCGCGAGTAATACCTTTGGTGTTGCAAACGTTCATAGGCTACGGTAACCGCTTACCATCAGGTGGGCCGTATGCTTGTTTGCCACCTTAGTGGTATAAAAAAAAAGGGTAGGTCCTCAGTACTTATTGTATCAGTAGAGTCTGTTTAAGTACCCCGATATCTATTTATTTACCGGATTATTTACAATGTTTTGTTTTAACCCAGATTATGATAACGGCTTTTCTTTGTTACATATTCACTCTCAGGAACACTGATTTAACTATATGAGCGCTGGCAATGCTACACAGTTGCTTAAACTTTTGGAATGCCTACACTTTCATATGTTTTTTTATATGTCTTGTTTTATGAATACAGATTTATTAAATAATTTTGAAATATAAATTTTTTATATCATCATCACTGGTCCTCAAATGTGAAAACTGTCTAGGCTTTTCTTATGTAGAGCTAGTAAGAGTAAAATTATCGTTTCGTAATAAATGTGGGCTTTGCGCGGATAAATTAAAACGAATCTGCCGTCATGTTCAATTATTTCTGTAGTTTTGAAGCAGTCATTCATTTTGTCATAATTTACGTGAAGGGGACAATCTGCGGGTTTGAAGGGGCACATAGATCTTTATCACAAGCTATAATTTATTCCTTTGGGACTTGCAATGTTTTGTCTGAATTGGCATTTTGTTTTTTTTTTACGTTTTTTGAGTTTTTTAAAAACTACACCCGGAGGCTGTTGGAGGTGGCACCTTTTAACGATTAGACCCTTGTTTGGGTAGGTTTTTTTAACCATTTTTCATTCTACTCTTAGTCTTCAAAATAGCCTTACCTATCTACAAGTCAAGTTAGCCGTCAAGTCATTTGACTCAATGAAACCCTAAGTTAGGATTTTAGGACTAACTTTAAGGGCATGTGACTTAATATAACGATCTTCCTCACCTAAAGGTTTTAGCACATTTTAGTGATAAGATCGCTTATTGTGCAATTCATGTTTGTTCTATTTTTTATTATGTTTGCTTGATAAAAAGAGTACATTAAAGAATTTTTCATTAATCAATAAAGGAACTGTGCAACAATGATACTTGGATGATCATTAACTATGAATAAAACTTCAAAAACCGTTATTTTTTTTGTGCAAACCGAGTGAGATATAATTAATTACTATTGGCAGTGCATATAGTATAAATGGTGTTCATTTTAATCAGCTAGCCCGCATACAAACCACGCAGTAAATATGGAATGACATTTTGTGAATTTAGGTCAGATATTCGTGTTAATTTTTATTTGTCGGGTAATGCATCATGATGATGTGGGCACGGACGCTTACAACAAGCGATTGAATAAAAGAAGCAAACTTTCGGCAAAAATATCTCAGAATCTTTGTTCCTGAAAAAATACTCTGAGATCTACCCCTAATATGCTCTTGAAAATCACCCGGTGACCTTCATTTGACAAGTACAGTGCTAACTTATCTTTTCAGGTGAACAAATTGAAACTAATACCGACGTATAAATCTAGATACAAACGCGGCTGTTTAATAAACAATAGCGACGCTGTTAACTGAACAGATAAGATGGTGGGACTGCAACTGCGTCAACTGTCTTATCTATACAGTGTGGCCCTGGATAAAGTGCAACCCCGAAAGGGGGTGAAACTAGATCAAAAATTATCGACAAAAAAATAGAAAAAAAAATTAAAAAAAAATTAAAAATTAAAAAGTTGACCACTGACCCAGTGGTCAACTTTAAATGCTCCTAGCCAGCACATTTTTTATGTTAGAACGTAGGTTTTTATTTTATTTAAAAGCTATTATGATAGACAATAATAAAAAGTCATAAAAATTTCTAGTATTATAGGCTTAATTTTAAGATTTTTGGAGTTTATTGGAAATTAATAAGCATTTAAAGTTGACCACTGACCGTCAGTGGTCAACTTTAAATGCTCCTAGCCAGCACATTTTTTATGTTAGAACGTAGGTTTTTATTTTATTTAAAAGCTATTATGATAGACAATAATAAAAAGTCATAAAAATTTCTAGTATTATAGGCTTAATTTTAAGATTTTTGGAGTTTATTGGAAAAAAACAGCCTAAAAAATTTAATTTTAATACAAAAATTAAACTTTAAGTCACGATAGCCACTTGTTTGTCAGTTATTTGTTATTTTATCGTCATCGTCACATATCTGACATGATTATGGTTTTTATTTTAACAAAATAGACCTACTACTTTGGAAGAAATAATTTTTTATTAAATAGAGTCATTAGTGAGCAATAAAAATTTTAATACATCAATAAAGTATATACGATTTTTTTTAAATTTTTTTTTCTATTTTTTTGTCGATAATTTTTGATCTAGTTTCACCCCCTTTCGGGGTTGC
The DNA here is from genome assembly GCA_963924445.1 of Philereme transversata. Lineage (NCBI taxonomy): Eukaryota > Metazoa > Arthropoda > Insecta > Lepidoptera > Geometridae > Philereme > Philereme transversata. The sequence goes on from OZ004338.1 coordinate 25,614,523, forward strand.
ACTTTATCCAGGGCCACACTGTATTCTGGCACTACCACTTAATCTACACTACACAAAGGTTAGCTGGAAGAAAATGCTAGATTATTTTATTAATGCAATAAAGAATTTTCTAATCTAAGTTAATCTAACTGTCCAAATCTACTTTCAAGAATTGAACAAGGCAGCTAAAATCAGCGTTGGGTGCAAAAGATCCAAAATTATGCTGAGCTGAACGCCATTTTTGTATGCAGACACATGAGTCGAACTGTTTTAATTAAAGCAATTTCACTTACTGTTCTTCATAATTGGTTCATATACCATTTTGTGGTTACCAAATAAAGGATTATTTCATTCTACGTATTATATTCTAATAACTCTCAAATGCTATCTCTCCAAAATATTGTTGTGCCAAACAGGGTCCACATTGTGGAATACAATAAATTATTGAGTGTTAAAAATTGTCAAATCCCTCGGTAATCAACTCTCTCTGGGTGTCTTTCACGATTGAGAATAGGGCTGATGACATTTCAGCTGTTTCCTATACATATCTTAGTTATATAATTATTTTATGTACTGTATTTTTACTATTTTAAAACAAGTCTAAAAATGTTTATTTTGCCCTTTTAAATTATAAGAATAATAAAAAAAATTCTAATTAACCAAACAAATTATCCTCTAACAAATGAGCCCTATACAGAAACTCAATATACAAAGTTCACTACAAATTGAATTGAAATAAGATTTTTTCCTCGATAAGAAATCTAATCTTTCTAACTAACCCCTCGTTTTCTAGTAGTCCATTAAAAATCCCTCGTTTTTAGCTAAATAATACACTCACTATTAGTGAGGGGCAAAACAAAAGAGCTGGCAAGTACCGGAACTAAGCCGCGGTAGTGTACCTTGGGGAATAGCTCTGGTGGCTCTGATGTATGTAGCTGTATGGCAACACAACTAGGTTTAGTAACTAATTGTAATTTGGTGTAACAAAAAAGAGTTATCTATGTCTGTATGATTTTTGCTTACGTAGTTACAAATCTCATAAATAATGATCATCAAAAGATCACCACTGGTTTAACTTTAGAACGCTCAATAAACGAGCTACTAGAATACATTTTATAAAGCTTAGAGCTGCTGCTACTGCGGCGTAGACACAGACATTATCAAAGTAAGCTTGAAAAATTTGCGTATTGTTATAATAGTTGGTATTCTTTATATTGAAGGGAAGTTAAAGTAGGTTCTCTTTGACTGTGTTTATTCTCCCATTGCAACGAGTTGCCGACATAAAGTAAAAAATCCTCAACCGCAACTGGTTGAAAAACTTAGTTGCAATGGCGGCCAAAAGGGTTTGTTCGGAGTCAGGTACTAGGTATATGACTCGGGGAAATCTAATACCTGTACTAGGAACTCCCTGGAATAACCCCATAAAAATGAAATAATAAAATACTCTTCTTTTAGAGTTTACTTGGTTCCTTTATCAAAATGCATCAAACCATTCGGTGATGAAACAATAAGACTTAAATAATGACTATAAATATCAAGGCATGTGTGGTAACTAATAGACATAATAATGACTATAAATATCAAGGCATGTGTGGTAACTAATAGACATGTAACACATTAATTTAGCACCGCCTCCTCACAAGTTTTTTCAATCTAGTCCATACAAAGCTGGCCTGGAAGAGATCACTTTGAGCGATAAGGCCGCCCATTGTACCACCATGTATTAGTCTAATTTTTCTAGGTTAAGTTATTGTAATTTGGTGTAACAATAAAGAATTATCTATCTAACCGGTGTTTAATATGTGTAACGTCATCCATACCTACAATTAAAACGAGCTCAGCGAATTATAAAGAACAATTTACAGTTTGACTCCCAACTACATACCTCATGCCTCTCCATCGCGGCAGATGTGGCTGTGACTCACGACGACTCAATTACACATTCGATAGTTTTTGTGGTGCCCCGTGTCGAGTCGAGTCGATACCAAACTATTCCCTTTTACGAGTACGTTGAACTTGGGACAAAGGGTTGCTTGTTACTGGGTGGTGTGATCCAACTTTACGGATAACTAGGCACTCGTATACACACTCCTGTTTCCTCATAATACCAGAGGGAGAATTACTCCTTTTTTCGGTGAATAACGGATTCTGGAAATGGCAGATTCTGGCAGTGGCGGATTCTTAAATTAAAATTCTTAAATTCTTAAAAGTATATAAATTACATTACAAAGCGAAATTTCAACAATAGAGTGTTTAAAAAGATTATGTCTTGTAATCAATGTAAATAATTAAGTTATGTATTGTAGAATACGCGTAAAAATAAAAGAAATATTTGTTTTGTTAAGAAATATAAAATTATGTTTGTTTTATTTAAAAATTAAAGTTTGTTGTAAGTAGGTAAGTAGATATGTTAATTTATCTATTAAATTCAAAATGAACTGTCAAGAACGGAATTAAAATTATTACTGAACTGTACATCTGCCGTTTTAAGAATCCGCCATTGCCAGAATCTGCCATGTAAATAATCTGCCATTTCCAGAATCCGCCATTCACCGAAAAAAGGCAATTACTTAGCACGTAAGGTATTCCTTAGCCACGTTGAATCTGTGGTTATAAATTACCAACTTTTCCGCTGCAATCTAATTATACCTACAACGCTTGTAATAAGGAAACTAAAATGTTGTAATCGAGTAGTGGCTGTAGACGGCTAAAGAAATTCTGGTTATCCGGGTCGAAAAATTAGATTGGTATACGACATTATAAAAGTCACAGGGAATAGCTGGATGAAACGTACAGGATACAGAGCTGGCAAAATAAAAAGCAGATCGTAGAGTCCTTTGGTTTTGAATAGTTTCTTAATTTGTAAATTTATTGCTAGTGGATCAAAAAAGTTCGCAACTATAGTTGCATAGTAGGAGAAAATACTCTATCGCAACTTAACTTTTACTGAATTTTCTTGGTGGCAACATAGTTGCTTAGTAAGAAAAAATACGCACCTAATTGCCGAAAAAGAGTAATACATCCTCTATCACAACTGGTTGAGAACTCAGTATTTGAAATTGTGGTAAATTTTAAGATCATATATTATGTATGAAGAATTCATATGTGCTAAGCAAATTTTCTCAAAACTAGCCACCAAATTACTGAAATAATGAATCCGGTGGAAATTTTAAGGTAGCATATAAGATGGTACTTTGTAAATTCCTTGCATAACAAGTTAACAACAATGTAGGTGTATAATACGGCGGGGATTAACGTCTACAATCCAAGTTTAATATACACTCGCGTACTCGGTATATCTTTTCTAATTTAATATATCCTGTGTCATCGTAACTAACTGTCTCGACTTTCCGTTCTGAGTCAAAGTTATTACCTTAATATAACACGGCTCGTCGCGTACAATACTTATCTAAAAGTTCCTTGTTTAGTCTCTACCTCGCTAAAAGGGAATACTTGTTCAAATAAATATACGCAGCCCTTAAACGCTTGTCATTGTCAATCCGATGTTCTTTTTATAGCTCGATGAATGTGCTGCAAGGCGTGTTCTTGAAATTGACCCTTATCTTGGGTCATTTTTTTGTCACACATGTTACGGATTAGCACTTCAGAGAACGTTGTTTCGATTTGTTGTACAGGCGGCAAAATAACTCCCTGCTTATACTTGAGACCGTATCGTTCGAACTATAGAGAACATTTTACCTTGCTTCTCCAGATTTCACGGACAATAGAAACTGTGATGACGTTTGTACGACCTACCGCAGAACAGCGCCATAACTTTCGGCTTAATCCCATGTAATTCATGAAAGTTTTTATGAGAATCACCATGATCCATAAACAGGGCTTAGATTTTATAAGTATTCTTATCCATGTGCTTGAAAGTTATCGCGGTGCTTGACTTTTATGTTAGATGTAACACTCTATTATTTTTGGAAGTTGTTGAGTTCTCCAATCCATTATGACTAAGTACCTTGCCTATCCTAGTTAGATATACTTTTAGGTTCTAAAGTTTGGAATATACCTTTACATTTTTGTTGTTAAATTGGCCCTGCCCCTCAATTACACTAGCACTATTTGACCGATTGTTTTTATTACCATTTCGTTAATCAATTAGGGGTCAGATCAGAGGGTCTAATATTATGGCTACTTTGAGGAGTCAATTAGGTATATCTACTACAGTTCCAGTATAGCACATCGATTACCTCGAACTCTTATTAGCTAAATTTTTATATCCTATCAATAAATGTTTTAAAAAAGAGAGAGTGTGAGAGAGAGAGAGTCGGACTCGCGCACGAAGGGTTTCGTACCATTATCTATAATAAATATTTTCTTTCACACAATAGCACATTTTTATTTATTTACCTTATTTGAAGTTGGTGCCGATTAAGCTAGTCCTCTAAATGGTATGAGCGCCCGTACAACTCAGAGGACCATATAGTTTTTTGACCCAAAACCTTTAGGGTACTTCCGGTTGACCTAGAATTTTCAATTTTGGTTAAAAGCAAGGTCTTACAGCATAAATAAAGGGAACATTCCGAAAAATAAAAAAAGTTGAAAATTAAGGTAAATTTTGGTACTTACAAGTTTTCGCAAAAATCTAATTTTGCCCATATCTTTTTATCGTGTTGACTCAGGACCTTGATTTTTATACACCTAATAGGAACTAAAGACGTCAGTATTTGGAATAAACTTCAACTTGCTAGGTCTACCCGTTCCTGAGAAAATCGGTGGTGACACACGGACAGACTACGGACAGACGGACTAGAGAGTGATCTTATAAGGGTTCCTTTTTTACATTTTGAGGTACGGAACCCTAAAAACGATCCAGATATTAAATGGTTTCTTCCGATGCATGTAAAATTTCAGTTCACTACGAATAATAGAGGAACACAATATTATCTGCTTACAAAGCTGCTGACAAAATATTATGAAGATACACCTAAATTGATCACTTTATAACCCCTATTTCTTCACTTTCTTATAATGTAAATGTTCCAACTATTATTTGCCCACACAGAGTGATTGAAGTTCGGTCGTAATTATTTTTTTTTAGTTTTAACTTTATCTTTCTGCACTTCTTCTCAATATAACCTTTAATTATACCAAAATTCAGACTCCTCCGCGTGCGCAAAATATGTTTAAAATGGGGTATAAAGTTTTATCTTCACGTAACCCGTTATAAACGTTGGAAAGACGGTTGCTGGGAGCCGTTGGGAGCAGGACGCACAAGATCGGCTGCTCTGGAAATCTATTCGGTAGGCCTATGTTCAAAAGTGGACGTCCTAATAGCTGATGATGACGTTATAAACAACCAGAATAGAACGAGCAAAAGTAGAATACCTGTAAAAGTTTGTAGCGTTATTCTAACGTGCCATTGCAGGCTTGCAAGCATACAGTATGACAATGTTAGGGGACTAAACTTTAACGTTCTATTGTCGGCTGTCATCTGCTGGCAATGTAAACAGTGTCTCCAGAAATTCAAACAAGCATTTAAACATGCAATGAACGATGTAATGGTGCTGGTACAATCAGCTGTAGAAAGCAATGTAGATAAAAAGTTAGGGTTTTTGGATTTTTGGAAAAACTTCTTCATGAAAGGAGCGAGGCCCACTCTCTCAACTTAATGTTTTCTGTATTGTTTTTGTATTTTGTGTGCACTGCACGCACTCACCACTATTATAATTAGCTATCTATATAATTTAAAAGGATTGCTGGAAGTTAATTGAGGTTAAGTTAACTTTTGTACATGCCCTTTTGTAGGCTTATTTTGGCTGTTATTTATTTGTGTACAATAGGCACTTTACACTACATACGTTACCCCCTCATACGTTTATCTTGGCCATGTTTTATCTTTTGGCAAGGAGTATCAAATGAAGGAAGTCACCAGGCGTGTTCAACTTGGATGGGAAGCTTTCGGCAAACTAGATGACATACTAAAATCCACGCGTATTCCACAATGTCTTAAAAAACACGTCTCTATAACCAATGTGTCCTGCCAACTATGACTTATGGTGCCGAGACATGGAGGCTCACGAAGGAGGCTGTGCACAAAATAAGTGTAGCACAGAGAGCCATGGAGCGTGCCATGCTCGGCATCACACTCTTAGATCGAGTTCCCAATACTGAAATTTGCAAGCAGACTAAAGTACAAGACGTCAGCAAGCGAATATTGGGGCTCAAGTGGATTTGGGCAGGACACTTGGCCAGACGTAGTAACGACAGGTGGACTAAGGCACTAAGAGAGTGGAGGCCGAGAACTGGGCATCGAAATAGGGGACGTCCACCAGCGAGATGGGTCGACGACATTCTCCGTGGGTCGTACGTGGTTCAGACTGGCACAGGATCGGGAAGAGTAGCAGAAACAATGAGAGGCCTATGCCTAGCAGTGGGTCGACACGGGCTGAGAATGATGATGATGATGCACTTTACGAGTAGTAGAGTTCTTGTAAAAGGGCTCGACAGGGAAGTACTACCACCATACCTATTTCTACCGCCAAGCATCATTGCTGTTTCGGTTTGAAGGATATGGTTGCCGGGGAAATTACAGGTAAGTACATGGCTTTACACCTATATGCCTCAAGTTGATTGACGCACGGCAGTGCATCGTAGGGCACATTTCTAAGGGGCGTGACCTACGAGGCAATTTTCTGTTATAGGCGATGGTTACCACTTATCATCAGGTGGGCCATAATTTTGTTCCATCTCCAAGTAGCAAAAAAAAAACAAAGTTTTGACAAATTATATTCAAAACCCCCTAAACGGGTGATCAGCTCGACAATAGTAGAGAAGCTGATGTCTGGACAAACCTGGTAAGGTTTTAAGACATCATTGAACTAATGTATAATCAGCTTTTTGTATCATATAATAAAAAAAACAAGAAATAATAAAGTTTCTAAGCTGTCTGTACATTGGTAATATCAAAGTAACCAAGGTACTTTGTGTTTGTTGACATTACCCGTGGTGTCGGCCGAACCTGACATTTGCTTCCCGAGACTCGTGATTGTTTGCAGTTTGTTTTATCTGTTATCTTATTATCGTTAAAGGGCTTGTTGTTATTTGATTTTGACATTTGAATACAGAGTTCAAATTATTAGGTTGGGGAAAAAGTTTCTTCGCATTTTATAGAAAATTCAAAACATTTTTTAATATAGTTTATTTACATTTAACTAAAGTATGTAGGTCAAGAACAGACAAGATCGAGAAGTAGACCGTCGTGTCGATAACGCTTGGAAGAGCTACTGGTCCATGAAAGAGCTAATGAAGGGCAACCTTCCACTGTCACTTAAGCGAAAACTTATCGACATGTGTATCTTACCCATTCTAACCTACGGTGCTCAGACTTGGTCATTGACAGACTCACAAAAGTTCAAACTCGGGGTATGCCAACGAGCGATGGAGCGTAGCATTTTAGGTGTTAGGCGGACCGATAGAATCCGCAACACTACTCTACGCTCTATGACCGGAATCATCGACGTGGGGTACAAGGCTGCAAGACTCAAATGGGACTGGGCGGGTCATGTCACTCGAATGCATCCTGAAAGGTGGACTAAGATCTCCACCGACTGGCAACCTACAGGACGACGGCAACGAGGCAGACAGCGAAAACGTTGGCGCGACGATCTGGATGGGTTCCATTCTGACTGGCAGGAGATTTCTGGAGAACGCAAGGAATGGAAGCAAATGGGGGAAACCTTTGCCCAGCAGTGGGACAGTATAGGTTATTAAAAAAAAAATGTAGGTACCATTTTGTTCGATAACTTTTTGCCATCTTGTAGGTAGTAACATGATCCCATTGCTATAGAAATTTTGGGGCTTCTGATCAAAATACCGCGACAAGTGGTTTTGGCAGTCCTCTCGTGATGTTAACCTGACACTGCCTAAAGAATTCTGAAGAGACCGAAACAGGTGGAAATCTGAAGGTGCAAGGTCAGGACTATACGGCAGATGCATTAACACCTCCCAGCCAAACTATCTTAATTTTTGCTGAGTGGCTAAAGATGTGTGAGGTCTAGCGTTATCATGATGAAAAACCACACCCCTTCTATTGATTAATTCCGGCCGCTTTCTCTCAACTTCTTGCTTTAATCTCATCAGTTGTTCGCAGTAGAGTTCAGAATCGATGGTCCTGCCTGGTGGTAACAGCTAATAATGCCCTTCCAATCCCACCACACACACAGCATCACCTTATTGCGAGTTAACCCGGGTTTCGCCACAGTCTGTGAAGCCTGACCGGCCTTTGACCACGACCTTTTTCGCACGTTCTTGTCGTACGTGATCCACTTTTCATCACCAGTTATCAGCTTCTTCAAAAATGGTTCGGTTTTATTACGTCGTAATAAAGAATCACAAATGAGTACACGGTTTATTAGGTTTCTTTCAGTGAGCTCGTGGGGTACCCAAATATCGAGCTTTTTTGTGTAGCCATTTTTTTTCAAATGCGCCAAAACTGTTTTGTAGTCAATTCCCAGTTTTTCAGCTACGTCGTAACTACTGATATGCCGATCTTGCTCCACTTTTTCAAAAATGGCATCAATATTATCCGTAATAGGGCGACCAGAGCGACGTGCATCTTTGACCTCGCAAATTTTGTTCGCGGCGTTGTATTTTTACCTTTTTTGTAGTAAAATTTTAAAATGTATCGAATTTCTTCATTAGATTCACTCATCTTTACAGTACGAAAAACAAATAAAAATCACACATTTTCCTAATTTGAATTTGGAATTATCTTCTATAAAATTTAAACTTTGAATGATACCATTTTTTTTTTGTTGTGTGGGTAGGCACAAGTAAAGCGCAGATTTTGTGCTTCGATGTTTATATTAAGGAGGTAAAATACTTGCGTTACATTATAGTATAAACAGTGCATTGATTTATACTCATCAACTGTCCCTGAAGAGATAGCACTGGTTGAAGTTACTGTTGGAGCACTGGGTATGAAATAGACACACTTTTTATGCCGGCCACAAGCACTACCACCACACTTTTCACTAAAAACCTGCATTGTTCTACACTGCCATACAATGTCTACTGGAGCGAAAATCTACACCACAGATCCTTTGGCCGCCATCAAGGAGCTTGATGATAAGCTGGACAGCTGCATGGCCACATTTGAGGCGCGCATGTCAGCTGCCTCACCAGCTTCTCTGGGGCAGCTGGCGGCGGAAGTGAAGCAGTTCAAGGTATGCATGAAGCTTGCGATTGACCTCGTCCGCAGCCAGGTGACTCAGGTCACTGCACTTGTGGATGATGCTGAGAACAGAAGCCGTCGCAAGTTTCTTTTGTTCCGTGGAGTCGAAGAAAAGGAGGGAGAAAACCTTAAGGAAGTCATTGCTGAGGTCGCTAAGGACACACTCAAGATAAGCCACTTCACCCCGGATTGTATTTGGTTCAGCTATCGTCTCGGCAAGGACGCTACTCGAGGTGGGTCTCGTCCAATTCTCGTGAGATTTCACAATCTGGACATTCGCTCCAGTGTCTGGCGGAGCAAGAAGAACTTTAAGGGAACAGGAGTGTCAGTTGCTGAGTATCTGACGGCCACCCGGCGCAGCTTCTTCAATGAAGGACGCCGTGTATATGGCGTAAAAAAGTGCTGGTCTCAGGACGGTAACGTCTATCTATTGGCACCGGACGGAACGAAGCATATAGTTGTTTCCCAGGCTCAGCTTGGAGAAATCATACAAAAGTTCCCACCAATGCAGGAGGCACAAGCTGCCGCAGTTGCTGCGGCCGCCTTGGCACCAGGGAAAGCTGCACCAGCGCGTTCGAAGGCCGGGCGCTTTGTGAGGCCGAAGTAATCGAGTCGATCGGGCCAATTTCGGGCGTTTTTGGCGGTATACTTTAACAAATCCTGGCAGTAGTACATTTTCTTTTTTTTACCTAGGTAGGTACCTACCACATTTATTTTTGATAACTGACACTTGGTCTGACATAACGTGTCCGTGTGTTCGTGACTCTGACGTACCTGTCATTCTTGACGTTGACGTACTACAAGCCGTTGGCCGCCAGCGCTGTGTCGTCGTTCCGTTCCGTTTTACGAAGACATTTCTGTTTGTAAAATTTATGTTTTTATTTTGTTTTTCTGTTGGTTATAATTTTTGAACATTGTTTACTATAGTCTTACTGTAGTTGTTTAACATACATAAGTACACAATAATTTTACCTGCATTCAACTCTCCAGACTAATTGGCAGTGTTTGTGGCTTTAGATGGCTTCTTGTTTGTATTGTTCTGTTACCAGTATTATTATTTAAATAAATTATATATTTATATTTTTATTATTTATATTTATCTTATTTATTTATAATGGATTGCTCAATATCTTCTGATTTATTTAAATCGTTCGACTCTGATAGCTTCGTGGATGCTGTGGATGATAGCGTTGCTGAGCCTTTGCTTAGGGAACAGCTTGACAAATCGTTTGCTCCTTTTAAAAAAAACTTTAACGTGTGCCACATCAACGCCCAGAGCATACCTGCTCACTACTCGGAGCTATTAGCCACTTTTACGGGCGATTGTATACACGCCTGTCTCGTTTCCGAAAGTTTTCTCAAACCTTCACTTCCTTCTCCTTTTTTCTGTCTACCCGGTTTTGTGCTTGTTCGTAATGATCGCACCAATGTTAGATGTGGAGGGGTTGCGATCTATTTACGCGCTGACTTTAATTATAAAATTATTTCCAGTTCGCCTTCTGCTTACTCTGCTTCTATGGAGCATCTATTTGTTGAGGTACAGGTGAGCACTGGTAAAGTACTATTGGGAGTGGTTTATGCGCCCCCTACAGTTGACTATTTTAATTCTCTCGACCAGTTGCTTGAAACTTTTGTGCCTCTGTACGATCAGATAATTTTAATGGGAGATTTTAATACCTGCCTTTTAAAAAATGATATTAGATGTAAACAGTTAGTCAATATTACATCTTCTTTCAACCTTAACATCTTAGATTTAGATCCTACGCATCATATCAATGATAGGCACACTAAACTGGACCTCATAATTACACGAGACCACAAACGCGTTTCTACTTATGGTCAATTTCCAGCCCCGGGATTTTCACATCATGACCTTATATTTGCATCATTTAAAATTAGAACACACAAAATAAAACCTAAGATCATAATGCAACGTAACTTTGCCGCTATGGATCTTGATAAGCTCCGTACTGATACAAGTGCCATTGAATGGTCTCAACTCTTATCTGCTAGCGATGTTGATGAAAAAATCACAATATTCAATGGCATACTAACATCGCTATATGATAAGCATGCTCCTTTCAAGGCGGTTCGCATGAAAAGACCTCCCGCACCTTGGTTGACTGAATATATCCGCAAATTAATGGCTAGGCGTAATAAACTATACCGCAAATATAGGAGAGACTCTAATGAAGAAACTTTTCTTCGCTATAAAAAGGCGAGAAACCGGTGCAATCAGGAGATTAGGAATGCTAAGCGTCGTAACATCTACGGAGCCATTGAGAACTGTACTCCAAATAACATCTGGAAAGTGCTCAACAACTTAGGATTTGGGAAGAGTAAGGCTGCTGTCAACCCAACGGTCGATATCAATGCTCTCAACAACCATTTTTCAGTTGTTCCGTTTAAAATTGACAACATTGTTAAGGCTGACACCATAATGCAGTTAGCTAGGCAGCCGCTAGAAAATTGTACATCTTTTTCTTTTGGGCAGGTAGATGAAGGTGATGTTGCAAAGATTATTGCTAGCATTAGCAGCAAGGCGGTTGGTCATGATGGAATCGGTTTAAAGATGCTAACTCCAATACTTGAACTGACTCTTCCATATATCACTCATATTATTAACTTTTCCCTCACAAGTAGCAATTTCCCTACTATATGGAAGAAAGCTTTCATCATACCCATTCCCAAAAAGTCTAACATAACTGAACTTAAAGACTATCGCCCAATATCAATTCTCCCTTTCCTTTCTAAAATTCTTGAAAAAGTTGTGCATCGCCAGCTTTCATCTTTTCTCCACAGTAATAATCTTCTTAGTCCGTTTCAGTCAGGCTTTCGCCCTGCACACAGTACCTGCACTGCCCTTATTAAAATTACAGACGACATCAGGCTTGCTATTGACAACCGTAAACTCACTCTTCTTTCCTTGTTAGACTTTAGTAACGCTTTCAACTGTGTGGACCACGAAATTTTGCTGGCCGTCTTACGCTCTATTAATCTTTCTCAGTCTTCTTTAACATGGTTCAGCTCATATCTTTGCGGACGCGAACAATGTGTGCGAATTAATGATCTGTCCTCTGACTGGTGTAAAATCGAAGCAGGTGTACCTCAAGGAGGCGTTCTTTCACCCCTCCTCTTCTCTCTTTTTATCAACACCCTGGTATCGGTAATACATCACACATCCTATCACCTATATGCCGATGATGTTCAGTTATATCTCAGTTGTAATCCCGATCAAATTCTATCTGGAATTGAAAATCTCACTAAGCGCTGTGTATGACTGGACTCAAAAATTTGGTCTACTAATTAATCCCAACAAGACGCAGGTGATAATAATTGGTGGTAACAGACAGATTGTCAAAATTAATCTTAACACTCTTCCTCCGGTTAAATATAATAATATTCCACTGCAGTTCTGCAAGGAGGTTAAGAATTTAGGCCTTATCATTACCCATAATTTGTCATGGAACCACCATATTACCCAGATTAGTAGGAGGATGTATGGTACCATGCATACTCTGAAACGCCTAAAAAATTTCTTGCCCCAATCTACGAGGTCCACACTGGTTAATGCGTTACTCTTACCCATCCTAGATTATGCAGATGTATGCTATCCCGATGCTACGGAAGAGCAACTGAACAGGTTGGAGCGTCTGCAGAATCTTTGCATTCGCTATATCTACGGCCTACGAAAATATGATCATGTCTCGGTATTTCGTCAGCAGCTAAAATGGCTTGACATCAGAGCTCGTCGAGATGCGCACATGCTATCCCTCTTATATAATATTCTTCGCAACCCTCTATCTCCCAGCTACCTCAGAGAGCGATTTGCATCCGTATCAACTGAGGACAGACCTGTGCGATCGTCTCGTCGTTTCCAACTAATTACTCCACAGCATAACACGGCTACTTACTCTGACTCTTACACCATAACCGCTACTCGTCTCTGGAATAATATGCCACCAAACTATTTCGAGGCTACTTCAGTGGAAGCATTCAGATTGAGAATCTATAGGCACCTTCTCGGGCAAACCGACCAAAAATGAGCAACTTAATATTTCCATAACACTTCTTCTATTGTTATGTATGTATTTTAATTCGATATTGGTATAGTTTAGTCTATCATATAAAGTATTTAAGTAGGTTTATTTAAGTAGTATGTACCTATATTATGCTATATTTATTAGTCCTGTGCAAATTTTCTTTTTACCTTTTCTGTGCACTACCTACACATCTTTGTCTACAATACACAAAGGTTATCTGGAAGAGAATGCTCTTTAGCATTAAGTTCGCCTTTGTACTAGTTTTATAAGTGCAATAAAGTATTTTCAATCAATACCAAAACCAGCCAGATACAAATAGTATAGCCAAAGAGATTTTATTACAAGTTCATACATACTATAATGCGAAAAGACTTTTTCCCCAACCTATTACTATTTAATTTTTAAGGTAAATTACTAAATCTGTGCATAATGCTGTTTTAATTGAGCCGTCTCAAAGGTATGAAAGGGACAGCCTGACCCGAGCGACAGGCAGGACACATCATCTGGCTACTTTACAAACTTTACAAATGAACCAAGGCTTTATTGTCAAAGGATACAGCATAAATTATTGTGTCATCGGCTAGTTACGTCGTCTTGTAAAAAAAATACAAGACATACCTACGTATGTATTATTAAAATACTAGTGGTTCGCCCCGAACTGAGGTCTCGCGAGTCTCCCATAAAAACAAAAAAAATATTATTCGTAATCTTTGACTATTAAACAGTGCCATGAAATAAAAACCAAATAACTTGACCTACAGATTCATTCAAATTACAGGTAACCGGAGTTCATGTTAATTGATTACTCTTTTTTGGGGTATAAATTGCAGTTATTCTGGATTTCAAATTTTTGCCTATATTTATGTCACTAAAGCTACACGCATACCAAATTACAGCACTGTGGGGTCACTGGTGTACCCTGTGAATTTTGTCAAATTTCAGTTTTTATTATGGGTAATAACTCAAAAACTGCAAGGACATAACTAAAAATAAAAACGGAATCAAAATATTCTAATGAATACCTTTCATTTGACGTCCCACTTGACCTAATACTCGTATGTAGTCTCATTTTCATTTTTTTACCCCTCTTGAACCCCAATATCTCAACACCCACCAAACATTTTTAGCTCACTTATTTTATTATTATTATTATCAGCCATTCGTGTCCCACTGCTGGGCAAAGGCCTCCCCCCATTCTTTCCAGACTTGGCGGTCCTGAGCTGATTGTGGCCAATCCGTTAGGAATTTATCCAGCTCATCCCGCCATCTACGTTTTGGTCTGCCGCGTCGCCTTCTCGCTGGATCAGGACGCCACTCGGTGGCTATCCTTGCCCACAGCTCACTTGGCATGCGACAGACATGCCCAGCCCAGTTCCACTTCAGCTGAGCGGCTTTGGTGGCTAGTTGTGACTAAGTGGCTTTAGCTCACTTAGTCACATCAAAATTGTGCCATCATCTATCTATGTATCAAATTTCACGATGATCGGATCAACGCTTCGAAAGTTACCCTCGGAAAAACAAACATACATACATACAACGCCGATTTGCCCAAGTTGATTTGGAGATCTCGCTTCGCTCGATCAATAAAGTCTTTGAAAATGGTCCGAATATTTATTTTAATAAGTAACTAAAATATAACATAAAACAAACAATATCCTCAGCCACTTTTGTGTTCAATTTATTTAGTTAGTGCATTTGTTTGCACAATGATCGTGTTTTGTTCTTGTTTCTGACAGGACTAGTGCGACACTTCAAGTCAGCTTGCAAGGTAAAATGAGTCTTATTTGGCTATACATTACGGATGTATTGTATTTCTCAGTGGTAAGTCTATGACTGGGGTTCGCGGAATTTTGTTAAATAAGAATGAACTAGCCTGCGCTGGATTTAAGTTCCAATATTGATATGCATATAGTTCGTTTTCATACAATTGGAGTGAGAACTCTGTACGTAGTTCTATTTATTCTGTGGTGGCACAGCTGGCATCGGCAGATGTGTAGGACCACTTGAGACTCCTTCAAGTCAAGCACCTCGTGAACTGAACCAAATTTCAAGGTTCGGATAGGATTTAATTGAAAATGTTCCCGTTTATCTTGATCTTGTGTTAAAAGATTTGAATGTTCGCAGTTTACAAAGTTTAAAGGTATGGTGGTTGAATTAATTCTTTGTTTATTAAACCTAAATAACATTTACTGACAACCGTCAAAAAGGATGACTATGGAATGACTGTGAAGTTAGTTCATAATACTAACACAGATAAATAATATCTATATTTATAAAACAAAGTCAGGTTAGTTACACCATTTATAAAAACTAACAAACAAATAATAAATAAATAAATATTGCAGGACATTTCACACAGCGCTTTCTAACCCCAAACTAAGCAGAGCTTTTACTATGGGAACCAGATAACTGATACATACTTATAATATATAGAAATTTGATTTTTATTTGATATTTAGATTTGTAAATACATACTTATAATATATAGACCCAGACATGGAACAAATATCTGTAGATCATGCAACCATTTGTTCCGCGGCGGGAATTGAACCCGCTACCTCCTGCGTCTCAGCCGATTATACGCCCACTCAGGCAGTCAAATTTATAACTCAAGAACGGCTAGACTGATTTTAATTATCTTTGATTTGTTGGATTTGTATTGGCCTTGAATAGCAGAATAACTATTAAAATATTGGGAAAATTCACGCAAAAAGAAATTATGAAGAAAATTCATTTTCTCATACATAGATGCAGCTAATGATGACCGATTGACAATTCTATTGGGGTGACGTATGTACATAGGCAGCCCGCGTCATATGCATGCCAAGGCATATGATAAGAAGTTCAGCGGGTCAGCTAGTACTAAGTAACATAAATAAAAAAATCAACTGCTAAAATAACCTTACTACGGAAGCCTTCCTGTGCGTGGTGTTAACCAATTTATCTTTTCTATTTTTTTTAATAACCCGTAAATATAGACTATGTTAACCACACATAAACCACAGACAAGACTGCCAACTATAAAATCCAACCAGAACTCTTTAGGACTTAGACTTATGTCTTCTAAGCACATCCAGCGTTGTGAATTACCCTCTAGGTAGACCATGGCTCATGAAATTTTACGAGGCAGTAATTACGGGCTAATCTGTGACGTTAGGAGTCCAGCAGGCAGACAGCTGTGACATCATTTCAGGGTTCAATGATCCTAATACCTACCGCTTAAAACTGAATTGCTAGTTTAAAGCCCTGTGTGTAGTGAACCATTTTTGGTCAGTTATATCTATCTAGATAAAATAAATAAAATGTACCCCATATTAAAATTTATCATTTTATTTAGGTTTTGATCTGAAATAATTTAGATTTGTGCTATATCACTAAAAATACGGGTCAAAGCTAGGGTTTACATCTCCAAATTTTGCAATCCAGGATTTGAAGGTAGAAATTCAAATTCAAATTAAAATTCAAATATTTTTATTCATTAAAATAACAAGGATCACTTTGAAACGTCAATTTTACTGCCTGTTCCTTCGCGACCAAGCCAGGAAAGAAAGGCAAGAAACAAGGCTGGTTGTTTTTTTTAATGATCCTTTTACAATACATAATACAGAACATAAATTACGTCTAAATTGTAACATTTTGAACGAGTTGGAGCAATTTCAATCCCAAGCTTCTCTATCATCTAAATAATCCGATATTTTATAGTAGGCTCTTTTATAAAGATTTTGTTTAATTACGTTTTTAAAGGGACATGCCCATATAATGCTGTCAACTGCACAAAAAATTGCGTTCATCCAAAAAATATGTTACATTTTTTCGTTAATCTACGTATCAATCGATTAACACGAAAAGTATCCTACAATATTTTAAAATAATAATGAATATGAAAACGACAGGAAATGAAATGGTAGCAAATTGCCTCCAGTTGCAAACATTAGTGTTGAGCCAGAGTTGTTCTGAGACAATAATCGATTGTTGATAAAAGACCATAAATAAAACAATCGATTTATTTGACTGTATTTTCACTGACACGAAAAATCGGTCACCGATTTCAGAAGTACGAAACCAAAACGATATTTGTTTCCCAATGAGCGTTTTGTAAATCGTTTTTTTTTTCTCTTTAATTAACCCGGAGGTGGTATTATGCTTGACTCGCGCTGGTAGCGAGCGCCCGAGCGAGATAATCTCAGCCAATCGCAGTGCGCGCTGAATTTGCGCTCAGCTGTTGACGCACCGCAATTGATCTAAATCCTCTCGCTCTCAGCTAACCTTGATCATAATCGGCGGGCCGTTGATCTCAGCGCCACCTTCTAGATGGCTTTAGGATTAACCAGTGGAGAGAAAAAAAGCGGAAAAAAAAATAACTCTGCTTATCTGTAGCATTATCTCGATTTTAATTCGATCAACAGATGAGAGGTTAAAGCTTCGCACGATTTTTGCATAAGGCCATGCAGATACGAGTTAATGACACAGACATGAGATATTTTTTAGTTAGGCACCTATCACTCGTTATTCCTCCCAAATCATCGAATTAAGAACTAACTCAAACGATAGTCGATATCGATCGATATCGACTACCTATTCAATCCAAGTTTACAAAATCAACACAGAAATACATAATGAATTCTATTAAACATCTCCAAAGGCAAATAAGTACATTTTTTTCGCTTGGGTACAATTGGTACTTACATTTTTCGTACATTTTATTACCTTATTACTACCCCTGACACACTAAATATCTGATTTTCAGAAGTAAATAGGTAGGTATATTTTTGTATTTATCTGTGGCGCTCGTGTTGAATCGAAATAAACTCGATTTACTTCGATTCAACATTTGCTCAACAGAATCAGATGATTATTATTTCTTTGCATTAAAATATTGAATTTTGATTTACTGGAATAATTGCCCTCGTCTGTTGATTGTATAGGAGCGCGATGTCAAATATGGCACTTCTGTGCGCGCGCGCCTTGAGATTAAATATAATCGATTGCTCGATTTGACCGATTATTTTGCGCCGATAAATCGATATTTCGGATAATAGTCGATGGTCGATATGCCCATCCCTATGAATGTGCGCGTACGTCATTCACAAACAAGTACCTACACAAGCCGTTTCCTGTGATCTGTGTCTGTGGCCGTTTCGTTTGTTTTCTCGCGTATTTTTGTTTGTTTGCTGACTTAAAGCTTAAACGATTAAATTGATAGTAATTATCAATATCATAATTTATCTAGGAATCGTTATAATTACAATAATAAACTATTTAAGTTGTAGTTGAATACAGTGATGTAAAACTGGTTGTGAAAAATAAAAACTGATTTTTCTCATTATAGTAAACTTTTTTATAACTAACTTCTTAGCTCTTTTATTACTAACTAAGCCTAGAATCATTAGCAATTAGTTTCAAGTGTGTGCAGTGACAGCATTTTTTACAAGGGAGAGTGGGCATGCCCCTTTGTTAATTGTTAATTTTTGTACATCCCTTGGGAGTTTGTTACTATATACTAGGACAAAGGAAATACTAGGAAATACTAGGACATTTCGGTTTAAAACCAGGACTCACTATTGTGTTAGGAATCCTCATGAGAGCTCGTATAAGCTTTTATTGCAAAAGGTACAGAAAGCTTTCCACGTCGCTTCCTTGTTTTAAAAAGTGTCAACGAAATTCACACGCGAGACGCGGGTCCAGTGACAAAACCATTGGAGACAGTAGTGGCGCGTGAATTTTAAATCACATTTAAAAACCCAGGACGCTACTTAAAAACTATCCAGGACAGCCCGGGACACCCCAAACAGCAGGACATGCCCTGGGAAAACAGGACGGTTGGAAACCCTAGTCAAAGCTGACCCTAAATTAATTTTTGACCAGTTACTGGCAAGAAATTACAGCACTAAGGTCGGCTTGCACAACGATCCCTAAACGTATTTAGCGACTAAACATGTTTAAATTTAATGTATTTGTATGGTTTGACAACTGTATAAATCATATTTAACCACTAAATACGTTTAGGAATCGGTGCGCAGGTCGCCCTAAATGATATGAAACACCATAATAACATCGTCTGGAATAACGTCATCATTGTATGTGAGGGTACTAATAATGTATGCAAATAGGCATGACGATCTCCGTGGCGCAGTAGGTGAATAGCCGGCTGAGACGCAGGAGGTTGCAGGTTAAATTCTCGCATCAGAAAAAAGATTTGCATGATCTACAGATATTTGTTTCAGGTCTGGGGTGTTTCTTTAGATATCTTTAGCATTTACAAAAAATGTATAAATATTCTATCTGTTATCTAGTTCCCATGGTATGGTATCTAAAACACTACAAGCTTTGCTTAGTTTAGGACTCTAGTCCAGCATTATTTATTATTTATTTACTACAAAAAATTGGTAGATACCTACTTACAGTACACAAATTGGTATAAGAAAGTTATCAGAAATCAGTCGGCCTTCCATACTTCGTAGTCCTAATGCCCAGAAGCAGAAACAGGTAAATCAAAACATCCCATTTCATTAGCAGAGGTTCAAATACCAAATTCAGATTGACAAATAGGCCACGTTTGTATACAGATACGCACTCGGTAGATAAGCAATCACGTAGGGTTACCATCCGTCCGGATTTATACGGACATGTCCGGCTTTTTGCTCTTCCGTCTAGACTAGACTTTAGCGGTAGGTAGATAGATAAATTAATTATTTGGCACACATAACGGCACATACATAAAAATATGTATACTTGTGCAAGTGTAATAAATCGGATTTGTCAGGTGTCAAAATTCTATCAGCAAATAGTAAAACGAAATGATACAACATTAGAATATCGTCCTGTCGAAATCCAGGAATAATTGAAGTGAAGATAAATGTGCAGATTATGTTACAACTATCCGGCGTTTTGTCTAGACTCATTACATTTACCCTACACGATTTATTATTAAATCGTTTATATCACACGCGTTTTCAATATCCTATCCAATGAAGCTTTAAGGCTATATCGGATTGATGTCGCTAAGTAGTGGTAACGATAACATAATGGAAAGTGGCACTTTATGTGTATTTTGTAAGAGATAGGTATCTATGTTAGTAAATTAGAACATACACGTATACCTACTACTAAATGTGTAGGTAACCTAGAAATAAAGCTAAACTCGCTGTTGCAACTTGACTTGACACCCCACTTTTATCCCATGGGACCTGATTTATGGGATAAAAGTAGCCTATGTGTTAATCCAGGTTATAATCTACGTACATACAAAATTTTATCGAAATTGGTGGAAAGTGTGATTACTCGTGTCGTTAAAGCAGCAGTTGCTGCTGCTTGCATGCACTGAGGCCTCACAGAACACCATCGCTCAAGATAGTAATTGTTACTAAGAGTTATCCTAAGACTCGTACCATGGCCTTATGGCCCATTTGGTCCGAGTCGCAGTATTGCAAAAATTGTAATATTTCCATACTGCGACTCGTCCCATTTCACTTTTATGTGAAATTTATCCCTATAAAAATATCAAGTACAATCAGTAAGAAAAGTGAATCTGTGCATTTAATATTTTAGGATATTAAGTAGAATCAAGAGTCAAGACTAAAGTCAATTATTTACTTTAATGGACCCAAAATACATATTTTTTTAAATGTTTCGCACCGACCTCAAAATTTTATTAATTCAGCCTCAGGATAAATCTTTTAACTTCTTTCGTTCTGTATCGGTACTCCGAGATTCAATTTCTATTGGAATATTCAGAAAAATATATAAAACGCAGACAAAATACTTGAGACATAAATAAATAGGTTAATAAAAGAATTATAAATGAAAGGGTTAGTTTCTCTGGTGGCTTTATTCAAGCGTAAAGTGCCTTTAGCTGTTTAATTATTTTAACGCAGTTTATAACCCTCTGATTTAACAAATAACCATTCGTTTCCGGAAAATTTTCAAAACGAATCCGGATGCACGGAGGACCGCAGAGGGGGTTGCCATGGCAACCGGTGAATTTTGATGTTGAGGTACCAAAAAGGAAAACTTTAAACACAGAGAGACTTCATTGTTACAGTGCTACAATTTTGACGGAACACTTCCTTAACAGAAAGACTTCCCATGAATGATATTTAGTTTTTAACGTGAAAACGTGTTTATAAAGGTTTCCAAACTAAGGTCCTGCCAGAGGTTAGAGTTGAAACCATTTGTTGTCTCCAAAATTTTTAATTTGTCGGTTTGTATCGGCTATTGTTGTATATGTTCTAAAAAAGACCACAACGTTACCCGTACGCCCTCATGCGCCTATAATTTAGCTCAAAGTAACCTATAGTTCAAGTTATAATCTCTCAATATAGCAAATTTCATCGAAATCGGTTCAGCCGTTACGGCGTGATTGAGTAACAAACATACAAACTTTTGCATTTATAACACTAGCTTCCGCCCGTGTGCGTTGCACACGTAGAGTAAAAAGTAGCCTATGTTTTAATACAGGTTATAGTCTATCTTAATACCAAATTTCATCGTAATCGGTCCAGTCGTTACGACGTAATTGAGTAACAAACAAACATCAAACTTTCGCATCAAAAATATTAGTATGATAAATGAGTAAGCACATTCTTAAACCCTCTCTATAAGCCAAAATAACTCTACTCTCTGACTGAATGTATTGTGTATGCAGCTCGCGTGGGGTCAAAAGGGTTAAAATTATGAGTCTTTGTTTAGAATTTTGTTTTCTCCCTCGGATTGGACTGCCCGGGGCAGTCCATTTGGAGAGCATTGAACAAATTGCGGACATCCTCGCTTTGTCCCAACTCGTTACCTCAACGAGCAGGGACTTGCTTGAATCTCAATTTGACTGTTAGTAATCAGAGGATAAAACAAACACGTGGGTAACGTAAAATATCTTAATAAACTAACATATTTTAGGGTACATCAGACTAGTAAAAATATAACTAAAGTTTTACCTGCCTCCATAATTGGTAGCAAAATGATACGGTAATTCAAATCAATCTCCAAATCAACTTGGGTAAATCGGCGTTGTATGTATGTATGTTTGTTTGTCCGAGGATAACATTCGAAGCGTTTATCCGATCATCTTGAAATTTGATACACAGGTAGTGATGGTACAATTTTGGTGTGACTAAATGAGCTAAAAATGTGGGGGCGTTGTTGAGATATTGGGGTTCAAGAGGGGTAAAAAACAACCAAAATAAGACTATCCGAACAAGTGGCACGTGTTATAAAAGGCATTTGTGAGTACATTTCGACCCTGTTTTTATTTTTAGTTTAAACCTTGCAGTTTTTCAGTTATTAGCCACAATAAAAACTGAACTTTGACAAAATTCACAGGGTACACCAGTGACCCCACAATGCTGTAATTTGGTATGCGTGTAGCACAAGTGTCACAAATATAGGAAAAAGTCTGAAATTCAGAATAACTGAATTTCGTATCTCAAAAAAGAATAACCAACTTACAGGAACTCCCATTACCTGTAATTCGAATGAAACTCTAGGTCAAGTTAGTTGGCACTATTTTTATAGTCAAAGATTACGAATAATATATTTTTGTTTTTATTGTAGACTCGCGTGATCTCAGTTCGGGGCGAACCACTAATATATTCCTTACCATTGGACATTTACCATATATTTCTAAACTATAGATACGGGATTTATCACGTACTTACCGTTTCATCTGTTTACGACCGACAATGTTTCGGTTCAATTTGTGAATCTTCATCAGGGTGAGTGCGATCCGATTATCACCGAAAAACAGTACGCGATAAATCCCGTATTTATAATGTCATAATTTGCGCATGTCACGCATTCCAAGTCAAAAAACACTTGATTCAAACACAGTTTCCGAGAATCCAAAAGAGATTAACGGGAGATTCGCAAGTGCTCTTGACTATGCACCTAACTTAGGAACGTGATTCTCGCTTAATTCAAGAGTCATCCATTGAAGTAGGGGACTATTGAACGACTACAATTTATTTACATATACAAGACCAGTGTATCTTAAACTGCGTCTTGCGTCTAATATTCCCACTAAGTTTTATTTTATGTAAAGCTAAAGTTTGTAAACCTTTGTTTTTTCTGGCACTTCCACTTTATCCACACTACAAAAAGGTTAGCTGGAAGAAAATGCTAAAATAATGAAGAAAATTAGTATTAAGTTCGCCTATGTATTATTTTACTAGGACAATAAAGAATTTTCTAATCTAATCTAAGTTTGGAAGAACCAGTATACATTCCAATTTCAATTTCTTTATTTAATTACAATTTGAATAAAAAGTTAAATCTAATAACATGCTAAGCCTAAAATTGCTAATAATAATAGTATTTTAAAACAAATGAAATGAAAATAATGTAAAAAATTGTTAAAAAGTGTCAAAAATTCTTGTATTGTATAAAATATCTTCACTACTAGATATGTAAATAGCTTTGCTTAGTCATAAAGTCATTGCACATTCTAATGCCAGTCGGTAACTTATTATATATTTTGGTGGACATTACAAACACACTGTTACTAAAAAGAGACGTTGCGACATTAAAAATGGAAAAAAATCGGAGATATAAAAAAGTCCGTGATAAATTTCCATTTTACAGCTGAGATCTCTTCACCAAAAAATCTTTATTATAGCGCCTTCTGGTAATTTAACACCATAACACCATCGGCAATGAATCATAAACCTTTTATAGAAAACCGTAGCTAAATCAGTCGAACCATATTGGAGATAAATGATAACATTCGTTTTTTGCACACACACACAGGCACAAACAACCTCTGACCATAAAAGCATGCACCTTTTCCGTTCCACACTCACACAAACAAATAACCTTTCATCACATATGCATACACCTTCTTCGTTCCATCGTGGGTAAAAAGGATAGTCAATTTTCTAAAGTTTAGCAAGAAGTTCACAAAAATACACATAAATGGTATTCTGTAAAGAAATTGCTGTATATTTCAGCTATTTTTAAAAGTTTGCGAGTAGAACGTTTAGTAACGCTGGATTGGATCATAGCTTATTTTGGTACCAGCTAACTAAAGCCAAGCAGCATTGCTGTGTTTCTGTTTGAAGGGTATGGTTGCCGGTGAAATTACAGGCACGTGATGCTTTACACCTGTATGCCTCAAGTTAATGGATACGGGGCAGTGCATCTTAGGGCACGTTTCTAAGGTGCGTGACCTACGAGGCAATACTTTGATAACAGTGATGGTTGCCACATAACATCAGATGGGCCGTATGCTTGTTCCATCTCCAGGTCGTATAGAAAATACTTTATTGCAAATCATAAAACAAACAATTAAATCAGAATAATGTAAATCTATGTGATCTTTACCAGACAACCTTTGGATGGATGCAAGTCCAAACATTCTTAATATGCCCCCTATTTCATCGTCATCATCATCATTTCAGCAATAAGACGTTCACTGCTAAACATAGGCCTCTCCTATAAACTGCCAGAGTGACTGATCGACCTTGTGAGGCCTGCACCCACCTGTTTGCAAAGTTCTTTTTCCATCATTTTGTTTAATAATTTTGCTTTTCCAGCATAATATTTATCTGTTATGAATGTTATACAGATATCAGTGATAACTGAAAGAGCTGACTTGTATATGCTGTTATGCTTTTTGTAGTCTGGACTAGGCGAGAAATGCGCGATTGAATTTGAATTGGGCAGTAAATTATTCGCAGTGGATTGTTGAAGATGTTTATTCAGCGTCAGGTGGTATTTGAACGGTTCTAGAGACTAGTGATTTGTTGTTTATGTTTTTTTCTGTTCGTTCTGAGATATTTCTAAAGAAAGAAAATCAGTAGACTTGATTGAGCAGGCGCAGCTTTATGTTTTATTTCAATATGGTTAAAATGACTGGCCTTGATATATTGGATTTTATATTGACGATTAAAAATGATCGAAAAGATTTAATTGAATAAAGAAACTTCCCGTTTGAAATATTCATCCACATGTTATTGATGAAATAGACGCATTTTTCATTGTTATGTTATTAGGTGTATGTACGTTAAAGTATTTTTTTATTTTATTCTAGGTGATTAAAATTTAGGGGAATAGTTAAACGAAGAAGGTGTTTTATTTTAATTTTTTTAAACTGGATAGATCTTCGTTCGACCACAATCTCACCTAAGCGGTGATGTGGTCTAAGATGAAGCACGAAGGTCTAGAAGAAATGTATTTAATCTTACCTTAAAGATGTGTTTGATGATGGAAATACAATAAGTTAATACTTATATACTGTATAATTGATCGAGCGAAGCGAGTTCTTCAAATCAACTTGGGCAAATCGGCGTTGTATGTATGTATGTTTGTTTGTCCGAGGATAACTTTCGTAGCGTTTATCCGATCATCATGAAATTTGGTATATAGGTAGGTAGTGATGGCACAATTTCGGTGTTACTCAATAAGCTAAAAATATTGGGGGGTTGTTGAGATAATGGGGTTCAAGACGGGTAAAAAAAAATGAAAATGAGACTATTAGTCAAGAGGGACGTCAAATGAAAGGTCTTCATTAGTACATTTGAACCCCGTTTTTATTTTTAGTTTAATTATTGTAGTTTTTGAGTTATTAGCCATAATAAAAACAAAACTTTGACAAAATTCACAGGGTACACCAGTGACTGCACAATGCTGAAATTTGGTATGCGTGTAGCTTTAGTGACACAAATATAGGCAAAAGTCTGAAATCCAGAATAACTGCTATTTGTACAAAAAAAAATAAACCAATTTACAAGAACCCCCGTTACATGTAATTTGAATGAAACTGTAGGTCAAGTAGGTTGGTTATGCATTTCGTGGCGCCAATTTATTAGTCAAAGATTAAAGCCGGCATGCATAAAGATCACTAAACGTATTTAGCGAATAAACATGTTTAAATTTGAACTATTTGTATGATTTGACAACTCCTTAAATCATATTTAGCCACTAAATACGTTTAGGCATCGTTGTGCAAGTCGCCCTAAGAATAATATTTATTTTGGGGGATTCGCGAGATGTCAGTTCGGGGCGAACCACTAGTTATTTCTATGTGGTATAAATTTCAACAATCTAACTTGAGTGTTTCCTGTTAACCTCCACTGTCAGGCAAATAGTCGATTTAGACGCAAGAGGTTTAATTCCATGTTCGATAAATGTTTGCAGGATCCCCAAATATTTGTTTCAAGTAAGGGTGGTATGCAATGGTACTCGTAATTCCTTACAACCACAACACAGGGAATTTAAGTGTGGAGTCAAAACTGTGTTACTATGTTGTTTTGTAGATATGTAACTACAGACTATATACCGTATAATATTTCGTAAAACTTGACTGGAATCACAGATAGTACGTAAATTACATGCGTGTTATTAAAAACGAAGTTGGCAAAGTATTTCTATAAGAGCAATAGAATAAATGCGCAGTTACAATGTTTTTATCAGCGTACAAGTGACTCTACCGAGTTCTTCCGAGCAGCCACCGTTTTAAAACAAAATGCGAAAGTTTAAATAGGAAAAGTGAGCGCCCCGCACCGGGAAAAGATAGTGAAAAAAGGCAATTTAAACTTTTCCGTGGTAAAAAAGGGAAGTACACATTTTACAAGTTTGGTCTGGTAGCCTGCGCGATGGTGTAACTTTTAGATTTTCGGGCTTTTTTATAACTATTGGGGCGAGGAAAGTTAATGTTATTGCATTCAAAGTACCTCAAAGTTGTTACTTGTGTGAGCTTGATTTTTCAGCCCTCGAATAATAAAAGGTTTGTTATAGTTTGTGCATATATCTGTAGTCTAGCTATCCGAAATGGATGCCCCTGGATTTAAATGCTTTTTAGGGGTACTAAATACGATTAGGCATCGTTGCGCAAGTCGTCCTAACAGTCTACGAATTGTAACTGGTCGGACAGATAGACAGACAGACATAGCAAAACTATAAGAGTTCACAGTACCACTACGGAATTAGATCATGCAAAATATACAAGAATGGAACCCCTAACCAACGATTTAAATTGCTACTCGCCCACTATGCCACAGAGATCAATAACAAAGTTCTTCCAAGCCTTAATATACCTACCTCGAGTTCTAAAACAAAAGTCCAATAACCGGGTACCAGACAATGCATTTTAATTTCGTATACAATGGATCTTAATAGGTCCATAGATGAAACGGCAACCCCTCGCTTTGTTCGTTGCTACACTAAACAATACCTGAGCGGTGAACTTGCATTATCACAAACCTAATGGGTTTCGTCTGTACCGGGTTGCAGTAACTCTTTAAAGATACAGTATACTACGCATATACTTTAAGGGGTTGTTCCCAGAAGTTCTAAAAAAATTGTTTTAAATCTCCCATTATTCAATTACCAGAAGTTCCTAAAAAAATAAGGTCAAATACCAATTTTTTTTAAGAGCTCCTAAAAATATCAAACATAACAGCCATGATGATATACTGAACTAAAACAAAAAGTCCACAAAACTTTTTAAAGATGTTGGGAAGTTTTTGAAGTTATACTTCTTTTGGCGCGATGGAGAAAAATGATGAGAGTGAATTTTTACGATGCGTGCGCACACCGACACCTAAATTTAACAGCATGAAGTTAGTTCTAGGTGGTATGAAAATTGATAACTATGTTCAAGTTGTATATTCTAGTATTTTTATACGTAGAACACGTGTTTCGTAAGGGTACAATTAAACAGTGTGAATAAATAAATATTATTTTGGTGTTTTTATTTTATTTAAATAAAATCTTTTTGATTAATTTTAATATTTATCGTTAATCACTACTGCATTTTAGTTATTTTTTTTCCATACGCCAAAGAAGTATAACTTCTAACGCGTGTACATAAGTACACACACTCTTTTTTTGGTATAAAATGGTTGGAAGATTTTTGAAGTAATCGAGAGTACCCTTTAACTTTAGGTATACTTCTGTATATGTATGTATATGTTCGTCTGTATATTTAATTATTAGATTAGAAAGTTGATTTACTGAGACATACCTATCATACTGTGCCGAGGACTAAATTAAAAGCTGTATGTATGGCGTGACAAAACGCCCATGTTTTCCCACGATAAGAAGGGTGTCTGTTATGGTGATTACACTTATCTGCATTGTAATGGCACCGTTGAAATTATTACGATTGCTGGGTAGCTGTGAAAGTCCTGCGAATCACGCTAAATACTTCTACACTGATTCTTTCAACACTGATGATACGTAAATCTTCTTCTCTTCTTCTTTAAGGTCCTCACGATAGCCGAGTAGGTTTGAAAGTCTCTGCGAATCACGCCAAATACTTCTACACTGATTCTTTCAACACTGATGATACGTAAATCTTCTTCTCTTCTTCTTTAAGGTCCTCGCGATAGCCGAGTAGCTTTGAAAGTCTCTGCGAATTACACTAAATACTTCTACACTGATTCTTTCAACACTGCTGATACGTAAATCTTCTTCTCTTCTTCTTTAAGGTCCTTGCGATAGCCGAGTAGCTTTGAAAGTCTCTGCGAATCACGCTAAATACTTCTACACTGATTCTTTCAACACTGCTGATATGTAAATCTTCTTCTCTTCTTCTTTAAGGTCCTCGCGATAGCCGAGTAGCTTTGAAAGTCTCTGCGAATCACGCCAAATACTTCTACACTGATTTTTTCAACATTGCTCATACGTAAATCTTCTTCTCTTCTTCTTTAAGGTCCTCGCGATAGCCGAGTAGCTTTGAAAGTATCTGAGAATCACGCCAAATACTTCTACACTGATTCTTTCAACATTGCTGATACGTAAATCTTCCTCTCTTCTTCTTTGTGGTCCTGACTGAGTCTTTGTAATAGTTTTTTATTATCATTATGATCATTATACTGGTGGGAACTTGAAGTTATTGACGAGTGTCTACGTAAGACAAACAGTCCAGTTAGGTAGGTCCAACGTCGATAAAGAGGTCAGTAAACGAATCCAACTGAGCTGGTCAGCTTTCGGGAAATTACGTTCCTTTATTCAATGAAATCTTTTAAATTTTGAATCTTCAATTTACGCCTGTAACTACTGGAAAAATTTAGACAAACCCGGCTGTGGTACAAAGCATAATGATTACGACGCATAGTACGAGTAAATACACAAGTATAGGAACAACCTAGTGGATAAGCATATTGCATCAACTTAGATAATCTTTGATAAATCTTTGACCCAAATGGGTAAAGATTTATCGCACCACTTTTTAAGTGAGGGTCGCTATCACTAAGCACACTGATTACGTTCTAACTTTCACCCAACGATTACGCAAACGTGTGCGTTTTCGTTTATATTTATACTAGCTGTTGCCCATGACTTCGTACGCGTTATACTACTACTACTCCATATTTTAAGTCTCTAAGATCTGCGGTTTACGCTGTGCGTTGATTTTCAGTCAGTCTGTCAGAACCCGTAACTATTATTTAATATATTGATGATAATATTGTTGATTAAGCCGCCCATTGTACTGTTATTTATTGTTTATTTTCTTTATTACTGTATTTTGTTTGGTGTGCGTATAGTAAAGAGTATTTCATTCATTCATTAAGAACGGTCGATTTTTCCATCTTCAGACGCTGGTAGTCAATTGTATCGTGAAACGTCTCGCAAAAACAATTTAATAGAACCCAAACACGATACATCTACTGTTATCCGTTAATGAGTTCTGTAGATTCCCTCCTGGCTCCATCATCAGACCCTGGATGTCTTACCATGATAAACATTTCATTATTTAACTATAAAAAGCATTTATGCAAAGTTATACGTTCGTAATTGCAATTAACATTGTTTTAGAATAAACTACAACATCCCTTTTCAACCCTAGGGGGTGATTTTCAAAAAAAGTAACTATGCCATGTTTCATTACCTTGATAAGTATTGTTACGACGAGGCTGTTAAACAATGAGTAATGATCGAACCTTCTCGAACGCTTTTGTCTTGCTGTGTTATTGTTGCTATTGTTTGTGGTTTCGCAGAATGGGGAGTGGCCATTGTGTCGAGGGACCGACCCTTTCCTGGAAGGATCGACATCGTTCTCGAACAATCGAAATGTGTGCGATATAAATAGGCCGGAGAGATGGCCGGACAGTCAGTCTCGAGTCAGTTAGTGAGTGAGTCTCAGCGAGGCCCTGGAGGACTGACGTGGAGCAGGGTCTCGCGTGAACAGTAGTTGCTCGCGAGTCAGTCTGGATTAAGCTAAACGTGCGATCATTTCGGTGACTTTAAGTGGTGCAACAGTGGTGTGAATTAGTGTGTTGTGATTACGTGTGACCAAGTTCGTGTATTCATCGTTTAGTGCTGAATAAAAGTGTTATTTTGGCTAAACCGATTCCCATTATTTTATCCCGAACCCTCAGCTCGTAACAATTTGGTGTCAGAAGTGGGATAAAATAATGCCGGTTCTACCAAAGCATAACGTGGACGGTGTCAGGACGAAAGGTCAACGACAACAGGAATTGGATGAAAGGCGGTTTGGGGAGTCTCCGGTTCAAGAAGCTCGGCAGAGTCGTCAGTCGATGGAGATGGAATCAGCTGCCACCGAATCATTTGGAGCATCATCATCATCCGTGGGGCAAGCTCCTGTGACAGGCGATCTTGCTGCTATTATGGCCATGCTTTGTCGTCAACAAGAAGAGCAGCGACGTTGGCAGGAAGAACAGCGACGTCAGGAAGAAGAGCAGGCTCGGTTGCAGGAAAAACAGCGACGTCAGGATAAGGAAGAGCAGCGTCGTCAGCAAGAAGAGCAGGCTCGGTTGCAGGCAGAACAGTGACGTCAGGATAAGGAAGAGCAGCGTCGTCAGCAAGAAGAGCAGGCTCGGTTGCAGAAGGGACAGCGACGTGAACAGGTGGAGCAGACTCGGTTGCAAGAGGAACAGCGACGTCAGGATAATGAAGAGCAGCGTCGTCAACAGGAAGATCAGCGACGTTGGCCATAAGAGCGTGCTCGACTGATGAGGGAATCGTTCGGTTCATCTGGAAAGGAATTCCAGGAAGTGAAAGAACAGATAGAAATCATGAGAGCCGTGTTTTGGAGGCTGGAATTGGGCTCGACTGATGAGGGAATTGTTCGGTTCATCTGGAAAGTAATTCCAGGAAGTGAAAGAACAGATAGAAATCATGAGAGCCGTGTCTTGGAGGCTGGAATTGGGATCGCTGATGAGAAAGGGACTCTGGGTGTCCTGAAGTACTGGAGACGGCAATGTGGCTCCTCTAGTTGCTACATCTTCAGCGCGAGGTGCGCCTAAAAATGTTCATGTTGATCGGCTGCCGCGATATGGGGCTAAGAATGCTCGGGACGAGCATGTTTTAGGAGGGGGCAGTGTTACGACGAGGCTGTTAAACAATGAGTAATGATCGAACCTTCTCGAACGCTTTTGTCTTGCTGTGTTATTGTTGCTATTGTTTGTGGTTTCGCAGAATGGGGAGTGGCCATTGTGTCGAGGGACCGACCCTTTCCTGGAAGGATCGACATCGTTCTCGAACAATCGAAATGTGTGCGATATAAATAGGCCGGAGAGATGGCCGGACAGTCAGTCTCGAGTCAGTTAGTGAGTGAGTCTCAGCGAGGCCCTGGAGGACTGACGTGGAGCAGGGTCTCGCGTGAACAGTAGTTGCTCGCGAGTCAGTCTGGATTAAGCTAAACGTGCGATCATTTCGGTGACTTTAAGTGGTGCAACAGTGGTGTGAATTAGTGTGTTGTGATTACGTGTGACCAAGTTCGTGTATTCACCGTTTAGTGCTGAATAAAAGTGTTATTTTGGCTAAACCGATTCCCATTATTTTATCCCGAACCCTCAGCTCGTAACAGTATTTATGCAAAGTTTTACGTTTATTAACCTCAGGAATAATGTTTTACCATACAAAGTTTAATACCCTTTTTCACCCACCCAGGGGATGATTTTTGAAAAACAAAAATAAACCATTTCTCTTATTTTTGTTAAAAAATATATTTGCCAAGTTTCAAGTTTATAAATCCAGGAACCACTGTTTTTCATACAAAGGTAAACCCCTCTTTTAACCCCCTTAGGGGTTGAATTGCAAAAAATTCTTTCTTAGTACACCCCTACGTATCAAGACAAACATACCCTCTAAATTTCAAGTTTCTACTACCAGCGGTTTAGGCTGTGCGTTGTCTGTCAATCAGTCAGGACTTTGATTCTTATATAATAGAAGATAGAAACACTTTAGTTTTAGGTTGGGTCATGAGTAATGCCTTTCGATGTCTGTTTTTGGGCATGCACTGTTGTACAGGAAACTTGGAGAAGATAAGAGTAAACTATAGGGAATGTTTAAACCGATGGTTTTAGGGTTTTGTAGCCGAACTAGGAATCCATGCAGTTTTGCCATGTCCGTCTGTCTATCTGGGGTTAATTCTTTTACTCACATCTTGTTGGGTATCGTTGATTATGTATTCCAAAAACACTATGGTTTCCTCTACACTTTCTTAGAACAAGAACTAGCTATTATTATATACCTATCAAAGGTAAACAATAATCATCTAAAGATCATTGCAAACTATCTATAGCTTAACAGATCACTACAATGCGGAAATGCCCCCTAAACACTGACTGCATTTTAAATACGTGAATCCAATAGTTTTTATAACTTTTGAAACAACTCACAAATCATGTTATATTCAATTCTTAGTGCAAATAACGAACTAAATAACTTTGGGGCAATATATGTCCAATAAGATAATAGCTATTTAAAATGTTAAGGATCTAAGGTTCATACCATTTGATCACAGCTTTCTCTCTTACTATAGGTACCTATACTTAATACTCTGAAGAAGTATTGTGTAACGTTAGGACGAAAATGTGTTTAGTGAGAGCCACTATCAAAGACATATGAGCAGGCAGCAGGCCAATGAAGCCATGTGTTCGTTCCCGACCACGGAATAAAGAACTAATGTGCTGCTAAACTTCGTTTCTAAGGTAACTAAAGTATTAGAATAGAATGGAATACCATTATCTTTATTGCACACCATTTATATTTAAAACTACAATAAAAATGCACAAAAATTAAGGTAAGTACAATGGGCGGTCTTATCGCTAAAAGCAATCTCTTACAGACAACCTTTGGATGTAGTTTGATGTAGATGTAGTTTTGTTATAGTATTGGACACTGGCGAGTTGCGAGTGTTTCCAGTTTTGCACAAGGCTTGCGCAAAGAAATCATCGACGTGTGTGGGGCCCATTAGTTCTAACGTGCGAGTTAGTACCATTCCGATTAAACAGCTAGGTATATCTGAAAACACTCGATATTTTGGTGCACTTCGGGATAAATCTTGCGAAAAACAGCAGGATCGTAGCACGCGAAGATCACACGATTGCTACTGCAGAGAGATACTGCGCTCTACCGCGCGCGAGTCAAACAGTCCTATTTCGATTGAGCGGCTATATCTGACACCGCTCGATATTTGCATTGCGCGAGGGAATTACTCGCAAATTGGCTGCGGTGGCGTAATTTAGTTTGCGCTTAATGAATTGGATGCACATTGTAGGTACATTGGTAAATAAATTATTGGCCAATAGGAATTATTGATTTGATGCTGTTATCACGCTAAGCTAATGGGCAATTTTACCGCTTGTTCCTCCGCGACCAAGCCAGGAAAGAATTAGGCAAGAAACAAGGCTCATTATTCTTTTAATGATCCTTTACACAAAATAACAATAGGAATAATACAAAAATAAAAGTACCTAACATAAACCCATTGTACAATAAAAGAAAATGTGTAAGTAAAAATTTTTCAAAATTGAGATAACATCAGCAAGTCGATCGATTTTTCGGGCTTTTTGCTCGGGCAATATCGATTGGCTTGCAGAAGCGCTAGATTCAACTCCTATCACTAGACGCTTTTACCGTAAATCATAGCTAGATTTATGTGGTTGCGCCATCTATTAACACGTTCGCTGCGGGAAATAATTATACTTTTTTCATATAGTTGCGATACGAGGCTGGAAAGTCTGAAAAGCAATGGTCTTTCGACCTCATATGATATTGATCGTCTTTTATCATATTTTATTTGCGAAAACTTGTTTTATTTGTGCATAACTATGCCAATAATGTTGTAAAAAATCTCTATGTATCTACCTTATTTTTTTTAAATTTATTATGTTCTATTTTTGTTTATTTCCGCCTGATGTTCTGTTAGAAAATTGCCTTGAAACATTATCCGATGTCATATCGTACTGCTCTTACTCTAACCTCGTACCGCTCTTATTTATAGTACGTACAGTTGTCTAGCTAAGTGCTGTGGCAATGAAAATATTGTTAAAAAATATTTGAACTCACTATTTGTACGTGTAAAAATCGTAATAACAATAATCAATGGACCGCACTAATTGGCGCTATCAAATAATTCAAACCCATACATGCGGCTAGGTGCGGAAAAACTCAACACGAGTTTTTTTGAACAAATTTTATTTTCTTAGACCTACGTAACTTACAAGCCAGCTTTTTATCGAATTTAACGCTTAATTTATAAGGTTCCTACGTGATATTGACTTGAAAATGGATATTAATCAGAAATAAAACAGAAATAATTATTTTATACAAAAGAAGAAAAATATTGGCAAAAAATATTCATCAAAATTCATGCTTCTTTGAGAATAGTCCCCCAAGATCAGTCGTCTCCATAAATCTGTCCGTGCGTCATCGAGGGCGGGTTTCAGTGAAAGTTATGGCGTCAATGAGCTTGCACATCTCAATGTTTCTTTTTAATTAGGCATTGCATGACGGAAGTGTGAGGGTGTCGGGGTGATTCATGATTCGCGAGTGAACCACACCTCAACACGTTTATTTTTATCCCGCCAGAGTATGCAAAACTCTTTTGCGTGTGATCATACCGTGTGTAGCAGATTTGTTTTGGAGAATTTTTCACCTTTCTCTGCGAGGATAATATATCTGAACATCCATCATCCACGGAATGACAAAACTTCAAATGACGATGAACGGTATACCTTCCAAAAGTACATGAGCTCGCAAAATAAAAGACAGAAAGAATACGAGCTCGATGCATGAATGCTAGTGAAGCATAGTATTTATCAAACTTTCGCGATCACTGTACATAATCATTGATTAAATCGGGAAGATGGCTATAGACTCTCAGCGTCCTGGAACCCGGTGATTGCTAGGTGTGCGCGTCGTGATCGATCGTCTCAGTGCGTAGATACGGTTAGTGTAGTGTGCCGTAATATGAACGAGGACATTTCTAATTCTGAAGACCAAGTGAGGGTAGTTGCTGCAGCTACCCACACTTCTTGACGGTAGCTCCAAGTACTCCAGTCAACCCGTGAGCACGACTGTTGCAACACAGCCAAAACATCGGGATAATAAACAAAAAATACCTGTTTTAATCAATAATAGTAAAGCATACTTCAGAATTATTATAAACATGGGATTTATCACGTATCGTTTTATAGGTGTTACGGCTGATAATGTTTCATCATTGAGTGTGAGGCGAGACGCAGTGCGGAGCGGATAGCATTCACCCTGATGAAGTGAAGAGTTGAACCGTAATATTATCGGTCGCAACACTGATTAAACGCTACGTGATAAATCCCGTATTTATAATCATGATTGAAATAAATCACGAAAGTTTTCTAAGCAAAACATTCTTCAGAAATTATGAGATTCGTGGATGGTCACTGTCACTGACAAAGCCCAGAGGATTAGCAAGCTGAAGTGGCAGCTGAACTGACGGCCGTCGGGGCAGAAAGTTTCACGAGTGGAGACCACGCACTGGGGAGCGCAGCGTAGAACGCCCCGCCCCACTAGATGGAAAGACGACGTGATAAAGGTAGCTGGGGAGCCGTTGGATCGGTTGCTCTGGAAATCTGTGGGGGAGGCTTATGTTCAGCAGTCGATGCTCACAGCGGCTGCGTTCTTTATCTAGCTAGTGCTTGCTACCAGGCTACATAAAGTTATGGATGTAAAGTATATAGTTAATTAGCTGCCAGATATGTCAGCTAGGGCTATAGCATCTAGCTTGTATCTATTTGAGAGAAAAACATTAACAAGCTATAATAAAAAATCGCTTTTGCTGGTTTGAGCTTTTACTGGCAACAAAGTCAAGTATTTTAATGGATTTTTATGCTATAATTGATACTTAAAAAATATCTAAATGCCTTTAAGTTGCAGGTAATGTTGAAATGTAAACAACCACACCTGCTGTTTAATATTCAATAATCAAATTATGATTTGGTTATGAAATCGATACAAAATATTATAAATCATCTTACTAATTTAATAACTATTATATTTATCGAAATGTTGGAACATTGGACATTATGACAAAATTAAAAGCCAACTGATAGTTTATCAAAAGCATAAATAATATATTGTAATACAATAATGCATGAGTTTAGAATTACATCCAATGATTGTAACTCATAACCGCTTTGCATTAACCATAACTTTAGCCAGTTATTGTTAGTAAATGAGTTTTACTGGTTTTGAAAATGCTATTAAATTTGATTCAAAGTGTACCTACTTGTACCTACTGTAAGCGAATTAATTAAAATAGCATAAGAAGGTGTTTGGTTTAAATTTGGATTATCTATATAAACTCAATTTAAACCTTTTCATTTATAAAATCACAGATCGAATCAGAAATGAGGAGATTCGTAGACAAATCAAAATACTTTTATGAGAAAGGAAGGAAATTGAGGCCATGTAAATCTAATAATTTGATAAGATGATTTATACAGTCTGTTAATAAGTTACATCTCTAGATGGGACTTGATGCAGCCGCTTTAGTGGCTTGAACGGTATCTTAGATGATGTAGGTTTAGATGTACATCTGCTAAGGTAGCATCTTATGAAACGCATGGTCAATACGTGCACCAAAATAATTAAGCGCCATAACACTAAGGGCACGTTTATAAAGACGCGGCGCGTGCATCAAGTCGTGCGGTGCGTCACGCGATTTTCTGTTCACTGAGAGGTGGCGTTTAAAACGTGGCGACACCTGCGACGAGGCCCTCGTTGGTCGGTGCTCGCGGCATCACACGCGCATATACAAACATATTCCCGCCTCTTTGGAATATCACCATATCACCATATGTTGCTTCATTTCTAAAGAGGCGGGTCGTTACGCGGCGAGCACTGCAGCTACTAACGCTGCGTGGTCCGCGACAACGATGCCCGCCGCATGGTCCGCTAGCTACGAGTACATATCAAGCAACCTATATTAACCTATATCATCTTATTTCTGCCAGCAAGCAGCATTGCTGTATTTCGGTTTGAAAGGTTGCTGAAATTACAGTCACATGATGCTTTACACCTGTACACCTCAAGTTGATGGACTCAAGGCAGTGCATTGTAGGGCACGTTTGTAAGGTGCGTGACCTACGAGGCAATACTTTTGTTATAGGCGATGGTTACCACTTAACATCAGGTGGTACATATGTTCGTTCCATCTCCAGGAAGCATAAAAACCAAACGCTTAGTTCTGCAAGAACGCTCTCATACATGGTTCGAGTTGACAGTGCGACGCGATGAACCACGTGACGTGTAACGCGCCGTGTCTCCATAAACGTGCCCTTAATAATAAAGAGCTATGAAACAACGTAATCTAATTATTCTCTTTCAAATAACAATTCAATCTAAATTATTATTTTTAGATAGACTGTCACAAATTCATTACGTTCTATCGGACTTTTAATGGATTCTTAAAAAATAGTTGCCGGTGATTTATTACATCAGATAGCCTGTTTTTTAACCTCGATAAGGGAAGTAATTGAGGAAGCACAGCGTGATTTATAGTTTATGCCGAGATTATGATGCATTGAGGTCGGACGTTCAGGTCAGTTCATTTCTTCTATAAAAGCCTGTTGCTTATAATCTACCGTTTTATACTATGATTCTGTTTTATAATCTACTTCTTAGAAAATAGTTGAGTTTAGTTGCTCGACATTTTCAGGCTTGATAACAAAGTCAAACAAAACAAAGATGTATTTTTGTTCAAATTTAGATTTACTCTCAGATAACCTTGCGGATAAAGATGTGTTGGTAGTGCACCAAAAAGGATCTAATAACAAATTGCATTAGTAAATGGACTTAAAAATGGCTCTCAAATAATTACCGAAACCGGAAGGAACTCTAAAGCTAGGGTTGCCAAAATTAATTCCGGGAAATATAGTATTTTCCAAAATAAGCTATAAAAAAATATAAAACACAAATAAAAACCAAAAAATAAACATAGATATTATTTGTTACGTATTTATTTTGATACAAACTATATTTCTTGGCACTTCTTGCACTTTTAAACAATTTTCTATTTAAAATTAAAGTGCTTTATCACATACAAATTTTAAAATAATGTAAATCAAAAGCTGATTTTTTATGTATATTAGACACCTGTTTCTTTTTTCTCGCCATTTCGAATTAATAACCGAAAGTATCCTTTCTGCGAATGCCGAAGTGGCGGGAATAGAAATGAAATTACTTTAAATAAATTTGGTATGTTATTTTCAGTATTTTTAAAAGTATACTGCCATTTTTGCCCAGTAGCCATTTATCCCTAATCTCACTACAATTTTTTACTTTTGCGAAGATTTCGTTTAATACTGTTATTTCAGAGTAAAGGTCGTCCGCTTTCGCATCAGTTATATGTTAGATAATGAACAGGAAAGTTCATAATTTTTAAAAATTATGGATATGTTTGTTGGATTTCGGTGTTGAAAATATAGTATTTTTGTATACTATATATTTCTTCAACAGTATATAGTACGTAGACTCCAAATATAGTACAATACTATATATTATAGTACGGTTGGCAACCCCATCTAAAGCACAAGTCATACTAGTAAGTGTAGGGTCTTGTTTATCTAAATTATACTTACAAGCCATATCAAATAATTGTATTAGATATTATTCTGACGGTTAACATTACATACATTAAATAAATTATTTAATAATAAATAATACCATTATCAGTACACTTGACGTTGCAAAGTACGAATTCCCGCAGACTTTGCTCATTTATCAACCAACTCAGGTTATCTTCAAGTTAGGTAGTTCATAATAACTTTGACATTTGGTGTAGTTGCGTGACAACCCTGAGTATAACCCAGACAATTTACGAGCCCTCCTAATTGTTTATTACTCTTTAACTCCGAAGACAAACTAGACTCGGTGAAGTTACCGAAGAATTTTTACCTCGTGTGGCTACCTCTCTGTGCAAGTAATTGGATTTAGATTGGATCGAATTAGAACTTTCTTGGTAGCTTTTGTTTTCACGGGAAATTGCTTTTTGATGAGACTTATCAAAATCGAATTTGGAAAGTCCTGATACGGGAAAAACTTTTGGGGGAAATTGTGTTTGTGTAAACATCAAACAGTTTGGGGGTATTCGATGAAAAACTTTCTACTCAAATCTTTATTCTGTGTTTTCTTTTAAAATTTGTGAGGTAGTAATAATTTTATTAGTTGTTTTTGAACTTGCGTCCAAGTCATTAAAAGAGGCTTTTCGTAACAATGATCCTTGTATTTATATAAGCTCTAACGTCCAACTTTCAGTGAATCCCGTTGGTATTTTACGATTTGTTTCATAAAACAACGATTTCGCAAAGAGTACAATGTTTAAAATATTTGTAGTCGTTCTTTGAATGGGGCTGTGTTTTCGTGAGATTTAACGAGCTTAGAAATGGCGACAAAACACCGGTAAGGACTGAGAACATAAAAAGGGTTATACATAAAGCTTTTTAAGGTTAATGGTGGCAATTACTTATTTAAATTATATTTAAACGGATTATGCCTAATTTATTGGGTGGTAAATTACCGTAATAAGTCTGCGGAGACATTAAAGTGAAATCACAGATACTTTATGTATCCATAGAGCGCCGTGCTCGTCATCACACTTCTAGACCTAGTCCCCAATACCGGTATTGACAAGCGGACTGACATTCAATACATTCATCATCATTATCATCATCCACAGTTTGATTTCACCCACTGTTGGGTATAGGCCTCCTCAAGTCTGTGTCAAAATTCAAGACGTTAGTTAGAAAAAATTGGGCAAGACATGTAGCCAGGTAAGATGATGACTAAGTGATGACGAGATGTAACCATACAAGTAACTTTTTAACAAAAAATGTTACCGACTTATCCAAACTACTGACCCGATTTTGATAAAACTTTTATGACATCAATCTGAAAGTATATCCTTTAAATTAAAAAAGAATTTTACAAATCGGTTGATAAATGACGGAGTTCTGAGGTAACAAATATTAATTATGCGACATTTCAGGATTGACCTCGATTTTTTTGAGATCCCATCATCAGATCCTGACTTGATACTAATGGGACCACTGGGAAAGACTTTATAACACACTATTTTAATAAAATAAAAAAATCTCGAATTGGTCCAGGCGTCTTCGAGTATTCGGGGAACATACATAAAAAAGATGAAAAAAAAAGATTACGACGAATTAAGAACCTCCTCCTTATTTTGAAGTCGGTTAAAAAGCGACAACGAAGTTATAGCATACATATAGCAGTGGGATGAGTTGGGCTGAAAATGATGATGAGTGTTAAAATACGTAAAATGGTTACAAACCTCATTTCGTTTGCAATATTCCCACAAAATGAGAACAGAACTCAGGGTTTTCTATTAATAACTCAACTAGCTATTCTGCGCGGTTGCACGCTTTTTTAAGGCTACCAGGCTTATCAAATATTATTTGAGCTTGGATAAAAGTAGTCTATATGCTAAGTTAATATTCTTACAGATGTGTTTAATCAGGTTTATTTATAAACCAAGGACCTACACATTCATTATTTGTTACAGTTAAATATAATAAGGTATTACCGCGCAGGTCACGTATCTTAGAAACGTCCCTTACGATGCACTACCCTGCGTCTATCAACTTTAGCAAATTTACTTAGAAAATTTTCATGTTTTATTTCAATCATTAAATAAATCACGGTGTCGGTCGAAACACCGATAAAACGGTACGGGATAAATCCCGTATTTATAATAATAATGACTAGAGCAAACATGTGCAAAGACTCATGCGCCTAAAATTTCACCGGAACCATACCCATCACACCGAAACACAGCAATGCTGCATGTCGGCATAAATAGGTATGATGGTAGTACTTCTCCAGGCGAGCCCTTTCACAAGGAACTCTACTACTCTTAAAATTATATAATAAATAAATATTGCTGGACATTTCACACAGCGCTATCTAGCCCCAAACTAAGCAGAGCTTGTACTATGGGAACCAGATAACTGATAGAATACTTTTATACTTTTTTTTGTAAATTCATACTTACAATAAATAGAAAAACATCGAGACCCGGAACAAATATCTGTAAATCATGCCAACATTTGTTCTGCAGCGGGAATCGAACCTGCTACTTCGTGCGTCTCAGCCGGCTATTCGCCCATTGTGCCAGCTATATGTAAACTACTCCTACTCTACAAATAAAATAAAAATATTTTCAGGTTCAATCATTTTTCAATCTGCGAAAGCGAGACGAGGGTCCCATTTTTGTTGCCTGAAGTCAATACGATAAAATAACATTTTATATTTTGAGAGTTCCTCGTAATATTCGAGTCAGACAGTAAGCTCCGAGCGAGTGCATTACCGTAGACCGACCATGTTTTATTTATTCGTCTGGCACAGGCAAATACAAAACACCACACGGAATTCTAAGCTTTTACACCGCGAAATAAAGTTCATATTAGTTTCACATAAATTGGCTGTATTAAGGTGTTTTAGTCTAGTACATGCAGTGGGTAAGTGGTTACATTATCTACGGCTGAATTTCAGTGTTTGGCGTTTCGTGGCAGGCGCCTGTAAGAAGAAACGGTGTATCTAAAATTTTGATGAGAAAATGTTCTACTTTAAACCGCCCTCGCCGAGATGCTCATATTCAAACTCTTATAAAATTTTATTTACTTCTTCTTCTCCCCCGTATCTCAAACAATGCTTTGAATTCGTAAATCTATCCCATCCCCGCATTCTGCGTTCTTCTACTACTCTTCAGTTGAAAACTCCAGCCCATTTTTCGAACTTCTTTAGTAACTCGTTTACGGTACGAGCTGTCCGATTATGGAATGACTTACCTGTTTCCATCAGATGTGTTAAATCCTTACCTATTTTTAAAAATGAGGTCTACAAACACTACTT
Organism: Philereme transversata; assembly: GCA_963924445.1. Lineage (NCBI taxonomy): Eukaryota > Metazoa > Arthropoda > Insecta > Lepidoptera > Geometridae > Philereme > Philereme transversata. The sequence goes on from OZ004338.1 coordinate 25,656,826, forward strand.
CGCAGCTTCCGTAGCTCTTTCGATATATATACATTTTAAGTATATACGTATTTTATACTTATTTAAGTATGTAAGAATACATAGGTATATTTATTTTTAGTTCTAGGCAATCATTTATTTTTGAAGTGAAAACTTCTTTAGGCGCGTTGGCCATTTTTGGGATGGGAAAAAACCATTAAACTAGCGACACTGTTACCGTTACCGTTACCTCTGTATATGAAGTGAAAACTTCTTCAGGCGCGTTATGCATTTTTTGAGATGGGGAAAAAAACCATTGAACTCGCGACACTGTTACCGTTACCGACTCCTTTGTATATGAAGTGAAAACTTCTTTAGGCGCGTTAAACATTTTTTGAGATTGGAAAAAACCATTGAACTCCCGACACTGTTACCGTTACCAATACCGGCACCTCTGTACCTATATACGTATCAAGTTTTCACTTCTGTCGGCGCTCCCGGAGTGTCACTTTTTTATCCTGCTTAAATAGGTATTTATTGTAACATTGCCTCCTCTCTGCACGTTTTGTTAATCCAGTCCACCCAAAGGTTGCCTGGAAGAGCGATAAGGCCGCCCATTGTACCACCATGTATTATTCTTTAAGTTTTGTAGGTTAAGTTATTGTAATTTGGTGTAACAATATATAATTATCTATCTATCTATGTTATGAAATTGATTCTTCAGTTCTTTTCTGTTAAACGTATTTACATACACTAACAGCTGCTAGTGGCCAAGCATAGTGGTCGAAAATTGAACGTTATTCATTTAATTTATAAGCTTTAACTATGCCAAATCTCACAATCCTCACACAATAGTAAGCTTAAATTAAATAGGGATACAAAGTTTTCTCTTCACGAACCGACGCCACCATCAGCCCACATTAGTCCACTGCTGGGCATAGGGCGCCACGTATAATATAGATGATTTGTCTAGAATGATGGAATGTCGAGGGCTTCAACTGTTTTGCTATTTCAAATAATAGCAGGTAATCGAGTGGTTTTGAATCATATTCCTCAAATATAAATATGACCTTAATTTCACCTGATACATGTTTCAATATCTTAAAGGATGTCCGTTGCTGAAAATAGCCCTTTTCAGAGCAAACGATTTTGTGCGGCCTGCACCCAAAAGCTCCCAATAATCTTTACTACGTCGTCTTTTCATACGAACGTCCTACTTTGCGCTTTTGAGCCCATGGTGCCCGCTCGTTAACCTTTCTGCCCCAACGGCCGAAAGTTCTTCGAGCTATGTGCCCACTGCCACCTCAGATTGCGGATCTCCTAATTTTTGAAGAACCATCATTATAACAGATTATAACAGACGTCCACTACAGAACATAGGCTTCCCTATATATATTTCCGGAGTGACCGCTCTAGTGCACCCAATGGCTTCCAAACCTTTGAAGCATAACTTTACTTAATCATAACAAAAATCTCTATCGGATATTTAACTTTTTCCCCACTTTTTAAGTTTTGATTGCGAAAGATCGTAGGCTTGATTTTATTCAATTTCCAGTCTACGGCTTTTCCAATTCATTTTGCATTTCGTTCATGAATGCAGCTTTAATCAATTCGAGGCTGCATTTTCGTATCGTTTCATATAAATTAACTGAATTAAGTACTTTGGTGATAATAACTGAACCACGTTTTTCCAGTCGTTAAATAGGACAGTTTTGACATTTTAATGTAAACTTTATATGCACAGAATAAATTTAAATGGCTAACCAATTTATGGATAATTAAGATTTGCGTATTAATTAGTTTTGTAATGGTGCCTTAATTAATTGCATTTGGTTATCATTTAATGAACTATAAATGTTATAGGAACAGTATAGTTAAAAAACTTTTAATCAATTATGAAAGCTATACTTAGGTTTACTAACCTGAAAAACGACACTGGTTACTTATGCAAGTGAGACTTGCGCTCCGTGAGTGTCGAACCTACCATAAAAGATCAGTTATATCGTCCATTGTGATAATTGATGATCATGAATGGGTTTTAACCAATTCAACAAACTGGAGAAGGTTCCCAATTCGTTGGTTTTTTAATGTATGTTCCTTGCACAGCTGGATGAACCAAATTTTTTTAAGATTTATTTAATTGGGTGGACCCATTTAAGTTTCAATGAGGTAAATAATTTTGATGGTATTTCCATTTAGGTAAATTAATTTTGCACTCCGATGTGTGATTAGTGCGTGTATTGTTGGAAAGCTCTTTAAAATAAAGTGGAGTCAACCCGTGACCACGACTGTTGCAACACAGCCGAAACGTCAGGATAACAAATAAAAAGGTGCGTACGCGATAAATACTCGTTTTAATCAATAATTACGAACAGTGATTGCGAAAATTTAAAAAATACAATAAAGTAGAGATTTCATTAACTTTTCATTGTAGAGTTTCATTTCAGATTTTTTTATTTTCTCTTTTTCAAGGCAGTAACATTTTTTGTTAAATAATTACTTGTTCGCAATATGCTTTGGTCCCATCTAGCCAATCTTTTTATTTGTTTGTTTTAATTCTTTATTGCACAAACAGCATTACAAATGTGTAAAAAAAATTACAAATGTAGGACTTAATGCTAAAAGCATTTTCTACCATTCAACCGTGACAGGTAAAAAACTTAGGTTGGCGTTCTTAACTAGGTACTAAAAGAAAAATAAAACTACCTAATTACCTAAATAAATATAAAAATAATGAAATAAATAGATAAAAAAAATAAATATGAATGAATGAATGAAATACTGTTTATTGTTATGTTTATGGTTTATGTTTATGCTGTTTATGGTTATTACAAACAAAATGAATAAACAATAAATAACCAATAATAAATATATATAATAAATAAATCTATTATCAAATAGTAGTAAAGTTATACGAAAAGCTCAAGTAGAATTATGAATTTAAATAGTGACTATGGACAAAACATGTGAAAGCTGGTTTTGATGATATATTTCTTATAAGTACTGAATACCACCTTATTTACACTTTGAACTATTTTGGGATAAATAATAATTTACGAAATAAGATCTGCATCCCCTCCGAACATCAAACGAACACAAATCAATTTTAGCAAATTGTGAGAGTATACAGGGTGTTTAAACTGAGGGTGCGTAATGGAGACACACGCATTAAACCGGGCCACGTGCTGTGACAACATTGACATACACCGAGGGGACTGAGGGGCTAATTAGTTTAAGCTTGTGGCTAGGGCGCCCCGGGTCACCCTGTATACAGACAGCTTTGATGCAGTTTGCAAGAGCAGAGGTGCTACATTTACAAGATTGTGATAAATCTCGTTTATCTGTTTCTCTGTCGGTCTGCTTCTCATTCTGCCTGTTTGTAACGTTTTCACGACTAACCGTCTGGAGCGATTTTGATGAATGTATATAAAGATAGATTAAGACACATATTATGACACGGATTAGGACATAGGCCAGTTTTTATCCAAATGCGCAAAAGGAGCGTAATGTTTTTTTTGATAAACCATGCGTGTGAAGCACGGGCAGAAGCTTGTTGGAGAATAATTTGTATATCAAGTCTATTTAGGTACAAATACTAAGGAAACTACAAATTACAGTTGGTGTTATGGCAAGCTACACTGAAATATTATTTTTTCATATCTTTTAAGATATGAGAGACTTTCATGTGAGTAGCGGTGTGAAGGATGTCGTAAGTTTTCGTGATCTCAAAATATCTGCTCGAAGTCCTTGAGATTCCACCGTCATTCAAGAAATGGGTAAGATAAATAAATCTCAGAACTATTCAATGAGGCGGGCAATAAGTAGCCGATTTATTGAAACAAATATTTCTGTTGGATTTTTCACATTTATTGGTTACTATTTTCACTAAAAACGGAGTACATATTTACTATGATTTGTAAGTTTTTGAGTGTCGGTCTGAGATATGTCAGTTTTCCTTTGATCATGGCGCATGTACGAAATATAGGGCCACTTAAAAACTATTAACCTCGACGACCTTCGTGGCCGACTGAGACGCAGGAGGTAGCGGGTTCGATTCCCACCGCGGAACAAATGTTTGCATGATCTACAGTTATGTGTTCCGGGTCTGGAAGTTTTTCTATATATGTATTATAAGTATGTATTTACAAAAAAAATAAGTATATCAGTATTCTATCCGTTATCTGGCTCCCACAGTACCTGCAAGCTCTGCTTATTTTGGGGCTAGATAGCGCTGTGTGAAAAGTCCAGTAATATTTATATTTATTTATTAAATCATGGTAAATTGCCGTTTTTAGTGAAAATAGTGTCCATCAGTTTTGTATGATGTAGACACTTATTATAATAGCATTATCCCTACAAACCTTTTTGGTTTTTAAGTGATGTTTTTTAACAATACGATTTGTAAAAAATTATATGATAAACAAATTTAAAAAAAATACTATGATAGTTTCAAAAGTAAAAAAAAACTACGTGGTCTGTTAAATTAGATTATGAGTTTAAACTGAATATTAGTATGAGATAGTTGAGTCCTTCTCCTCTCTCACTCTGTAGATGCAGGGTGACATTCGTTGCTCCTACTCCACCGCTTTTCACCGTCACCTCAGCTTTTGTTCGTGACAGATCTCGTGCAATGATCCCCTGAAATCAAATGAGATTTTTTTTTGTCAACTAATTCACTTTATTATATTCTGTGGTCTGACTAAGCTAGTTCAGCTTAGTTTTTTTATCATGAATAGGTTTTCGTTTGACCACAATCTGATGGTAAGCGATGATGTGGTCTAAGATGAAGCACGATGATCTAGAAGACCCATTCATTCTTACCTTAAAAAGACCCGGATTGTAGTATTTAGGAAAAATGGACGACGGTAAAGTATTCCTATACCTTAGCTGTACCAAAACGGAGAGTTCGAACTTTCCGTTTTGGTTCAACATTCTTAATTGCGTAGATATACCACTCGTGCAAACGAGATATGGATGGTACTGAGCCGTGTGTCTGTTTGTCCTTTGATGGAAAGTAGATGGTAGTCAGATAGTTGAGTAAATTTCAAAGTTCTGTTGACATTCATCATCATCATTTCAGACCGTCTGCAGCCTCTGCTGAGTACATGTTACCTTTTTTTAACCCTGTCTCAAAAAAAGGGTGTTCTAAGTGTGATGCCTTTGTCTGGCTGTCTGTATGTCGCATCGTAGTTCCTGTAAAGGTTGATTCGGACGTGTTTTTTCAAATACAAAATTTGTTAAACTGGGGCGGTTCTTAGAAAAACTCCTGACCACCTCTTTTTGTGTCGAGGGTTCAAAACTGGCATAGTTAAGAACCCCAGATATACTACCTTTCTATTAAAAAACCGCATCCGAATTAGTTAATCCTATTGGAAACTATGATGCCAAAGACAAACATAGACGTCTAACTTATAATACCCCTCTTTTTGCGTTGGAGGTTAATTAAACGACCTGACGACCTCCGTGGCGCAGTGGGCGTATAGTCGGCTGAGACGCAGGAGGTAGCGGGTTTGATTCCCGCCACGGAACAAATGTTTGCATGATCTACAGATATTTGTGCTGTGTCTGGGTGTTTTTCTATAAAGGTTCTAAGTATGTATTTACAAAAAAAAGTATGTAAGTATTCTATCAGTTATCTGGTTGCCATAGTACAAGCTCTGCTTAGTTTGGGGCTAGTTAGCGCTGTGTGAAATGTCCAGCAATATTTAATATTTATTTAAACATTCTCCTTAAAGGTAATGATTATGAAACAACTTTAGTAGGTATCGGTGCTTATTAAACGTGTGGTTTTATTAATTTAAATTTGCAAATCACTGGGGTAATTACATAACTGGCCCAGTATCGTTATCACTGCAGCGTTTATTTTGTTGCAAACAGGTTGTTAAGTCACTTTCGTCGGTAACTTAACCCATATACCTATTGTCTTTGAGGGCTACCTAACATTTTATGCATCAGAAAATAATAAATTATTATAATCTAATAAACTAGTGGTTCGCCCCGAACTGAGTTCTCGCGAATCTCCCGTATAACGTATTTAGTGGCTAAATATGATTTACGGAGTTGTCAAATCACACAAATACTTCAAATTTAAACATGTTTAGTCGCTAAATACGTTTAGTGATCTTTGTGCATGCCGGCTTTAATTTTTGACTAATAAATTGGTGCCACGAATGAATGAATGAATGAATGAAAATTCTTTATTATACCTTACAAGCTAAACACAACAGATATAAAAATAAAAAATAAATCAAATAAATGTAAGTATAATGGGCGGTCTTATCGCTTAACAAAGCGATCTCTTCCAGACAACCTTTGGATGGAGAGAATCATTGCTTAAGTTTGGCTGAGGTGTAAAAAGAATAAACTTAATAATAGCAAAAGAAAAATTACTTAACCTTAAATACATAAATAATTTTAAATAAGTAAATATCATATATAAAATAAATAAATATGTACTTACATACATACATATATTAATATATACATATATCAATAATATTATAGATCAGTTGAATAATCACGACTCTTCATGGAGGTAAACGTTTTTGAGTCTAGCTTTAAATACGGAAGGTGAGGGGGATTTTCTAATGGAGACCGGCAAGGCATTCCATAATCGGACAGCTTGGACGGAAAAGGAGTCACGAAATGACTTAACCAACTACTTGACCTACAGTTTCATCCAAATTAGATGTAACGGGGGTTCTTGTAAATTGGTTATATTTTTTTGGGGTACAAATGGCAGTTATTCTGGATTTCTGACTTTTGCCTATATTTGTGACACTAAAGCTACACGAATACCAAATTTCAGCATTGTGGGGTCACTGGTGTACCCTGTGAATTTTGTCAAAGTTTTGTTTTTATTATGGCTAATAACTCAAAAACTACAAAAGTTAAACTAAAAGTAAAAACGGGGTTCAAATGTAATAATGAAGAGCTTTCATTTGACGTCCTATTTGATCTAACAGTTTCATTTTCATTTTTTTACCCCTCTTGAACCCCAATATCTCATCAACCCCCCAATATTTTTAGCTCATTGAGTCACGTCAAAATTGTGCCATCACTACCTATCTATATACCAAATTTCATGAAGATCGGATTAACGCCACGAACATACATACATCGAAAGTTATCCTCGGACAAACAAACATACATACATACATACAACGCCGATTTGCCCAAGTTGATTAAGAGATCTCACTTCGCTCGATCAATTAACGTGATTGATTATTTAGATTGTCGAATTCACTACATAATTTACTTCTATAACCATGTCCATTAATAAATCCGTAATGATTTTGTATCCATAGCAACGTAATGCTTCATAGAATAATAACTTCTTACGTCACCATGGTATAGATAAAGATAAGATTTATTTCCAAATTATTTTGCCATCCTTACATTCTTCTTCTTAATATATGTAACTTATGAATTGTATTGAAGATCAACGAATAATTTTGTTTCAACATAAAATGTCTTATATTTGGATATGTTAAACCAACACATAAATAGTAATATTTCATACAATTAAATATGATCTCATTAATATTAGAATAAATAAATAAAGCCTTATTAACAATCTTAAAATACACATTACATCTTTCTACATAGTACTACAAAATTTGTTTATGTATATATAAAAATATCATAGTTTTCAAATTAGACCCCGGTTTTTTGATTGTCTTGTGTTAGCTTGCCTAAAAATTATCTCTTTGATTTATATAAATATTTAATGGTATTATTTATTAATTGATTGCAATTTATTAATTCAGTCGGTCATGATCAATGCAATATTGGCGGAAGTAAGTTATAATTGAATTTGACATTTTTGTACCTTGTTTAAAATAAATGTGTCAGCGATTATTTGTAATTACGTACTAAATTGTGTAGTATTATAATTACTTCAGCAATATATACTAGTTTAATATTAATTTTTAAACAAAAGTCGCGCCACCATCGCGTGACTATTTAAACATCGACACCTATTCGTGTGGGGCTCATTGTGCCATTCAGATCATCCAAAATCGCTTCTTGCGAAAAGCCTCAGGCTCGCCCTGGTATTTTCGCAATAACGATCTACATCGCGATATGAAATTAGATTCAATAGCCAAGTTCATGAAGCTCGCTTCCAAGCGGTATTATGAACTTGCCTCCCATCATCCGAACCCTTTGGTACACACCATTCCGGTCTACCCGTTGGACCCGCCCGCCAACAAAATCCTCCGTCGTCCGAGACACGTTCTCGGAGACCCGGATGACGAAATCACCTCCGCTAATGCGAAAGCGGTATCTGAGTCATCTATATCAGACAGAGTAAACACTTCACAGAAACACCGACCTCGCCGGCGAGGTCGACGAGTCCCTTCAGTCACCGCCTATACGAGGTACAGACATGCACCCGGGCGTTTCTCTCCTATTCCCACCCCGGCAACTGCCCAAGCCGAGGCTCGTACCCAAGTGGTGCCCTTGCGCTAGTTTCCTAAATAACTTTCTGGGCTGAGCGCCATCTGCGCTGGCCAAAAGTTCGGTTAAGCTGTCACGGCCTCAGAGGCCAACAGCGAGTATTGTGCATTCGAAAAAAAAAGTAAGAGCTCATTCGTTCTCGAGCTGCGAAGCGTAACGGTCACCTAAAAGTGTAATGACTGAAGTATTTGTCATAAAGGAGTGTGCTAACGAATAAATGAAGGCTTGTAAAGCATCGTGGTGTTTTTCAACTAAACTCGCTTTCACTTGCTTTTCACCATAGGCCTCCCCGAGTGTTCTCCATAAAGATCTATCTCTCGCTTTTCTCGCCTAAGTCGTTCCCGCCACTTTTTTAATATCGTCTTCCCATCTACGATACTGTCTACCTTTACTTCTCTTTTTATATCTTCCCTTTTTAAATCAAAAAATTAAAATCTAACAACAAATTGTAACATCGAAACATTTACCTATATTCGAGCAAATAAACGTTCTGATTTCTGATTTCTGAACGAAAAATCAAAATCAAACAATTAATATTAGAATAAATTAAATTAAAATAAAAACACCTAAATTTTAAAAAGTGCAGCATGTGAATTGTGTTTTGTGGTTTAATGTTTGGGCTCTACATACGTCTAAACTCTCTAGATATCTTCATCTTATGTAAAATTACTTTCAGCTTGACACGTGACAAAAGGTTGACTATCCCTGATCGTTGGCACGCGATGTCATTTCGATAACGGTTTACGACACGAGAACGATATCGTGCGAGTCGATTTCCGAATACGCACTCTGAGGTGCTCTGAGGTAATAAAACGCCAGTGAAGGGTTTGTGCTTTAATGAGATTTCGATGCCAGTTCATGACATTTAATCACGCCATTTTAGGTAAAGCACCGTGAGAAATGCGTGGGGTGAAACGAAAAAAACGTGCCAGTACGAAGAACAGTTTTCGAGTAGATACAATGCAATGGAAAGCGCAGCGTAGGATGTCCCCACACTAGATGAAAAGACGGCCTAACAAAGGTTGCTGTGAGCCGTTGAGTGCAAGATAGGTTGCTTTAGAAATCTATGGGGGAAATCCTTAGGCTTATGTTCACGTTCAGCGGTCGACGACTTATGACCAGAAGTGATTAAAGATTTCCTTAAATTTCACGTTATATAGGGTGTTTGGTAATATACTGACGATAATCAATTGACGGCTCCTCAAAACACAAAAAAAGGCTTCTCGATAAAAAAAACAGTTATATTATCAAATTTTTAAGAAAATCGACTAAGTTTGGGTGATTAATTCGATATAAAACTTACTGCCTACTCTTGCAATCGACATCCAAAAATAAAGGCCGTAATCCACAAAAGCGTAGATTTGCTACTTATGTACTCTCTCTACGCGCTCTCTGCTTAGAACTTCACTGCGAATTCGTTGTAGAAAATAAGACATCGCCGCTTGACAGTTTCCACTAAAGCTGAGCGTAGCGATGACGGAATATCGATATGCTATAAGTTATTTTCGCATGGTATTCTCATCTCTGCAAATCTACGCTTTTGTGGATTATGGCTTTTATTTTTGGATGTCTATTGCAAGAGTAGGCAGTAAGTTTTATATAGAATTAATCACCTAAACTCAGTCGATTTTCTTTTAAATTTGATAATATAACTAGTAGTTTTTTTTTCAAGAAACCTTATTATATGTTTTGAGAAACCGCCACTTGAATATCGTCAGTATATTACCAAACACCCTGTAGGTCTAATGAATGAATTAATGAAAACAATTTATTATAAACCACAAAAGAAACAGACAGAAAAATAAAAATTCGCAAAACAACAGGTACAATGGGAGGTTTTATTGCTTAGAAGCGATTTCTTCCAGACAACTTTTGGACAGAGAGGATTTACGTAATATTATATTAAGTTAAATTTTAGGAGATCATTTTTTTTAATGATGGTGATGATATTGACAGTTGAAAATTATCGGAACAGTTGTTACTGTTATTGACAATTATTTGTTTATTATAAGTTTATAACAAGCACCGTCTTGCCCTAAACTAGGATATAACACATACCTATACCTGGACTAAATATTTGCAGATCATGCAAATATTGCGCCTTAGTCAGCTATTTGCCCACCACGCCACAGATGTCGATACGCACTTGGTAAGTCCTTGATATAACGCCATTAAAAAGACCCAACCAACCTGCCTTTCTTAAAGCTCAATTTACACACACATAGCACTTATCTCACCTTAATAATCCTTTGTTTTGGGTCAACATAAACATAATCCTTATCTCTCTGAATGAAAGGGAGACTGCGATACACAACTTTTTCCGTCGAAACTAACAAGTTGTTCACTCTCGAGCCAACAACTAAGTCTTTGGCTTGTAAATGTAAACATGTCAGGAATAAACACACCAAAAATAATGCACACTTCATTTTTACAACATATTTTTAGATGTATGTTTGGTTAGATCGTTTTTGATAGACTGAGTTGTTGAGGAAAATAAGTTATCTGAGTAATGCGATTTGACCTTGTTCTAAAGACTTATACGCTTTGTGACTGTTAACTAATCTATGGCTCAGGTATGACGACATTATGGCGCTTGTCTAGATACTAATTGGGGTCAACGTCTCTCTTTTAAAATTCTTACTATTAATTTTGGCAAAGCGGTGTTTGGACTGTGCTTTATTCTACTACTAGACGTTGCCTGCGACTTCGTACGCGTTACACTACTAAATGTGTAGGTAACTAAGAAATAAAGCTAAGCTCGCTGTTGCAACTTGACTTGACACCCCGATTTTATCCCATGGGACCTGATTTATGGGATAAAAAGTAGCCTATGTGTTAATCCAGGTTATAATCTACATACATACTAAATTTCATCGATATCGGTTAAACCGTTACGACGTGATTGAGTAACAAAAAAACAAACAAATAAATAAATAAACAAACATCCAAACTTTCGCATTTATAATATTAGTGTTATTTTCAAAAAACGTGGGGCTTAACATGCATTGTGGTCATAAAAAAATCAACAAGGTTTTGGGTCTTTGGTGAACAATAGGTGGAAGGTACCAAGGGTTATGGGAAAAATTCTCATGCAAGTTTCTAACAGGTCTTGCTGAGAATTACATATTACTTAATATGCTCAGATTATCAGAACACAGCGTTTACGCGATCTAGCTGTGTCGCAGTTTCGATTTGTGTAGTATTTTTTAAGATTTCGCGAAAAACTTGACTCGACTTGTGTCGCAATACGAACGCGGACTTAAACGTTCACGTAAGTCCACGTAAGTCCAAGTAAGTAAAGTTAATTCTGAAGACCAGGATAGGGTAGTCCCTGCAGCTGCTATCAGTTCTTGACGACGGATGTTGCAACTCAGTCGAAATGTCGGGATAATAAATAAAAGGTGTATATGCGATAAATACCCGTTTAATATTAGTAATTGTGTCATATTCTGTAGGTTAGCTAATTAACAAGGTACTTCGTATTAGTATGTATCAAAGCTCGCAATAGGCATCTTATGTATCTAAGTATTAATCATTTTCACTTAATTAAAATGTCAATATTTATGGATGAAAGTGTGCAATTCTATTGATTATGCGACAGTACTAATACGTAACTTATTCGATACGCATATGTTTAGACATTTCTTCTGTTCAGTTATCTACTGAATCCCCACTAAACGTTTGTGTGGGAATCGAACACAGACTTGAAGTCATTTCAGAAGACTTCAGTAGTATATAAAATCAACAATACGAAGATATATTCGATAGACTTAATGAAAGCTGTCGAGTCATTCTACACTTTACTTATTAACAAGGGGAAATAATTCTGTGTCTAAACACTATCCACAACACCGATCTACAAAGCAAACCTTTGCTTTGTAGGCTACACAGACGCATGGTGAGGTTAATATAAATTACCTTGGCACTGAAGCACAGAATAAATACTAGTGCAAGGACAGAAAGATTAACTGCGGGCATGCTGATTTCCACGCGGTGCATTCAGAATAATTACTAGGCGGCGCACACCTATACAGACTCTTATGTTTACACATCTAGAGGATGACATCAGAAGACTAATTTCCTTAAGATACTCCTGCCCTTGTACCATTTCATATCGCGGGCCTTGAGCGTGGAGACCGAATCCAGAAATTCCGTAACGAAAATAACCTAACACCCCCCACTCCGACCGGCACAGCGGTGATACTTTTTAGTTTTGCCATCTATCGATGAATAGCAGAACTTTTAATTACTTTTTGAAATATCACGCTTGTCTCTTTAGTTCAGCAACTCGCCTCTAGTTGGCATTGGTCGTATCGGCCTTACTGCGCATGCGCAATCCCCCTCTTCGCCCCGCAATCTGGTGACTCATACCTGTTTAGAGTTTCGGCGTTAGGGCACCTCCTCTTTGTATTTACTTCATGGTACGACTCTACGAAGCTCGCACGAATCGAGACGAGCTGCTCCGAAATCGGACGAATACGTAATAAAAGTAAGAAAAAAAAATACTGCATAAATAAATAATTATAATTGCATAAGTTGATAAAAACAGCTATGCAATAGCTTTACCGCGGCAGTCTCCGAGTGCCACACGTCTTTTTTTTTTTCAATGTAGTATAATACAATATTCGTTCTTGATGCCTGTCAATGTTTGATATTAGCTGAAGATTGATGCTGTTTTCATAAGTTGTTAAAGTATTGTATTAAATTCGGAGGATTGTATTAGATTTTGCCTTCGACTATAAGGAGCAATGGAACTGCTCTTCTTTCGTGTCTATGTCAAAATGATAATCTTGTATGTATGTCAAGATTTAAGTAATTTTGACCAGAATTTTGACAGATCTCGCCGGTTGCCATGCACGGTGAGCCATCTTAAGACCTTTGCAAACGATCTATATTGAACTCAACTGCTGCTGATTGCTACCAGGGGGAGGTGCCCTCAAGACACTAGAGGCATTGCCCTACTGTATAGCAATGCTCATGCTCCAGATACCAGCTCTTGGATCACACGTCGGATATCTTAAACTTAGACTGCAGCTGTTCGTTATCATCACGTTGTAGCACTTTTGAGCTTACACTCATAAAACTTTACACTGTCATCAATGTCCGCTGCCAAGATCCGCTGACACGTACTCTACATGTGCAAAGTATAACAGCTAGCGCCATAGTTGTTAGTATGGTTGCGTTGCAATTCACAATGCATTGCATTCGTATCGGTACAATTAACTCCGGGTTCACTCGCGTTGATTCCGATGTTGTTTCGACGCAGCTTGAGAACCAATGATTACCTGACTCTACCTAACAAATGTATAAAGTTGCGAATGAAGGGTTGTTTCAGTCTATTTCTTATTTACTTTATTAGCTGTAGTTTGGCAATGTGTGACAAAGTAATAATGGTGGACACCATTTTAAACAGCGCCATTTAGCAAAGTCAAAGTCAAAGATTTCTATTCATTAAAATCACAAGGATCACTTTGAAACGTCAATTTTACTGCCTGTTCCTTCGCGACCAAGCCAGGAAAGAAAGGCAAGAAACAAGGCTGGTTGTTTTTTTAATGATAATAATAAAAATAAATAATAAATATCGCTGGACATTTCACACAGCGCTATCTAGCCCCAAACTAAGCAGAGCTTGTACTATGGGAACCAGATAACTGATAGAATACTTATATACTTTTTTTTTGTAAATACATACTTATAATATATAGAAAAACACCCAGACACGGAACAAATATCTGTAGATCATGCAAACATTTGTTCCGCGGCGAGAATCGAACCCGCTACCTCCTGCGTCTCAGCCTTTACAATACATAATACAGAAAATAAATTACGTCTAAATTGTAACATTTTGAACGAGTTGGAGCAATTTCAATCCCAAGCTTCTCTATCATCTAAATAATCCGATATTTTATAGTAGGCTCTTTTATAAAGATTTTGTTTAATTACGTTTTTAAATTTGTTAATTGTCAATTTTTGTACATCCCTTGGTAGTTTGTTATAAAAGCGTACACCTTGCCCTTTAAACGATTTACTAACTTTATGGAGTCTACAAGTGGCAACAGCGAGTTTATCTTTATTTCTAGTATTAAAATTATGATTATCGCTATTTTTCTTAAACAAATTAATATTTTTGTGAACATACATTAGATTTTCATAGATGTATTGACAAGGGAATGTCATAATATTTATTTCTTTAAACTTATTGCGTAATGATTCTCTGGGGCCCATATTATAAATTGCACGAACAGCCCTCTTCTGCAGCACAAAAACGGTGTTTTATCTGCAATATGTCATACGGTATACTGCTGTGGCTCCCCCACAGCAGTATACCGTATGACATAATGCCCCAAACTAAGCAGAGCTTGTACTATGGGAACCAGATGTACTGATGTTCTGTAATGAGGTGGCAGAATTGCCCTTACATCTGTTAAGTGAGTGTGGTCCACTAATGCACAAATGTAGTATTCATCTGGGCAAATACATTCTTAGCCCGCAGGAGCTAACAGATAGCACTATCACCCCTAAGAATATCCTACAGTTTCTAACAGCTGTAGAGCTTAGTGGTGAACTTTGAACGCCATAAACACAAGCGGCGATCAAGCCCTCGTGGCCACAGTGATGTTAAGCCACAAAACAAAAAAAAGTGATAACCCGTTACAAATAGAAGACATATCTACACTCTTTGTAAATACAAATTATAGTATAGAAATAACACCTATCAGTGAGATAGGTGTTATTTCTATACTATAATTAGCGCATAATTCCATCTTCTTTAGTAACTCGTTTACGGTACGAGCTGTCCGATTATGGAATGACTTGCCTGTTTCCATCAGACATGCTAAATCTTTACCTATTTTTAAAAGTGAGGTCTACAAACTGTACTTAGCAGCTTCTTTAGAGTAAAGACTGTATTTCCTTTCGATATATATTGTTAAAGTATATATGTATGTATTTTATATTTATCTAAGTAAGTATATGTAGGTATATTTTAAGTTTAGGTATTTATTTATTTTTATCCGACATAAATAGGTATTTATTGTAACACCGCCTCCTCACATGTATTTTCAACCCAGTCCATCCAAAGGTTGGAAGAGATCGCTTTGAGCGATAAGGCCGCCCATTGTACCACCTTGTATTAGTCTTTAAGTTTTCTAGGTTAAGTTATTGTAATTTGGTGTAACAATGAAGAATCTCTCTATCTGTAGGTAATGCAAACTTTTTCCGCGGAAGTAATTTAACTCGCAGCAAAGCTTGTCTGATATACCAAAGAATATATAATAGCTATTACTATATATACCTACTCAGAATGTACAACTTAACACTTCTATGCTTTTTAGTTGCTTTAAATATGGCAGGCTTTTGGGTGGCTTGCAAACTCAGATACTTGGCCATTAGTTTATAGCTTTATGACTCAGGTATTTATACGTTTGCCCTATTCCATACTTACTTTCTTCTCTCACGGTCAATTTATCAATTTATCCAGCAAACGTCACCACCAAGAATGAAAAATGACTTTGCACTTTCGAGCAAACAGTATAACTATTGCATTGTCTCCATATTTATGCTGTCTCTACGTCAGCCATTACTTACACTTGTTGAGGCGTATGAAAGCGTCAACCGAGTTATAAAATATTCATCTCTGTCGCTAAGAAAAATTGAGATATACGAGTACATAGAGTGGTTTGTATTGTTAGGTGAATTAAAAAGGAAAGGGAGAAAGCAATGGATGCAAAATGAATTGTTTGCGAGCAAGCTTTGCGATGCAGATGAAGTGCGTAAGGTCTGCTCTTTAATCTGTGGTAGGATGTTATTTCAAACCGAAGCCACGTCATCGCTTTGATCTTCCCTCGCCTTTTTGCAGAGTACTTGTTTAATGTGACGACAAATAACTCAAACAGGAACGCGGTACTCTTTTTGATTTTATCAAAAAGTGCGCGATGTTCTCGTGTTTTAAATGTGGACTCTTCATTAGTGAGATCACTCGCCGGCTTCTCATCTTATTTGTGTTGATATCTCAGAGATTTGCATTTCGATTCGCTTTACTTTGCGTTAAGAAAATTCAATTAGATTTATCACATAGTTTGGCTGAAAATTAATGCTGAATCACTCAACGTACTAAAGTGAGGGTAGTTAGTATAAATTGTGATGAAAAGGCACTAAGCACTGATTTTTAAATTTATTTGGTTTTGTGCGTGAATTATTTATTTTATACCAGAAAAGCGGATAATACAGGACCAAATCAAGCCATAAATCCAGGAATACCCAATTCAATGCCAACATTGGATTCACCATCCGATACTCATATCTCAATCACGTCGAAATTGGAATTTAAAATGGAGTGAAATGTACGTCGCGTCGACTTCCATTTGGCGTGATTGAGCCGCGGGCATAATGGGGCGACCGTCCGGACGTTCTTATAGGGTTGCCAGGTCAACGAATGAAACGAATGCTCTGATGAAACTTCTCAACTTTAAAAAAACTACTCAAGTTTGACTACATTGGTGAATACGACGTGCGTGATTATGTCATGTAGGTACTTAGCCATAAAAAGATTTTTCAATTACAACGAAAACTTTTAAAACTTTTAAGTTTAGACTTTTTTTAAGTTATTATTATTTTAATGTTTCATGAAAAAATAACAGGTAATTTAAAATAAAATCTAAGGTCCATTCAACTCGGAAGTAACTCATTTAGCGTAAAAATATTTGATTTTTTATTTTCTACTGTTTGATTAACCTACATTATCCAATGGACATTATCAAACTGATGTGTGGCAACCCTTGTCCGGATAAAATGGCGGATATAACTGGGACTCGAGAATAGACGAGCTTCATTAAAGTTTCGTATACAATATATACATTTTCCATTGTGAGTCGGCGTCCAAACCAAGCCTGTCTAAAAAGAAACCAATTGTATATAAAAAGAAACCATATTTGGTATTATGGGGGGTCACCAGAGAAGGCTACCTACTTTTGTTTACAAGGTGGATTCAATAATACAACCCAGATTATATACCTTCGACCACACCATCACTTACCATCAGGTGAGGCAGTGGTAAAGCGATTGACTGTCAGCGTAGTTTAGCGATCATGGTTTATGTCTAAGCTTTTTAGGGTAGATAGTTCAGTACATTGAGAGGTTTATTTGTTAGATCTTAAAGGAATATAAGAGAGATGATCTGATACAGGTTGCTGGGAGACGTTGGGTGCAGGCCGCACAAGATCGGTCGCTCTGGAAATTTATGGGGGAGACCTATGTTCAGCAGTGGACGTCCTGGGGCTGATAAGATGATGATGATGAAATGAACATCTATGCATCTAACACACTAATCACACTGATATTATAAATGCGAAATTTTGGATGTTTGTTTGTTACTCAATCACGTCGTAACGGCTTAACCGATATCGATTAAATTTGGTATGTACATAGAATAAAACCTGGATTAACACTTAGGCTACCTTTTATCTCATAAATCAGTTCCCATGGGATAAAAATGGGGTGTCGACTCAAGTTGCAACAGCGAATTTAGCTTTATTTCTAGGTTATCTACACATTTAGTAGTGTAACGCGTACGAAGTTCCGGGCAACACCTAGTTGCAAATAAACTATATAAAAATTACCGCAGATCAACCTGATCTTATGTATATGTTTGTAAGCCTGAAATCAGACAGCAATACAAAGTTGCGTTTATTTCAGAACTCAGAAGTAGTAAAGCGTATACTATAACGGTCGATAGATTTTAACTTACATTTTTTGTATCATTAGGTATTTTAAAAATAAACAATTAATTTAATAGCTCCTTAGCCGTTCGAATCGTCGAAAGGTTGCAAGCCTCTCGGTTTTTTACCAGATACATTTCGGAGAGTGTGCTGCGGAGCTTTTCAGCCTGATCCCACCATCCCCATTCTATGATCGGACAACCAGACGCTCCGCGATGCGCCACCGCTACATGGTAGACATACCTCCCATACGCACAAAGTGGTACTCTTCCACCTTTATTATGCGCACCGCCAAGGAGTGGAACGCCTTACCTGAGTCTGTGTTTCCTGATAACTACAACCTAGGGATCTTCAAGTCACGAGTGAATAGGTTTCTTCTAGGCAAGCGCTTACCATCGTAGACTGCATCATCGCTTACCATCAGGCGAGATAGAGGTCAAACGCTAGCCTATAATTTATATAAAAAAAAAATTATGCCTTGCTATTTTTTATTTAATAGAGAATAAAACGTTTAACCACTTCCTCGACTGATGAGTGATAGTTTGGTCGAAATGTCCTCTTACCTAGAAAAATCTTGTTCACTCTGAGCTTCTAAGTTATAGTCGTCCAAAAAAGTAAACACCGAAAGCGAATTCTACTCGTTACTCGTTCTAACAATTAAAGTTGAAGCTAAAATTTAAAAGGCATCCAGATATTTTTTTACTAAACTATCCATACATGTAAACTTTTAGTAATATGACGGTAGTTTAGGAAGGTAGGTCGGTTGTAATTGTGTCAGTATAACTATAAAACTATGTTTAGGTAAAGGTAACGGGTTTTTAAGTATTTAAATAATGTGTAGCGGCTCGAGTGTCTTTTAGTACCGAGACAAAGCTCTAGGGGTTTACAGTGTAAATCTAGTCTGTAAATTTTTGTCGAATAAATATATACAAACATGAATTGGACCCCATCCATAAGTATCAGTGCTCATATAAAATGGGCATAATTGACTGTCTGTTTGTCCATACAATCCCCCTGTCAGGCGAATTGATATTTCCTCTTCCCGACGTATACATAGTTAATTGCATTTCCTGGCGTCACTCATTGTTTGGGCCAATCGGTGAATAGTAATGCATGATCAAGCCTATCTGTTACCATGTCAATATGACATTACTGATGCTATTTCCGTAACCCATTATTAATAAACGAGGTGTTAATACTCAAATGGACATCCCGTTTAATGTTGCGTACAAGTTGCACGCATATTTGAGCGCCCAACTAGAAGTTGTGATAGAAATTTATAGAGATTGTCTGATAGAAGATATGGGTGTTATATATACTTACAGAAACAACCCGGCCCGGAACAAATATCTGTAGATCATGAAAACATTTGTTCTGTGGCTAGATCAAACCCGCAATCACCTGCGCATCAGCCGGCTATTCACCCACTACGTCACGTCGGTCGTCAGATTATTGATGGAGTTTGCTTGTACACCTACCATCTTCATTTTGTATCATACCATCCATTCTTACATGAGATACATGAGACTTGTCACCTTTGTCTTAGGGTGACGGGGGCTGTGCATTGGAGGCACTGGAGGCAAAGGCTGTGATGATGAAGATACTTAATGAATTTCGTACTATAATCACACTAATATTATAAATGTGAAAGTTTGGATGTTTGTTTATTCATTTGTTTGTTTGCTACTCAATCACGTAGTAACGGCTGAACCGATTTCGATGAAATTTGGTTTATACGTAGATTATAACCTGAATTACCACAACGACCTATTATACCATAAATCAGTTTCCATGGGATAAAAATATGGTGTCAAGTTGCAACAACGAGTTTAGCTTTATTTCTAGGTTACATACACATTTAGGAGTGTAACGCGTACGAAGTTGCGGGCAACAGCTGAGCAACAAATGAATGAACGAAAACACTTCATTGTATACCATATAAATAAAAATTACAAAAAAGAAGACAGAAAGTACAGGAGTAAAATAAAAATAAATAAATATTAATAATATCATTAAATATATCGCTAATTAGTTAGACCAATGTAAAGCACTATAATAAAATATTTTAATAACGTAATAAATGTGGAGCACCAATAAATTTGTGTATTTACTACGTTGCGTGGTACATTCACGTGAATAATACAATTTTTATTTCGTCAAGCAACTTATTTGCGACAAGCTTGGAGCCGTAGTAAATTATAACTTAATTATATGACCGGGCCACTGTTTCACTTTAACGAGTACAATAAATACCGTCGTTGACTGAATCAATAACCCGTACAGTCACAAACAAAATACCAAACGCATTAATCAGGGAAACGGTGTCAGTCGCTGTAAATGTCAAAAGTTCGTTTGATTCATTAAATGCCAGTAAGCAGATGCTAAAACATTCGGTATGCAACACAGTAATTAAACCTTGGTAACTACGGTTTCTACAAATTACCTACTTAGCAATACCTTTATTACATCGTTGCGATAAGATGCCTTCTATCTTTTTATAAACCAACCATTGTACCTGGAATCTTCAATATCATTCCAGGCTAGACGAGCCCACTGCATTATTGGGTATAGACAGGAAAACCTGTGAAAAACATAATTATTATAAGTAACAACCTATAGCAACCATAGCATTTTCCCTGAATCCATTGTAATGCATTGCCACCACTGAAGGCTAGTCTGATAGATCATACTGCGTGTCACCACATTTACGACATTAAATTAAACTAGTGGTTCGCCCCGAACCCGAATCTCGCGAGTCTAACATAAAAACGAAAAAAATCTTTGACTATCAAAATAGTGCCACGAAAAAATAACCAACCAACTTGACCTACAATTTTATTCAAATTACAGGTAACGGGAGTTCATGTTAATTGGTTATCCTTTTTTTGGGGTACAAATTGCAGTTATTCTAGATTTCAGATCTTTTGCCTCTATTTGTGATACTTAAGCTACACGCATACCAAATTACAGCACTGTGGGGTCACTGGTGTACCCTGTGAATTTTGTCAAAGTTTTGTTTTTATTATGGCTAATAACTCAAAAGTTACAAAAATTAAACTAAAAATAAAAACGGGGTCGAAATGTACTAATAAAGACCTTTCATCCGACGTACCAGTTGACCTAGTAGTATCATTTTCATTTTTATTAACCCTATTGAACCCCAATATCTCAACAACCCCCCAAAATTTTTAGCTCATTGAGTCACACCAAAATTTTGCCATCATTACCTACCTATAAACTAAATTTTACGATGATCGGATAAACGCTTCAAAAATTATCCTCGGACAAACAAACATATATACATACATACAAAGCCGATTTGCCCAAGTTGATTTGGAGATCTCGCTTCCTCGATCAATCAAGGGTAGAGCGGATATGGCTAGTATTGTTTTAAAATAGTTTTATTTTCAAAATTCATTACCATGACTTCTTACTTGAAATTAATCTACCTTAATTTCAAGTCCTAAAATATGAATAAAACAGCATGTATAAAATAGGTAAACAAATCATATTCATTTATCATGTAAGTACTCGTAGGTACAGTTGTTCTATCTCACGAAGGCGGGTTGAAAATAAATATTGATCACTAAAAATATTTTTATTTCACTACAAATTGATTGATTGATTGAAAATATTTTATTGCACTTATAAAACTAGTACAAAGGCGAACTTAATGCTAAAGAGCATTCTCTTCCAGATATGTTCTGTATTATGTATTGTAAAAGGATCATTAAAAAAAACAACCAGCCTTGTTTCTTGCCTTTCTTTCCTGGCTTGGTCGCGAAGGAACAGGCAGTTAAATTGACGTTTCAAAGTGATCCTTGTGATTTTAATGAATAAAAATATTTGAATTTGAAAATTTGAATTTGATAACCTTTGTGATAAATTTAACTAATTTAAACGTAACACAAATCTTATTACTTGAATTAACTGATTTATAATTAACTGTTTAATTAAAGTAGTACAATTTGTGTTTCGTATAAATTAGTAGTGAAATAATAATTTTTTTTTCGTAATCAATATTTATTTTCAACCCGCCTTCGTGAGATAGAACAACTATACCTACCCGTTAAACTGACTTAGCGGCATCGGCGCAAAGGCGCCGCCGATTTACGTTAAAAATTGTTTATTGGAAATGTATCGATAACTGGATAAATATTCAAGCTACCGGCATTAAACCAACATCTCAAATCAGTTAATAGGATTCTGCATATGTGTTTTAAATTAATGTCGTGAATGCGGTGACAGACTGTATGATGTCCAGGTTGTATCATCCTCGTCCTATCATCTAATTATATCTTATAGTCTCCACAGCGACGCCGACATCCCCCGTTATTCAATTCCTAATTTAAGACGGTTAATTCCAAACGGCATAGCAACATAAACTTGTAATCCTATTCGTTCCAGTTCACATTTCAGCCAAAACCGTCTATTGTGCGAGCATTACCGTCGGCTTTGTTAAAATCGTATTACAATAGAATGACACGCAAAGTATCGGTATAATGCTTCAAACACGACATAAAACTTCGCGTGTCCGCCAGTCGTCGCGACACGCGATCCAGAAAATTATAATTTTAGTTACCCGTGCTGAAATAATAATATACCCGCAGGTAATTAAATATTAATAGCCTAATCTGCGTACATGATGTTTTCGTTACCAGTTTTACATATTTTTGATTTCAGTTATTAAATTTAAATTAAATTAAATAGTTATTTGTTTCAGATGTCACAAAATCCATTTTTTCTTTTTTTTATACATTGTAGGCTCGCGTTTGACAACGATCTCGCCTGATGGTAAGCGATAATGCAGTCTACAATCTTCGATGGATCACGCTTGCCTAGAAGAAACCTATTCACTTGCGACTTGAAGACAGGTTATACTATTTGTACTAAAAACGGGATATTTACCATGATTTGTGAGTTCTTGAGTGTCCCGATATTTCGACGCAGTTACATGCGCCATGATCACGGGTAAACTGAAGTCTTTGCGAGTGGGAAGTTATTGGCAGATACGACGATCTACCCTCTTTCTTAGTCTCTCGCTAGGAATGAATTCACTAATACTATCGTTTTTAGTACAAATGATGTTCATAACCATGATAGTTTCAAAAGTTATAACCAGGTTATAGTTATCATAAAAGGTTCTTATAAACTTTTTTGGTTAAATATGGTTATTAATAAAATTAAAAAGTTATGCACACGATTGTACTCGTAAAGGATCAATTACCACAGTTTTTTTAATGTTATTTATGGGGAAACAGGCTTACGGCCCACCTGATGGTAAGCCGTTGCCGTCACCGTTCCCGTTGCAACACCCGGGGTGTTGTCAATGCATTCCCTGCCCTGTAGAAATTTATTCACATTATCCTGAAAAAAAAATTACGATTAAATAAATGGCTCCTAATGACCTAAACATCTAATCTACTAAAGTACTAGTAGAACTAATTTATTTTAGTGGTTAAAGATCTTAATTTACATAGAAGGGTTCACTTACAAAGAAAGATTAATAACATAGTGTATGCATTACGTCCAAGTGACTTATCAATTACGTAGATACTTTTTGTGAAAGAACACGAGACGTAACCAAAGATAATGTCGTAATAAGCTACAAAATTCCAAAGCAATGTGAGGTGACAAAAATATTATTAAAACCTACATCAACATAAATCCACATTTTATCCGCTGATCCTGTCCATTGCATGTAGCTATCTGCAAAATTTCACGCGCCCTTGCAATAATATAGAGGCCTTATCTACCCTCTGTGCCATCAACAGCTATAGACGGCGATAAAAACCCCCTAGTTTATCATATTGGTACTTGAGAGATCTTGGGTATTTTGTTCATCCTCAAAAAACCGGGGAGTGTAAATCATGTTAGATTCAAAGCGAAAAATAAAGAAAGCGAAATTCACGCGAAGTCAGTGTACTTCTAAGTGCTATACTCAAACAATATATATGTTTTTTCCCCAAAGTTGTTTAATATTCCTTACTAATTCTTTGTGAGTTTGGGACCTCTACGATTTCTTAGTTTTACCAATCAAACTTTTAATACAATTTTAGCCACCCCTTTCGCGTTTCGATGCGTAACATCCAGCAATTTTACCTATGTAAATGTGATAATTCAGCGTATCGTATCTATGCCGCTACTAACACAAGCTCGGAATAACGGCACTCGGCCCGCTTACTCCTTTACAAAATTTAAAATATGATTTTCGGCGAATATAGATGCTTACTTAAAATTATTTATGGCAATGCCCAATTAAAATGCCTCTACGCACCGGTGGGGACATAGCGTTGGGGATTTCGAGAATGTAGTGTTAGGGTCCATATATTTGTAACGTTAAATAGATGCTACTTCGATGAAATAATTTGTTCACTCGATATTATTTTAAAGGCTGGCAACTATTTTTAATAGGTTGGCAGAAATGCTTTCCAGATGGTGCTCTGCGATTGGTCAACGCAAAATTGCATGAGCCAATCGTTGAGCTCTCCTCGTCGGGCGATTTTAGACAAAAACCTTTGGTCAGTTACGCATTCGGTTGCGTGCTCTCGAACAAGTAACATCGTAAACTTCTACCGTACCATAGTTTAAAATAAAAAGTAATTACGTATTCGGCGTTCTTCATTTCTACGGTTCCTGATATTGAGCTAAGCCTACAGTAGCATTTACAGTTTTGAACTTAGTTTTAACTGGACGGTAATAAAGAATACATTTCTAGTACAAATCGTATTATCTATAGTTTGTGGTTAAAAAAGCGTCGAAAAATAACGCTCTCGTTTATTGTCCTTAGTATTTTTTGCTTTATCCTTTTAATAAAGTCATAGTCATCACTCAGGACTGTCCGACCGCACCCTGTGACCTCACCATGAATTAGCAACTCACTGTTTTATAGTTATTGTTGTGTATTCTATGCTTTTGTTTACATTTACACGTCAGCGTTATGAGAAGGCTTACCCGGATTTATAATGAGCTTGCTATAAAGAATAGGTTTTGCAAGGATTACGTGGGTTATGGAGCTTTAGTTTTTAATTGGAGCTGTGGGTAACTTATACGAGGTTTTTTTGGTAAAATGCATAGGATCTTGAACAAATGTAAGAAAAATAATTCGGAAATGATTGCAAGGACTCCGTTAGTTCCAAACCGTAGGTTGATAGACTTAGCCCGGCTATTCGGTAACGTAATTAGCAACTAAACATGTTTAAATGTGACGTATTTGTATGATTTGACAACTCAATTCAATTCAATTCAATTCATTTATTCCTTGTAAATCTAGGTACAATGTTAGGTGGTAGGAGTTTTATATAAGCGCTAGATTTTGCCTTGCGGCGTACAAGTATTTTATAATTAATAATAAACTTAACATGCAAATAATTAAAAATTACATAGTTACTTAAATTCAGAAAAACAAAATGTCAAGAAATAATAATTAAGATAGTAAAATGTCAAAAATAGTAATTACGATTTAAATTAGAATTCTAGTTAATGTAATGTGAATATTATATCATATTTTGGTCACCTAAATACTCATTAACATCATAATATGCTATCTTAACTAATATGTCATTAAGTTTATTCTTGAATATGTGTAATTAAAACTGTTGTACAATAAAGATCTTGAACATTTAAGTACAAGTTTACACAGTTTATCTGTTTTAGACGTAGGTACAATATAAAAATCATAAAATAATATATTAAAAATTCTTATCTTCTAAAAATTCGTCGACTGAATAATATGCTTTTTCTATAAGCAATTTGTTGAGGGCATGCTTAAACTCCATGATGCTTTCTTTGCCTCTTATTGTTGATGGTATTTTATTATAGATTATTGGTGCCATACAGAACACACTCATGCGCAAAAGATGAGTTTTACACGATTTAAGGCGAATGCAGCTCGCACGGCGGGTTCCTTTGGGACAAATGTTAAAAAGATTTAAGTTACTCCTTACAAAAGTGGCAACCTCGTTAATATATAGGCATGGTAGGGTTAGAATCTTCAGTCTCTTAAAATATTCTCTGCACGAGTCCGTTTGTCTCAGGTGGTTCAACGCTCTTACACAACGTTTTTGTGCTTTGAAAGCTTGTAATTTATTCGATGAATTGCCCCAAAAAATTACCCCATATCTTAATATTGATGCTACATGTCCGTGATAAGCAGTTAAAAGAGTAGGCATATTCACTTTTCTATTCAATTTATAGAGAGCGTAAGAAAATTGATGAAGTCTTTTAGAAATATTGTCAATGTGACTCTCTTAAACATATTATTATTTATGCACTAAATACGTTTAGGCATCGTTGCGCGAGTCGCCTTACGTTCTTTTTTTGTAAACCGATTTTTTTTAGATTGATTCTATTTTTTTGCGCTGACTTACCGTACGTACTTACCAGTACGTAATGCATATTCACGCCCACAAAATAAGCTGAGCCATAAAATTACCGAAAATACAAAATGGACCATATTGACATCAGGGCACAGTAAGGGGCCTCAAAGTCATCATCTCTCCTCGTTTAAATAAAAAAAAATTAAACAATAATAATAATAGCATTAAAATTTTAATTAAAATAAATTATTGATAGATATGTGTATTTTATAGGAAGATGACATAGATATTGCTGAATTTAATTTTGATTGCGTACCTAATTGTGTTGTGTGTGTGATTTTAATTTTCTTTTTACTTATGTTTAGTTATTCTCTAGTTTATTTTTAAGACACGATTATTTAATTGTTATTGAAATAAATGCAACGAAATTAGTTTCACGGTAAACCTGTGCATCAAAATGTACGTTGATAAATCCGGATAACGTTCGTATTCATTTCACACAAATAAATTGACATTGAAAAGTCGTGTTGTCGCTCTCTTGGGAGCCAGGGGTTTCGGTTTACCCCCGAAATGCACCAATTAGTGGTAAAAGTAAAAATGTGCAGTGGCGGAACCACGCATTACGTGGCCCCAGGGGACCTTAGGGGTTCGGGGGTATCTATAGAATATTTGATCTAGTAGAAGCGAACTATTCTAGTAGGAATGAAACTCGCACTAAAGAGGCCAATCCTGATGGACTCTGAGGACTGATGAGGATAAAAATCTCACATTTTAGGGTTGCAGAAAAGGTAGAAGTGCTGAAGTTTCAAATGTTTTTGGCATTGTTGAATCTGTTATAATAGATTTTATTCCCATTTGCTATCGCAACTGAGAACTCCTATTCTCAGATTTGCATGAAAATATAAAGTCACGCTTTGTCGCCTATAGTCTTTCATCAAAGTTTTAAAGGAATCTTGAACACGGGATGAAAAAAAGTATCTTCCCTGACCCCTTTACTTTTGTTTTTTTAGTTGCGTTTCTATACACCAGTGTTATTGACTGTTATAGGGTGTCCCACGTGGTATCTAATGGTGTTTCTTTGCACAGGGGGTGGTTTGTTTCATCGTCATATGGTCTACTTGTTAAATCAATAAAGATGACGAAAAATGGTGGCCACTATACGGGTAATGCTTTTATAGAACCGCACAAAGATAATAGGCGGATATATTTTTTTATTGTTCTACAAAAATGTATATCTGCTAATTTATAAGAAAAACAGATAAAGAGCCATACCATTATTTAACGATTATGATTGTTGTTCCTCTATAATCTGTTGCCATAGCAACGGCGATCATTGAAAAAGACTTAGTAGAATATCAAAAGGTATCTATATAGTGGCCATGTTGCGACGATACCATTGTCATAGTAAAGCGATTGGTTTAATAGAATTCGGCCCTATTGTCTTTAAAACGTCTTCTGTAGCAACATTTGGATGACTTCAAAATGCTATTCTTTGATGGTTGTAATTATTCGGGTAGTTATATCTATAGTCTATAGGCGTTTCTATCTCGCAAGATATTATTCTTCTCGAAAGTAGATTATTTTACACCTATCAAACTAAAAATTGGAAATCACCAAACAGGTGATCTATAAAGTCTTAAGTACACTACATTTGTGAAAGTCGTAACACCCCAAGGCTAGTTCTTCGTCCAATCTTTCATGTTATCACGGTTGAAACATTAACTTCTCTAGATAAAAACTTAATGTGCCTTCGAGATTAATAGACGTTAAGACAGATTATGTTTCATGGTTAATGTACTTAAGTAAATAAATTTCGTATCCATCATTAATCTTTTGAATTTATTAGCCAGAGGTGGAGTGTTCTGGTGGAGTGTGAAGCCGACATATTTATTGCCCAAATAAGATAAAAAACAAATGAATAGCTAGAGTTTCAACATTTTTAAAAGTCGATTTAGGATAATCTTTTCTTTGGTTTATTCTTTTTTATGTCCTTGCTAACAGACAAGCTTGTAAGCCTGTCAACGAATAGGGTATATTTTTTACAGATCTTTTCAAAATAGTCCAGTCCTCCCAATACTATAAGGAAGTCGCAAGAATTTGCTTTTTCATTTTAATTAAATAGGCGAAAACCCGGGCTGGGTGCGAGTAGATTGCTATCATTTGCTTTTCTTATTAGTCATTCACTTCGGAGAAGGAAAACTTCGTACTTGACTGAGCGAGAAGGAGGGAGCGGTATGCCGTAAAGTAAAAAGATTCCGCCCAAGTAATGAGAATATTTCGAAACGAGACCGTTTGCGAGGAACCCTTGACGCGAAAGGGAAAACTGAACGAATAATCCTGATATTGGTATTACTCGTAGAATGGGCGATTCGTACACTCTGCGCACATTGTGAAACTTCATCCGCCTATACAATGGATGTCATTCGAGTCGGATTTGTGAATGTTTGAGGTGCGCAATCGCGATTCGTAGGTATCAACCCTAACATCGGATCGGCGATAGAGCGTCCGACTTTTTACAACACTCGGGGGAAATTCGCAGAGTCCACCCGTAGAGGCTTTCAGACGTGAAAACATCAAACAACAATTTACCGTGTATTGCAGGCTGCAACACGCTTCGCTATGTCGCCTTATACTAATACCGAGTTAACTGGACATGACTACGCTTCGCTATCGTAAAATGTACAACAAAATGACTTTATGTACGCTGTTCACATCGCTGACATGTTCGACCGGGCCGTACTATTTTAATGTCCAAGTTTTATCGTTTCTGTCTCCAATTTGAATTTTAATTCGACATGCTCATTGAAGCTGTGCATGTAAATGGTCGGCGCTTTCCTGTGTTCCGATTCTATTGGAGATTTTATCGCGTAAAGTTGTTTGTTTTGCGATACTTGTAGGGGCATTCGGATCCGATGCGAAACGACTTTTGACAAAACTATTGGAACTCTTAGCGCGTGAATATAAGGTACAAATATGTATGTGTATAGCTTTGTTATGTTGCGTCTGTAAGTGAGATCGGGTGGTCTTCAGTCAACTCGTTATGGTATAAAATGTAAATACAGTACCTACTTATAATTGCATTGTGCAATTAGTTCTTTAAATAGTGCTTCTCGAAATGGCATTGTACATTATAGTTTTATTTTAGAATTATAGTCATGTATTACACATATTTTATGTATGAGATTACTAAAGAATCGCCCACACAAATTTTTTACTCATTCCATGAAAATGAATATGATAGTTCGATACTTGCTACTCATAAATTCAATATTGAATTAAATAGTACAATCCATGCCAGCAATAAAAACGTTTTTTGTTGCACTGCGGGAGTTTACCCGGTCATATACTTACACTTCTGTCTTAGTAACTGTTTTATATTCTGTGTAGTTCAATCTGGAGCGCGCCGCATGGTGCATGGGTAACTGAATTACCTATATGTTTTACTGTGAAATTGGACGGATGCAACCGGCCTACCCATTCCTAAACGAAAGAACTGATTTTAGTTACAAACATTTTTGTTTGTGCTATATATTTTGATAAGTGTATGCATAAGGATTTATTAAACGTCTTAGTAACGCGTACAAAAGTATTGTCTCCAGGCAAGGAAGAAACCAGTGTTCACTTAATAACAGAATGTCCTTACTACGCGCGTCAAAGATAATATGATCTTGAACTTGTCAGCCTCGCAACAAAGGAGGCAAATATTAGAAATAAATAGACTACCCTACCTACCTAGATAATTAAACTGCTCAAACTTGCTCAATAGGTACCTACTTAAAGATGTATAAAATAAATAATAACTTAAATAGAGATTAAGCACAATATTAAATACTTATAATAACGACTAACCAGGTTCTGTACATAATAATATAAAAAAAAATTAAAAAAACCTATATTTTATATAATTTAAGACACAAACTCAATAAGAAAAAAACAACACAACACATGAATAAAAAACATGTATTAAATATAAGTATTTATTGGACCCACCCACAGATGTACAAATGTAAAACCGATGTAAAACCACCTGTGCAAAATGTTATGCCTAAAAACGTCTCTGACCTGTGTCAGAGGGAAACAGGCGGAACAAACAAAAAAAAAATGTATTGTCTCACTTTTCTACTGTCCTAAATGTTCTGTTCAAAAAATCTGTACGTATTTTCGATACGGGTGAATTCATATCATGATTACATCTTACATAACAATACCTGTTCGTACAAGTAACAAATACTATCTACATTGGTTTAATTCTATGGTTTTAGCTTTTAACTTTTATTCGTTTTCAATATTTAAAAAAAGTAATAAGTGTTTATGAGAGGGCGTGCTGTTATATTGGAAGTTATTGGTTCAATACATTGGTTTAATTACATTGGCTACTGTCCACGGCATTGTTACAAAAATACTCGTTAAGATGATTTTGACTCTATTAGTAGGACACCCCCTAAAATCTATATAGTGATGATCAAAGACAAGATGTAGTGTACCTAGATGAAGATGAACTTATGTACCGTTAGTATACCATGAAAAATGATAAAGGATAGGAATGAGAACATACTAAAAGTGTTTTTATAGATAGGTATGTTGCAAAAATTAAAATGAAGATAAATAAATAAATCTAGACATTTCACACAGCTCTATTCCCTAAACTAATCAAAGCTTGTACTATGATTTTATTTGTAAATATATACATAGACTAATAGAGGAACAAGTATGTAAGTCCTGTAATAAGTGTGTGTAGATCATGCAAAGATTTGTTCCGCGGCTGAAATCAGGAGGGTTCCTGCAACTTAGCCAGCTATTCGCCACTGCACCACAGAGGTCGTCCTAAACAAACAAAACATTTCGTTGTACGAGTAAGTTTTTGGTTTGTTTGTAATTATAACATAACTTGCGTGGTTTGACACGCGCTTGACAAATTTATTTTAGACTAGCTGTTGCCTGCTACTTCGTACGCGTTACACTACTAAATGTGTAGGTAACCTAGAAATAAAGCTAAACTCGCTGTTGCAACTTGACTTGACACCCCATTTTTATCACATGGGACCTGGTTTATGGGATAAAAATAGCCTATATGTTAATCCAAGTTATAATCTACGTACACACGACTACACATCAAGCTATACATTTCCAGTCTATGCTGACCTCTCATTGTACGGAAAACCTTCACAATGCGAGGTCAGCTTATATTGGAAAATATAGCTTGAGGTGTAGCCGTGTGCACATACCTACTAAATTAAATCGAAATTGGTTAAGCCGTTACGACGTGATTGAGTAACAAACAAACAAATAAATAATCAATACTCCTATTTAAAGTATTGTATTGTCCACTCTCTCCTTACCTCCGTGAACGCTTCGAATTCCTTGTCCCTCGCAGTGTGACATGCCGGTCCTCTAATCCCTTCTCAAAACACCTCAACACACTTCAAGCCGCTATGGTGGCTCCTTTACCGTTTATGCGGTGAAAATTTGGAATACCCTTCCCCATGAAGTCCGCGCTAGTTCATCGTTTAACACTTTCAAACAGAAAGTTAAAGAGCACTATCTTTCTCTGTAATTTTATTTTATTGTAGGTATATATTTTTTTCATATATTCGTTTATTTATTTTATTTATTATATTCATAATATTATTAGTTACTTTAGGTATATTTTGTTTTATTTGTTTATGATATTTGTATATATTTATGATTCTTATATGTACACTTACCTACCTTGAAAATCATCTCTCTCACTAGCCTCAAAGGTTTGCTGAAAGAAAACTCTTCTTAGGGCCTTTTCTTCTCGCCTTTGTACATGCCCTCTATTTCTGTACTTTTTAATGTATTTTCTTGTGTATAATAAAGAATAAACATACACCCAACTTTCGCGAGACCAACCAGTGTGATGGAAGTGGCTTGCCTAGCAGCCAGCACCTATACCGTTCTCTCAGCTCAGTCAACCTTAATCCGCAGGTAAGACAGAGAAGAGAAGAAAAAGAAAGAGAAGATTCACTGTTTTAATTACGTATCGATTATTGAATATTTCGCCCTACAACTATCATAGCAAATAGCATCGTATCGTACAGGGATTAGTGTCCCCGTACATTTATGAAATTTATATTTAACCATACGTGCTTTCAGGATTCTTACCGAGTTAGCGTCTTCAAGTTTTCTATGAAAACTTTCATTAGATACAACTTCGTCTAGGATTCTGTTGGAGAAATCAAGCCTTTTGTACGTGGCTCAACGAACTTTAGGATAACTGCGGGGTGGATTCTAAATGTGTTGTACTGCAGTGTAGTTTGGCATCCTCATATGCAGTAAGACCGTTGTTTAGGTATGCAAAACACTAACTAGGAACATGTTTAGCGTATCTTTAGTGTTTTAGGTAGTCTAGAGACTAAAGCTTTGATACCAAAAATTGGTGAGTGTGTAGGGTGTTGTGATACGCTGTATTGGAGTTCATATATGCGTTGGAGTATGAGCTTGTCTATATAATGTAGATGGGTAGTTATCTCTCCTCCAATCCTCTAATATATAAAAATCTCGTGTCACAGTGTTTGCGGTCGCACTCCTCCGAAACGGGTCTACCGATATTTATTATTTTTTTTTTGTATATTTAGTAGGTATGAGAAAAGTTTATAAAGTGTTTTCCCCCCTCATATCCCCCATTTTTAAATCGTGATTTTAGTATGAAAGATATCCAATTTAACCGTCGTTCATTGACGTGAAGTCATTTGCATAAAGTGTCGCGTCACTTTGACAAGAGTGTTTTATATAGTTTTTTTTCCGAAGTTCCCACGGGAATGGAAAATTTCAAGCGTGCGAAGCCGCGGGCGGGTCAGCTAGTGTGTGTAGATAGAAAATGCACGCCATTAACATGACAATTCAAATTAACATTATACGTAAATTACATTTTTACAATTTAGAGGGGAGCGGTAGGTACGTAAATGTATTTGTCTGTTAGCATTGACCATGTTTGACTCCAAACAAAAATAAATAGCTTAAATTGTTTGTCTTTCAGCATTGTATTTTCTCTTACCTCATCAGAAACACTCGAGTCACTTTCAGTCCTTGATTGATTGATTGATATACTCTTTATTGCACTCCAAATAAAAATACAGTAACGAAGGAAATATATACATAATTTTTTTAAAAATTTTATTTATTAATGATTTCCAATGAGTAATACACAGACTTTTATTATAATAAAATATAATAGAAGCGTTCCCTGTGCTCACTCTGTTAAGGCAACCACAAATAACGGTACAATGGGTGGTCTTATAGCTAAAAGAAATCTCTTCCAGACAACCTTTGGATGGACAGGATAAACGAAAATCAAAATACGGTCCTGAAAAAGTCACAACACATTAGGTACATATTATGAAAAATAGGTAACCCAAAGTTTTGGTTAAAACTAAAATATTTAGAAATATTTTAAAACCTAGTATATCTGGAGTTTATCAAGCGAGTCATAAAGGTAAGTGCTCACTATCTTATCTACGGAACTCGGGCACAGTCGTTGTAAGTGATGGCCCAGGGTAAACTGAAATTTACCGGAAAACCATGACATTAGCGCGGCTTAGGAGCAAGGCTGTAGCTAGTACTCACTCTAGGGGTACACATAGTGACTAATTCGTTATCAATGGTATAAAACTAAAGTTTTTAAATTTGGCTCCATTTAGTGAGCAAATATCTACAACTAATTACAAATGAATCAGTCGAGCTATCTGAAGAAAATTTTAAAATGCACTTATTGTATATAAATTATATTATTTTTCACACACAATATCTTAGTCAAATTTTGTTACACAAAAATTGTATACGGAATCGACACTGACGACATATGACTTAAAAGTTAATGCTGCTTGTGTTACGAACCTACAACGTAGCTTGTCGAATGGAAAATTATTAATCAGGAATAGAATAGAATAAAATAGAATAATGCTTTATTATACACCAGGAATACATAAAAAACTAATTAATGCTAAACATAGTACAATGGGCAGCCTTATCGCTGAAGTCGATTTCTTCCAGGCAACCTTTGGATGAAAAGTAATGAGCGAAGCAGTAATGGACAGCGGTGCACAGAGTATAATTACAGGAATGTTCAAGAATTAGTAAATTCTTGTTTAAAAATAAAGGTTCCAGGAGCACATTTTAAAATTATATTCTTAAAATTTGTATTATTTCAAAAAGCCTCTCTGGCTACGAGCCTGCATAGATGGCGCCCCATTCGTTGACGATGAATTCAACTAGGAAGGCAATTTCCACTTTATAGCGCTATGGAAAGCGAGCGTATTAGGAATAGAGTGCCCATGAGTTTGCAGTTTTGGAAGCAGGTGGCAAAATATTCTCGTTTAAGAACCTATTTGCAAAATTGGTGGAGTAGAAGTTAGGAGAATGAAAGGTAATACTTCCGGTATTATCTTTCAATTACTGCATTACCTACTGAATTTCCTGGTCATATAATATTGTCAACTGGAAATAGCTCTATGTATAGTTATGATGTATCAAGATTCGACAAGTTTTTTAAGCTTATGTATTGCTTTAGTTTTAATCTAAATAAAAATAAGTTTATAGTACTCTGTAAATTTTACAAGTTTAATCTATAAATCGGTATAAAATATTATTTATCTAGTAAAATAAAATACCCCAGTACGACCTTCAAGTGAATGTATGTATATCTAAAATCTATGTATTTATTATTATGTTTCTACAGCGCCAGACAGAGACAAGACATAGGCGAATGGCGACAACGAAGAGAGGCCTATGCCCAGCAGTGGGATGAGAAGGGCTGACAATGATGATGATGATTATGGTTCTTATATAAGTAGTTGTTATTTAGGATCATTAATTTATGTTATTTTTATTTTTTATATCATAAGTATAAGTATGTATATGTAGTATGTTAGGTACACCATTACACCCCAGGTAATGTCCACACAGTCCATTCCATCCAAAGGTTGTCTGGTAGAGATCGCTATTCAGCGATAAGACCGCCAATTGTATCACATAGTTTTACGGTGTTCTTTTTAGTTGTATTGTTATAAGGTGTGCAATAAAGAATTATCTAATCTAATCTATGTATTTGATCGAGCATTTTCTATTTGATTAAATGCTGTTCGATTTTGAGTAGTGGACCAGTATTTTGAGTAGGTAGTTGAGTAGTGAAGTAATAGTTACTTTTAGTCAAGATACAGAGAGATTAGGGACCTTAGCTCCAAGATAGGAAATTATTATCCCTTAACCATCATCATCATTTCAGACAGCTCTAACTCTTCGCATTATTGTCTAAATGTCTACGTACTATGACGTCATCTACCCATCTCGCCTTCGGACGACTCGGATTTTTTTGACCCGTCTTCGTACACGTAAATAATAAGTTTCACAAAATAATAAACCATGGTCACTAAAAGTCAACAGATTAAATCCTTCTTTATTCGTCTGGTGTTATGAGATACAGCATCTTGGAAGATTATGTTTTAATATGAAGTAAAGCAGGTGTTCCTTATTTCATCGTTATAAGAATACTCCGCGGTGGGGACGGAATTCTAAGGAAGAAATTAGTTTGGAATTTTGACAAATCCTTGTTTACTAATACAAACATGAATACCTAGTAAAATGTCAATATTATGATGTGAAATGAACTACCTTTGACTGAAATATGTACTTCGTGCTCATCACACTAATATTACAAACTAGCCGACCCGCCGAACTTCGTACAGCCTTGACATGCATATTACGCGGGCTGCCAATGTACGGTAGAATTGTCAATCGGCCATCATTAGCTGCATCTATATATAAGAAAATGAATTTACTTTATAATTTCTTTTTGCGTGAATTTTTCTGACATTTTAATAGTTATTCTATTATTCGGGGCGGAGACAAATCCAACAAATCAAAGATCATCAAAATCGGTCCAGACGTTCTTGAGTTATAAATGGTGTAACTAACCCACTTTGTTTTATATACATAGATGTGAAAGTTTGGATGTTTGTTTATTTATTTTTTTGTTTGCTACTCAATCATGTCGTAATGGCTGAACCGATTTCAATAAATTTTGGTGTATACATAGATTATAACCTGGATTACCACATACGCTACTTTTTATCCCATAAATCAATTTCCATGGGGTTTAAATGGAGTGTCAAGTCAAGTTGGAACAGCGAGTTTAGCTTTATTTCTAGGTTACCTACACATTTAGTAGTGTAACGCGTACGAAGTCGCGGGCAACAGCTTGTAAGTCATAACTAGCAAAACTAAGTTATTGGTATCATTTGCATGTCATTTTTAGCATCAAAATCAAATTGCAGTTATTATTATGATAAAATAAATAATTATTAACAAACATATATAAATACTACAAAAATAATAAATAAAATAAAATAATGAATTTATTAAAAAATAACGAATATTAATTCAAATCATAATGACAATGTCAAATGTAAACCTATGACTAACTACAATGGGGCTGTTTAATAGATGTCCTCCCTAAACTCATCGATATCATAGAATGTCGGGTCGATTAGCCAGCGTTTTAGTCTGGACTTAAAGGCAAGTAAACCAAGAGCTTTTTATATTATGTGTTGCAATTTTAACTATTATATAGAAGGGGCGGATTCTACACACAAAATATTAAATAAATGTATCTAAAAAAAATATTTTTTGGGTTTTATTAAAAAAAAATTAATTGATATATTATATAAGGTGTCCGAAATATTCTTCGCCACTATTTGTAGTTTTAATTGCAACACCTTATATATGTAATACTGTCGGACCTATGTCGTGACTACAGGAACTGAGACACGGCCACCAGCTTGCCTGCGTTCCGGATGCTATTAGGAGTGAACCTCACTGTGCTTCAAGATTTCCTGAAAATTATTTTCGGCCAGATTAATTTTGACGAGAATATATGTGTGGTTACGTTAGGAATAAACTTTCGGTTAGCGAAAGTTGCTAAGTAAATTGTTAAACGTTAATAATTTAAGGTTGATGTAGCACGGAAAATGGCCTGCTATGAATGAAAAAACCAGTTTGGCAAAGATTATTCAGTACCCGCTAAGTATAAAGTTCCTTTGTTATCGTACAGAATAGCCAGTAAGAAATTCATACCTCTCTGGTCACGTTCTCGCAAACATAACAGTCAAATTTATTCTTTCTCATGCACTCCTTCCCCTTTAATATTTAGCAGGTGTCGTTAAGTCCCCCCTTTTATTGCTAGACTTGTAATAATCCTCGCAAACGTTGGGGGTAATAACACCCTCTATAAACATCACCTTTGTTTATATGATATGCTTTGGGAAGTGCTTAAGATGTTATATTAAAAACGATGTTTACGGTATGGTGTAGGGATTCTGTAGGCCCTGTAGGGTTATGATTTGTTTGACGGTATCGTTGAAATTGGTTGCAAAGATGGCTTTAATTCTTGAAAGCCTATAGTTCACACTACGGTACGGTACTAGCCTTGGATTAGCTTTGCGTGACCTCTATTTACACGCGATAAAACTGTTTAAGACGTGTGTTTAGATGCTTTATTCAAATTCATTCAAAAGCAATTTTGATTGGCATTGGCATTGAAAATTGGCCGTTGATAAAATTGTTCTCACGTACCATCTACTGCCATTGTGCCGTTGCTTATATTAATAGCTTATGTTAAATAATAATTTAGATGCAATATATATATAAATAAGGATTTTTTAATACTGTTGAAATACAGTCAACCACTATCAGTGTAAACTTGCTGTTGTGCCCTTATGAGCGTACAATGGAGGATATAAACCCCACCACACTTGATTATATTAATGTGGCTAAACATCTGTCAAATGAGATGACCGCGTTTATGAAACTAAAATGACTCACTCACTTAGAAGTTTTGTAAATATGTATACGTAGAAGGTAGATTATTTTCCTAAAAGTCAAACAAAACTAAGCTCTACATTAGCTGAGAGCACTAAAAGAGTTCTCTGAGAGCTTTACCATTGCGCTATTTTCGCTATATCCAGCAATCCTTACTATTTGCAAGTTTTGCAACTTTCATCTCCCCGCTCGGTCCATTTTCGCAAAAATAAAAACGAATTGATTGACCCAAATCCCTACGATCGTAAAGGATCCTATTTTCCTTTGTCAGCAGAAACTTGGCATTAGTCAGGAAAATACCTTTCCTTTATTACAGCGTAGGTACAGTTAGCTTTGTAATATCGTATCAGTTTAAGTTTTATAATGCTCATTTTTATTTTGTACCCAGTGTACAGGGTGTTCAGAAGTGGGTATGTTAACCAGAAACACAATGATTTAATAAATTAAATTGTATAAAAATTTTCAGGAATCATAAAACTTTTTACTTTACATAACTTTATTCTTTGTCTGCCTTCATTAAAAATGTGCATCTATATTAAAAGTTCTAAAAAACTAACAAAATGTTTAACTTTAACTAAAAATCAATTTAAATCGATATTTTTCCATGGTAAAATCGTAAAACACTATTCTCAAAGGTAAGTCTCGTCAACGATCTCTTTTCGAGTTAACATACATTTTCAAAAGCACCCTAACTTAATCAACATTTTCAAGTATTTAATATCCTATTACATCCCTTAACTGACTCCAATAAAAGGAAGAGCCTGAGTTCGTCTGTTTATACACTAGGCAGTCAGTGTCATAGTTTTGTGATTATGTGATTGCGTGCGGGCTCGTATTGATATGATCGTATACCTCGATGCTTATATTTTCTAATAAAGATACAGTGACAGGCAGGATTAGGATAAATCGGGACCAACAACGCAGAGATGCCTTCGTTCCAAGAAATTTTCGCCAATATCGCCAATCTTTTGTTCTTCGAGTACTTCAGTTTCTTCTCCTCGCGAGGGTCATCACTTTCCAGGTCTTATTTTACAGCAATTCCTTTTAATTCGTTATTTTTATCACAGAACACTTCACAGCACAGGTATTGTTTCAATCATCAATTTTCGACTCGCTGATAATTGATAAAGGTGAGAGGGAAACAGGACATTTCACATAAAGGAAAGAAAGGGACGGAAAGTCACTGTGTCGTCTAACCAATCCTAGAACTACATAATATTTAGTTATGGCCTAAACAATGTTTTGAAAGAATATTTTTATAATGATAAGCTGCGGACTGTACTAGCTCTGACAAATAGCTAAGCTTCAGCTTCATAGCCAAGGTAACTCATAATGCTAGCGGTTCTTTGGAAAATAAATTGAACAAGACGCTCTACTTGTAAAATAAACAGAAACAAGGCAATATCTCTGTTCAACTCACCAGTTTCGTTTCAGTCCACTTGCGGTTTAGATACTTAAAGGCATTAATTATAAGAAAGGTATGTGACGAATAGAACCAATGTAAATAGATAGAAAATACTTTATTGTACACCATAAACAACAAAACAATATTTTATACAATTG
The DNA here is from genome assembly GCA_963924445.1 of Philereme transversata. Classification (NCBI taxonomy): domain Eukaryota; kingdom Metazoa; phylum Arthropoda; class Insecta; order Lepidoptera; family Geometridae; genus Philereme; species Philereme transversata. The sequence continues at coordinate 25,696,676 of OZ004338.1, forward strand.
GCGCTCTTATTCATAAGTAGCGATCTCTACCAGACAACCTTTAGATGGAATAGATCGTGTGAGTTGTAATATATTTATAGATATATATGAATAATTCGGCCAAATACGATAATTCATAATAGAAATTGAGAATTACTGAGATATAACTTTTGAAACTATCATGTTTATGAACCCTATTTGTACTAAAAACGGGATCTTGCGACATACACACATACATTGCCGATTCATCCAATTGAACTCAGATCGCTCGCTTCTCTCACTCGATCAATAACGCAATATCTAAATTGTACTCTGTCTTACACATATTAAGGATCAATTTCATTCTGATTCTCGTAACTATAACTAAAGTAAAATTTTGGTCGCATTACGATCTTTAGAGACAGAATCACTAGTGAGATTGTGGTCAAACGAAGATCTATTCAAGTTAAAAAAATTAAAAAAAAAACTTAACGTCAAACGGTACATTGACAGGCTGAATTTGAATTTAAATACTGGAGTATTTTCTTATAAAAAACCATAAAATATGGTTACATACATCCATCTTGATTCGCATCCCCCAGAATGGTCAAAAAACAATAAAATTTACAACGGCAAAACAAATAAAATTAGCGATAAATTGAGACCTACCACCTGCTCCCCGGTCAGGGCCAGCAATAACTCAACGAAATTGTGCCCCCGGGCTTGATGGAACGTAAACAATAATAAATACTAACCCTTGGTCTCATAAACGTTACGCGCAATACCTCAAACTGAAAAACAAGTTTAACGATGAAAATTGTAACATTTTTTATTACAAAAATATTATGAGGGCAAAAAATCTACGATTCATAAGAACTGTGTGAATAACAGCCTTATTATGCTGTTTTTAAACATCTGTAAATAATAATAATAAATATTGCTGAACATTTCACACAGCGCTATCTAGCCCCAAACTAAGCAGAGCTTGTACTATGGGAACCAGATAACTGATAAAATACTTATATACTTTTTTTTTGTAAATACATACTTATAATATATAGAAAAACAACCAGACCCGGAACAAATATCTGTAGATTATGCAAACATTTGTTCCGCGGTGGGAATTGAACCCACTACCTCCTGCGTCTCAGCCGGCTGTTCGCCCACTGCGCCACGGTGGTCGTCTGTACCAAAACAAAGAGTGTATTGTTTTAAACCCCCGACACAATAAGAGGGAAGTTATAATTTTCAAGTGCATGTCTGTGTGTCTGTCTGTTTGTTGATGTGTAACATCTTTCCTCTCGTTTTGTGGGATTAATTTTGGCAAAAGGGACCGAAATGTGTATGTAATAGGAAACCGGGGAAGCGCGCACTATTTGATTTGACCAATGAGCGCGCGCGGTGGTCAGATGTTACATATCATATGCGACTACTGTAAGGCCGGTAGTTTTTTAGGATTCCATACCCAAAGGGTATAACAGCACCCTATTACTAAAGCTCCGCAGTCTGTCCGTCTGTCTGCCATTCTGTCACCAGGCTGTATCTCAAGAACCGTGATATTTATACAGTTGAAATTTTCACAGAAGATGTATATCTGTTGCCGCTATAACAAAAAATACTAAAAACAGAATAAAATAAATATTTAAGGGGGGCTCCCATACATCAAACGTGATTTTTATGCTCGTTTTAGCTCGATATTGATAGGCAGCAATAGGTAGACGCTTGAAATACCACAGAATATTTAGTCATATATTCACTTTAAAAATAAATACTTAATAATTATTAAATTAAAATACAACAAATATTTAAAGGGGGCTCCCATACAACAAACGTGATTTTTTTGCCGTTTTTATAGATAATGGTACGGAACCCTTCGTGCGCGATTCCGACTCGCACTTGGCCGGTTTTATTATCTATGGTACCGTAGTTCTATGAAAAAAAATCTTGTCAAAAATGAAAAAAAATCGGTCCATCCATTTCATGGACCGATTTGGACACGTTTTTTTTAGTATAAAGCTATGTTCTTATCCAAGTCAGTTTTTAACACCGAAAGATAAAGATAAAACAAAACTTTTTATTTATTTTTTAATTTTTTTGTATACGTACCACGACGATTCGATCTTTGCTATACGAACCATTTTTTGTTTTGATTGGATAGTCGTTTGTTAAACTCATAGCTTTCTCAGACAATAGTTTTCACAAAAAATTCAAAGAGACGACACATTTGCTTTTTTAACTGTCGTAAGCGATACTGTAGTATGAATAAGTGCAATATCAAATTTATCCATAACCCGATCCTCTTGAGTTTCTACTCCTTGGATCCAACCGGGAAGGGTAGGATCTCTGTGCATCAGACCACCCTACCCCAGAGACTAGTGCTCATAATAGCGAAGCAGTGTAGTCTGAGAGCTTGTCACTTATCGTTACACATGTAATGGAATATTCATAATGACTGCATACTAATGTTGTTGTTAAGCTCTTTCACCAGAGAAAGTATTATTTAGGGTTCTCTGATGCATTGATTGATTTTTAGGCGAGAGAGGAAATTAAAACGATACTTTTTCTGGCATTCTTGCACGCGAGTATAACACATTGCTAAATATCAGGGAAATTTAAGAGGTTTCGTAACCTTTGCTAGGGACCTAGTACCTACCTACACTCAATATTTTAACTACACTGATAATTTTTTATTGGTCACAATGTTTAATTTTCAAGACTACAATACTCGTATTTCAAATTGGTCACTGATAAGACTAGGAAAAATAATATAACAAACGAAAAGCAAATATGTAGAGTACATATTTCCATTATTTATTAAAGTCTCTCCATCCAAACGTTGAGAATTTTCATTAATCTCTCTCAAAGATACTACAAATGCGAAATATGTACATGTAAAGTCAACAAGAAGTGCTACAAATACCTCGGTGGCACAGTGGGCGTTTAGCTGGCTGAGATGCAGGAGGTAGCGGGTTCGATTCCCGCCGCAGAACAAATGTTTGCATGATCTACAGATATTTTTTCCGTGTCTGGGTGTTTTTCTATATAAGTATGTATTTATAAGTATGTTACAAGTATGTACATAAAAAATTATATAAGTATTCTATCAGTTATCTGGTTCCCATAGTACAAGTTCTGCTTAGTTTGGGGCTAGATAGGACTGTGTGAAATGTCCAGCAATATTTATATTTATTGGCATAATGATTCACTCCCTCAGAGATATTTCAAACTCAACTTATTCGTAAATTACACAATTGTCAGAGAATCCGATTCTAAAAGTGTATAATTTTGACGTTTCCTAACATAATCGTCTTTACCCTCAGAATAATTACTTTAGTAATAAAACCCCTATTAAATGGCACTTTCGACACCTTAGGCTATCAGAGATATGCTATTTTACGGCCTTAGATAGAGGACGAAAAGTTGTTCATTGGTTCTCCATTATCCTTAATAAGTATGGATTAGTGGCGGGTAGGGCGATGTGTACTCAGCCTGCCATAAATTAGGAGTAGATAGGTCTTTATAATGGAACTTTACGGCCGCACTAACGAAACCATCTGGTTCTGCTTGAAAACTTGAAAAACAAAAACTATGTATTATTTGACTGCCTCCGTGGCGCTGTGGGCGTATAGCCGGCTGAGACGCAGGAGGTAGCGGGTTCGATTCCCGCCGCGGAACAAATGTTTGCATGATCTACAGATATTTTTACCGTGTCTGGGTGTTTTTCTATGTATTATAAGTATGTATTTACAAAAAAAAAGTATATAAGTATTCTATCAGTTATCTGGTTCCCATAGTACAAGCTCTGATTAGTTTGGGGCTAGATAGCGCTGTGTGAAATGTCCAGCAATATTTATAACATTTATTTATTTTATTAACCAGAGCAAAATTAACTTTTATCACTTTGTGCTGTCACACATGCAAAGATTGAAATAAAAAGTGTACAATTTACTTGAATACTTGTGGTTCGCCCCGAACTGATTATTGTGTGAACTATATTTGGCTATCAAAATAGTGCCGCTAAATAAATAACCAAACTTGACCTACAGTTTCATTCAAATTACAGGTAACGGGTGTTCACGTTAATTGGTTATTTTTTTGGTACAAATTGCAGTTATTCTGGATTTTAGACTTTTGCCTATATTTTAGATACTTAAGCTACACGCATGCCAAATTACAGCATTGTGGGGTCACTGGTGGACCCTGTGAATTTTGTTAATGTTTAGTTTTTATTATGGCTAATAACTCAAAAACTACAAAAATTTTACAAAAACGAAAAACGGGGTCAAAATGTACTAATAAAGACCTTTCATTTGACGTCTCATTTGACTTAATAGTCTCATTTTCATTTTTTTTACCGCTCTTGAACCCCCCAACATTTTAGTTCATTTAGTCACACCAAAATTGTGCCATCACTACCTACCTATCACTACCTACCTATGTATAAAATTTCACGATGATCGGATCAACGTTTCGAAAGTTATCCTCGGACAAACAAATATACATACATACATAATACATACAACGCCGATTTGCCCAAGTTGATTTAGAGATCTCGCTTCGCTAGATCAATTAAATAACTAAATGAAGAAATGGGCCCGATGGATGAAATGGCGATTTAATGTACGATCTAATGTTTCTGGGAGCAGTTAGGTGTGGGCCGCATAAGATCGAAGTCGTTTTGGAAGTCTAATGAAAAGGCTTTTACTCGACTCGATTTTACAAAATGCGATAAGTTAATTTCGTAACCAAAGAACAAGATGAAAAGCAAATACTGTACAGAAAAGCTCACAATGGCTTACACAAGGGATGACAAACAACCGCACAAAACAAGCTGTTTTCTTATACCAGTATAGACTTTATGAAGCAAGTTTCGCTTGTGTACGTTGTGATAAGTATGGTTTACGGGCCACATATTATAGGGCCGTAATTGGAGAGACCGCGTCTAAGTAAGTGGGCCGACTATAAACTTGGGACTACCTGACTTGACTACCTTGAATACATTATCCTAGCTGATACTAAAATGTTTAGTTAATATTGTATATTCAGAAAGAGATTTTAGAGTTGGTAAAACGAACACTAGCCGTTAGAATAGAACATAAAACATCATGGTAAAAATTGCACGGTCTCTCATTGATCACCTTCTTTCCATGATACGGTTACGAGTCCCAACAAGAACCGTAAGGATACCTTTTCTTTCCCTTTATGTTCCTCACTGTAAGACAAACTATCGGCAAAACTCCTTCTTTATCAGATTTGCTAATTTTTATATTATACTGGTTGACTTTCCTGGGTTAGATTTATTTTACTTAAATCCCTGCAAATTGAATCGCGTTCTTTTGGAACACTGATTTGAATTCGTTCATTAACTGTTTCTTCTCACTTTTACTTCATTGAAACTTTCATATTTTTTTAAACCATTCTTTTATTTTGAAAACACTTAGCTAACTAAACAAACAAGCTCTATTTAAATATTATATGCAAAAACATATAAATGCTAATAAGTTTTTAAAGTAGTTTCTTGTTAGATATAAGTACTGTTTGTTTTCCAATTAAAATAAAATATAAATATGACACAGTAAAAATCTGGTCTAACTTAATGCATCACGATTGATGTATCAAAGAGAATCGAGACATTTTTGTTCAATCACGTGACATAGTTGAAAGAAAGAAGCAAAAAAGTAAAAGACTGAAAACAAATGAGTTCATGATTTTTTCGAGCACCTATTTTCAGAAAAAACAAACTTTCTAGCTTCCAGTACAAATTTTGATAAAAGCTTCTCGCGGAACTAATTAGTGTGAAATCTTCGCATAGCCGGGTCGATACCAGACGATTGTCATAGCTCATTACACGTATAAAAATAAATGATATCTTGGAGTGGGACGGACAGGAAAAGAAAAGTGGAAGCGAAGGGGAATATTTCCCCGCTTTCGTAATTGGCTTCGTAATGCTCATCCTTTCCTTGCTGAAATGTTAAATTTTAGTACCGAAGAAATTATACGTAGTTTCACTTTTTGCTTTAAATTATTTCTCCAGACATTTTTATTGATTAACCTACTACTGTATTAGGTTCTTCACACCGTCTACCATCTAAGAACTCTTTCATATTATTCCTAATTTATGATACCCCCTATACTGCACATAACGTCCTAAAACGGCTATCAAAGCAATATGCCAAACGCATCCGTTGGGGTAGGCGCGACCACGTTACCTGGAAATATTTGTCAAAACTCATGTAAAACAACTTTAATACATGCGTGTTGAAGCTTATCGCTATTCAAATATACGACTTATAGCTACAGGCATACGGTATTCTCTAAAACGTGCAATGGAAAGATTTTATTCTGCTATATAGTATCAATACGTATTAGGCTGTCAAAATGTGGTTGCGCATGGACGTCGGGACATGTCGGAACTGAAGATTTATTGCCCAACTTTAATAGTAAACCCATTTCCGCATTGTTTGAAACTAGTACGAACTACGAAGTTGGCTTCGAAAGTTCATATTAAAACAATAAAATTGTCGACGGTTTATGTGTAGCGTGGTGGGCTTATCAGCATAAACCAAAGACCAGCTATTGACAGGATTATTGTTAACATAGCGTGAGTCCATGATTATGCCTTCAGCGAATCTAAGATTAGATCGTGAGAAAAGGAAAATTAGCTATCATCGAACAAACAGATGTTCAGCAAACTGCCAGAGGACGAATGTAGCGTGACTTACAAACTTACAAATCGAATGCACCTAAAATTGCGATTGGATCACGTAGTCACTTCATTTCCCGGTACGAAGGCGCGGGTCGGGAGGCTCCTACCTGCTCCCCCGAGGGTGTCAGGGTAATTTATGACCCCAGATAACGAGGGCTCACAGTGGTCTTATCGACTTCCCTTACTTTTTTTTACTCTCTAGTGTCTTTTTTTGTGGCAAATCGGCTATTACAAGGCCTTATCGACCGGAGACAGTTGCGAAGTCGATTGCAAGTTTTTTATTGTCTAGACTTTTTATGGTGGAATATTTTAGTTTGAAGTCAGCGGAAAGCAGGCTTTAGTGGGACTCGTGTAGAACATCTGGCCGGTAGAGGGTTTATGGACCCAATATTTTACCAAATTCTATATATGTAGAAAGGCAGAAACGGCAAGATAACATAAAATTTCAGACTCGAAATATTTCCATAAAATCTTTAGTTATTGCTATTTCTGTTTCAATTAAACCGGTGCAATAAATTGTAAAAAATAGAGAATTGTTGTAAAAAAAACCCGCAAGCTATATTGTAGAGCTATCAATAAATAATCCACAAGCGAATTTATGCTGTAACTAAATTGGAAAACAAACGAGTTTCACCCAAACACCCCTTCTATCATCGTATTGCTCAATTTCGGTACAACATAAACAAATTGCTGGAAATTTGAAACACCAATAGCAGTTCCGCGGATGTATGAGCGTCCATTTCCTCTCGGCCCGCCGCTTCCGCACGTTATTATAACTAGATGCTATTTCCAACGCTATTTCCATGATACATCTATTGTTCTTATGGGAATTTTCTAAAGTTTGTAATTCAGAATTTAGAAATAGGAAACGATAAATAAATTACCTTGAAACAAAGAAAGAAAACATATTATTCAACCCACCGCAAAAACTTTTTTTGAACAGTTTTTTGAATACATTTTAAATTATTAATAGCCCTAGCTTACCCAATGGAGTTATGGATGGATGGATGGATTAATAAAAATAAGATACCATCATTGCTCTTGCTCCACTACTTCTAGGTACTAGCGTATTTCTCTTCTCAAAATAAGTCTAATTAAAAAAACGGTGCAAAAGTGTACAGGAATACTATGAAAATCATTATGTCCAGAGGGCCAACCTCAATCTCTTATAGCAATATATAAATAATATTACACTGACATTTCATACTATGATCCTAAATTAGTAAGCTTGCATTATTATTGTAAAGGCGAAGCAGTTTTGGTGACGTCACCATAAATCGTTCACTCAAAACGTTTTACATTAACGCTCAAATAAAGCGTATAACTATCCTAAAAAGTGAGTAAATCGTGTTTATTTTCGCAATGTTTTATACTGAACGTAGTGTAATCACTAGAAAGTACTAAATATACCACATTAAATAAATAAATAAATATTTCTGGACATTTCACACAGCGCTATCTAGCCCCAAACTAAGCAGAGCTTGCACTATGGGAACCAGATGACTGATAGAATACTTATATAAATTAAGGAGAATTATAATATATAGAGAAACAACCAGACCCGGAACAAATATCTGTAGATCATGCAAACATTTGTTCCGCGGCGGGAATCGAACCCGCTACCTCCTGCATTACATTATTAGGATTATAACAGAAATGTTTAAAAATTTTGTGGTTCAAATCGAAGTAATGTTGCTACAAGCTTGAAACAAAACGCTCCTGAAACATGATGGTTTTCTAAAAGATTGCTTGGCGCCCTGAAAATTGAAAAACTATTAACTTGAGAATAAATTAATAACCACGTGAGATATAACATCTTAAAATGCCTTTTAAAATAAGGCGATGGCAGATATACTATTAAATTTAATATTCAAGTGGGTCCATTACTTGTTAATTTTTGAAAGATATGTAACATAAGTTGAGGTATCAACCCGAGGCTATAATTTATCTGATTTCGCTGTAAAACGGCAGCCTGCCCGCAGTTTAGTTTTAGATATGCAAACCGATTATGCGAAATGAGAATCTTGATAAACAGCATATTAAATGATTCGTTATACCCGAGTAATATCGAAATATATCTACTCGTATAGGTATCTCTACACAGGTATATTTTTCTTCCGGGCGTAAAATTAAGACACACTTAGGACAAACCAAAGGTTTTTTAAACATAGGTATTTATTTTATAAGTATGCTATAATTTTTAGTTATTGATTAATTTAAAAATAAATAAACTGTGAACTGCTGGTCAATGCCAGTTTACACTTAAAAGAGTGCAAGAAATGGATGTAAAAGAAGACTTTTGCCTATTAGTTAAACAGCATAAGTTATTTTTACAATAGGCAGGGAATAGGGCATGCTTGATACATAGATCACAAGCTAGTTGTGTCATCCCTTATCGTGACCATCCATAGCCTGACTTTACCCACTGCTGGGAATAGGCCTCCCGTTTGTAATATCCACCAAATATCAATGATCAAAGAGTCAATATCAATGACTCTCAGCGACTTGAACTATATCTTCGACCCACTTCGCCACTGGACGTCCGACGCCACTCCTACCAAACCTCGGCCATCATTCTGTCGTTATCTTGTTCCACCTGTTATCACCACATCTAGCAAAGTCCTATTAAATATAGCTAACATGCGCAACGTGACAAAATGTTCGTTATTTAATTTCTCGTGCAAAATAGAGATACGAGTATCCCTTTAAGTCTACCTGTGCTAAAATGCGTAACATAGTTTAAAAAAAAAAATACACTGCAGTGCGATTATTTTGTCGTCTTTTTTTTTGAGGATGAGATACCGAGATACGACGTGGAGTGAACTTGTATGACCACAAGAACAATAACGTAATTAAACAAAATCTTTATAAAAAAGCCTACTATTAAATATCGGATTATTTAGATGATAGAAAAGCTTGGGGCTTAAATTGCTACAACTCGTTCAAAATATTACAATTTAGACGTAATTTATTTTCTGTATTGTTATGTATTCCAAGAGGATCATTATAAAAAACAACCAGCCTTGTTTCTTGCCTTTCTTTCCTGACTTGGCCGCGAAGGAACAGGTAGTAAAATTGACGTTTCAAAGTGATCCTTGTGATTTTAATGAATAAAAGATTTTGACTTTGACTTTGACTTTATAGCGAATGATGACAAACTTCTCTATTGGCGTGCTATTGGGTAAACGAGAAATTACTCGAAATCGCGCGTGACAATTTTACGCCGCGCATGTTAGCCCAGCTGGACCATTTGAGTTTCTTAACTCGTTTACCGGCTCGTTATGTCGTTATAAGCAAACTAAATGAGTCTCACCATTGTATCTGTTCAGTTGAAAGCGTCACTAGTGTCTACTGAATAGTCGCATTCGTATCAAAATTAGTACTTGTCGGGATTTGTTCTAATTTTGACCAACTTAACAAATAAGTTGGTGACACAGTACTATAATGATTCAACCGCTGTTGCTTACCGTGTTTGACACAGGTAGCCATTATATTGATTCACCGTACAATAATCTAACAAAAGGTCTCTCATACATCGCAATGAATACAAAACAAAATTCAATACCAACCAATCGCGCCATAAATCGTGAAAACGCACCGCACCGTAAGGCTTAATAGAAAGCAGAATGCCGGTACCTATTGACGTTTACCGGTAAAATCTGTTTACTGTATTAAAGTGGGGCTATCTAGTTATTTCATGATTGAATTATATTGATTACTAGCTTCCCCCCACCTGGCTTCGCAAGGAAACTCACAAACTTAGAAACAACAAATTTTACCTCTTTAAATATTTTTTTTGTTTTGGTTGGTTATGTGACACAATTTTTTTCAAGTACGATATGGCAGAATTTGTCGTAACAACACACCTAGTATACAATAGTATACTATTATTTGCCGATAAGTAATCAACAACTTTTAAAAAATAAATGATACAATAAAGTTTTCATCTGTGCCAATTGGTTTTAATGAGTTACTTAGTATGAGTTTGGTTGAATACGTCATCATCATAAGACATCCACTGCCGAACATTACTTATGTTTTCCTCATAGATTTCCAAAGCAACCAATCCTGTGCAGCCTGCACCCAACGACTCCCACCAACCTTTATTGGGTCGTCTTTCCACCTAGTGGAGGGCCGTCCTACGGTGCACTTTTCAGCGCGTGGTCTCCACTCGAGAACTGGCCGTCAGTTCATTGAGCTGTGTGCCCTGGCCACTGCTACTTCAGCTTGCAAATCCTCTAGGCTAGGCTATGCCAGTCACTAAGTTTTGTATTTGGCTGAATTCGATATTCTAAACTGGTGGTTCGCCCCGAACTGACATCTCGCGAGTCTCCCACAACACAAAAAATAATATTCTTAGGGCGCCTCGCGCAACGATGACTAAACGTATTTAGTGGCTATATAATATTTAAGGAGTTGTCAAATCATACAAAAACGTAAAATTTAAACATGTTTAGTCTCTGAATACGTTTAGGGATCGTTGTGAAAACCAGCCTTAATCTTTGACTAATAAAATAGTGCCATGAAATGCGCAACCTACTAACTTGACCTACAGTTTCATTTATATTACAGGTAACGGGAGTTCATGTTATTGGTTCTCTTTTTTGGGGTAGAAATTGCAGTTATTCTGGATTTCAGACTTTTCTCTATATTTGTGTCACTAAAGCTACACGCATACCAAATTTCAGCACTGCGGGGTCACTGCTGTACTCTGTGAATGTTGTCAAAATTCAGTTTTTAGTATGGCTAATAACTTAAAAGCTACAAGGGTTAAACTAAAAATAAAAAAAGGGTCGAAATGTACTCACAAAGACCTTTTATTAGACGTGCCATTTGACCGGATAGTTCCATTTTGATTTTTTCTTTCCCCTTTGAACATTTTTAGTTCATTTAGTCACACTTAAATTGTACCATTAATACCTACCTATGTAACAAATTTCACGATGATCGGATAAACGATTCGAAAGTTATCCCCGGACAAACAAACATACATACATACAACGCCGATTTGATTTCGAGATTTGACGCCGATTTCAAAAATAATACTTAATAGTATCAATTTGTTATAAAATTTTGAGTTTCTACAAAGTATTTAAATACTCCTAACTTGGACAAGTGTCGTTACAGCTAGCAGTAACCTATTTTATGTGTAAATGCGACCTAACAAATGGTATATCCGATTTATTTCCCACCGAAATACAATCTAACACAAATTGGATTTTGAATTACGGCACCGGATAAACACTGGCTAGCTATTCGGTTATCTGTACTTTATTGCTAGAATTACTAATGTATGTTTTAAAGCGTATCTAGCGTATACACAATAGTTTATACCAGAAATAGATTGTGTTATTTCCTTTCCTTCGGATTAAGGTTAAATAATGTCGGAGATAAGCTCATAAGCTGATGATGGAGGATCTGAATTTTATAGTATTTTTCAAACTATATATTATATATTATTTTTATCTGATATTTTATAGTATCTGAATTTTATGTTTATTTATCATCTGTTGCTTTTACTGTACCCATTTTTGGATTTCATTTTCATGTCATTTCATTTATTCTCACACAAACTATTTTGTCGGAACTTATGTCATTCTGTACAATTAAAAAATATTTTACAAGTAATTAATGTGAATGGACAATAGTTTTGGTAGGTACATATTACAAAATGATAATTAATAAATAGCATGTCAAAAAATAAAATAAACAATACAATGATATAACATAAAGGAAAATTTAAGAACATGTTAAATGTTAAAAAATAAAAATCGAACTCAAATGATAATACTGTTACGCCGAGGCTGTTACACAATAAGTAATAGTCGAAATTTCTCGATGGCTCTCGGCTTACCTACTGTGTCATAGAATACGTAATACTTGGTATGGAATATACCTACATGCTACGTTTTTACCTGCAGTTGCACAGAATGAGGAATGGTTGTTCTGTCGAAACACCGACCCTTTCCTGGAACGATCCAGAGCGTTCGAGTGTTGTGAACTGTGCGCGATATAAATAGGCCGGAGAGATGGCCGGAAGAGTCAGTCTAGATTTGGCTATACCTACGAATATTTCGGTGACTTTTAGTGGTTTATTGTGCAACAGTGGTGTGAATTAGTGTGTTGTGATTACGTGTGACTAAGTTCGTATATTCATCGTTTTAGTGTTGAATAAAAGTGTTATTTTGTTTGGATTGATTCTCATTATTTTATCCTGAACCCTCAGCTCGTAACAATACTATATTACTGCAATGAATAAATGAAATGGTACTAAAGTGGTTATTAGTGTCCTTTCACACAGAACGGCTAAGAGAGGAGAGCACATTTTTATCGCGTTTGAAAAAGAGTTTTGGGTCATTAAAATAAGGTTGATTTGACTGAGCGCGTTGGGTCTGCTCCATTTAAAAAAGAAGTGAAATGAAAAAAACAACCCTATTTCAATGACCCAAAACTCTTTTTAAACGTCGAGCCGGTCTGTGTGAACGGACTTGCCATCAGGCCCTAAATAAGTCGTTGACAATCGATATAAACTTCAGTTTTGAAGACTAAATAATAATGAATGAGTGATTTACAAGAACTGTCAAATGCCATAAAAAATTGTCAAATTGTCAGTGACCAACTCTCTATGGATACTTCAACAATCATCATACTAAATGCCAGAAACAACGAAGTTTCAAACTTTACCTCTTTTGGCAGAGAGTAAAAAAAATTACATTTGAACAATTTTCTAGAGTTAATTACACAATTTCGCAATAAAGTCCTGAATTACCGAGTCTCGTGTAACGTAGACGGCTTAATTAATAAAAATAGTATATTTTCCGAGAAAACTTCCGGAAGCCGAAGCGGATCTCAGAAGGGCCGCCATTAATCATTTACGTTTCGCGCCAAAACGCCTTTCATAAAAATATATTAAAAAGTTTCCCGTCTCGTCATTCATAACCGTAGATTCTACGCCTTGTATGTTAATTTTGGTGTCGTAAAATGGCATCAGGATTTATTTTAGTAAGTTATTTTTCAGTGAAGAAAATTTAATTTCAAAATTAAAACTTCTCGGGATATTTTTATTCCAGTTCTCATCACACAGTTTATAATACAATACGTAAAAAATAAAAAAAATACTGATCGAGCTTGTGCAGCCTGCTCCGAAAGGTTTCCAGCAACCTTTATTAGGTCTTTCCATCTAGTGGGGTTCGTAAATACCAATGCCTAATATACCTGCGTACCAATATAATTAACATTACCTACTATCGAGAGCATCTACAGAACTACACGGCCATTTGGAGATACGATTGGAAAATACAGCCTGGAATTAAAACCTCCGGAGTCCTGTAAATACAGTCGATTGCAAAAGTGTAAACTTGAGTTCCACTTCTTAAAGCTTTATCTGGACCTACTAATTGTCTCATATTTAAGTTTTGTGAGGAGATTTATATAAACGAAATTAAATTAGATTAAATTCCCAATTTCTAATTGGTTATGGGTTAAAAAAGTTACATCGCTACTAAAGCAGGTTAATCAGCCAACAATGTTAGGTGACCTAAATAATCTGATGATACCTTTTTGGATTATCAATTCTCACGCACAATGCGAAGTAACTTCAGATGAATATAATAATAACAATAGAGTTTTTTTATTTACACAACATAATCCCAGTGTTAGTAGGTATGTCAATACTAACATAATATTTAGCAGTGATTTAGTCTTCTTGATGATCTTTCCCATCAGATTATAATCGCATTTATATGCTACCATTTCTAAAAAGTTGACTGAAAAAGCACGCTTATCATTTGTGTAATTTTACGTAGAAGATGGTTGGTCATCTTATGGTAGGTCCCCACGTGTGTACCTACATGCTTGACGTTGTTGCATCCAGTCGAGCAAGATCGCCGAACGGAAAAATTTACGCGGCGTAATTTTTGCTCGACGAGCACCTTTAAATTTCGGAAGAGAATGTATCGTAGTATTTGTAGACCATGGCTTGATACTGTACGCGACAGAATGAGCATGTATGATCGAACCTATACTACGTTTGGACACGACGTTTAGCACAGCGATGTTCTATTATACTTGCTCATAGAGCGTGAACACGTGTAGAGGCACAATTAGACGAACTGACAGATTCATAAAAATAATTTTCCAAGGAAAAAAAGAAGAAAAATGGAGAAGAGGAAAGCTGCGAACAAGCTGCATTAGCCAGATAAAGGAGAAAATCACTGAAAAATGGAGAGAATTGAAATCGAAGCGAAGCTTAGGTCATCTTACGGTAGGTCCCCATGTGTGTACCTACATGCTTGACGTGGTTGCATCCAATCGAGCAAGATCGCCGAACGTCAAAATTTACGCGGCGTAATTTTTGCTCGAGGAGCACCTTTAAATTTCGGAAGAGAATGTATCGTATTATTTGTAGACCATGGCTTGAGACTGTACGCGACAGAATGAGCATGTATGATCGAACCTATACTACGTTTGGACACGACGTTTAGCACAGCGATGTTCTATTATACTTGCTCATAGAGCGTGAACACGTGCAGAGGCACAATTAGACGAACTGACAGATTCATAAAAATAATTTTACAAGGAAAAAAAGAAGAAAAATGGAGAAGAGGAAAGCTGCGAACAAGCTGCATTAGCCAGATAAAGGAGAAAATCACTGAAAAATGGAGAGAATTGAAATCGAAGCGAAGCTTATAAATACGGGAAGAAGAATTAACGTAAACGAGCAAGCACTATTGCAGCTTACTGTACATGAACCCTGAGGGATGATTGTGGGCTCTCGCTTCTGTAGCTACCAGTAAATTGATATAGCCTCCGGGTGTATTAGAGAGCTATTAATTAGATTTATCTATTTGATGTATTGTGAGACCGTCCTCGCTATTTCCAAAGCTAGGCACTAATTTTATGAAGGTACCTATATTGTAGCTGTAGTATATAGGAAAATTATGCAACACAGCCAGTTTATAACGTAAAAGTTTCTATCACAAATATTTTTATTTTTCTTGGCCTTTTATCTCATATTTTTTGGGGTGAAAATTCTTTGTCTTACGCGCCATTTGTGCACTTTTGCGTGAGTTCAGGATTTAAACCCACCATCGTCAAGTTCTTTTGGACGGTTCCGATGTTTGAGTCAGGAATCTACTGGGTCTTCTTTTTCGTTCGTAATCAAACTAGGAACCCTTATAGTTTCACTGTGTCCGTCTGTCTATCCACCCATGTATAGTGACTATGGAAGCCTTCAATATGAGAAGGCCGACACGCGCTTACTAATTTAATTGTTAGTTTTCTGATAAAACATTACAAATATATATGGCAAAATTTTGTTAACGACTGCTAAAATAAATTCAGTGTTTCCAAACCTAACTCGACTAGCTGCTTCTTGAAAATAACTTAAAACTTCTCGTGATTTTTCCTCGAATTTATCGACAACCATTAATCCATACACATGCTAGCCGTCTTGAAAGTAACGTAACCTCTCGGGGAAAATCAACTCAACTCACATATTCCGACGATTTTTCCACGTCTCATTTGTTACTTGTCCTAACTTTCGTAGTACGTGCGAGAAATTCTTATTTTCCTACTTAATAAAGTTGGAGGAAGCCAGATTTGAAGCGAAGATATCAGATCTGTTTAAGTTGGAGCGTAGTCTCTCGATCCATTTTTGCTATTTATGACGCTCGCTCAGTTCAACTTTCAAATTTTATTTTTATTTTTCGTATCAGCATCGCCTTTGATGTAATTTCTGCAAGTGGCAGGAGAGGGATCGGCTTGGTATGGAAATATTATTTTATATCTGTTTGCAGATCATTATTTTATGTGCATTGGAAAAAAGAAGGGTTTAGTTGTCTCTTTGCTTGAAAGGACTCTCTATTTATCTTCACAATTCAATTGAAAGCATGAACAGTATTTTTTCAGCGGGCAAAGTAGGTAATTGTAGTTTACTCTACCCTCACATTCCCCACTCAGCTTACTATCATTACTGTTTCAAAATATTTGGACATCGTACCAAATTATTTGAGCTTAAACGGTTTAAACTGAGGTATGTAGTAAGTATGTGTGTAGCTTAGAATTGATCAATGATAGCTAGGAATAAGTACCAATTTTTTCTAACTATCTAGTTTTTACATAAAACGGAACCTTTGAAGCTCAAAGTTAATTTTTATTTCGATATGTATTAATAGTGATTATTATAAAATATCTAATATGACAGCAGCGATAAGCTTGAAATCTGTTACTTCTATGTAAAAAGTATCATACGTAATTTTTGGACTTGCCTCTGACTACTACCTTGTGGGATATCTTACGGGTCTGCGTACTGAGTAAAAGGTCCAAAGATATCCATCGTGAAGATTAATATAGTCGTAAGCTAAGTATTATTATATTAGATGCCATTTCTAATATTAAAAAAATGGAATAAGAGAGATTAAAATAGTCTCTCATAATCCGATCTGAAAACTTTCTACTTATTGTTAAGTAAGACCATTTCATTTACCAAAACTTTTACAAATAAAGTTATTTGTGCTAATCCGTGAGAATTTTCCCATCTGACAACAGAAAACAATACATTCTTTTCCGGGTTTTACGTAAAGGGACAAATAGGACTTCTCAAGTTACTTTTGATCCATATCACACGACGTTCCCTGTTGTACTGATGTATGTAGTTTGTCGTAGAACATTTTTATTATGTAAGGTTTTGTTTGATGGTTCTAAAAAGGCGTAATAGTTCCTTATAGGTCTAACATAATGATCCTTATTCAAATCGAACAAGAAAAAGCGTATATTTTATTTTGCATGATTTTGGAGTTGAAAAAACATGATTTTTGGTCCAGAGGTTTTTATGAGTCAGCCCCTGGGCTTTATATATAAACTTTGATGAGTAAAGTTCCCTTTTTTGCTTGTGAATTTCAGGACAGGGCCTAATGCTCTGTGATTAATAGGTGAAACCGAACTTTTTCTTTAAATCCGTAGCGATCTCTTCTCACTTGTGAAATTTATCTGAATTGCCCCACATTTCGAGATAAAATTGGAGAGACATTGAGTGATGAATGAAAAGAATCTACTGTATGCAAAAAACCTTAATGTTTTTCTTCGACTCTACATTTTCTCCATACTTAGATTTTTGTGGGAAAAATACTGGTAGCCGTCTTCAAAAGTTTACTTGGCTTTGGTTTTTATTTTGTAGGGAAAGAAAATTTAGAAAAAACAGTACCTATATATACGCCGTACGATTTTAAGTAATTTTAAAACAAAAGTACACATCCATTATCTGTCCCTGTGTTGAAGTTGTAACTGCTTGTTCATTCATCATAACCATTTTTATAGTTGCTTAATTTATTGATCGAGCGAAGCGAGATCTCCAAATCAACTTGAGCAAATCGGTGTTGTATGTATGTTTGTTTGTCCGAGGATAGCTTACGAAGCTTTTATCCGATAATCGTGAAATTTAGTATATAGGTAGGTAATGATGGCACAATTTTGGTGTGAATTAAAGAATTAAAAATTTTGGGGGTTGTTGAAATACTGGGGTTCAGGAGGGGGGAAAAAAATGAAAATGAGACTATTCGGTCAAGTGAGATGTCAAATGAAAGGTCTTCATTTGTACATTTCGACCCCTTTATATTTTTAGTAAATTTTTTGTAGTTTTTGAGTTATTAGCCGTGATAAAAACTAAACTTTAACAAAATTCACTGGGTTCACCAGTGACCCCACAATGCTGTTATTTAGTATGCGTGTAGCTTAAGTATCACAAATATAGGTAAAAGTCTGAAATCTAGAATAACTGCAATTTGTACCCAATAAAAGGGTAACCAATTAACGTTACCTGTAATTTTAATGAAATTGTAGGTCAAGTTAGTTAGTTATTTATTATGTAGCACTATTTTGATAGTCAAAGATTACGAATAATAGTTTTTTTGTTTTTATTGTAGACTCGCGATATCTCAGTTCGGGGCGAACCACTAGTTATAATTAAATTTGTGTTATTGTTAGTATTTTAGGTTCAGGTATAGTATGTAGGTATGTTTTTAATTTTATATATATTTTATATATATGTGATAATTTATAATCCGGTCCATACAAAGGTTGTCTGGAAGAGATCAGTTTTAGCAATAAGACCGCACATTGTACTAAATCTGTTTGTTAAAATCATGTTCTGTATTTTACTTTGGTGTACAATAAAGAGTTATCTTATCTTATTTTATAAAATGAGTAGGGGGTAGTAGTAGTAAGGATTTTAAAAGAATCCTATAATGGAAGCAATAATAATGTAGCTAGGCATTTCCTTCCAAAGCTGTTAAAAAAACTTGCTCGTTAACACTCGTAAAAACTTTTATAATGGAAAGGATTAGTAAAGTCTTACCATAAAATATTGAAACGAACTGAAAAGTGAAAATGAAGATTATCAATTCAGTTTCCTGTTTCTTTTAAACCCAGCATCATAAAGTATTTTAATTAAAAAGTGTGGCTATGATGTAGCCAAGGTTTTCTAAAAAGCAGTGACCATAATTGAGAGCCGTTTTTGATATAAAGTGGCAATTTACGGTCAAGTTTAGTATATAAGATACTTTTGACCTCAGTGGCGGAGTGGGTGAATAGCCGGTATAATAGGTAAATAGAATAGTGGGTGAGACGCAGGATTGTGGGCTCAATTTCTGTCGCGGAACAAATATTTTCATAATGGACTAATTTTTATTCCGGTCTGAGTGTTTCTCCATATAATTAAAGTAACTGATTAAGTTAAGTTATTAAGTTAATTATTTACATAAAAAGTAAGTATTTAAGTATTTGATTAGCTATCTGGTTCTCATAGTACAAGCCTTGTTAAGTTCGGTGCTAGATAATGCTGTAAAATGTCTCGCATTATTTATTTATTTATAATATTATTATGCAACACATGCTGCTGTACATGGCCGATCTTCAAGTGTTTGTTTTCTGTAGAGTCTGATTCACGAATGGCATCTCTAAGCCTGGGTGCTAGTATCTGTGCTAAAACATAAATTCAACCTTATTTTCATGTGATAACTGTTCCACAACCAGCCGTGGGATTTTTTGTGATACGGACTTTATCAGTCACTGGTTACGCAAATCGAACGAAACTTAATCGTGTATGAATTTTCAAATAAATTGTTAATGTATGACGCTATAATACGGTGACTGTTAATAATAAGATGCCCTGGTTTTAAGCCGAGGAGTGGGTTGCAAATCAGGCTTAGTCTTGGATATTGCAACGGGAACTTTCCCTTCGTAACCGTTTTTCATGTTGGTTTTCAGGATAAGAGCCTTACCAACAAACTCGATGTGATTCAAATGTATTTTTTATTTGAAGCGTAGCTTTTTTACCAACTTGAGAAGAAAGTGGTATTTATGTTGTCCTAATGCTTACTATGCAGGAAAGTATGAAGTAATAATAGAAAGTAGGAAGTATGGTTTATGAACATTTTAATTTTTCTGGGGCTTGGAAACAAGTGATTACTTGTAGCTCTGAGTAAAAAAAAAGCATGTGTGCAATTCACACGTGGTAGAAGACCTTCAAAAATGTTGGATTCAAGATAATGAGACGAATGTAAAATTTCGGGAAGATGATAATTGTCGGTTTTAGTAATGATCATAGTGATGCAAAGTTAAATAATTATTAACACGAGTGGAGGGAGAGAGAGAGAGAGATAATTCTTTATTGTTACACCAAATTACAATAACTTAGAAAACTTAGACTAATACATGGTGGTACAATGGGCGGCCTTATCTCGATCGATGGCGATCTCTTCCAGGCAACCTTTGGATGGACTGGATTGAAAAAATGTGTGAGGAGGCGGTGTTACCATAAATACCTATTTATGTAGAATACAAATAAATAAATACCTAAACCTAAAAAAATCCTACATAAATAAATATAAAATACATACATACATACACATACTTTAACAATATAATATATCGAATGGAAATACAATATTTATTGTAAAGAAGCTGCTAAATACAGTTTGTAGACTTCACTTTTAAAAATAGCTAAAGATTTAGCATGTCTGATGGAAACAGGCAAATCATTCCATAATCGTACAGCTCGTACCGTAAACGAGTTACTAAAGGAGTTGGAATTATGAGCTGGAGTTTTCAACTGGAGAGTAGTGGAAGAACGCAGTTACGGGGATTGGATAAACTTAGGAATTCAAAGCATTGTTTGAGATATGGCGGAGAAGAAGAAGTAAGTAGAATTTTATATAAGAGAGTTAGAATACGGAGGGAGTACGAAGCAAAGCATAAAGAGAACCACGAACATAAGAAACACTGTATAATGCTTCCTATCTCATTTTCTCCCACGTTAAATCTTATGAATTTATGTGTCTGTCTCTTTTTACTGTCACTTTTTCGTTTCATCGACTTTCAAATCACAACGATGCTAAAGAAATTTCACTTCAAACATGCAAGATAAGTACTCCATTTTCCAATAATCAGGAAAAAAATATCACGCCCATGTTGATTATTAGTATAATAAATAAATAAAATAAAAAAGCTTTTATTTTCTATACACAATATTTTAATTCATATTTTTAGAGATTTAAAATTACTTGTTACAAAGACCATTTTTAGCGGTAAGAGCCTCCTCCAGCTCTTTCCATTTCTCGCGATCCCTAGCGACTCTGCTTTTTGTTTTGTCTGCTACTTTCATGATGTTGTATGTTATTAGATATTTGATGACGATGGTTATTAGTGTACTATTGATAATACATAGTTAAATACCTACCTAATATAACCTGATCATTATCGTTCAAATATAACATTCGATCGCGAAATATACAATCAATTTAGAATGGGTTCCATTATCACCACTAATGTCGTTACCTTATCCATTGAAATTCAAAGGCCAGCCAAATTCTTGTAACCGCCGCTTTCGTCCTGATTTATTGCTCGCTCCAGAAAGCAACGCTGCAATTTCTGGCACGAGAGATCATGGGATCCTAGGACATTTTCATTTCTAGACATAAAATTATTTTTCAATAACATTCTGAGAATAAGTTTTTTGGCTGATAAATTACTTTTTCAAAACAAGCTTTTATAAAATTCATAATCGGAACCGCAAGCAGATTCAAATGAGCCCAAACACTAGTAGCCTAGCCTTCTACAATCCATTCAGAAGTTCCGTTGTCTAGCATCCGTCTCCATCATGAGACCACCTCCATAGTACCATATTATTGCATTGTTACCGAAGTTATATATGTATTCCAAATTTCAGCTCAATCGGTTGAGGGGAACGGGCTTAAAATCCAGTTGCAAGATTCCACCCGGACAAACATACATACATTGCAAGTTAATAAAAAGCTTGTAAAAAGTGATGTGGAGTTCGCGCTTTCATGTTGCACTATCATGTTGGGGTACAGCGCCGAAGTATCCACCCGCTGTAGTTTTTTAAATTACATAAGCTTGTATAAAACGGAGAGAGTAAATCCAAGCCTAACAAACGGTAGATGTAACTTTTTTTTGTTATTGAGAGTAGGTAATCGCTCGACCTTTCCTGAAAATAAATGGTAGAATGGTAGTAATGGAACACGCTTGCCTAGAAAGGAACCTGTTAACTCGAGTCTTCAATTATTCAGTAGAATCCAAACAAAAAATCAATCAAAATTTTGCTGAATCTCGAAAATGAATCAATGCAGACAAAGTTAAGATAAAAGAAAGATTATATATGCTAGTAAGCGAACGAAAGTCCAGTGCTAAATAGTTTCAGCTGTAAACACATAAAAGTCCATATCTGGAGCCAATAAATAGCTTCACTCGTATGTGTCTTGCAAGAAACGCCCATTGTTTCCTAACTACGGAATACAATGGATAATATCCATATTAAGACATTCATATAGTCAAACGCCTACGGTACCGGATACTTTTTAATTATGGATTTGTCGCTCCTTGCTTTAAGCTCCACAATGTTTAAAAGGGAATGAAGGTTATGAAGTTTGTAACATTGATGACGCAAATCTTGTTCTAGCATAAATTACAGAGTCTAAAAAAAATTAAAAATAATGAATAATGAAGAATTTTAACAATGTCTTGGAATTTTGAAAATAAATTTAAAAATTCCAAAACATTGTTAAAATTCTTCATTTTGGCTCCTTAAGTATTGTACTAATCGAGTATTGCCACCTGTAAAATATCGTTGCACCACATTTTCTCGGCTTGTCTCTCGTTAAAACATCTCGTAGATACCAGTGCAGGTTGCTAATAAAGTCCTATGCAGGTCGGCTCTCTGAATATATAAAACAAACATACGCAGAGATCTTGCATCTTTTGCCGACACAAAATTCGTATTTTTTTTATATATTTAAGCGTAGGTGGTAAAAATATACTTCAAACTTCTATATCCTCTTGTTGAACAATTACGATAACAATCTGAGCCATTTAGTACTCGCTTGTAAAACATCACACTTTATTCAGCGCACGTGCGAAGTGCTTCATTTTTTCTCGAGGAAACTCGGCAAGCGCAAAGAAAATTAAAATAAAGCTTAAAAGTTGCGAACAAGTTTTAGTACGTCTGCCTACGCTTGAGCCTCATAAAAAGTGCTCCAGACAAGTAGACGTATTTCCAGACGGTTTTATTCGTGCGAAAGCGCTGATTTTACACAGAAAACAGATTTTTAGCACCTGCGCTCACCTGGCGCTTCAGAATCCCGGCACAACCTCTAGTATCCTGATTTGGTAGTATCAGTACTCATTGAAAAAGGAGTGAAATGAAAAAAGCTTATAAAAACTCTTTGGTCGTTACTATATATAATAGTTTAAAGTTTTGTAGTTTAGTATAAATAATAGGTTGGGGAAAAAGTCTTTTCGCATTATAGTACTTGTACTTAACTTTAACTTGTAATAAAATCTCTTTGGCTATACTATTTGTATCTGGCTGGTTTTGGTGTCACTCAAAGTTTAAATTTTAAAGAAGATAATTCCAAATTCATACGAGTATTAGGAAAATGTGTGATTTTTATTTGTTTTTCGTATTGTAAAGATGAGTGAATCTAATGAAGAAATTCGATACATTTTAAAATTTTACTACAAAAAAGGTAAAAATGCAATTCAAGTCACGAAAAAAATTTGCGATGTTTATGGACCTAGTGCAGTGTCTGTGAGAGTAGCACAAATTTGGTTTAAGCGTTTTCAATCCGGAAATTTTGATGTCAAAGATGCACGTCGCTCTGGTCGCCCTATTATGGATAAAATTGATGCCTTTTTTGAAAAAGTGGAGCAAGACCGGCATATCAATAGTTACAGCGTAGCTGAAGAACTGGGAATTGACCACAAAACAGGTTTGGCGCATTTGAAAAAAACTGGGTACACAAAAAAGCTCGATATTTGGATACCCCACGAGCTCACTGAAAGAAACCTAATGAACCGTGTACTCATTTGGGATTCTTTATTATGACGTAATGAAACCAAAACATTTTTTAAGAAGCTGATAACTGGCGATGGAAAGTGGATCACGCACGATAAGAACGTGCGAAAAATGCCACGAAAACACCCATGCAATCGACGCACCTTTACCAACGCATTGGCAGTTTATTGATGCCCTTCTTATAAAAATCAGCTGGACGGGAGGCAACAAACTCTTCAAAGGCATTTTGTACTGCCTCTCGGGAATTGAATTTTTTACCCACTAAAAAGTTGTCTAAGTTTTGGAAAAGTAATAGTCGGTAGGTGCAAGGTCTGGTGAGTATGGCGGATGAGGGAGAGCTTCCAACCCCAGCTCTTGCATCTTGGAGACTGTCTGTTGTGCAGTATGGGGTCGCGCGTTGTCGTGAAGGAGCAGTGAGGACGACCGATTGACCAAAGCTGGTTGCCGATGTGCAAGCTTCTCCATCATTGTCTCCAGTTCTTCACAGTACACATCTGCAGTAATGCTCATGCCGTTTTGTAAAAAGCTGTGGTGAATCACACCCGCACTAGACCACCAAACAGTGACCATCACCTTTTTAGGGGTCATTTTTCTGACCGGGGTCAAGTCTCCGGACGACCACGAGCTTCATTTTTCAAGTCAAAATTTCCAGAACGGAACCGGGAAAACCAATAACGGGTTGTGCGTTCGTTTGTACAGTTCTCTCCGTAAACGTTTTTGATGTTACGTGCCATTTGTGTCGCGTTGGTGCCACGACGGATCTCATATTCCATAATTACACGAATTTTTAAAGTATCCACTGTGACAAAAATGTTCAAATGTAATGAAAATACAACGCTAATCAATAAACACAAGACTTGACTTTGTAAAAAGAATGTCATGTTTTTAAAACAAAATTAATTTGAATTTAGAATACAAAGCCATTCCAAACTTTTTTTCTATTTGAAATGACCAGTACTGAAGAACGGCCATTTTCTAGGTAAATACCTATTACTTCTTCAAGGGTGGACGTAAAAAGCTTTGGAGACAGAGGATCGCCCTGTTTGACTCCGCTTTGGATGTTGAAGTGTGGCCCGTTTTTATGGATGGGAATGCATGCTGTACTATTGAGGTAAATGTTTCGCAAAAGGTTGATGTAAGTGGTTTCAATGCGGAGATGGAGGGATGAACCGGATGCATATCAGAAAGAGTGTACCCAATTAGCCAATAACCGGAGTTCGTGGAAGGAGGGAAGGGAGGCCTTTGCCCTGCAGTGGAACTCTACGGGCTAATAATAATAATAAGGTATAGTTACAGACGTGCTGAAAGTTGCTTAGAGGCTATATTATTAAACTTTAAAGTTTAAAACATTTACGACCAGAGGGCTTAGCTAAGTTACATTCGATTAGCAATGATGCTAGTCGATAAGTGCACATGCATATGCTATGGAAATATTACGTGATCTATGCGTTAATATTTTTTTTTGTGTAAGCCAAATTACATTCGCTTCGAATCGATTCGTTTTCTACATAGGTTTGTTGTTAAACCTCTCAAAATCTCAAAATCTTTGTTGTCAAACCTGTGTAGAAAACGAATCGATTCGAAGCGAACTTGGCTAAGCCCTCTGGCTTATACATACAAAAAAAATAACATAACTTTTGGAAACTTACTTATCTAGGATTACGTAATATCCAGTAAACAGGCAACACCGGTAACCAGATTTCTGCGTGTATGTAAGGAAATAGGAGAGAGGGAGGATAAGAGACTTTGTATTCTTTTCATTAGATCAGCAAAAAGTTGGCGGGTGAAATAGTGGTAAACTTGTATTAGTCTCGAAAAGATCAAGTTTGTCTCTGTGAAACGACAGAAAGATCTGAAAGATCTGTGAAACGACATTTACTAGATACAACGATTACCTACAAAGAAAAATTGATTATAGTCTGAAAAAAAAAAACTGTCAACTAACTTAAAGTTTTAGTATCGAAAAACGAAACGTAAGACGTTACCTAGTTTATTAAATATGTTTTTTGTAGTAAAATATTTTTTGAGAATCACTTTACGACCTTAGTCTCGGGAAATAGTTGATTTTTGGTCAATGGGTCTCTTTTGTGACATATTCATCAAAAGATTACAGTCACGTACCTATTTATCTACGTCCAGTTTAAATCTACAAAAATGGTTACATTAAAAGTAAATATCTAATTCTGGTTCAGAACATTAAGTGCATTTTAATATTACGTATCCTGGCACTAAAAGCGACAATTTTAAGTTCATTATTTTCAAGTTAAACTGCAAAGGCGGCTTTTGCTTTTGCCCACGCACTTCGTGTTTGGTCTAAATTTTTTATAAATCAATATTTTAGATGAAAAAAGTACTTGATAATGATTTGTTCCGAAGATGTCAATAAAATGTCATCCACATCTTTCAGCAATTCCCGAAATTGTCCTTTTTAAGGTTTCTGATTTAGACCAAATTAGTAAAAACGGAATCCTTATGGTGCGATAATAGTTTTTTGGGAGTCAACCATACAAGTTTTCAGAGGTATAAGCTTACTTAACGAGATGGCGCTGTTAAACTAGCACAAATATAGAAAGGAACCCTCGTCACGCGAGTCTTACTCGCAATTGACCGGTTTTGCTTCCTGTGACATTTGTACAAAAATTATTTTTTAGGCCCTCGTCTTGTTGGTCAATATGTAGTTCTGCATGTTTGCAAGCGTATTTATAACAAATACAAATTTAGTTATACCACAGACGTTATACCATTGAACAATTTCAGTCCAGAAAATATTATAAAAAAATATTCAAAGCCGCTGACGACATTCCCGGGCCTCTATTACTTATAACTTAGACTAAACTAAGAAACCAAGCAGTTTCTATTAGCAGGTTGCAAATTATGCTTAGTCTAGCTTAGAAACACGCGTAGGCGCAGGCGCCATGATATCGCTGTGCCCACTATCTTTCATAACAAGTTTGCAACACATGATGGTTTAAAAATTACGACTTTCATTATTCTCTGGAATGCATCGCACAGGGTTAAGATAATTCTACCTATTACATCTTATTGATAATAATGACTGGAAAAATTATAAAATCTAGCGTCACTGATTTTAGGCTGGCTTGATGGCCATTGGGACAGAAAGTTCTCGAGTGGAGATCACGTACTAGAAAACGCAGTAGAATGGCTTCCCGCTAGATGGAAAGACAATCTGATAATGGTTGCTGGGAGCCGTTGGGTGCAGGCCGCACAAGATCCGACTGATCTTGACATCTATGAGGGAGGTCTATATTTAACAGTACCTGTCTTATGGCTGATAATGATGATGATGATGCTGGATCGGATAAAAAAAACAAAAAAAAAACGTTTTTTTATCGCGGCGTTGATGAATTTAATAGGCGACGGTGGGATACAAAATCCTTGACATAACTTCTGTCATTAAAACAACTGTGAGGAGATACAAATTAATTTGTTAATTTTTGCTATTCGCCTTCATTTATGTATTCAATAATTGCATTATTTGTGTCTAATAAATCAGAATAATTGTTATTGATTTAGGAGGAACGAAGCCAATAAATAGCTTTTAATAGGTTGTAGGTAAATCATTTAGTTCTGAGATTCATTGCTTGACTGGTGTTGGATGTAAATCATTGCATAATTTCATTGTGGGATTCTCTTACCTACTGGCGAAATGATTAATTGTGATTTATTCAGCAGGCTATATTATGATTACTAGAGTATGGTATTAAATTATAATTCTCAATAAACTAGGCAACATAATCTTAAAAATACATTGAAACTAAGCATGGATTTTCAACGAGTATTTCATAGAAAATATACACTTGAAATATGTTCCTGATACGATAATTACTCACAATTTATACCACATGATAAAATTGTTAACAATATATCTATCATATTCAATTTTGTTTGCTAAATCTACCTATAATTTAGTATCTTTTATCCAAAACGAATTGCAGAGAGTTTTTCAAATAACTATTAAGTGGCAACAACATTAAGAATGCTGTTTTGTCACACCCTTAACCACTACACAGTAGCATCCGAAAAAGAAACAAAAACTTAATCGCATCCATCATCTCCCAACAAGGAAGTCTTAACTAGTAAGTTTTTCCTAAGAAGTGAGGTGAAGCGAACTGACGCGTACATCCTTAGACTCGGAGACAGGAGCATTTATTACGGCAGACGGGTTGAGCGGAGGAAATGCCCGTAAATAGCTGAAGCTGGATGCAAATACGGCAGTTGTCCGCTCATCAATCAATGGCTTCGAAGGCGGGCGAAATGCTGCGGTTGCGATGCTCAGTGAGAGTGAGCTTGCCATAACCCCATTTAACTTCTTGTCGCAATGTGTCGCATGAAAAATCATGAGATTTTGTGATAAACAGGTATACAGGTTTGTGATATCTTTCAGATTCAATCCCAATATATAGTGCACAAAAATCTATCATATACATAAGTATCCCCTTTTTTCTGAATCGTTTTCAGCTAGTGAACTGATTTAGCCTTCCATTCCATACGGTGTCGTGCAGTAATGGTACACCATTCTGATGACCTAATGAGACTTCTCGACAGTAGCTCCGAGTATACCAGTCTGCCAGTGACCACGACTGTTGCAACAGTCCCATTACAATCTCTATCTAACAAAGTAAGAACGCGATAAATCCCGTTTAGTGTTAGTAATTATGAATACAATATTGACCATTTATTATGATACTTAACCATGACACAATCTTTGCAATCTGGGAAGACGTACAAATAGATGAGCCTCATCATTAAATATCAACAGTAACTTAGAATTAAATTCTGCGAACACTCCATTTGTCTTTCTCGGTATCACAGTAATAGTCTCGAGAGTTTGTGTCAGCACAGTATCGTCTTTGTTTTAGTTACGCTCGATTGATACGTTTCCAGTAACTTTACTATTTTTTGTATACAAGGTTAATAAACATATGACATAACCTAAAATACAAAACTGAAAGCGATTTGGGCAACGACCTCTAATCGTATTTAGTGCTTAAATATGTTTAAGAGAGTTGTCAAATCATATGTTTAGTCACTAAATACGTTTAGGGATCATTGTGCAAGCTCAATTGTACACGCGAGGTTTGTCAATAAAAACATTACCTTCCTTCTGCGCAGTCGGATAAAAGTAGTCTATGTCACAATCCCAGTTATAATCTATCTATATACATATTTAGTCGCTGACAACGTTAATGGCGCTTAATCGTTGTGTAAGCCGGCCTTAATTATTATCCTCTCATGAATAAATCTACAGAACACGGACGTTAGAATCTTTCATATCTATTTTTGTGACCGCAAATAGATTACTTGATTCAAATTTTGATTCAACTGTAAATAAAATATTATAGTTACATAGAAAACCCGGCTTTCTATTCATTTATTCTGGTCAAGTGGGTAGTTAGTTGACCACGGCAACATACCCGAATAACAATGAATATGTTATTTATTTTCAACTCGCTTTCATAGTGTGGGATAACATGCATTGTTAGTTCTGACATGATCTGAATTTTTATGTCATTTTAGTCCACAATGGTCTCACTCAATTTTGTATTTGGATACATAAATTAATTCCATATTTCTATCAAATTGGGTCCAATACCAAGTAGACATCAGTAAAACTTGTACACTATGAGTTGCCGTTTGACAGGTGGCTTGTTTTTATCCATTTCGTCATCAGTGAATGACCTAAGTATTTCCTAAAGTACAACGTCACTATTTCACTGCTTTGATGATTTGTGTCACTATTTATCACTATTTTGTCACAGTTTTGGCGTAGTTGAAACCACCAAATTCCATGGCTTTCAACTTGATGGACACCAATTCGTGATGTTAATTTTTCAGGTATTTATTTAAACATAATTTTTGAAGTTATTCTTCTTTCACACCGACAGCCAATAAGCGATATAATAAAGATAGCCGACCCGTATACGGGATGCAATCTTTAGCTATTTTTGTTTTGTTACGCACATAAGTACTTACACACACACGTTTTTTTACAAGGTAACACAATAAATAAAGCCCTGCAGAATTATGAAGTGTCTAGAAGATTGCGAAACAACATTTGAAATTAGTCATTGAAATAGGGTTTTTTTTAACAGAAATGGTCACTAGTCAGTCGTCAACTTAAACTTGAGAGCAAAAAAATCGCACATTCATGATTTTTTGACATAACTAAAAAAAAAACAAAAAATATTATGTTTCTGTAATGCAGATTCATAGTCTATTTTAATACCTATCCAGTGGTATCTGATTTGTCTTTCAATCATTACATAAAAATGCTTTTGTGGATCAATAACAAAAATGCATGTTTAGTAAAAAATTCTTTATTCAAGTATTGGTGTCGAAGTTATGAAATTAAAAGATAAAATTAATTAAAAGTTTGTTATTAATACCGAGTGTTCCCTCCCCTAGCCTGAATCACTGACTCCATCCGTGTTTTCATTGATGTTACTAGACTTTTGATAAAGTCTTGAGGAATAGCCTCCCATTCCTCTGCGATCGCCTGTTGCAGCTCCTGTAGAGTCGATGGAGGAGCATCTCGGCCTCGAACTCTTCTTTTCAGCTCGTCCCATAGATGTTCGATGGGATTGAGGTCTGGGCTTCGAGCTGGCCACTCCATAACGGTCACATCCACCTCTTGAAGGTACTCGATCACTATGCCAGCAGTATGCGGTCTTGCATTATCTTGCATAAACAGAAAGTTTTCGCCGATAAACCCAGCAAAAGGTACGACGTGGCTCTCGAGTACTTCCTCAATGTATCGTATGGAAGTCAATCCTCTTGATTGGCGACCAGTATTCGGTCCGGTGATGAAGGCAAGCTCGGTTTTTGCTTCCATAGACATGCCTCCCCAAAACATGATTGATCCACCGCCATAGGCGACACGTTCTGTTATGCAGCATTGGGCAAATCGCTCTCCCGATCTTCTATACACCTTCCCCCGTCCGTCGTTGCCATGCAAGCACATCCTGCACTCATCAGAGAACAGGACTGCACTCCACTGCTCTTCGGTCCAATTCAAATGGTCTCGAGCGAACTGAAGGCGGGCTTCTCGGTGGGCTGGGGTCAATTTCGGCCCGTTTGCTGGCCTGTGTGCAGTCAGGCCACCTTCTCTCAATCGTCTTCTGACTGTCCACCGGCTAACTTCTACTTCACGAACTTCTTGAAGTCGTTGGCCCAGTTGAACTGCGTTCAAACGACGATTTCTTAAAGATGTCGTTATAAGAAAGCGGTTATCACGCTCTGTTGTAGCACGGGGAGGGCCCGATCCTTGTCGCCGTTGGTAGTCACCAGTCTCTTGATACCTCTGGTATACACGCCGAACGGTAAATCGGCTCAAACTCAATTGTCGAGCCACTTGACTTTGCTTAAGCCCCGATTCAACAAGGGCAACCACTTGAGCGGCTACTTCTGGTGTAGTATCCATTTTCGTGTTCCGTTTGAAGCCAATATCAATAGAGAACCTTTCACACTGTACGTTGGTATGCAAATGATGACCATTCCCTCAATATGCACTCTTTTATACCTGCGATAAATCCCGCCGCCGGCCTTACCTGGATCGAGCGACATAAGGGGGTCTATTGTTTTGTTGCTAATGAGTTGTTTTTAAAGGTAAATGTCCCTTTATCAGTTCTGCGAATGCCTAGATTATGCACTTTAATTTAATTTGATTTTAATTTGCTGTAAGCTCCAAATAAAAAAAAATTTAACTTATAAGTAAAAATGTGCGGATGTGCGATTTTATTGCTCTCAAGTGTAGGTATAGTGTATAAGTTATAATATTGTTCTTGAGGACTGGGATTGATGTGAACCATCGTCAATTATTGTATTCCAAGTTTTGTCACGTCTTTAGTAGGCGTCACTCAAAAAGCTACTGTTTTTCAAGAGTACAGTTGTGATAATAAATTTCCCAAATACAAGTTTTTCTACTAATTCTCAATGTTATATTATTATTTTTCTACAATTCTTTAAATTTAATGTAAATTCTAACTATGCTGAGAGAATAGTATTAGTGTAGTATAACCAACACTATCTAAAAATCGCTTGTTTTACTCAGATAGTGCTTTAACTTCCATCAGACGCTCTAAAAATCATATTTAATTTAACTGTATTTTATTTATTGTTCTTTATTTTTACCCAATAGGGTTGGGCTGTTTGTATCGAACCTCACTGTAATTTTAAATTACCCTCAATATACCGATTTAAAATCGATTTGTAATAACTAGTAATTGGATATTCGGATGCATATTTACCTAACGTTAATTTTTGGCTAACCAATTATGGAAGCGGCGTCTTAGAATATTTTTATAAAAAATAAAATTCCGGGATCCCGGGATTGGATACGTATTAAATTAACGTAAAATATTAAGCAGTTAGAATTTGCCAGCTCACTCGCAAACTTACAAAATGCTTATATTCCCTGAGATCTAATAGGCCCAATCTGACACTTTTACAAGGTTGTTTTCGCTTCGTCAAAAATTACTGTCAGTAAAAGTAGGGAAAAGCATCCATATTACGTTGTAACAAGGCATTATATACCTATTTGCCAAAGTGTGCGTTTTTTCATAGAATGTGAATTTCTTTAGACTGTATGAGGGATGAATGATACCATAAAAACCTATGCAGCTTTAAGGGATGGTTAGGGTAACTAGATGAATAAATAAAAAAAATAAGACACGATAAATTTATAGATCCAGGAATCACGGAATTTTTTCGATTTAAAAGTGCTATCCATACTAGCCAACTTTTAACTTTAGGTAAATATGAATCCGTTTATCCGACCTCTAGTAATATGCATAATTATGGTTTATTTTGATTGTTCTGATTGTGCTTTTTTGATACAATATTGTCACAGAACATTTTGATAATAAAATTAAATAAAAACAGGATTTTTTATTCTTGATACCAACTAATAAACCGTTGGAACCAATTGAAAGTAGAGCTACTTTATCGCCGTACTTCGATTTGCATTGACGCAACATTAAAATTCTTCCATATTACTACTTAATGTTAATTTGTACCGGTCCAATTAACAGACCTTTAATTAAGAGGGACTACTTAAAGTATCCGATATGATCGTATCATAATCGTCAATCTTTATTTTCTTGCGTAAAGTCTTTTTTATTACGAAATTCACGGGAAATGCAAATTAGGCGACATCGTGCTCTTACATTTGTATCGTGTGTTGTTTTGCAAAAATGTTATCGAGATGTTTATCATTAATTAGGTTTCGGCGCCCGATACCTAATCTTAATTTATAAGTAACATTTTGCATATTCAAATAGTGAAATGATGATGAGATAAATACCTAACAGTTACGGTAGAGTCGCACGAAAGTATTACATCAAGACATCTCTACTTGTTGTCTTTAGACCTATTGGAAAACTTTTTTACTTCCCTATTTTAAAAGCGATAAAAAAACGATAAATATTAATATAATGAATTATGATTCACGCCATAATAACTTTCAATATTTTCACCCACAAGAACGTCATTACTCGTCATTTTATACAGAGAGCGCCCAGAGCTATAATTTACGTTCAAAAAAATTAAAAAGAATCAGGGCCCAGCCTCACCTATTAGTGGCTCGCCTATGTATGGATTGTATGGGTGTATTGTGCGAACTGTGAATGACCTCTTCAGCATAATAATGGGCGAAGGGATGCGCAGGAGCGCGTGCGAGGGGGAGACCGGTTTGAAATTAGAACGTTTTTTATTCAAACTTGGAGCCTTTGTCGGCGAGCCGCGCCCGCCCGGTGCGCATGCGCTAACTCGACAAATGCGTCAAATGAAATAAGCCGTATTTTATTCCCATTTTGAATTCGAATTTTAATTTTGGAGGGATGTTTGGACAAAAGATTATCAAGGAATTTGGGGTACACGATGTTTGTGCTGCGTAGAAAGTCTACGGATAAAGGATCTTATGTTTTCTTATGGTTATTGTAAGTACTTTTTGTGTTGTGGCAGCACAAAAACAGCCAGATGGCAATCAATCATTTTGGTACAATAAAAGTTTAAAATAGAAGCCATTTTATTATAATAACGTCTTTTTTGTACCACTATGGTGGCCTATAAGCATATGAACCTCCTTATGGTAAGCGGTTACCGTAGCCTATGGACGTTCGTACCATCAAAGGTCGCGCGTTGCCGAACCTTTATACCTAATTTTTAGTTAAATAATATGTAACTATGTAATTTCAGGCACCCATTAGGCAACGATCGTCACCCAGTGGGTGCCTGAAGTATGAGTGATTTCTTAGTAAATGCAGTTCCATGTTTTAAAGCAATCGCCAATCTCCTTTTGACAAATTGTTATGATTGATTAATAATAATTGATCTAGCGAAGCGAGATTTTTTAAATCAACTTGGGCAAATCGGCGTTGTATGTATGTATGTTAAAGTTTTGGTGTGACTTAATGAGGTAAAAATGTGGGGGGGTTGTTGGGGTTGAAGTGAGGTAAAAATCAACCAAAATGGGACTATCCAGTCAAGTAGCACGTCTAATAAAAGGTTGTGAGTACATTTCGACACCGTTTTTATTTTTAGTTTAAACTTTGTAGTGTTTAAGTTATTAGCCATCATAAAAACTGAAGTTTGACTAAATTCACAGGTTACACCAATGACCCCACAGTGCTGAAATTTGGTATGCGTGTAGCTTTAGTGACACAAATATAGGCAAAAGTCTTAAATCCAGAATAACTGCAATTTCTACACAAAAAAGATGATCCAATTAACATGTACTCCCGTTACCTGTAATTTGTATGAAACTGTAGGTCAAGTTAGTTGGTTCCGCATTTCGTGGCACTATTTTATTCGTCAAAGATTAAGGCCGGCTTGCACAACGATTCCTAAACGTATTTAGCGACTATACATGTTTAAATTTTACGTATTTGTATGATTTGACAACTCCTTAAATCATATTTAGCCACTAAATAAGTTTAGGCATAGTTGCGAGTCACCCTAAGAATATTTTTTTTTGTGTTATGGGAGACTAACGAGATCTCAGTTCGGGGCGAACCACTTGTACTCTTAGTGCCTAACAGTACCTTAATTAAATTAATATAATATACAAAACGATAAGCTCATAAAGTGTTAAACATGCCACGATTACTTAAACGAGCACTTTACGTGTGACGCTTACGCAAATTGCTGTCTATAAAATACAGCTTTGACATAATACCCTAAACAAGCCTTAATGGGTTTATGTTCCAAATAGGTTTATGTTCAAAGGTACATACATAGACCAGGCACCTCTTGCCCCCTATTTGGGACAGTGTAAACAGAGATGAGGAAGGGAGGACCGAGCGATACGATAGTGTAACACAAGACTCGTGGCCGTTCGGTCGTGTCACGAACGCGTCGACTTTGTTCGAACGCGATGTCGAATCCCCAACTTTTTGAATTCGAATCCCGAACATAAATTTGGAATATAAAAAGATAAACATAAAGTGGACAGCTTTGTAATGCTTAAAGTGTGTGGTTGTTTTTGTGAAATCGGAAACATGTAAATAAAAGTGTAAATTGAGCATAATTTTGTGGCAGTATGGTGGATGCTGGTGTTAATGAGTGCGATAACACCGTAAATGGAAGGAACCAATTCGTGTTTCTTGTGTTTGTGCATTTACTTCTTATTGGACTGAATGGAACTAATGGTAAATATTACTTTTAATCTAGAGTCTATTCATAAGACACTTTTGTAAAGAAAGTTTCAGGAAACAACATTGCCTACCTAAATCCATTGTTTTACTTGCCTAGCTGGTATTGGTAAATACATTATGAGGTTATCTGGAAGAAATCGCTTTAACCGATAGGACCGTCCATTTTCATCATTTTCATTTTCATTGTGAATTTCTATTGTTTTTTGTGTGGATGCAATAACTTTACTATTAAATAAAATAATAACGAATTGGTTTTATAAAAATATCTTATTATTTTTAAAAACGATATTACCTTATTAATTTTTTTTAGAGTCAATAAACTTATTACTAAATTAAATCGTCTCTTAACGTGCTTACGAGAGCGGTACGAGATAAAGATAAACAATAAAATTAATTAAGAGGCTACCATTAAATTACTTATCTAACACTTTATCTGATACTCTACCGTCTATCAAGTAATTAAAGTAGCACGGGGCCAATTAACAAAATGTACTTTCATAGTACCTATATTGAAGTACTTGAACAATAGCCTTTATTTTTCAACGAAGCTTAATTAACGTTAACGGTAGCGTAAAATTACAAAAAGTATAGTGGCTAGTGGATTGGTATTCGATCTTTTAATGGTGTTTTTGACGGTGACAAATTGACATTTTGTTATTTGGTTAAATTGTAGCTTGTTTAGTAGTTTGTTCTGTTGGATTACAAATTTAAAACTTAAACTTATTGTTCATTGTTTTGGTAGTACTTATAAGAAAAACGATGTTTTTAGCGGCGAAAAAGGCAGTTTTGGAGAGTTAGATATTTATAATCATGAAATCATCTTCATATCATCATTATCTTCTTCCAGCCCTTTTCCCACATTACGTGAGCTTGGTATAATTTATCTTTTTACCACCTGCTCGACAATGTCAAATTCATATAAACCTCACCAGTGATTAAATCCCAATCCCTGAACAGGGAGTAAAGTTGTACTGAATTTCATTATGCCCTCGCGGGCATAATGTGATTTCAATTTGGGACCTCATCTGTATTAAAATTTGAACCAAAGAGACCCTGTATGACTCTCTGTACTCTTCTCATCTGTACTATTTGATTCAAATTTACTTTACGAATACTTATTCGTAAATCGAACTAACATCTGCTCATATACCAACCTAGATTTGGTTTTTATTGCTTTGCAGCAAGTGTGAAAAATAGATTATTCTCCTCGTGGATAAAACTGTCTGCATCTTGGGCGTGCTTATATCCCTCTCTGCACTCAGGATTCTAGTAACTCCCTCGCTCTGCTCGTGAGTTAACTCTAGAATCCTTTGTTACGTTCGAGATTCAATATAGCGCTCGTGACATAAGCCACTGCTTTATCCTCTCGTGTAATAATCTACTATTTTCTTCCATATCTCTCTAGGATCTTAGTAGTGACTTCAATATTAACCATATCATCTTTCACACGGTACATCCACCTTCTTTAGCTTTCCTCTACTTCTATATCCATCCCTGAAATCATCTTAAGCTAGGTTAAGTTTAGTTTGAGAGCAAACTAAGACTATTATGACCCTCATCAGAAATCATCATTTAGCTACTACCAATCGTAAGCATTCGTTTTAGTTCTTTCTGTGCGCATATTTAGACCAAATTCTAAGATATAGAACGTGTGGTATTGTCTAGGAGGTAGCGGGTTCGATTCCCGCCGCGGAACAAATATTTGCATGGTCTACAGATATTTGTTCCGGGTCTGGATGTTTTTCTATGTAGGTAGGTGTTATAATTATGTATTTACAAAAAAAAAGTATTCTATCTGGCTCTCATAGTACAAGCTCTGCTTAGCTTGGGGCTAGACAATGCTGTGTGAAATGTCCAGCATTATTATTATTAGCATTATAG
The DNA here is from genome assembly GCA_963924445.1 of Philereme transversata. Taxonomy (NCBI): domain Eukaryota; kingdom Metazoa; phylum Arthropoda; class Insecta; order Lepidoptera; family Geometridae; genus Philereme; species Philereme transversata. Next base: position 25,734,261 of record OZ004338.1, read on the forward strand.
ACGACCTCCGTGTCGCAGTGGGCGAACAGCCAGCTGAGACGCAGGAGGTAGTGGGTTCAATTCCCGCCGCGGAACAAATGTTTGCATGATCTACAGATACGTGTGTATTTACAAAAAAAAAAGTATATAAGTGTTCTATCAGTTATCTGGTTCCCATAGTACAAGTTCTGCTTAGTTTGGGGCTAGATAGCGCTGTGTGCTTTATTTAGTACTTCATCGTTTAACGAAATACCAGTTTAAATAAAACTGGTATGTGCTTTAATTAAGCTTTGGATAACTCTTGATACCTATATAAAGATTATTTTAAGTCCATAAATTAGTTTTTAAGGTAAGTTAAGGGTTTATTTTTTAAACCTATGATGGATAAAAGAGTCTAAGTAATATTTGGGTAAATCTCGATTTTGCAGTTTAAGATTAGTTTAACTCTTTAATGTACGTGCATCGATTTACTCAACAGAAAAGTATAACAAATACTTAATTAACTAAAATTAATAGAATGTACAATAAGTGATTTTATCGCCTAATGCGATTGTTATTATGATTTTTTAGCTTAAGCGTTTAATTATTTATTAAAACGGGTATTTATCGCGTATGTACCTTTTTATAAAATCGTCGAGATAACAAACAAAAAAGGTAAATACGCAATAAATACCCGTTTTAATCAATAATTATGTACAGGGATCGCGGAACTTTAAAAAATACTTATGTATTTAGTATCTACAACAATCTTGAATTTTTTGGCTTGCTTTTTTATTTATCCTATTGTCGTCCCACTGTTGGGCAAAAGTTTCCCCAAATCCCTCCAATCAGCTCTGTTGCGGTCTCTACTATCTTTTTCCAAAGGCGTCGTGTTTTTTATTTTGTTAAAAATAATTTTTATTCGTGAGCACAATAAAGCCGCGTCTCAAAGGTTACCCACAGATCAATAAAACCATAGCAACATTTGTCCGTTCCATTACATTTAGATAAAAGCAAAGATAAGTCGAAGGAGTATTGTTATTTTTGATTTATTTTTAAAACCCGACCGGTCAAGCGGTAGTTGTCCTTTATTAAACTTGTCACTGTCACTGATAGCGGTCACAATAATATTATCTTGACATGTTTTTCTTTTTATTGCCCGTCGTGTAGTGTGGGCGCAGTAACTATAAATTAAATTCATTAGTCATAATACGTATGGTAAAAAAGTGTAAAGAATATAGCCCTCTTATTAATATACCCCTTACGCTTAAAAGTGTTAGGTTAAAACGTCTTAGTTCACGAAAAAGGTATCACGGGCTTTTTTTATTGGCATAATTCTTTGTAGAATCATTATTACATTTGATCACGAAAGCGAGTAAATTAAAAATGTATTTTTATAAAAGTTTGTTGCTAAAAATAAAATTTCCGTTCCCGGTGTCCATTGTTTTTTTCACTACCATGGCTTCTTTTATTAAATAGAAATAAGGATTTGTCATGAAAGTTGTATTTAATTTCAGCATTTATGAATGTAACCTCTTTTATTTTAAACTAGCTGCCCCGCAAACATCGTACCGCCTTGATATGCATATGACGCGAGCTGCCAATGTACGTCACCCCGGTAGAATTGTCAATCGGTCATCATTAGCTGCATCTATGTATAAGATTTTTTTTTCATAATTTCTTTCTGCGTGAATTTTTATGATATTTTAATAGTTATTCTGCTATTTGGGGCGGAGACAAATCTAACAAATCAAAGATCATCAAAATCGGTTCAGCCGTTCTTGAGTTTGGTGTAACTAACCCGACTTTGTTTTATATAAAAGAGAAGAGAAGATATAAATAAGTATTTTTCATGGAGGTTATATTTTATTTTAGTAGATATATTATGATTGCAATGAGCTTCATTCTGTATTCAAATTTACTCACGGCTCTAGGGGCGTAAATCGCGTTTACGCTTCAGGCGTCGAGCTAACAATGAATAACTTTCAGAAAAATTATCAATATTTTTCTTATCTTGTTCATATGTCTTATCTAAATTTCTACAGAAAAAATTCTCGTAAGGTACCTATGACTGCAAAGTATAATTTCTGTTTGTGCATGATAATTATTTGCATAATTTTATATACTCCTTGACTGGCTAAAGAATTGACAGACATTATTCTCCTAAACTCCTGCCGTTCTAAGAAGCTCGATTTGACGTTGTCAAAATAAAGAGATTAGAGATGGAGAGGGGAACTAGAGTAGAAATAAAAAAACGGTTGCTAGAAATACCGATTCTTGAGATATTTTGATTAAAAATACTAAGAGTTTGTTATTGTTAAGTTTAATTTGGGTTAAATTAAATTCGAACTAGCTTAGCTATATTATATATATAACATAATTTGTATCGTTTTTCATTCACGAAAATATTGACGATAATGATGGGTAGATTCGATTAGAAAATTCTTTATTGCAAGATAAAACAATGATGAAACCCCCCTCATTGTGGGTGCATCGACATCTATAATCGAATTTTTTTATGAATTAAACATAAAATAATAAAAATACGTTTCTGTTTATAAAATCTATAGTTTGATAAATGTTTTTATTTTTTGTAATTATCGATTTTGTTTGGTTCCCAAGTCGTTAAAAATGATCGCAATTCTACGGCATTGACCCCAATGATACAACATTGCAACAGCGACGGATACCTATCATAATAATTTTGGTATAACATATAGTTGATTTTACGACTTCTTGTGTTCAAAGTTATCATGGCGAGCTGATGACAGACGTCAAATCGGGCTTATAATAACGTCACAAGTATAGGTAAGGAAATAAGCAAATTAGTACGCGTCAGAATAGCGTTTAGAAAGATGAATATCCCGATTTTAAATTTAAAGTTGAATGAATGAATGCAACACTATTTATTGCACATTAAACAAAAATACAGTAACAAATAAAATAAACAATAAATAACGGTAACATGGGCAGTCTCATCGCTAAAAGCGATCTCTTTCAGACAACCTTTGGATGCACAGGATAAACAAAAATCAAAAGACGGCGGTGTAAGAGTACCTTTAACATACATAAACTGAAAATATACCTCTTGATTATACTAATAAACATAAACTTAAATACCTACATACAAATAATATATAAATAAACAGTACATATGGAGGATAAATATACATATTGTACGTTTAGTGAAGATTACATCAAAACTTTGAGCCAAATCCATTTTGAAGAAGCGAAAGTCTCAAAAAGAAACGACTCCAGAAATGTGATGGAATAATCTCGTCTAATCTAAAAGGGTTCTTTCAGCTTATTTAATTTTTCATCATGATGGCTAATTTGTTTCGCCGCGCAGGGAAAAAGTGGAAAGCTGAATTTAATCTCACTTTTTGCTCCGTTCCTTACGTTTCTATTTCACTCTCAATGATACCTAAAAATGTACTGTACTGCGATTGTAGGGGACACTCGACCGAATGTTTGTTTGCATAAAATATTTATGTGTAACTAGCTTCCGCCAGCGGCTTCGCAAGCGTTATTTGTCAATATGAAGTAGCCTATGTTTGAATTCAAGTCGTAATCTATCTACACACCTAATTTTATCGAAATCGGTTTAGCCGCTACGACGTGATTAAGTAACAAAGAAACATCCAAACTTTCTCATTCATTATATTAGTGTGATTGTTGAAATAATTTTTTTGCGTATTACTTACTATTGAGCACTTTAATTAATTTATTTTGAATAAGTTCCTCATTTAAGTGAAATACAATCTTCTTTTAGGAAAATAAATTCATATTTGCAACACCTAATTTTTTCATAGCCGTTGCAGATTTTTATACTTTAATTGCTCGCTGGGTGCCAATAGCATAAAATCGATTAGTGTGGCATTTCTGGGGCTTATATCTAGCAGTGATCTATTATCTAAGCTGCCAATAATGATAATTAATAAGAATTCATCATCCATAACTTGACTTTTAGCTAATTATATATATTTTTTTAAGTTTGTACCATTCGCCAGGATTCTGCGCGAGTTTCCGCCGATTTACGACCCCGATGTTGACTATATCTTCAAGCCATCTCGTTATTGGACGTCATACGTTTCAAAAACCACTTCATAACTACCACTCAGGTTTACTCCACCTATCATCACTACTTTTCACTATGTGTTCAATCCAACTCCATTTTAGGTTCATACGTTTTCCGATATTTTAAAAATGGGCTTGAACCAGAAGCGTTTGAGGGAGGATTGGTATACCAACCCTTGTTTAACCTGTTTTTGATTTAAATGAGTTCTCCCAAGTCAGGTGTAAAGATAAACATTTTTCCCTATAGCACAAAACCGAGCACCTCGCATCAAAGAACACCCATCCAACACAGTGTCCGGGCGAAGCGAGCCCGCCACTCTCCGGTGTGTGGTCGAAGGACGACCCAAGCCGTATGTGCAGTGGTACAAAGATGGATCGCTTTTGCCGCAGGCGGAAGATGGACATAGGGTTCTGTTGGAGGACGGATTACTGTTTTTGAGGTGAGTTATACTATATGGAAAGGTAAACCAGGCATTAATGCAAGCCACCAGAACCATTGTTTGACACCAGAACAACCATTGAGGTCACAAGAAAACTTTATTAAACTGTTCCTATTTGTGATGTGCCACTAAGTGGTATGTTTGTATGTATGATATTTCGATTGATTTATTACATATAACCGACCAGAATTAGGATAAATTCCCATATCGTATAATGGTATCGTACCTTTTTTTTCATCAAAAGCTTTAGAGTTTAGATGGTGTTTTAGAGCAAAGATTGTTTTTCGCAGGGTAAATCGGGGTAAAAAAGAAAGTGATGAAGGTGTATACTGGTGCGTGGCACGCAACCTCGCTGGCGAGGCTGTCAGCCACAACGCTTCTCTCAATGTGGCAGGTAATTAATATAAAAAATGTTTAAGATAGTCCTCAAGTTGTGTTATAATAAAGAATACTGAGTGTTTTTGGCTGATTATGCCTGGGGTTCTAAGGCCACTTTGGACGTTTTTTTTCTTTGGATGTGCTTTGGAACAAATCTCTATTATTATTGTTCTTGCAATAAAAGTTTTTGAAATGAATGTATTAAGGGGTGGATGAATTAATAAAAATTGCATACCTACCTTGCAAGCAAGATCATTCAGTTAGCAAATGTTTTGCTTCCAAATCATCTAAAATGTATGATCATATTACAAATAATACAATAACATAATGTCTGCTTACAAAACTGCTTATGAAACATATGATGATTCACTAAAGTGGCTTTAGATCTTCTGAACAGGTTCGCTCAAAAAATGTACTTATGAACGTTATGAACCTGAATAAACTGAATAAGTACCTGAATAAGTTGAATTAGTGCATATAATAAAACAATGTCACAGCAAGTTAGTTTTTACCATCTTCAAAAAGCAGTAGGTATAAATAGGTCCGAGATTGTCGCTTGCAATAGGAATTGGAAATTCCTATTGAAAATACGAAAATAAGAATTGAAAAACTTCCAATTGAAAATTGGAAGGCTTCTAATACAATTATGTTTTCAGTTCTTCGTGATGAGTTCAGAGCGGAACCAAGGGATGTTCAGGTAGCAGCAGGTGAACCTGCCTTACTGGAATGCTCACCTCCAAGAGGTGTTCCAGAACCTTCTGTCCATTGGCTCAAGGATGGACAGTTATTTGACGTAGAAGTTAACGGGAGGTATATTTTTTTAAATAGCTTTTTACTCTTGGCAAGAGACTTTGGGACATGATATTTTTGGCAAGAATTCTCGAAGATAAGCACGACTAGAATAGCATGGCTTGGGATGCCTTGATATCGCATGCAGACAAAAGGATAAAAGCCTTTAGTTCTGTACAAGCAAGGTAAAGGCGAATATGTAGATACCCTATTTATAATGGCTTTTACAACGGTTGGGTGTATATTTAAATTCCAATTTACTTATTGTTCAGATATTATATTCATAATTTGTTAGTAAAAAATAAACATTTTAAAACTATGGTCGTACAATTGGTAATTCATTATAAATATAATAAATAATAATATATATAATAGAACTAACTGACCCCGCGAACTTCATACTGCCTTAGAATCAATAAATTTTGTGTCGCTAAGTTGAGTTAAATTCATTTTTTTTTCTATGTCCTTTTCTGTGCACGTACCCACTGTAATCAACTATATCTATATTCAAAGTAGAAAATTATTAAAGTACTAATATTGCTATAAAAAATAGGGGTTGGTGGTAGAAGGGTAAAACTTTATGGTTGCATGTATTTTTTATTGCTAAATAAAAAGAAAAATAAGTTTTTGTCCAAAAAATTATTTTTTTTGGGTGGGTTCCTATTCCTATGTGATAAGGGTGGTCCACCCCAAAATTTTTATGTTTGGTATGAAAAATAGTTTACGCCCTATTCTCAGACCTACCGAATATACACAAAAAATTTCATAAGAATCGGCCAAACCGTTTCGGAGGAGTTTTGTTACAAACACTGTGACACGAGAATTGTATATATTAGAAAGATATGGTATCTGTTTTCAGAGTAACAATAACGGAATCTGGCAACTTGAAAATATTAGAAACATCACCGATAGACAGTGGTCTGTTTAGATGTGTGGCATCAAATATCGCAGGCGAAAGGCAATCAAGGGCTGCAGCATTGATTGTACTGAGACGACCACATTTTGTAGTCAAACCAAGTAACGTTACAGCTTTATTAGGACAAAATGTTGAATTAAATTGTCAGGTAATAGTTTAAGTAATTATTTGACCTTACTTTAAATGTTTCATTATTTCATAAGTTAGTTTTGCTACATCATTACTATGTTTATATGATTGTAGAGTTACGACTCCACTGTAAAAATAACATGGGTCAAGGAAGATGGTTTTCTACCTTCGCATGCCACAATAGTTCGTGGGCTATTAAAACTGGAGCATGTATCTGCAACCGACGCCGGGATCTATTCCTGCCGAGCTAACAGCCACGCAGGCACCAGCATCACAAGCGCCACACTCACAGTCTACTGTATGTCTTTATTTCTATTAATTTTATTGCACTCATAACTCAGTGCTATTTCAATCCGGCCATCTGTTGCAGCGTTACCACACTTCACACAAATACCGTCCAACCTCACCGCATGGGAGGGCGATGTGGTGTCCATTCCGTGCGAAGCCAAAGGATTACCGACGCCTACCACTTTCTGGATACTCGAAGGGAACCAAGACTCTTTGCTTTTCCCAGAATGCACAAAAAGCAACACGAGCTTATTATATTTGGACGACGCGCGGGCGGAGCACAGCGGTAGGGTAATTTGTACAGCTGTCAACGCAGCTGGAAGCATCATGAAAGAGGCTTACCTCAAAGTACTAAAGAAAGGAAACAATGAATTAAACAAACGCGCCTCTAGTCACGAATTTAATATTGATTATGAACGCCAGACTCACATGACAGAGTACGAACTTGTTCAAGCGAGGAAATATTTGCAACAGAATGTATTAGTACTAAGGAGGGTGGAAGCTTTGTCGTCAACTTCCCTGAAAGTTGTTTGGGACGTGAGTATCTGTCTGCCTTTGTATCATATTCGCGGAAAGCTAACATAGCATTCACGTGCGTTGCATATTTTAGGTGCTGACAGACTACAATGAATATTTAGAGGGTGTTAAAATTTGGTACAATGGAACCACGATGAATTGGCGCAATGTGACCCATGAAGAGATAATCCCCAATTCAGCTCCTGATCCTGCGTGTTCGAATGGGTCGATGACGAACGTTGACAACAGCGGCTCTTCGAGTTATACCCTGAATGGATTAATGGCATATACGCAGTATGATATATTTCTGATGCCTTTTTACAAGATGTTGTTGGGAAAACCTTCGAACATGATGACAGGTTACACTGATGAAGAGGGTAAGTTATTGCCGTGTATTTTGTGGAATGAGACCATCGTGCGTTGTGTTTATGTTTAGTGTTTGTTTTAGTGCCGTCTGCGCCTCCCCAGAGCGTGACGGCAGGCGTAATAAACGCAACGTCGGCGTGGATACGATGGGAGCCGCCACCTGTGAGCACGTGGAACGGCGAACTTACAGGATATTTGGTAAGTTTCGCAGCCATTTCAAACTAGTTAATTGTTTGTTGTTCATGAACTTTTACGTAAGGGGTCGTTAATGTTTTGGGAAAAGTAATTAGGCAGCAATTGCTTATTGTTTATTGTATGGTCTTGCTCGCTTGAGTTTGGGTAACGAGTAGGTACAGTCAACCATTATTTCTAAGCAATGAGCTTTAATCAATAATCCACCTTAGATCACCAAAGAAATTTATCTATGCTGCAGGTTTTGTAAAGCTGTCAGCATTTGGACTGCTTTTAAAAATATGCGTTAATCCTTGTTCGAAAAAGTAATGGACAGCCTTATTTTCTAAGCCCAATGAACTCCTTGCAGATTGAAATCCGTGTCACCGGGACGAGTGGGGGTCGAGTGGTTGGTCAGATGTCGCTAGGAGCCAGCACGCGCGCCGCTGCGGCCAGCTCGCTGCGTGCTGGTGGCCGCTACAGCGCGCGCGCCGCCGCCGTCACGCGCCGCGGACACGGGCCCTTCTCTGTGCCCGCGCTTATACACATGCTGCCCACTCACTCCCAGAGACACTACGTGCAGTAAGTAATCATCACAAGAAGTGTTTGAAAGTGTGTGCTGCGATTACCTGAAAGAACAACTCTGCGATGGGCTAGACAGGGCCCTACCTAACACGCAGCTACAAATTATTCCAATAGACCGGTTGTTTTGACACCGGTTGTGTCCCAATTCTGTTAGTTCACCGTAAAACTTAGCCCGATAATTTTGTGAATATCATAAATCTCGTCCAAGTTTAGCCCACACATATTTAATTGTACGTATGTGTTATCTTATGTTATGTTTGAAAGCTTACGGTCAATGACTTATAATGTCCCTGGTGCGAAAATAAGTTGAAGACAGATGCGTCGTATGGCTTATCAACTCTGTAAATGGAACACACAATGTGTCATAAAATTTCAACAAAATATTATTATTTTGTTGAATGGATTGTACTAAAATGGAGTAACATAATATAATTATGCTGCTAACTTTCTAGAGAATAACAATCCAACTGATCTTGGAATATGTATTTTGATAAAGTAACTAATCTTAGATTATATTTAGTTGGTTCAAAGTTTTAAGCAAGACTGGTAAAATGCGAGTGAGCCACACTCGGACCACGAGTCTCACTCGTCTTATTACCTAGATTTATACTAATTTAGCAGCGTCATCCAGTTATGTGTTAAAACTCTAAGGCTGATTTTTAAAAATTATGGATTGAGGTTTTGTTGAATTTTTCCTGCAATCTTTGCATCATCATCATATATGCTATAGGACGTCCACTGCTGGACATAGGCCTCCACTATAGATTTCCAGAGCGATCGATCTTGTGCGGCCTGCACCCAACGGCTCCCAGCAACCTTAATCAGGTCGACTTTACATCTAGTAGTGGGCCGTCCTACGCTGCGCTTTCCAGTTCGTGGTCTCCACTCTTTGTATATAATATGTGATCGAGCGAAGCGAGATCTCCAAATCAACTTGGGCAAATCTGCGTTGTATGTATGTATGTAGGTATGTTTGTTTGTCCGAGGATAACTATCGTAACGTTTATCCGATCATCATGAAATTTGGTATATAGGTAGGTAGTGATGGCACAATTTTGGTGTGACTCAATAAGCTAAAAATATTGGGGGGTTGTTGAGATATAGGGGTTCAAGAGGAGTAAAAAAAATTTAAATGAGACTATTAGGTCAAGTGGGACGTCAAATGAAAGGTCTTCATTAGTAAATTTGAATTCCGTTTGTATTTTTAGTTAAAATTTTGTGGTTTTTGAGTTATTAGCCATAATAAAAACAAAACTTTGACAAAATTCACAGGGTACACCAGTGACCCCACAATGCTGAAGTTTGGCATTCGTGTAGCTTTAGTGACACAAATATAGGCAAAAGTCTGAAATCCAGAATAACTGCCATAATATGTACCCCAAAAAATATAACCAAACACAAGAACCCCCGTTACATCTAATTTGAATGAAACTGTAGGTTAAGTAGGTTGGTTTTGGATTTCGTGGCACCAATTTATTAGTCAAAGATTAAAGCCGGCATGCACAAAGATCACTAAACGTATTTAGCGACTAAACATGTTTAAATTTGAAGTAATTGTATGATTTGACAACTTAATCATATTTAGCCACTAAATACATTTAGAAATCGTTGTGCAACTCGCCCTAAGAATAATATTTATTTTGGAAGATTCGCGAGATCTCAGTTCGGGGCGAACCACTAGTTATATCAATCGTATTAGATTTCAGAATTTTTACTTTGCTGGCCACCATTTTAGGCCCTTGTGCCATCAAGGTTTTTTTTAATTTACGTACGTTCGGAACCCTAAAAAGATGTTTAAATTGTTTTGATTTGTTTCAGGACTGAGCCTCCAAAAGACGCCAACATCCCTCACATATTCAACGAAACGTGGCTACTTGCTCTCTGCCTGACCCTACTGTCGATCATTGTGATTGGCTTGTTTAGTATTTTCTACATTCGGAGACGGAATAATATTCAAAGGAAGAAGTCCACGGGTAAGTTCAATGTTTGTAGTTAGTTGGCTATACAGGGTGTTCCACGATTTGTAGATGATTTGTAGAAAAAAAAATATTATCATCTTGTACTCTTCACTCTTCAATCTCAGCATTATACAATATACAGTATACTCATAGAATATATATTTTGTATCGTATTTGACTGTTCAGCATTGTGCATGTTTTGTTAGTTTTGATGCTCAAGAAACGTCAATTTCAAAACTTTTTCTAAAATACTATTGTGACAATTTTTTTTTCTTCGTAAGACACCCTGTATGAGGCAATATTTACTCACAACTTGTTACTTAACAAAGTAATTGAAACATTGAACTCTTTATTGTAGGTCAGTCAATTGTGACTGCTCAACAGTGTCTATTGAACAAAGACACGATCTGGCTCCGAGACCGACCCGTGTTCGCGCCGCCAAATGACCCCAGTTTAGACGTAAGCAGCTGTCATCAAAGTCTTCTACATGGTAAGTTGCTATCGAATTCTAACGCGTTATCGATACGAAATAACTTTATCTGTGTACTTTATGGTATATTTCTCACGATTTCAACGATAAGAATCGCGCAGGCTTTAAATGAATTATCTTATTTTTATTAGGTGGACAGTCGAGCAGCATTCTAAGTGTAGAGCCAGAGTACAGTCTACCACAAAATTCAATTCCGTGCTTAGATGTCTCGAGCGTTGATAGAATGCGGAGAGGACCACCCGAGCCATACGCGTCCAACGCTATTTACACTGAGCTCAATTTCAAGGTACGCCGCGATAAGCTTCATGTGAACCCATTGTAGACTCAAGATTAGATTACTAGAATTTGCATAATTCAACACCGTTTGGAATTCCGGTTAATTTTAACAATATATCAATTTCCACGCAGGACAATAACGACATCGGAGACCTGAGAAATTGTCCGGAAAGACGATCTCATAACAACAGCATTGTTCGCTCGTGTAATGGAAGCTTGCAGTACTCTAACGGGGAGTGCTCTACGTGTTGCCACAGCACGTCCAGTAGATCGACCAAGGACTACAGAGAGCCGAGACACGAGAACGCGCATAATGAGATTAATGTCGCTGAGGACGAGTGCGCTTCCTGTCACACCAATAGATCCGGATCGCGCAGCAGACAGGACAAAAGTAAAGTGTGTCCAGCCACTGATTTAGAGTACGACTATCCGCAATGGCACTGGCTCGGAAGGGAGAACAGTTTTAAAATTCCGATTCAGATGAGCAGACATTCGAATGTAGCGAGGTCGGAGCAAGGCTGTCAAATAAATCTGTGTGATATACTGCCACCGCCGCCGTATGAGGTAAATTGAAGTTGTTTGCACTTTTTTCCATACAATCAGCATTCGTCAATGTTATGGATGGGTGTCGCTCCCGTTTCACATAATGTTGTTATATTTTCAGAGCCCGGAAAACAAAAATGTATGCGGATCGGAGCAACAATAGGTCTTACAAATATAATTTGGTAAAAGCAATAATCATATTTCGACTTATGAATGTAGTAAAAATACAATTACCAAGTTAATTGAATTTTATCTAGATATCGATAGAAATGTGGTAAGCGTTGTAGTTGTGCTTGTTATAATGTAGATACCGATATTATATAATTGTAATTTATTCCTAATCTATGATCTAGTCACAGTGCGTAGGACTAGTTTTGCCGATTGGTAAAATGTATTTGAAACTATCCCATTATTCCCTATAGTGATACAATTTTGTATGTGACATCAAAAACTCGAGGTTGTTACGATTTGACTGGAAAACTTAGATTTAAAAACCTGCATTTTACTGCCATTACACATTGCATTAGTACAAACCTAACCCACAAAAGAATATCGCAATAAGGCTCCGCATTTTTCGGCAAGTCGTAACTACGAGATAGTTTTAGATTGCTGGGTTAGATTTGAACTAAGTGTACTTTTAGTGCTAAATAGTTAGTGTAATCTTTGACTGTGATATTTATAATTAAATTGTGTATTTAGTAGTAATAAATATAACCGTTAGCGTATTAAATTTTCCACACTTCGCAAAATGACCGCTACTTTTAACACCATTTCAAGTAACTTTTTAGACGCCACTGTATAATCGTATTTTCGGAGTCCATTGTGTTTGTACCGTTTGATAATAATTAAATCTGAAATTAGAAACTTTCTCAAATCATTATCTCTTTTATTTTTATCCTTAACTCTTTTCTATTAGAAGGAGAAGACTGTACTAAAAAATTTAGATTACTTGGAACCAAGTAATAAAATGTCAACTTTATTATTTTCTGGTCTCGTGTTGGTTCTAGTGAAGCATCATAAAATTCGGATCAACGTGACATACATAGAAGAACCTAATGATTTTTTGTTACTCGCAGTAAAGTCGAGTAGTCACGATGGTGTTCGATTTTGTGGCACGATTTTTTAATCGCATTAAGCGATTTCGTTCTGTTGCACTATTTTTTAAGCGCATTAAAAGCATATAAAATCTGCAACGAAATCGAATATCATTGGCAGCTTTACTGAAAGTAACAAAAAATGTTTAGGTTCTATGTCATCTATGTGTGATACTATACAAGGCGTTCTAGAATTAGTATATTATCCCGAGAAGGTGCGATTCTCGACACTTACGAGAACAACAAATGTTCTACGACTTTTGTGAAGTCGATGATTTTCATTGAAGAATCACTTGGAAAAATTAGGGTTAAAATTCTGTTTATCAGCTGTTTTGTTCAAACATTACGTTTGTATAAGGTAAGCTCTAGGGAAGGTGCAGTCTTAACAGCTGCTGATTTAAAGTCAAACTAAAAAGGTTATTTAAAATTAAAACTAAAATTCTATTTTTCTTGTATGAACAATTGTAAATTTTCAGTGTCGGAATCACCCCGTTCAGGCTTAAAATACTAGTTCCGGGACACCCTGTATATATATATATAGATACAAGTTTTGAGGGAGACTCCATCTGTTGAATTACGTACGTTTATAAAAAAGCTTACGGTCTTTTAGAAAAGGAAACAACCAGGCGTTAGAGATAACAATACCGACACTTTTGCTGCTTTGCGATGACTTACCCATATGATATACGACGTGTTTTGTTATGTACGACATTAAATGAAAACACAGGTAAGGCTAATGCCTAGTATTGTTGTAGAATAGGGTATTTTTAAAATTACTACCATAGATTATTTAAAATTTTCGAGCAACCTTAATATAAATTCATAAAATATTAATTAAACAGCCTGTATAAAATAGGTAATAAATCATATTCATTCATCATGTATGTACGTAGGTACCTGTTAAACTGTCTAAGCGGCATCGTCGCAAAGGAGCCACCGATTTATGTTATTTTTTTTTTATGCGAAATGTATCGATTACTGGATAAATATTCAAGCTACCAGTATTAAACCTACCTCTAAAATCAGTTAATACGATTCCGGATGTGTGTTTTAAATTAATGTTGTACATGACAAAACAGGTTGTATAACAGAAAAGTCTAATCAAGTTCTTAGCAAACAATCGACCTAAAAAAACTTTTTATTGTATTTCATAAACTAAAAATCATTATAATGTAATTATTATTTTATGTTTAAAGAAAAGCCTAGTCGCTTGTATCAATATATTTAAATTTAATGTAACGGCTTAGCCCAATTTCCCAGATTAGGTAAATTTCACTAAATAAAATACTATTTAGAAGATTTACATCAAATTTTTGAACAACGGATCTCGCTGGGCACGGCTCGGGTTAAGAGCATTTGGCTATAAATCGTTGAGCCCAATTTATTTCTGTCTTTCGTATCGCCACGTTTATAGCCAGAACCACCTTTTCGGAATGGCTTTTCCTTTATCAGAGAGTTTTACGGAACAAAGGACTATTGGATTCAAATTACAGAGTGCCATTCATGGAAGGAAGGAGGACGAGGAAAGGTGGATGCTGAATGCAAATTTCTAACGGGTTTAATTAAAGTAAGTAACATTCACATAATTTGGTCAAAGGTCAGGTGAGTAATTTAAGCCAAAATTATGAACCTAAATACATAGGACTTGCTATGAAGCACCATCAGAGCGCAGTGGGTGAATAGCCGGCTGAGACGCAGGAGTTTGCGGATTTGATTTCCGCCGCGGAATATATGTTTGCATTATCTACACATACTTGTTCTGGATTTGGGGTTTTCTCTATATATTGAACACATTGTTTAGAAAAAAAAGTATTTTAAGTATTCTATCAGTTTTCTAGTTCCCATAGTACAAGCTTTGCTTAGTTTGGGGCTAGATATCGCTGCTTGAAATGTCCAGCATTATTTATTATTTATTTATTTATGAAGATATGTTCCTTCAGGTTCCAAGTTAGAGAACAATTCTTGTTCTATGACTTTTCCAAATGATTGAAGAAACACTGTAAAAATCTGCTATTTACGAAAAAATTCGATATTAAGATGTTTTATATAACCTGAAATCATATACAAAATCTGTGAAACAGCGCTGGTTTGAAAACATTGGATTTAATTTCACAAAACTTAATAACGATTCACGACGAATTGAACCGAAACATTGTCGGTCGAAACACCGATAAACCGGTACGTAATAAATCCCGTATTTGTTGAAATGTTTGAAATCAATCGCGAAAGTTTTCTAAGTAAAATTGACAGAATTTTGTTAAATATAGTTCATTTTTAGGAAAAGTTCTTTCAATTAATAAGTAGAATCACCCCTTTCAGAGAAATAATCTGTTATTAACAGCTTAGCAAGTTATACTGCGATCACAGTAACGCGCTAAAGTTGGACAAACTCCAAGTTAAGCGCTTTTGTGATTAACTTGTAAGCCGCTCATAAAAAAATACAACAGCAACAATCAAGTACTCACCTAAGTTAATTTTCATATTATAAAAGTTTATACCACTGTAGTTGCAGTTTATTGACCTCGTTGACTTATACTGGGTAATGTTTTTATGGGCATCTAACTTGGCCGCCCTTATAGTGCCGTAATATTGGTGTTTGTTTACGATCCCCACTGTGTCCAACATAATAAAACTCTCGTAAATAATAAAGTAACATTCAAATTACTTACTGGAACTCTGGTGTGATTCAGAATACAATTATGTATCTACATCGGCACTGGTAGCGGCTTAGTCGTCAGTGATGATGATGGTGTTAACTACCATAGGACGTCCACTGCTGTTATTTATTATAAAATTTACTTACCGATAAAAATAGTTCTTCTGATATTTGGGAGATGTTTCTTCCCTGGTTCCATAGCAACACAATTTAATTGCGTATTGATGGCGACAAGTTACGGGTTGCACTCATAGCGGTAACGGTAACGGTAACGGTAACGGATTAAATAACTATATTTTCACGAGCACGGTCGTCTTCAACTGACTGTTCTCAAATATAGGCTAAAAGTCATAAAAACCAAAGGGCTTTCACAAAAATAAACAATGTTCAATGTTGTTCATCTCTCCGATTGGCCAAAATAAAAGGACAAAAGAAAAAGGCGGTGCCAGCTAGCTAACTACACTTGAGAGCAATAAAATCGCACATCCGCACATTTTTACTTAAAAGTTAAATTTTTTTTTATTTGGAGCTTACAGCAAATTAAAATCAAATTAAATTAAAGTGCATAATCTAGGCATTCGCAGAACTGATAAAGGGTTGACATTTACCTTTAAAAACAACTCATTAGCAACAAAACAATAGACCCCCTTATGTCCAGGTAAGGCCGGCGGCGGGATTTATCGCAGGTATAAAAGAGTGCATATTGAGGGAATGGTCATCATTTGCATACCAACGTACAGTGTGAAAGGTTCTCTATTGATATTGGCTTCAAACGGAACACGAAAATGGATACTACACCAGAAGTAGCCGCTCAAGTGGTTGCCCTTGTTGAATCGGGGCTTAAGCAAAGTCAAGTGGCTCGACAATTGAGTTTGAGCTGATTTACCGTTCGGCGTGTATACCAGAGGTATCAAGAGACTGGTGGCTACCAACGGCGACAAGGATCGGGCCGTCCCCGTGCTACAACAGAGCGTGATAACCGCTTTCTTATAACGACATCTTTAAGAAATCGTCGTTTGAACGCAGTTCAACTGGGCCAACGACTTCAAGAAGTTCGTGAAGTAGAAGTTAGCCGGCGGACAGTCAGAAGACGATTGAGAGAAGGTGGCCTGACTGCACACAGGCCAGCAAACGGGCCGAAATTGACCCCAGCCCACCGAGAAGCCCGCCTTCAGTTCGCTCGAGACCATTTGAATTGGACCGAAGAGCAGTGGAGTGCAGTCCTGTTCTCTGATGAGTGCAGGATGTGCTTGCATGGCAACGACGGACGGGGGAAGGTGTATAGAAGATCGGGAGAGCGATTTGCCCAATGCTGCATAACAGAACGTGTCGCCTATGGCGGTGGATCAATCATGTTTTGGGGAGGCATGTCTATGGAAGCAAAAACCGAGCTTGCCTTCATCACCGGACCGAATACTGGTCGCCAATCAAGAGGATTGACTTCCATACGATACATTGAGGAAGTACTCGAGAGCCACGTCGTACCTTTTGCTGGGTTTATCGGCGAAAACTTTCTGTTTATGCAAGATAATGCAAGACCGCATACTGCTGGCATAGTGATCGAGTACCTTCAAGAGGTGGATGTGACCGTTATGGAGTGGCCAGCTCGAAGCCCAGACCTCAATCCCATCGAACATCTATGGGACGAGCTGAAAAGAAGAGTTCGAGGCCGAGATGCTCCTCCATCGACTCTACAGGAGCTGCAACAGGCGATCGCAGAGGAATGGGAGGCTATTCCTCAAGACTTTATCAAAAGTCTAGTAACATCAATCAAAACACGGATGGAGTCAGTGATTCAGGCTAGGGGAGGGAACACTCGGTATTAATAATAAACTTTTAATTAATTTTATCTTTTAATTTCATAACTTTGACACCAATACTTGAATAAAGAATTTTTTACTAAACATGCATTTTTGTTATTGATCCACAAAAGCATTTTTATGTAATGATTGAGAGACAAATCAGATACCACTGGATAGGTATTAAAATAGACTATGAATCTGCATTACAGAAACATAATATTTTTTGTTTTTTTTTTAGTTATGTCAAAAAATCATGAATGTGCGATTTTTTTGCTCTCAAGTTTACTTGCAAGCGAAACAGTTTCAAAACTGGCAGAGAGGAATTTTTGCTGATAGTACATAGGGTTCCCCTATACATTTTCAGAGCGACAAGCTAATTGATCGAGCGAGCGAAGCGAGCAAAGAGTCTCAGTTTCGAGATTTGCCAAAAAATACTTTTGTCCGTCTGTCTGTCTGTTTTTGATTTATTTAAATGTATTAGTTGATCGAAGTCAAAGTCAAAGTCAAATATTTTTAGTCATTAAAATCACAAGAATCACTTTGAAACGTCAATTTTACTGCCTGTTCCTTCGCGACCAAGCCTGGAAAGAAAGGCAAGAAACAAGGCTGGTTGTTTTTTTTAATGATCCTTTTACAATACATAATACAGAAAATAAATTACGTCTAAATTGTAACATTTTGAACGAGTTGGAGCAATTTCAATCCCAAGCTTCTCTATCATCTAAATAATCCGATATATTATAGTAGGCTCTTTTATAAAGATTTTGTTTAATTACGTTTTTAAATTTGTTAATTGTCAATTTTTGTACATCCCTTGGGAGTTTGTTATAAAAGCGCACACCTTGCCCTTTAAACGATTTACTAACTTTACGGAGTCTACAAGTGGCAACAGCGAGTTTATCTTTATTTCTAGTATTAAAATTATGATTATCGCTATTTTTCTTAAACAAATTATTATTTTTGTGAACATACATTAGATTTTCATAGATGTATTGACAAGGGAATGTCATAATATTTATTTCTTTAAACTTATTGCGTAATGATTCTCTGGGGCCCATATTATAAATTGCCCGAACAGCCCTCTTCTGCAGCACAAAAACGGTGTTTATATTTGCATTATATCGCAATATTTAATTAGGGGGAAAATAGGGAGGGATAAGGGGGAAGTTTTCCATAGCGTTATTTATCGACGGTTTCAATCAAATTTGAGAGGCACACTAAGGACTGCATTCTACACAAGATGTTGCTAAAAAAATCAAAAAGGGGGAATGGAGCGGGAAAATGGGGGGGGGGTGGAAGTTTGTTGTAGCGTTATATATGGAAGGATTTCAATTTTTAAATGATCTAAGGCAAGGGAAAGGGGAAAGTGTCGGTTATAGCATGGTTATAAGGGCTCGCGAGGTTCTCACAGAGCCACTAGTATAATACCATATTCAACCACACCATCACCAGATTAGTTGACCCATAAAAAAAACTTTTTGTTGCAAATTAAACAAACCATCTCAGTTTTTAGTTATATTTACCGATTAATGTGAATGTTACTAATCCTTAGTAATATGATAAATTCGAAAGTAACTCGATCACTCTTTATGTCTGTCTCTCTGTGTGCCTGTTTGTGACGTTTTCACGACTAAATGGCTTGACCGATTCCGATGAAATTTGGTATATAAATAGATTATGACTGGGATTGAGACATAGGCTTATTTTTACCCGATTGCGCAGAAGGAGTTTCATAATTTATTGTCAAACCACGCGTGCGTTGCCGCGGGCGGGTTAGCTAGTAATAATATGTAAACGAAAAATGCTAAGTTAGGTGATGTTTCGCGCGGTCACTACTTGTGACCGCTAGTGGTATTTTCAACAGAACGCTTTTGTGCTTTGGAGAACTATTAAGAGGTCGGTTGACATCGAATTTGGACTCATATGGCGTGTAGAGTTCCTACCCAGGCTTCAAAATGATAGGCTCAGTACTTAGCAAAAGTGGACTGTATTTACTTCTTCTTAGTTACTAGTTTACAAGGTATAAATCGCGTACTTGATGATCACAATTTTTCCGTTCAAATCGGTTTATACTTATAAAAAAATAGTTCTCACCCTAGCCATGGTGCGGGGATCGTAATTCACATTTTCACAAATCATCTTCCATAATTCTTACTACATCGAAATTTCCAGGAAAGTTAGACGGGGACTTACCTATAGCTATCTCACTCTTTTGACCGTTACAACTTTTGACCGTTACAATCTTAGCTACCTATATATTTGAATCTGATTCGATCTCATAACTACCTAATACATTTAAATCTAGATTCGATCCGGCCCCGTCTTTGATCGTCCGTTACATTGCGCTTATTTGTGAGCGGGTGAACGAATGAAATGACTCTAAGACTTTGAATAAATCAAACATGAGATATTATTTGCCTATACAGAGACTGGTAGAGTTTTCCATTACGATGAAACTATTACCGTCACTATATAAGAAATAAGTTATTTGTACATTGCAAACGGCCCCAGTTCTCTCTCTGCCTACTGTGCCAGTACCACAAAATAGATATGCACAGAAGTTAAGTTTAGTACAACCAGTAAATAGGCACACGCCGATATACTAACTTGATCCGAGATCCTAGTACGCGCGTGTCTAGGTGCTGTTTTCGCCCGTTGTACTAAACTTAACTTCAGTATCTATCTATTTTGTTCCAGAACTACGCAGCAATAAACAGTATCAAATTAAATTTTGCATTGTAATTGTAACATTCTGAATTATTTCCTCGGGACCGCATTTATCATCAGATCCCGATCGGAAATAAGCCGAGTTTGCGAAATGCAATCTATGATCCTTTTCTCTTACCTAACGGCCGTACCCAAAGTTACCAGTCAACGTAACAATACATTAAACAACATTTAACTAGTGGTTCGCCCCGAACTGAGATCACACGAGTCGCAGATTAAAACAAAAAAAAATTGTAATCTTTGGCTATCAAAATAGTGCCACGAAATGCAAAACCAACTTACTTGGCCTACAGGTTCGTTCAAATTACAGGTAACGGCAGTTCATGTTAATTGGTTCCTCTTTTTTGGGGTAGTACAAGTTGCAGTTATTCTGGATTTCAGACTTTCGCCTATATTTGTGTTACTTAAGCTTCACGCATACCAAATTACAGCACTGTGGAGTCACTGGTATACCCTGTGAATTTTGTCAAAGTTCTGTCTTTATTATGGTTAATAACTCAAAAACTATAAAGACTTTACTAAATACAAATACGGAACCTAAATGTTCTAATGAAGACCTTTCATTTGACGTTCCACTTGGCCTAATAGTCTCATTTAAATCTTTGTTACCCCTCTTGAACCACAATATCTCAACAACCCCCCCCCCCCTCCCCATCCCCACCACATGTTAAGCTCATTTAGTCACACCAAAATTGTGTTATCACTACTTACCTATGTATCAAATTTCACGATGATCGGATCAACGCTTCGAAAGTTATCCTCGAACAAACAAACATACATACATACAACGCCGACTTACCCAAGTTGATTTAGAGATACCTTAAAATATAAATGTAGCTGTAGAAATAGAAACATTTATTTGACACAACACCTATAGAACCTATAGAACTGCTGGTACCTAAGAACCTAACCTCTGGCTCAAAGTAAGTAAAAATAAACAGCAATGTAAGTATAGAAACAAATTGCCACAAAGGTTACAGCGCAATAAGTAATTTTTTTGTACACGAATATGCATCATCCTTCAAGTCATCATATTCGCGCTAATATGGCATCAGCTCAGCATGTGCTAAGTAGACAGAACTGCAGCAATGTACTTAATCTTCATTGAAGAATCATTTAACTACTACTTTTTTTAACTTACTACTCGTAGACTAGTTTACTTCAGCTACTTCCACAGCATTATGTCATACGGTATACTGCTGTGGGGGAGTGCTGCAGATATAAACACCGTTTTTGTGCTGCAGAAGAGGGCTGTTCGTGCAATTTATAATATGGGCCCCAGCGAATCATTACGCAATAAGTTTAAAGAAATAAATATTATGACATTCCCTTGTCAATACATCTATGAAAATCTAATGTAAGTTCACAAAAATATTAATTTGTTTAAGAAAAATAGCGAGAATCATAATTTTAATACTAGAAATAAAGATAAACTCGCTGTTGCCACTTGTAGACTCCGTAAAGTTAGTAAATCGTTTAAAGGGCAAGGTGTGCGCTTTTATAACAAACTCCCAAGGGATGTACAAAAATTGACAATTAACAAATTTAAAAACGTAATTAAATAAAATCTTTATAAAAGAGCCTACTATAGTATATCGGATTATTTAGATGATAGAGAAGCTTGGGATCGAAATTGCTCCAACTCGTTCAAAATGTTTCAATTTAGACGTAATTTATTTTCTGTATTATGTATTGTAAAAGGATCATTAAAAAAAACAACCAGCCTTGTTTTCTTGCCTTTCTTTCCTGGTTTGGTCGCGAAGGAATAGGCAGTAAAATTGACGTTTCAAAGTGATCCTTGTGATTTTAATGAATTAAAATATTTGACTTGACTTGATTTGAATAATAATAACTTAAAAATAAACACTTTTAAGTATTTGGGGGATTTTTCTTCGTAGCCGCTTGCCTGTAGCACCTGTAATCGATGCCGACTGGCCAGAAATTCGGATCAAGTAGCACATCCTTATACTTCGCCAGAATCTGGAGAGTGTAGGGCTTAAAGTTAGTAGTCCTACTGGACTCCAGTCGCTGGAGAGACGGAACGTGCCTGTAATCCGGCCCTGGGATGCTTATGGAATACTCCTGGCGTCTTTAAGTTAGGAAACAACACCTCATTTGAATATTTGGGGCTAGTAAATTATGTATGGAGGATAGAGGTAGCATGTTTGCCACATAAGGAATATGTTAACGCTTGGTATAAGGTGACCCAGTTTGGTTATGAGATTGGCAAAAAAGGTAAAAATACTTCATTTTTTCTGTCACGTTTTTAGTAAAGAATTTGTACTTTTACAAATTCAGTAAAGAGAACCGAATGAAAACTGAATTGTGTATTTAATGTTATGATGATATTCTACTTAGAAAACTTTCGTAATTTATTTGAATCATTATTATAAATACGGGATTTATCACGTACCGTTTTATCGGTGATTCGAGCGACAATGTTTCGGTTCAATTCGTGAACCTTATCAGGGTGAGTGCGAGGCGAGACGTAGTTCGGAGCCTTTATAAAGCACTAGCTATTGCCCGCGACTTCGTACGCGTTACACTACTAAATGTGTAGGTAACCACGAAATAAAGCTAAACTCGCTGTTGCAACTTCACTTGATACCCCATTTTTATCCCACGGGACCTAATTTATGTGCTAAAAAGTAGCCTATGTGGTAATCCAGGTTATAATCTACATACATACTAAATTTTATAAAAACTAGTTCAGCCGTTACGACTTGATTGAGTAAGAAACAAACATACAAACGTCCAAACTTTCGCATTTATAATATTAGTGTGATGAAACAAACAAATGAATTTGCTCCACATGAAAGTAAGTATAGTTGATCGAGTGATGCGAGATCTCCAAATCAACTTGGGCAAATCGGTGTTATATGTATGTATGTTTAAACAATATATATAACTGTATCATCCTGAAATTCGATATATGGGTAGGTAGTGTTGGCACAAGCTTGATGTGATTAAATGAACTAAAAATGTTGAGGGGTTGATGAGATATTGGGGTTCAAGAGTGGTAAAAAAAATCTAAATGAGACTATTAGGTCAAATGGGACTTTTTGATTTTTTAATGAAAGGATTTTTCGTTAGTACATTTCGACGTCATTTTATTTTTAGTGTAATCTTTGTAGTTTTTGAGTTATTAGCAATAATAAAAACTGAACTTTGATGAAATTCACAGAGTACACCAGTGACCCAGTGTGTAATTTGGTATGCGTGTAGCTTTAAGTAGCACAAATATAGGAAAAAATCTGAAATCTAGAATAGGTAACTACAATTTGTGGCACTGAAAACAAACCAAATAACATGACCTCCGTGGTGCAGTGGGCGAATAGCCGGCTGAGATGCAGGAGGTAGTGGGTTCGATTCCCGCCGCGGAACAAATGTTTGCATGATCTACAGATATTTGTTCCGGGTCTGGTTGTTTCTCTGTATATTATAAGTATGTATTTACAAAAAAAAATGTATAAGTATTCTATCAGTTATCTGGTTCCCATAGTACAAGCTGCTTAGTTTGGGGCTAGATAGCGTTGTGTGAAATGTCCAGCAATATTTATCTATTTTATGAACTAAAACTTATTTGACCTACAGTTTCATTCAAATTACAAGTAACGGGACTTGTAATTTGAATGAAACTGTAGGTCAAAAAAGTTATTTGTTTTTTCGCGGCACTATTTTATTAGATAAAGATTATGAATAATATATTTTTTTGTTTTGTGGGAGACTCGCGAGATCTCAGTTAGGGCCGAACCAATAGTAGTTTTGTTTTTAAATCAACCACAAAAAAAAGATTAGTAGAAAAACAGGCTTGGTACTAAGATTACTCGAAACCGGTGTTTTAATAAATTGTGCTTGCGAAATCAATGTAAGTTGTCGGTCCATTGTGTAAGCCCATCTTGGGTGGTCGGTCTTAACCAGCCAATGCCTTGTTACAATTCAATAAAATATTTCACAAAAGTGCGAACCTAAAGTACTCTTTGATTTTGAGTACGAGCTTGGCAGAGTACAGGATCGTTGCCAGAATCCGGTTTTAAGAGATTCAAAGACTATTTTTTATTGTCTGGTAAAACGTACCCTATGTCCCAATCCCGGTCACAATATCTATATACCAACATACCTAGGGAGTGCATCTAAAGAATACCTCATAATTTTAATCTCGTACTTTACCCTGCTATAGAGAAACTGTGTGTCTTTAATAGATAGGTTTCAAACCCATTATTTTCTAATGGAAGAATATGAAACTACAAACAGAAAGGGATATTCTGTTTTTCAGGGATTGTAGAGATCATTTGCTATTCCTAAGATATACCTCGTGATAAGTTATTTAATGACATATTATGTGGCAAGAATATGTTGGTAAGACATTATTAAAGATTTTAACGGATTTTTAAACCCTCGTGACCAACCCCTAGCTTCCACCCTGCCAAAGCAGCACTATGCTATTCCCCTCCAGACTTAACTAATCCATTAGCCTCACATGAAAACTTAACACAAATGCCAATAAAATACTTGGACAGGTATACTGTAGAGAGCTGGTTTTTTGTCCGGGGCCGGGGTGCAATTGGCTCCTTCATTATTTTGTTATTAGAGAATTAAAAGCGAAATAAGGACTGCACTGTGTTTATTTCAAATGAAAATACGGATAGGATTTTTACCAAGTGTTTATAAAGAGAAAATTAATTCCATCTAATAACTTATCAGAGGCACTACTTTTATTACATCCGGCACCAAGCTAGTGCTGTAACTTGTCACCAGGTTCTATATAAATCGTATGGGAGCCGTTAGGAGCAGACCGCATAGGTTGCTTTGGAAATCTATGTGGATACCTGTTCAACAGTGGACGTCATATGGCTAACGTGATGATGATGATTTAATGCCTCAGTATGACGGTACCAATTTCCACGGTAGTCATTGTAGTGATGACAGAAAATGAATCTTGTAAGTCTACACTATTTTTAATTAAAAACGTTATTGAGTGTTGCGATATTTCAGCACACTTGCATGCTCCATGATAATGGTTAAACTGAAGTCTTTTAGGGTGGATAATTATTAGAAGATAAATCAAACTACCATGTTTCTCAGCCAGCTAGGAATTAACCCACTAATATCACAGCTAATATTATTACCACCGGTTTCATTCTCGATCATAACAGGATTTCGACACACAACACTCACGGTATCAAGGCGTAACTAATACTTCACTACTTCCCGTTTTTGGTGAAAATGTTGTTCAATACCCATGATAGTTTGAAGTAAAATTGTCTTCCATTGAAAATTCCTGAAATCACAAGAGAAGATACATAATCCTGGTGATGCCATCGCTAAGGAAGGCATAAATGCTAAAACTGCGGCGTTTATGTAAATTGCTTCCGCTAGGATCTCACCGAGATTTATGTCTTCAGCCGAGAACAATTAAATTTAGACTACGATTTCTGTGCTTGAATTACCTCTGTAAGCCGGAGACAGATGTCCTACATTCCGATTCAAGTTCGGTTCCTATTAGCATTTTAGATTATTCCTTTTCGTTTAAGCTTGTGAACATTAATGGGACTTAGACATTTCGTAAAAACGGAATACCGATGTATTTTAAGTTCATTGATTTGTGCTTTATTACGTGTTCTATATTTACGGTGAGTCAGAGTTGGAGTAGTTGAAGTCCATAGAGCATCAACAAGCTAATTCATAAACAGCCAACCGGACAACAAGCTCTGTCCGTAAATCAGAACATTATTTGTTTAATCACCAAGATACCTATCCTGGAAATCTGTGGGGGAGGCGAATGTTCAGCAGTAGAAATCTGGCTGATATGATGGCTATCTACACTGCGGCGTGTATACACAGTTCGCTTAATTTCAATATTGGATTGAAAAATTATGTTTTTCTTGATTACAAGCACCGTTCCTCAAAAGTCACGAATTCACCAGTAATTAAAGGTTTATTGGTCTCATTACTTTTAATGTTAGGATAATTAAAACTTGTATCCTTATATTACCCTCATCCAAGGAAGATAACGAAGAAATTAAGCCGCGAGTAAATTAAACACCCCCCCGAATATGAGACTGATACAGAAAACTTCAGATAATCCCGATTAAGTGCAGGTAGATTCACATAATCCCTGAATATTCTATTACAAAGGGCTGAACCCAGGAGTCGAAGGCCACAATTAGACGAGGCGTTTAATTACAAAATTCACGTAACTACCGGGCTTCGGTCCCCCTTAACTCCCTACAATTTCAGAGGATTCCTTTGAGTAAGGGTAAACACACATTTTTACTTTTATAACAATGCCATTTGGTTCTGCGTAAAAAAGTTTTTAAGGAAGCAAGTTTGGAAAGTAATATTCACGCTTTTTTGTAGAATAATTTTGGTTGCATGAAAAGTTTTAAATAAGTTCTAGAGCAATTTTTTTCCGAATAATTTGTCAATTTAAGCCTCTTAACTTAAACGCATATTAAGTTTATTTTTTGAATTTCTAATTACACTGTTAGTGAAAATGTTCTTTTTAGTAGTATCTCTTTAGTATTTTCTTAGATTTGGCTTATTATGCTGAAAATATGGTATACCTACTTACTGATACAGGGCAAGCCAGTCTCTATAGGTATAACTACTATGTAGGTAGTTACATTTGTCTCAGTGCAAGCGCTGAATTACCTAAGACAGCTTTAGGCCAAATTATTCTGCACGAATGGCCGTCAGTTCTTCGAGCTATATGGCCTGCCTACAGAAACATATTTTTTTTTTTTATAAATATTGCTGGACATTTCACACAGCGCTATCTAGCCCCAAACTAAGCAGAGCTTGTACTATGGGAACCAGATAACTGATAGAATACTTATATACTTTTTTTTTGTAAATACATACTTATAATATATAGAGAAACAAACAGACCCGAATTATGTAGATCGTGCAAACATTTGTTCCTCTCCTGCGTCTCAGCCAGCTATACGCCCACTGCGCCACGGAGGCAGTCAGTTCGCTAATCCCCTTGCCCATGTCAGTGACTTAACTTTGTCTAGGGATTTCCTCAACTGATTGGATCTTTTAGTTAAATACCAAACAGATACAATTCTTCAAACGCATTATGCCCCTGTTTGGGTAGAATGTAGATTATGTATAAACAGTAGCCAATCCTAGGGTTGCAAGTAACCCGATATACTTACCTTTAGCTAAATTGGTACGTGAAGTGTCACCAGTATCGGGATAACAGAGGTTAACTACCGGTTATTATCCAAGCTTCGGTCAGCCCCTATTATAGGGTAGATTTGTTTACTATTATTAGTGGACAGATTTAGGAAATTAGTTTATTTAGTAGGAAGTAAAAAGTAACAAAATCAATTAGTAAGTATTAACTACG
Source organism: Philereme transversata (assembly GCA_963924445.1). Classification (NCBI taxonomy): domain Eukaryota; kingdom Metazoa; phylum Arthropoda; class Insecta; order Lepidoptera; family Geometridae; genus Philereme; species Philereme transversata. Next base: position 25,761,777 of record OZ004338.1, read on the forward strand.
TACACGGTTTTCTGGATTAAAATTGATACTAAATTTTTGGTATTTGTTATTATGGTTTGAATTGTTATGAACTACGGAACCCTAAAAACATCAACAGTAACTATGATGCAGGATAAATATAATGTTTTGTTAATATTTCAGTAGTCTTTTTTTAAGGTTAGGGCCTCTTAGCTACCTACTGATTTTCTCTATTGATAAGACGTAAATGAATAATGAACAGGCGAAAATCAAGTTGACTTGCTACCGACTTTGACCTTGTATGTAAAGCGTATTCACGGTTCATTTTTAACTAGTGGTTCACCCCGAGCTGAGATCTCGCGAGTCTACCAAAACACAAAAATTCTCACAAAAAAAAAAATCTTAGGTCGACTCGCGCAACGATTTTTAAACGTATTTAGTGGTTAAATATTATTTAAGCAGTTGCAAATCATACAAATACCTACAATTTAATCATGTTTAGTCGCTAAATACGTTTAGGTATCGTTGTGCAAGCCGGCCTTAATCTTTGACTATCAAAATAGTGCCATGAAATTCATAACCAAATAACCTGACCTACAGTTTCATTCAAATTACAGGTAACGGGAGTTTATGTAAAGTGGTTACACTTTTTTGGGGTAGAAATTGCAGTTATTCGGGATTTCACACTTTTACCTATATTTAAGTCACTAAAACTACACGCATACCAAATTTCAGCACTGTGGGGTCACTTGTGTACCCTGTGAATTTTGTCAAAATTTAGTTTTTATCATGGCCAATAACTTAAAAACTACAAAGTTTAAACAAAAAATGAAACGGGGTCTAAATGTACTCACAAAGACCTTTTATTAGACGTGCCATTTGACCGAATAGTCCCATTTTGTTTTTATTTTTTACCCCTCTTGCACCTCAATATCTCAAGAACCCCCCCCCCCACACATTTTTAGCTCATTTAGTCACACCAGAATTGTGCCAACACTACTTACCTATATACCTACCAAATTTCAGGATCATCGGATAAACGCTTCGAAAGTTATCCTCGGACAAACAAACATAGGTACATACATACAACGCCGATTTGTCCAAGTTGATTTAGAGATCTCGCTTCGCTCGATCAAATACAGTAATCATCTTAAATATGTATGAAATACATACAAACTTTGATTTATTACAAGACACGCGTAAAATATTATAGAAAATTTATAAAAAACCGAATTATCACTTATCCTGACAAACGAATGCGACTGTTCTTCTTTCTCGAATCAAATACATCCCGTTAACCTCTTACCTGAAAACTCTTTTTACTAACATTGTAAATTCGAAAGTAACTCTGTCTATTTGTTATTTTGTTACGTTTACACTATTAAACGGCTATGAACCGATTTCCATGAAATTTGGTATGAAGGCTACTTTTTATTGAAAAGCCGCGGACGATTTTATTTAATATAATTGATGATTTTTATCTAAAATATAGCAAAATAGAATAAAATAGTATTCAAATGAGATGAACACGTATATGCCTACAAATGCTCATGTAGAACATGCGAATTATACATTCATCAATAATTTATTCTCACACATGAATTAATCATTTTCTTTTGAATTCGCTTGATGAAGCTATCACTTTCAAATTGCATACTAAGAAGCCTGTAATTTTAATAATTTAATCGGCGATCATGCATAATTGCACTTTAATAGCACGCTTTTATGGTTTTTTATTCCCGAGTCATTATTATGTTGATTACTCCAACCCGTTATTATAAGCGATACAAATTACTTTTTATAGACAAGCTTGATAACATTTTTAAGTGTTTTGGATTAATCGATATTCTATGGATTCCATAACTTGGTTCTATTTCGGCTTTGCTCGTGTAAAACCCGAACTCGTGTTTTTTGTTTCAGTTATCTTAGCTGAATCCTATAGTTACCAGCTTTACTTAGTTTGGGGCCAGAGGCTAGATAGCTCAGTGTGAAATGACCAGCATTATTTATTTTAGGAAAAACCTACAGAGTAAAACCGTAACCATTTTGCTTTGTGCTCCGCTATCCAATAAATAAATTGGTTAAGCACGTGTAGGACCATGCACGGTTAAAGCTTCCGTAGTCAGTACTGCTATATCACTTTCATTTTAAAATTTCATTTAAAAATTAAAAGTTTGTCAAAGTTAATTTGCAGTTCATTTTGGACCTGCTTACAAATCTCCGCTGCGGGACAAATGATTGCATCGTCTACAGATATTTGTTCCAGGTTTGGGTATCTTTCCATATATTTCAAGTTTGATTGTATGAACAAAAAAAATCCCATATTAAAAACTTTGCTTAGTTTGGTTAGGGCATGTGTGAATATTTATTTATTTATTTATCTAACTACAGACAGATAAGTTGGCCGACTTCTGATCGTAAACTAGTAGTTTACTCAGCTTCTATAATTCGTCTGAAAAGTCTCATGAGCGTGAATTTATCAGTATTTTAGAAACTGCAAAGTTAATTGGCGCGTCGCTATAATCAAATTCAGGTTAATTAATCGCAAAGGATTTCAATGTCCTGTGTGTGTATGACGTAGAGTGAATGTTAAATCTACATCAAAAGCGATTTCAGAGAGTTATAAATCAGGCCCTTTAACCCTTTTAATACTCCTTTAATTTGGCTGGTGACATTTACGTCCTGAGCAGGTTTTCCCTTTTATTTAATGGCCTTACCTATTCCATATTACAACATTGTTAGAAATCTACTAAGTATGTAAACTTGGTGAAAGACTATTCGACTAGAAAACAATGCTTTTTAAGAAAGTTATTCATATTGATAGATAGAAGATAGAAAATGCTTTATTGTACACTACACTTAAATTAAAAATTATACTTAAAACATATAACTAGACACGCGGAAATACAAGCAGTGGTCTTATCGCTAAAAGCGATCTCTTTCAGATAACCTTTGGATGGACTAGATTTAGCTTTGATTGATAAGTGCATTCCATCCAAAGCTTGTCTGGTAGAGGCCGCGACTGAGCTGTAAGACTGTCAATTGTATACCATTCGTTAAATTTGTGCTCATTTTAATTATTGTATTTTCATTTAACTATCTTCTAGCTACATTTAGCCCCTGAAGTCTTCTTACATGATGTATTATAATGACTCCATCATTTATTCAAATTAAACTTAAGTGCACGAAAAAATGCAATAATGTTATGGGCTTAATGTTTACTCATTTACATTGCATTTCAAAGAACACGCTTTATTGTTACTTTATGTATAAACAAAAATGTAAGTTGGTATTGTTAATTCCAAACTATTTTACATGAATATTTCTTACCATAATTTCCAACTAACTCATCAGTCTGTTTTGGAGTCTTTGCGTCCAATCAAGACAATGGCATGCCAATGAGACTTAAAAAGTATAAATTGAAACGAAATGAATTCGTTCCGAGCATGTCAGTCCGATAAAATATCTCAGACTATCTACTGCTCGTTAGTTTTTAGTCACACAACATTGTACAATACTCAGAAACATATTGCTCCATAAACTCGATACCTTACCTACAACACTAGCTTTTGCCCACGACTTCATACGCATTACACTACTAAATGTGTAGGTAATCTAGAAATAAAGCTAAACTCGCTGTTGCAACTTGACACTCCATTTTTATCCCATGGGAACTGATTAATGGGATAAAAAGTAGCCTATGTGGTAATCCAGGTTATAATCTACGTATACCAAATTTCATCGAAATCGGTTCAGCCGTTTCGACGTGATTGAGTAACAAACAAACAAATAAACAAACAAACATCCAAACTTTCACATTTATAATACTAGCTGTTGCCCGCAACTTCGTACGCGTTAAACTACCAAACGTGTAGGTAACCTAGAAATACAGCTAAACTCACTGTTGCAACTTGACCTGACACCCTATTTTATCCCATGGTAACTGATTTATAGGATAAATGTTAGCCTATGTGGTAATCCAGGTTTTATTCTACGTACTCGTATATACCAAATTTCATGAAATCGGTTCAGCCGTTACGGCGTGATTGAATAACAAACAAACAAACTAACATCCAAACTTTCGTATTTATAATATTAGTGCGATTTGAAACAACTTAAATGTGAAAATAAGTTAAAATACAATAATTAGGTAGTACTGAGGTTAAGTAATTAAGTAGGCTCGCATTTTCGGTCAAAGTCTTCAAGTTCTTTTCGCGTCGGAAAACTTGGACATTGAAGGAAATAAATTTCCAAAAATTATAATCCGTTTTTTCTGAAGAAGAACGTAAATAAGTGAGAGTAGTCCTATTGTTGGAACCTTTTTTTCGAAAAGGAATGTCCAAGATATACTTGGTAAATACTTGCGTTAAAACACCTTGAACTTTGAAAACCCCGACTATCAAAAGGAGGTAATTCTTACCAGTCACCGGTTAAAGAGATATCGCCATCGCATTATCTATGTGACAGTCGCCCACCACCACCAGTTTACCACAGAATAACGAGTACTCATTCGTTTTACGGCGCCCCATTATCTCAAACCGCATTTGCACTGAAAATAAACCACGCCGATTTTATCGCCTCAAATCCATGCACCTAATTTAGAGACAAGCTTCGACATCAGAAATAACCTAGACGGTGAGTAAAGATCCTCCATATGACTAGAGACGCCTATCAATTGAGAAAATTAATGTTGAAATCAAAATTGAATAGAAATCAGATGTGCCTACGCGTTAACCGTTTCCAATTTTATACCTCTGACTGACTTTACAACGTCTAAAACGTGCGTTGAAAAATGATTGCGTTAAAATCACTTTGCTAGTGCTAATCTTATTTTAAGTATAAATACGAAGCTATGCAAGATGTATTTAATAATAAGAGTGTGAAACTACCGGATGGAATGTTAAATGCCCTTAAGCTGAAATAATGGTATTATCCAGGTACTTAAATAAAATCGTGGGCAGAAATTAGGCATAGAAATGCGTCAGCTGTAAAATGCAGTATTTTTGCGGGGAAAGTCAGTAGCAATCCTAATCGAATTTCTAGGAATGAACGCCGTACTGCCTTGGGCTAACTGTGGCTTAAAGAATCCTCTGTAGAGCGCCTTCCCGAAAGTATTCGGTGTGCCATCGCGACTGAAATGCAGTTTGCAAAAAGAGAATGTGACATCAAAGCGGAGGCGATCCGTCCGAGACGGTGCGACGTGATCCGCGTTGGAAATAACTGAGCCAGTGGCGGGCTTAGGACGGGTGTGTTGGATTACAGAATTAGACAGTTATATTGTTTTTATTTAATAGTATAAACGATAGTCTGATGTGAAAATGTGGAGACAGAAAACCAGCGCTACAGTACCTTAAACGGCTGAGTTGTTTTGTTGTCATGATTATCTTGTTGTAACATACGAATTTGAGAAGCAAACTAAATATTTTAGTATTTGTAAACAATCGCAACGTGTCATGAAGTTGGTAAATGAATGGTTAGTGTTAATGCCTTACCTTATGGTGATTTTTCAATTTATATTGTTTTGCGGTTCTTTTTTTATAGAATAGAATAGAAGAATGGAATAATACATCTATGAAAATCTAATGTATGTTTACAATAATACTAATTTGTTTAAGAGAAATAGCAATAATCATAATTTTAATACTGGAAATAAAGATAAACTCGCTGTTGCCACTTGTAGACTCCATAGAGTTACTAAATCGTTTAAAGGGTAAGGTGTACGCTTTTATAACAAACTCCCGAGGGATGTACAAAAATTGACAATTAACAAATTTAAAAACGTAATTAAACAATGTATTTATAAAAGAGCCTACTATAAAATATCGGATTATTTAGATGATAGAGAAGCTTGGGATTGAAATTGCTCAAACTCATTTAAAATGTTACAATTTAGACGTAATTTTATTTTCCGTGTTGTTATGTATTCTAAAAGGATCATTGAAAAAAAAAACAACCAGCCTTGTTTTCTTGCCTTTCTTTCCTGGCTTTGTCGCGAAGGAACAGGCAGTAAAATTGACATTTCAAAGTGATCCTTGTGATTTTAATGAATAAAAATATTTGACTTTGACGAGAAAATATTTGATCGAGCGAAGCGAGATCTCCAAATCAACTTGGGCAAATCGGCGTTGTATGTATGTATGTATTTATTGTCCGAGGATAATTTCACGATGACCTGAAATTTGGTAGATATATAGGTAAGTAGTGATGGAACAATTTTGGTGTGACTAAATGAGCTAAAAGTGTGAGGGGGTTGTTGAGATATTGGGGTTCAAGACGGGTAAAAAAAAATTAAAATGAGACTATACGGTTAAGTGGGACGTCAAATGAAAGGTCTTCATTAGTATATTTCAATCTGTTTTTATGTTTAGTTTAATCCGTGTAGTTTTTGAGTTATTAGCCATAATAAAAACAAAACTTTGACAAAATTCACAGAGTACACCAGTGACCCCACAATGCTGAAATTTGGTATTCGTGTAGCTTTAGTGACACAAATATAGGCAAAAGTCTGAAATCCAGAATAACTGCATTTTGTACCCCAAAAAATAAACACCACTTTATATGCACTCCAGTTACCTGTAATTTTAATGAAATTGTAGGTCCAGTTTGTTGGTTTTTCATAGTTAAAGATTACATATTTTTTCTTTTTGTGTTTATGAGAGAGTCGCGAGATCTCAGTTCGGGGCGAACCACTAGTTATATTGCGGCACAAACAAAACTTAGGTACACAATTAAAACGAAATACAATAAAATAGGCAACAAAATTGGTAACCCGCTACTCAGCAATGTGCTAACAGGTATTCTGTGGTGCCGAAGTTCTTCTGAAGTAAGTTTTACTGTGACATCAAAGTTTAGCCCCTAAAAATACTTTTTATTTATAAATAAAATCCTGAACCTCCCTTTCTAAACTTTATTATGTAGATAACATTTTCCTCATTGTTAACCTTTGAACCTAAAACAGTATTATGTAAGTACCTACTTATTATTCCGAAATCTAGTTTCCCGAGTGAATAATTGGTATCAAACCGAATGCGACCACTAGTTGTTTATAAATTGCACTTATAATGCTCCCTTTCTTGTTCCACGCGGCCCATGTAGTAGCGAGCAACAAGACATGTCATCTCGACAACTCGCCCACGGCTGCGAATGTCCGTGTCGAATCCACGTGAATTATTTCAGTGGACGTCTCGCTTCAGTGGACGGTCTACTTTGTCCCCTTTTGTGCGCTTGCGTCGATAATATTTCTGAGAAGCAGTACAGAAGGGATACTAGTTCAAATTAATAGAAGTTTCACTGTGATTGCAAGAAACCAGACATTATGATTAAAGGTGAGTTTTTATTTAATTTTTCAAAGAATGGCGAGACTAAACCCTAGTGACATAATCGTCATCATTTATATTGTAAATTGGTTGATGTATTTATTTTTTTATTCAATAGCGTATTGTATTTTTAAAAGTCGGAAAATATAAATAAATAAATATTGATGGATATTTCACACAGCGCTATCTAGCCCCAAATTAAGCAGAGCTTGTGCTATGGAAACCATATAATCATAGAATACTTATATACTTTTTTTTGTAAATATATACTTAGAATATATAGAAAAACATCCAGACCAGGAACAAATATCTGTAGATCATGCAAACATTTGTTCCGCGGCGGGAGTCGAATCTGCTACCTCCTGCGTCTCAGCCGGCTAAACGCCCACTGCGCCACGGAGTCACGTACAAATGTATACATATGTACAAAATGTAGTTTATTATACTTACGTTTGTATGGTGACAAAACTTTTCTGCATCTTAAAACAAAACGTGTGACTACGGAGTATAATTTAGAACATTTTCTGAGACTAAGTGCCCATTTCACCACCTATGAGAAACATAAAAAAAACTTTATTGTTTTCACACGAATACAGATCGAGAGAATGATTTTTATTCGTCATTAAATTTACTCGGAGTTTGTGAAATATCTCAGAGAAAATGTTTCTTTTTAATGTCAAGGGTAAGTGGGTTTTGGCAATATGTATGGGTTTTATTGTCTAAGACGTTCGGTAATCTCCTTTGCAAATCAGCGCTGGCAGTAAGATTGCATCAAAGGTATAGAATCTAAATACAAAGCCTTAAAGTTCATCTTAACCCTTAATTTGGCAGCGTCATCTGTGGAGTACGCTAACTTTGTAAAATTCTGGGCCCGTAATTATTGGATTTTTTTACCATTTGAAACTGCCAAAATGCATTGAATATATCCTACTTTGGTAGAAAAAATACTGCAGGTGGCAACATTCACGATTCATGCCATTTCCAAAAATGGCTTCGAAACGGTCAGCTGCTCCTGCGCGGCGGGTAAGTTTTTGTTTATTTTTTATGGGTTTTTAGTTGGCTTTTGGAATGGTCTGTGTGTTTGGTTACAAGGTAATATAATAAGTAACACTATTCAGTAATTATTTGGTGTCAAAATAGCTAAAAATATACTTTTTTTATATGTAAACAATGTGTGTACTCCGGGAATACCGTTGCCAAACGCGTTGTAAACTACTTGAATAAGGGAACGGTATACACGAAGTACATTGCCAAATAGGTAGAGAAATGTATATCCACATTTTTATTTTATTTTTATTTTGCAATGGGTGTTGGTTTGTTTGCATACAGCATGTTTTCTTTTTCTTTTTTACAGTGCATGAACCTAACAAGAGCGCATAGAATTTTGGCTTTGGTTCATGCCCAAAATGCATGCTCCGGTGATAGTTCAGAGTCTGATGAGGAGCAAACCTTTCACCATCGCCCTCGATTGCCCGTTACCATCCCTGCATCTCCCACGTTTGCTAGCTCTGACCCACCTGAAGAAGATCCTAGCTGAAGAAATTTCACTGAAACGCTACCAACAAATTAGACGTAACCTCCACTTCGTAGACAATAACTTGGAAAACTCGGACCGCTATTTCAAGATTCGGAATGTGATGGAAAAAGTAAGGCAGAATTTTTTAAAACTGAAAGAAGAAGGTCAGTACTCCATTGACGAAATGATGATGCCATACAAGGGTACAAAAGCTGGAAATAGAAGACAGTATATACAAAATAAACCTAAGAAATGGGGTTTTAAAAATTTCGTGCGCGCTGGAGTGTCAGGCTTGATATACGATTTCGTCATGTATGGTGTAAATGACACGTTTCGCGGTTATACTTTCACTGACGAAGAAGTTTCACTTGGAATTGGTGGAATGGTAGTGGTTGGATTATGCAAAACAATAAAACAGAAGCCTTCAGTCATATACGCGGACAACTTCTTTACTTCACCTGAGCTCGTGTACTGGTTGCGAAGAGAATACGGATTATTTAGTCTTGAAACTATAAGAAGCAATCGCCTTCGGGGTTGCCAAGACAAACTACCCTCGGACAAAGAAATGAAGAAGAAACCCAGAGGGTATAGTGCACAAGTAGTGTGCAATACCAACAAAATAGCAGTTGTGAAATGGCACGACAATAAAGCGGTGACGTTGATCAGTTCCTTCGTGGATTCTCATCCTATCGAAAAGATTAAAAGATATTCAAAAGAACATAAAAGAAGGATTGACGTGGATTGCCCACAGGTGGTAAACTATACAATAAGCATATGGGAGGGGTGGATCTAGCGGACATGCTTATTTCCCTGTACAGAATACCCTTCAAAAGCAGAAGGTGGTACTTGACCATATTTGCACAGCTAGTCGATATGTGCATCAACAACGCATGGCTTCTGTACAAGCGAGACAAAAGACCGGAACTGTCACTCAAAGAATTCCGGCTGGAGCTCTGTGAAGGTCTTTGCCGAGCAGGAAAGGCGCCGAAGAGCACGCCTATGGAAAGACTGAGAGAGTATAGGAAAATCCTTAAGCCATCCCTTGCCAGACCAGTCGACAGTGTCAGGTATGATGCTGTGGGCCACTTTTCGGAAACTGCGGGCAAACAATCACGCTGTAGGGTCTGCAAAGATGGTAGAACCAAAGTTTATTGCGTCAAGTGCAATATGCATCTTTGCTTTGTTGTAGGAGAAAACAAGAACCGCAACTGTTTCCGGCAGTTTCATACTAAATGATCTGTAGCTAGTTCCTAATGCATAAAACAGTATTTTAAAATAAAATATTTTTTTTATTATATCTTTTTTACTCTACTTTTGGCAGTGTACTCTACGGAGTACAATCACATAATGATGCAGTTTATAGAGTAATTGGCAAGGTACTTCGTGAAGTACATTAATTTTCGCGAAAACTGGAATACTTAGATTTTTTTTTCCATTTGTTTAGGGCTCCTAGGTCACAATGAATAGAGAATATTTGAAAAATACATGAGATTTTAGAAAAAAAAATGTTTGCCAAATAAAGGGTTAAAGTGTTAAGATAGAGTGACTCAGGCATATGAAGCTAGCCAGCGTTTATAAATTTCTTCATTAGTTAGCGTAGGAAGGTGTGCTGTGGAAACTTTAATGAAGACGTATGGAATTATGGAAATGAGTACGACATACCTTTGATCATTGTTTTTAGCTTCTTTGAAAAAGCTTTTAAGATAAGTTGCTTTGGAAAGTAGAACACGATGACAGTGGAATTGCACGGCTTTATGCTGTGATTTATTTGGAGCTATATTTCAAAATTGCTGATTATGTCAAGAAAAGTCTCGCAATATTACACTGTCTGATTTCTAATTTAGTGACTTTTCGTAATGTTTCTTTTTTTCTAAAAAAAAACAAGTTAAAAAAAACTGAGTGTAATTTTTTCACCATCTAACTAAATCAACAGTATTAATTAAAACAATAACTAGGCTAGTTTCGAAAAAAATCCTTTGTGATTTATATGAATATTCTAGAACTTTCTACGTGTTTTAAATGAGTATTCTCTTTGTTATAAGTGTTTATGGGTGAACTAGATGATCGTTTGAATAAACAGAATACAAGATTCACTTTAATTTAAATTGTTTACAACATAGTCGATAGGCTTTCCTAAATTTAGGCTGACGCATATAAATGTGTTGCGGTTACGTTATCGACTCCCCCACCGAAATAATTATACATTACGAGTTCTGAATATCGCACGAATCCCTACAGCGAGCGGCGATGCCACTGTCGAATTAGCAACCAGTGTATCAAGTTCAAACGTCTATTGAATTGTAGTTGATAGGTACATTCTTATTACAATTGTATTCTATTGAAGAAGATCAATACAAAATTATCTGGTTAAGAGGCGCATAAATGCCTGGGGCAAGCATATACATGACTCAGTGTGTGATGTAATCATTATTGGTTTCCTGTAAGATTCTCAATACTTGGTCCATTTATGTTCCGATCCCAGTTACGATAGCAATGTTTCAAACGTTTTTGATAACTTATCAGTTACCAGGATCATACATAGGCAGTGGATAGTATTAACAATATGAAGGCATATTTAACCGCAACCATGTCAATTACTGTAGCCTAAAGACATATTATTTTAATGTTTTTATTGTTGATGAATATGGTGCAGTGGGTGAATAGCCAGCTATATATATACACACGCAGCATATATAGACGCAGAAGGTTCGATCCCCGTTGCAGAACAAATGTTTGCATGGTTTACAGATATTTGTTCCGGGTTTGACTATTTTTCTATATATTATAAGTATTTATTTACAAAAAAAAAGTATGAATGAATGAATGAAATGAATGAAATACTCTTTATTGCACACCAAACAAAAATACAGTAACAAAGGAAATAAACAATAAATAACGGTACAATGGGTGGTCTTATCGCTTTAAGCGATCTCTTACAGACAACCTTTGGATGGACAGGATAAACAAAAATCAAAAGACGGCGGTGTAAGAGTACCTTTAAGCATAAACATACGTAAACAGAACCCATAAAATAATATATACCTACATATTGATTATGTATAATAATAAACATAAACTTAAATACATACAAATAATATATAAATAAACTACACTACATAATATGGAGGATAAATAACATAAACACTAGCTAGCAGTTACGAGACAACGAAAGAAAATGGTTGTATACCTTGACTTTGAGTATGAGAGTATTCTATCAGTTATCTGGTTCCCATAGTACCTGCTTTGCTTAGTTTGGGGCTAGACAGCGCTGTATGAAATGTCCAGTATTATTTATTTATTGTAGTATATAGTACACGTTTGCTTACGCCCACGGTGGCTTGGGGAATCATGTTCACTGGTTGCGCGGGTGCGGAGCGAGGCTTGTCCGTGATGTCACTCGCTGCTCGCGTGAACAGTATGTAACCTGTTTTATGTAAAGTAAAACCCAACTTAAACCAAAGTAAAACTTCAATAAGCCTATTTGAAGACCAAATTAAAAATATTTTTCGTGGTTGGTTGAGTTGAGGTACTGTATATTTATGCTATGTTGAATGTAATGGCTCGTATAAGTTGATGAGAGCTCGCGCCCTTTGCCTCGCGCCGGTGCTTGCGCCTTCCTTCCGCAGTGCTTTCGACAGCTCCTCTTTTATTTTATGAATACACTTGATATTAAACAAGGAACTTGAAAGAGATTACCCTAGATGAAATAGGCGCTACTTTGTATGTGATAATTGTGCCTTTCCTGTGGATTTAACTGAAACGCAGGAGATGAAACAAAGAGTGGAATTACCATCAGGCGAGTCGTCGTCAAACGCGAGCCTATAAAGTATAAAAATAAGGTTGCGGGCTAGATTCCCAGCGCGGAACAAACGTTTGCATGATCTACAGATATTTGTTGATTTCGGGTGTATTGTTTCTCTATATATTATACGTAATAATCTAAATATCTGAGTATTGTATCAGATATCTGGTTCTAAAGAAAACGTTTGCTTAGTTTGGGGCTATATAGCACTGTGTGAAATGTCCAGATTTATTTACTCATTTACCTTAACTATTTCTCAACATCAATCTCGTGGAGGCTCTACAAAAGATGGTTTTATTTTCCTCTCAGCAGGAAACATTCGTGATCAAATAATGTAGAACATAAATCACGAAAATTGGATCAGGCTTTTATGTGAAGGCTCGTTAAATTTATAAATAGGTTTTTTTTAATTAATTGAAAAGGACTTCGCACATTCGATTATGCCGCCCTGGTAGGTAATCAAAATCATCTTATGAGGAAACACGGTATACAATAACTAGTTTGTAAAGTATTTGTTAGTCCTAAATACGAGTAGTTACAATTATTAACATCCATACCAACTTAATAATTTCGAAAGAAAATTTGTCTCTCTGTCAATCGGTCTGTTTACATTTTCACTAAAGATAGATCGTAATCTATCTTTTTCTCTTTTAAAGTTTACTTTATTGAAAAACCACGCGTGCGAAGCCGTGGGTGGAAGCTAGTAGGTATATAAGTATGTAGTGGTACTACCGCTACACATTTATATACTACTAGATACCACTGTGGTAGGTGGTGATATAATAAATGTCACTGGGATCAAAATACTGCCGTCGTCGGTCGCCAACCGCAATGCAAAGCGGGCTTTACCGATGCAGAATAAACAAGTCAGTTGACACCTGCCACGCTAAGCCTGCATAATGGTAGCAGTAAAATACCTCAATGTTAAATGTTATGATTCTTATAACCTACTTTCTAACCATTAAGATATCAAAAATACATATTTAGAAAGAAAGAAAGAAAATATTTTTAGTATGTCAACCACTAATAACAACAATTAACAACACATAAAAAAATTCAGTATAGCAAAAGATTACACAGATATAAGATAGCAGTTGCCACAAAAAGGATCCAACTCAGCATTTTGCTATGTCACAGCAAGGTAACACAGCGCTGGTCTTCCGTTGGAACCTTTGTGAGTACCTACACGGAAGTCTGCTGACATATAAAAATAAACAAGTAGATGACTTATATTAAGACTCAACTAGCATAATAAATAAAAATATATAAGTAACATACTTAAAATCAATTAGTGCGCTCTGTGACAAAACTTATAAGTTACAATATTAAACCCTAAAAATATTGTAAACAAGGAGTTATAGGATGCTGCCATCCTATATATACTATCCTGCGATAGTTAGAATAATGAGTCAATCAATTGCATCAAGTTAACGGGTGCCGGTACCACAGTTATCAGTGCGACTGCGCTGCGCGCCTTGTAAATAGAACAGTAAAAGAATAAACAATAAAAGAATAACCAATGCAAACGAGAGAAAAAATAAATACATACATAGGTACATACCTAACTGGTGGCAAATCGTGCGCTTTCCCGAAAGGAAGAGCGAGAACTCATTCACTTGCCTATCTACTACGAACGACCCTGATAAAGTCGAAAATAAGGTATGTACCTATACTATACTAATAAGGTATATATCACGATAACAAGTATTTATACTGACTTTAACAGGTAAATTGATTATTATAGATACCAACACAACGGTAATATTACAATATTTTTTGGAAATTCAATGTAAAGACAATAAAGAATTATATATGCTCAGCGCCAAAATTCTAGTATAAGGTTGACACTCAAGTAAATATCCTTACAGTAATTCCTACGCTTTTGTAGCACTAGTTTTATGTGAAGCTTTAAAAGTAAAAATTAATTGTTTCCAGCTACAATTATGTAAAATCGACCATTCCTTGCTTTATGCAGACTTAGAGTGGTCATAACTAATTATATCTAACGGGTCTCAGTGCCGTTTACATCGAGACATTAAAATTAACTGCCGAGAGCGTTTGATCTTTCCATCAGAACATCCCTATAAATAAAATTTAGATCCACAAATAGTTTACAAAGTAATAAGTCAATCCTAGAGAAGGTGATTTTGGAAACAATGTAATTTATATTCCAAAAAGTAGACAAAACCTCGAAGATAAAGTGCTTAACTACAAAGTTGTTTTGCCGAATTGCTACGATGGCATCTGCGTTTTGCATATTTTTGGAATTGTCTCAATACTGACAATTTTACCGTTGCTTTTTGGAGATAAACTTCATACTTTAACTGCACGTTGCATTAATAAGACAACGATATTGAATTTCAAAAATATCAGGAAATTATAACGATCAACCCTTAAAATGCTGGTTTGTATTTCGTAGTACATTTCACTAAAAAGCTAAATGAATATGTTCGTTTATACCTGTCAAGATAAAAGTCATTCGATGCATTGTTCTGCCAATGGCGCGCAAAAACAAAGGACTCACATTTCCCTGTACGAGTACCATACCACTTATTCTGTGCCTCTCGACATCTCATAATTAATTGCGGTAATTCGCAGAAAGTCGACAAACAAACAAGCCGGTGAAATGTCGTTTTATCACTTGCTGTCGTATTTATAAACAAATATCAATAATAATATTGTATGTCACCTCAATTAGCTTGACGTAAATAACTTGTACCGCATTTTCTGAACATAAACTGTGGGCTCTAGATATATACATATAGTTTTGATGTTTCTAAATAATGTTTAGTTATTTGTACTAAAAACGGGATATTTACCATCATGTGTGAGTTTTTGAGTATTCCGATATTTCGACGCCAACTGCGCCATGCTACATTCATAGTTTCAAAAGATATAATGTTTAGTTAGCATTATCGATCAAGTATTGAATGCATTGAATGCAGGTAATTGAATGTAGATATTCCCGTAATTAATGCAGATTTTGTAGATAAAGTTGACGAATATTTTGTACCTATATGTCAGCAGAGCAAGTCTTAGTTAAACATATCCTGTAAGGTATATAGGCAGAGGTAACTGCTTAACACCAGATGGGCTATACAGGGTGTTTGGTAATAATATACTTACGATATTCAAGTGACGGTTTCTCAAAACATAAAAGACAAACATAACAAGAAAAGACTTCTCGAAAAAAAAACTACTAATTATATTATCAAATTTTAAAAAAATCCACTAAGTTTATGGTGATTAATTCGATATAAAACTTACAGCCTACTCTTGCAATTGACATTCAAAAATAAAGGCCAATTTGATATATCTTTCGGAAATGGCTGTGGGTTTTGGGTTAGAAAAGGACAACAAGAGATATCTCGAGACGTCACCAATACAACATCTGTGGTTAGATGGCAAGCATTATGCAAAAGCACAACATAAGTTTAATAAAGTGTTTGTTATTACATGCCAAACTAAATTTCAAATTTCTATGGTAAACATTTCACAAATTTATTTATTATGCTCATCAAAATAACCCCTTTCATTTTTGTGCGTATATTAACAAACACCTTATATGCTTGTTCCAACAATAGGCCGAGAAAAACCCCGTTTTAATGTCGGTTAAATCAAATTACTAACCTAGAGTGATATCTTATTTTTATCGGTAATGGTCCAGCATATGACCCTGAACCTTTAAACTTAGGTGAGAGTTACTTTCAACTAGAAAGTACTTAAACCTACTGTTTACGATTCCCTACTATTCAGTGACAATTTATTTGTGTAACACATCATGAAATATGTATAACGGCATGCGTCATAAACAACGTCATACTGCTCCCGAAAGAAAACCTCAACTCATTTTGTATTCAAAATCGGACATTGAATTCTGTATCTGGGGCAAAGTAGATATAATTCACTTACTTTATTTTCGGCTCCTCTTTTTATAGCTTTTTTACTTGGGGTAAAGAAGCATTGTGCTATAAATAAGTGAAAAATGTAGATTTTATAAAAAACAACGATCTTTTTGGTAAGTGCTCGTATTGTCTATAGACTTTTTGGTTAAGTTTGAACAACGTGATAACACTGCAATTTTTGCACAATTTCTTAATAGTTAAATTTAAATGGTTGTGCATTTATATTTTAGAAGAAAGTTATCCAAGCATAACATTAAAATTCAGCCGGGCAATGCAGCCAGTATTTTGCGGAACATAGAGCTTTGAGCCTGGCAACGATCGGGACAAATGTTTTTTAGTATTTTTCATCATCATCAACCTATAGCAGTCCACTGCTGGACGTAGGTCTCGCCCAGGGTGCGCCATTGAGCTCGATCCTCATCCAACCTTTTCCAGCCACAGCGCACAAATCGTCACTCCATCTAGCGGAAAGGCGTCCTACACGTGGCTTCGCTTGCCTAGACGTGGTCTCTACTCCAGAACACGTTCACCCCAACTATTTTTAGATACCTAGACCGAAAAACTTACAAGTATGTATGTATATATTTTAGTTCCTATTTTTTTTTGTTTTATAACTCCTTAATATTTTTTAAATTATTTATGAGATACATTAATCCTGATTGTTCATCAATTTACATCATCTGGGTCAAAACAAGCGTTGTCTCCTCGACCCAATTTCCTAAAAATGTCATCGTAATATTACACGCAACAAAAAAGCCTCGTATCATTTATTTCTACTATTAATCATGTTTGCACAATGCACGTCATGGGGTAGGGGGTGCATGAAAAGGCTTGAACCATTACACCAGGATATGGCTTTATGGCGTTTTGGTAAATGACGTATGTTGATGTTGGAGTACTACAAAATGTTAGAAATGTTTTAAGGAAAACCGATTGGTTCATGGCTTGCTAAGCCACAACATCCCAGTGAAGTCAGGGAAACTCTGCATAGCATTTTTATCCTGCAACATCTAATACTGAAGTAAAAATGTCTTCATCACGAATGCGAGGAAATTAAAAAGGTAATTAAACTTAGTAAAAAAATTGTTGTAAAATTTTCCATTGTTTTTTTTACCACTAAACTATGGCCCCGTTTATTTATTAGAAACAAGCGGCTTCGCACACCATTTTTAGCACATGGGACCTCAATTATGGGATAAAAAGAAGCGTGTATCCAGGTACATAATCTACGAAAATACTAAATTTCATTGAAATCGGTTAAGCCGTTACGACGTGATTGAGTAACTAGCAAATAAATAAAAAAACATCCAAAGTTTCGAATTAGTTTAGAATATTGGTGTGATTAGTATGTTAAAGATTTGTATAGAGGTTGTATTTAATTTCAGCATTTATTAATGTAACTTCTTGATGAAAAAAAAAACAGAATGAAAATTCTCTTCATTTATTGCTAGGTCACAAAGATGTTAAACGTAGTAAGTAGATAGTTTCACATATGAACCCTGGCAGGGTATATCAACAGAAAGGCAGACCATGTTTTCGTATCTAATTAGGTAGGCATGCTGTTTACATACAACAATTGCATTAGGTAACTACTTCACAGGTTCAAATATTAGCCTACATGGCGCCCGTCACACTAAGACATAGGTACAGGTGAAAAGCTCATGTGTCTGTAATTTCAACAACACCATACCTAATATTCACCTTGCCACCTTTGAGATGGTTCGATCAAATACCAGCTAGACTCGATATAACGTAGGGCTTTTAGGTGAGCAATGTATGGTGGAGACTAAGACCCAAAGATTCGAACACCGCCGTAATGTTGCAAGCCGATAGCGATCTTTTACAGAATACATTTCGGGGAATGCGCCCCGGAATTATACGATCTGATCCCGCTATCCATCAAAGGACAAGCAGGCGCACCTAGTTGATACCACCCATTCGCATACACCGTTTTGGAACACTTTGCCGTCGTCTGTTTTTCCTAAAGAATAAATAAATAAATATCGCTGGTCATTTCACACAGCGCTATCTAGCCCCAAACTAAGCAGAGCTTGTACTATGGGAACCAGATAACTGATAGAATACTTATATACTTTTTTTTTTGTAAATACATACTTATAATATATAGAAAAACACCCAGACACGGAACAAATATCTGTAGACCATGCAAACATTTGTTCCGCGGCGGGAATCTAACCCGCTACTTCCTGCGTCTCAGCCGGCTATACGCCCACTGCGCCACGGAGGCAGTCAACAGAATACAATCCGGGCCTCTTTAAGGTAAATAGGTTTCTTCTAGATCTTCGTGCTTCATCTTAGACCACATCATCACTTACCATCAGGTGAGATTATGGTCAAACGAAGATCTATCCAGTTAAAAAAATAATATATCATAAATTTGCTATAAATTAGGATATTTTAAACCCATTTAATCGGTGAGCAGTTTAATGAAATAAAAATACTGATTGAAAATAAGTTACTATTGAATCTTTATCACAAAACAAAATATTTATCACCCCATAAAAAATATTTTGGGGCTCATGTTGTAAGTAAATAACGGATGTCGCTAACTGCAATATTGAGATGTACTTCATTGTCTTGCCCAAGATTCTCTAGCAGTTCATGAATGATACTTTCTCGGAAACTGTACTCACATAAAACAAGCAGATATTATAACTTACCTAACAATAAAAGAAGTTACGTTAAGCTTTCACATTTCCACGATAGTTTCTCCATTGTACGAAGTGGTACATCCCAGTCGAAATTAATCTGTATTGTGCTAAAAGCCAAGTGCAAAGCTTTTACGTTGAACAAACTACTTTCATAAGTAGCCGTTCGATTTTCATTGGTCGCTCCTGGTTTGGTCTTCCATAGATTCCCAGCTTGCTGTCCTCTTCTGATGTTTAGAGTTGGAAAGAGATAGTTTAATCGTACTAGAGATCGCGAAGGCACTTTGGTGCCGTAGTGGTTTATTGACTCAATCATTGCGATACGATACTGAAACGTGTGGTTCCATATCCCGTGGGTAAAGTGTTCTTACACATACTATGTTTCGTATCGGGATAATGGATTTATGCCGAGGTCTGCTATAAGTTTGTTGGCCGTACCACCTGGGTCGTTCATGGTACTTTCATGATTTTTATGTCTGCAATCTGTTTGAGATTATAAGAATGCCTTGAAACATTAGACCAGTAGGTATGCCCGACCCAAAACTTAAATGTTTGTCAATTTTTATATTAAGTACAAACCTTCAAAACTTTACAGAACTTAGTGTAATTTTCTGCATCACATCTGCTCAAAAGCGGTATACTCAGACCGATTATAACATACATTATTATGCCCATTATGATTACATTTATTTGTTTTATTTTTTATTTTTATATCTGTTGTGTTTAGCTTGTAACGTATTATAAAGAATTTTCATTCATTCATTAAAAATAACTCACATATTCACTCTCTTTAAATAATACCGGCATCTTTAAGTAATCTTTAAGTAATATATTTAGTTTATAAATTTTTTTCAATCCTCCTTCCGTCTTGTCCAATAAAGGTTGAGCAAGTAGCTCTTCTAATAGGAAAATGTGGAAAACAATCCCCTATTATACCAGGCTGTATGCTACATCGCCACCACTAATGAGGCGGCCGAGGTTTCATTATAAGAAAATGTTTATGTTATTAGAAGGCAGCGTGAACATTATTTCACATTAGGTAATATCCACTTTTTATCTTTGGAAAAGCTTTTACAATTTTTTTGTATATTGTCTGTATATTACCAGGTTTGGGTTTTTAAATACATATATAATGTAATAATATAAATAAATAATAATACTGGACATTTGACACAGCGCTATCTAGCCCCAAATTAAGCAAAGCTTGTACTAAGGGAACCAGATAACTGATAGAATATTTAAATACTTTTTTTTGTAAGTACATACTTGTAATATATAGAGAAACAACCAGACCCGAAACAAATATCTGTAGATCGTGCAAACATTTGTTCCGCGGCGGGAATCGAACCCAACTATCCACCCACTGCGCCACGGAGGTCATAACTAATTAATAACTAAATGAGAATATAGTATTCCTTTTAAAATTAAAATGTGACTTCGCGATCCTGATGTACAATGTACATAGTACCCATACCAACTAGTCTTTTGAATTAATTTAGATATAAACTTTCAGTATTAATAACTCTTTCTGTCTGAATTTAAAGTGTTTACCTGTGGTCCAATAAAAAGAGAGATGACAAACTTCTATAGATTACTCACTCCTTGGAAATCTCTATTTCCGATGGAAAATGCAATCTCAAGAGCATATCCGATCTTCATGTCGGAGAGAAAAAAGTGGAATATACAAAAAAAAATCTCAGGAGCAAGAGTACACTTAAGAAGCATCTGCGCACTGAATCTTTTAACAATAGTATTCAATAAGCGTAGTTCTTTCACTATTCGTCACAGGATCACTTTCGGGTTCAACAATCTACTCAATAATCTACTCTCTCTACAATCTTCAAATCCAAACTCTATCTATAAACACTTCATCTCTCTTCAAGATACCCAACAAAATTGAGCACTTTATGTACGTATATTTATGTATTTCATTTATGTATGTGTATTATTTTGATTATTAATTTTTGTAAGTTTATTTTATGATAACTAAGCTAAAGTTTGTTTACCTTTCTATTTTCTGGCACTATCACTTTATCGACACTACACAAAAGTTAGCTGGAAGAAATTTTATTTTATTTATTAATCCACAAAACAGATTAAAATCCACTTAGCACTAATTAAACGAAACATACAATTTTATATCTAGATTGTAATCAAAAATGTGAATACGATAAAAAAGTGCATGAAAATAAAATTACCTTAAAACTAGAAACCGCAAATTTAGACATGACGAAATTAATTTAACAAAGCATTCAGACAATTAAACAACATTACCTATTTTTGCTATAATAAAGAAGCACAAATTTATAGATGTAGTATCGTTTAAACCTACGGGTTACAAAAGATATCCACATTATTTAAAGCAACCAGCTCGTTATATAGACGACACATTCGAGGGAGAAGATTGTTAAATGAAACATTGTTTTTGTATAAGGATACTATAAAGGTTGCGGGATTACGGGATCTATATCTGATGTTTGTCAATGGATTCCAATAAACTAGGACAGTACTGAATGAATAATTTTGTGTAAATATATTAGGTTAATATAATCTCTTCTGTAAGTTAAAGTGTCGACCGCAAAGAATTTACACCGATTGTCATATCCTGACAATGAAATACTAATTAGCATTGAGTTCACCTATACATTATTTTATAAGTGCAATAAAGAATTTTCTAATCTAAATTACTGTCTATACTTAGACTAGTGGTTCGCGCCGAACTGAGATCTCGCGAGTCTACCATAAAAACAAAAAAAATATTATTCGTTATCTTTGACTACCAACATAGTGCCACGAAATAAAACCAATTAACTTGACCTACAGTTTCATTCAAATTACAGGTAACGGGAGTTCATGCAATTGGTTACGGTTTTTTGGGGTACCAATTGCAGTTATTCTAGATTTCAGACTTTTGCCTATATTTGCTACACATATATTTCCTATATATGCTATATATTTGCTGCATATATTATATATATAACATAAGCTACACGCATACTAAATTACAGCACTGTGGGGTCACTGGTGTACCCTGTGAATTTTGTTAAAGTTTAGTTTTTATTATGGCTAATAACTCAGAAAGTACAAAAACTTTGCTAAAAGTGAAAACGGAGTCGAAATGTACTAATGAAGACTTTTCATTTGACGTCTTATTTGACATAATAGTCTCATATTCATTTTTTTACCCCTCTTGAACCCCAATATCTCAACAACCCCCAACATTTTTAGCTGATTTAGTCACACCAAAATTGTGCCATCACTAACTACCCTAACTAACTAACCTATGTATCAAATTTCACAATGATCGGATCAACGCTTCGAAAGTTATCCTCGGACAAACAAATATACATACATACATGCATACAACGCCGATTTGCCCAAGTTGATTTGGAGATCTCGCTTCGCTCGATCAAATACTTAAATACTCTGCCAATGTATTTAGTGTCATACTAAAGAATAATTCCTTGATCACTGGTCCTTACCAGTGCCAAACCACAGAGTCCTGTTTTTTTCTCTTAACAAATCGTCATGAAACCGCTCAATTACGCGCTTGCACCTAAAATAACATTTGTATCCTGCGGGTGGTCCTCGCCACTCGAAATAGAGAGAATCTCGAGTAATAGCGTATCTCCTCAGCTGCTGAAATGTTAATCGATTGGGGCAATTTATTCATTTGTCGTTCATTTGGATTGGGGATTGAAATGTAGTTTATCGGGGTTTCGATATGTAACTTGCCAGTGTTGCAAAACGAAAAATGACAATGTTATTTACGTATTATTTCAAAGAGTGAAACATTTTTGAATTAAAAACATCGTGAGGTAGCCCGCCTTTTTGTTAGTTCTGCAAGTATTGACTATGTTCTTTCTGTAAATTAAAGCTAAGCTGAGACGGTGTTACAGGTGCAGGGGAAGTCTATTCCATCTGAAATTTTGTGAGAGACTGTGTTCTCTACTCAGCTGCCACCGGGCGCTGTACTAATAAGGAATTTAAGTATTTTTTTTATTTTCCTGAAAAAATTCAAAGTACGAAACAGCTGATAATTTTAAATGAAATGCAGAATTATCATTTTTCTGTGTAGCCGGGTATACAAATGCCTGTTAAAAAATATTTCCTTCGTAAGTAAAAAGTTCATCTCGTGCGATGTCAAGTTTGTTTATTTTCTTGCTATCCGCAGACTTTGTTTGTTTAATTCCCGAAGTGTTGGTTTAGGCGATGTTTATACAAATTGTGGCCAGTCATTGATGGTTCGTATGGACCTGCTTACATTATTTTGATTAAAAATATTGTCAGTTAAAATAACTTTCCATTTCTAAACCGTTGACTAACGTCTTGAAGTTATGGGACTTAATTTTAATCACGACTGTTTAAGTTAAAATTTAAGGTGACTGTATATTTTGATGTAACGTTCGTGCGGCTTCTAATTAGCATTTAAAGACTATAACCGTGTGCACAATCACGCAAATTCAACCATAAAATATGCGCTTTAACTACAGCAAAATAGCAACACTTATTTTGATGCTGAAATTGAAAACTTATATGGCAAGTAGAATGTCTAGAATATATTGGTGTTCTAGTTTGGCCACTCTTTGATTTATGTCGGTAGGTACATTATATTGAATAGCTTACAGTGAAAACTGACCACAAGATACATTGTAAACCAATTGTTTTGCCGACCGGTACAATGCAGACATAACACCGCTTTAAATCAGCGCTCTGTGTAAACAAATTTTGCAGTTAACGCGAAATAATTTCACAAAACAAATCGACTGCATTCCCAGTGTTGTTGTTTAAAATAAGTTTGTTGAACTGAGGCTTTCCGCACTCTGGTTTGGCGTTTGTTTTAACAATCAATCATCAAATTTATGAAAGCCAGACCACGGAGTCATCGCAAAATGTTTAGTTGCATTGTGGTACTGTATTACTCGCTATTTGGTAGTAAAATCTGAAATACACCAACTCACATAAAGGGTGCTTTAGAATTATGTATGTTAACCCGAATAGGGGGGGGGCATTGTATGTTTGTTTATGACATTTTCGAAATTTAGTTATTCAATTAAGAAACCTTGGTTAGCGGTTTTTCGAGAAAATATTTCATAAAATATTTCAATATTTCAGCAATTTTAGATGCAAACCCCGCAGTCAAACGTATAAATCATCGACAGTAGACAAAAAGCGGCGTTGATAATAAAGATAGACGTTTATGAATCGTGAACATTGAAAAAGCTTGTAAAATGTAGACAAAAACGAAAACATTTACGTATGCAGTATCATTAACAATATGGGCACATGAAGTTAATAACAAAAACAACGTTAAAACCTTCTTTGATCAAACGTACCATTTCACACCCTGTATACCTAACCGAGTTTAATATACGCGGTGTCCAAACCCAGGCTATCTTTACAGCCGCTTTGAAAGTGGGAGCTGTCTTCGGTTATTATAAGCCATAATTTAGAAGTGGGAATGCGGTGCAAAAGTGCAATATCCGAGTGGGGCTATAACTGTCGCTGGCGTGAATCAGTGCCGTATAAATTACCAGTAGGACAGCATCGTGCCCGGACCTGTGCAATCGCTACCCCACTACCTCTTTTAAGGTTCCATAGATTATGACCTTTATAGTTCGAAAATAAATCAGCTAAAGCAACATTATTCCATTATTTGAGTGTCCAAATATATACCTTCAATCTCGTGGTTTTAATAACGCCTCAATTGCATTATAAATTAATTATACATCCTGTATAAAGTTCACGAGACACTCTCCACGAAATCAGCGACGAACTTTACGTCCATTTCCTTGTTTGATTATTTTACGAGTACTTATCTAGAATCGAATTTGTAATTTAATGATTCTCGTGAATTATAAATGGTCCTCTCAGATTTAATCAGGCACTTCGAACTTTTAAAGGGTTTTCTTTTGAGCGATAAACTTAATTTACAACTAGGCGTGCTATATTTAAACGCATTTAGCCTGATGCAATCCCATAAAAGTTCCGTAAATTTCTATCGAACTGGACAGATCTGGGACTGATCGCTCATCCCGTCTATATTTATGGCTCTTTGATTTATTTTGTTATCTCTTTATTGCCGGGCTAACGACAGCATTCTCCTCCAAGATTAATCACTCACGTCAGAGTGATTTAGCAGTGCAACCGATATTTAATGCGCGCTGTTTAGAATACGATCTCTGTTTTATATTTAGACGATCCACTAAGCGGTCGAGTGTCCAGTCGTCGCTATTATAATTCATGACAGATGCGAATGCGACTTGTGTGTATCATTTGATATTGTATTCGTAAAGAAATGCTATTACAAGTTATAATACTTTAAGGAGTAATAAACGCGAGTGCGAGGCTTCTTGTGCCCGTTAACCTGCGCTAAGCATCGTCATGTATACGTTAAACCGTTTAGCTGAATAGCACCCGCCCACCCGGGCCTTCTCTCGCAAATATTACGAGATGCTGAGCCCAGTGCGCAATAAATTCAATTTCAGAAGCGATTACGGGTATGATATTACAAGAAATAACTATCCCTTAAGTGTTGATAGCCTCGCGTTGAAAATTAAAAGGCTATTATGTAGCATCCCACGCGAGAAGGATCGAAGTTAAGGGTTTGTTCCCAGGCGTTTAGTAGATACACGGGTAGAGTTGGTAGATAGGTACGAGTGGGCACGGCGGCGTGTCGGGCCGAGCCGAGACGTGCCGTGGGCGGGGTGGCGCCACGACACTGGCACTGCAGCGAACTTAACATAAGTCGAACCTGCTATCGAACAGAAACAGTGATTAGTAGCGACGGTGTGTTTTCAATAATTACCACGTTTTCGACATCTACAACTTTAATGTTCCTATTTATAGATTTAGTATTCTAGACTAGACTCGAGCTATAAAGCTTTACTCGCTTTAAAATTAACATAAAATGATACAATTAATTAACTGTGTCTCGTAAAACTGCCGTGTTTCAGATAGTGTTTACCAAGTCAAATAGGGCACTTAATTTGTGTATTGACAAGCATAAATATTACTGTAGAGCAGAAAATTACGCTCATAAAACATTCACCGTGGTTTCAAAAGACAGATTGTAATAACAGACAGGGGAATATTATCCCATGAAATATAAAGGTATTCTGCAACAGAATCAAGTTAATGTTCATATTCCATTAGCCGTGACGTGAAAAATAAGTTGAAAGGACCAACGAGTGAAACAAATCAGGAACATCCGCCGGCTCTCGTGTTTCATACATCATTTACCTTTTTGTTTCACTGCTAAATGAATATTTAATTTCCGTGTCAGATGATGACGTGTTGAACCTTAATATGACACGAAACGGATTTCACATGTGTGATGACAAGTTGACTTAAATGGTCTCCTTATTTCAATAATATTTTTTAAATATAGGTACGTTGTGGTCCCTACTTTTGAAAATCAGCATTCGGTTACCACTAATGACGAATAATAACTATTACTACCCGCTACTCAGTGAATCCATTCGTTCCTCTCATATTTCTCTCTTTTTCCCCTCTTTGTTCATGAAAAATCAACTGTTCTCTTTATTTATGTTAAATGGTGGTTCGCCCCGAATTGAGATCTTGCAAGTCTCCCATATAAACAAAAAAAAAAGTTAATCTTTGATTATCAAAATAGTGGCACGAAATATATAACCAACATACTTGACCTACAGTTTCATTTAAATTACAGGTAACGGGAGTTCATATTAATTGGTTAGTCTTTTTTGGGGTAGAAGTTGTAGTTATTCTGCATTTCCCTATATTTGTGTTACTAAAGCTACACGCATACCATATTTCAGCACTGGGGGGGGGGGGGGGGGTCACTGGTGTACCCTGTGAATTTCGTCAAAGTTCAGTTTTTATTATGGCTAATAACTAAAAATAGACAAAGTTTAAACTAAAATTAAAAACGGGGTCGAAATGTACTCATGAAGACCTTTTATTAGATGTGCCACTTGACCGGATAGTCCCGTTTTAGTTTTTTTTACCCCTCTTGAACCCCAATATCTTAACAACCCCCTCCCACCCATTTTGAACTCATTTAGTCACACCAGAATTGTGCCATCACTTCCTATCTAGATATCAAATTTCAAGGTGATTAGATCAACGCATCGAAAGTTATCCTTATCATACAACGCCGATTTGCCTAAGTTGATTTGGAGATCTCGCTTCGCTCTATCAATATTTTTTAGAACTCTGTGCTTGGTAGCCCCTACATTTGAAACTCAGCACTTGGTTGCCTTATCACTTGGTACTTGGTAATGTTCGTTATTCTCATTTCTCTCTTTTTATCTTATCCTCTCTTTTAGAGGCAACATCTGATGCAATCCTGCATCAGATGCCAGTTTGAGTGGGCAATTAGAGCGCTGGCAGACTAGTCTGTACCAGCCCGCCCTGTTGCCACTATTTGCATAATAATTTTCACTTATGAATAGGTATTAAGGCGTTATTACACTTATAAATATTTACGGCTAATCATGAACCGATGGAGTGGGAGGGCCTGTAGATGATTTTCTTGTCAAATTGCTGACGGGCCGAATGCTTTGCTGAGTTCTAGGAAGCAATGATAGATGGTGATTGTAATTAACGTTTAGTGTTGCGTATTCATCGTAAGCTTCGATTAGAAATTAATTATTGTATAACTCGCTTTCTTTAGATTTACCTTAACGGTATTTTGAAAAACATGTATTCCATTTATTATTATTTTAAGTCCTGACGCAAACCGAGTTATTTTATAAGGTTGAATCCTTCGTCTGTACTTCATAAACTAAACTAAACTGATTTCAATCCGGATTTCGTCTGGAACCACAACAGTTTAACTTGTACGCTTTTGGCAATGTAATGTAATAATAAAAATGTTACATTTTAGAAACGTCTAGTAAGAAAAGAAATACAAACTAAAAACTTCTTTCTTAGGGTACCTCCTGTTGATGTGCCTAAGCCTCTCCCACAAGTTAAACTGAACCAGTTTAGCTTGCGGGACTTTATTTAAGAAAACCACTGATATACGTGTGCACTCGATGATTTCTATTTGTGACTGAACTAACTTATTTTTTTTGCGAATGGACTAAACTCGCTGTTAGTCTCTGAGGCCGTTGCAGCTTAACCGAACTTTTGGCGAGCGCAGATGGCGCTCAGCCCTGTAAGTTTTTTGATGAGGCAACTAGCGCAAGGGCACCACTTAGGTACGAACCTCGGCTTGGGCAGGTGGATATAGGAGAGAAACGCCCTGGTATATGCCTATACCTCGTATAGGCGGCGACTGAAGGGACTCGTCGACCTCACCGGCGAGGTCGATATATCTGTGAAGCGTTTGCTCTGTCTAATGTAGATGACTCAGAAATCGCTTCCGCGTTAGCGGAGGTGATTTCGTCATCCGGGTCTCCGAGAACAATTTGCGGTCGACGGAGGATTTATAAACCCTCGCGTATCTACTTATAAGCGTTACAAAATAAATGAATGCGAAATACATATAAAAAAAGATTCATAACCTCCCTTATAATGGAAGTTACATATATTATATGTTACTCATCGTATAGGACATCGTTAAATATGTATTTTATACTCGCTATAAGGTTTCCTCAACACTTTTCCGATTCAAGTTCGTTTACGAAATATAAAGTATAAAATTACAATTTTCGCAAAAGTAGTGTGCCTTTAATACCAGCCAAACCGCTATTCACATTGTATTTCACATTGTAAAACGCTATTGTGTACATAAAAGTACCCACAATGATAGTACCTACCCACAATGATAGTACCTAAATTAAATTAATGTTGAAGAATTATTAAAGCTGAGTAGGCTCTACCTACAAGTTTATGAGCAGTGGTCGACCAACTTATGTTTGTAGTTGGGTTTTTAAAAGACAAAAATTAACTTTGTACATATTTTAATATACAGCCATACTGACTAAAAAGCCTTCACTCTGCGTAGTCCGACACACGTTTAACCAATTTATTTTATCTTAAAGCCACCTGCCACAGTTTTGCTAAAACTTGTCACCATAAAAAGTATGTTAAAATCTCTGTTACACTAGTATATTTACAGCTAAATAATTTTGACAAGAACTTTTGCCATAAACTTTAATCCATCAAATTCTTTTATCGGTTTCTCAACGTAAAGGTAAGAGCTAAAACAAGAAAAGGGTCCGTCTTAACGGGAAAACTTTCAACCTTCAATGTTTTCCGCCAGGTATCAAGTGAGCTTTAGAAAGTTATAAAATCGCTTTTCCCTGCGTGACCGCACTGCCTAACGCGTATTCTATCTTCGGGATGTTTTATTGAAAAAGTTCAGGTCGTGAGGCGAATAAGGAAAGCTCATCGTAAAATATGAATAATCGATTCCCGAGAAGAGCCTTTACCTGTAAATCGGGGATGGTCTGGGGAATCGCCTCATTTCTTTATGGAGGTCGGAGGTAAGAAGTTACCGTTAAGCTTTAAAAATTTCAGACGTGGTTGAAAAATTCCAAGCAATTTTGGAGCTCTATTTTGCAAATGGATATTGGGGTTCCATAAAATAACGTTTCAGATTTATCGATTCAATTATGTTGGGATGGGTAAATAGATAAGCATTTTCGTTTGAAGAGAGAATATATACGCGAACTTCCTTACGATAATTCCATTTACCGTTTGAGGCCCAATATTTTTTGTACCTCATCTACATGCATGACAATAAAACAATCAAGTTAATAAAAAACGAGTGTGCTTTAGACCAGACGACTGAAGTAAAACTTCTTTAGCACCTCTCTCTCTTGCCCCTATAGTAATATACGAAACGAAACTCTCTCTTTCTACCTTCACTAACTTATATCTCCCTCTCAACTTCCGTTCGCTCTTCAAACTTTTCGTAACGCTCTCGTCATGCATTCACCAGCTTACTCCCCAAGTCAAGCGTACGTAAAGAAATTTTACTTCAAAAATTGCCTACATGTTGTAAGAAACAACAACTTCCATGGGGATATCGTATTTTTTCTCATTATTTTATAACATCAATCTTCTTCTACATGAATTTATTCCTTAATCAACAATTTTGTAGACAGATAAGAACAGCATAAACACTATGGCTACCGTTATTGAATTTAGTACAAACGTACTAACATGTGTACAGCCTAACTGCCGGAAAACGACTGAGCTCTTACTTTTTTTTTCGAATGGACTTATCTCGCTGTTGGCCTCTGAGGCTGTTGCAGCTTAACTGAACTTTTGGCGAGCGCAGATGGCGCTCAGCCCTGTAAGTTTTTTGAAGAGGCAACTAGCGCAAGGGCACCACTTAGGTACGAACCTTGGCTTGGGCAGGTGGATATAGGAGAGAAACGCCCTAGTATATGCCTGTACCTAGTATAGGCGGCGACTGAAGGGACTCGTCGACCTCGCCGGCGAGGTCGGTGTATCTGTGAAGTGTTTGCTCTGTCTAATGTATTGGTCTAATGTACTGGTGATTTCGTCATCCGGGTCTCCGAGAACGTGTCTCGAACGACGGAGGATTTAGGTGACTGAGCTCTTACGAATAGGCGTCAATGCGCGATGGTGGTGCGACTTTAATGCTGACAACCAACACAAAAGCGGCGGGTTGGTTTATTCAAGACCAACCCCCAACCCAATGAATATATAAATATAATAGTAAATATTGCTGAAGTAATCATAAAACTATACAATTTAGTACGTATTTACGCTAACAATGTTATTAAACCTATTCTATTTGTACAACTTTATACAACTTTACAAAACATCGCTGTCAATGTTTGACAGTTCCACACAAAAGCACATTACAACACAAAGGCTCATATAATCGTATACAAAGGTGTCTTATATTCCGCGATGTAATCTCAGCCATTAATCACGTATTCATAACCACCGTCAATCATGCAGTGACATCCGCAAACGTTGCGGTTTGCCCGCCTCACTTCGTTTACATTCGTGTTGGGCCGCTGAACAGGCGATTGATCGGTTTTCTCGTTAGCTTATTGCACTTTGACTTATACGTTTACGTATTTACCTACTGTAATGACACAGACTTATACATTCAAACACACATATGCACACATAATTATGCATGCTTAACTTGTATACAAATTGTAAAGTATTCTATTAGTTATCTGGTTCCCATTATTGGTTATACTTTACAAATTTTGCTTAGAAAACTTTCGTGATTTATTTCGATCATTATTATAAATACGGGATTTATGATAATACTTATATACAGTTTATTTATTATAAATACATACTTATGAAACAAATATCTGTAGATCATGCTAACATTTGTTCCGTGGCGGGAATCGAATCCGCTACATACTTATAATATATACATACTTATAATATATTATACAGGGTTACAGGAAAAATCGTGCTAGATCCGTTAAGGACGTGGAGTACCCATCATTTCTGACTTATTTCACTATGAAACACCCTACCCTAAACTTAACCCTTTTCGAGATATTCGACTTTTAATTTTTTTATTGAAAATTGCCGATTTTTAGGCTACTAAATTTATTTTTGTTTATTTTGTGTATCTTATTATTATTATTATTGCATTTTTACATGTGTAATAAGATGCTTTAGGACGTCAATTATTAAAATAGTGCATACGTTAATTGAATAGACCGTATTAGACAAGTGAAAGTTAAGAAATAAAAAAAAATATTAGAAAGTTTATTTTTCTCTAAGGGATATCTAAAAAAAATATTATGGCAATGGTTCGGCAGATGTTTTTTAAAATATCTACGTTTCATCAGCTATCTAACGAGGTATAACAATCTAGGGTTTGCATTACATTTCGTGGAAAAAAAGTAGTTGGGACGCTCCCCTTACATAACTCGCTACCCCGGTCGTCGAGTGCCGGATGTAGCCGTTTTTGACAGAGTCTATCGAAGACTTCGAGAAACTGGCTCTGTTTTGAGACGAAATACAGACATGGGAAGACCACGAATTGATGACGAAGAACAGGACAATGAGATAGTGCAACGCTTTCGAGCGGATCCGACTACTTCCACTAATATTGTTGCCCGTGATCTGGGACTTTCGCAATGGAGAGTGTGGTTTACAGTGCATACTGCTGGCCTATACCCGTACCATTACACGCCGGTACACGTTATTGAAGAAGGAGATCCCGCGAGAAGATTGGACTTTTGCAGATTTATGCTAAATGCTGACGTAGAAGACCCAGATTTTCTAAGAAATATCTTGTAGACGGATGAGTCCAAATTTGATAAAGATGGCATAACTAACTATCACAACGCCCATTACTGGGCCCCAAAAGAGCTAAGGAATCCCAATAAGAAAAGAGTGAAGGGGTCCCAACGAAGATTCAGCGTGAATGTGTGGATGGGCATTATCTCCAATCATTTGATTGGACCTTACTTTCTCCCGGATAATCTAAATGGGGAAAGCTACGAAAATTTCCTGAGAGCAGACTTAAGTGATTTGCTGGATGATCTGCCACTCAACCTGATCAGGGACATGTGGTTCCAACACGATGGCTGCCCTGCCCATTTCAGGAGAAGTGTCAGAGACTGGCTGGACACAAATTATCCAAACAAATGGATAGGACGAGGTGGACCGTTGCCATGGCCAGCAAGAAGTCCGGACCTAACCCCCATGGATTTTCACGTGTGGGGGTGCATGAAAAGTCTTGTGTACAGCGAGCCGAATCCAGTTTCGTCTGTGGAAGACTTACGAGAAAGGATTGTGGATGCAGCCAATAAAATGAGGACCACGTTAACCACTGGAGTAGTAAAGACTGGTCTCCGTAGAAGGATGCGACAATGTATCAGAAATAGAGGCGGCCATGTTGAACATGAACTGTAGAATAAGAAAAAGTTGTGTGAAAATCTTTAATAAATGACATTTCATGCTTACCTATTATTTTATTTTACTTTTTAGGGCTAAGTATAAATTTTCTTCTCCACTGTCGCCTATAAAACTAAATTTTTTTCAATGCATTTGAATAAAACCCTAAATTATTATACCTTGTTAGATAGCTGATGAAACGTAGATATTTTAAAAAACATCTGCCGAACAATTGCCATAATATTTTTTTTAGATATCCCTTAGAGAAAAATAAACTTTCTAATATTTTTTTTTATTTCTTAACTTTCACTTGTCTACTACGGTCTATTTAATTAACTTATGCACTATTTTAATGATAGACGTCCTAAAGCATCTTATTACACATGTAAAAATGCAATAATAATAATAATAAGATACACAAAATAAACAAAAATAAATTTAGTAGCCTAAAAATCGGCAATTTTCAATAAAAAAATTAAAAGTCGAATATCTCGAAAAAGGTTAAGTTTAGGGTAGGGTGTTTCATAGTGAAATAAGTCAGAAATGATGGGTACTCCACGCCCTTAACGGATCTAGCACGATTTTTCCTGTAACCCTGTATAAAGAAACAACCAGACCCAGAACAAATATCTGTAAATCATGCGAACATTTGTTCCGCGGCGGGAATCGAACCCGCTACGTGTGACTCATTTATTGAACTTGAATTTAATAATGGAACAACACAAACCCTCAAAAAGAGAAAGTTTAATTAGTAGAAAATCTATGCAATACGATAAAGTTAAAAATTGACAAAAATATAATTCACACTGAACCGTAGAGCTTAATTTTTTTCAGAAACTTGTGTTTTATAGTTTTCTCATTGATAATGGCTGGGGTTAGGATGTAATTATAATGACGCTTTATATATGTTTTTGTATCAACAAGACGAGATAAATTACAACTTGTAAGAAACTTATAATATATATCTACTATTCATTTGCTCTTCACTGATTCAATTCCATACCAATTCCAAAGACAGACAATTCTGACAGACACAGGCAATTCTTTCCTACAAAATTAAGGTTGGAAGAACAAGATTCGGTCAACTACTTCCCTAAATGAAAGGTGAAATTGGATAAGAGAATGCTAATCTTGCTAAGTGCCCATATTTTAGTAAAATCAGGGATGGCAGACCTTTCCTTATTTTCCTTACCTCTCTTTCGATTCAATTTACTTAAATTACCTACGTAGATAGATAAATTTAATCAATTTGGAGTTTTACTTTAAGGCTGGCTTGCACAACGATCCCTAAACGTATTTAGTGACTAAACATGTGTAACTTTGACGTATTTGTATGATTTGTCAACTCCTTAAATCATATTTAGCCACAAATACGTTTAGGCATCGTTGTGCAAGTCGCCTTAAGTATAACTTTTGAAACTATCATGGCTATTCATGGAACACTATGTTTACTAAAAATGCCATATTAGTAGGGGGTTAAATACTAAAAAACTTACAAATCATGATAAATATCCCGTTTTTAGAGAAAATAGTTAAAACACGTGATTTAATAAGTTCAGAAAAACTAAAAAGTGTTGAGTTAACTTTAACAAATAGGAGAGGGTTCACGAGTTAAAAAAATCTCGTACATGTAGATACCTATAACATACCAAATTTCAGCTTTTCAGCTACGCCCTTTGAATAAAACAGATGTAGAGATTGATAGATAGATAATTCTTTGTTGTTAGGTACGCCTAATTACAATAACTTAAAGACTGGGGTACAATGGGCGGCCTTATCACTTAAAGCGATCTCTTCCAGGCAACATTTGGATGGACTGGATTGACAAAACGTGAGAGGAGGCAGTGTTAGAATAAATACCTGTTTAAGAAGAATAAAAAACGAAAAACCGGTCAAGTGTGAGTCGAACTCGTGCACCGAGGGTTCCGTACCTACCCATTGTCCTCTAAATTGTATGAGCGCCCATACAACTCAGAAGACTATCTTAATTGGCGTCAACTATGTATGTATGGGGGACACTCTTTCATTTTCAACTTCTATTATTTTTTGGAATTTTTTCTTTATTTGTGCTACAAGACCTTGCTTTTTGCCAAATTTCGGGATTCTAGGTCAACGGGAACTACCATATAGGGTTTTGACCCAAAACCTATAGGGTACTTCCGGTTAACCTAGAATTGTCAATTTTGGTTAGAAGCAAGGTTTTACAGAATAAGGGCAAATTCCGTAAAATAAATAAAAATTGAAATTTAAGGTATATTTTGGTATCCAAAATTGACAATTCTAGGTTAACCGGAAGTACCCTATTTTTTTAGGGTTTTGGGTCGAAACCCTGTATGGTAGTTCCCGTCGACCTAGAATCACAAAATTTGGCAAAAAGCAAGGTCTTATAGCACAAATAAAGGAACAATTCCAAGAAATAAAACAAGTTGAAAATTAAGGTCAATTTTGGTACATACAAGTTTTCGCGAAAATCTAAGTTTTCCCATATCTTTTTATCGTGTTGACTTGATTTTTATAGGTACACCTAATAGGGACTATAGACCTCAGTATCTGGTATAAATTTCAATGTGCTAGGTCCATCCGTTCCTGAGAAAATCAGTGGTGACACGCGGACAGACAGACGGACACACGGACAAAAGAGTGATGTTATAAGGGTTCCTTTTTTACCTTTTGAAGTACGGAACCCTAAAAAAGTTGTAAATTTAGGTAAATTTTGGTACTAAGTTTGCCGATATCTTTTTATCGTGTTGACTCAGGATCTTTATTTTTATACACCTAATAGGGACTATAGACTTCAGTATTCAGTATCTGGTATAAATTTCAATTTACTAGGCCGTTCGTTCATAGGCATCCGTTCCTGAGAAAATCAGTGGTGACACACGGACAGACAGACGGACAAGAGAGTGATCTTATGGTCTTTTTTTTACCTTTTGAGGTACAGAACCCTAAAAATACCTAGACCTAAAATATACCTACTTATAATTATATAAATAAACTAGCTGACACCGCGAACTTCGTTCCGCCTTAGAATCAATAAATTTTGTGTTGCTGAGTTAAATAATTTTTTTTTGATGGCCTTTACTGTGCACACACTATAATCAACAATATTCAAATATATTCAAAGTAGAAAATTATTAAAGTACATACTAATATCGCTATTAAAAAATAGGGGTTGGTGGTGAAAATTATGGTTGTGAGTATTTTTTACTGCCGAATCATAAAAATAAAAATACGGGTGGACCAGCATTATCACATAGGAATATGAAAAATAGTTTAAGTCCTCTCAGACCTACCAAATATACACAAAAAAATCCATAAGAATCGGTCAAGCCGTTTCGGAGGAGTTTTGTTACAAACACTGTGACACGAGAATTTTATATATTAGATATAAAATACATAATATATACTTTAAAAAATATATATAGAAAGGAAATACAACGATTACTCTAAAGAAGCTGCTAAGTAGAGTTTGTAGATCTCGTTTGCTGTACTACGGACGGAGAGACAGACAGAAAATAGTTAAACAATGAGTTCCTAGTTGGAACTTATGGTGTTGCCAACTACGAAACCCTAAAAATTTTGATTATAGGAACACAAATCTACTATTGCAGGGTACCTACAAGATAAAGCAAATCGAGTATAGTGAATATTTTGAAAAAACAACTTTTTTTAACTGTAAGTAGGAATCATAAACGTGTACATTGTGTTACATTCTGCATTGAAACACGCGGTCATAAAGATTTTCAGTGTTTGTTTTAGTCGCGTGGCAAGTGGAAATAAAAAATATCTTAATTGTAACGGATGGCGTGTTTTGTGATAAAAACCAAATAAATTATGCTGTAATTATATTGCTCGGATCGTGTTTACTATAATGAGTTAGATAAAGTGGGCCACAGTTACTCTGCGTTAACGAGAAATGAGAAATCAAATCGTATGTAATTTCACGCGTATACGCATAACCAATTAAAATCCTAGTAACAATATATATTAGATTTTAAATAGGTCTCTATATCGTAATATACCGTATAATCTGCCCAAATTCTAAATTGATAGCTTCAGTACTTGCTTAGATAAATCGGTCTGAATTCCGTTTTTATCATTTTGATCGGAAACTTTAAAAACACAGCATTATATTTAATACCTAATTGGTCTTGCACCACAACCATAGAAAAATGTATTGGCATGATCCTTGAACTAACGGCGCTTGGGAAAAATTACCATAACTGCCTAATTTTTGAAGTTAGAAGTGAAACATCTGAAATTGATATAATTAATCACACTAATATTATAAATAAAAAATATCGGTGGACATTTCACACAGTGCTATCTAGCCCCAAACTAAGCAGAGCTTGTACTATGGGAACCAGACAACTGATAGAATACTTATATACTTTTTTTTTTGTAAATACATATTAGGTATATAATAGAAAAACATCCAGACCCGGAACAAATATTTGTAGATCATGCAAACATTTGTCCCGCGGCGGGAATTGAACCCGCTACCTTCTGCGTCACAGCCGGCTATACGCCCACTGCGCCACGGAGGTCGTCAATAAATGACAATAAATGTAAAAGTTTGGATGTTTGTTCATTTATTTGATTGGGTGTTACTCAATCACGTCGTAACGGCTGAACCGATTTCGATTAAATTTGATATGTACTTAGATTATAACCTGTATTACCACATAGGCTAACTTTTATCCCATAAATTAGTTCCCATGGGATAAAAATGGGGTGTCAATTCAAGTTGCAACAGTGAATTTAGCTTTATTTCTGGGTTACCTACACATTTAGTAACACGCGTAAGAAGTTGCGGGCAACAGCTAGTAGAAATATATGTGCAAAAATTTGAAAAAATAAAACGAAGTCTTTATCTAATACCTAGTGGTTTTAGAAATCTGCCTTGGCAATTTTCTGAGTTTACCGCTAATAGTTATATAATAAATTTACCGCATAACTAGATGGCGCTGCTAAATCAACATCAATCTAGGTAGCCACGGAATCCTCGGCACGCAAGTTTCACTGGCACTTGACCGATCTTGTTTGCTTCTTTTTTCTCGTTATAAATATGTACTTGACGATTTTCATGAATAGAATAAATCAACAACTTCCGGGTGAACCTACATAATAAAACACGCTGTATAACATTATTCAGTTTACCATATTTTGTCTTTCAGCAAATGAAATAAAATTAAAGGCTCTTAATAGGTCTACCACCAGCTTTGAGTAGCGCTGGCACAACTCCAAATTATTTTAAAAGAAACCTGTAACGAGGTCGTTTTACTGGATCAAGCGGTTATTACTCCACTATTGTTTTTCTTGGGTTTATTTAAGAGGGCTTACTGAAGCATTTTATAAGTGGTTTGTCGGAACGAGGGCTTTCCTTGTTATTTTTGTTTTAAATGTTTTCAAACAGCTTCCGATTTATTTTTAAACTTTATCGTTTGGTGAAATAATATTGGGGTATATTATTATTTCAACAAACCGACACGGGAAGTCCTTAAGTTTAATCATCGCAAACATTATGGCACAGGCGGGTTTTGACCGCGTAGCTTTACCGGGGATGCGATGAGCAATTTCAAGGTGAAAGTCGCAGGTTCAAAACCCATTATAAATCCATAATGATTATTATTTATTTATTTTTAATTTTTTGGGATAATTTTAAATCTTAATATTCTACAATTCACTTTGTCACTTTATTTTACAATTAGTAAGTGGCCAAGCAAAAAAGTTTCGAAATAGAATGGTATCCCAATAAGCCCCCAGGTGCTTCTACTAAAGTAGCAATAAAATACCAAGCCAAGGTTTGAAGGGTAATTAATCCTCCTGATGAAATTAGAGGCAAGTAATAAAATAAATAAATAATGCTGGACATTTCCCACAGCCCCAAACTAAGCAGAGCTTGTACTATGGGAACCAGATAACTGATAGAATACTTATATATTTTTTTTTGTAAATACATACTTATAATATATTGCGAAACAACCAGACCTCGAACAAATATCTGTAGATCATACAAACATTTGTTCCGCGGCGGGAATCGAACCCGCTACCTCCTGCGTCTCAGCCGGCTATTCGCCCACTTCACCACTGAGGTCGTCAAGCCTCAAGTCAAGGTCGTAATACAGCTTTACTCTATATGCCACAAGTTAATAGACGCAGGACAGTATGTCGCAGGGCACGATCCTAAGGTGCGTGACTTAGGAGGCAATGCTTTGTTAAAGGCGATGGTTATCAGCATCATTGAGGGTAATTTGCTTGTTCCATCTCCTGTTTTTAAACAATAAAAAAAAAGTTTATTCATGTGCCCTAAAAATACCTATTCATAAAACACCGTTTCTTATCACAAAGATAATCTAACGCATTAAACTGGAAACTTGTACGAAGAAAACGAATCGCCTCAATGCTTTTTATAATAATTAGTTAGCACAGAACAGTTCGGTAGTTAAAGCTATGAAGTTGCTGTGAGTTGACCCTCAGAGCTCACATATAGCCATTGTATACATAATAGTAGATAATACGTTATGGCTACTAAAGGACCGCAACTTTATGGCTAATAAATATCCCACCCGCTATAGGAAAAGTGGTTGTCTGTACGAAAACATTGGTAGCGTAAGCAAATATTTGTTCGTAACTCCAATGTGATTTTTGTACGTAAAACCATTGATATCTCATACAAAGCCTACAAAGCTTGTAGTCAATGGATCAAAATTAAATACAATTAAATACTATACAATCTACAAGGTGCTTCGGAATGATTAAATTTAACCCCACTTAATTCATCGTCATTGTTCTTACAACGCAATGTTCCATGACTTTTTGAAATAGAATAAAGTTTATGACTTTACCTGAATGTTTTAAACTTGTTTTGGTGGAAAACTAGATTTTGTTAAAACACCTACTTATTTAACCAGTTGCAGTAGATATACCAAATATTCGTAAGTAGAGTAGAAAGTATTTGTCAGTAATAATGGACGATGAGGTTCCTCCATAAACATAATCCCACACAAAAGGAAGCTACGTGCCTCCTACTCAAATTAGACCCTGTCAAATATTATTTCCAATTCCAAAAAGACGGGCCTCCTCACAATAAAGCACTCAGTTTTTATTATCATGCGTAGAATTTCTTTGCATCACCAGATATTATCATAACGGCATTGAATATCAGAAGTTCAAAACCAATATAAGGCCTAGGCCACTTCTAATCAGCTTTTATCTAAAACGGGCTCTATCACGCAGATTTTTGACTCTAATAGCTCAGAACCTTTGGGTGGAAGCAACACAAGATCGCACTAAAAAAACGAATAGGTTGAATTCCATAATGTTGATTCCATTTAAGTTGCGTTAACTTAATATTATGTTTAATCAACTATTATATTACATTTATTTCTACAAAAATTAAATTGTTAAAAATTAATAGGTTAAACCAACCAGTAAAAGAGGTTATTACAACACAACATTTTTGGTATATTCGAATCTAAGTAAGTCTAACTGATAATTTAGTAAAAGTCAACATGTTAACGAAGTTGAGTCAACAAAATGACCAAGTTAAATATATATAATCAGGTCAAATTTACATTTATAGTTCAACTATTTTTATTTTGTTAATTAACAAATCATGTCGGTAGGTGCAAAAATCAACCTAAAATGTAGGTTGAAAAATTAAAACCACTTATTATTTCTTTCAGTGCGGTCGCTCTGGAAGTCTATGTGCAGGTTTAGTAGGACATCTTGTGATTGATACACTTTTGATAAACCCAATTATGATAACTATACGATCTGATCCCGCCATCTCCCTTCCATCAAAAAGCAAGCAGGCGCACGGGTTGATATACTCGTACCATCCATTCGCACACACCGTTTTGGTTCTACGTTCTTGATGCGTATAGCTAAGGTATGGAACACTTTGGCGTCATCTGTTTTTCCTAAAGAATACAATCCGGGCCTCTTAAATAGGTTTCTTCTAAATCTTTGTGCTTCATCTTAGACCGTATCATCGCTTACCATCAGTTGAGATGGTGGTCAAACAAAGATCAATCCAATTTAAAAAAAAAAACCCCTGATGCAACTCAATGATAAATCAAGGGTGCTGGACGATGCGAGGTCAAAACTTGAGCCGAATCAAATAAAAAACATTTATTTGGGACTCACTAACACCTAATGTCCTATATGGGTATGTGTTTTTAATATATATATAAGTAATTATGTCGAAACAAACAAATGTATTTTCTTTTAAAGTCGAACATAACGACATAAAAAACCAACATATTGTTACGCCGAGACTGTTAAACAATGAATGGTAATCGAGGTTTCTCGAGCGCTTTTGTTTTTGTTATTGTTTGTGGTTTCGCAGAATGGAGAGTGGCCATTGTGTCGAGGGACCGACCCTTTCCTGGAGCGATCGAGATCGTTCTCGAACAATCGAAATATGCGCGATATAAATAGGCCGGAGAGATGGCCGGACAGTCACCTATATCCCCCCGCGTCCAGAACAATACGGATTTCGGTCTGAACACAGCACGACGCTTCAATTGACTAGGGTACTGCATCACCTCACCACCGCCTACAACAGGCGCGAACACTCAGTCGCAGTATTCCTGGATATGGAAAAAGCGTTCGACCGAGTCTGGCACGCGGGACTCCTCTACAAGATGGCTACCTCACCAATACCGCAGAAGGTGGTGAAGGTAATAGCGTCGTTTCTACATGGCCGCAGCTTCTCAGTGCCCATCGACCAGACGACCCATCGAGGCGGGAGTACCGCAAGGCAGCTGCCTCTCCCCTGTGTGTTACTCACGATACACTGATGACATTCCCATCACCGAAGACGCTCTGTTGGCCCTTTACGCGGACGACGCAGCATACATCACCAAGTCGATGAACCTCAACCACGCCGCCACCAAAATGCAAAGGGTCCTAACAGAGCTCCCCGCCTGGCTTACTAAATGGAGACTGAGTGTCAACGTGAGTAAAACACAGGCGGTGGCATTCTCGAAGAGGCTCACCCTGCCGCCGAAGCTCACTCTGGAGGATCAACCCGTGGCCTGGTCGCACACGGCGAAATACCTGGGAGTAACTCTAGACCGCAACCTCACGATGAGAAAGCACGCAAGGGACGTCCGCGGTCTAGCGAGCGTAACCCGAGCGCTACTCAAGCCCGTCCTGCAGTCCAACATTCCGCTCCGAATGAAGGTTGGATTGTATAAGACGTAGTACGTCCGCCCGCGTCTCACATACGCGGCCCCGCGTGGTATGCTTTGCTAGCCAAAGGCCACAGAAAGATACTGCGAAGTCAGCAAAGCCTATGCCTCCGGACGATCGTCAACGCGCCACGGTACGTTCGAAACGCCACCATACAGCGGGACCTGAAAATTGAAAGTCTGGATCAATTTATAGGCCGCTTAGCGACCAGGATGTTTGAGCGCCTAGACAACTCCACTTACTCTCATCTGCGAGAACTGGCCCCTCTCGCAGAAAGACCACCGAAGAGTAAGCCGTACCCGCGGGAACTGGCCACAGACACTGACGACGACCAGGCGTCGTCAGATCGGGGTATCATTCCCTCATCCCTTCCCCCTACCCATCTTCCTTTGAAGGTACCTGCGCGGCGGCTGTC
This sequence comes from Philereme transversata, assembly GCA_963924445.1. NCBI lineage: Eukaryota > Metazoa > Arthropoda > Insecta > Lepidoptera > Geometridae > Philereme > Philereme transversata. The sequence goes on from OZ004338.1 coordinate 25,804,344, forward strand.
CGACGATCCTCCCTGCGGAGTGAGCATCGGGCGGCCAGTAACGCGTGAGTAGCAAACCTGAGGCTCCGCGAGCCGACCCGATGACCCCCCCCGTTGAAACGGGGGGCGGTAAGAACTCCGCAGGAAAGGGCCAAAAAGCCCGGCACTGCATCCCCCACACCGGCTTCGCCGGTGTGTGAGAAGAAGACACACGTCTCGGACAGTCAGTCTGGATTCAGCTATACGTGTGAACATTTCGGTGACTTTAAGTGGTGCAACTGTGGTGTGAATTAGTGTGTTGTGATTACGTGTGACCAAGTTCGTGTATTCATCGTTTAGTGATGAATAAAAGTGTTATTTTGGTTGAATCGATTCCCATTATTTTATCCCGAACCCTCAGCTCGTAACAATTTGGTGTCAGAAGTGGGATAAAATAATGCCGGTTCTGCCAAAGGATAACGTGGACGGTGTAAGGACGAGAGGTCAACGACAACAGGAAGTCCATGAAAGGCGGTTTGGAGATTCTCCGGTTCAAGAAGATCAACAGAGTCGTCAGCCGATACAGATGGAATCAGCCGCCCCCGAATCAATTGGAGCTTCATCATCATCATCCATGGGCCAAGCTCCTGTGACAGGCGATCTTGCTGCTTTTATGGCCATGCTTTGTCGTCAAGAAGAGCAGGCTCGGTTGCAGGAGGAGCAGCGCCGTCAGGAAAAAGAAGAGCAGCGTCGTCATCAGGAAAAGCAGGCTCGGTTGCAGGAGGAGCAGCGCCGTCAGGAAAAAGAAGAGCAGCGTCGTCATCAGGAAGAGCAGGCTCGGTTGCAGGAGGAGCAGCGCCGTCAGGAAAAAGAAGAGCAGTGTCGTCATCAGGAAGAGCAGCGACGTTGGCAGGAGGAACAGCGTCGTCAACAGGAAGAACAGGCTCGATTGCAGGAAGAACAGCGTCGTCAACAGGAAGAACAGTGCCGTCAGGACAAAGAAGAGCAGGCTCGGCTGATGAAAGAATTGTTCGGTTCAATTGGAAAGGAATTCCAGGAAGTGAAAGAACAGATAGAACATCATGAGAGCCGTATTTCGGAAACTGAAATTCAGATCGCTGATGTGAAAAAAACTCTGGGTGTCCTGAAGTCTAGAGACAACAATGTGGCTCCTCTAGTTGCTACACCTTCAGCGCGAGGTTTTAAGACGCCACCATTTGACGGAAGTTCTTCGTGGTCAGCATACAAGATCCAGTTTGCGGCCGTTGTCAAGGCCAATGGATGGACGACGGCGCAGGCCATGACGGCTTTAACACTGGGCCTTCGTGACCAAGCACTTACGATTTTAGAGGCTCTTGGGAAGGATGTCACCTACGAACAGCTGCTGGAAGCGCTGGAGTCACGCTATGGTGACGCGCACCTGGAACATGTTTTTCGAGCGCAGTTAAAGGACCGAAGCCAGCGTAACTCGGAGAATTTACAGCAGTGGGCACTCGAGATAGAAAAGCTGGTTCGAAAGGCATACCAAACCTCGTCAGCACCCCTTGACGGTTATTTGATCCAGGCGTTCGTTGATGGAATACGTGATTTGGAAGTGAGAGCTGCTGTAAGGCTTGGACATCACGATACTCTAAAAAATGCCTTGGCCCATGCATTGGAGGTGGAGGCCGTGCGTCAGGACCCCCGAGCTCACCGCATCAGAGAAGTGAAGGACTCTTACACTCACTACAGTCGTCCAAAGTTTAGCCCTAGATGCTTCGGGTGTGGAGAAAAAGGACATCTGAGGCCAAACTGCCCAAAAAGAGAGGAGAGTGCTCAGGTGAGCCCCGTTCAACAGCAGCAGGGAAACGAGTAAGTGCCAGAACTGCGGGGCGAGTGCTGGCTGGTATTGAGAAAGCCCTAAGAATTACGATCTCACAAGTTCATGATGGGAATAGCCTGACTATCAAAGGTCAAATTAATGGAACACCGTGCAAGATGACTTTGGATACTGGTGCTTCCCGTACAGTGATCAGTTCCCAACTGGCTAATCGGTTTCTTGGGAAATTCAACAGTAGCCATGAGCGAATTCAGCTCCTGACGGCAACCGGTCAGCACATATCCGTCCTGGGTGAAAAGCAGGTGGAGGTTATGCTGGGTGAAAGACCTTTCCAGCAAAACGTCATCATTGCCGATATAGTTGATGACTGCATTCTGGGTTTAGATTTCTTACGAGAGCACCATTGTAGAATTGACATAAATCAAGGAGTTTTACAATATGGAGAAGAGGAATTCTTTATGGAAGGTGGAACCAGGGGTAAGGTATACAGTCTGAAGAAAATTGTTCTTCCGCCAAGATCAGAAACCATTGTTCCAGTAAGCTTGCCACGAACTTCGGGAAGACAGAATCGATGTGTACTGGTGGAAAGATCGGACAATGGCTTTCCGTGGATTATGGCCCGGACGCTAGTGAGGACCACAGATACTGCGGTGGTGCGAATTTTAAACCTTAGTAATGAAGAGCACCTGATCAAAAAGGGGACCTTAATGGGCACCTGCGAGGAAGTAGCCTGTATGCGAAGATGTCAAGAAGTGCCTAGCTCTAGCGGCAATAAAGAGAATGGCAAATTCGATGTGTCGTCACTGTTGGAAGATTGCCGTAAAAGCCTTTCTAGGGAAGAAGTTGCTATGACTGAGAAAATGTTACATCGCTACGCCGATCTTTTCTCTTCAAATGATGCTGATATTGGAAAGACTGGACTGGTTAAGCACACGATAAATACTGGTAACGAGCTACCTATCCGTCAACGACCTAGGAGACTACCGGTTGCTCGAGAAAAGGAAGTAGGGACCATGGTTGAGGGAATGATTAATGATGGGGTGATAGAACCTTCATCTAGTCCATGGTGCTCTCCTGTTGTTCTAGTCAAAAAGAAGGATGGAAGCCTGCGCTTTTGTGTTGATTATCGTCGACTTAATGCAGTTACGAAAAAGGACAGTTATCCACTACCAAGGATCGACGACACATTGGATACACTTACCGGGATGAAGTGGTTTACAACGCTAGACTTGAAGAGTGGCTACTGGCAAGTGGAAATAGACCCTAAGGACAAGGAAAAGACTGCGTTCTCTACAGGAAAGGGGCTGTGGCAATTTCGAGTCATGGCATTTGGACTATGCAATGCCCCTGCAACTTTTGAAAGATTGATGGAGCAAGTTCTTGTCGGGTTGATTGGTGACGCGTGTCTTGTTTACTTGGACGACATCATCATCGTGGGACGTACGTTTAAAGACCACCTTCAAAATCTGGAACGTGTGCTGGCAAAAATTCGTGCCGCCAATCTGAAGTTAAGTCCGAGGAAATGTTCATTCTTCAGACAACAAGTAAGCTTTCTGGGTCACGTTGTTTCACAAGACGGGGTGCAAACTGATCCGGAGAAAATCAACGCTGTCAAAGATTGGCCGATTCCTAAAGATAAGACCGAAGTCAGAGCATTTTTGGGGTTGTGCTCCTACTATCGACGTTTTGTCAAGAACTTCGCGGATATTGCTAAGCCTCTGCACAGGCTAACTGAGGAGAAACGACTGTTCTGCTGGGATGCAGAATGCGAAACTGCTTTCAGGAATTAAAGAACCGACTGTGTAAGACACCGATTCTCAGCTTTCCTGATACTGGGAACGAGTTCATTGTAGATACAGATGCAAGTAATACCGGTATTGGTGGTGTGCTATCTCAACGCAAAGGAGATCAAGAGGTGGTGATCGCTTACTTCAGTAAATCCTTATCCAAACAAGAAAGAAATTACTGTGTCACAAGAAGGGAACTGCTGGCTGTAGTAAAGACCTTACAGCATTTCAACAAATACCTACTAGGTCGTAAATTTCAACTTCGAACTGACCATGCTGCATTGCAATGGCTCTTACGGTTCAAGAATCCTGAAGGACAGGTGGCAAGGTGGATTGAACAATTACAGGAGTTCGACTTCGACATTGGGCATCGTAGTGGAAAATCTCACGGGAACGCGGATGCGCTATCACGAAGACCTTGCCCTGAGAACTGCAAACATTGTGCCAAATATGAGTTTAAGGAAGCAGAACCTGTCAGGCTGTTGAGAACAGACCTAAGTGACGAATGGAAAGAAACTTTGCAGCAGGCACAACAGGATGACAAAGACCTTAAACCCATCATTAAAAGGATCACAGCGGGTAGCACTAAGCCTTTGTGGAGTGACATTGCTGCTCTGAGTTCAACAACGAAGAGTTATTGGGCACAGTGGGAGAGCCTGGTTATCCACGATGGGGTGCTGTGTTGCAAATGGGAAAACGCTCGTGGAGATCACTGTCATCTGCAAATGGTGGTTCTCAAAGCCAAGGTCCCTAACGTGCTACAACTCTACCATGAAGGATGTTCGGGAGGCCACATGGGAGTAAAAAGGACACTGTTAAAAATAAGGGAGCGGTTTTACTGGATACATTGTAGAGAAGATGTTGAAGACTGGTGCCGAAAATGCACTACCTGTGCGGCAGTGAAAGGACCCCATACACGCAGCAGAGGAGCACTAAAACTGTATAACGTTGGAGCCCCATGGGAGCCTATAGCCCCGGATATTGCAGGACCATTCCCTGTAAGTAAAAATGGAAATAAGTACTTCATGGTCGTTATGGACTACTTCACAAAATGGCCCGAAGTTTTCGCCATTCCTAATCAAGAAGCTTCGACGGTAGCAGATAAACTAGTCCACGAAGTTTTCTGTCGTTTTGGAGTTCCCCTGGAAATTCACAGTGATCAAGGAAGGAGTTTTGAATCACAAGTATTTCAGGAGACATGCCGAATAATGGGGACTCATAAAACAAGAACCACTTCTTATCATCCTCAGTCTGATGGAATGGTGGAAAGATTCAATCAGACGTTGGAGAGATATCTGGCCAAAGTGGTCGAAAATAAGCAAAACGATTGGGACCAACACATACAGCCGTTTTTACTGTCATACAGAAGTGCAGTCCATGAGAGTACAGGCGCCACTCCTGCGTTGGCAAATTTTGGAAGAGAACTGCGGTTGCCTACAGACCTGATAACTGGCATTCCTCCAGATTCTCCGCGTGCCATCACAGATTATGCAAACGACCTGCGCAATAAAATGAACGACATGAATGAACACATTCGACTAACTGGTCAACAAATGTCTGAGAAAATGAAGACCCGTTATGACCGAAATTCAAACAACTTGCGATTTGATGAGGGGTCACAGGTCTGGTTGCACAATCCGAAACGGAAAAAGGGAAAATCCCCTAAACTACAAGCAAAATGGGATGGACCATACCGTGTGTTGACCAGGATCAATGACGTCACATACCGAATTCAGAAGGGAACGCGAGGTGCGCCTAAAATTGTTAATGTTGATCGGCTGGCGCGATATAACGGGGCTAACAATGCTCGGGACGAGCATGTTTTAGGAGGGGGCAGTGTTACGCCGAGACTGTTAAACAATGAATGGTAATCGAGGTTTCTCGAGCGCTTTTGTTTTTGTTATTGTTTGTGGTTTCGCAGAATGGAGAGTGGCCATTGTGTCGAGGGACCGACCCTTTCCTGGAGCGATCGAGATCGTTCTCGAACAATCGAAATATGCGCGATATAAATAGGCCGGAGAGATGGCCGGACAGTCAGTCTGGATTCAGCTATACGTGTGAACATTTCGGTGACTTTAAGTGGTGCAACTGTGGTGTGAATTAGTGTGTTGTGATTACGTGTGACCAAGTTCGTGTATTCATCGTTTAGTGCTGAATAAAAGTGTTATTTTGGTTGAATCGATTCCCATTATTTTATCCCGAACCCTCAGCTCGTAACAATATCTAATAAAAACACATAAAAAAGAAATTATTGCAAATAACATTGCAGCTAATAAAAAAAAGTATAATACTTAAGCGAGCTTGCACAAAGATCCTCAAACGTATTTAGCGACTAAATACGCTTAAAATTGTTCAAATTTGATGTATTTGTATGATGTGACAACTCCATAAATCACAATTAGCCACTAAATACGTTTAGCCATCGATGCACAAGTCGCCCTTAATGAGTACACCCATGAGTGAAATTTTGTAAGACGAAGGTACTATCGTTTCATCTATGCAACCAATACCAGCATCGATATAGGAATTGCTTATTCATATGATTTTTTCGTATGTTTGGATTTCTGCTCCCGATAGCTTCCTTATTTCCTATTGCTGTTTTATTGCTTGCCATATGTCGGGACGAGTACTTTTCCGATCACGGACGATAAGGTATCTTGTTTATCTATTGGTTTCTGTTTGGTTCTGGATACTTAGAATTGTAATTCTGGTTGAAGCTCATTTTCATGCCTATATTTGCGAGTTAACTTTTTATTACTTTTTAAACGTATTAAAGCAGGTGAGTGAAACAGATCTCTGACACTAACCATTACCACCATTATATCAGCTGTAGGAGGACTGCTGTACATACGCCTCCCACATAGATTTCCAGCATGATTTTGTGTAGCCTGCAACCAACTACAACCGAACACCTAATGCTCCGATGGAGAGCGCTGAAGTTAGGGAAACAGAAATTCCTAGTCCGAACTTCAACGAATCCTCAAAAGATAAAGAGCACAACAATTATTTTTATAAACAATTATGTAATATGCATTATATGTTCATGCACTATATAATATGATAATATCGCATGCATATGTATTCCTGATGTTATTGTGTACGCCAAATGTTAATATTAATGCACCTATGTACACTATTTGATAGCAATAAACATTATTTGATTTGTTTTTGTATTTAGTAAGGTAGCAATCATGTGCTGCTCTTTCCAGGGTGTGGTTTCCAGCGAATAACTTTTCTTCCCTAACAGCCGCCTATTTTAAAGCTCCCTTATCTGGATCTGTCGCATGTATTTTGACACTTATTTATGTTTATACAGTTATTTGGTAAAATATAATTCCATTAGCTCAATATTCCATTAATCCAACAAACCATCCATTCATAATTCTAATGCGATTGCTGAAGACGTAATGTTCAAGTGAAGCGAGTAAACAAAACGCTGCGTTCGATCGCTTCATTCCGGAGCAGACTGAAGCTCGCTTCGAATGAATGAACTCCATCTCGATTGTGGCTCGGATTGGATCTGTTAGGGAGACGTTTTAAGACAAGCGACAAACGATAGCGACGCGGTACAACGACTTTTATTGTGTCTACGTTGTCTATACACATTTTTGCTCTATTATTTAATTTCGATTTTAATGTACACCTATTTTCCATTATTGCAACATTCATTAGATATATATTTAAAAATTTCTTCTAAAAGATGAGACCGCTCGTTTTACTTTAAGCTTTGTGTTATATTTACCACATTTTGTGGTGTTCATATTGTCATTCATTCTGTTTTGTCTTCGTAGGTATAGTCTATTTCATGGCCACCTTCAATGTTCTATCTACGATGTCTACATTAACTCTATGTCACATCGACGTTGTCACTACATTGCTTTTACGCTTTTATTGTTGTGCTTTTATGTCTTTCTGGTGTCTACACTACGCCGAGATTTTGTCTCAAGTTACGCCATGCTTACGCTATGCACGGTAATGACTTCTACGTAAGATAAAAGGATCAATATACGCTAATATGCAATAGCTAATAAATTCAATAATCCTAGTGGGTCGCAAAAAATAAATTCTGCCTAAACCTATCCAATATCGCATATGCCTATGATTTCGAGATTCAAGATGGTAGGTATTGTCACGAAATTCTTCGGCTGAATAAATTACAAAACATTGGATAAAATGAGAAAAGTAATTTCCTCTCAGGAATTATTTTCATAAAGATTTTTTCATCACAGTAAACAACAAGTTTTGGAAACAAAAATGTATGCAAACATTTTTCGCGTAAACTGGGTTAACTGCCTAGTATATTCGCCTATAAAAGTGTTTGAAAAACGTCACTAGCAAAATATATTCCTAGATAACGAAGAACCACGAGAATTCCCGTGCAAACTTCGGGAACAGACAACGGGAGGTTGAGTGAAATTGACAGATTTATTTGCGTTCGGATAAGCCCGGGTTTGAAACTAGCTGCATTTTTTACGAGTACCAGGAATATCAGGCATAAAAGAAACTAGGCAAAATGTATTGTCAACTGCGATAAGAAATGTTACCACTTACTTCATAATAGGAAATAACTTGCCATATTATCTACTCCTGAAATAAAAGATTTTAGTACAAGTTAGGAACTTATATATTTTAGGCAATAATACAGGTGGTACTTACCTACAATTTTCATCCTTTCATTATTATTGTTGTCAAGCAGGTAAGTGGTCTTAAGCTCTTAGATTGAGGTATGTCATTGTCACAATATCTAGCCTTTTTAGTTAAGATCGCCAGCAGCAGCGCTCAGTCTCCTTTCATCTGAATACACATCTCTGAAATATTGATACTACTGTGGAGGCCTGGCCTAGAAAATATTTGAAAAAATTAGAAGAATCTAGTGCAATTTTTTCGTAAACATTAACCATTTTAAACCAATTTTTATTTGAAAAATATTACAAAAAAAAACTCTATTTAAGCGGTGAAGGCTTACATTCCAAAGCCGTCACACAAAATAATTGCTACAGTGTAATCTGGATTGTATGACCAAAATAATCCCTATGATAGCCGCTATAACGAGAGTGGAGCCAACAAAACCGATTGAAGCTAAGCTTAGAGTTACGTTCAAAATAGAGTAGCAACATAAGCGGACATACGCCGGATAATAATATTAATTAAACTTAATTTCAGGCAACAATAGAAAACTACAAGATGTTAGTTTGTTTGTTCTACGGACCATATAGATACTATGTACCTATGACTAACATACATAATTATTACACATATTAATTAAACGGCATTGATAATGACGATGTCGTCTTGACTGTTTTGGACTATTGGAAAAATCATATTACAAGTGAAATTAACAAAATTTATAGCAAGCCTTGCTATGAAATTTGATTAGTTCCTTTATTAATCTCTGACCTTGAATCAATGAATAAATGCACTTTATTGTATCAATCAATAAAATAACAAATAAAATAGAAGACCCAAAGCATCTAGTACAATGGGTGATTTTATGATAATGAAGTTTAATTTTCAATTTAACATAAATCAGAACATTTTCGACCGGTCCAAAAATGTATTTGTTTCTAAATCATTATCGACTCTATGTTCGATTCAGTTCCATTTATCTAAAATTATTACAGTAGTTTAGGGTGACATCGTACAAATTTTCCAGCAGGCGGCCTCGTAAAACCCTCGACGGTCCCACCACAATTTGCTTTTAACAGCGTGTGTGTGACAAAGCAAACGGTGTACCGCTATCACAAACCAAGTTACCGGACAAGGAGCTACTCTGAAAATTACACAGAAAGGCAAGTTTATAATACTCTTTAGACTCATTGTAAGAATATACAGTTGGGAAATTCAACTATTTCAATGTATTTCAAGTACAAGATCTTAATTATGTTTAGAGAGAGATATACTCAGAGAAATAACTACGGACTATTATCTAAAGAGAATCCTATGAACCCATATGTGCTAATTTATATGACATATATAATTTACAAATAAATCAAAGTGTTAGTTTTAAGTGTATTGTTTGTGTATGTTAGTCTTTAAGGTATGATAAATAATAGGTCTTTATGAAACCTACCTATGAAATTGCCGTTCTTCAGTACTGGTCATTTCAAATAGAAAAAAAGTTTGGAATGGCTTTGTATTCTAAATTAAAATTAATTTTGTTTTAAAAACATGACATTCTTTTTACAAACTCAGTCTTTTGTTTATTGATTAGCGTTGTATTTTCATTACATTTAAAAAAATTTCATCACAATGGATACTTTAAAAATTCGTGTAACTATGGAATATGAGTTCCGTCGTGGCACCAACGCGACACAAACGGCACGTAACATCAAAAACGTTTACGGAGAGAACTGTACAAACGAACGCATAACCCGTTATTGGTCTTCCCGGTTCCGTTCTGGAAATTTTGACTTGAAAAATGAAGCTCGTGATCGTCCGGAGACTTTGGCCAACAATTATGAATTAAAGGCGATTGTGGAAGCTGACGAAACTCAATCTACAGCTGAGCTAACAACAGCTTTTGATGTTAGCATCAAAACAATTTTGATCCATTTGCAACAAATAGGCAAGGTAAAAAAACTTGATAGATGGGTGCCCCACGAACTTAACGATCGCCAGCGCAACGTACGCGTCGAGACCTGCCTCGCGCTGCTCAATTGGCAAAGAAATGAAGGAATTTTGAACCGAATTGTTACGTGCGATGAAAAATGGATTCTGTTCGACAATCGAAAGCGCTCATCAAGTTGCTTAGATCCTGGTTCAGCACAAAAGCAATGCCCTAAACCAAAAATGACCCCTAAAAAGGTGATGGCCACTGTTTGGTGGTCTAGTGCGGGTGTGATTCACCACAGCTTTTTACAAAACGGCATGAGCATTACTGCAGATGTGTACTGTGAAGAACTGGAGACAATGATGGAGAAGCTTGCACATCGGCAACCAGCTTTAGTCAATCGGTCGTCCCCACTGCTCCTTCACGACAACGCGCGACCCCATACTGCACAACAGACAGTCTCCAAGCTGCAAGAGCTGGGGTTGGAAGCTCTCCCTCATCCGCCATACTCACCAGACATTGCACCTACCGTCTATTACCTTTTCCAAAATTTAGATAACTTTTTAGTGGGTAAAAAATTCAATTCCCGAGAGGAAGTACAGAATGCCTTTGAAGAGTTTGTTGCCTCCCGTCCAGCTGATTTTTACAAGAAGGGCATCAATAAACTGCCAATGCGTTGGCAAAGATGCGTCGATTGCATGGGTGATTACTTTGAATAACAGAAATAAAAAAGTTTAAAAAAATAAGTACTTTCACTTATTTCATACACAATGGCAATTCCATAGGTAAAGACCTAATAGCATGTTCAGTGAAGTTTTACTTACACATTTTGTATTTAGGGCGAAAAATGTATTATAATGTAATTAACTAGTAGTTCGTCCTGAACTGAGATCTCGCGAGTCTACCATAAAAACAAAAAAAAATTTATTCGTAATCTTTAACTATCAAAATAGTGCCATGAAATAAAAACCAACTGACTTGACCTACAGTTTCATTCAAATTACATGTAACGGGAGTTCATGTTAATTGGTTCCTTTTTTTGGGGTACAAATTGCAGTTATTTTAGATTTCAGACTACACGCATACTAAATTACAGCACTGTGGGGTCACTGGTGTACCCTGTGAATTTTGTCAAAGTTTAGTTTTTAGTAGGGCTGATAACTCAAAAACTACAAAAACTTTACTAAAAGTAAAAATGGGGTCGAAATGTACTAATAAAGACCTTTCATTTACGTCAAATTCACTTGACCTAATAGTCCCATGTTAATTTTTTTACCCTGCTTGAACCCCAATATCTCAACAACCCCCTAAAATTTTTAACTCATTGAGTCACACCAAAATTGCGCCATTAATACCTACCTATATACCAAATTTCACGATGATCAGATAAACGCTTCGAAAGTTATCCTCGGACAAACAAACATACATACATACATACAACGCCGATTTGCCCAAGTTGATTTGGAGATCTCGCTTTGCTCGATCAATAAAGTACTTAATAGACGTGCTGACGTAAGAAAATATCCTTAAGATGCCGTCTTCAACTACCTACTTCATATGACGACATTCACTCCAATGAAATGTCGTCACGGTGTCAACTGTCGTCTACCAGATAGTTTAGCGTCAGGTTTCACTGTAACACCGACGCCCTCGTTCGCAAGGAAGCGGTAATTTCCCCGGAGATGTCTAGTATTGACGCGAACCCGCCTGAATTGTCACAGCAGCGTCCATACTGACAAATTTAGCAGGAAATTTGGTTTGAGGCGTAGCATCTTCTGAGATAAGAACGTTATGCCTAAAGTTGACACATTATGTAGTTTTGTAAGAAAATAGGTACATAGGTAATCTTTTTTTTTCCAGTTCAAACGTTATTTTCTGCACAGAAATATGTGTATGTATGAATATGTTCCTCTGAAAGGCGTGATTCTGGCCATGGAATAGAAAATATATTATTTCCTAGAAATCAAATTGGAAATAAAATTTTAATTTCTAGAAAAAAAAATCTTGATATTTTAGTTTGCCTTCAAATCAGCTATTTTAATAAATTTTTGCTTAGACTTTTTTTACAGTAGAATTAACCTTAAACAAACAAAATGTTTGGCTTATGGTAATTTACCTAAAATATCTAATAAACAGATTTTGTACCAATGTACCAGATTTTAACCAAGACATTCTTCAAATCTTTTCATTGAGGTTAATTACCCCCTTCCAAGATAACATACATATTTTGGATCACCATATATAACGAGGAGTATGGAATCTTTTGTCTCCACTACCAAATTCTCTGTCACCAGAGCTGGATGAAAAATTCTAACTAAAACGGAACTAGTATTTCGTGCGTTTTACAGTCCAATTGGCATTTTGTAAAACGAGCCGGAAAGAGAATTCCCCCTGACTCTGACAAAAAAGAGTCAGAGATATTTCATTTTGATCAAGCCTAGCTTCCCCTCTCTCATATACAATGCTAGTAATCATTGTTAACTACAGTAAAATATTAACCTTTATTGCTGGCCCAGAATGAAACTATTTCTGCCCAAGACAACAAAGGCCAATAATCTTAGATGAACATTCCACCTTGCCGTGTAATAAAGTAAGTTTACACGATCCCGTGTAGTAATCCCTGGTGAGTAACGTTGTGGGTTCTGCCTGCTACTCATTAATTTGCTAGGGGATTTGTACTGGTGTTGCTATTGTTGGTGCTAGTAATAATACCTAATGAATGCAGTTTGATCATAATGTTTTGTATTCCTAAGATACTTACAAACACAACTTTTAGTCGCCAGCTTTATCTTGAAAGTATAAGCGGGAATACTCGTCTAGTTAATCTTAATCCTTTGGCTTTTAAGTTTATATATTAATAGGTCAGTCAGGCTTAGATCACCTCATGAAAGCATATCATTATTCCTTTCTGCGAAGATCGAAGAGTCAATTATTTCTCAGATGTTGGGTGTTGTTGACGAGTAATCAATTTCTATTTGCGTTCGAATATCCTTATAGTTTAACACATTCTCGCGAGTAGGACATACCTACATTTTATTAATTTCGAGGAAAAAGCTAAAATGAACGAGTTTTGTATTATACGGATATACACACACACACAGGTAATATGTTATGGAGCACGTATAAAACATTCCATACAAAAACGCTGACAAAAGTAGTTTAAACTTTTTACCCGACATTTGTGTATTATGGAAGCAAAGTTATTCCACCCATTCGTTCTCGGCACCCACGTAAACAAAACACTCGGGCGTTTGCTTCTTCCGTATGTATATATTTTTTGTGCAACGATAGTAAGGTTTAGGGTTTCCTATTGTTTCGTGTTTGATATTCATGTTTTCTACGTCTTTGCTTGAGAATTCACAAGTTCTGCCTGTATAATAAAATTGTTTATGTCTAAAGGCACAGTTTTTTTGCCGTACATCTAACGCTGTTAGCCATTCAATACCATTGCTTCCGAGAAAGTGTTAAGGTTCAGAATATAAGAGAGATATGATGAGAGATGGCAAATTCACACCCAGCGAAACCTTTACCAGGCTCTCGCCGAGGAATTTCGCAAAGCTTTACGTTATATTGCCACCTGTGATAAGGTGATGGTATTAGGGAAAACAGCACACCCCAAACAAAACCCAAGCGTCGTGCCAGGTATATAAAGCACAAAATTCTTTGTCTAAAACAATTATTTCAATTGTGATGTACCTTTGAATTTGTGACTGTTGCAGGAAGGAGCCAAACGTCTATGGTGATATTAGATTTGCATTTGTAGGTAGGCATCTATATGAAGAGAAACGCATTATTATATATGATAATGCTAACGACATGCAAATTTAATTGGTAATGGTTGAATAAAGCTGAAGTAGTGGTGAATCTTTCTTTTGATATAAGAGCTAGAAATCTACAAGAAAATGTAACGACTGAACGTTTCGTTTAACTTTTTGTAGTACTTCGTCCAACCATTGTAAAGGCACATTGCCGGTATTAGATCCGAAAAGGGATTAATTACGCTAAATATAACATAGCAGCTTTTGTATCTCTTACTTTATAAAGAACTGCAGCCTTCACTTGCGTTTTAAAATCAAAACTATGGTAAATCGATTGATGTTTATCACAGCTTATCGCAAATTGACGACTCGTGCCAGAACGCTGTCGATGGGGTTGATCAAATTTGATGGCACCACCGCTTGCCTCATCGAGCCTCATACACTCATGTTAATGTCATCTTCTCCAATTGAGTTCAATAGCCTGTCAAATGTTTTAAAATGAAATTTCAAATACTGCATTCAAGCCACACATTGTAAGTCATTTAAAATTTACATCTTAGATGTCCTATTAAAAGTCCATTTTAGATTTCCATTTTAGAATCCATTTTAGAAATATGTATAGGATTTAGATGACCTTTTAAAAAATTGCAATGCCCTTGCACGGCTCATGTTTTAAACAGAAACACTTAGATTAAGACCTATGTAGAACAATATGTACGCAATAAATGTTTGACTTTGACTTTGAAATAGGTTTGGGAAACCATTGAACTTTTATCTAAGATTAAATGTTTTAATAGTTAAGTACAGATCACATATAGTAGTCGTTTAGAAATCTACCGATAGACAGTGGTGTACGTATTATGACTAGTAAAATGATAATGATAAAATGTTCTATCTATCGAATCTGATTCACCATATTGTAAAAGATATGTATTAATTTTAGCAAGACGGACTTTGATTGACTCTTTATGACTCCAAAATAAAGATGATGCTATAAATAGACAATTACCAAATCATACTCAAACCAGTTTGATGTCTTAATCACATAAGAAAATAAACACTACTGGAACACCTACAATTGAAATGAGTATTGTGTAATCCATAAATCTCTTCCTACGAAATTTTGGTAGTAATTCTACTGTGGGAGCGTGCGTGATCTATATATACCGTGGGATGTTCTTTTATGAGGGCAGTAGGAAGACATCATAACTCTTCAGTATACGACCAGTTTTATTTTTAGGCAAAAAAAGGTTCAAATACAGCGACAGTAATAAAATTACGACGATAGTTGCTATTGTTGACTGGAGGGTCCTATGTTTGTTTAGGTAACTCGTTTGATACCCGGGCCCCGTTTGGTTCATTGACAAACTATTTAACTTACTGGGTAAATGTCTGATGAGACATCTTTGAAATGCCGCTTCGTTAGACTTATACAAAAAATATTCATATTGGCGCTTTCACCCTGTAAAGTTTGTTGGCAAAGTCAGTAGCTGAGACATTTTTGAAATTCGATCGAAGTTCATCTCATAAAAATTAGACTCTTCACTTCCAGGTATAAACAGGTTTTTTCTAGGCATACTTCAACTGACCACACCATCAGGTGAAGAATTTGACTATATTGATTGATTGATTGAAAATACTTTATTGCACTTATAAAACTAGTACAAAGGCGAACTTAATGCTAAAGAGACTCATTAATTAATGCTAAAGTGCTCTTCCAGATAACCTTGCAGACTAGATCAACAATAAAAATATAAAACAATAGGCTACCTGGTAGATTGTCGTAGAGGCTGGTAGCTTCGGCACAAATGGTCACATTAAAAGCAAAGTTGCTCGTTTATTACTTGTATGTATACGAGAGAGAAGGAGTGTCGATATGTAACGGAGCAACCGCATGCGCCACAAAGTGCACTTTAGATAAAAGTTTTAGAGCTAGTTTTTTTCACCCTCGCTACCAGCCCCATCTACCACACCTTGATATATTAAATTTGCATTTTCTACTATTTATCCTGAGATTTATTTGTCACCATAAGTCCCAGTGACGATTTGTCATGTTTGCATTGCACCATTAATATGTTTCGCAAGCCGTCGACACAATCCTCACGCGAGTTGGGAATTGAACCCACGCACCATTTGCAACATCTCAGCCGGTCTGGTAGGTGGCGGTCTCACCAAAAATCGTGCAATCTAACATTTCAATTTTCAACCCTAAAGTACAAAATTGCATTTTAAAAGCTGTATCGGTTTCATTAGTCACAATTTTTCACAAATTCAAATTCGGTATCATCATCAGCCATTGGAAGTTTACTTACTACTTTCCATAGAGTTTCACGGCGACCGAACTTGTGCGGCCACCAATTCTACCTTCAATACCTACCTGTTTATCTCTACTAAGGATACAAAAACCTGTAAAACAATCTCTTGAAAATAATCCAGTGTAGAATAGACCCTAATCTCTTATGACGTAGGCTGAATATCGTGATTTTCTGCATTTCATATTGCATATCTAATCGGATATGAATACATTCATCAAATCAGCGTTGTATTTATTACGTCTGCATTTGAGATTATGGCTAAATCAGGGCACGAGTCGCATAATCGAGCTGATTGATTCTGCAAGGCACTCCTTGCAAAATCAAGCACGTATGGCTACTGCAGTCAATAGATATATCTTATTATGATGTTTTGTTTGTTTAAACCTATTTAAAGTTAGTATTCTTAAAAGGAGCGATGGGCTTTGTCTGCAAAATGTCTGCTAGAAAATTGAATCACAATTTCCTGTTATTTATTAGAAAAATTAGATCTGAAAATCATCTTTTGGTAATTTGGTTATGTTGCTGACTGTATCTATGAACTATGAAGTTATGAAACGAGGCTATAAGACAGTGTATGCTATAGTGTCTGGTCCAATTGTATGCCCTTATCCAGTTTCAAATCGTTTAAAATCAAACACAAACTGAATCGATGGGACTCAATCATACTTTTGTACGAACACACGAACTTTAAAATTCCCTTCCAGGTAAAATGTTCGACATATACCTTCTTTATTCTTTATTGCACACAAGAAAATACATTTGTAAATACAGAAAAAGAGGTCATGTACAAAGGCGAGCTTAACCCTAAGAAGAGTTTTCTTCCAGCAAACCTTTGAGGCTAGAGAGAGAAATGATTTGTAAAAAGGTAGGTGAGTGTACAAAAACATAAATAAATATACATATACCCAAAACGAATATGAACTATACTCGAAGTATATGTTATAATATTATAATTATAATAAATAAATTATATGGAATAATAATATATACCTACGTAATATAAATATATACCTATATATAATAATATAAAATTACAGAGAAAGGTAGTGCCCTTTAACTTTCGGTTTAAAAATGTTGAGTGATGGGCTAGCGCGAACTTCATGAGGAAGGGCATTCCAAATTTTTACCGCATAAACGGTGAAGGAGCCTCCATAGCGGCTAGAAGTGTGTTGAGGTGTTTTGAGGAGAAGAGACTTAGAGGACCGGCATGGCACCTTCGTTATCTTTATTAAAATTAAGTGTTTTTAGATGAAATATGAATTGTTTTTCTTGTGTTAATTTCCTGAGCCACAAACGAATTTATATTTAGTGCAAACTCTTACAAAACAAATTGAAAGTAATGATTAAAAAAGACACGCAACTTGTATCCTTTTAAGGTATAGTGTCCGCCCAATTATCCATATTTGTTCTTCATGCATAACATTTCAATAACAAAGGTATGGAACACCGCCCTCACTGTTATACGGTGTAATTAAAACTAAGCAAGCTATACATTTAACTTAATGACTAGAGTGCGACAGAGACAGGCTGTAGAAAGAGAAGAGCTGAATTAATGAGGGCTAAATTACATTTGTTCCGTGAGAGGAATACATGTGACAATACTTTTTAGTTTCAGCACATGTTCTGTTTGTTCTCATATATGATATCCAAGACCCAGAGGCCTGTCTTCAGATTGTTTATATACGTATACGAGTAACATAGGATTTTGAAAAAATATATGTCTTTTTTCCGCCTAAAATTTACCACGTTTATATGTATACCAATTTATATATAATATGTAGTATCAGGAGTCATAATAAAGGTTCCTGGCAGAAGTTGTTGCATGCAGGCCGTGCAAGATCGGTTGCTCTGGAAATCTATAGAAGAGGCCTATGTTTAACTGTGGATGTGATTATGATGAAGGCCAGAGACTACCAAAACCGGAGATTGGTGGAAGGATTTGGACAGACCTCTTCCTGGCACTGCATACGATAATTTAGTCATCTTCCTGCCTAAGCGGAGTCGGCAAAACATCTTTCACTTTTACTGTCCTATATTAGTCGCCATTTCGTTACACATGCCCTGCTCCCATATCCAACCACATTCATATTCAACACTCTTCTTGTCACATGACATGCAATAAGTAAAAATATAACAATTTTAATTTGGTATCTCATCTCTCCACCTATCTCGATCTTCTACTAAATCCCGCCAGTACCTATAAAAAGCGTCCAAATCATCGCGTCACCGCTTCTTAGGCCTTCCAAGGTGTCGCTTTCCATCCACAGGGATCCATCTAGTTACGACCTTAGCCCACCTATTTGGTTGCTTGCGGGAGACATGACCCGCCCAATCCCACTTTAACTTGGCAGCCTTGATACATACGTCAGCGATGCCGGTCCTTGAGCGCAGCGAGGTGTTCCGAATCCTGTCCAGCAGAGAGGCCTTTGCCCAGCAGTGGGACAGCATAGGCTAGATAAAAAAAAACTTGGTGTCTAGTATTAACTCGGCTTCATCAGCACATTAGCCAGAGGACATCTATTGCTGAACAGGCGTCCCCATAGATTTCCAGATCAATTTGTCTTGTGCACAAGACATGTAACTAACTTTTATTGGGTCGTTTTTCCACCTTGGTTTAGTGAATTTTAATGAATAAGGAATGAGATTTATTTGATACCAAGCAAAAGTTTCAATGAAAACGTATCCTAATATAAGCACACATTGGGTGAAATTAAAAAATATATTGTTACAAGCTGAGGGTTCGGGATAAAATAATGATAATCAGTCTAACCAAAATAACACTTTTATTCAACACTTAAACGATGAATACACGAACTTGGTCACACGTAATCACAACACACTAATTCACACCACCGTTGCACCACTTAAAGTCACCGAAATGTTCGCACGTATAGCAAAATCCAGACTCACTGTCCGGCCATCTCTCCGGCCTATTTATATCGCGCAAAATTAACTACACTAGAACGATATCGATCGTTCCAGGAAAGGGTCAGTGTTTCGACAGAATGACCATTTCCCATTCTGCGCAACTGCAGGTAAAAACACAGCATGCAGGTATATTCCATACCAAGTATTACGTATTCCGTGACACAGTAGGTAAGTCGAGAGCCTTCGAAAAATTTCGACTATTTCTTATTGTGTAACAGTGTAACAATATTTTCTTACATTTGCAACTTATCTACTACACGTCCTTATTCAGAGCAAAGGCATACAAGTTCCGTAAGACTTTACATAACTGCTGTTCGTGGGATGAGATAGCGAAGTTTCAAATCCTTTCGTATGTTATCCCTGTTTCTGGATATTGTTACAAGCCCCTCTTTCTCTTGGAAACTTGGTGGAAATAAATAAGGATATGAAACTTTGGAACATGAATAACCGGCAGAGAGTTTTGTGTGGAAGTCTGGAGTTGAAGATTGGTAAAGCAGCAGAACAAGTATTGTAGGTAGAGATTTTTAACATTATGGTATGAAGAAGAGGATTTCAGTAGCTCGAATAATAACGTTCTCAACGTTTGCCAGCTGAAGTTGGTTCCGGTATTTGGTTCGATTATTCTTCTGAATGCTGGATTGAATGAATCTGGTTCTAATTCGATGTTTTAATTTTTGGTGTAAGTATTGTAAACTCATTTATCAACAATTAATTTAGTCCTATTTTTGTATATTTTGTACGCTGATGCTACTCTATAAAGCTAAAACTTCATCTCTTTTACAGCACATTTCAATGTATAAAAATAAATCGCTGTGACGTAAAAACCTTAGATTCCATCTCTACTTATTTATAGATGTATCAAGACACCAAGTCAAGTCATTGTCTTAATCACCAATTAATTTATTCAACTATGCCAATAATGTTTATCTAAGCTTACCTACGTGGTAGATACTTAGATAGTATATGAAGTGTTGTACACTAATGAGAGATGAGCCGACGAAAGTCTTTAATGGGCCATTAATATGCATTATGATCATACCTGCTCTATTAGGGACCATTATACAGGATTACAATTATGTACGCCTCGAACATTAGTATCACATAATGGAATTAGGTATTGAGTACATGATTTATGAGTATTGGTAATCTTCTTGTTTTGGTATGTCGTCACATAACTCAGTAACAGCATAAACAGACACCAAGAAGAATGTAAGTCCTTTACAAATGGAACCAGTAAAATTATTACTTTATTGTTCATGATATAAATATAACTTAAGTGTTTTTGTAAAAGGAGAGGGGTATGTACGTAGAGCCTCTGGAGGAGGTCTGCTTTTATACTCATTTACTGCTGAGTATAGGCCTCCTTGAGTTTGTACCATCCATCACGTTCCTGTGCCGTCTCATCCAGGTACGAATTTGGACTATGTAGTCGACCCCTCCCATCTATCCGATGCTTTTCTTAGCAATCCTCGGCCAAAGATTATCAATAACATCTAATTATTAAAAGAAGAATTCAATGAGCTGTTTTTTTGGGCGCTCCGTATTATATTTTATCCGCCGGAACAAGATAATGGAGCGTTGTCTCTGTCACACAATCCCATACAAAAAACAAGGAAACAAAATGGTCAGTAGGCGTTAACAAAACTTATAAAAAGTAAAGGTGTGTTCATAGTCAACATTTACATTTATTTTACATCTAATATTATTTACATTAGACATCATTACATTCAGTTGAGAAAGAGTCTAGTTTGTGCCTTTTTTCCACAGAATTACTGTCGACCATTTTACAGATGCAAATCGTTAGAAAAATCGAACAGTCCGTTAAACAAGTGCCAAGTGTTCAGGAATCGAAACAATCACAATGTCCACAATACCAGCTGGGTCATTATCAAGAGTCCAAATAACAAGCCGGGTCAAAAAATAAAATAACAGGCTGCATTAACACAGTGAGCACGTCTAAACATGCGAGTCGCACGGACAAACTAAAAAAACTAGCACTGTATACGCAGCCCTAGCGTAATTTTTCTACCAATAACATTCCAGTCCATTTCTTCCCTATTATCTTGTTTCCGCGGATGGACTATAGTTCTACATATAGTCTGTACTTCTGTACTTCACATTGATAAGCATTTTTAATCTCTGGCGTTTAAGGGTAATATTTTACACCCTTTATAATTTATTTCAACTAAATGTACATCATCAACCACAACACAGACAAGAACATTAAACTAGACGCCAGACAGTCTAAAATAGCGCTAGGCTTGAGATTAACTCAGCAACTAAGTTTCACTCCCGCAAACGTTCAGTTCAGAAGTTCGCCTGACTTAGCACCCGATAGGAGGCCAAGTTATCCGAGTTAGCTGGTAAGTTGCGGCCAAAGTTTAACTTAATGTTATTATATTGTTCACGACGTTAGAGTAGAGAGGCCACAAAAAAGGGATAGGGATAGGGATCCAAAAGTTAAGTGCTGCTAATATAAATAGCCATACCTGAATAATTGAAACAGGATATCTAAGAAGCATGATTTGTGTGTTCTTGAGTATATTGATTTTCGAAAAAGTTGCGGTGAAAATTATTGTAACTATTTTCGATATCATTTTCAATGCGTTTAGGAGAACTATGCCTTCTGGCTGATATATTAAATTCTTTACATAAAGTTGGGAGCCGTTAAACCTACTTGTTAATTCTTCTTGTAAATTCTAGTTCCAGGATCAAAACTAGTCTTATAACACCTCATTTTAATAAATCATTGAATATACCATGTAAGAAAGTTAGGTACGCGATTTTTTTTCTGTTTTTTTTTTATAAATTGTGTAGTACTTCGTTTGCCCACAATCTCACCTGATGGTAAGTGATGATGTGGTCTAAGATGTACAGCGAAGATCTAGAAGAAACCTATTTACTCATACTTTAAAGAGGCCCGGATTGTATTCTTTAGGAAAAACAGACGACGGCAAAGTGTTCCATACCTTAGCTGTACGCATCAAGAATGTAGAATCAAAACGGTGTGTGCGAATGAATGGTATGTCGATTAGGTCACGGATGGTACTGAGCCGTGCAGCTGCTTGTCCTTTGAAGGAAGTGAGATGGCGGGATCAGATCGTATAGATCCTGGGCACATTCCCCAAAATGTATTCTGTAAAAGATCGATAGGCTTGCAACTTGATATAAACATTCGGGTAAAAAAACCTTGAACACCAGTCCAAATAAATCACATAGAAGACGGCAATATCCATACGATTACTACAAAATATTTTTATATTGAGCATTTTAGGCATATTTGAAGGCGAACGAGCAATTTGCGCTGAAAGTCATAAAATTCGTCTCGGCCGACGACAGCCAAGGCGCCGTCGTCCCTCACAAAGCCACTATTAAAAAGTTTAGGGCGTCTATTTTTGGTACCGTCATCGTCGTACCAAATAAGAGTTATGTGACAACTTGTGAATAAGTTACATGGTTCGCGTGAAAAAATGTCTTGGAAAGTTCACTGGAATAAGAAAGTAGCTATCGGGGAAGAGAAAGGTGATCTAAGTTTGACCTCTGAATTTTTGTGAGGTTACTCAAAAATTTGTAAACGTGTCTTCGTTTTTTATCATATTCATTTCTTTACTCAGGTTTTAGGTCTGGCCCTTTAGATAAGCATTACTTACTGGGGCTGAATCCAACTAGAAAGAGGCATGCATAACTGTATTGTAGATTCATAATTTATTATTTTTTTCCAATGCACTTTTTCGGGTATGTTACGCTACTATGATCATCAATCTCTATTTCAAAAGTTTGCTGGAAGAAAACTCTTATTAGGGTTAAGCTTGCCTTTGAATTTGTCCTTTTTGTATGTAATCTAAAAAATAAAATAAAAATCTGTAATCTATTTGTATTTCAATCTTATCAAATTCACTATGAATTCATAATATTGCGGTTGAATTTGTCGGACACTTTCAGTGGCCTCCGAGCTCATTTTAGGTAATGGATGGCGTTGATAACTTATTTAAATCTAAAACATATTACAAAATTAAAATAAAAGAACTTGATTCTTAACTTTTTGTGATCGATCAGAATAATCAATGGAAACACAGGGGGAGCGGTGTTAATGGAGACATCCGCACATAAGTGCTTTTTAATATTTTTGGGATGTATGTCACAGAAATAGATAGAACATCACAGGGGTGAAAAAATGCACCCTTCATTTCGTGTAGTACTATTTCCGTTGATGAGGTACCAAAATAGTAACATTCAATTGACTTGTCAGTATAAGTTTAACAGACTGAGACTAGATGTTGTGTGTACTTTCTCGATTCAAAGCATACGGTATGATTTAATATAAAAATCTACATACAATATACAACCTATATACAAACTAAGATAACTGCAGTTATCTTAGTTGGTAATATCGGTAAGAAATAAAGAAATAGACAAGATAGGGATTAATCGGATTAATCATGTATTACCCGAGAATACGAAAAGTTTCTTTTCGCCGATTTAAAAATATCTTTCTTAGCTTCTGTCAACTGCAAAGGAGCAAGGAAAGTGCATAGCGTTCCCAAAAGCTTTCAGCTACATTTACGTCTAAAATACACTTCACGGTTCAAGAATTCCTGTGTAAACCTAACTAGGCGTGCACCGCCGCTGGCTGGCAAGTTTAGCTGTAAATTTCAATAGCATGCAAAAGCCACAAATTCA
The DNA here is from genome assembly GCA_963924445.1 of Philereme transversata. NCBI lineage: Eukaryota > Metazoa > Arthropoda > Insecta > Lepidoptera > Geometridae > Philereme > Philereme transversata. The sequence continues at coordinate 25,828,139 of OZ004338.1, forward strand.
GCTGTAACCAGCTTAAACCGGTCCAAGTTGCCGAAGTTGTTGCTCTTGTACGCCTCCAGCGAACAATAGCTGACATCGGTGGTCGCTACCTATTTGCATATTGATTTTGCGAAATATGGGACAGAGGTAGCTTGAAAGGGAGTCTAGACAAGTAATTTACCGATTCCGAAGTCGAAGGTTTAGGAAATTGTCGTTTTCAACAAACTTTGCTTTTAGTTAGAAATACTAAATTCAAAAACTCCTTTTTATCAATCATTATTATATATACGGGATTTATGACGTTATCACATCTACTTGATATCACATTTTGAAGTGTAACTAGTTTCTTTACCCTATTCATTACCACCTACCGGACAAAAAGTAACACTCTTTTAGAATCTGTTTTATGTAGATACTTTAGGCTCTTAAAAGGCCCATCACACGTGCATAGGATAAAAGTATAATTTTAGAGTAAAATAAACTTAGCAAAATCATATTTTGTACAAGAACGTTGAAATTGGCTTACAGAGAAACAAAACTTGTCGATTGATGGCTAAAATACACAAATACACACTACACCTTTCTCTCTCGGTCTCCTTTAAGAGAAGACGATTTGCTTCAAAAGCTGCAGTTCAAAAGTGTGCCTACGCAGACTAGTGCCTTTTAAGAGCATAGTAAACATATACCACACTTACAACAATTAAACGGCACGTACCATTTTAGGCTAGTGCTCTTTCATACGACAATATGGCAAGGCCCAGATCAGGCGCCGTGACTAATCCTAGCCTTAGCGACGGATTAGGACGAAATTTATTTGAGAGGTTGTAGAGAAATCAGTTTCTATTTAGGAATACAAATAAACTAGTATATTGTGTTTTTGATTAAGCGTTTCATTTGAAAGAAATAAAATTAAACAGAGTAAATCTATTTCATAGTACCTTAGAAACCCCTTATGAATACTGAGTGCAGTAAGTATTATGAGCCTAAATAATGTGATTTTTTTAAATATTATTACACTAACGATGAACCATCAAGGTCGGTTGAACGTAATTATTATTACAGTTGCCTGCACAGCGGTCGAAATTCAACGAAATTCATATTTTATTTTTCTGAATAAAATTACGGCATAAACGTAATTGTCTTTTTAAATATGCTTATTAAATCTGCACTTGCTCTAAATATTTTTACAGTTCCATACCCAAAGGGTAAAACGGGATCCTATTACTAAAACTTCGCTGTCTGTCTGTCTGTCTGTCACCAGGCTGACCGTGAACCGTGATAGTTAGGCAGTTGAAATTTTCACAAATGATGTATTTTTGTTGCCGCTATAACAACATATACTAAAAACAGAATAAAATAAATATTTAAGGGGGGCTCCCATACATGGTTTTTTGCCGTTTTTATAGATAATGGTACGGAACCCTTCATGCGCGAGTCCGACTCGCACTTGGCCGATTTTTTTGTCTTCTGTACTAAGCAGGTCGAAACATATGAGTGGTTGTTAGTACTCACTAATAGTTTTAAATTAAAGACCCAACTAGACAGTGTCCATTAAATAACAAAGGCAAAGCAACTGTTCCAGTAAAAACAAAGCGTTTAATTCCACGTAAGTTAGTCGCGAGCCGAATGCATTAAAGCATAGTGGTCACGATAACACAATTATGTTTTAATTTATAAACGCCGTACTTTTATCACGCGAACTCCCGCTCGTTAACACGCACCTTTATCAAAGAATAGTCTATGGTTCGACTACGCCAAGTCTGCATACATAATTATTTGCACAAAGTTTTTTTTAGCTTATTTATCTAGTCCTACTGCTGGGCTCTCAAGTCCTGCTCCCCAAGCCATCATTTTTTGAAAGAGTCGAGATCGTCCTGACAACGCTTTCTCGGCTGACCCCGAGGCGCCCCCTTTCGTCTTCAGGAGTCCATGGTATTACAATACCAGCCCTCCTGTCGGGGTGCATTCAGCCAACGTGACCCGCAAATCCCACTTAAGTTTAGAATGGAATGGCAATTTTTTTTTATATGGATCAAACTTATTATTTTACTTATAAGTTATGATTACTAAAAAATTAACAAAAGGATTATACAAAATACAACAGAAACAGTTGTAAAGAGACTTATGAAGAGCGTTGGGCGAGTAGCCGACCGAGTGGTTAACTACACATTCTTACCTTTAAAAATCGAACGTCAAGGATCGCTCTAAGCGATAAAGCCGCGTATTATGGCGCGATACCGGTAGTAATAAACTCCGATCTTTTACAACCACATTGTAAATCTGCCATTCTCAACGTTATGCAGACTTAGCGATGAGGAACAAACACGCACCTTTATCAAAGAACAGTCTAGCTGCTTTATACTAATTATTAAGATAAATATTACTATAACCGCTGCCTTGTTTTTGGAACATGTCGTTAACATGATTATGAGTTATATTTGTTGGCCTGTTGAGTATATAATGACCGGTAAACACACCGCTTTCGCGATTTCTGTATTGCCTTGGCAGGTTGCTGAGTTATGATGATACGGCACGATTTTAATTTACCAACGATTGTACAGATAATTTGTATGTCTATTTACAATTAAGTAAATTGCTTGCAGTTAAAAAAGCTTCAAATAATGTAAAAGAAATGGTAATGTAATGAGGGGCAGGGAATTTGAGTCAGTGTCTTTTGAGTGCATTCGCTTGGCCATCTGGATCAGTAGAGCTGTCACTCAAAACTTATAACCGGTCAAAATATATTCTAAACTAGTTTTAACTACAGACATCGTAAAGAGTCGGAATCCCTTTTGAGTGCCGGAAGGGCAACATTGTACAAAAAAGTCGAGAAATTCCCTTAAGCTAATACTTGATTACTGATTACAATTTTCGCGATCACTGTACATAATTACTAATTAAAACGGGTATTTGCAACACAGCCGAAACGTCGGGATGACAAATAAAAAAAGTGCATACGCAATAAATACCCGTTTCAATCATTAATTATGTACCTACAGTGATCGCGAAACCATAGATTTCCAGAGCGTCGATATGACTAACTAGCAATTCATTGACAAGACAAAATATATGTATACATTTTTAATTAGAAAAATTTCGTGATTTATTTCGAATTTTGATTTATTCGTGAATGATAGTGTAATAATTATTATTATTATTATTTCAATATATGTACATTATATACAAATAATAACATCATAAGTTCTGTCTACAAATTACGATAACTGGACAAAGCCGACAAAGGGGATAGAGCATGAGAAAAGTCAACTAGCGGCTAATGGGATAGGAGAAAGTGATAATTTTGGCGCAGTATCACACGTCAAAGTAAATAAACAGATAGATGCCACGTGACCAGAACAAGCGCGACCATAACCTTAAATCAAAGATAGGGCTCTAATTGCTCAGAAAACATTAACATCGTTGTAGGGGGTCACTTCAAGGCATAAGATACTAGCGGGTATCTTGTTCGACATCATCATCATCATCCACAGCCCAACATCACCTACTGCTTGATGTAGGCCTCTCCTTGTCCGAGTTACTCTCCATGGTCCTGTGGCAGCCTCACCATAACTCTTTTTACCATAAGGATCAGCTCACACTGGGACGCAAATAACTGTTTTTAAGAAAACGATACGATATAGAACTTGTTTACTACACAAAGAGATAAAAAATTAATGAGAGCGCGTAAACGAACTAGATGGCTGTCAAATTACGCCTTGTTTCGCCGATCGCTACAAGCACTAAGATGTGATGTGGTGCGTAGATATTATAAAGAACATCGCGACTTCGCGATGTCCTGCGGCGCTGATTTATGGAGCGCGAGTTCTCGTAAAAACAACACGCGTTTAGGTGTGAACTGACCCTAATTATAATTCTAGGTATGATCTACATCAATGGAGTATATTGTACAGGACTTTGAGTTGATGGCAGCTGTTTCCCAGGATCCTTTAGTTGGAAAATGACTGAATTTATGTAGAACCGTTTCCACTCTGGCAATGCTTACGACTGTGCAGTTAACCAATTTTATTATGACTTCTCCTTCTTTCTTTTACTAGACCAATCCTGAAACGTCTACTGCGAGTGGTGAGATACACATAAAATAAAATAATTTTGCATGGTATACGTAGAAGTAGACAGATTTAATGGAAGACGGCAGAATACAAAAAACCTAACTTCTGTGGCTTTTTCTACCTTAAATGAGAAAGTTTCTGCCTTTTTTTATTACATAAAACAAAAAAGACAAAAAACATGTTTTTTGGTTCCTACACAAAATAAATGAAAGACAAACGAGTGTTACATTAGTGAAAAAAGGGTATATAGATAAATATATCAGAATATTATGATAATCTAAATTCAGAATAATTAAAATTGTTTTCTCAAATTAGTTAGTCGCTTATAACTAGTACCGAAGCCGTTATACCAAGACAGATAATTTTATTCCCCCAACGCAGCGTCAACTGTGGGGGTCAATAGGGGATGTTTAGTTTCATGTGTAAACGATCCTGCCCACGACCATTTGATTCGCAATAAATAACATTTCAATGTCATTGCCATGGCGTTTGCGCATTTAGCGAATTGATTCCATTTACCCTATTTTTATTTGTAGGCACCCAAGCTTTGCCGAGCGAAGATGTGAAAAGTTTTGTCAATTGAATTACAAATAACGTCAATAATCTACAAAAGTTTTTGAAAGTTTAGTAACCATGGATGTTAGACGCCTAATATCTGTCTTTCTGTACCATCGTAGCTCCCAAACGGATGGACCGAATTGGACGCGAATTTCTTTAACAGAAAGCTGGTTTATTTGGGAAGGTTATTATGTCAGGTTTACTGGTTTTTAAACTTAAATTTTAATTATGTAAGATGGACGCAAATGTTATAGGTACTGGTAATATGTTATGATATGGATGTTGGTAGCAGTACTTCCACAGCATTATGTCATACGGTATACTGCTGTGGGGGAGTGCTGCAGATATAAACACCGTTTTTGTGTTCCAGAAGAGGGCTGTTCGTGCAATTTATAATATGGGCCCCAGAGAATCATTACGCAATAAGTTTAAAGAAATAAATATTATGACATTCCCTTATCAATACATCTATGAAAATCTAATGTATCTTCACAAAAATATTAATTTGTTTAAGAAAAATAGCGATAATCATAATTTTAATACTAGAAATAAAGATAAACTCGCTGTTGCCACTTGTAGACTCAATAAAGTTAGTAGATCTTTTAAAGGGCAAGGTGTACGCTTTTATAACAAACTACCAAGGGATGTACAAAAATTGACAATTAACAAATTTAAAAACGTAATTAAACAAAATCTTTATAAAAGAGCCTACTATAAAATATCAGATTATTTAGATGATAGAGAATTTCGGGATTGAAATTGCTCCAACTCGTTCAAAATGTTACAATTTAGACGTAATTTATTTTCTGTATTATGTATTGTAAAAGGATAATTAAAAATAACAACCAGCCTTGTTTCTTGCTTTTCTTTCCTGGCTTGGTCGCGAAGTAACAGGCAGTAAAATTGACGTTTCAAAGTGATCCTTGTGATTTTAATGACTAAAAATATTTGACTTTTGTCTTTAGTGCTGCTGTGGTAAATGTGTCTCAGTAATTAAAATATTTATATTAAAACTTAACAACTTCAGTTTATGAGACGTTATAAATCGTGTTAGTAAAACTCACTATAATTTAATAAACCAAATAAAATTCACTAATAATCCAACTAACCCTAAAATGCAACCACGCGTATTCATTACCGCGTAACTAAAGCACGCACCGCGGGTCGATTAGACCCACCCTTATAAGGCACCCTCACAAATTGCACTGAAACTTTTATTATTGTACGCCAGAAAGAGACAAAGCTATACTATGTTGATGTCTCTGTCAAAACACGCTGACATGAAATCTTGCTCGTGTCACTGCAAATATTGCAAAATGAGTTTGGCGGATTTATAGTTAGGTCTAATAAATATTAAATCTGTTTTACTTATGCTGTATCTAAGCATGATTAAGACGGAGTCTCACGAGTCAGACAACAGAAACAGACGGTAAAATTTACGTATCAAAATGAACCTTGTGATTTTAATGAATAAATTATTATTGAATTAGAACTTTCAAATAATCAAATGTAAACGTGAAATCTTTTTTCAATTGTTTATTTTTGTAATTACCAAGCCCCAGTAATTCTGTACATAAATGCTGTAACTCTTTTGTGCCCAAACTAACATAAAATCTCGCTGCAGAAAGGCGTATGTTTGCTTTGTATCAGTTAACGGCAGGTGATACATTTGAGTGTGGTTGCAAAAGTAAAACGGCTGAATTGTCACAAATGCCATTTAGGGGACAGGAAAAGGAATTTGAGATGTCGATCTGCTCGGCACAATGTTGTTCTGCAGCCTTTAAAGTAACGATGTGAAAATATACTCACATTAATGTTTACTTGTTTGAGCCATAATTCCGAATACAGACACAGAAAACCGGCGAAACATCAGTATTTTATTGCACATCGCTGCATGGTGACCGATTTTGTAGCCTCTTTTATTGTGTTTAGTTTTATTGTAAGTTTGTTATGCGAAACTATATATATATATATATTTTTCCATATGCCTTCATAATTCCTGTTGACAAAGTTTGGGTATATTTTGACTTTGAATTTATAATGTTAGTTAGTGGCTCGATAACGTCAGGAACTTTGAATACAACGTCGCAATATTTTTATGTTATTTTATTAAAAGTACACCTAAAAATATGTCTTATTACCAAAACTATTATCATCCATCAAAATCCTACGATGGCTTAAATTATAAATCTGCAAAGGGTCCGCCCTAATAGGCACAAAGGCCAGCAGGGCTTTTACGTATCAATTATGGGATTATGTGAATTATAGAGGGAGATGATAATAATCGATCTATTATCCACCCTATATGGAAAAATTGAGGAGAAATAATAAAGCGAGGAAAATTGCTGCTGGGACGTAATAAAACGCGGATATAGAGGGATGGTCAAAAAGTCTCACTGTTTTATGTCGATTTATACGTTGAAGTAGGTAGTGTGTGATAGAGGGAAATGCTGCTTTTTACGAGCTAACCGTTTTGGTTAAAAATCTAATGAAACAAGTTTTAAGCTCTTGTACTGAGCGTGTCAAAGGCTAGTTATAAAATAAAAGGTACCTAAGCGTTTTGTTATTAGTTTTCATTAATAGTATTAAAATATCTTCTTAGTTATAAAGTATTAAAATTAAATTTTAAAATTTAAGCATGTAAGTAACGATACTTATACTGTTGGCGTACCTATCTTTATATATAAAACAAAGTCTCAAGAAAGTAACTCAAGAACGGCTGGACTGATTTCGATGATTTTTGATTTGTTGGATTTGTCTCCGCCCCGAATAGCAGAATAAAATATCAGAAAATTAACGAAAGAAATGATGAAGAAAATTCATTTTAACATACATAGTCATGGCCAATTGACAATTCTACCGGGGTTGCGTAAGTACATATTGGCAGCCGGCGTCATATGCATGTCATGTCAAGGCAGTACAAAGTTCGGCGGGTCAACTAGTTTTAAAATAAGTGACACCTCACCAACTTTTGACACCGACAAAATGACTGGTGTTTATTATATTAGCAAGCACTTCTTTGCTTTGCACAAATATATGAAGTATATGTATAATTGACTGAGCGAAGCGAGATCTCCAAATCAACTTGGGTAAATTGGCGTTGTATGTATGTATGTTTGTATGTCCGAGGATGACTTTCGAAGCGTTTATCCGATCATCATGAAATTTGGTATATAGGTACGTATTTGTATGGTATTTGGTATATAAGGTGGTATGTAGGTAGTGATGGCACAATTTTGGTGTGACTCAATGAGCTAAAAATGTGGGGGGGTTGTTGAGATATTAGGATTCAAGAGGGGTAAAAAAATAGGATTATCTTGTCAAATGGCACGTCTAATAAAAGGTCTTTGTGAGTACATTTTAACCCAGTTTGTATTTTTAGTTCATACTTTGTGGTTTTTAAGTTATTAGCCATAATAAAAACTGAACTTTGACACAATTTACAGGGTACACCAGTGACCCCACAGTGCTGAAATTTGGTATGCGTGTAGCTTCACACAAATATAGGCATAAGCCTGAAATCCAGAATAACTGTAATTTCTACCCCAAAACAGAATATTAAATTAACAAGAACTCCCGTTACCCATAATTTGAATGAAACCTTAGGTCAAGTAAAGTGGTTATGCATTTCGTGGCACTATTTTGATAATCAAAGATTACGAATAACTTTTTTTTTGTTTTTAATGGAGACTCGCGAAACTCAGTTCGGGGCAAACCACTAGTGATATAAAGTAGGTACTTCCGGGATATTTATTTATTGCATATGATTATGCATTTATCCAAAGTAAATATAAAACAAATACCTGAACCATATTTTTTGTAACTAATTTAATATATTCCACAGCTTGTCAGTTGTCAGTGTTGTCACATCACAACAATTGTTTTCAACAGAAAATAAAGGGTCCACGCATGCCTACGATTTCTTGGCGCATGTAAGGCTTGCGTAAATAAATCGTTGACGCGTGTGGCTCCATAAGTATGAATAAATAACGAAGATTCAGTTCAAATCATTATTTTGCAAAAACAATTAATATATCTTATAAAATTAAATAAATAATTATTTATACCATATATTTTCCTATAAAATATATGTTCTGAGAAACCTTTGTATTATAAAAGCTATAGTTTTGAATACCTAACAAACCTATTATTATTTACCAATATGCTTTTGTACTGAATAATAAACGTAGCCCATGAATTTTAAAGTTATTGTAATACCTTACATCATCATGGGTTCTTATTAATTTCCGGCCATTATAAAAACCCTGTGCTGAGCGTTAATCGCCATATAATTTTGATTGATAGCTCTACGCCTTTTTTTACTTATTTTTCATACAAACCTTTATGGATGCAATAACGTTAATGAATATATAGAAGGAAGAGTTATGGTGTAATAACCGATATTTATGTTGCAATATTCGACAAATATCCTTTCAAAGTATCTTGGCTTTTTTATAATATTGGTCTGGTTTTAGTAGCAAAAAATAGGAACTTACATCATCATCATATAAGTGCAGAGTGACCAGTCTGTGCTGTCTGCACTCAAGCAATCCCAGTAGCCATTAATAGGTCATCATTCAAGAGACTTACTTCAACCAAAATATAAAAAAAACAAAATATTACTCAGTACGCATGCCTAATGGAGAACCCCCCAAGGGGGTAGCAGCACCTACTTACGCATTGAATAATTAATAAGTTAGTAAGTAGGGTACATACCCGGTCATATCTATTGCATTATGCAACCGCTGTCAGGTAAAAGTGCACGACAATGCATTTTCCCCCACAAAGAGTTTTAATTCCTCCACTTAGGAAAAAATCGCTGAGTATAAGAGAATTTCATGAAAGCTAAACGAGCCGTGAAGTCATTGCATTAAGTGGAGAGGGCTTTGCCAACACTTAATTAAGAATTCACCCCCCCCCCCCTTCCCCCTCACCCCCTCCAGTCACAACAAAAGATTGCGAGCTATCCTTATTAAATATAATCACTTTTTTAGTATGATATTCCTAAACTGTTACAATATTCTGTACACGTTTTTCTCGTTCATTTCGTGATAAAATTTATCGATGGTTTCAATTTATAGAAGAAACTTTTCCCTAAAGAAGGACTAATTTATTACTCTTGCCCTGGCAAAAAACTAAAAGCTTTCGATAGTACGTAAATAAAATAAACAATGGACTGTTTATATCAGAAACAAAAATGGCAATGTTTTCAAATGCAAGTGGATTCATGTTATACTAGAAAACACCGAAAGAGGATTAAATGGGATACCAACATTGTCGTTCCAACGTACCCGAAGGTCTGAAAAACGTGGATTTGTATCGTGAAAAATGGGGGTATTTGTTCAAAACATGAAAATTCCAATTGTTTTATTGACAAATTTTCAAAACATGCAAATTCTACGGGCTTTGTCAGAATACAAAAATCATGCATAGCTAAAAAAACCCCACCATTTGTTTTGCTGAACAGAAAATGGATATAAATTCTATCGGAAAAATCCATTCGGCTCCACTCAACTGAATAAAACGACATGAAGCGGAATTATTATGGAAGGGATCAAATTGTTAGTTGACGGTTATTGTGGGTACTTCCATCCCTTACCAAATTACTTGATCAGACATTATGCCTACTTGGTGAACGATAAACCTGAAGCCATGTTTTCTGCTGTTGTTTGAACAATAAATTATTATCGATATGTATAAAATCTGCGTGTCTTGTTATTTGTTTTATATATATTTTTTAACAAAAAAGCGTTATCCATCTATCTGCTTTTGTTCTGCTAACCAAGGTTTCAGTAGTTCAAAACTTTGATAACAATTTAATTGATCGAGCGAAGCAAGATCTCCAAATCAACTTGGACAAATCGGCGTTGTATGTATTTGTTTGTCCGAGGATAACTTTCGAAGCGTTTATCCGATCATCGTGAAATTTGGTAGGTATATAGTAATGGCACAATTTCGGTGTGATAAATGAGATAAAAATGTGGGGGGGGGGGGGGGGTTGTTGAGATATTGGGGTTCAAGAGGGGTAAAAAACCCCAAACTGGGACTATCAGGTCAAATGGAACGTCTACTTAGTTAATATAATATAATAATATAGTATAATAGTTGAAATATGACAAAATTCACAGGGTACACCAGTGACCCGACAGTGCTGAAATTTGGTTTGCGTGTAGCTCTAATGACACAAATCACAAATATGAGGAAAAGTCTGAACTAACTGCAATTTCTATCTCAAAAAAAAAGAACCACATAACATGAACTCCCGTTACCTGTAATTTGAATGAAACTGTAGGTCAAGTAAGTTGGTTATAATTTCGTGGCACTATTTTGATAGTCAAAGATTACAAATAATATTTTTTTGATTTTATGAGAACTCGCGAGATCTCAGTTCGGGCGAACCACTAGTTTATTTGAAAGGAACATATTATTTTCAAGTTGGTGCCTGTTACTGATCGCTTTTATCAATATGGCTGCCCATTGGCCCTATGATTTAAACCTTCTTTTATACGACCTGGAGATGGAACACCCCAATTGGATGATTTTATGTGGTAACTATCGCCAGTAACAAAGTATTGCCTCGTAGGTTAGGTTTCTTAGAAACGTGCCATACGATACACTGCCCTGTGTCCATCAACATCAACCATTACTAGTAATATAAAATCTTTTTTTGTTTATTTTTAATGGCGAACAATAAAGATTAGGTATCATAACATCAACATCAGGTTATTAGTTTACGCCTCGGCCGCCACTTAGTCAGTCTCATCCAGGTACGTCCTGTGGCGTAAACTATATGTAATTTGTCTTAATTAATTTAAGGTTTTATTTCTGCCAATGGTAGTAACCTAAAGAACATTTAAACAAGAAATGCTCAGACTACCTCGACCCCAGCTTTTCAAAAGCGGACCCCATATCGGACCAACTTTATAATTATAGACTGAACTTTTCCTTATTTAGCTCTAAGTTTTAAATGGGCTGAGTTTACTTCGAGTATGCAGCGTTTTATTTCACTAATTGATTATAATATTAGGCCGTGTGACTGCTAACAGCAAGCCTATTTGACAAGTACTTAATAGAATAGAATAGAAAACGCTTTATTGTAAATCAAAAATAAAATAAATAACAATATAACAAACAAACAATACATGCAGTGTAAACAATACAAGTGACGGTCTTATCGCTAAATGCGATCTCTTCAAGATAACCTTTGGATTGACTGGATTTCAAGAGAACGTTATAAGGACGGTAGCTTTTAATAAAAACAATGAAATATTGAATAAACAGTGCACTTACATAAGCAAAAAATAAATAAATATATACACTATGCACACATTATGTATACTATAAGTATTCATCAACGAATTAGGTACTTACATATAAATATGGACATAAATTACTTACATATAATAATAAGTACATAAATATTCCATACTAATAATAAAAAGGTATATTAACTAAAATACTATAAGTAGATAAAAAATAAAAATATAGGTGCATAATAGAAGGGTGAAATGAAACCAAGAGTAGCGATAACGTACCGATAGATGAGAAAATGAGAAATCAGCATTGTACACATGACAGATGTTTAAATAGAACTGTTTTAAAGATGGGAAGGGATTTGGCCGTTCTAATGTGTGGAGGAAGAGAGTTCCATAGACGGATAGCTTACCTTAATACTTAATACATGTTTTGAATACCCTTTTTGTTGTAGGTACTTTTAGGTCTTTTGCGAATTTTATGTCTAGATGCCTATTTAGAATATTCGGTTTTAAATGTTCATGTAGTGGAGAGGATAATAAAGCAACATAATGGACAAAAAGATTAAAAAAAAAGCTAGGACAACTAATATGATTTACAAAATACTAGCTGTTGCCCGCGACTTCATACGCGTTACACTACTAAATGTGTAGGTACCCTAGAAATAATGCTAAACTCGCTGTTGTAATTTGACTTGACACCCCATTTTTATCCCATGGGAACTGATTTATGGAATAAAAGGTAGCCTGTGTGGTAATCCAGGTTATAATCTTTGTATATACCAAATTTCATCGAAATCGGTTAAGTTGTTACGACGTGATTGAGTAACAAACAAACAAATAAATAAACAAACATCCAAACTTTTACATTTATAATATTAGTGTGATAAACGAAACTATTGATCCAAATCACCGATTCTCAATTGTTTTAACCGAAACTGTCATATGTTTCATTATTTCAATACAAAACTGTCAAAATTGAGATATGTTGTAGTACATAGAACGAAAATACACATAACCTACCAAATTAAAATGCTAAACTAATGATGCTTGCTTTCTCCATTAAAATATTAACCTTTCGTGCAATATGAAATTTATTTGGCATTCATTCTCGTAAAACATCTTATTTATGCATCGCCGTTATTAATACGAGCATGAGAGTCGGTTTCAACTTAATAATGTATTAAAATAACATTAATACTCGCTCACTGGACGTAATTTTTATTTCAACAGAATATTAACTGATTGTAACTCGATTCAAAGTAGGGAACGACACAGATTCATTCGAATAAATGTTCATTTGTAAAGCAATTTGTGGTCATTATCATGTCTGAAGATACTTTCTCATTTACAAATACATATATTTGAATGCTTGGATACATTACTATAATAGGTAGAACCGCGTATTCACCGTGCGACAAACATTGTCAAATTGAGCAACATATTTTTCAATCTACATAACATGTTTGATGCGGCATAATGCTGATATATTCGTAGTTATCCCTATATATTGTAAATACATACATAACTTTTAATTTTACACAAAATTACAATTACTAAACCAAAAAAACTTCGTGGCGGTAGGCGGAATTGTTCCGTTTACTAACCTCACTTGCTATAAGTATACCGAATAAACAACTATTGCCCTTCAATTTTATGGTTTATGCTCAATTATGCTAATAATTCTGTTTACTTACTGAATAGAAAAGTACAAGCAAGTTAAAATTATAAACACTTTGTTTGATTGAAATTGTTTTATTGATAAGTACGAGTACACAATTGTTATTATTGAAAATAACTATTGTTATAGAAACTTAAGGTAACTATTTACACTCGGAAAAATAACTCTGGCGCTAGTTAAAAAGCAGCTAACTTTATTTTTGCCCACGTAAAAATAGCATTGCATTTTCTTTGCGACTGCACTGCTAATGATAGTTTTGACCTTGTAGCAATAAAAACAAGGCGAGTTTACTTCGCTACGTAGCAAGAACGGTTTTTAAACGGAATAATTTAATAAGCGGCCTTATCGCTTATTGTAAAGCCCAATTTAACCCCAAGATACACAACCGGTACATAAGAGATACATAGATAAGAGAACATTGCCCACCATCACCATCAACTATCTCTGGCAACATCGCGCGATGTTTTTCGGTAGGTACATATATTGCGCGCTTCACTGTTTCAAAGCCAAACAATGTTTAATAATTTTAATCATGGATCACATAAACATGTGTTACTGTGAATAAACTTCAAGAAAATGTGCTGGAGGGGCGCGTAATTTCAGGTTAAAATATATCTAAGCTCAGGTGGCAGGCCTCTTTTATTGCTGAAGTGCGGAACAAATATCGCCTGGTGAATATTCGGCTTCATTAGGTTCGGTCGTAAAATACCGACTTCGTACCGTGTTGAGTGAGGCTGGATTAAACTCGCATTTGCAATTGTAATGAACTGTTATATGACTGGTGACAAGTCTATTATTTTTGTATGAAGCAGTAGTGGGACACGGGGCAAATTACCATAAAACGTGGCTAACATTAATTTGGCTTATTGATGAATAAGACCATGGATCGAACACTTTGTTTTGATGGATATGGCGTTTTTAAATATTGGAAAACTGCAGTTATTATTCCATTGTAAAGGTATCTACATGTTCTCAAATCGTTGAAGCTATTGTGTATGCTATTGGTGGCGATTCTGTTGTTTACACTGACTGACTAAAATTGTGTAAAATACGAATTATGTTATATTGTTCACGCTAAAGATCAAATTAGAATGACATTTAAAGTGACATTTCTAAATTTAAGTATTTTTAAATAAGAAGGCGTGTTTGCGGGCTTGTTTTAGTCAACACCAATTTGATTGATCACTAAAACTAGCCCGCAAACATGCTATCATAACAAAAATTACTTAATTTTAGAAATGTCACTTTAAATTTCATTCTAATTTGATCTTTAGTGTGAACAAAATAAGACCTTTCATATTTTACACAATTTTAGTTAGTCAGCGTAAACAACAGAATTGCCACCATTGTGTTTTAGTTACTAATCGTAGCTAGTATATTAGTATTAGTATTTGTGCACAATTGCTTCATGTGCTAGTAGTGTGGACTTTCGAGGTTCATGAACTGTGACGATGTATTTTTTATATAGAATAGAATAGAATAAAAAAAGATTTATTGTGTACCTATTTAGACGTAAGTTTGTGAGTAATAGAAATAAGCAATGTATGTTGGTGAAATTGTGTTATGAAGAGGATTCACCATAAGTTTTTAAGGCACCATTTAATTTCTTACTATATTTTTGAATTATAAAAAATGAAGTAAGAAAGTAAACGGGGCCTTAAAAATGCCTCCTCCACTTTATCACTATTGTTATTCCAATCCACAGGCGGTCTAGAGAGAGCCTCACGTACCAGTGGTAGCTTTAAATAAAACAACACTGGTAGTAATTAATGACTAGTAGATTTTTATCCATTTGTTTGTAATATTGCGGTAATTTTATTATTGCGAGGGTCTTTGGTGGAAGTAAATGATAAAGATCTCTCATTGATCGAGCGAAGCGAGATCTCTAAATCAACTTAGGCAAATCGGCGTTGTATATATGAATGTTTGTTTGTTTGTCCGAGGATAACTTTCGAAGCGTTGATCCGATCATCGTGAAATTTGATACATAGGTAGTGATGGCACGATTTTGGTGTGACTAATAGCGGGTTCCTATATCCGTCAGTAACCGACTACGACTCGTATTCCCTTGAAAAAATGTCATACTAATGTCAAACTTTTGACATGTTTTCAAGGAGAAACGAGGCGTAGCTGGTTACCGACGGATATAGGAACCCGGCATAAATGAGCTAACAATGTTGGGGAATTGTTGAGATATTGGGGTTCAAGAGGGGTAAAAAAAAATGAAAATGAGCCTAAATTATCGTCCAACATGGCCAATCAGGGTGCTGATGGACAGACAAATTGAACCTTCACTGCCACAATCCACATCCTCATCCTCATTTTAAGATTTTATATACGATGCCGGTTATATTTATTCCCAGTCCCTTACAATTTTATCATTTTCCCACTTCATGATATCGACTCCATACTGCGGGAAAGATCTTTTTACCCTGCAGTGAGACATCGCATTCTGAGATTGCCACCACAGTTACATACCTTACAAAGTTCTGTTACTATAAGAACTGCATCTCAGCGTGGACAACACAGAATTGCTGCATAATTATGTATCATTCGTGTCTTCTCCACTCAAGTATTCTGCAGATATAAAATTTCATTAAACCCTACAGAATATAGCACCTGGCACGAAAACTTTTGCCATAATCTACGGTACTGCACAAAATGAAAACGTGCACGTAAATTCAAAAAGGAATTCATAAGGTGGGTCTTCATACCTTTTCGGGCAACATAAATCAGCATAACGAGCCAGCCTTCCGTAAGGTGCCCCTTGTAGCATTAAGCTTCTGTAATATTTTCTCACTTACGACAAAATTTTCTGTCTCCATATTTATGTGGATACCATAGACCCAACATCTCTTAGATTGAAAATTCGAAACCTTTGGAAATTGCGCCCTCTGGCTACGGAAAAAGGAAACATTACTGAAATTCAATTCTTTGGGAAGTAATTTGCGATCAGGGAAAACTTTTCAGTGCGGTAAAACTTGAGAATTTTTGTGACATTATTCGTCTTGTGTTCAAAAAGATTGGACTTAGATCTCTCCCAAGATTGAAAAGATCTAGGTTGTTTTGCTATAGGTTGATGATGATGATGCTAAGTACCTACTCAAGAAAAGTTTTTACTAACAGCATAAATTTTGAATTTGTTTATCATATAATAAATTATTTTAATAAACTAGGTACCTACTCAATTTCGGAAACACTAAAATCAAACAAACTTTGTTTCAGAAAATTAAATTTGATTTGATATGCCACCTTCTTTTGCAGATAATGGGGGTCACTAAATTTAGGTTTGACAACTGACAAAAAAGCACAGCAACAGTTCAAATTTTTAGTTTAATTTGTGTCAGTAGAATTGCTTCCATTATAAACCGAAAATTTAGTCCAAGAGTTTCCTCATCCATGACATGAAGTTTCCTTGAGAGGCAAAGAGCTGTCGCCTCAAGCTGTATTCCTGAAGTAATACCCAAGTAATATTCCCGTTTAGTACGAACTAAATTTAGCCACGCTTAATATCAGTCTACATAATTACGGAACACCTGTGCAGGGTGACAGACTATATTCAGTCTAAACGTAAACTCCAACAGCGACGGAACTAGAAGATATATATGTATTTTAAAATTAGGTTTTTTTTATTAGATTAGGTGACTGGACATGGCCCACCTGATGTAATATGAAAATAAAAATTAAACTATTTATTGTCGACCTCCGTGGCGCAGTGGGCGAATAGCTGGCTGAGACGCTGGAGGTAGCGGGTTCGATTCCCGCCGCGGAACAAATTTTTGCATGATCTGCAGATACGAGTATTTGTTCCGGGTCTGGATGTTGGATGATCTGACTTTTCCAAGCACATGTAATTTGTCAAAGGATATGAATAAATGAAATGAAATAAGGTTGTCTGGAAAAAATTGCTTTGAGGGATAAGACTGCCCACTGAACCTTTGTTTTGTTTTTAGTTATTGATTGAAACGGGTATTTATCGCGTATGTAACTTTCTTATTTGTTACCCCTTCATGTTGTCGTAACTACTGTTGCAACACAGCCAAAACGTCGGGATAACAAATAAAAAAGGTACATACGCGATAAATACCAATTTTAATCAATAATTATGTACAGTGATCGCAAAAGTTTGAAAAATACTATTGATTTTAGTTATTTCAGTATTTTTCTTTGTATTTTTTTTTTTGCTGATTGGTGTTATGTTTAGTTATGAGTCCACTTGCTTCCGAGGACACTTTTATGTTCTGAAAACAATTCATTACATTACAATTGGGTTTGGGAAATTTGATATGTTAACATTAGTTGGACAATTCACACATCGCTAACTAGCCCCAAACCAAGCAAAGCTAGTAATATGGGAACCAGATAACTGATATAATACTCATGTACATTTTTTTGTACATACATAATTACACCTTCTTTGATGAAGGAAGGTTATTATTTAGTGCTTTTTGCATATACAATCAAAATAGCACTTAATAGTGACCCCCAGTCATACAAATCTATAGGTAGAGTCTTCTCAACTCCCACTTCATTTGAGCCAATAAACATAACTCTGCTTTGATCTTAATGAGCTATAATTTATCTTTATTACTTCCTTATTAACAGTGAGAATACAAAAGGACGGTAATATTCAGTACAGCTATTCTTAGTAAGACCTACTTTACTGACTGCAGTACTGTCTATTGTCGCTATCAGTATAATTTTTAAGACTGAAAATTATATCTAATACAAACTGTTGACGATTGACAAACGGCAGCTGTCAACGGCCAATAACAAATACTGGCTGTGTATTGCTTTCAGCATTCATGCTGAAAAAAATATAATTGTTTTTATTTTATTAATCATTAACAGCCAATGACTGCTAATGGCCACAAGAATTATAGTCAAGGGTTTCGAGGGAAGTGTGATGATAGTTACTACCGCAAGCCGTCGATTCGGCGGCGTATGTTAGTCGATTACTACCGCATATTGCCTACTTACACGCTTCAATGCGCCGTTTATTGAAGGATGCTAAGTCAGCTCTATCTCTCTAGACCTCTCAACTATACCTTACACAACGTTAGCCTCAGTCAAGCCAACAGTTTGTAAGTACTTTAAGCTGAAACACCAATGGAAAATACATGTAATCATAGGTACCTTAGAGAAAAGGCATCCTGGCAAATCTTCCTCTGGCAGAGCGGTCAATACAAGCTATTGCGGGTTGTTAAAGTAATTTTAGTACCAAGTAAATTCAAGCTAATGAGGGTAAACTACTTTGCCTTACTCATTTATTGTACAGTTTTCTGTTATTGTTATCGTTTAGAAGCAATACTGAGCCAAATGAGCGAACTTACTTAGGTTCAATTGAGTTAAAAGTCCAAAAACTTACGTACTGTACTTAGGGTTGCCAACGTTTTTTCGGGGAATAGTATTTTTCAAAATAAGCTTTAAAAAAATATAGTATTTTATGGAAAAGCAATAAATAAAATTATATATTATTTATTTTTGCTTTTTAGGCACGGAACTTGACGCACTTTCGGAATCGCTACCACTTTCTATGACTAATTTATTTAGGACTTCAACTTCTCAAAAGAAGGAACAACATGAAATTGAAAGTAATTATCGAAATCGCAAAACAAGATACAGGAGCGTTCATAAATTTTTAATACGAAGGATTTGTTTGTTGGATTTCGGTGTTGAAAATATAATATTATTGCGCACTATATATTTCTTCAACAGTACGCAAGCTCGAAATATAGTACAATACAATATAGTACAATAATGAATATAGTACAATATTATAGTACGGTTGGCAACCCTAATTGTACTACTGAAGGAAAAAAATAAGTAGTCAAGCCCAGCAATCGGTAGATCATCATCATCATCAACTAAATACTCTCCCAAAATATGCCACTGATCCCGGTATTCGGCTCTACTCATTCATTTTCTAGTGGGTGGATATGGGCTGAATTATGATGAAATATTTTCTTGAGAGGAATGATTGTCGTTTGAATTAAATATTAATGTTCTGTTAATGAAATCGTTTATAAGCACGCAAACAAAGCACTCTAAACAAATACAGACCATCGTAGTTTCTTGAAAATCTATTCACTGTTTTTGTTAAGCATTTTCCCCACAAAGTTTTATGAACAAGTTCAAAGCAGTCCACTTTACTTAGTCTTTGTTGGGCCTCATTTAAAATCAATCGCAGCCATTTTGTCGGGTGCCACCCTGAGACGAGATTTCGGAGGGAATTCGTAATTAAGCTGGCTGGATCCTCTTTACTTAATGGACGCGTCCGAAAGCCTTAGAAGTAGAAAAGCGAGCAAAGTCAGGGAGAATAAGATTATCGTGTAAGATAAAGTTTTAATTTGCGTCTTTTGCGAGGATCTTAATTTTTATGGCGATGAGATGCGAGGTGGGTGCGCCATCTTGTGCATTTTAATATCGTGCCTGTTCTATGAAGATTAAATTAGAAAATTTACATAAATATAAATGCAAAAGTTTGCGTGGATGTCAAAATATTTGTAATTTTTCTACCCTCAAATTTAGACTGAAATATTCGAACTTTTGACAACTATTGACCAAATGTTAAAAAATGGACACGAAAGCCGTATTTAGGATATGAGTATATCGCACTCTATATTTATGTGATCTCGGTGCAAATTTCCTCATTATCACATACATAAATAAATAAATAATACTGGACAATTCACACAGCGCTATCTAGCCCCAAATTGAACGTGTATACTATGGGAACCAGCCATCGAATAGAACATACAAAAAATTTGCTTACATCCTTTTTTTTTCAAATATCGTTATAAAAATCGTCATTATATGGGTAACTACAAAACCCTTCTCTTACTTAGATATTTGCATAGGATAATGTATTCACAGAGGAATAGAAAGGTTCTCGCATTTAGGTTCATTATAATAAAATGGCCTCTCATAATTACGTTTCACTAATCACTATGGTAAACCTTTTATGTTTTCTTTGATAATGTATTGTTTACATTCCCTAATAACAAGGCTCTGGCAGGGTAATTGTAGGGGTTTCCACAAAACATTTATTTGTTGAAATGAGTACATTAGTGAGATGTATAATAGTGAGCAGTAATTTCTTACAAAAGATACAAACAAAAAAATATAAATCGCTACACTCAAGGTTCATTTAAGCAAGAGGGGCAAAAGTAACATAAAAAAAATTCATACGTTCTGTTGGCTATGATGAGTTGATGTAATGGGAAACAAAAAAAAATCTTCGTGTATTTGATTGAGAGAAGCGAGATCTCCAAATCAACTTGGGCAAATCGGCGTTGTATGTATGTAAGTATGTATGTTTGTTTATTTGTCCGAGGATAACTTTTGAAGCGTTTATACCACCATCGTGAAATTTGGTATATAGGTGGGTAGTGATGCCACAATTTTGGTGTGACTAAATGAGTTATAATATTGGGGGTTTTTTTAGATATTAGGGTTCAGAAGGGGTAAAAATAAACAAAATGAGACTATCTAGTCAAGTGGCAAGCTCAATAAAAGGTCTTTGTGAGTATATTCTGACCCCGTTTTTATTTTTAATTTAAACTTTGTCGTTTTTAAGTTCTTAGCCATAATAAAAACTGAACTTTGACAAAATTCACAGGGTACACCCGTGACCCCACAGTGCTGAAATTTGGTATGCGCATAGTGACACAAATACAGAGAAAAGTTTGAAATCCAGAATAACTGCAATTTCTACCCCAAAAAAGTGTAACTAATTAACATGAACTCCCGTTACCTGTAATTTGAATGAAACTGTAGGTCAAATGAGTTGGTTATTCATTTCGTGGCACTATTTTGATAGTCAATGATTACAATTATTTTTTTGTTTTTATGGGAGACTGGCGAGATCTCAGTTCGGGGCGAACCACTAGTTTATAAGTTGCCGAATACAGGGTTACAGGAAAAATTGTGCTAGATCCGTTAAGGGCGTGGAGTACCCATCATTTCTGACTTATTTCACTATGAAACACACTACCCTAAACTTAACCCTTTTCGAGATATTCGACTTTTAATTTTTTTATTGAAAATTGTCGATTTTTAGGCTACCAAATTTATTTTTGTTTATTTTGTGTATCTTATTATTATTATTATTGCATTTTTACATGTGTAATAAAATGCTTTAGGACGTCAATCATTAAAATAGTGCATAAGTTAATTGAATAGACCGTAGTAGACAAGTGAAAGTTAAGAAATAAAAAAAAATATTAGAAAGTTTATTTTTCTCTAAGGGATATCTAAAAAAAATATTATCGCAATGGTTCGGCAGATGTTTTTTAAAATATCTACGTTTCATCAGCTATCTAACGAGGTATAACAATCTAGGGTTTGTATTACATTTAGATTGTATTCAAGCTCGCAACGAATACATAACTCGCTACCCCGGTCGTCGAGTGCTGGATGTGGCCGTTTTTGACAGAGTCTATCGAAGACTTCGAGAAACTGGCTCTGTTTTGAGACGAAATACAGACATGGGAAGACCACGAATTGATGACGAAGAACAGGACAATGAGATAGTGCAACGCTTTCGAGCGGATCCGACTACTTCCACTAATATTGTTGCCCGTGATCTGGGACTTTCGCAATGGAGAGTGTGGTTTACAGTGCATACTGCTGGCCTATACCCGTACCATTACACGCCGGTACACGTTATTGAAGAAGGAGACCCCGCGAGAAGATTGGACTTTTGCAGATTTATGCTAAATGCTGACGTAGAAGACCCAGATTTTCTAAGAAATATCTTGTGGACGGATGAGTCCAAATTTGATAAAGATGGCATAACTAACTATCACAACGCCCATTACTGGGCCCCAAAAGAGCTAAGGAATCCCAATAAGAAAAGAGTGAAGGGGTCCCAACGAAGATTCAGCGTGAATGTGTGGATGGGCATTATCTCCAATCATTTGATTGGACCTTACTTTCTCCCGGATAATCTAAATGGGGAAAGCTACGAAAATTTCCTGAGAGCAGACTTAAGTGATTTGCTGGATGATCTGCCACTCAACCTGATCAGGGACATGTAGTTCCAACACGATGGCTGCCCTGCCCATTTCAGGAGAAGTGTCAGAGACTGGCTGGACACAAATTATCCAAACAAATGGATAGGACGAGGTGGACCGTTGCCATGGCCAGCAAGAAGTCCGGACCTAACCCCCATGGATTTTCACGTATGGGGATGCATGAAAAGTCTTGTGTACAGCGAGCCGAATCCAGTTTCGTCTGTGAAAGACTTACGAGAAAGGATTGGGATGCAGCCAATAAAATGAGGACCACGTTAACCACTGGAGTAGTAAAGACTGGTCTCCGTAGAAGGATGCGACAATGTATCAGAAATAGAGGCGGCCATGTTGAACATGAACTGTAGAATAAGAAAAAGTTGTGTGAAAATCTTTAATAAATGACATTTCATGCTTACCTATTATTTTATTTTACTTTTTAGGGCTAAGTATAAATTTTCTTCTCCACTGTCGCCTATAAAACTAAATTTTTTTCAATGCATTTGAATAAAACCCTAGATTATTATACCTCGTTAGATAGCTGATGAAACGTAGATATTTTAAAAAACATCTGCCGAACAATTGCCATAATATTTTTTTTAGATATCCCTTAGAGAAAAATAAACTTTCTAATATTTTTTTTTATTTCTTAACTTTCACTTGTCTACTACGGTCTATTCAATTAACTTATGCACTATTTTAATGATAGACGTCCTAAAGCATCTTATTACACATGTAAAAATGCAATAATAATAATAATAAGATACACAAAATCAACAAAAATAAATTTAGTAGCATAAAAATCGGCAATTTTCAATAAAAAAATTAAAAGTCGAATATCTCGAAAAGGGTTAAGTTTAGGGTAGGGTGTTTCATAGTGAAATAAGTCAGAAATGATGGGTACTCCACGCCCTTAACGGATCTAGCACGATTTTTCCTGTAACCCTGTATATTCAAAGTCTAGAGAGTACTTCAAAGAAGCCTTTACCCTGCAGTGTAACGTCTTAAAACAAGACCAGTCAAGTACGAGTAGAACTAGCGCACCGAGGGTTCCGAACCTAGATAGGTTTATTTATGTTAATTGAGCAGTGCCATCTAGTTTTGTGACCGGTAAACCAGGAAAACTTTTAAGACAGATATCTAAAAAAACTATTCTAGATAGAGGCTTCGTTATAATTTTTTTGTAGGTAATCTTTGCGTATATAGGGTCTTGTAATTTAAACTAAATAAATAAATGTAAATAAAATAATAAAGTAAAATAATAAATGCGCGTATCTATAAAATAATTGCAAGACCTTATTACACGCAAACTTTGTAATTACCAAAAAAATTAAGGGTACACAAACGCTCAGAATTATTACCTTTCTTTGGGGATAATTTTAAATAAAGTTATTTCAAGTTTTAACTACTTAGATACCAACAGTACTGTTACTGTTGGTATCTAAGTAGTTAAAACTATTTACTTACTTACTTGTGTCTGTACACATCAAAGGTAGTTTTTATTCCAAATTTCAAGTCGATAGGTTCAGAAGTTGCCGAAACAATCAGCTGTGACAGAGGCCGGACGGTCGGACGGATAAAGTCGCAACATAAGGGTTCCGTTTTTACCATTTTGATCCGGAACTCTAAATACCTTAAAGGGGTTAAAGGGGACATTGCCTTCACACCACACACACGTCTAATTTTTTTTCAGCAATACGAAGAAATTATAAGAATACGATAATTTTTTCTAGAATTTTTTTTATATGTCTACATATTTTAATATTTAAGCTATAAAAGTTATTCAGTTGCACCAGTGGAGTCACCCCTTTTGCTGTACTGCACTTAAGTTCTTTGGACACGTACCCGTAAAGAGGACTCAATGGAACGGTTAATAGTGCAAGGCAGAAGAGAGGGTAAGAGACCGCGGGGCCGCTCTCCAACGAGATGGTCAGACAGACCTCATCAAGTCCATCACATACTCTACCAGGACTGAATGTTCTCGCAATGCTTTAATATAGCTAAATGGAGACGCATCGCTAGAACCGCTATTAAAAAGAACCGACTAAAAAGAAGACGTATTATTACCTATATCAAATATTTGAAGTGAAAACTTCATTAGGCGCGTTGGGAATTTCTGAGATGGGAAAAAACCATTGAACTCGCGACACTGTTACCGTTACCGACATCTCTGTATATAAGTATTTGTAGTGTAGTCTGCTTTATTCAAGTCTTCACTTCTGTCGGCACTCCCGGAGTGCCACTTTTTTTTTATTGCGGGGAGCCAAGGCTTTGTTTAGTCTATAGAGACATGAAGTCTTTTGATAATGGGGCCAAAAATAAAGGTACCAATAAATGATTTCATTTATCACTATCTACTTCCTAAGCAGGTGTGCCGGATGGCCTCAGCACGTGTTCCTCCAACAATAAGCAACGGTTCCTTCCGTCAGACAAAATGCTTCTCAAAATTGACTGCACAATAAGACGTACTTACCATCGAATTACCAAGCTCAAGCGAATTTAGACTCTGTTGAAATGAAATAGAATGGTAGAATTGTTCAGTTCAGTTTGATTGATTGACCAGTTTGAATTAGAAATGAAAGCAATGGAATCGAATTGTGTAGGAAGGTCATTAATCTTTGCTAAATAGTACCTTCGAAACCTTTCAAGAATTTCGATTGGTTGGAGTAGCATATCAGTGCCCAATACCACATCGATTTTAGTTTCAAGAATAATTCAACGTATTTTTTGACTTTTTAGGGTTCCGTTCCTCAAAAGGTAAAAAAGGAACCCTTATAAGATCACTCTCTTGTCCGTCTGTCCGTCCGTGTGTTACCACCGACTTTCGCAGGAACGGGTGGACCTAGCAAATTAATATTTATACTAGATACTGAGGTCTATAGTCCCTATTAGATGTATAAAAATCAAGGTCCTGAACCAACATGATAAAAAGATATGGCCAAATTCAGATTTTTGCGAAAACTTGTAAGTACCAAAATTTACCTTAATTTTCAACTTTTTATTTTTCGGAATTTTTCTTTACTTGTACTGTAAGATCTTGTATTTAACCAAAATTGACAATTCTAGGTCAATCGGAAGGATTTTTTTTTAATGTTATTTGTGTGGAAATAAAGGAAAATTCTAAAAAATAAAAAAGTTGAAAATTAAAGGGTGTCGCCATACATTACACAGTTGACGCCAGATAAGATAGTCCTCTGAGTTGTATGGGCGCTCATACAATTACTGGTGCGTGAGTCTGACTCGCACTTGGCTGGTTTTTTTGTAAGTGGGTAGATAATCTTTATAGCAAGAATTAATAACCAGGTTAATTTCACAATAAGAGCAAATAAAAAAGGCGTAACGTTCGTAGTGTGATTTGACCGCTGCTGCTACAGAAGTGGTGGAATTCTATGCTTCAGAAGGCAAATTAAGATCATTAGTGGATCGCACTCACCCTGATGAAGGTTCACGAATTGAACCGAAACATTGTCAGCCAAAACACCGATATCACGAACACTTTTGTTCGTGATAAATCGCGTAAATAATGATTTAAACCAATCACGAAAATTCACTTAAAGTTAAGTTGGTGGTTCGGCTATAGAAGTAAATCCATGTTGGACTACTTCGAGTGGCCTAAAAATTATATCATGACTGTATTTTTGATTGTATTATTTGATTTATGGTTCTATTTATGTTTAGTTTGTAATATTTTTTTTTTGTGAACAATTAAGGGTTTTTATTCACTCATTTGCCCTATAAGCTTACTTATAGCACAGTGAAATTATCCACAACAAATGAAATCACAAAAGACAGCGCAAGACAACGTCATCACTCACAATATAAGAAACAATGGAGAAATCGTCAAGAATTTCCATATAACTTTAAAAATGTGAAACAATTAGCCCTCGGCACATTAACGTAATTATTCGTAGGTCGAAACCGATAGATACAAATGTGCGGTTGACACTGCTAAATGGGTCTGGCATGCTTGAGTAATGCCCTCCGTTACCTAACTTGTCTAGAACTATCGCAAACAAAACGGTGCAGAGCCACAAGATTTGTCAGTGGCTTCGGCCGTTCTGTATCGCAATCACCACTCACAATAGCGACTGAAACTGCACCTTAATTGAGTTTTAGTTGAATCAAGAGTAGCTCAAGACGAATTTTTTTAATGAGTGTGTGTTACCAGTGATAACGTATGGTTCAGAAAAGTGTTTTTTCACTACGGGCCAAAGAAGGCTCAAGGTCGCTCAGCGTGCTATGGCTCTCCATAGCACGCTGGACACATGGAGAGCCATAGCACGCTGAGCGACTTCTTGTGAGGCCTTTAGTGAAAGACCACGTTTTTGTTTTTTAATTTCAGTAATTGTTGTCCTGCGTGGGTTCTATCAAAGTTTTATCATTCCGAGTCCCGGATATCTAGCTTTGCAACTTCTGATAAAACATTTGCTAGATTTACATTTATTATTCTGTGAGCTTTTAATTATATTTTAATTTAACTATCTATACTAATATTATAAAGAGTTGATTGTTTGTGTGTTTGTTTGCATTGAATAGGCTCCGAAACTACTGGACCGATTTAAAAAAATCTTTCTCCGTTGGGAAGCTACACTATCCCCGGGTGACATAGGCTAGTTGTTACCTAACTGCGTAGAAGGAGTTTAAGCATAGCTAGAGAGCTATGCTTGTGTTTATCTACGAGATTTAATCAGAAATTAAAAGACTCGTAAAGCAACCAAAGTCACCGACATAGCACAAAGGATTTGCAAGATGAAGTGGCAGTGGAAAGGATGTATAGCTCGTAGAACTGACGGCCATTGGGGCAGAAAGATTCTTAATTGGAGACCACACATTGGAAAGCGGAGCGTTAAACGGCCCCTCACTACATGAAAAGAAGATCTGATAAAGGTTGCTAAAGAGCTGGGAGCCGCTGGGTGCAGGCCGCACAAGATCGGTCGCTTTGAAAATCTATGGGGGCCTATATTCAGCAGTGGACGTCCTTTGGCTGATATGATGATGATGATAATCAAGTAGTGTAAGGCTAAGTTCATATGAACGCGCGATACAGAGTGTAACTACTAACCGCGCGGTACAAGATCAAACTAAATAGTGTTTATCGTCTACATTACCGCGCGCTAAGGTAGCACCCTCCGGTTAGATGATGTAACAATGTGTTCGCTGTAGCTGGAAGAGATCGGATGAGAAGAGCTGAAGATCGGGCTCAAAGGTGCACTCTGGGAGAGACCTACGTCCAGCAGTGGACTACTATAGGTTGATGATGATAATATTGATAGTCAAAGCTAGCTCAGAGCCAGTATTCCAAGTTTCCGTTATAAAGGAAAATAAAGATTTTGGGCACCGAAACTCGAAACGAGGTCACTACAATCTTATCTAAATTTTGATTGTGACTACTACACTTAGTTACACCTAAACTATAGTAACTCGTGATTGCGGTACTAGTATCTATCAGATAGTCAAACTGACAAACGAGGGTAAAGTTTTTGTAGGCTGTATTAATGACTCTGATTATTTATAAACAAATTGTAGTACTTGAAGATAGGGATAGGTTACTTGATTTATTCTAGGAGTCTAAATAGGCTCTGACTATTTAGATTTTAGAAAAGCTTTATGGACGACTAGCTTCATCCAATCAACACTAATTTAACATCAGGTGGGCCATAAGCTTGTTCCATCTCCAGGGCATGATCTGTATATACTCCATCGAAATTGGTTCAGCCGTTACGACGTGAAAGCGTAACATAAAAACAAACTCACGCAGTTACTATATTAGTATAGTATGATAACTAAGTTTAGGAGTTTTAAGTAAGTTTGGATAAAAAAATTTACTAGATTTATAGACTTTGTCCGGCAATTTTCTGGATTTCGACAACAGCGCCACTTACTGTGTCCAGCTGTAGCTAAGAAACATCCAAGTGACCCCATCATAGGTACAAAAAAAACATCAAAATCGTTCAAGTCGCTTAGGAGGGAAGAATTAAATACACACAGGAAATTTTATATATAAAGTAGATGTTTATTTTAATTCTGACGGCAGATTTTTAAATATTTTAAAATTAACGATTTGACTGAACTGGTTAACAAGATATCGGTAAATATGCTTACAGCATCAACTATTACCTGATACTCGTATAAACCTGATAAAAGCTTTATCGCATAAATATTTTGCAGACTGAACGTATATTGATTAAATGATAAAAATAAATCTGCTCTCGATGCAAAGGTTTAGCGAGGCGTAAATATCAATTACTGAGCTTAAATCGGGAAATATCGGTAAATTTCGGGAAGCGGTCAGTAATTGGTGAGCCCGCCCCTAATGACACAGGTAAAAAAGAATAACTGGTACGGTTGGAACAGAAAAGTGCTGATATATATGTTTTCACACTGTCAATCGAGATTATTTGCTTTTGATAGAGATTTTCTGCTTGTGTGCTTATAATCATCATCATATCAGACACATGACGTTCACTGTTAAACATAGGCCTCCCCCATAGATTATCAAAGCAACAGATCTTGTATGGCCTGCACCGAACGGTTCCCAGCAACCTTTATCAAGTCGTCTTCCCATCTAGTTGGGGGCCGTCCTACGCTGCACTTTCTACTGAATGGTCTTCGCTCGATAAACTTTCTACGCCAACCAACTTATAATATATCTGACGTACCCAATTTTGGTTGTAACGCGTCAGAGGGGACTCAATTATTCATTTAGATGATATTTTAGCACGTGAACTGTTGACCCGAAATATCTGTTAGTAGAATTTCCAGCTAAGCGCGTCCGTATGCTAAGGGTTCGTTAAAATAATGGTGCTAAAAAGACAATAAGCCGTGTCGTAGGCCTTTGGGTGACTTATGAACACACCCAAATCATAAATCATAATCATTTATTGCCAGAGTAAAGGTTATATACAGAAAGATGTTTAAATTAGTTTCATTATACTCTACACCTCTCAGGGGCCTGCAATAAGTTTGTAAAGCTTCATATTTGTTCACTTATAAAATATAATTATTTAAATTACACTATTTATATAAAATATTGAGTATTCAATTATAGTTATTCTATGTCAAATTAATCATATCATTATGATGCCTTGTATGCCTTTGACTTTTGTCAGTGTTTAAGAAATCGTCAGATTTTTTTTTAACGAAGTTACATATAATATATACATACCATTTATAGGTAATAGGCATGATTTTATGTTCCTTAAAAATTGGACGACAGCTTTCAGTAAACCAGGCTCCACATAATGCGCGAACACACTTTTCTTGTGCTATAAAAGCTTTATTAATGTCAGTTCAGTGCGGTACAAGATCAAACTAAGTAGTGTTTGTCACTATTTATATATTTTGTGTATAAATAGTAGCGCGCGGTAATGTAGACGATAAACACCTTTTAGTTTGATCTTGTCCGCGCGGTACCGCGCGTTCATATAAACTTAGTCTAAGACCTTATGAGAGAATGGAGGAAACATAGCCATGACAAGCACCTAGCGCAGCTTGTTTTGACACATTCAATCTCAGTTTTCTGAGTGGAAATACAAACCGGTCCAATTTATTACATACAGAGTCAATGTGAGCCTCCCAAGTGCAGTTCTTGTCAACTATCAATCCTAAGAAATTTATTGTATTTACGGCTTCTATTATTTAATTTTTAAAACTAATATTTAATGTTAAGTGCTGAATTATGTATAATATGTTTGAAATTCTATTAATTGAGCTTTTTGAAGTTCTATTTTAAGATTATTATTGTTGTTTAGCCAAGTTGACCACTAGCTCTAACTATATATATTTACTATATACTCTCTGCTTAGTTGTAATTAATTTATTTTTATTTATTCTATAGTTAACTGACATTTGTAATATATTTTTGACATAAAAATATTATGAAATGTTGAATAAATTAATACTGAATATACTTAGCATCACGAGTTGCTTAACCATTTTCTAATAAGCTGTATCGCTGGTCAATCCTACTGCATTCTGGGGAATATTGCTAATTTATTTTTATTATACACATTTATCGGCGGAAATGTTTCCCCGAATGGTCATTTTCAATGTACACCGTAAAATTTTGCCAAGTTAATTAACTGTAATGTTTTATTCTATTTTGCACGGGGTATAAAATTGCTTTATTGCATGGTTATTATCACTAATATTTCAAGAAGTTTAGTACTCAACCCGTTAAAATAATAATTATTCTCTGGACGCATGAAAACGTCATATTAAGCGTTATAATTATGCGCGAAATTTCACACACAGAGCGCTAGGAAGCCACAGGCTTCATATTGTTACGAGCTGAGGGTTCGGGATAAAATAATGGGAATCGATCCAACCAAAATAACACTTTTATTCAACACTAAACGATGAATACACGAACTTGGTCACACGTAATCACAACACACTAATTCACACCACTGTTGCACCACTTAAAGTCACCGAATTGTTCGCACATATAGCCAAATCCAGACTGACTGTCCGAGCAACTACTGTTCACGCGAGACCCTTCTCCACGTCAGTCCTCCAGGGCCTCGCTGAGACTGACTGTCCGGCCATCTCTCCGGCCTATTTATATCGTGCACAATTCACAACACTAGAACGATCTCGATCGTTCTAGAAAAGGGTCGGTGTTTCGACAGAATGACCACTCCCCATTCTGCGAAACCGTAGACAATAACACAGCAGGTACCTAAGACAAAAGCGTTCGAGAAATTTCTATTATTACTCATTGTTTAACAGCCTCGGCGTAACACTGCCCCCTCCTAAAACATGCTCGCCCCGAGCATTGTTAGCCCCATATCGCGGCAGCCGATCAACATGAACAATTTTAGGCGCACCTCGCGCTGAAGATGTAGCAACTAGAGGAACCACATTGCCGTCTCCAGACTTCAGGACACCCAGAGTCCCTTTCTCACCAGCGATCCCAATTTCAGCCTCCAAAACCCGGATTTCATGATTTCTATCTGTTCCTTCACTTCCTGGAATTCCTTTCCAGATGAACCGAACAATTCCCTCATCAGTCGAGCCCGCTCTTCATGCCAACGTCGCTGCTCTTCCTGTTGACGACGCTGCTCTTCTTTATCCTGACGTCGCTGTTCCTCTTGCAACCGAGTCTGCTCCACCTGTTCACGTCGCTGTTCCTTCTGCAACCGAGCCTGCTCTTCCTTGAACAATTTTAGGCGCACTTCGCGCTGAAGATGTAGCTACTAGAGGAGCCATATTGCCGTCTCCAGACTTCAGGACACCCAGAGTCCCTTTCTCATCAGCGATCCCAATTTCAGCCTCCGAAACACGGCTCTCATGATTTCTATCTGTTCTTTCACTTCCTGGAATTCCTTTCCAGATGAACCGAACAATTCCCTCATCAGTCGAGCCCGCTCTTCTTGCCAACGTCGCTGCTCTTCCTGTTGACGACGCTGCTCTTCTTTATCCTGACGTCGCTGTTCCTCTTGCAACCGAGTCTGCTCCACCTGTTCACGTCGCTGTTCCTTCTGCAACCGAGCCTGCTCTTCCTGCTGATGACGCTTCTCTTCTTAATGCTGACGGCGTTGTTCCTCCTGCAACCGAGCCTGCTCTTCTTGTTGACGACGCTTCTCTTCTTTATGCTGACGGCGTTGTTCCTCCTGCAACCAAGCCTGCTCTTCCTGTTGACGACGCTTCTCTTCTTAATGCTGACGGCGTTGTTCCTCCTGCAACCGAGCCTGCTCTTCCTGTTGACGACAAAGCATTGCCATAATAGCAGCAAGATCGCCTGCCACAGGAGCTAGTCCAACGAATGATGATGATGAAGCTGCAATTGATTCGGTGGCGGCTGATTCCATCTCCATCGGCTGATGACTCTGCCGAGCTTCTTGAACCGGAGACTCCCCAAACCGCCTTTCATCCATTTCCTGTTGTCATTGACCTCTCGTCCTGACACCGTCCACGTTATCCTTTGGTAGAACCGGCATTATTTTATCCCACTTCTGACACCAAATTGTTACGAGCTGAGGGTTCGGGATAAAATAATGGGAATCGATCTCACCAAAATAACACTTTTATTCAACACTAAAACGATGAATACACGAACTTGGTCACACGTAATCACAACACACTAATTCACACCACTGTTGCACCACTTAAAGTCACCAAAATGTTCGCACGTATAGCAAAATCCAGACTGACTCGCGAGCAACTACTGTTCACGCGAGACCCTTCTCCACGTCAGTCCTCCAGGGCCTCGCTGAGACTGACTGTCCGGCCATCTCTCCGGCCTATTTATATCGTGCACAATTCACAACACTAGAATGATCTCGATCGTTCCAGAAAAGGGTCGGTGTTTCGACAGAATGACCACTCCCCATTCTGCGAAACCGTAGACAATAACACAGCAGGTACCTAAGACAAAAGCGTTCGAGAAGTTTCGATTATTACTCATTGTTTAACAGCCTCGGCGTAACAATAGTCTATACACTACACGGTCAGCTGATGCGAACTATAGGTGCCGCCATATTGGCCTCGGCTGCTCTGACGAGCGCCTTTCACTTTATCCCTACTCCGCAGCCGACCGTCACGCGACATGCAACACACAGACGAAAAAGTTTGAGACGATGTAATAAAAGTTTCACTTTAAACATTGTACACCCCTCTCTGTTGCCTGGTACACGTCTTCTCGTGTGCAGGTTGTTGGGCATAGAGGACATGAGAGCAGGAGATTAACACTTCGCCATCTAGCAAAAAAATGCAGTGTATGAAAGAGAAACACTTAGATTAAGAACTGTGTAAAATTACATGATACACACAATAAATGATGTTGACTTAGGTGTATAGGACTTTTGTTAATTTAAAAATGGTCACTGACCAAAAGGACAAATTTTGAAAAACGGCTCCGAACCAAACAATAATCTGTATTTATTTCAATCCAATATTGAAAGTAAACTCTACCTTCATACATAACAGCGTCTTTAGAGAGTGTTGATTGTACGGAACGGTAAATTTTCAACTTAATATGGGCCGTTCCTCAAAATTTGTCGTGTGTTTACAAATTCTCCCAGTATCTATTTCTATTTATAAATACGTGAAAAGAAAACTGCGGAGGAGTGTGGGATTTGGCATAGTTAAAGTTTTTATGGAGGGAGGGGCGAATGAATAAAGTAAGCTAAAAACACGATTACTGTCGAATTTCGACCACTGTGCACTGGCAGCTAGTTTAAAATTATTAACGTATTAGCTTCCACCAGCGGCTTCGCACGCGTTGTTTGTCAACACAAGTAGCAGATGTGTAAATCCAGGTTATAATTTACGTACACACAAAATTTCATCGAAATCGGAATACTTTCGTATTTATAATATTAGTATGATGTGTTTGTTTATCTCAAGTAAAATTACACTTGTTCTATGCAAGATAGTCTAGTACGTAGACTTGGAACATTAATTTAAATAGCATGCATAAAACCGCAAAGTCGCTTCATTCAGCGTTGTAGTCAAAGGTTTTCCATTAATTTCTACATTATCCAGAAAATTCAGGCCCCTCAAGTCATACGTCGGGCTAGACACGCATTGTATTCGTGATTAATGATTCATACGCAATTTTCTTTACCCTAAAAATGTCCGGGAAAAATATAGGGTGGGTATGAATGAGGTTTTATTTGGAGGTTGTTGTAGAGTATGTGAATTATTTCTTTTTGGCACTTAATTATGCCTTATGGTTTATCCATACCAATTCATATCAATCAATTCTAAACTGGTAGTCCGCCCCGAACTGAGATCTCGCGAGTCTCCCAAAACACAAAAAAAAATACATTAATAGGGCGACATGCACAACGATGCCTAAACGTACTTAGCGGCTAAATTATGATTTAAGGAATTGTCAAATCATACCAATACGTTAAATTTAAACATGTTTAGTCGCTAAATACGTTTAGGGATCGTTGCTCAAGCCAGCCTTAATCTTTGAGTAATAAAATAGTGCCACAAAATGCTCAACCAAATAACTTGACATACAATTTCATTCAAATTAAAAAAAAACAGGTAGCGGGAGTTCATGTTAATTTGTTCTTCTTTTTTGGGGTAAAAATTGCAGTTATTCTGGATTTCAGATTTTTTCCTATATTTGTGGTACTAAATCTACAAGCACACTAAATTTCAGCACTGTGGGGTGTCCCCAGTGAATTTGATCAAAATTCAGTTTTTATTAGGGCTACTAACTTAAAAACGACAAGGTTTAAACTAAAAATAAAACCGGGGACAAAATGTTCTCCTGGTACCTTTTATTAGAAGTGCCACTTGACCGGATAATCCCGTTTTGTTTTTTTTACCCCTCTTGAATCCCAATGTCTCAACAACCCCCCTACATTTTTTCTCATTTAGTCACACCAAAATTGTCCCATCACTACAACCTACCTATATACCAAATTTCACGATGATCGGATAAACGCTTTGAAAATTATCCTCGGACAAACAAACATACATACATACATACATACATACATACAACGCCGATTTGCCCAAGTTGATTTAGAGATCCCTTTTCGCTCGATCAATAAGAAACTAGCTGACCCGGCCGCGCCTTCGCACTTATGGTTTGTCAACAAAAACGTTACCCTCCTTTTGCACAGTCGAGTAAAAGTAACCTATGTCTCATCCCGGTCACAATCTATCTATATACTAAATTTAACCGAAATCAGACCAGCCGTTTAGTTGTGAAAACGTAACAAACAGACAGAGAGACAGAGTTACTTACGAATTTAGAATATTATTAGTAAGGATTAAAATACAAAAACTTTGATGGCCTGTGATTTTATTTCAAGGTTCAGTTTAGTTTTTGGTTTTAGCTTCTTTATCCCATCCATCACAGACTAAAAATAGTAATTCCCGCTAGTGTAGTACAGCGTATCAGCGTATTTTTGCTGTTGCAATCAAGAGTTAGCTATATTTATGTATCTACGGTAAAACATATTGTAACTCTACGCTTATAGGAAACAAATGTCGTTTTTATGTACATCCACATGTGTACCCTTAGTTGGCAGCATCAAAGCGAGATAATGGAGGCAAAACAAGCCGATCTAATGCACGGTGTTAGGTTCCAGACCAAACAGACGAGATTGGGTGTCGGGAACATGTACGCATAGGCGGCATTTACATGGAAAACAGGATGGTCAGCGAATGTCCACAACCTTCCAAAAACTGAGCTAGCTAATCTTTTGGGGCTTAGTATGATTGTCTATCTTTTTTTAAAAATATTAATTCACAACTTTAAATTACAAATTTTTATTTGTTCACAAATTTGGTTGTTAACAAACATTGCTTACAGAGCCTCAAGCTAAACTTAAAGAATACGCTTGTGTTTTGAGGCTCAGAATACGAATATACATAACCACAAACTACAGAATTGCTCGAACAGCAATATAATTGAAAAAATATATATTAATACAATTATTAGAGCATGCATTACGTTAAAATTACTTAATAAAATAAAACAACAACACCAAATGAATGACAACATTGGCCCTGTCGAAATATTAATCCAGGATTAATATTTTTGAGAGTAATATAACAATTCCTATATAGTGAAACATGGTGCTTATACTCATTGTTTTATATAGTGCATATATAACACAATTATGATTTGGCATGATGTGCTTGATTTACATTAAAGTAATGACATCATACAAAATGATAGATGTCAAATCGGATCTATTAAATTTCCCTTAGTTATAGTAAATGACACAATTATGTCAAGTGGGACGTCTAATGAAAAATATTTATCAGTACATTTCGACCCCGTTTTTGTTTTTAGTTCAAATTTTGTCGTTTTTGAGTTATTAGCCATAATAAAAATTGAACTTTGACGAAATTCACAGGGTGACCCAACAGTGCTGAAATTTGGTAGTCGTGTAACTTTAGTGAAACAAATATAGGGAAAATTCTGAAATCCAGAATAACTGCAATATCTACCCCTAAAAAGACTAACCAATTTACATGAACTCCCGTTACTTGTGACTTGTATGAATCTGTAGGTCAAGTAAGTTGGTTATGTATTTCCTGGTACTTAGTCAAAGATTATGATTAATATTTTTATTTGTGTTTTTTGAGACTCGCAAGATCTTCTACTAGTGGTTCGCGGCGAACCACTAGTATATTTGGATTCATTGTCAGCCCACTGACATTTTCTGTGGAGGATCCACAAGCGCCGGTAGACAGTCAGCGACAACCTGCTTTCTATTTGGATGCTGATAAAGTATTGAGTTACCAGCACAATATGGTAAAAGGTCATGAAAAGATGTGCTTTTTCGGGTTGAAACATTATGCTACGAGAGTCCTTTCTAAACATAATAAACAAAAAATATAATTTAATTAGGTGACCTCTAAAACTTAGCATACCTATACAAAAATCAATAGAAAGAGGAAAGGGAGGTTTATAAAAAATAAACATTTTTAAACTCCAGATGCTTATTTAAGGCTTGGTTAAAATACGGACGAAATATAATAAAAAACAGCTGAACAAATAGTTTCTGAAAGCGAACCAAATGCAATGATAACTTCAGGCACAAAAGGTTTGCATCTGCATAATCGATGGCTTATTGGCATTCCCGTTTACTTCTAAATTGCAAATTTTCCGCACGATTTCGCTCAACGGAATAAATTTAAGTCGCGATTCGACGCAACTATTTTCAGTATTTCTTATTCATTGTGTTGGTATTTTCTTTATACGGAGTTTATTTTCTTTAACTTCTACTGACACGATTTTATACTGAACATTTGTTTTCCCGATTACGGTAAAGCCAAAAGAAGGGTTATATATCGATTGACAAGTCATTCATCAAAATCGGGTGAGTAGTTTAGGCGCCACGGTAGAATAGACCATAGACTGCTAAGAACATCACCCTTCCTTATGGCTTTGCCGTAGTCTAGTAAAAATGTAGTCTACTATGTCACACGAAAAAATATTAAAAAATAAAATAATCTATTGACACCTAATTTGGCAAAATTGGATACATATTGTTACGCCGAGGCTGTTAAAGAATGAGTAATAATCGAAACTTCTCGAACGCTTTTGTCTTGCTGTGTTATTGTTGTTATTGTCTGCGGTTGCGCACAGTGGGGATTGATCGTTCTGTCGAAACACCGACCCCTTTCTTGGAACGATCGAGATCGTTCTTGAACAATCGAAATGTGCGCGATATAAATAGGCCGGAGAGATGGCCGGACAGTGAGTGAGTCTCAGCGAGGCCCTGGGGGACTGACGTGGAGAAGGGTCTCGCGCGAACAGTAGTTGCTCGCGAGTCAGTCTGGATTTTGCTATACGTGCGAACATTTCGGTGACTTTAAGTGGTGCAACAGTGGTGTGAATTAGTGTGTTGTGATTACGTGTGACCAAGTTGGTGTATTCATCGTTCTAGTGTTGAATAAAAGTGTTATTTTGGTTAGATCGATTCCCATTATTTTATCCCGAACCCTCAGCTCGTAACAATATTGTATGTTCCGCCTATGTTCCGCGGTAGTGCCTAAACTACTCATCCGTTTTTGATGAATGAGGTGTTAATCTATTTCTTTTATGATCCGTGACATAGGCTACTATTGACATAGGTATTACATACTTCAGTTTTTAAACTAATTGCTTGTTTATAACATGGGCTGACCATTGTCCACCTGATTTAAGCGGTTACCGTTGCCTATAACAATTTACTTTACCTCACAAGCTTCGCCCAACTCAGTTCAAAAATCAAGTACAGATACCATATAGGTGAAAAGTAATTTTACCGACACCCATACCACGGCATAGTTCTCGATGGTAGTACTCCTTCGGATGAGATCTACTACTACTACTTAAGCGAGTTTGTTTTAGAACCTTCTGGCTACCAAAGAAGATTTTTACCCCCGACGGAACAGAGAAGCTGTATGCGTTTAGGGTGAGAGATTGTTTGTGTGTGCAAGAGAATGTTTCCATTTATCTTCAAAACGGTTTGACCGATTTAGATACGGTTTTTCTGTAAAAGGTTTGTGATTCATTGGCGATGGTTCTTAGGTAGATGTTATGGTGTTAATTCACCCGAAGGCACTGTTATAAAGATTTTTTGGTAAAGAGATCTCAGCTGTAAAATGGAAATTTATTGAAGATCGTCGGGGGTTTTTCAAATTTCTATAAATTAGAAATTTAAAGTTGACAATATAAAAGTTATTATCGTTACCTACTTTCATCCTAGTATTAATAAGCATTATCCAAAGCTCTCGAGAAATATAGGATTTAAAATATTTATATAGATAGATGAGATAATATAGACATATTCAATACTTGTACTTGTGTAATATTGTGTTGTATTGTGTTGTTGTTGTGTAATATTGTACTTAAACCAAAGAAAATACAGATTTATAAAAATAATTAACAAATACATTTTAGTACAATACGTGGTCATATCACTAAAAGCAATCTCTTCCAGACAACCTTTGGATTGTCAAGTTAAAACATAATCAACGTACCAATGTACCGTGGTCAAATGATGAATTTTAGCAATCGAGTTTAAACGTAACCTTTAGCACCCTTATCTGTAGAAGCAGCCCACAGCAATATTCATAACAAACAATGACCAAATCCGAAAATATGACAAAAACATAGACCTCAATTGCCAGTTAAAGCTCTCAACGTGAAGATGACACTGAGCGGTCTAAATTGGGGGTCATTCGATTTGCATTTATAGCGCGTACGAGCCCAATGAGGCGGCCGAGTGTTTCCGAACATGGCATTAGAAGGAGTAGAATCCAGTTAAATAAGCACTATGAACCAACAAAAAAGATGATATTGAGATTTTTTATCACAAAAATTACGAACCATAACCTTTCTCTTGTAACGGGGATTTGTAAGTTAAGCACTTTAAAATAAAAATATATATTTATGACGATGTTTAAAACCTACAATTTTATTTTATAGCGGTTATATTATACAACTCTAGGCTAAGGCATAGCATATTGTTAAAATAAAAAAAAAAATATATATATATATATATATTGCTGGACATTTCACACAACGCTATCTAGCCCCAAACTAAGCAGAGCTTGTACTATGGGAACCAGATCACTGATAGAATACTTATATAGATTTTTTTTTTGTAAATACATACTTATAATATATAGAAAAACAACCAGACCCGGAACAAATATCTATAGATCATGCAAACATTTGTTCCGCGGCGGGGATCGAACCCGCTACCTCCTGCATCTCAGCCGGCTATTCGCCCACTGCACCACGGAGGTCGTCACATATAAAATATATAGTCAAATATAGTTTTCTTTGAGTAAAATTTAAGTTACAATACTTTTCCATAAGGTCCCGTTAGTTTTTTTCCATCCTGTGTATAAGTGGAGTTCATTGAATACTAAAATTGTGCCTAACTTCGATGACGCTTGGTTAGCAGTATTTAAATTTACAAAAAACATGAATATCAATTAAGTGACAAAAATTACATATATTACATATAAAGGGCACAAAAAGACTTATTGCCGTGATCCTTGACGTTATGCTGAGAACTTTTATACTTATTTAGATGCCGATTATTGTCGGCTTCTTCATTATACTCCTCGACCTCTGTGGTGCAGTGGGCGAATAGGCGGCTGAGATGCAGGAGGTAGCGGGTTCGATTCCCGCCGCGGAACAGTTTGCATGATCTACAGATATTTGTTCTGGGTCTGGTTGTTTTTCTATATATTATAAGTATGTATTTACAAAAAAATGTATATAAGTATTATATCAGTTATCTGGTTCCCATAGTACAAGCTCTGCTTAGTTTGGGGCTAGATAGCGCTGTGTGAAATGTCCAGCAATATTTATTTATTTATTTATACTAAGTCTGTAGGTTAGATCGGATCAGAAACGAGGAGATTCGTAGACGAACCAAAGTCACCACATAGCACAAAGGATTAGCAAGCTGAAGTGGCAGCGAGCAGGGCGCGTATCTCTAAGAACTGACGGCATTTGGGGCCGTGTGGAGTGGAGACCATGGAAAGCGCAGTGTAGGATGGCCCCCCGACTAGACAGAAATAAGACCTGATAAAGGTTGCTGGGAGCCGTTGGGTGCAGGCTGCACACGATCGGTCGCTTTGAAAATCTATGGGGGAAGCCTATGTTCAGCAGTGGATGGACGTCATTTGAATGAACGAATGAATGAAAATACTTTATTGTACACCACGCAAGAAACAAACATAAAAATAAAAATTCACAAAGCAGCAATTACAATGGGCGGTCTTATCGCTTAGAAACGATTTCTTCCAGACAACCTTTGGATGGAGATGATTTTTGTAACATTACAATAATGGAGGGGATGTACACCACATTAACAAAACAATAATTAAATTTAAGGAGAGCGATGATCATTTACGATACAATAAAACAATATACTTAAGTAAATATACCTACATTGACAATAATATACCTACATTAAATAAAAATATTCATAAACATACATACATATATATCTATAGCGATACTACGACGTTTCGAAGAGATAAAATCTGGCTTGTACGATGGCTGATCCTTTGGCTGATGCGATGATGATGATGATGATGTAGGTTCCAACTATCTTCTATGCTATCTTATTCGATGGTTACGATTGTGCAGCATTAGGCCTGGCCTATGGCGTACCAATTGCCATGACTATTGTCGGTTTTCGGTATTGTCGGTTTGAACACTGATTTCGTTTGTGGTAGGTATAGTTTCGCTTTGCGGTCTGCTTTAGGTAAGCTGTGATTTGAAATTATACCTTTTTTACCACAAAAAGGATAAGCGACAGATTAATGCGTGTTTAAAAAATCCTTACCAATTTTTGCATAGTATTTTTTTATATTACACGCGCTAAGCAGTGTTCAATTTTTGAAGTGAAAACTTCTTTAGCATCGTTGTGATTTGAAAGTCGATGAAAAAAAGAGACAATCTGGAGCCGCAGGAAAAATTAAAACCCAGCTAAGTGCGAGTCGGACTCACGCACGAAGGGTTCCGTACCATTATCTATAAAAACGGCAAAAAAATCATGTCTGTTGTAGTGGAGCCCCACTTAAATATTTATTTTATTCTGTTTTAGTATTTGTTGCAACAGAAATACATCATCTATGAAAATTTCAACTGTCTAACTATCACGGTTCATGAGATACAGCCTGGTGACAGACGAACAGACAGGCAGCGGAGTCTTAGTAATATGGTCCCGTTTACCCTTTGGGTATGGAACCCTATAAACGGGGGGCCTTACCCATGAGTGGGACGACCTCCGTGGTGCAGTGGGCGAATAGCCGGCTGAGACGCAGGGGGTAGCGGGTTCGTTTCCCGTCACGAAACAAATGTTTGCATGATCTAAAGATATTTGTTCTGGGTGTGGATGTATTTCTATTTATTATACGAATGTATTTATACAAAAAAAGTACAAGTATTCTATCAGTTATCTCTTTCACATAGTACAAGCTCTGCTTAATTTGTGGCTAGATCTGTGAAATGTCCAGAAATAAAATTTTCTTATTTTTTTTATAGAAAAAAATTGTAACCAGGTAAATTATGCATTAAATACGTATTATGTATATTCACCTGATTTAAGCGCATCTTAATATTAACCTCTCTTAATCTTTTACGTGTCACAAAACACAATATTATTATTATTCGCTTGAGAAATCATATTTTAAAACTACAAATTTTAGTTTTAAAAATACTTCAAGAAAAAAGCATACAGGTTTAAAACTACATTTATCAGTGGTAATATCTAACACAGTAGGTAGAGGTACAAGTTCTTTTTTGCGGCGGTCTTGTTCAAAAGCTGCTATATTTCACACTTCAAGTTCTACGTTCAATCAGATAAAAGAATACGTGCGGTATTTACTGGAACTGGATAATATTAAGTCCAAGTCACATCACAATTCAAAACAGTAAATCAACTAGAAAACACCTGTTCAAAGATTTAATATTATACTTGACCATCTATAATATCTATGTCGTAACAGTCAAGAAGTTTTAAATCTGAGTTTACCTTGTTTAACCAAGTAATAATTACGATCACTACGTATTTAAATCATTACATTTTAAAGTCCTCAATTTCAAATTGAACTCATGAACAAAGTAGAATAAATTACTAAAATGTATTTCTAATTTTATTGATTTCAGCTAAGCCCAGTTTGCTTAACGATCCCTTAACGTATTTAGCGACTAACATGTTTAAATTTTACGTATTTGTATGATTTACCAACTCACTAAATCATATTTAGGCACTAAATACGATTAGGCATCGTTGCGCAAGTCGCCTTAATCGTTTATGACGTCACTGGTTTTCTTGCTTTTCAAACTGAATTGAATTATAAACCGCATTATGTACGAATTAAGCTCGCTCTATATTCAGAATACTTTATTTGTTATATGGAATAAAAGATAGTTTCTAATCCGCTCAAAAGAGACAAAACACATTGTGTCTGTTCCATGGATAATGTGAGTTTAATATTATGGAAGGAGTTTAAATTGACATAAACATTTTGAATTTGCGCCACTGATATTTTACTGTGTGCAATAAAATACGGACACTCGCGCACGTGACTCTACAGAGTCGTAGAATGTAAATATTTACTGCGAGATTTTACAGCCATTTTTAGTTTCAGTCGTAAATTGAAGTTATGATTTACTAAGGCTACATTTTATACAAGGAAATCAATCTGTCGAATGGATCTTGTCATAAATTTTAAACGATCGATTTTTTTCTTAGAGTACCAATAGAAGTTATTTGAAACTATTATATTTGCAACTACTATAAAGGAAGACTCATTAAACGAGATATGATTAAGTTGTACACTTGTGGTCATCGTTTTTCAACCTGATCCCACCATCCCCATTCTATGATCGGACAACCAGACGCTCCGCGATGCGCCACCGCTACATGGTAGACATACCTCCCATACGCACAAAGCGGTACTCTTCCACCTTTATTATGCGCACCGCCAAGGAGTGGAACGCCTTGCCTGAGTCTGTGTTTCCTGATAACTACAACCTAGGGATCTTCAAGTCACGAGTGAATAGGTTTCTTCTAGGCAAGCGTGTACCATCGTAGACTGCATCATCGCTTACCATCAGGCGAGATAGTGGTCAAACGCTAGCCAATAATTTATAAAAAAAAAATCGCTGCTTGATTTATTGACTATCACCAATTTTTTAACTGACATAGGATGCCTATTGCTGAACATAGGCCGCACGCATAGGTTTCTACAACGACTGATATTGTGGGGCCTGCACCCAACGGCTTCCAATAATTTTCATTAATGCGTCTTTC
Organism: Philereme transversata; assembly: GCA_963924445.1. Lineage (NCBI taxonomy): Eukaryota > Metazoa > Arthropoda > Insecta > Lepidoptera > Geometridae > Philereme > Philereme transversata. The sequence goes on from OZ004338.1 coordinate 25,871,948, forward strand.
AATCTATATGTGAAACTATGTGATCCGCCAAACTTCGTACCGCCTTGACATGCATAAAACGCGGGTTGCCAATATCAATCGGCTGTCATTCTACATCTATGTATGAGAAAATGAATTCACTTCATAATTTCTTTTTTTGTGAATGATTCCGATATTTTAATAGTTTTTCTGCTATTCGGGGTGAAGAGAACACATACTCGTAACATATTCATAGATACACCGCCCTCTTTTTGATTTTGATTTGTCCTGTCCATCCAAAGGTTGTCTGGAAGAGATTGCTTTTAGCGATAAGAGCGCCCATTGTACTTACCTTAATTTTTGTGTATTTTTACTGTATTTTTAATTTTGTTGGTGTGCAATAAAGAGTATTCTATTCTATTCTAAGACAAATCCAACAATTTGATTTGTTGGGTTTGGCTCGACCCCGGATTTTGATTATCGAAGTCATTCTTGAGTAAATGGTGTAATTAACCCGACTTTGTTTTAAATATATAGATTGTTCTATGCCAGTATGTGTTTAAACATTTCAGTTAAAAGAAACGCGAATTATGTAAATGACGACTGCAATGAAATGCCGTTGGAATTTTTATGCGACCGAATAAGTAAAGCACACGAGGAAAATAAAAACAAAATAGCCACAGCACATAATTGAATGAAAAGAACGTTATTTACCAAAGCCCTAGTATTTTACGTAAAACAGCAAACGATAAATTAAGTAGGAGCTTTGCAAAGCTACCTTATAACACTGTACCGACCTTAAACAATTGTTAGGCAATTACTTTTCTTTGTTTAATGAGAACATAATTGTTATAAATGGCCGTTGTTCACGCTATAACCTAACATTTTTAAAAGTAATGCGTGAATCATACTTTTTATAGTATAGGTTTAAAGAACTTTATTTCTCATAAGAACTACATGGTTCACTTAAAATGAGATACATAGAAATTTTATACTGATAATCTTACACTCTGGGGCCTTATAACTATAATTATTATTTAAGTAGTGATATATTGTGTTATTTCTATAAGTGATATATTCTATAACGTTTGTACATATTTCTTAAGTTTATTTTTATATATATTTATATTAACACACTCTTTAATGTTGTTAGGTAATTTGTTGTACAGCTGTGCTCCCTCAAACAAAATTGTTTTCTTTCCGTAATTAGTTCGAGAATTAGATATATGTAATTTAAATTTGTTTCTTAGATTGTGTATATTTGATTTATGTTGTAGCTGTATATTGGATTGGATGGAATTAGTAGTTTTTTTTTTTATAAGAATACAGGTGTAATAGATATAAAGTTGCTGTATATTAAATATTTTGCTTTTTTCGTATAACTCCTTTGTTGGCATTAGGTAGGGATAATGGAAAAGTACTTTAATTATTTTATTTTGTATTCTTTGCAGAGGATTTAAGTTTGTAGCGGCAGCTGCACCCCATATTTCAATTAAGTACTCCAGGTGTGACTTTACTAAAGAGTTATAAATGATTGTGCGTGCCTTAATTGGAATACAGTTTGCAGCTAGTAATAGTATAATGGCGGAGTCAAAAATAAATACAAAACACAGGGCTTCTTGATCTACAGACAATTGTATCTAAAGGCACATGAAAATTAGCAACTTTTTGCAACATTTTCTTAATTAGTATGTTTTCCAAAATACATAATTTAATCAAATATGTTTTTAAGAGTTAACGTAACCAAAATTGCTCACTGTGCTAAACATCAACGCCGCGAACCGCGCACGCGACATCTCAATATTCATTTTTTCATCGCAGATTGGCAACGTTGTATGATACAGAATACCACAGGAAGCTGTAGCCACTTTTAATGAAAAATTAAATACTTAATTGAATACTGAAAAGTTTTGGTACCAATTCGTACCTACGCCACTTTCGCATTTTACTAATAACACTGTATAATACTAAAATGATCTTAAATAATTATAACATTAAGAGAAAAAAATAATTCAGTCAACGTTCTTAAAAACATTGGTTGGTTGTTTAATTAATATTTTATAGTCCATTTGGGTCATAGCAAATGTTACTTTAGGCCTATCTTCAACCAATTACAGCGTAAGCGATAAAATTCTGATTAGGGTTGGACCATCTTTGTTTCAGATATAATGCCACCGCGCTATCTTTTTGGTGATTTGATTTTAGCCGTTATGAATACTCTAGGCGAAGATATACGAATTTCGGAGAGTTGCGTTCAGAGATTAGGCGTAATGGTGTGGGAGAGACGAATGTCCATGAAAGTGCTATTTTATACTGGTAGTGAATATGTTTAATTTCTCGGAAAAGAAACTTAGTTCGAGATACTCGGGTTTGTAAAGACGAACTAGAAAAGGTTGTTGGGAACTGTGGGTGCGATCGGTCGCTCAGTAAATTTATGTGAGGCCTATTTTTATTAGTTTACTCCTATGGTTGATTTGATGATCATGATGATAAGCCTGGATGTTGGAATATTTTGGCCACCTTCGTCATGGTTGACAATGACTTTAGATATCCAGGACTGACTACGACAAAATAAGAAAATGGATTAAAGCATGCCGTTTTGCCAACCAGCTAAAAATACTATTTATGTTCTCATTACATTTATCTTTAATTCGGTAAATAACAAAAGAATTTCCTGGCTTCTAACTCAAGAAAATCCCCTTAGTGTAAAATAAAGTTAATTGTATGACAAAGTTAATTGTAGAACAAAAGTTTGCGCTAACTGCACCGATAAGCTAGCTTAAAAACGACCACTTCCTTTACGAAATGAGCTTTTTTATGATGAAAAAAAGCTAAAGTAACGCTGCGCTTATTTTGTTCAGAAACATAAATACTTGAACTTATTTTTGTTTAAACCATAATACACTACTTCACTTTTTATTTCAATAAAAACTACCTCTTAGGATTAGTCACAATATTTTGAAGATATTAAAACTACATTTGTTTGCATTATCTACAGATATTTGTTCCGGGTCTGGTTGTTTCTCTATATATTATAAGTATGTATTTACAAAAAAAATGTATATAAGTATTCTATCAGTTATCTGGTTCCCATAGTACAAGCTCTGCTTAATTTGGGGCTAGATAGCGCTGTGTGAAATGTCCAGAAATATTTATTTAGTTATTTATATTATTTATTATCCATAATAAATTATTGTGCTGATTATGTGTATGTTGAGTTTCTGAGAGTCATATTTTTCATGTTCTACCTAATTTGACGTACTACGTCTACTAAGGCTTTCCATATTTTCAGTGCATCGGAATTTTCACGAGAGTGACTCGTTGAGACTTTGAGCTTTGACGAGTGACATTTTGTAAGCTGTGCAATTTCATCCTTGCATGCTTATATATGACCATGTGTAATCATACTATGGGCAATACACATGACTCATACGAATGAAAACATTTTTCACATTCTTAATAATTAAATATTCAAAATGTCTTTCTCAAATATAGGGTATCTACTATTTAGCTCGGTTTTTTTCTTGGTTTTTTCATGATAGGTTTTCGGGCGAAGAGTGTGAAACTGTTTTTTTGAGGACACACATATTCATGCAAATAAATCATTTCATTTAAACAAGTCGCAACCCTGATAGTTGGTGTTTGACGACCTCTGTGGCGAGGTGGTGACGACATCAGTAGCTGACTGAGATACCAGTGGTTGTGGGTACGAATCTCTGCGGGAAAAATGATCTGACCATGGTAACTACGGATTAGTTGCCACGATACAGGAAATCCTAGTGCGGGTATATATATCCCCAAGTCGGTGCCATCCACCACGATCCTGCGCTAGTCTCACCCATTGACGGCTCGCGACCGTGAATTGTTAAATTTAACGATTTGATATTTCCGATTTGTTGAGGGTATTGGGTGTTATTTATTTTATTTAACGCGAACAAGATAAGTCAATCTAGTTATTTTATAAAAACGTCTACAGTGAGGGAAAAGTTCTTTAATAATTCCCGGTTCATCTCATTTTACAAGTTCCTGACTGCAATTTCTAATTTAGATAAACGGGACAGAAACACAGTTGGATCGAGATACTGCAGCAATTTTCATATTTCATCTAGCGCCGGACAGTGGAGGACTCACTTGCATTGCAAATTCTGCAACATAGTTGATGGATGATAGTGTACCTGGGTACCTACTGAAAATTTCACAATACTGCGGGTTGTTTCCATTTTTGGGAAAAGGAAATGTGAATACAAGAACATTTCGAATTATGTATGTTTAAAGTTCAGAAGTTAAGCTTCAGGCACTGTCTTACGTAAAATTGAAAACTTGGTTGTCTAAATACTAATTTTTATTATGATTGCAATATAAATAGGTACGTTTATCAGGAAAGTAGTCACATACAGTACTTTTTAGATTAAATTAATTAAGAAGTTATTAAACTGAGATTATGAAGTTTGTATAAAATTCGCACGCTTAAAATGTCTCGTTCCCGCGGGAATTTTGGGATAAAAACTATATAAAACACTCTTGTCAAAGTGACGCGACACTTCATATAAATGACTTCACGTCAGTGAACGACGGTAAATTATATGGATATTGTTCATACAAAAATTCTAAAATCGCGATTAAAAAATGAGAGGTGGAGGTAGGGGGGTGAAGAATACTTTACGACCTATTCTCATACGTACCAAATATACAAAAAAAAATCATTAAAATCAGTCTACCCGTTTCGGAGGAGTGCGACCACAAACACCGTGACATGAAATTTTTATATATTAGAAGATACAGTTCAGGTAAACAAAGTTGCAGGCGTTAGACAAGTCTTTTGTAAATTACAAGTCCAACTCACGAATCCTTCAGTTGTATGTCTGCACTTGCAAAGTTATAGTCTTGATTGATGGACCGCAATAAAATAAACAAGATGTAATTTTTCAACCAGTCCCAGCTCTTGAAAGGCAATTACGCCGCGGGGCTACAAATAGCTGCGATTTTCTGCATCGTTTATCATTTCACTAATAGATTTATGTATTTTTTAATATATTTCATTAGTGAGATATTGATGTCTTTGGAAATTAAGGTCGGAGATCGATCACATAATAAATAAATAATTATTGCTGGACATTTCACACATCGCTATCTAGCCCAAACTAAGCAGGGCTTGTACTATGATGGAACCAGATAACTGATTTAATACTTATATATTTTTTTTGTAAATACATACTTTTAATATAATATATAGAGAAACAACCAGACCCGGAACAAATATCTATAGATCATGCAAAAATCTGTTCCGCGGCGGGAATTGAACCCGCCACCTCCTGCGTCTCAGCCGGCTATTCGACCACTGCACCACGGAGGTCGTCAAATAATTATTAACATAATTATTATATATTTTATTTCAAACAAACTTGAGTTACACTAGGACAGGGATATCAAATATTCAATATCCATAGAAATTTAGGGGCAATGACCATGATACAAAGTTATATCCATTTATTAGGATCAAAATTTTTCTCTGCAAAAGAGCCTACTTTTAAAAGGGTAAATCAAGTTAATGTTGCACACTTGTGTACTTTCGCTGCCTACTAACTATGACGGGTGGGTTTACTTGCTTCTTCGCGACGACAGCCATAAAATTTAGTTTCGTCGGACTAACTTACTTGGCTTATTCCGTGTAATTTCCTATGCAAATTTAATTGTACCCGGGGCCCGCGTAAATCTCTGCTCTCTCTGGCTGCAAAGTTAATTACGCTGGGACTCTGCGATTAACGAGCCAGGGTGCTTTTATTGTGTCTACATCGACAAAGGAAACATGGAAAATGATATTAGAGGAGAAGCAAATGAAGGCTCCGTCCGAGCGAGATGAGGCTGAACGCGATCGAAATATCGAGGTCGTGCTCATGGCATTGCAATTATTATATCAATACTAGCGTCCGCCCGCGGCTTTGCCCATGATTTGCCAATTCAAGTTCAATATGTGTTAATCCAGGTTATAATCTACGTACATACCAAATTTAATCGAAATTTGTTCAGCCGTTTTGACGTGATTGAGTAACAAACAAACACACATCCAAACTTTCACGTTTATAACATTAGTATACGTATTAGTGTGAATCCAACACATCAATAATACATTGACAGGACAAGGATGACGTCAGTCATTAAAATAAGATCGTCTGTAAGTATGAGACGTAAAAAGATTGTTAAATTCAAGCATTGGTTTGATTGCCATTTTCGCTGAACAGTTTGGCTTCCCTTGTGTTCTTTATATGCCCGGAAATATATAAAACATAATCACCTAATATGGCTAAGTGAGAAATGGCACAAATAAATATTTTTCCCGCAATGCGTGTAAAGCTTTGGCGTAAATCCAACTCACATGACAACATCAAGCTGTGAGTTTTCAAAAGTTTATCCATAAACGATGCAGCTTGTACATGATTTAGTTTATACAGGGTGCTTCCAAAGTTGTATGATAACACGAAAGGGGGTTATTGTTCTCATTTACACGAAAACGACTTTTCGTTTGTTTAACGACGATAGCACAGGATCGTTGTAACTGTTCAAACAGGGGAGGCTTTTGCGCTACAATAGACTGATAGTAATAGAAGAGGTTATTTAATAAAAAAAAATCTCATCAGCCGCTATTTATGGTGAAAATGCTATTATGTATATCTGTTGGTTTAAGTGCAAAACCAAAACTTACTCGTAAGCTTATCGTACCACCGTCTATGATAAGTCCTAGATTGAAAAGGCTGAAACAAAAGAGTCGTTTATGAGATTGGTGCGTTAGCGCTTCCTTGAGAAGTTGAAGATAATTTACCACCGATATCATCATTGCGCTTGACTTAGGTTAGCAATGTAGTTTCTATTAATTTTTTTTTAAATTATTTATAGGTTTTTCAGTAAGATAACTGTATTTATCTGTATATATATACAACTATATATATAACCAAACTAAGCAAAGCTTGTATTATGGGAACCAGATAACTGATACGTAAAATACGTAGGCATATACTTTTTTTTTGTTAATATATATGTACTTACAATATATAATATATATATATATATAATATGGCTTACTGATGGAATCCGCTCGGCGATGCACAATAAGGCAATGGCAAGGATTAGGATGAGGTGTAAACCATCTGACAATAATAAGGCCAAATACTACGATCGTAGAAATCACTGCAACAGGTTGTGTAGGGACGCGCAACGCCGATACATTCATGACTCTGATGATAACAATGATCCATCTAAAGTGTGGAAATTTCTTAAAACACTGGGAGTTGGTAAATCTAAACAAGAAAATATCCCAAAAAACTTAAACATTGATCATCTTAACCGACACTTCACGAGTTCATCCAATATAGATGGACTCACTAAATCAAATACACTCTATTCTCTTTCTTGTCAGCCAACACCAGACTTTTCTTCTTTTCAGTTTAGTAAATTTGCCGATTGTGATGTTAAGAAGAGTATAACATCTATCACTTCAAATGCTGTTGGCAGTGACAGTGTCAGTCGGAACATCACCTACATCCTGAATGCCTCAATCGACTCCGGCTCCTTTCCTGACGCCTGGAAAGAAGCACAGGTCATTCCCTTACCTAAAAAACCCAGTCCATCATCCTTTTCCGAATATCGCCCCATATCCATACTTCCCTTCCTATCAAAAGTCCTTGAACGTCTTGTACACCAACAACTCAGTACCTTCCTATCCAATAATATCCTGTTAAATCCTCACCAATCTGGCTTCCGCCCCGGGCATAGCACAGTCACAGCGCTCATCAAGATTACCGATGACATTCGGTCTGGAATGGACAGTGGGAAGGTGACAGTACTGTCACTCCTTGACTTCAACAATGCTTTTAATAACGTAGATTTCGATATACATACTTCTCGGTGTATTACACTCTCTTAACATATCTCCAACGGCTATTGACTGGTTTCGTAGTTACTTGTTTGGACGCCGGCAGCGCATCCGTATTGGAGATACTTATTCTTCATGGTGCAGTCTCTCTGCTGGTGTCCCTCAAGACGGCGTCTTATCTCCTCTTCTTTTCTCTGTTTTCATTCACTCAATATCTCAAAAATTATCTTCTTCCTACCACCTGTATGCAAATGATTTACAAATTTATACACAAGCTACGGTTGATAACATTAACGGAGCAATCAGCATAATAAATTCAGATTTGGACCGAATTTGTGATAGGAGCAAATCCTTTGGCCTTACAGTAAACCCACAGAAGACACAAGCTATCATAATTGGTAGCCACAAAATGATTCCCCGGCTAAAGTTTGAGCAACTTCCACCTGTAGTTTTTAATGGGGCTCAGATAGGTATCAGTCAGATGGTGAAAAACTTAGGCATTATTATGGACACCAAGCTATCGTGGGTGCCGTGTATTGCCGAGATCAGCCGAAAAATGTTTGCGTCCTCAGCCTCGTTGCGAAGACTTCGCAACTTTTTACCAACCGCCACCAAAATTACGCTTGCACAATCCCTTCTACTCCCTATTTTAGATTACGCCGACGTCAGCTATCTCGACCTTTCTGAAGTCCAATTGAGCAAACTTGAGCGCCTTCAAAATCTTTGTATTCGATTCGTATTTGGCTTGCGCAAATATGACCAGAAATATGGCAGAATTTCGCGCAAAACTCTAGTGGCTCCCTATCCGTCTTCGCCGGAATGCACATATTCGGTCCCTTCTTTTTAACATTATTTTAAATCCTTCTTCACCATCCTATCTAAAGGAGCGTTTTGTGTTCTTGCACCAGGCGCATGATCGAAACCTACGCTCATCTGAAGTCTCCAAACCCCTGTCCACAGTTCTCAATTTTATGGTGACTCCTTTACAGTTCAAGCTGTGCGGCTGTGGAACGCATTACCTTTCTCTATTAGATCATCTAAATCTCTTCCTATCTTCAAAGCTAAGGTATACAACCATTTCCTTTCTTTGTCTACGCACTGCTAGTTTATCGTTATGTTTATCTCCTTTATTGTAGTTTATATATAAGTATATATTATTATATTTGTAAGTATATATATTTAGTTTATTAGTAAGTATAGGTAGTTTATGTAAGTTTATGAATATACTCGTATTTACACCGCCGTCTTTTTGATTTTGTTTTGTCCTGTCCATCCAAAGGTTGTCTGGAAGAGATCGATTTTAGCGATAAGACCGCCCATTGTACTTACCTTAATTTTTGTGTATTTTTATTGTATTTTCAATTTTGTTGGTGTGCAATAAAGAGTATTCTATTCTATTCTATTCTATAATAAAACACCCAGACACGGAAAAAATAACTGTAGATCATGCAAACATTTGTTCCGCGGCGGGAATCGAACCCACTACTACTATATACTATATACGTATAGCTGGCTGAGACGCTCCTGCGTCTCAGCCAGCTATACGCCCACTGCGCCACGGAGGTCGTCATAATATTATAATTATTATGTTAGGCATTTATTATTATGTTCTTATTAAGTCATTTAGGGTCTGTACTTATAATTAGCTTTGAAATACCTTTTTTCCTGTGCCACGCCTTACCTTCTTTTAGCGCGACCAGAATAACTGGTAGATAATACTATTAGCATTAAGTCCTCCTAGCACTATTATGTTTCATGTGAAAGTATTAATAAATAAATAAGTCCTAAGGTATGTACTATTTTAAGGCCGTCTGCAAAGTTCATGATTTTGAAAATCAAAGGTTACTGCACTTTAAAGAGACATGACAGATCTACCACACACATCCAGTTTTCGAACAACAAACCAGTGAGTAGCTACTAAAACTGTTATGGTCTATGTCAAAATGAAATAGTCTAATTGCTCACAATATAACTCACATCAACTTGTTTTCATTAAACTCCAGCCAGGTGGCAGTGCTCTTAGCATCACTCCAGTCCATCATAATCCATTAAGCTCGGAGTAAGGTTCAGATCACTCGTTCGCACTCATTAACAGCTTGTCGGACCAAGTTTGTACGACCTTGGACAGCTTGCGAACAGTTAACTTCTGTAATTAAGATAAATTTAGTAACGTATTTACTCGTTTGTCAGGACCAGTTGTGTGAACATTCAGTGATCGATGAGTTTCACAGAAGTTATAGTAAACGTCACTAGCAAATGGTTAAGGGATTATATCTTACATTATGAAGATGAGAAACTAAAAAGAGATACAGAATAGAGACAGAGACTGAACCCTGATGGAAAATAGCTTGTTCTATCCATTCCTAGCCCTTTCTAAATTTTTATATAATTTTTATGACCTAAATTTTTCATGACTTGCAATTTACCGAAACGTAAATGCCAATTTTTACTCGTCTTACAGCTCTTTCACACGGCAACATCCCGTTTTTTGCAGGTACAGTTTTTTGCAAGATCCCGTTTAGTAGTGTACGTGCTTCAATACTAGTATTCACACAAGTATTTTTTTTATTATTAGCCTTGGCGGCTTTAGTTTCACTGCGGCCACGAGGCCTATTGTGATCGCCACTTGTTTTTGTGTCGTCCCTAGGTTGTGGGGGCGTTTAAAGTTCACCACTAAGTCCTACAGCTGCTAAAAACTGTAGAATATTCTTAGGGGTGATAGCAGCTAACTCCTCCGGGCTAAGAATGTGTTTGCCCAGATGGATGCTACGTTTACGCATCCCGTTAAGTAGTGTACGTGCTTCAATACTAGTATTCACACGAGTATCCTGTTTGCAGTATCCAGCAAAAAACAGGAAACAGGATACTCGTGTAAATAAACACGTACACAACTAAACGGGATCCTGCAAAAAACAGGATGTTGCCGTGGGAAAGGGCTGTAAGACTAGTAAAAATTGGTATTTATGTTTCGGCAAATTGCAAGTCATGAAAAATTTTCCTCAAAACATCTTTTCAGTTAAAGGAACAAGGAGGTTTCATAACCTTAATGGGCACAAACAAGTACAAAAATAAACAATAACTCAGCTCGTAACAGACATTGCGGTGGCATAAAAGCATTGTCTGCAAACACATATCTCATAAAGTTAGTTGGTGAGCAAAACATCTCGCTGGCATCTACAATGTAGCACATTTTGGCATTCGAGGCGAGAACAATCTGGGTAATAGAATATACTTTCTTTGGATCATACTTGAGAGGCGACGGTTAGGCGACGACAAGATTTGAATACGCTGTACACGCGTTTATGGCCCTTGGATGTAGATAAATTGTCAGTAACGGCGATAACATGTGCTTAAAATAATAAATCTATTTACATCTAGTAGTGAAGTGAATCATGTTAGAATCGTTAACATGTGTTCGTTTTTTATGATAAAAATGTATAATACTTATAAATCTAAAAGTTTATGTGAGTATTCTGAAGTAGAATTCCGTTAACGGTCGTCGAATACGGTAGACAGGATAATAAATATAACATTAAAAGTTATAAAAGAACAATATTACTTGGGAAACTCTTCATTCAGACTTCAGTTGTTTGAGATCTCGTCTGTGATCGTTAATTGCAATTTCATCATGTTGGACACTCAATCAAGTTTGAAACTGCAGACATTGTCTGAAAGCTCAAGTTTGCAATGTTTCAACTTGTCCAAACTCATGCTTCTACCCGAAGTGAAGCCATACTTTTAGCGCATTCCAAAATAATGTCTGTAGATTATTATTGATATTTTGTATGGACAGACACTGTCTGAAATAAATGATTATTCTATTCTATTCTATTCTATTATTATTTGGTTCGTTTTGGTATTTAAACAGACTCATTTTGTATCTATTACGTCCATCACTCAAATTAGATAGATAGCTCATGTTTTAATTATAGAGCTCTTAATAAGGGGAGCTACACACGACACGGTATGGTTTCATCACTCCTACGATGATGGCGAGCCTAATTGGTGCAGTAAATTTAAATAATACTGACACTTTACTGTCGGAGCCTGGACTAATTGAGAGTGAGAATCGTAAAAATAATTTTACTCGGCTCATTTGTACTGAGCTTAGTTTTAATTTTATTTCTTTTACGGCTACTAAGCCTGATTGGACATCCCACGTTTCTATCTTTAGATGTGGGTTTTAATTTACTAGTGGAACGAATTTTAATTCTTTTTCGTGCGAGAAGGCCGTTAGGGAGTTTTTATTGGAGTTCTACCACGTTCTTTGATGCAACGGAAGTGGTCTTACCATTGTTGAATACATTGCTCTATCAGCTGAATTTTACGAGCTTACTAAATAATTTAAGGAACACCGTTTGAACGGTGTAGATTATTATATTAGACGTGGTGTAGATTAGGGCAACGGCTAAGCTGAGAGTATGGTATGGTCAATTGCTGAGTCAAAGTCGAAATCAACATTTACTTATTTATTACTAGCTGTTTCCCACGACTTCGTACGCGTTACACTACTACTACTCCATATTTCAAGTCTCTAAGATCAGCGGTTTACACTGTGCGTTGATTTTCAGTCAGTCTGTCAGAACCCGTAACGATTGTTTAATATATTGATGATAATATTGTTGATTAAGCCGCCCATTATACCGTTATTTATTGTTTATTTCCTTTGTTACTCTATTTTTGTTTGGTGTGCAATAAAGAGTAATTCAATCATTCATTAAGAACGGTCGATTTCTCCATCTTCAGACGCTGGTAGTCAATTGTATCGTGAAACGTCTCGCAAAAACAATTTAATAGAATCCAATCACGATACATCTACTGTTATCCATTAATGAGTTCTGTAGATTCCCTCCTGGCTCCATCATCAGACTCTGGTGGTCTTACCATGATAAAATGTTTCATTATTTACCAATAAAAATCATTTATGCAAAGTTCAAAATTGCAATTAACATTGTTTTAGAACAAACTACAACATCCTTTTTCAACCCTAGGGGGTGATTTAAAAAAAAGTAACTATGCCATGTTTCATTATGTACCTTGATAAGTATTTATGCAAAGTTTTACGTTTATTAACCTCAGGAATAAGGTTTTACCATACAAAGTTCAACATCCTTTTTCACCCACCCAGGGGATGATTTTTGAAAAACAAAAAAATACCATTTCTCTTATTTTTATTAAAAAATATATTTTCAAGTTTCAAGTTTATAAATCCAGGAACCACTGTTTTTCATACAAACGTTAAACCCTCTTTTAACCCTCTTAGGGGTTGAATTTGAAAAAAATCCTTTCTTAGTACACCCTTACGCATCAAGACAAACATACCCTCTAAATTTTAAGTTTCTATGACCAGCGGTTTAGGATGTGCGTTGTCTGTCAGTCAGTCAGGACTTTGATTCTTATACATATAATAGAAGACTAGCTGACCCGCCCGCGGCGTCGCGCGGGTGATTTTTCCCATTACATACAATTATGGATAAAACATTACCCTCATTTTGTGCAGTTGGCTAAAAAGTAGCCTATGTCCTTTCTTAGGATATACTCTATCTCTTTGCAAATTTTCATTACGATCCGTTCAGCCGTTTAGTCGTGTAAAGGTAACAAACAAACTAACAAACAAACAGAGTTATGTATGCATTATACATATAAACCTTACTCTTGAATCACTCTATCTATTGCTACAAACTACATTAAAATCCGTTGAGTTAAAAAAAAAGTTTAAAAGTTCTAAGCGAACAGACAGCGGAAGCGACTTCATTTTATACTATCTAAAGATAAAGAAAATCACAAAGTTCACTTAGGAACGTCAATTTGACCGCCTGTTCCTCCACGACCAAGCCAGGAAAGAATCAGGCAAGAAACAAGACTGATTATTCTTTTTAATGGTTCTTTACACAATATAACAATAGGATTAGAAATAAAAGTAAGTAATATTAATCAATGACTTCGATTCTTTATTAATGACTTCGAGCCAGGAGGTTTTATCATCAATATAGTCAGTATATTAAAGTATTATATATATTTTTTATACTGCCTTGTCATGGAACAAGCATATGACCCACCTGATGGTCCACCACAGGTCACGCACCTTTGGAACATGCCCTACGATGCACTGCCCTGCGTCCATCAACTGGATGACGACCTCCGTGGCGCAGTGGGCGAATAGCCGGCTGATACGCAGGAGGTAGCGGGTTCGATCCCCGCCGCGGAACAAATGTTTGCATGATCTACAGATATTTAAGTATGTATTTACAAAAAAAAATGTATTTAAGTATGCTATCAGTTATTTGGTTCCCATAGTACAAGTTCTGCTTAGTTTGGGGCTAGATAGCACTGTGTGAAATGTCCAACAATATTTATTATTTATTATTATGTGCCTGTAATTTCACCGGCATCATACCCGATAGGCCTATGCTATACCCAGATAGTACCTATACCCATCCTCATGCACCTCAAATCACATCGCGGGCACTACAACGGCCCACGTTGCCAAAGAGGGCAGTCATGTTGTAATTTAGCTTGTTATAGTTAGGTGAAGATAGATCATAGATTATTTTAAACTCGTAGTTTTCACAATCTTATCGACTCATGAGTCAGAACTAAAAATCTAGAAAAGGTGCGTGCGTTACTTTCTTTTTTCAGAAATACCATAAGTATAAAAAGTTTACTTGTAGTAACAAAATATTGGTGTCTTATTATAAACTTACAAATTACAATTAGGTTCTAAAATTATTCTTAATTTGGTACAAAATCATAACAGTATAATTAGTAAACGAGCTCGCTAGCTCCCCTAAGATATGGTGTAACTGTGTCAAAACACTTCAGTTATATCTATTCTGTATTAGTACTTTGTTTTCATTCTTAATGGTCCTAAAATAATCGGTGGAACGTATTTATGTGAAAAATTTGGAAATTTTCTCGACGGCGGAAACATTTCCATTTACTTTTCAGTTTTATGATGCCACCAGGCTCATCTCTATACATTTAAATACGCTATTAAAGCGAAATGAATTCTTCAGGGTGGACATTCAATGTAAATAAGAAATGAGATGAAATTTAATGCTACCGCTAATGGCTAATTTCCCTCGGGAGTTTCATTTTTCGAGCGACGAATAGAAAACAAAGTTATAAGTACTTCCGGTGCCTGTGGCAAATTGAACTGGACAATGGTAGCCAGTGGGAATCGGACCCGAGTTTCAATCTTAAGTTCTAGTTGCAGTAATGAGGTCTGGCCTTGATTCTAATGATAATTTAAGCTGGATAAATGAGTGAATGAAATGAACACTTCATTGTACGCCACAAAAGAAACAAACTATACTAGTGGTTCGTCTCGAATTGAGATCTCGCAAGTCTCCCTTTGAAACAAAAAATATTTTTTTGTAATCTTTGAATATCAAAATAGAGCCCTGAAATGAAAACCAAACAACTTGACCTTCAGTTTCATTTAAATTACTGGTAACGGGAGGTTATGTTCATTGGTTATTAATTTTTTTGGGGTAGAAATTGCAGTTATCCTGGATTTCAGACTTTGTCACTAAAGCTACACGCATACCAAATTTTAGCACTGTGGCCACCAGTGGCCACTGGTGTATCCTGTAAATTTCGTCAAAGTTTTTTTTTTATGACTACTATCTAAAAACTACAAGGTTTAAACTAAAAACAAAAACGAGGTCGAAATATACTGATGAAGACCTTACATTAAACGTGTCATTTGACTGGATAGTACCATTTTAGTTTTTTTTTTACCCCAATGTCTCAAGAACCTCTTTTATATAATATATCTACCTTGATATGATATTTAAATTAAAAATAATGAAAGTATAAAAAGAACTACAATACTATTGTAATACTTCTGGTGTTATATCGCTGTGAATATAGTGCGGAAAATTAAGCATCTGGAAATCAGGTTCTTGAGGTTATACACTTATGTGTATTCCGGTGTCTTTATTTATTATTACCATGTCGATCTCGTTAAATAGCATAGCTACTTGGCTTTGTTTGACAGTAACAATGTTGAAAGTGTGCAGCTCGGTCTCGAAACACTTAAGCACCTACTTTAGCTTCGAGAGCTTGTCTTCGAAACATTGGCTTTTCACTTGGCTTTTAGTTTAAAAATACTAGTCAATTTTTATCAATCTTCATTCAAGTGGCTTTAAAACGGATGCTATATTTTTCTTTATTAAGTCTAGTTTAATTTATTGTAGTGATTACTTTTGGAATATAATTTATTATTAATAAATATGCCAAGTTATATATTTATTCTTGCGTTATTTTATTTTGTTCGTTTAATTGGTTTCGAGCAGTTTTAATTAGTGTTTTTAATCCGTGATTCACTCAGAGGCTCTGACGGAAGACCAGCGCTGGGTAGCCATTGCAACCCAGCATATGCTGAGTTAGAGTCTTTTTGTGACACTCGCTTGGGGTACGATGAGACATACACTCTGCAAAGTTATTTTTAATCTTATATGTATTTTATGCTATGTATTGTGTGTTCGTATTTCTTTATTTTTTTGGTATTTTTACAAATACATGTTTTTGATTTGATTTGAATTATATTACATAGTTTTTCTTACCTGCCAATGAGCCATTTATCTCAATATCCATAAGATATTCCAATAGATACCTAATGTATTGTATAATGCAGGGGTCGGCAACCGGCGGCCCGCGGGCCGCATGCGGCCCGTAGACTATCTCGGTGCGGCCCGCAACCCTGAGGTCCGTAAGAAAAAAATACCGAAGCAAAAGGCCATATAAATTCACTAGAATTTATACGGCCATGCTGCTGGGCCATGAGAGTATTCTTGAAAGCTCGCTCCCACGCGGGGTGATAAAAATGTACCTCTATTTCATTTCTTAAGAACTGTTTATCAAGACTGTGATGTTATGTATTGTTTCTACCGAAAATAAATATTTGCTGTACATATTCAATTCTTGGCAATTTCTTTTGCGTTTATCCGCCGCACGTGCGGCGGCGGGCGGCTCCTTTGAGACAATAGGCGGGGCTGCAGTCTTTGATTAGACGCAGGTGTGCGGCGGCGAAAAAATTCAAAGCGACCGGTTTTAGTTAAAATCACAGCCGCGCGCAGCTCTCGCCACATTCGGTTGTGGAAATTCGCCGGAAACTCACGTCTCATCTGGTTGCTAGCTACGCGTTTCGTTTCACCTTTCTTCCCTTCGCTGATAGCTTCTCACGCACGACGTATGAGGTAAGTTGTATGCACTCGCGAGCATTTTATTTTATTTTATTTACTGCTTGTTAATGTGAACCTTCAGATTGATGGGTAAATGTTATAAGGACGGGGATAGTAGTTACATGACATGAAGTTAGTTACGAGTGTGTCATGTTTTAATTATTATTTGAATGTGGAGTTGAATTTGTAGGTGCTAACTGGAACATATAATTTTACAACGAATTTAATTTTTTTCATTATTGTTACAGAATAATTATATAAACATGGCTTCAAGAAAAAGGAAGATAGAAGAAGAAAAAAGAGTTTTTAACGAATTATGGACAGAATTATACTTTTTTATCGAGTTTAAAGGAAAACCGTTATGCTTGATTTGTCAAAAGAGTATTTCTGTAGTAAAGGAATATAACCTGAAGCGACATTACGACACCGAGCACAAAGCTAAATTTGACTGTCTTGAAGGAGAAATACGGAAAAGGAAAATTTCCACTTTGAAATCGTCATTACAAAATCAACAAAACATATTTAAGGTTGTGGCAGACAACAGCGAATCGAATGTTCGGGCCAGTTACAGGGTAGCAGAGATTCTTGCAAAAAGTGGACGTCCGTTTACCGATAGTGAATTAGTAAAAGAGTGTGTCTTAGCTATCGCAGAAGAAATATGCCCAGAGCAGAAAAAAATGTTTGAAAGTCTTAGTCTCTCTGCAAGAACTTGCACCCGACGTACTGAAGACTTGGGTGCTAATTTGTGTGAACAACTCAGGGATAAGGCGCAGTCTTTCGACTGCTTCTCTTTAGCGATGGATGAAAGTACGGACGTGTCGGATACAGCACAGTTACTCATATTTGTACGCGGCATTGACGAAAACTTTACTGTTTACGAAGAGCTTGTGAAAATGTGCAGTTTGAAAGGTACAACTACGGGAGAAGATTTATTTCACCATGTGGAACAAGCTCTGGATTCATTGCAATTAAGCTGGGAAAAGTTAACAAGTGTCACTACCGATGGAGGCAAGAACATGAGCGGTCAAAACAAAGGTGTTGTTGGGAGAATCATCAGCAAAGTGAAAGATTCTGGATCTACTGTGCCATTGATTTTTCACTGTATTGTCCATCAAAATGCATTGTGCTCCAAAGTTATATCCTGGAAAGAAATAATGGATACTGTAACATCCACTGTTAATTTTATAAGAAGAAATGGGCTCACACACCGTCAGTTCCAAAAGTTTTTGGAAGATCTGGAAGCTGAACATGGTGACGTGGTTTACTACTGTGAAGTGAGGTGGCTCAGTCGAGGTGCCGTTTTGGAACGGTTTTTTGATTTGAGGAAAGAAATTGGCAACTTCATGGAGATGAAAGGAAAGCCAGTAGAAGAGCTTACTAACAAACAGTGGATTATCGATCTTGGTTTTTTGACTGATTTGACTAAGGACCTGAATCAGCTCAACAAACGCTTGCAGGGAAAAAATAAATTGATTTGCGATATGTATACAGATGTAAAGTCATTTGAAATGAAACTGAAACTGTTTATCAAGCATATTGATGAAAAAAAGCTTGACCATTTTCCTAATTGCAAGAAAGCCGTGGAAGAAGCTGGAGATAATTTTGTGTGGCAAAATATTACAATGAGAAACGTGTTAACACAACTACAAACTGAGTTTGTAAATCGATTCACCGACTTTAAAAAGAGCTCCCTTAACATGGAAATATTCCAAAACCCTTTTGCAATTGATATTAGTGAGATACCAAGCAATTTGCAAATGAACATAGTAGATTTGCAAAGTAATAGCACACTTAAAACGGCATTTAAGGAAAGCACTGACTTGATACAGTTCTACGGAGGTTTGAGTTCTGAAAACTTCAAAGAATTGAAAAAGTTTGCTCAGCAGATAATAACTATGTTTGGTAGTACATATTTGTGTGAGCAGACTTTTTCAATTCTCAACTACCGCAAAAATAAGAATTGTTCGCGGTTAACGGATGAACATTTAGACGCGATACTGCGCGTGTCTACTACTAAAATGAAAGCAGACGTTAAAAAACTTGCAAGTCAAATGCAGCCTCAAAAATCTCACTAGTTCTTACTTTTATGTTAGTATAGTAGTTCAATTAAAAAAGAGATAATTGTATGAATATATATGCGTTTTATTTCAAATATTAAAAATACATGCCCGAACATATAAATATAAGTGCGGCCCGCACTGATACTCTGGCAACATATGTGGCCCGGCTATAGCATAAGGTTGCCGACCCCTGATATAATGTATGGTCAATAAATACAGTAAACTATTTGTCTTAGTGTTTACTTAGCCAGATTAATTTAGTGCTAAGACTAAGTGAATTGCTGTGTTTCCATTATTGATCGTACCCGGGTTGGTTGTTCTATATACTGAGATGAATCTGTGTCAAATTGTCCTACTGTAAGTAACTTCGCTTGTTTATATCCAAATTCAAGAATAATCAGGTCCAGGATTCCACAAAAAAGGAAAATAATTTTTCTTCTTCCCGATAAATGAGAATACCAAGATTTTTAAAACCATTTTAAAAATTTTAAGCCTAGACGTAATCTGAATCATCTCACTAATTTCAATCCTGACGTGAGATAGCCTGGTGGCACAACTGGATAGTGCGTTCTCGTGTCAAGAGGAAGGTTGCGGGTTCAAGTCCCGTCTAGGCTTGAAATTTTTGAGATGGTTTTAAAAATTTTGGTATTTACCGTATGTGTTCGGATAACACCATAAGAATAAAAATACTAAATGAGAATAACATGTGACATCTTTCACTAACGAAACTGATACACAACTTTTATAGGAAGAATTAGGGTTGTAGGTACTCTGAGTATAAACACAACATTTAGGTATGCATATTAGGAGATCCATACACAAACCAAGGTTACAGAGCCAAGAGGATTAACAAGCTGAAGTGGCAGTAGGCAGGGCACATAGCTCGAAGAACTGACGCGGCGGTGGGGGCAGAAAGGCCTATGTTCAGTGGTGGACGTGATGTGACTGATATGATAATGATGATGATGTGCTATGATGTGATATGCATGTTAGTCTATAAGGTATTTTATAGTTATATTTTAGGCCCTTCTATTGGATATTTTTACATGTTGCCTAAAATAAACGTTATATGTATTATTATTGATCGATCGAAGCGAGATCTCCAAATCAACTTAGGCAAATCGGCATTGTATGTATGTATGTATGTTTGTTTGTCCGAGGATAACTTTCGAAGCGTTGATCCGATCATTGTGAAATTTGAAACATAGGTTAGTTAGGTAGGGTAGTTTGTGATGGCACAATTTTGGTGTGACTAAATCAGCTAAAAATGTTGGGGGGTTGTTGAGATATTGACTGATTGTTGTTGAGATATTGATTGTCAAAGTTTTGTTTTTATTATGGCTAATAACTCAATAACTACAAAAATTAAACTAAAAAAAACGGGGTTCAAATGGACTAATGAAGACCTTTTATTTGACGTCCAACTTAACCTAATAGCCTCATTTTCATTTTTTTTTACCCTTCTTGAACCCCAATATCTCAACAGCCTCCCAATATTTTAAGCTCATTGAGTCACACCAAAATTGTGCCATGGCTATATATTACCTATATATTAAATTTCATGATGATCGGATAAACGTTACGAAAGTTATCCTCGAACAAACAAACATACATACATACAACGCCGATTTGCCCAAGTTGATTTGGAGATCTCGCTTTGCTCGATCAAAAAAACACTATGACAAGATGGAGGTGAGACAGATGGTAGTACTATTGCAACACATGGCTTAAAGTTAGGGCTATTGTTACAGTAATGCTTATGAAATAGAGTACGGGTTATCATAGGAGTGACACACCTGTCAATCCTGTAATATTAAGAATGATTGAGGCAGGTGGTGACTAGCCGTCCACTAAACGGGCCCCCATAAGTGCCGCCAATAGAAGGCAGCGTAAGGGGCAACGTTGGTGTGGACGGTTTAAGAGTTTTGAGAGGTGTGCTGCAGATTCACTAAGCGCTACTCCCGGCTTTATGCCTTTAGCACTTCAACCCGTGGGACATTGGTTCCACTCTTGCGCCTCCACCCTTGACCGACTAACTAAGGTAAACCAAGGGTCAGGGGTTTCTGTCAACCCCAGGGAGTAATGGGGCTCCGCGGTATCGCCACACACCGAACGCTCGCCACAAGCGTGCCCTGCGGGGTCGGTACTTATTATTTTTATTATTATCATAATTAATGCAACATAAAAAGTCCGGCAGCTAAAGATTTGCTGATATTCAGCTTTTTGATTTATTTGGTCTACGTAGTGGATAATGGATAAAAAGAAAAACAGAGCTAAGCCATCCCACGAATTTACGACCGGTTTAACCGCAAAACAAAACGAGAAGAAAACAATAATGTGTTGTTTTGAAATACGGGCCTCAGAAAAAAACGGCCAAGTCAACTAAGACTTGCAATTTGAAGGTTCCGGATTTCTAGTGATGTCTTCTTAATATAATTCTAACTCTA
The DNA here is from genome assembly GCA_963924445.1 of Philereme transversata. Taxonomy (NCBI): domain Eukaryota; kingdom Metazoa; phylum Arthropoda; class Insecta; order Lepidoptera; family Geometridae; genus Philereme; species Philereme transversata. The sequence goes on from OZ004338.1 coordinate 25,893,468, forward strand.
AGGTAGGGGAATAATATCTGCATTAACATCCATTGGGGAGCATTTGCATTACCTCTTTTCTGGCCTGATTCCACTTAATCTAACTCTTTAATAATAATAAATCATTTATTTGAGGCAACAATAAAACGGTTACAGGATATTAACCCCTTGAGACAATGGATTATAGATAGATATATAATACATTGTTACACCAAACTACAATAACTTGACCTTGTTAACTTAAAGACCATGGTGGTATAATAGGCGGCCTTATCGCTCAAAGCGATCTCTTCCAGGCAGCCAGGATTATACTTGTGTTGGAGTCATACTTCTCTTTATATTCTGAATTGAATAAGTTTTTGATTTATGATATCTTTAATAGAAAGAGAAATAGAACAATCTTTGTTGTAAACAAACTGTTTTTAACAAAAGTTTTATAACATAAGTAACAAACAGTTTGCCCTTTTCGGCATACAGATCTTAATACAGATACGGTCTTAATACAGATCTTAGGAATAAAAAGAAATCTTTAAACTGTCGTTCTAAGAAATATTTCGTCTTTGTTTTGTGGACATTTTGCCTGATGTTTTTATTTTTGATTAATTTTATTCAACTACATTAAAATAAGTGTAGGTGCCAAACATAGACGACAAAGAGATTTTAAATGAGAAGTTTTCTTGTGAGATACGGAACCCTAACGCCTTCCCTGCTATAATGGGTCGATTTTTCACTGAGAAGAAAACCCGATGAAACGCTACGGCTTTTTCTATAATAAATTGGAATCGGGGTACGTATTTCCTTTTTCATTCATTTTCAAATTCGGATTTATGGGCAGTCGGGTGCTCGATACAATAAATAAACAATTTCCGTTCGTTTGGCTTAGTCAAAGAAAGGTAAATATAAATAGCAACAGATGTTTGAGCCCAAATATACAAAAGGCGACATTTTTTTTTTGCTGGATATTTCATGCAGCGCTATCTAGCTCCAAACTTAGCAGAGCTTGTGCAATGGGATCCAGATAACTGATAAGATACTTGTTTATTATTTTTTGTAAATATATACTCATAATGTATATAAACATCCAGACCCAGAACAAATATCTGTACATAATGCAAACATTTGTTCCGCGGCGGGAATCGAACCCGCTGCCTCCTGCGTCTCAGCCGGATTTTCGCCTACTATGCCACGAACGCAGTAGGAGCGCGAACATAATGGATACCCAGCTTAGTATTCTGTAGGTATCAAATAGTACAAACCTGTGGTAAAAGAATAAATGATTGTTTATTTATATATGTACTTATTTCTATGAAGGTATCACTTAGTACTTCTTTGCTTTGTGGGGCAAAGAGCAAATAACCCCTTCTTCATTTGTGAAAATAGACTAATCAATTACGCCACCAATTAGTACACAATTGATAACATTCATAAGTCACTAGACGACATAATAGACATTATTAATTGTAGGTTCAGTGTCACGTCCCATCTGTGCTCATCGGGACAATGAGAGCTTTCATTGATAACTGTGATGAACGACGTCTTAGGTTATTATGTTTCTATATTATGAACTTTGTATATATTATTTTGGTTCCATACCTTTAGTTCAACATTTTATAAATTTAAGGATGGCAACAAATCTGACAATATTTTTATTTTAACCTATACTTTCCTACTGCTGAGCAAAGGTCTCCCCCATGTTCCTCCACATCTCACGATCACTCGCCACGTCCCACCTGTCCAGTCATCTTGAAATGCATCGAGGTCGTCACGCCAACGCATCCTCGGCCTGCCCCAGCTTCGAAACCCATCTGCAGGCACCCATTCAATAAATATAAAATAATAAATAAAACAAGCCTGGCTTGCACATTGATCCCTAAACGTATTTAGCGACTAAACATGTCTAAATTTGACAAATTTGTATGATTTGACAAATCTCTAAATCATATGTAGCCTTTAAATACATTTAGGCATCGTTGCGCGAGTCGCTCTAACACATGCCATGGATTAGAATAGTCTTGGTATTTATTACTTTCTAAGGGAACACCTAACACCTATTTAAATTCTTTGCCAAACCAAATATAAATTAAGGGTTACCAAGTGAAAAGTTATGCATGCCCATACATTACTTTAATGTACTCATTCAAATTTTAGTTTGGTTCGTAATTTTGATTTGCCGATTTTAAGCCATAATGACCCAAGATCACAAGCAGCCATTTCATGATCAGCAAAATCATTTTGCATAATGTTAAAATCAAAAGTTAACAGTCATGTGTACACCAACTATAGCTAACGACCCATTTTATTTTACACATGGGACTTTGCCAAACTACGAGTAAGTCTTTTTTCCTAATTAATCCCGATAGCAAATTTCCCTTATCAACTGGAACAGCGGAAGTTCGAGCCCTAATGTAAAATAACGAGCGGATCGACCCTTGGGAGATTCGGGACAGGAATACGATACCCTACGTTAATGGGACTTGCCTAGTTTCTGAGGTCACCATATTAGTTACTTATAGGTAGGCTCATAATGTCGGGCTATATTATAATTACTAGTTGCCAATGCATAGTGGTCGAAATTCGACCGTTATTCATTTTTTAGCTTAGTTTTTGCGTTCGCCCCTTCTACTACTCATAAAACTATAAACTTAAAACTTCACACTCCTCCGTACGCGCAGTAAGCTTAAAAAGGGGTTGACAGTTTTCGCTTCACGTATTAATTTACGGATTTTCAGATATGTCCCGCTGCTGAGCAAAGACCTCTCTTATTCTTTCAAGTCTTTCAGCACCAAGATGGTTCAGTCGGCTCGGAAGTTAGTAAGCTCGTGCCTCCATCTCGTCCTTAGTCTACCGCGTCGTCTTTGGGCTATATTACTTACTAACTTATTTACCTAATCTGCATCAGCAAAAGATAAAAAGAATTTTTATCGATAAGGTGACGAAACGAACTGATGATTCCTTGAATATTCCCTGAATGTAAAAACCTTTAAACCAAAACACATCTACTATCAGTGGCAGGCATATCGTCCCTATTTCTGCAACCAAGCAGTTCTGCTCGCTTCCAAAGAAATACCTTTGACGAATCCTTTTCAAGGAGCTTTATTTTTTATATTAACCTTTTATTAATTATATATCTGTACCTATCTAGTATTGCCTTCATTGTTAATGCTACTGTGTCAACGTTGTGCAAGCGGAATTTTTGGAACTCCGTATTCAAAAATGGAGCATCATCATCATCCACAGACCGACTTCACTCACTGCTGCGTATAGGCCTCCCCAAGCGCCATCCACCACGATCCTGAATTAGTCTCACCCATTGACGGCCAGCTACTTTAACGATGTCGTTCAACTATCTCGGTGCCGGACGTCCTACCATTCTACAGCCATTTCTCGGCCACCATTTAGTCGCTACCTGCTCCACCTGTCATCACCAAATCTTGCGAAGTGTCACTTGACACTTGATACTTGGCAAGGATGGAGCAATGATATACAAAAGACAATGCGTCATTCAAGTTTAATGGTGGCGTGTATATGAAGAGCCTATATTCAGCCGTGTATGTATATCCATTATATATTTTTTAAATCTCCTGGAAATGGAATACGCATCTGTGCACCTGATGTTAAGTGGTAACCAACGCATATAACAACGAACGTATCGCCTCGTAGGTCACGCACCTTAGAAACGTGGCTTACGATGCACTGCCCTGCGTCCATTAACTTAAGGCATACAGTCTGGTGTACCTGTAATTTCACCAGGATTCATACCTCTAAACCGAAACTCAGCAATGCTGCTTTGTGGCATAAATATGATGATATTACTTCCCCAGGCGAGCCCTTTCACAAGAAATTATAATACTCTCTTTGCGGGCAATTTATAAGCAACAATATTATCAGAGACCTGCCCTGATAATGTTTTACGTTTCTAAATATTCTAAGTCAGGGGTCGGCAACCTTATGCTATAGCCGGGCCACATATGTTGCCAGAGTATCAGTGCGGGCCGCACTTATATTTATATGTTCGGGCATGTATTTTTAATATTTGAAATAAAACGCATATATATTCATACAATTATCTCTTTTTTAATTGAACTACTATACTAACATAAAAGTAAGAACTAGTGAGATTTTTGAGGCTGCATTTGACTTGCAAGTTTTTTAACGTCTGCTTTCATTTTAGTAGTAGACACGCGCAGTATCGCGTCTAAATGTTCATCCGTTAACCGCGAACAATTCTTATTTTTGCGGTAGTTGAGAATTGAAAAAGTCTGCTCACACAAATATGTACTACCAAACATAGTTATTATCTGCTGAGCAAACTTTTTCAATTCTTTGAAGTTTTCAGAACTCAAACCTCCGTAGAACTGTATCAAGTCAGTGCTTTCCTTAAATGCCGTTTTAAGTGTGCTATTACTTTGCAAATCTACTATGTTCATTTGCAAATTGCTTGGTATCTCACTAATATCAATTGCAAAAGGGTTTTGGAATATTTCCATGTTAAGGGAGCTCTTTTTAAAGTCGGTGAATCGATTTACAAACTCAGTTTGTAGTTGTGTTAACACGTTTCTCATTGTAATATTTTGCCACACAAAATTATCTCCAGCTTCTTCCACGGCTTTCTTGCAATTAGGAAAATGGTCAAGCTTTTTTTCATCAATATGCTTGATAAACAGTTTCAGTTTCATTTCAAATGACTTTACATCTGTATACATATCGCAAATCAATTTATTTTTTCCCTACAAGCGTTTGTTGAGCTGATTCAGGTCCTTAGTCAAATCAGTCAAAAAACCAAGATCGATAATCCACTGTTTGTTAGTAAGCTCTTCTACTGGCTTTCCTTTCATCTCCATGAAGTTGCCAATTTCTTTCCTCAAATCAAAAAACCGTTCCAAAACGGCACCTCGACTGAGCCACCTCACTTCACAGTAGTAAACCACGTCACCATGTTCAGCTTCCAGATCTTCCAAAAACTTTTGGAACTGACGGTGTGTGAGCCCATTTCTTCTTATAAAATTAACAGTGGATGTTACAGTATCCATTATTTCTTTCCAGGATATAACTTTGGAGCACAATGCCTCTTGATGGACAATACAGTGAAAAATCAATGGCACAGTAGATCCAGAATCTTTCACTTTGCTGATGATTCTCCCAACAACACCTTTGTTTTGACCGCTCATGTTCTTGCCTCCATCGGTAGTGACACTTGTTAACTTTTCCCAGCTTAATTGCAATGAATCCAGAGCTTGTTCCACATGGTGAAATAAATCTTCTCCCGTAGTTGTACCTTTCAAACTGCACATTTTCACAAGCTCTTCGTAAACAGTAAAGTTTTCGTCAATGCCGCGTACAAATATGAGTAACTGTGCTGTATCCGACACGTCCGTACTTTCATCCATCGCTAAAGAGAAGCAGTCGAAAGACTGCGCCTTATCCCTGAGTTGTTCACACAAATTAGCACCCAAGTCTTCAGTACGTCGGGTGCAAGTTCTTGCAGAGAGACTAAGACTTTCAAACATTTTTTTCTGCTCTGGGCATATTTCTTCTGCGATAGCTAAGACACACTCTTTTACTAATTCACTATCGGTAAACGGACGTCCACTTTTTGCAAGAATCTCTGCTACCCTGTAACTGGCCCGAACATTCGATTCGCTGTTGTCTGCCACAACCTTAAATATGTTTTGTTGATTTTGTAATGACGATTTCAAAGTGGAAATTTTCCTTTTCCGTATTTCTCCTTCAAGACAGTCAAATTTAGCTTTGTGCTCGGTGTCGTAATGTCGCTTCAGGTTATATTCCTTTACTACAGAAATACTCTTTTGACAAATCAAGCATAACGGTTTTCCTTTAAACTCGATAAAAAAGTATAATTCTGTCCATAATTCGTTAAAAACTCTTTTTTCTTCTTCTATCTTCCTTTTTCTTGAAGCCATGTTTATATAATTATTCTGTAACAATAATGAAAAAAATTAAATTCGTTGTAAAATTATATGTTCCAGTTAGCACCTACAAATTCAACTCCACATTCAAATAATAATTAAAACATGACACACTCGTAACTAACTTCATGTCATGTAACTACTATCCCCGTCCTTATAACATTTACCCATCAATCTGAAGGTTCACATTAACAAGCAGTAAATAAAATAAAACAAAATGCTCGCGAGTGCATACAACTTACCTCATACGTCGTGCGTGAGAAGCTATCAGCGAAGGGAAGAAAGGTGAAACGAAACGCGTAGCTAGCAACCAGATGAGACGTGAGTTTCCGGCGAATTTCCACAACCGAATGTGGCGAGAGCTGCGCGCGGCTGTGATTTTAACTAAAACCGGTCGCTTTGAATTTTTTCGCCGCCGCACACCTGCGTCTAATCAAAGACTGCCGCCCCGCCTATTGTCTCAAAGGAGCCGCCCGCCGCCGCACGTGCGGCGGATAAACGCAAAAGAAATTGCCAAGAATTGAATAAGTACAGCAAATATTTATTTTCGGTAGAAACAATACATAACATCACAGTCTTGATAAACAGTTCTTAAGAAATGAAATAGAGGTACATTTTTATCACCCCGCGTGGGAGCGAGCTTTCAAGAATACTCTCATGGCCCAGCAGCATGGCCGTATAAATTCTAGTGAATTTATATGGCCTTTTGCTTCGGTATTTTTTTCTTACGGACCTCAGGGTTGCGGGCCGCACCGAGATAGTCTACGGGCCGCATGCGGCCCGCGGGCCGCCGGTTGCCGACCCCTGTTCTAAGTAATTAACCAAATTAAAACATTGAGTATTTCACATCAATAGAATCTCCAAACCTTTCACAGTGGCCATCAAAGACCACGAGCCTTGACAAGTACCCTCTTTCACTAAAATGGGCTTGAGAGACTTTGTCGATTCCTTTAAAACCGAGTCTTGGCGAAATCGCTTTTTCATCCTTGATAATGGCGCCGCTCGGGGACATTTTAATTAACTTCCACTGGGGCTTTTTAGTTTTCCGATAAAATATTGGTCTAATTCCGTCTGAGAGAAAAGGAAATTTACTTAGTGAAGTTTCCAGACGTCAATAAACTTTGATAACTTTATAGGGATTTTTTGATAAAAAGATATTAATGCTTGTGTATATCTTTATTTCATTAAAACATTATAAAACCCAAAACTGGAAATGTGAAGTTTGACCCTCTGATGCTTTTTTCTGTTTTAGAAATGCGTTTTCTCATCTTTTTAAATTCCAATAAGGAGTTTTCACGGTCGTATCATTGAGCTTTCATTGTTAGAAATATTATACTTAAAGCCCGAGCCAGTGACTCTTTTTAATCGTAAAAGCACTCATTACCTGACTGCACAACAGGGTAACGTTGGTAAATTTATATTTCAAAGAAATACGATACATAATCATTGATTAAAACTGGTATTTATCGCGTGTGTACCTTTTTTATGTGTTATCCCGACGTTTCGGCTGTGTTACAACAGTCGTCCTGGAACCCGGTGATTACTAGGTGTGCGCGTCGTGATCGGTCGTCTCAGTGCGTAGATACAGTTAGTGTAGTGTGTCGTAATATGAACGAGGACATTTCTAATTCTGAAGACCAAGTGAGGGTAGTTGCTGCAGCTGCCATCACTTCTCGACAGTAGCTCCAAATACTCCAGTCAACCCTTGACCACGACGGTTGCAACACAGCCGAAACATCGGGATAACAAATAAAAAAGGTACATTCGCGATAAATACCTGTTTTAATCAATAGTTATGTTCAGTGATCGCGAAAGTTTGAAAAAGACGTTACTTGATTTTAACCGATTTTTAAGGCATTCTTTAAATATTGCTGCTATTTTAAAAATTAAACAATACCCCTTTCCTTTATACTGTTTGTTTGGCATTCGTTTACTTTGAGGCGTACCAACTGTTGGCCACCGAACAACGGGTGGTCTTTATCATTTCAAATGTAAACACTGTGCTCGAAAAACACATAATATAATACATTCTAAATCAACATTGGCTTTTCTGATGTGGATTTCGTATTTCGAAAGCTTGAATTGAAGATAAACATGACCTCTTTGTTTTAATTGTTTACATTGTTCTAGTTTTTATCAATAATTCACCAAAGAGCTTTTGAGCTTTTAAGAATTTTTGCATATTTTCTTTGTCTTTAAGATATAAAAGTTATTAAGATAAAAATTTAAGTAAGAGAATTATGGGATAAATAAATAAATATAGCTGGACATTTTACAAAGCGCTATCTAGCCCCAAACTAAGCTTAGCCTGTACTATGGGAACAAGATAATTGATAGAATACTTACATACTTTTTTTTTGTAAATACATACTTATTATATATAGAAAAAACATCTAGCCCCGGAACAAATATCTGTAGATGATGCTATCTATCTATCTATCATCGTGGGATAAGTCATAAATAAATAAATACTATGTACTTTATTGGTAAGATTATTTACCTGTCATGTTTTTTAGCTTCCTAAATCAATTAAAATTAGTTTATCGTTATGATAAAATACACTATTACAAAAAAACATTCAAAAAAATAACAATAAGAATAAATACAATAAAATAATTACGTAATTGAGATATTAACGATATCGAGATACTTTCTAGGTAAGTACGTTAGTTAGAAAAAAGAAGGTACAATTTTTCGTTTCATTTTCCTGTCAAAGCACCATCATTTAGTTGACTGTTATTTCTCTCAACAAAGTATGTTTAAAAATATAGGTGCACCTGTTTACCTATACTGAATTGGAAATCATAGCCAAAGTTTTTTTTTTAATTCTACCAACCTTAAATATTGATTTAAAGTCGATAAACAGTCGTTTCCTCCTTTGAATAATCGCTCGCTGGCCTTAACCAAGGCTTTGAAGTACCTATACACAGCAAACCTATCGAGCGCCCATCAAATCGTATAAATCACAAACTTAACGAGTTTCTGGTCAAACAGCCAAACATTCGTGGTTTTGAGTTTTGATTATTTTACAAACACTCGAAGCGTAATGGTCCATGGGAACTTTGTTTACTGTTTTTATGCTAAGTCCGAATCGTTGGGCAACATAAGCATAACATATTTGTGTAGCGGTACAAAGACGATGTCGTGGCAGTATGGTAATAGTTTTCTAAAATATTCATATAAATATTTTAGTTCGTCGTTAAAGTCGCGTGTCTTTGCCTTGAGGTGTAGGCCTCAGCTTTTTACTGTTCGCTTTTACCTTTTACTGTACGATGACATGCGAAATGAATCATGCAAGCGTCTCGAGATATTGTCAATAAATATTAAAGTTTTTAATCGTGGCTTTAAGGCTCTGACCATTTTGTTCCGATGCGCTTATTACATGTTTCATGTCATACAATGAGAGCCAAGCGGCAGGTTGTTTTCATTGAGGCAGAGATTATTCACTAGTTACTTCGGCAGGGGTCTGTCGGAGCTTTAGAGCCGAAAGCCTCCCGCTGCGGCCGTGAAGCGAAAACCCGCGAGCCGATAACTCTTTCAGAGTCCTCACAGCAATCGATGATGTATTAATGTATTAACTCATTAAAATTCAAGCCGTTTATGAGTTAAAGGTTAAAGACTTTATAAAAACGCACTTACTCGCGTCTCCTGCTGAGTTAAAGAATTTAAATGAAGCGTGAATGTTCACAAAAGATTTTATGCTAAGCGTTGTCGAAGATATTGAGATTTTGTAGATGATTATGTTTTTGTATCAGTATGATTTTTGTGAGTTTATTTTGAGTCAAAATGAAAGAAAAATTCTTTTTTTCTTGTTTCCCTTTTATCTGTGTCCTATATTTCAGAACCATCGCGTCACAAACAACGCAATAAAGACCCGACAAAAACGCCTTCAGCGCTACACGAGTGTAATTTATATTTTCTTTTTATCCTCAAGAAAGCCTTGATTCTTTTTACTTATATGTTTTTATTACGGAATTGTCTGTTTACTTTGCCAAGATCTGCTCGTAAGTAATATTGAGTTATCTTTTGTGCTTATCTGTAGTGTTGTAGTATTTCCTTTATTTAGAATAATGTGTTTCTATTTTTTGCGATAAGTGTTCACGTCTTTCCAACAATCAAATCATAACTTATTTTGGATAATCTTGGATAATGTATGGAATAATCCTTGAATGGTTTGGATTACGATGTAAATGGACGTTTCTTGTTTGCTATTTGAATAAGTGTTTATGATTAGCGATAACTGCAAAACAAATTTCTCACTTAAGATAACATTCAGACAAATTCCAAACGTTTATAGCAACAGATAAGGCATACCAAACAAATTCATAGCGCTTGTAACCGACACGTAACATTGAATTAGCCGTCAAAGAGGGCTACCTGTTTATCTCTGGCCATATTTTTGAGTGAATTACAAATAGGTGTGTATCGCCCTCGCGTTGCCATCGGCTGCCGTGCGCGTTATCGCGACACGGCATCGCGAATTGTCGAATGGTGTAGGTACATCATACGACACTTTAAATTTTTTTAAGTCTAATAATGCTCTCAACCAATCTAAATATAATTCGTGTTTTGACTTATGGCTGGTTCGTATATCCGTCGGTAACTGACTACGACTAGTACTATCTCCTTGAAAAAGAGTCAAACTAGTGTCAAACTTTTGACACATTTTCAAAGAGAAACGAGTTATAGCTGGTTACTGACGGATATAGAAACCCGCCATTATTAGTCTGGTACGGACAAAGTGCCGGTTGACAATATTTTTACACTCTGTTGGCATTTTCTCTTTTGGCAAAATACATTTTAGTTTTCTGCCTTCTCTCTCTCTCGCACACACTCATGTAGTAAGTAAGTATAAATTAAGTGTTATACACAATATATGCAGTCAAAATATTTTTATTATACCTACATTATCTATTATATTTATTTTATGAAATAAATAATTTTGAATTTGAATTATGTTTGGGCTTGTCTGTTTCTAATCAGAATTTTCCATATTTTTACCACAATATTATATTTTCAGTAGCATACCAGCTCGTGCTTATCTTTTAGACTATGTTATGAATATCTGAATAAAAACTATAATTTTTCACTTAAAAATGCTCAAGTATGCAAAACATTCACTCGGCAACAGCTCGCTAGAATTTCCAGGTGGACGTACTCCGTACGTTCACCGGCGGAAACGTTTTTTTCGTCTAGTCTCCATCGCATTTCCAACCTTTTCAACCTGACGGCTTTTCCTTCCAATGATAAGGTCGTTAGTGAGGCTCTTTGCAGCGATAGTGGTACTTGAATATTTAAGGTTCCCTGCAAATTGGCTATAGCTTTCATAACGAGGGTTTTACGAAGAAAATGGTTGTAAGTTTGTAAAGATATAGGATGTTGGTAACGTGAAATAGTCCATTAATATTTCGCAGACGATTTTCAGAAAGAGAGTTTACTATAAATCCTTTTCAATTATTAAAATATATATAAATAATTATCATGTATATTACTCTAACAAAAATCATCGTTATTTTCACAATTTTTACTAAATATAGGATACATACTTATTATGTTGATGACTTCAGTTCATCCCATGGCGCTTGCAACTGTGTCGGAATATCGGGACAGTCAAAAACTCACAAACCATCGTAAATATCCCATATTTGGTAAAAAATATATCTCTATTAATCTATTTGTAAAAAACTACAGTTTAAAACACTTCTTAATAATCTCAAGTGATTGATTTTAATGTTTTGTAAACTATATGAGCTTTATAAATAGTACGCGTATGTATATGACGTCTATTTATAACCCAATGGCTTCCCATCGAATCCCGTGGGATGTAGAACGGGTCTAAACTTCAAATTAGTTGGTGAAATGTTCAAACTTTTGGGTTGTATCAGTTTAGTAGCTGGGATTAATTTTAACGGGGTTAGTACGGTTTAATCACCGTCATTTCTCTAATCCGAAACTAGACTGGCAAATGAGTTCCGTTAATCGATTTGTGTTATTCGTTGATGTAATTGGGTTCTACTAACGAGAATACATTAAAGGATTATGTATTTAAATAATAATACAACTAACAAATAATTTACTTCTAATCATTTTTGGATTACAGAGTATCCTTTGTGTACTTTTGCATATTTTAGTATTATAAGTGTTAAGTGTTGTCGTCAATAATAATAAAACTAAGTATGACAATATGGTATCTGTTTTCTTAACATTTGGTAGAACAAAGTTTATAAAGATGGTGATTTTAAAAATTTAGGGTATTTTCACAAAAAAAAACATGTGTGCAATTCACACGTGGTAGAAGTGAAACCTTCAAAAATGTTGATATCAAGATAATGAGATGAATGTAAAATTTCGGGAAGATGTTAAACGTAGGTTTTAGTAATGATCATAGTGATGCAAAGTTAGATAATTATTAACACGAGTGGAGGGAGTACGAAGCAAAGCACAAAGAGAACCACGAACATAAGAAACACTGTATGATGCTTTCTATCTCATTTTCTCCCACGTTAAATCTTATAAATTCATGTTTCTGTCTCTTTTTACCGTCGCTTTTTCGTTTCATCGACTTTCAAATCACAAAGATGCTAAAGAAGTTTTCACTTCAAAAAAATTAAACACTGTTTAGTATTGCTTTAAAAAATCCTGTACGAAAATTGGTAAAGAATTTTTTAAACACGCTTTAAACAGTTGTTTAACTTTTTTGTGGTAACAAGGTTAATGTTTTCTGAGAAGAGTTCGCCGGTCGAATTCTCAATCGGTCGGTTCAATTGTTTCTCAGCACTTCTACTGAAGTTTGATTCGTCCTTCACAATGTTCTACAGGATCACTTAATGGGTGATCGCTAGTAGAGGCATTTTAGCTAAGCAGTTCCGGGCTTAGAAAGGCACTTTTAAGGGCCGGTTTCCACAAAGGCAGAGAGGAGCGGATATGTGTAAATGCAACCAAGATAATTACATCAAAATCGTATTACTCCATCTACGTGGCGTTACTATTGTTTGATTTCATTCGTCTACTCTCCGCTTCGCTTTAGTGGCAACCGGTCCTTACTGTTGGTATGGGCTATAATAGTGTACAACCTACTACTACTATAGTAGTGCCTTTCTTAGAACATCGCTAACCATAAGGAGAGATCGTGGTCAAACGCGAATCTAACTATACTTATATTATAAATTCGAAAGTAACTTTGTGTCTTTATCTGTTTTCACGAGTAAACGGCTGAACCGATTTCATGAAATTTGGTATGTAGATAGTCTGAGACCTGGATTGAGCCGTAATGTACCGTTAACCCACTTTTTTCTTTAGGTAACTATTATCACAGAGATAAAATATACTACTCATAACTATTTTAAATTTATTACAACTTTTTTCATAGTTATTTTTATTTCTACTACATTGTTGTCTTCTACCTCTACTATGATTCTGCAATTAGCAAAATAACTTACCGTGTTAGTCGTTAAATTGTGCAAATATAAATAAATAAATAAATATTGCTGGACATTTTACACAGCGCTATCTAGCCCCAAACTAAGCATAGGTACTATGGGAACCAGATAACTGATAGAATACTTATATATACTTTTTTTTTGTTAATACATACTTATAATATATAGAAAAACAACCAGACCCGGAACAAATATCTGTAGATCATGCAAACATTTGTTCCGCGGCGGGAATCGAACCCACTATATCTCCTCCACCTCCTGCGTCTCAGCCGGCTATTCGCCCACTGCGCCACGGAGGTCGGCATATGTATGTATCTTTTAATTATTATTACTTTGTTATGTTTAGTTTGCGTAGTCTTAGATTAAAACTATTTTAGTCTTATTTACACTTTCTTACATTAGAAACCTTTTAGTCCATAAGCCCAATCAATTAAGCGTTAGTTTTGCTCATTATAGCTATAATTGTATTTTTTAAACTTGATGTGTCAGCATTGTATCGGGGACGAAGCTGTCTTCTGTAATACAGTTTTTTTAACTAAAACAGAAGACAAAGAACTCTCTCTTCTTTTTACCCATGTTTTATTTGAAATAAATGATGCGTATTTTGTATTTGTTATGTATGTATATGTGTGCAATAAAAAGCTTTTATTTATTTTATCATTCTACTTTTAATGAAAATGGTAAACAAATAAAACCTGAATTGCAGACATTTCCCATCACAACAATATAAATTGCAATCATGCCTCCACATTTTACATAGACAAAGCCTCTATTTAAACCAGCATTAGTCATGGTACGCATTGTGCCATAAATCACCAAAAAACAGGCACCTGCTAAGGATTATCCAATAGTTAGTATAGCAACCCCGCCATAGAATAGTAAACAGTTAGTATTAGACATGTCATGGATTAGTATAGTGTTGGTATGAAGTAATTTGGTTGCGTGACCCGGTGCGTCACGTTATGGCGATGTCATAATTCTGTTTATTTCGTTCAACCGTGAATAATGTTTTTGGGTTCCTGATAATTGCTAGAACATTCTCGATTTATTTTAATAAAACAGGTACCTATACATTTATCGAAGCCGCAAATTTCCTTGATATTTAACATTGATGGTATTGATGGTGTCCTAGGCACTAAAGCGGCTGCATTCTTCATTCGACTAGTTCTGAAACTTACCAGTAGGCGTTGTACAAACTACTGGTAGATTTAAAGGCCTATATAAGTTCTTATACATTTATTTAAAAGCATGTCATTGTGTAGGATAACTCTTCACCTTACATCTGAGTATAATATTAGTAACGCAGATCGCCGTAAAATTGCATGCCTTTCGATCTTTTACAGGATACATTTTGGAGAATGTGCTCAGGAACTTCAAGATCTGATCCCACCATCTCTTTTCCATTAAATGACAAGCAGACGCACGGCTCAGTACCATCCATACCTATCTTCCATTATGGTTCCACGTTTTTATATACATTTTATACGTATGGAACACTTTACCGTCGTTTGTTTTTCCTGTAGACTAAAATCCGGGACTCCTTAAGGTAAAAGAGAACAGGTGTCTTCTAGACCTTAGTGCTACATCTAATACCACATCATCGCTTACCATCAGGTGAGATTGTGGTCAAACAAAAATCTATTTATGATAAAAAAAATATTATAATCATATCAGTCACGACGTCTATTGCTGAACAGAACCCTCCATACATTTCCAGAACGATCGATATTGTACGGCCTGTAGCTAACAGCTCAAGCAACCTTTAAAAGGTTGTTCCACAATGTGCTTTCTTGCTCATGGTATCCTCCACTTGATGATGACGTGTCGTAACGTGGATAGAATTTGAGAAATATATTTAAGTTTTCATAAACTGCATTACAAACTACCGGTCCCATTTTAAATCCAGTGAGACTCCACACCTCAAGTGTAGAACTGGAAATTGGAAACCGTAACTCAACAAGTATTAGGGGGACGGAAAACTTCGCGGCCGCCATCTGTAGGCCTTATCTGCACCCATAAATATACGGGACCAAACGAACGAGGACGAATTATGGCTCCAATGGTACCTTTCCTTCTCGGTTACATCATAGAAGGAATAACAGTAATAGCGTACTGAAATTTCACTCCACACGGAGAAAAATTAATTTTGTGAGAACGAAAAAATGACAGTACAAATGATATTTTTATAGAACTTTTGTTAATATATGGGTTTTTACGCACACTTTAACGATAAACTGATATTTTTTACCGTTATAGGTATTGTCATGTTAAAATAAATTGCTACGAACAATAAATTGTCATGCTTTTTACCTAAAAATACCTTCCGAATCTTATGTTGTGCTACTGAGTAATGCTAGTTTATCAGTTTCCTGTTAATATTTGCGTTTGGACGCCTAGTCGTTTTTAAGAGGAATACCTCATAATTAGTGCAGAATCCGGCTTAAAACCAGGGGTATATTTTCCTCCGTGCAAAATACGAGAAGAAAAACATACCAAAAGAAAGATTGGTCTACTAACATTTTACATAGACGATCAGCACAGGTGTCAAATATTTTTTTAGGATAAGAATAATGATGATTCATTAATTTGATTTCCTTATCATCAAATAAAAAAAAGAAAGAACGGAAACTTAATTTACGTAAACCACCACACAAATACGCAATGAAGAAATACAACAATGGCATCTTACATTATGTGCACTTACTTAAACTTTTTAAACTACTTGTTCTATGTCTTTTTGGTCTAAAAGTCAGTTCGCTTAAGCTATTTTAGAATTGTATACTATTTGAAGTGGTATAAGCTAAAATATTATAGATAATTCATGCACCCTCTTCTCTGTTTTATAATTTTACGGGGATTTTTGTAATTATTTTCCAAAGTTCGTGACTTTTTTCAACAAAATTCTGTACAATGAACCTGGGGATTTATTTTCAGCTGGTCTGAATTTATGTCGAGATGATGTCATTTTAATTCTGTTTACAGGAACGATGATGCCATAAAATGTTGTCTAAGTATAAAATTTAATCATTTTCATCATGTAAACTTGTTACATTTTTTTCCAGACTTTTGTTTGTGTAGAGTTTGGTCGCCTGTTTGATTAATGGAGTCTGTTTTGCTCTCATAAATGTCATCATTCTCCAATTTATGAAGACTATTATTAATAGCTCTAACAAAATGTAATTATTAATTCAGCAGAAGGTCAAAAAGAGGATTGTGTGGTTTTATGAAACCACGGTAAAAGTGAAACTTTGTTTCACATTATAGATATTTAACTAAAAATGTTCGTTGGCACAAATGAGTAATAGTCTATACACTACACGGTCAGCTGATGCGAACTATAGGCACCGCCATATTGGCCTCGGCTGCTCTGACGAGCGCCTGTCACTTTATCCCTACTCCGCGGCCGACCGTCACGCAACATGCAACACACAGACGAAAAAATTTGAGACGATGTAGTAAAAGTTTCACTTTAAAAGATGGATGGTATTCAGATTAAGGAATACGGCCGTGACGCAAATTAAAGCAGACTTTGATATGGGTCTTAGACAACTTTCTAGATTTAATTATAATAAATGGAAAGGCCAGAGTATTAACATAAATTGGTAAAGACGTATTACTTACTAACAAACCTTTTAATTTAAGAAGACAAGAAAAATGCTCGTACTTTTTCACTGTCTTGTGATTTAATCCCGAAAATGGCACTCTCAACGCAATTTAGCCAAACAATGCCGACATTCATTTGTTTCCCTGTCTCACCTCCGACCGCGGTTTCACAGTTTCTCATAACGAAGCAATAGCTCAGGAGCTTGTGATGAATTTCACATCTTAGGTACTACATACTAAATTGACGTGATTTTGGTTCATTTTGGTTTTAACTGATATATAACTGATGGTTTAAGCATTTATTTTCTCTAAGGAATTACAAATTTACTCAAAGATAAAAATACAATTTATCGTAAAAATAAAGAGGATAAACTATAACTCATATGATTTTAAATGAAAACTTATTAAAATTTGGCATTTACGTTTATTGTTTCAAGAAGTCACGATATTCAAACCAGCTCTTCGTAAAAGTGCATTTTTCTTGTAAGCAAAGCTCTGCGGTTAAAACATCCATTTGTCTAGTTTCCCACCTATCAGTAACAAACTATTTTATTAATACTCCGGTGAGACTTGTATCCTTTAAGTTTAACAGCATTTTAAAAATTACATACACAACAAAATGAAACTGAGGGTGATCATCATTAAGTATGATGTGATATGATCTATTCAGCCAATCCTAGATCATAGATTCTTCGCTTCTCGTAGATCATAGATAATAAGAAAACAAACAAAACGTGCTGCGCTGCGCTTTGTTTAATACAATTTGTTTAAAACAGCACAGCATAGCGCACCATAGACAATGTTGATTAGTCTCCCTTAAACTTGTATTCGACTCCCACACCACTAGTCACTCATAACGAAGCAGCCGACATCCCTTCAATTTTTCTCTGTCATGTCGCCTCTTGACTTTCGGGCGTATCAGAGAGGTTTTTACACCGAAAATTGCTCCATAGGGGGAGCGTTGATTAATAAAGAAAATAAAAATTCGCAAACGCTCAAGGGATGTATGATTGAAGGAAGGCACGTACAGTTCTGCGCTGAAATGTGATTTCATAACTTATTCAGTGTGAACATGTAAATTGATTCCGTGGCTTTACGGAATATTTTATTGAGTTGGCGACTCGAATGAAAATGATGGGAAATTCGTGAATAGCGCAGATTTATTTCGTTATGTATGCAAAGTAGAAAACTTTTAGTGGCATTGTTAATTTTTGTATATTCAATGTATCAATGTATAATAATGTTTAAGTGAATGTATATTAAACTACTTAGTAATGACTGATCAAGTAAAAATTATATAAATAAATTTAATTAAAGACGCGACCATTTTAATCGAGTGGAAATGATGGACACCTTCAAAGAAGTGATGCTTCACACGCTTCAGATGCCAAGTGGTAGGTATCAAGTACTGCAATTAAATATCTCCATCACACGTCACAGTTCAATTTGATAAGAGGTATCCGACACCTGGTGTGAAATGCAATCAAGTTTAATTATTGGGGGTATTAATAACAAGGGTGCACTAAGGGTAAGCGAAGCCTGGTTGCCATGGCAACGCCCTTCCAACGCAGCCTGCGCCTCACGCACAATACGTGTTCAGTTATTTATGAGGAAAGCTGATTACAAATGTAATTATTTGAAGCTTTCCTGCTAGAAACACTAGTGGTTAGAGAATGATGGCAATAATAGTGTGATAAATGGAAGGGTTGAGGCTAAGCTTGGCAGCATGTTGCTGAATTTATGTAGTTCAGAACTGTTAAAGAAACTTTCTCAAAGCTCGTGAAATTATAGATGAAGAAATGTCTATGTTGAGTATTTTGTAAGTTTCATGAACTGTGCTCAGTAAATTGCGTCTTTGACGATATTTCAGTAAAAAAGTAGGAGATTGGTTCCTGATGGGAAGCGTTTTAGACCAGGTAAATGTTATACATAATATTCATAGTTCATTTTCTCTCTTGGTAAAATGATGACTTGTTACTTTCTTCTTACCTAGCTAAATTGCATCACTATAACAATAAACTCTTGATAATCTTACAAAGTTGTAGCTAAAAGGATTTGGAATTTTTCACGTTGCTTTACGATAAATTTTATTGCGACCAAATGCCAGTACACAAAGAATTAATTGCCCTATACTCAAGGGTGTATCCGACCAATTAAATACTTTAGTGGCCAATAAACTGGCGAATTGCTTGTTAAAATTGAGTTATGGTCCTCTCACTTTCTGAGTACTGAATTATTTTTAGATATCAACGTGTCTGTAGGCAAGGATATAAAAGGTAAGTTGGAACTTATATTGGAGGGTACTAATAAAAATATTTGTTAGTAGCTCAGTAATTGCAACGAATAAATCTAGCTAGTAGCTAGTCTAAGTAACGAAATCGCAATAAGAAAATAAACATGGAAAAAGAAAACTAGACGAATGAAGATAAAAAATGTACTTTAATAGTAATGCTGGCCTGTTAATAAAAGACAAAATATTCGATACTTATTAGGAATCTTGTTTCAGTACTTCACTATCTCTGGAAAATGTCACTAACTATTACCTACACAATAAATACTGCGATAAAATTGTAAAAGTTTATCAAACGTTTCAAAATATGTACAAAACGTAAATTGGGTAAGAAATTATACTATATCACAGTCACTAGAGAGAGATGAAAAACCTAATCGCCTACATTACCTTAGCAGTCTATTAGATACACGTTCACAAAAAAACTACAATCAATCTCCATAGGCCGTCAATCACACCGACACGTAACTTCAGATACATGCTAATGATATAGACGCAAAAAATAATGAGAAAATCAATTACTTGTTTTATTATGAAACAAAAAGTTGTCTAGATAGTAGAAGTGCCTAGTTAGCTACATAATGAGTCACCTGCTTCTCATACACTTTCTAAATGAGCAACAAGAACCTAAAAAGCTTACAGTTTTTTCTGGTAAATGTCATGAGTTTAAAACATAGTTTGTACTGTTGAGGGATAATTATGAAAACCAATAAAAAAGTGATTTTAAGAGCACATAACACAATGCGATTACATTTTGTGTTCAAAAGCTTTACTCAAATAGCGAAGGCATTTTCAATTAAAATCAACTTGCATTCAACCACGCATAGCGGAAATATTCGTAGGCGCGCGAATATTTATTACGTGACGGTGTGATGGCATCCACTTAACGTTCAGAATATGCAAAGTCTTTTATACAAATATACATTTCACTATAATAGTATTGCTTGTATTACGTACTAGTGATATTATTTTAAACTAGAACTAACTTCGATACGTATGACCTGAACAACCTGATGCCCCTGAGTGATTGGCGAACGCTTGCATATCTCGATATGGTGATTCTCTGTGAAAAAAAGTAATGAATCAACATGTGTATTTAAAAAAAGACCGCGTGTGATGATATTACAGAAATATTACTAAAGTTTACCTTTCATAGGGTGGAGGAGGAAGAATATCACACAAATTCATTCTACAATTACTCTGATCGCTTCTTCCTGCACTAGAATACCCCACATCTTGTCCCTGCTGCCTGAAACTGTTTTCTCTCGCTAACCAGTGCCATTGAGGGTAATCATACTCGACCTCCGCCATGGCCCATTCTTTATTTGCCTCGTGATTACTAGATGACCTCGATTGATTGGTCTTACAAGATGGACACTCTTCTATCGACAAGTCTTGTTCCTCATCATTACCACACTTGGTCATCTCGCTGTACTCTTTAGTCAAAGTGGAACTACTGCTTCTGCAACACGTAGAGCATTCTTCGTTAGAGTATTGGTTGCTGTCGTAAGATCTGACCATACTATTGTCGTAAGATCCTGGACTAACGGCACATTTAACGCAGGAATCCTCAGCGTCTGTATGGTCTTGGAAATCATTTTTGACAAATGGCATATCTAAATGATATTTCTGGTCAATGTTACTCCTAACTTGATAGTTCAGTTCTGTGTATATGGCACTTGATGCGTAAGGTTCGGGAGGGTTTCTTCGATGCTCTTCTTCTGGGATAGGGATCATTGAACTACTGTGTTGTGGTAGAGTATATTCTGCTTCCATAGCCATCGTTGCCATAGAGTTACCCCCTGCAGAGAATATGAAAAGTTTAGGTTCCGATAAGAAGGATCAAAAGAAAAAATGTAATGTATTGCTTTCATATACCTCTGAGCAGACTCTGATGGCAATTCAATATTTCAATCCTAGGTTCATTAGAGCCTTCAAACATTGGTCGTTCTCGTAACCAAACAGCTTCCTTCCCGAGCAAACATTGCTGTGCGTTAGCTATGGCGCTGGCTAGAACAGTAAATAATACTTTTTTTTTAATTGGATATTTGAACAGATTTTTAGTAATTTTTTTTTAACCAGGGCTTCTGACTAGGCCGAAAGGTATGAGAACCCACTGGTGTAATCATTGCTTATTATTCGTAGCTTACCACTTACCAGTATTATTTTGATTTTTCCTTAGCTTAGAATTCCGTCTCGTTATAAAAGCAATAACAACGCCGCCGATCACCACGAGTGCCAACAAAGTTAAGCACAGCGCTAAGAGCCAGGTTTCCTGGAACATTGACTTAATTGCCTTGTCTGTCGCTGGTTCCGTTCTGAAATGAAAATATTTAGGTTTAGGCAAGCCAGAAGCAATGACTGTTTCACATACAAGAATATTATCTGAGTTTAGTGGTTGTTTATAATAATTACCAAAATACCTTGGTAATTGATGTTTATATGAAGTATGTAAATACATAAGGGCTAGTTTACCGAGTGTGTGAGATGTGAACTCGTTGTGTGTGAGATAGCTCTCTTTTACCGGTGGCAGAAAGTAGTGCGCACGGTGTAATGATGTGAAAGGATGTAATGATACAGTAGACACTTACTGCACGTAGTGTCTTTGGGAGTGAGTGGGCAGCATGTGTATAAGCGCAGGCACAGAGAAGGGCCCGTGCCCGCGGCGCGTGACGGCGGCGGCGCGCGCGCTGTAGCGGCCGCCAGCACGCAGCGAGCTGGCTGCAGCGGCGCGCGTGCGTGCTCCTAGCGACATCTGACCAACCACTCGACCCCCACTCGTCCCACCTACTCTAACTTCAATCTAAAAAAACAGAAAATAATGTGAGTATAATTAAACCACCCATAAAAATGGGGTAGTGCAAAAAGTACTCACCAAATAGCCTGAAATTTCCCCATTCCACGTATGCACTGGGGGTGGATCCCAACGAATCCAAGCGGACGTCGCATTTATCACTCCCGCGGTAACACTTTGCGGCGGATCTGATGGAACTAAAATATACATACATAGCTTAGCAACTCTACTTTCGCAGTGAAATGCATTAAGTACCTAAATGGGTCTTTGAGTGCTTACCATCTTCTTCAGTAAATCCAGTCTTTAAATTGGAGGGTTTGCCGAGCAGCAATTTATAAAAAGGCATAAGGAACACATCGTATTGAGCGTAAGGCAACAATCCCGTTAAAACATGACTAGAAGAGCCACTGTTATGAACTGTGGTCATTGTAAAGTTTTCGTATTTTCTGAAGTCTTTTACGCTAAATGATACATTGGAATGTTGAACTTTATGGAGATCTAAGGCTGGCCGATTAATTGAACTGCCGTTAAACCATATTTTGACACCTTCTAAATATTCATTGTAGTCCGTCATTACCTGAAATTAATAGAATGTTTGCACAAGCTGTTCCGAGACAAATATAATACTCATACTTTTAAATCCCGAAAAGCCTTACATCCCAAACAATTTTTAGTGTAGTAGCTGATATTCCTTCTACTCTTCTAAGAACCAACACATCCTGTTGCAAGTACCGTCTTGCCTGAACAAGCTCATATTGCGTCATTGGTGGATGGTTTTGAGGTTTACCCAATTCTGGGTATGATGTAGACGATTCTGAATCAAAATTGAAGGAGTTAGCTTCTCTTCTCAACACCTGAAAAAAATATACAATCAAGAAAATGTCTCACGTAACTAAAACAATAAAGATTTTGATATTGGGGACTACTGCTGAATTATTATGCTCCTGACTTTAATCTTGTGTATTCAATCAAGTATGAAACCGTTCAAGTGAATACGTTCAAGGTGTCTAGAAAGTATTAAAAGGTATATTTACTTGCAATGTAGCTGTATGCGATGCACTTCCCGCGGCACTAACAGCCACACAGGTCAGTCGGCCAGCGTGTTTGGTCATCACACGATCCAAGTATAGAGAACTCGTTCCGTGACTAATCTTTGGGAAAACTAATTCCTGCAACAAATACGTATAAGTATATTGAGGTGTTGGTACTGCGTAAAAGAGCAAATTATTTGATAATGGGTTATAAGAGTCCAGTTACCTGGGAGCCCTCCAAAGTCCAGAAAACTATTGGTTTGGGAGACCCCGCTGCTTCGCATGGAAAAGACACCGCTTCCCCTTCCCAAGCTGTTTGGTCCGAAGGTACTCTTGTAAAATGAGGTAGTGCTAGAAAAAAACTATAATTTTATCTACCACTTTGACCTAACTAGTGACTTAAATTTTATAACGTAAATGAACTAGAATTTTTGAATTAAGCAGCACGTTTACTAAGTCGGCCAAATTGATCGATATCGAATCGAGAAGCACAAAGTTATGATTTAAAAATCCTTACAATTAACGGTAAGAGTAGCACTGGCTACGCTATTTCCAGCTTGACTTTCAGCTCGACAAGTATAAGTCCCAGCGTCAGTGGCCACAACTCGGTCTATCCTCAAAGATCCTCTTCGGACAATGGAATATGGTGAAAGAGAGCCGTTGTCCCGAGACCAGGATACTGACACATCAGATTCCGGTGATGCCTGAAAAAGTATGTCTTATAAAAACTTTATTCAAAATTAAATTTATTAATGAAAACACTTTACTGTACGCCATAAAAATAAAAACCAAACAAAAAATAAAACACCAATCAAAAATAACATCAGGCGGTCTTATCGCTTAGAAACTATTTCTTCCAGACAACCTTTGGACGGAGAAGATTTACGTAAATAGCTTCTAAAAGAATATAATTTTGCAAGTAAATAATCAATAATTTTACTTACCTGGCAGTGAAATTCAATGTTCTGTCCTAGTAATGCGGTTATGTTATTAGGTTTCACTAGAAAATGTGGGCGGCGTAAGACGAGTAGCGTAGCCGGACGGGATTGTCTCTCACCCGCTACATTTGAAGCCACGCATCTATACACACCGCTGTCTGATGGAAGACTTTCCTGAATTTTTAGGACACCACCGTCTACTATTGAAATTCTGAAATAATGTATATTTTTATTTTAAACGGTTTTATGAATGACACAAAATACTTCAGTTGCAAGTTAAAAACACAGACTGCGTCAAAATAAACAGATATTTTATAATTAATTTGAAAACTAGCTAGTTATGGAGATTATTATATGGAGAAACTCTGCTGAGCACGCGCTGCAAGGTGTTTATATAAAAAAAATACATTTATAGTTTTACCGTCCATTTCCTTGGTCGACGTCTAAAGTTTGCCCATCTTTTGTCCAATGTACGGATGGCTCTGGTACACCTTTCGGTCCTGAGCATTCAAGTACTGCAGGTTCACCTGAAGCCACCCTCACATCCCTCGGTTCAGCCCGAAATTCATCTCTTAGAACTAACAAAACAATTATGTAAATTAATAAAATACATTTTTGTGACTATACCAGAAAAGTGATAAAAATATTTTAGAAATTCCGATGAAAGATTTTGAATAGGCTAGACAGGCGAATGGACCTTGGAATGGTGCCAAACATAAACCTCTACTCTCTCGTGTTGAACCAGGATCACCGCATTTATTTGAAATTTGTTTTGGCGGCAATTCGTTTTATCAACATTGTTAGTTTGTGGCATACTCCATTAGAATATTAAACTTTTTGGTGAAGGAACTGTAACGACTTTCGTAGTGAACTTTGTAATGGCTATATTAAACACCAAAACCCATTTGTAAGTCTGTGGTTTATGTTTCTTTTACAAAAGCAAGAGAATCAGAGGATACAAATTAAATACTATCCTCAAAGTAAATTGTGCAGTTTGTGAAATTTAAACCGAAAGGGACCAATGTTCATACACCTTATAGGTACAGGGTCTTAACGTCCCTACAGTGAAATGACACAAGTAATGGCACCGGCAAACTGGCAACACTCACCAGCAATGGTAAGTGTGGCGTTCTTGCTGACCGCCTCGCCGACGATGTTGCGTGCGACGCACCAGTACACTCCCTCATCGGTCTCCTTCTTACCCCGCACGACCCTACGGAATTACACGAGCAATTACATTGCAATTGCACTTGAAAGCCTAAGTGGGACAAATTGGGGACCGGGGTACAATTATGAAGAACAGCAGATGAAATAAATAGTTGAATACACAAATCATATAAAATGCAAGGAGCTAGTAGACATAATAAATTAATACCTGTTTTTTTTTGTGTTAGGCTTAATTTGGATCTGATTGTAGAAACTGGTTGGCAAATATTGTATGAACTGGATCTCAAAAATAGCATCCATTTAAACTAGTTTGAACTAACTAAAGACACAAAAGAACGAGTTACTGGAGCTTTAACAATTCAAACAAGAAAACAATGGACCACAGACTAACATGATAAAAAAACAATAAAAACGATAACAAACGGAGATAACAAGGTGTGGTTTGGTTTTTCTATTTACAAATAATTTCTAAAGAAGAAATGAATGTTGTGGTAACCCGCATTGAGCAAAAGCACATTGTTACAAAGTAATAGCCTATTGTCTAACAACTCAATATATAAATAAAAATTAAATAACTCACCTCAAGAACAGCAATCCATCTTCAAGCAATACTCTATGCGGGTGGTCATTAGGCAATAGCGGAGTTCCATCCTTGTACCATAGGATTGTTGGTTTGGGCTTGCCTTCTGACACACATCTCAGGGTAGCTGGTTCACTTCTCCCAACTATTGTGTCAGCTGGATGCTCTTTGATACGCGGTGCGCGACTTTGGGCTAAAGCAAAAATTGTTTTTCTTCATTTCACAAAAACCAGCATAACGCCTATCAAATTAGTAAGTAAACGATAGATACCTAAATTGTATTACTATTTTATGGGGGCACTAATTAGAGATTTATAACAAAAAACTTTAAAAATATATGTGAAGTCGGTCAAATTAACAAGGTGGAGAAACCAGAGCGTTAAAGATTGCATATCAAACGTACCTATCCCTGCCAATTTAAAATGCTTGCATACGTACGGCGACAAAAACCACACAGGCGCAATTTTTTTACTGTATCCAATTTTTTGCACTCACCTTTTGTGGAGGACAATGTCAACATAAGATGCAAAAGCACCATTATCTTGAACTGGTTCCATGAGCATGTTTTAATTGGACTCCCAATCATGCTTGACACTGATTATCACCACTTAACACACTGCACCACATAGCCCCATCAGAACCACGTGCTTGACATTGAAACACTCAATTTTCATGCACATTTTTGCCGATTACGATGTCGTTACGTAAATAGTGAGTTTTGTTCGTAGTTTACGCACATCGCGATGTATTCGGACCGTAAAGCGACACAACCTCCTCGTGCAAAGCTGCTGGGGTTACTGTCCCCCTCTACGATGACATTTCGCGCCGACTCAGTAGAGCTTGTGCTTTGCGGATCAAGCCTGCTTGATGATAATGATTTGGGTATTAGTGATATCAGTTGCATACCTTTTGGAACATTTTCTCAGCTAGGTATGAAACTTTCGATTGAACAATGAGTCAGGAATTCAATACGTTTAACGCTTGGCTCAGTTCATACCTATAGTATAAAGGAATTTAGACTTATATAGATATTTTTAAATTGTGAGTATTTTTTTATTTAATTTTATAAAACTTAACTTTATAAAATATAAGTTTTAAAAGCTCAGCGGTAAGAGCAGTTTCCTGAATTAGTTCCAAACAAAGTTTCTAACGAACAAGTTCCAATCGGAAAATTAAATAAAACTCTAGCAATAACGGGACCGCCAAATTAAGTTTATCTCGGCGTCAATTCTGCACACGTGTTGGAATTAGGGATGTTACTTGGTCCGGTTATTTATTTTTATCTGACAAAAAACAGTTTTTTAGTTTCTTAGTGCAACTAGGTAAGTGTGAGTATTTTTCTGACAACTATCAGTCATGTAAGTTATGACTGCACCTGGTTACCCAAGAATTACACGTTTTATAGTTAGTTTATAAAAACAGTCAGAACATTAGGAAATAAAACTTGATCAGACAAAAGACACAAAATTTACTAAACTTTGGATTTTCCTATTTTTTCCGGCTCTTACCTATTTTCTTACATCCCTTTAGGATTTCAACGTGTCAATTGGCCCTGGCACATGCGGCTCACGTATTTAGTAACTAAACTCCGGGCTCCACAGAAATATCCTGATTGGATCCTTTAGATAATATTATCGTGAACTGTCAAATTTATGCAACCGCAGCTATTGAAGCCGTGTATTTACTAGGCGACTAATTATGCGAAGCATGATAATTTTCTGGACATATTTCCAAAGTCAGTTAACTTTTTTTTTTTAATTTTTGCACAAACTACACTACAAGATGATTCGCAATCCTTTTAGATGGTCTTGGGATCGTATGCCAGAAGTGGACTCTTGAGTAAAGACTTAAACATAGATTATGCGTGTTTTCATTTGAAGCTATCGAGTCTAAGCTATAATCAGGGTTATAATCATCTTTAAAAGGGGTATTGGTCATTTCATCAATGACAATAACTATAGAAGGAAATATATCGTGATGCCAGACGATATCCAGCAACATCGCACAACAATCAAGCGACATGTGTCTCGAGACATTTATCGTTTAGTGAATACACGGCTTTAAAGACAGTAGCGGTGCGCAATTGAACTTACGAAATAAGATGTAGTTTAAATTAAATTGGATAAGCACAAAGTTAAAATAATAACGTTGATGACATTAAATATATTGAACTAAGGAGACAAATCCAAGGAGCTGTACTTAACAAAA
This sequence comes from Philereme transversata, assembly GCA_963924445.1. Taxonomy (NCBI): domain Eukaryota; kingdom Metazoa; phylum Arthropoda; class Insecta; order Lepidoptera; family Geometridae; genus Philereme; species Philereme transversata. Next base: position 25,921,424 of record OZ004338.1, read on the forward strand.
ACAAAATATATATTATAATTTACACAAAGATTTTAGTAGAAAAGACGTAATTAAAACTATTTATATTTGAATTTTTATATACATATATTCACTATATTATTCCAGGAAACCCCGAAGCCAAGCCTGGCTACGTAATCAACGTAGCAAGCCGGGACAAAGGCGTCGTTATTACCTCCTGCTAAAATATTCATTAACTGTCTTTAGTTGATTGTTTTGGGATCGAGCTTAAGTATACCTAGACGACCACTTCATTCTATATTGAGAAAAGACACCGTACACACAGAATAAGGCGCTATTACTACTGTTTTCAGTGGAGTTTCTGGTTAAAAAAGTTTAATTGAGGGTTATCTCATAATTGCACCTATCACAAATTTTGGTTTTGAGACTAACTTAGGAGTGTACCGTTCAACGTTGTGGTAAAATTATTTCTAATCTCCATAAAAAAAAAAAAAATCATTCATCAATCAATTCATTCAATCATTTCGAAATCATTTCATTGTTAAGAAAGTCTTAAATCTATATTCGACTTCACATTAACACTCATATCAGCTGTTACAACCCATACTATTTTATAAAACTCACGGTCTAATCAAAATTACTAAAAACATTGTTTATATCGACTCAAAAAGTTCTTAAACATTCATTTATCATTCAAAAGCATCCTTCCAATGCACTATCAAGTCCTAAATGCCGGTCACGTAGTGCGGACTTGGATCGTGTCAGGTGAGGCGGAAACGATATGGATCACTCGCACGTGTCTTCAGATCCACTCAGATAAAAGAGTCAGAGAAATAGAACAAGATAATCAATGTTGAACAATTATACGAGACAAGACAGTGTTGACACACATTGGAACAACTTTGTGAATGCTATTTTAGGAGGTACCATGAATTTTTGGAACTGGAAAATCTTTGTAGATAGTTAGATAATAACTAGTGGTTCACCCGAACTGAGATTTCGCGAGTCTCCCATAAAACAAAAAAATATTATTTGTAATCTTTAAGTATCAAAATAGTGCCACGAAATACAAAACCAATCAACTTGACCTACGGTTTCATTCAAATAACAGGTAACGGGAGTTCATGTTAGTTGGTTAATTTTTTGGGGTAGAAACTGCAGTTATTCTGGATTTCAGACTTTTATCTATAGATATTTGTGTCACTAAAGCTACACGCATATCAATTTTCAGCACTGTGGGGTCACTGGTGTACCCTGTGAATTTTGTCAAAGTTCAGTTTTATGATGGCTAATAACTTAAAAAACTACAAGGTTTAAACTCAAAACAAAAACGCGGTCGAAATGTACTTACAAATACCTTTTATTAGACGTGCCACTTGACCGGATAGTTCCATTTTGGTTATTTTTACCCCTCTTGAATCCCAATATCTCAACAACCCCTCCACATTTTTAGCTCATTTAGTCACATCAAAATTGTGCCATCACTACCTACTTAATACCAAATTTCACGATGATAGGATTAACGCTTCGAAAGTTATCCTCGGACAAACAAACATACATAAAACGCTGATTTGCCTAAGTTGATTTCGAGATCTCGCTACGCTCGATCATAATCTTGGAGGATGATATTCCTTTGTAAAGGCAAAAGAATGAATAATTAATATCTTGCAAGATTCTTGTACATTTATCTTGTTTTCAGTTCTCAATGAAGCCAAGTATCAAACACGCGATAAAACAATCCACTAATCTAAAAGTTTAATTGCTTTTTTAATCTGTTTTTCTGTTTTATGATAGCTACAAAACAAAAAAGGTTGATCAGTTTTAGGAGTTGGTAGAAAAAGAAATTGATCCGTAAATTAAAGGTGCGACTATTTTCGGTTTATTACCAGCAATTTCGAGAAAATTTAAATCGACAGAAAAAGCTCACTGAATAAACGATCGACGCAAGTGAAATAAATTCTCGTCCACAGTATCGGCCAAGCGCCTCAGGGGCCACTAATTCAATCAATTGGCCTACCATAAATAAAGCGGAGGACAGCTCGCGATACCACAGCCCCTTTCGAAGAAACATACAGCTACTTTACAACTAATTCTAGTTTCAGTTTTGCTAATACCTACTTATAAAAGAATAACAAGTGCAGGAAGAAGACTGGATTTGTTCGTTGAACTGTATTGTTCAAAAAAATAATTGCCTTGTTCAATGAACACATTATTGTTCATCGAAACATCAGTGTGATACAAGACACCGAATTGTCTTTCTACACAAAAAACAACGGTACCAATATTTTGGATTAGGTAACCCAAAAAAGAGGGAAGGGAAGGGAGGCCGTTGCCCATTTTTGGGACCCAGAGGACTCTTTTGATTAGATTAGATTATCCAAAGTATTGGTGGTGTGAATAGTAAACACACTAGAGTCCTTATTTGAATGGGTCCCAGACACATCTCCACAGTAATTGAGAAGCACCTCAACATGGCTTGAAGCGACAAATCAATTAGACTTACAGATAAAAAGGATGCATTAATAATTTAAGACATAATGTCGGATACGGGATACATTACTGTAAGTTGTGATAAAGATGCGGATAAACAAGGAGTCATGGATTGTAAAAGCTATTTTATTTCATAAGGTGCTTATAATCAAGTAATCATTTTATGCAATGTGTAGCCGGTAATTCCCAACACTATTATTCGGCATCGCTTGCTCAATCTATTTTTCATTCGGTGCCGTGCATTGTGTGGCTTGATTATTGCGTTAATTATTTAATAAATACGATTTGACACAATATTTTTTTATCTATCTGGCTGGGAACCATGACCATATCGAAGAGAATTATATATATTATACCATGTAACATATATTACAATAGATATGTATTGCCGTGAATACCTAGCCAAAAATGCGTGCCGGCTACACATTGCTCTAAAATGTTGTTCGTTTAGGAGCACCTTTACTCTTCGATTTGTCTAATAATGTCTAATAAAAGGTAAACAAAAACTTACAAGATTGTCTAGGATGAATGAGTATTTAGCGATTACAAATCTAAATATTTATGTCGAAACAGTACAAAGGACAATTTCACTCTTCAGATGTAGGTGGTCTTAGCATAACAAAAACAGTGAGCGACACATGGCAACATAAACAAACAGGATATAAGACACCGGTGCCTAAGCGGGCTTACGGACATAATCCCTGTTTTTGTAAGGGAGCCTGCCAACAAATGGGAGTGACAGCGTCTGCAGTAGAAAATTAATCGTGAAAAATCTCTTGAGCAGGGATGAAGCACCCGCTAAATCGTGCCACGTGCGCTGTCTATTACCAGTTGACACTATTGGGCTAAAGCCAAAGGGTGCTTTTAGTGCAGCTGACACTACACCGACACGATAATATTCACATGGTATGTAGTTATAAAAAAAATAAGATGTCTATAATTAACACAAAAAAGATCAAGTAACTTGGATACAAACAAGATAATGATTTTACCGTTCTGGCTGACATTGTCTAGTCTGCTAGAATGTCTGATAAGCTAAAATGTCCAGTGTCCTTTTACGTCCAGTAACACTGCAGTGTTTCATAATGACTAGTGTCCTTAATCAATAGAAAATCAGTTATTATCTACATAATAATAATATAATAATATATGTGAATAATAATATTGCTGGACATTGTAATTGTGTGTAATTGTTGTAAAAGCAACTGCAATTGTCACAGTCTATGTATATTACAGTAGGTATACGCTATTAGTAAATAATAAGAATATCGGTATGTTGTCGTATCGAATAATATAAAAACTCTCAAAGGGAAATCGGTAAATACAGCAAACTTCTATAATTTATAGCGCAAATGACGGCATATACTTAGCGCTTAGTCAACTTCTGGGAAACTTGGTGCTTGCTGATTATTTTATCTTGCATGGAATTGATTTAAAGTGTGGGGATATTACAATAAATGTTTTATTAATTAATATGTACTAAAAAATTTAACCAATAAGTATTATCTGTTTAAGATTACTGAACCGGTTTATCGGAAAATACCAACCAAAGCGAGTGACTACCACAAAATGAGAACTTCTCAGTAAAATTTTTAGGTTATCTTTTAAATGGATTTCATTGTATGACTTTTTGAAATGCACCTCAATAATTCAAAATATTATTCCGTTACAGACAAACGTTTTAAATAATAATGTAAGAAAGCTTATCAGCCAAGATAAACGTTTCTCGTGATTTGTGAGCGCTGTTTGTAATATAACGAGTTATCGCGACGTACACAATGGGTAACAAATTAGAGGTCTACCGCAGGCCTTATCTTGCCTCCGATGCGTCACTTCTATAAATGTGCCCCCTCACCTTAAAGGCTTAATTCCATTGGGGTTGCCGAAATTCGCGTGGACTTCTCTGATTTGATAGAAAATATTTGAAGTTGTTTGAGAAAACAAATTTCTGAGAACATGTTTCAAAATTCAACAATGTTACTGTGCTCCTCTGTTCGTGCTGGGGTTTGATAAATAGATAATGTTTTTTGTCTACACAAAACACGTTAAAATAGGGTTATGATGCCTATATGTAAATAAAATTATAATATCATTATTGTGAGTTAAGAAATGTCAAGAATATAAGGGCGAGGTAATCAGATAACATAATGCACTCGTAATGTTCCTAATGTATTTTTTCCGAAATAATTAAGTCATGTAACTACATAAGGCGCGAATACTCATTTCTTATCTCAAACAAACACGGCAAACAAATTGCAATTCAGATTTAGGAGCGCCACGTGGATGCTCTTATCTTCGCTTCGGCGCGTCACTGCCTTGCTCAGGGGTTTTAGGGGCCTCGTGTGTATCAAGTTCCGGTCCAATAACTTTATGTTTGCTATTTTTGGTGGCACAATATTTTGGCTACCATATTTTCTTAGCCCTATTGATTGTCAATCATATATCATTTCTAGTAACGAATATGGCACCCTTGAGATTATTTGAGAGCTCTACACTTTGTCCTATACTAATTTTTAGTTTTATTGGCAATATAATTTATATACTGCCACAAATTTCATAAATGACAAATTTTAACGTTCAATTAAGAAAAGTGGTGAGAGGGGGACACGAAGATGAGTTGAGTCTGCTCGTTTGCTAATTTTATTGGATAACAAGGACCTCCATAAACAATAAGCATAGCAATGCACTATTTAACTACCTTTAAATAGCCTTTTAGAATTTTTTTTTATATTAAACGGTGCACTTTTGATATTAGCTTTTTATACTATAAAAATAAGTTAGACTATAAAATGTGAAAGCGAGTTCAGTAGAAAAAACACCACGATGCGTTACAAGTCTTCATTTATTCATTAGTACACTCCTTTATGACAAATACTTCAATCATTACACTTTTAGGTGACCGTTACACTTCGCAGCTCGATAACGAATGAGCCATTACTTTTTTTTCGAATGGACTAAACTCGCTGTTGGCCTCTGAGGCCGTTACAGCTTAACCGAACTTTTGGCGAGCGCAGATGGCGCTCTGCCCAGTAAGTTATTTAGGCAACTAGCGCAAGGGCACCACTTAGGTACGAGCCTCGGCTTGGGCTGTTGCCGGGGTGGGGATAGCAGAGAAACGCCCGGGTACATGTTTGTACCTCGTATAGGCGGCGACTGAAGGGATTCGTCGACCTCGCCGGCGAGATCGGTGTTTCTGTGAAGTGTTTGCTCTGTCTGATATAGATGACTCATCTTCCGCATTAGCGGAGGTGATTTCGTCATCCGGGTCTCCGAGAACGTGTCTCGGACGACGGAGGATTTTGTTGGCGGGCGGATCCAACGGGTAGACCGGAATGGTGTGTACCAAAGGGTTCGGATGATGGGAGGCAAGTTCATAATACCGCTTGGAAGCGAGCTTCATGAAATTGGCTATTGAATCTAATTTCATATCGCGATGTAGATCGTTATTGCGAAAATACCAGGGCGAGCCTAAGGCTTTTCGCAAGAAGCGATTTTGGATGATCTGAATGGCACAATGAGCCATTACGAATAGGCGTCAATGCTTAAATAGTCGCACACATACAAAAGCGGCGAGTTTGTTTACTAAAGCGACCTCTGTTTAAAAATGAACATAAAATAAAAAAAATAAGCCGTTTAATCAGATTTTACAATTTGATACTTAGGTATGTACATTGGTAGTTTTTAATTGTTATCATCTGTGTGCCCTTTGGCATAGGCCTCCTCCAATTCCTTCCATTTTTCTCTACAGTTTGTTGTCCTAGTCCATAGTTTTCCTCCCGTATTTTCAATATCGTCTTTCCAGCGTTTGTATTGCCTTCCTCTACTTCTTTTCCCATTTCTTGGGTACCAAACTGTAACTCTCTTACTCCACTTGTCAACACCTCTTAGTGTGTGTCCTGCCCATCTCCATTTTAGTGTTTTTGTTTTAGTTATCACGTCAGTCACCTTGGTCTCGCTCCGTATGTCTGCGTTTCACTTTCGGTCTCTCCTCCTGACGCCCAACATGCTTCTCTCCATCGCGTGTTGGCAGACCGAAAGCTTACGAAATTTTGTGTTCGTGAGAGCCCAAGTTTGACATCCGTATGTAAGTACCTACAGGCAAAATACAAGACTCGTAGAGTGTCCGTTTCAGCTTGATACCGAAATCTTTGTTTTTCATTACTTCTTTCAGGGACCAGTATCGTTTCCAAGAGTTGGCTACCCTTCCGTTTACCTCTTTTTCGTTTAAGTTCTCCGTGGAGATAATTTGTCCAAGATATACGTATTCGTCTTGGTATTCTATCTTTTTGTGGTTGACTATTATCTCCACTTTTTTACTATTTGTCAGCAGTTTAGTCTTCTCGGCATTCATTGTTAGGCCCACCAACGCACTTTTTTCAACTAACTCTTCCAACATTCTTTTTAGGGCTGTAGGTGTCTCTGAGAACAACACCACATCATCTGCGAATCTAAGATGCGTTAGTCCAACTCCGTCTATAACTATTCCTAGGTTATTCCAGTCCAGCCCACGGAAAACTTTTTCTAGTGTAGCTGAGAAGAGTTTGGGTGAAAGCGGGTCGCCTTGGCGTACCCCTCTTTCTATTTTTATCATTTCCCCTTGTTTCTCCAGTAGAATTCTTGCTGAACTTTCTGTGTACACGTTTTTTATTATTCTAATATATTTATTTTCTACACCTTGTTCTTTTAACGCCTGCCATATCATGTCGTGTTCCAGTGAATCAAAAGCTTTGCTATAGTCCACGAAAGCGCAGTATAATGGTAGGTTATACTCCTTGTATTTTTCTATAATCTGTTTCACAACGTGTAGGTGGTCCACAACAGAGAACCCGCTCCTGAATCCTGCTTGCTCAATAGGTTGGTTATCGTCTAGTACTCCAGTTAGCCTTCTAAGTATTACCTTGGCGAAGACCTTATATAGGGTCTTTCAAATAGAGCGGGTCGATGTTAATAATCTGTGGCGGCCATTTTGTTTTGGCGGCATCTGTCAAATCTGTTTTTTCTTATTCAGTCACTGATGCCAAATCACCATGGCAAGTTACACGGTTGAGCAGCATGTGCAAATGATAAAACTTTATTATCAAAATGAGTGTTCGTTAGTGCAAACGTTGCGCGCATTGCGCCCATTTTACGGCAGACGCGGTGGCCCTTCAAAGTCCACTCTTCAACGATTGGTGACTAAATTTAAAACGACCGGTTCGGTAAACAACCAACCAACACCTTTACGTCAAAGGAACGCCAGATCGGCCGAGAACATCGCCGCTGTACGTGAGAGTGTTCAGGAGACTCCGAGGCAGTCGATTTCTCGCCGTGCTCAAGAACTCGGCCTTTCGCAGACCTACAGATCAATGATAAATAATTTCTTTTGGCTTGAATTGAACAATATGGACGTGAATGACATGTGGTTCCAGCAAGATGGCGCTACTTGCCACACAGCGAACGACACAATCGACATTCTGCATGAACGGTTTGAGGGTAGAGTTATCTCTCGCAGAGGTGATGTGAATTGGCCACCAAGATCGTGTGATTTGACTCCGCTAGACTTTTTCTTGTGGGGTTTTCTGAAGTCGCAGGTCTATGCCAATAAACCACATTCGACCGTTGCCCTGAAAGCCAACATAACGCAGGCCATCGCTCGGATTCAGCCGGATCTATGCAGCAGAGTCATTAAAAATTGGACCTCTCGGATTCGCGCCACCATACGAAGCCGCGGCGGACATTTGAACGATGTCATATTCCATCCATAATGGAATAAATAGGCCTTTTAAATTAAAAATAAATTTCGTTAATATCTCACACACATCTTGTTTTATTCAATTTTAACATCGACCCGTCCTTGTTGAAAGACCCTATAGATGTTGGACATAAGGCTAATTGGTCTGTAATTGTTAATGTTGTGTATGACTCCTTTTTTATGTAGTAGAACAATTTTAGAGTCGGTCCATTGGGTTGGAATGGTTTCTATTGTCAGAACCTCGTTGAATATTACTGTCAAAAGCTTTGCTATGGTCAACTTCGTGTGTAGTAGTACCTGGTTGGTTATGTTGTCTGGACCTGGTGATTTGTCCTGTTTTTGTGTTTCTATAGCCCTCTCTACTTCTCTGACTAATATTACTGGTGTGTCTTCTGTTTCGTTTTATATATTTGTGTTTTCACAATCGTTTTGTTTTTTATACAGTGTTTGGTAGAATTCCGTAGCTATCTTTAGTATGTCGTGCCTTTTTTTTTGTCATGCCCTGTTTTGTTCTTTAATCTAGGGATCCAATTCTTAGTTTTATTAAGGCTTTTCTGAGCTTTTCTTATACCGCCTGTTCTACAAATGTGTTCTTCTATTATCTGTTGTCTGTTCCATTCTTTTTCTTTTCTCATATTTTCTCTGATATGTTTGCTCAAGTTTGCTATTTTTGTACGGATTTCTCTGTCTTTTCTGCTTATACAAATAAGATTTTTCCTGATTTCAAGTAATTCTGTAATTTCTTCCGATATATGTGACTTCCTGGATCTGTCCACTATGTTTTCTTTTGGATTTAATATTTCTTCGATTAGATTGTATTTTTCTTGCAGAGTGATGTACGTTGTTGCACTTGGGTAGTTGAGTAGTAGGTCCTGTAGGTTCTGTTCTATATTTTTAGTTCACTTTTTCCCAGTTTTTGGCGTGAGTGTGGTAGTTTTTTCTAGATTTCTTGTGTGATTTTGATTTTAGTTTTGCACTTATCATTCTGTGATCTGAGAAGAAATTGAATTTATATATGACATTTATATCTTCAAAGTTGTAGGGGTTGGTGGTGAGTATAAAGTCTATTTCATTCTTTGTTTCTCCATCGGGTGATGACCAGGTCCACTTTCGACTTTTTTATTTTTTGCATTTGCTATTTAATATTGAAATATTATGTTCGAAAGCAAACTGGATCAGTCTCTCGCCGTTAGTATTTCGTTTTCCTTCAGTGTACGGTCCCATAATTAAGTCTTAAAATTCTTGCCGAGTGCCGATTTGAGCATTCAAGTCTCCCATTACGATCAAGTTTTTGTGTGCATATTGTTTGATAGTTCTATTTAGGTCGGCGTAGAATTTGTCCACTTCCTTTGCTATTTCTTTGTTTATGGGTTCTGTTGGTGAGTAGGTTTGGATGATAGTCAATTTTTCTTTGTAGCCCTGAAGTTTTATGTTTAAGACCGCGATCCGTTCTGAAATTCCGATGAATTCATTGATACTGTCTTTTTGAACATCTCTGATGACAAAACCTACTCCGTAAAGACCAGGCGTTTCTCCGAAGTGATAAAGCTAGAATTTTCCGTAGTCCTCTATTTGTTCCCCATTTCTTCGCACTTCGCAAATTCCTAGGATGTCCCAATTAGTGTCGTTCAGTGCCAGTTCAAGTTCTAATAGTCTTTCTCTTGATAGTAGTGTTCTTGTGTTCAGTGTTGCTATATTTATGTGTTTTGTCTTTTCATTTGTTGATCTTGGTATTGGAGGGTATTGGTCGTTTTCCTCCGCGGTGACCGGCCGTGTTGGAGGAGAATGTAGAGGATGTTTGTTTGTTAGTTGCCATTGTTGTTTTAGCCCTCTAGTTATTATTTTTTCTTCATCCGCCGCATATTCTTCATCATTTGTCACCTGTGTGGTAGGGCAAGGATGATCGCAGTTGCGAGTGGTTTTATGCTTTTCTATTTCTTGAGCTTGTTTAGTTGTTTCTACTTCTTGTGTTGTGTTATTAAATTCAGTACCTGTGTCATAATGAATTATATTTTTACTAATTAGATCAGCCTGTGCTTCAAAGTTTGTTTCCATATTTCTCTCCTTTTTAGTAAAGTTGGTGATGGCAACGGCGATGCGGTGAGGTATTTTTGATTGCTATTCTTTTTGCTTTTGCATGAAATTCGTGATCGAGCTCTGAGCTCCCTGGGAAGAACTTCCTGTTTTGTTCTTTTTAGCGGTCTGATATCTAGCCCTAGATGGGTTAGCTGATGAGCTTCCTGCCTGATGTGGTGGCGTAATAACTAGTTCACGTTTTTTCGGGTTCGAAAAAAGTGGGCCTTCTTGTTCCTTATCAATAGGATTTCGTATTACTATTTTGTCATATCGAAGATACGCGATTTTCCCCTGGTTTGTTTCTTTTTGTAGTTGTTCCTACAATGTTTTGCGTACCTCAAGGATTTGCGGCGGGAAGTCTTCTTTAATATATGTGTCTGTACCTTCCAGTTTCTTTTTGTTTTTTAGAATAGATATTTTTTTACCATAAGTTGTAAGACTAACATTTATAGGTCGAACCTTATCTTCATTTGGTTTTCCCATCCTTCTAACGTTTTCTTTTTCGTTTTTGCCACAGTTTATGCCCATTCCATTGATGATGTCTATAATTTTCCATTCCAGCTCTTCATAAGATTTCTGTCCTTCCTCTACTCCAAAAAATACTAAGTTTCTTTCTCCAACTTGTTTTTCCAGTAGCTTGAGTCTTTTTTCTTGATCTTCGTTCTTTTGCTTGATGATCTCTAACTCCTTAGTAACATGTTCAAATTTATTATCAATATTTTCGTTTATTTTTGTTGTTATTCTTGCCTCTTGCTCGCTCAAGGTAATGTTTATGTCGCTTTTAATTTTTACTCTTAAGTCATGTAACAACTTTTCCATATTTTCAAGCGACATTTCCGACGTCCCGATGTACAATAGGCTCAAGATGCGTACTCGGATGCAGCGTCTTTTTTTTTTACAATTTAGTACGTAATTACAAATAATCGCTAACACAATTATTTTAAACAAGAAACAAAAATAACAAATTTAATTATAACTTACTTCCGTCAATATTGCATTGATCATGAACGACTAAATTAATAAATTGTAATGAAATAATAAATAATACCATAAAATATTTATATAAATAAATATACAAATATAAATACATTTCACACAGCGCTATCTAGCCCAAAACTAAGCAGAGCTTGTACTATGGGAACCAGACAACTGATATAATACTGTTACGCCGAGGCTGTTAAACAATGAGTAATAATCGAACCTTCTCGAACGCTTTTGTCTTGCTGTGTTATTGTTGCTATTGTTTGTGGTTTCGCAGAATGGGGAGTGGCCATCGTGTCGAGGGACCGACCCTTTCCTGGAAGGATCGACATCGTTCTCGAACAATCGAAATGTGTGCGATATAAATAGGCCGGAGAGATGGCCGGACAGTCTGAGTCAGTCAGTGAGTGAGTCTCAGCGAGGCCCTGGAGGACTGACGTGGGAAGGGCCTCGTGTGAACAGTAGTTGCTTCCGAGTCAGTCTGGATTAAGCTATACGTGCGATCCTTTCGATGACTTTAAGTGGTGCACCAGTGGTGTGAATTAGTGTGTTGTGATACCTGTGACCAAGTTCGTGTATTCATCGTTTAGTGTTGAATAAAAGTGTTATTTTGGTTGGATCGATTCCCATTATTTTATCCCGAACCCAGCAAATCGTAACAATTTGGTGTCAGAAGTGGGATAAAATAATGCCGGTTCTGCCAAAGGATAACGTGGACGGTGTCAGGACGAGAGGTCAACGACAACAGGAAATGGATGAAAGGCGGTTTGGAGATTCTCCGGTTCAAGAAGCTCGGCAGAGTCGTCAGCCGATGGAGATCGAATCAGCCGCCGCCGAATCATTTGGAGCACCATCATCATCGTCCGTGGGCCAAGCTCCTGTGACAGGCGATCTTGCTGCTATTATGGCCATGCTTTGTCGTCAACTAGAAGAGCAGCGACGTTGGCAGGAAGAGCAGCGTCGTCAGCAAGAAGAGCAGGCTCGGTTGCAGGCAGAACAGTGACGTCAGGATAAGGAAGAGCAGCGTCGTCAGCAAGAAGAGCAGGCTTGGTTGCAGGAGGAAGAACGCCGTCAGAATAAAGAAGAGAAGCGTCGTCAGCAGGAAGAGCAGGCTCGGTTGCAAAAGGAACAGCGACGTGAACAGGTGGAGCAGACTCGGTTGCAAGAGGAACAGCGACGTCAGGATAAAGAAGAGCAGCGTCGTCAACAGGAAGATCAGCGACGTTGGCCATAAGAGCGTGCTCGACTGATGAGGGAATCGTTCAGTTCATCTGGAAAGGAATTCCAGGAAGTGAAAGAACAGATAGAAATCATGAGAGCCGTGTTTTGGAGGCTGGAATTGGGATCGCTGATGAGAAAGGGACTCTGGGTGTCCTGAAGTACTGGAGACGGCAATGTGGCTCCTCTAGTTGCTACATCTTCAGCGCGAGGTGCGCCTAAAATTGTTCGTGTTGATCGGCTGCCGCGATATGGGGCTAAGAATGCTCGGGACGAGCATGTTTTAGGAGGGGGCAGTGTTACGCCGAGGCTGTTAAACAATGAGTAATAATCAAACCTTCTCGAACACTTTTGTCTTGCTGTGTTATTGTTGCTATTGTTTGTGGTTTTGCAGAATGGGGAGTGGCCATTGTGTCGAGGGACCGACCCTTTCCGGGAAGGATCGACATCGTTCTCGAACAATCGAAATGTGTGCGATATAAATAGGCCGGAGAGATGGCCGGACAGTCTGAGTCAGTCAGTGAGTGAGTCTCAGCGAGGCCCTGGAGGACTGACGTGGGAAGGGCCTCGTGTGAACAGTAGTTGCTCCCGAGTCAGTCTGGATTAAGCTATACGTGCGATCATTTCGATGACTTTAAGTGGTGCACCAGTGGTGTGAATTAGTGTGTTGTGATACGTGTGACCAAGTTCGTGTATTCATCGTTTAGTGTTGAATAAAAGTGTTATTTTGGTTGGATCGATTCCCATTATTTTATCCCGAACCCAGCAGATCGTAACAATACTGTTACGCCGAGGCTGTTAAACAATGAGTAATAATCGAAACTTCTCGAACGCTTTTGTCTTGTTGTGTTATTGTTGTTATTGTCTGCGGTTGCGCACAATGTGGATTGGTCGTTCTGTCGAAACACCGACCCCTTTCCCGGAACGATCGAGATCGTTCTCGAACAATCGAAATGTGCGCGATATAAATAGGCCGGAGAGATAGTGAGTCAGTGAGTCAGTCTCTGCGATGCCCTGGAGGACTGACGTGGAGAAGGGTCGCGCGTGAACAGTAGTTGCTCGCGAGTCAGTCTGGATTAAGCTATACGTGCGAACATTTCGGTGACTATAAGTGGTGCACCAGTGGTGTGAATTAGTGAGTTGTGATTACGTGTGACCAAGTTCGTGTATTCATCGTTTAGTGCTGAATAAAAGTGTTATTTTGGTTAGATCGATTATCATTAGTGTTACGCCGAGACTGTTAAACAATGAGTAATAATCGAACCTTCTCGAACGCTTTTGTCTTGCTGTGTTATTGTTGCTATTGTTTGTGGTTTCGCAGAATGGGGAGTGGCCATTGTGTCGAGGGACCGACCCTTTCCTGGAAGGATCGACTTCGTTCTCGAACAATCGAAATGTGTGCGATATAAATAGGCCGGAGAGATGGTCGGACAGTCAGTCTCAGTCAGTCTGAGTGAGTTGGTCTCAGCGAGGCCCTGGAGGACTGACGTGGGAAGGGTCTCGCGTGAACATTAGTTGCTCCCGAGTCAGTTTGGATTAAGCTATACGTGCGATCATTTCGGTGACTTTAAGTGGTGCAACAGTGGTGTGAATTGGTGTGTTGTGATTACGTGTGACCAAGTTCGTGTATTCATCGTTTAGTGCTGAATAAAAGTGTTATTTTGGCTAAACCGATTCCCATTATTTTATCCCGAACCCTCAGCTCGTAACAATTTGGTGTCAGAAGTGGGATAAAATAATGCCGGTTCTGCCAAAGGATAACGTGGACGGTGTCAGGACGAGAGGTCAACGACAACAGGAAATGGATGAAAGGCGGTTTGGAGATTCTCCGGTTCAAGAAGCTCGGCAGAGTCGTCAGCCGATGGAGATGGAATCAGCCGCCGCCGAATCATTTGGAGCACCATCATCATCATCCATGGGCCAAGCTCCTGTGACAGGCGATCTTACTGCTATTATGGCCATGCTTTGTCGTCAACAAGAAGAGCAGCAACGTTGGCAGGAAGAACAGCGACGTCAGGATAAGGAAGAGCAGCGTCGTCAGCAAGAAGAGCAGGCTCGGTTGCAGGAGGAAGAACGCCGTCAGCATAAAGAAGAGAAGCGTCGTCAACAGGAAGAGCCGGCTCGGTTGCAGGAGGAACAACGCCGTCAGCATTAAGAAGAGAAGCGTCGTCAGCAGGAAGAGCAGGCTCGGTTGCAGAAGGAACAGCGACATGAACAGGTGGAGCAGACTCGGTTGCAAGAGGAACAGCGACGTCAGGATAAAGAAGAGCAGCGTCGTCAACAGGAAGATCAGCGACGTTGGCCATAAGAGCGTGCTCGACTGATGAGGGAATCGTTCGGTTCATCTGGAAAGGAATTCCAGGAAGTGAAAGAACAGATAGAAATCATGAGAGCCGTGTTTTGGAGGCTGGAATTGGGCTCGACTGATGAGGGAATTGTTCGGTTTACCTGGAAAGTAATTCCAGGAAGTGAAAGAACAGATAGAAATCATGAGAGCCGTGTTTTGGAGGCTGGAATTGGGATCGCTGATGAGAAAGGGACTCTGGGTGTCCTGAAGTACTGGAGACGGCAATGTGGCTCCTCTAGTTGCTACATCTTCAGCGCGAGGTGCGCCTAAAATTGTTCATGTTGATCGTCTGCCGCGATATGGGGCTAACAATGCTCGGGACGAGCATGTTTTAGGAGGGGGCAGTGTTACGCCGAGACTGTTAAACAATGAGTAATAATCGAACCTTCTCGAACGCTTTTGTCTTGCTGTGTTATTGTTGCTATTGTTTGTGGTTTCGCAGAATGGGGAGTGGCCATTGTGTCGAGGGACCGACCCTTTCCTGGAAGGATCGACTTCGTTCTCGAACAATCGAAATGTGTGCGATATAAATAGGCCGGAGAGATGGTCGGACAGTCAGTCTCAGTCAGTCTGAGTGAGTTGGTCTCAGCGAGGCCCTGGAGGACTGACGTGGGAAGGGTCTCGCGTGAACAGTAGTTGCTCCCGAGTCAGTTTGGATTAAGCTATACGTGCGATCATTTCGGTGACTTTAAGTGGTGCAACAGTGGTGTGAATTGGTGTGTTGTGATTACGTGTGACCAAGTTCGTGTATTCATCGTTTAGTGCTGAATAAAAGTGTTATTTTGGCTAAACCGATTCCCATTATTTTATCCCGAACCCTCAGCTCGTAACATTATTTTATCCCGAACCCTCAGCTCGTAACAATACTTATATACTTTTTTTTGTAAATACATACTTATAGTATATAGAAAAACAACCAGACCTGGAACAAATGTCTGTAGATCATGCAAACATTTGTTCCGCGGCGGGAATCGAACCCACTACCTCCTGCGTCTCAGCCGGCTGTTCGCCCACTGCGCTACGGAGATCGTCAAATAAACCCAATCAAATAAAATATAAATCAAAGAGATAATTTTTAGGCAAGCTAACAATTGAGAGACGGCCACAAAGACACTATCATCTTCAAGAACTATTGAAAGCTACACAAAAGTTCTATATAAACTCGAAAAATACTTCGTTTCAAAAATGCTCACAGCGATACAGCGAGAATAATAGCCCTGTCGATTACGTTTACGATAGCAGACTCCCCTGAATACACACTCTTGGAACATTTGTCGCGACGCTATCTGTGACAAACACTTTGCGAGAAAAATGTGCTTTTGCTTTTTAAATCTGTTTGAATCATTTTGCAAAGTCAATTGTGTGAGAGATCTTTGGTTTATTGTTTGATTTTTATGACAATTGCTTGAGTAAATCTAAGTGTTAAAAGAAAAATTCATTGACGTTTTTCGATCAATTTATGAGCGGTTTATGTTATTCCATGTATTTAGTTTTTGTTTTTACTTTTTCTTAAACTGAATTTCTTACCATACAATAAAGCATACAATTAAGTAAATGAAATATAATAAATAAACGAAACAGATACTGTAATTAAGTAGACACTAAACTGATTTCAATGTTACTATTTATCTAGAACTTGTAAAACTCGTAAAACTTGAATTTATTTTCAAAGTGTCCAAGACCACATTTTTCACAACATCTGTTTGTGTGCTCGTACAATTTTAGTGCAATGTTCCACAGACACGCCGTAAGCTTTTACGAGATTACTTAGAATAAATGAGAGTGAGTAGAATTGCCAAATATGTTTCCACCATAGAATAAACTTCAAATAGAATGTCCGGAACCCGTATTACTTATGATAAGAGTTTTTCTTTGATGATGATTATATGTATATCTAGCTTCCATTGTGCTGATAATTAACATTGTTGGATGTTCTCTTCATCGCATCACAATCTAGAATGCAAAAGAATATTATGTTTTGAAGTTTTCAGGCAATTTTCTGGCAGTGCGCTGGTGACCTTATGTTCTCCCTATTTCATCTGCCCGAAACTACATTTTGTTTTTAAAGAACTGTATCAAGTTCTTATAAGCTAGTGGTCTGATCAAACTCTGATGGAAGTTTTGAATACGCGCATATACCTCTATTTTAACATGCCCTCCGAAGCATGACAACAATAGTTTGGTGTTTGGTACCACCTGAGACTCTTTCCTTTGAAAAGACGTCAAATACTTATCAACTTGGAATACTAATGCTTGGAAATAAAGCTTGGAATACTTGCAAAGGTACGGCAATACTTCACACCGGGACAGTTGCTCAACTTATACCAAGCACAAGTCCGAACATGTCTGGAGTACTGTTCTCACCTCTGGGACGGATCAGGCGAAATACCAGCTAGAGGCTCTAGATTCAATTGAGAGAAGAGATAAGACGCTCATTTGCAATGACGAGCAAATGCAAGGCTCCACAGCCTCGAGCATCGTTGAAAGGTTACAAGCCTCTCGGTTTTTTATCGGATATATTTCGGAGAGTGTGCTGCGGAGCTTTTCAACCTGATCCCACCATCCTAATTCTATCATCGGACAAACAGACGTTCCTCCGTACGTCTACGGTAGATATACCTCCCATACGCACAAAGCGGTACCTTTATTATGCGACGCCAAGGAGTGGTACGCCTTGCCCGAGTCTGGGTTTCCTGATAACTACAACCTAGGGATCTTCAAGTCACGAGAGAATAGGTTTCTTCTAGGCAAGGGTGTACCATCGTAGACTGCATCATCGCTTACCATCAGGCGAGATCGTGGTCAAACGCTAGCCTATAATTTATAAAATAAAAAACTGTCTGAAGTTACTATCAAGAATTGTCAAATCAGTTGGTCAATGATACTCAAGAGGCACGACTGGGGTACGACATCTAGAAACTCAATCAAAGACCGCTCTCTCCAGGTATATTGCTGTGGTTTCTACCCGTTATGCTGCGACGATGCCGTTAAAAGAGCAATAGCGTTTATCAAACTGAACTGCGATAATACTTTACGAACTTGAGAACTTCGTAACTGATATAAATAAATACGACCGTATTGATTGATAAAGTTTGTCGCTTTGTTGAATTGTTCCATTGATGCTATATTTTTATAGACACTTAAATACAAGATATACAGGGTTACAGGAAAAATCGTGCTAGATCCGTTAAGGGCGTGGAGTACCCATCATTTCTGACTTATTTCACTATGAAACACCCTACCCTAAACTTAACCCTTTTCGAGATATTCGACATTTAATTTTTTTATTGAAAATTGCCGATTTTTAGGCTACTAAATTTATTTTTGTTTATTTTGTGTATCTTATTATTATTATTGCATTTTTAAATGTGTAATAAGATGCTTTAGGACGTCTATCATTAAAATAGTGCATAAGTTAATTGAATAGACCGTAGTAGACAAGTGAAAGTTAAGAAATAAAAAAAAATATTAGAAAGTTTATTTTTCTCTAAGGGATATCTAAAAAAAATATTATGGCAATTGTTCGGCAGATGTTTTTTAAAATATCTACGTTTCATCAGCTATCTAACGAGGTATAATAATCTAGGGTTTTATTCAAATGCATTGAAAAAAATTTAGTTTTATAGGCGACAGTGGAGAAGAAAATTTATACTTAGCCCTAAAAAGTAAAATAAAATAATAGGTAAGCATGAAATGTCATTTATTAAAGATTTTCACAACTTTTTCTTATTCTACAGTTCATGTTCAACATGGCCGCCTCTATTTCTGATACATTGTCGCATCCTTCTACGGAGACCAGTCTTTACTACTCCAGTGGTTAACGTGGTCCTCATTTTATTGGCTGCATCCACAATCCTTTCTCGTAAGTCTTCCGCAGACGAAACTGGATTCGGCTCGCTGTACACAAGACTTTTCATGCACCCCCACACGTGAAAATCCATGGGGGTTAGATCCGGACTTCTTGCTGGCCATGGCAACGGTCCACCTCGTCCTATCCATTTGTTTGGATAATTTGTGTCCAGCCAGTCTCTGACACTTCTCCTGAAATAGGCAGGGAAGCCATCATGTTGGAACCACATGTCCCTGATCAGGTTGAGTGGCAGATCATCCAGCAAATCACTTAAGTCTGCTCTCAGGAAATTTTCGTAGCTTTCCCCATTTAGATTATCCGGGAGAAAGTAAGGTCCAATCAAATGATTGGAGATAATGCCCATCCACTCATTCACGCTGAATCTTCGTTGGGACCCCTTCACTCTTTTCTTATTGGAATTCCTTAGCTCTTTTGGGGCCCAGTAATGGGCGTTGTGATAGTTAGTTATGCCATCTTTATCAAATTTGGACTCATCCGTCCACAAGATATTTCTTAGAAAATCTGGGTCTTCTACGTCCCAACTACTTTTTTCCACGAAATGTAATACAAACCCTAGATTGTTATACCTCGTTAGATAGCTGATGAAACGTAGATATTTTAAAAAACATCTGCCGAACCATTGCCATAATATTTTTTTTAGATATCCCTTAGAGAAAAATAAACTTTCTAATATTTTTTTTTATTTCTTAACTTTCAGTTGTCTACTACGGTCTATTCAATTAACTTATGCACTATTTTAATGATTGACGTCCTAAAGCATCTTATTACACATGTAAAAATGCAATAATAATAATAATAAGATACACAAAATAAACCAAAATAAATTTAGTAGCCTAAAAATCGGCAATTTTCAATAAAAAAATTAAAAGTCGAATATCTCGAAAAGGGTTAAGTTAAGGGTAGGGTGTTTCATAGTGAAATAAGTCAGAAATGATGGGTACTCCACGCCCTTAACGGATCTAGCACGATTTTTCCTGTAACCCTGTATGTATGTAATAAGTATAAGTATTGTTAAGACCTTAGATTCTTGCATTTTTATATGAAATTATGTTATGTTCTGAAAGAAATCGCTTTAAGCGAAAAGACCGCCCATTGCACATTTCTATTATTTGATATAGTGTTTTATAATTGGTGTTTTGTATAATAAAGAGTTATAACTAACTTTCTAACTATGCTATTATGTATTTATTGTATTATTTTAAAGAAGCAACTAACACTTCTTTGTAATTTTACTTAGAAAACCTTCGTGA
This sequence comes from Philereme transversata, assembly GCA_963924445.1. Classification (NCBI taxonomy): domain Eukaryota; kingdom Metazoa; phylum Arthropoda; class Insecta; order Lepidoptera; family Geometridae; genus Philereme; species Philereme transversata. The sequence goes on from OZ004338.1 coordinate 25,941,346, forward strand.
TTGGTTTCAATCATTATTATAAATACGGGATTTATCACGTACCGTCTTATCAGTGTTTCGACCGACAATATTTCGGTTCAATACGTGAACTTCATCAGGGTGAGTGCGATCCGCTCCAAATTACGTCGAGGCGCGCATTGTCGGCGGTCGAAACACCTATAAGACGGTACGTGATAAATCACGTATTTATAATAATGACTCCTTTGTAATTTTAGATTTTGGCAATACATATTTCGTATCGAATAGAGCGGTCTCGAAAAGGGGGTGGAGGTATTGTAACAGTGGGCGACAATAGGTGGGCTCTGCCATATTTAGCCGACAATTATTTACCCCAAACACATTTAGATACCTCACCTTAAAATTTCCATAGTCCATTGTTTACAGATCGGTTCATTCCACCTCGTTCTGAAAACGGCTTTAACAAAAGGGAGATTGTTTCCAACATTGCCGGAAGAGAGAATTCGAACTAATACGGAGGTAGTCCATAAGTAGCTGAGCAACCCACGTACGTATCCAATTCACATACACGATAATGACGCTTTCAGAGTATATCGCGTGACGTATGCATAAACCATGGACATATATGTATATAGGGTGTTTGATAATATACGCACAAAAATAAAACGGGTATTTTGATGAGCATGATAAATAAATTTGTGAAATGTTTACCACACAAATGTGAAATTTATTTTAGCATGTAAGAGCCAACACTTTATTAAACTTATGTTGTGCTTTTGTATAATGATTGCCATCTAACCACAGATACTGTATAGGTGACTCGAGATATCTTTTGTTGTTCCTTTCTAACCCAAAACCCGCAGCCATTTCCGAAAGAGATATCAAATCGGCATTTCTTTTTGGATGTCTCTTGCAGAGTAGGCAGTAAGTTTTGTATCGAATTAATCACCTAAACTAAGTCGATTTTCTTTAAAATTTGATAATATAACTAGTAGTTTTTTTTTTTGAGATGTTTTTTCGTGTTTTGAGAAACCATCACTTGAATATCGTCAGTATATTACCAAACACCCTGTATATATCGATGGCATGACGCCATCATACTTATAGGCGCTCCAAAGCATATTACTAATTAAATACTAAAACATATGTACTGACTTTTATTTTATATAGTTATCTGTTTAATTGAGGTAAAGTTAGTTGACTAATGTCAAATGTGTAAGCACTTCCTTTGTAGTTTTTGAAAATCTTAAGGTTAACATGTTTTAACTCTTATAATGCCAAAATGGAAATCATTTTGGAAAAAACCAGAGGGCTTAGCCAAGTTACATCGAATCGATTCGAAGCGAATGTAATTTGGCTACTGGCCCAGATACCCTAACTAAACCAAGGAGCATGTAGGTATGACGAATGTGTTAAGTGAGAGTGAACTGAATTTAAGAGTTAAGGCAGTATCGTAGCAAGTGGCGAGACAGTGACAGTGTATATGTATTTAAACACTTCAGTTGCTAAGCAACTTCTGATGAATCTGTATCTACCCTACCGATAGAGGTAGCTATTCGACCCTCGCATAAAGCAGAAATGCCTTCGGTGGGCCATTACCTACGGCCTATTGTCTGCATTGGCTCGTCCAACCCTTCCAAATAGAGACGATGAAGAATTGGCCGTAAAAAATCCGCGTACTTTGCAAAAATCTCTAACAATCCAGTTGGGTTTATAAACAATAACAAGTTTTTTTTGACCAAGCACTAAGGACCTAAGTACTAAAGTAAAGATATTATGCCAACTTTAGTGTCTGAAGGCTATGTTTTCAACATATTTTATAGCCAGGATCAGCGCCTAGTGTGCGTTCCGAAGAACGGAAGCGCTTTGTTGATTTTTTTTTATTTACTTTGATCACTTTGAAACGTCAATTTTACTGCCTGTTCCTTCGCGACCAAGCCAGGAAAGAAAGGCAAGAAACAAGCCTGGTTGTTTTTTTTAATGATCCTTTTACAATACATAATACAGAAAATAAATTACGTCTAAATTGTAACATTTTGAACGAGTTGGAGCAATTTCAATCCCAAGCTTCTCTATCATCTAAATAATCCGATATTTTATAGTAGGCTCTTTTATAAAGATTTTGTATAATTACGTTTTTAAATTTGTTAATTGTCAATTTTTGTACATCCCTTGGGAGTTTGCTATAAAAGTGTACATCTTGCCCTCTAAACGATTTACTAACTTTATGGAGTCTACAAGTGGCAACAGCGAGTTTATCTTTATTTCTAGTATTAAAATTATGATTTTCGCTATTTTTCTTAAACAAATTAATATTTTTGTGAACATACATTAGATTTTCATAACCTAACTAATCTGTTATGACTAAACGTAACCGATAGTGGACTGTGTTGGGTATGCCTACAGGATGAAGAGACAGTGGAGCACGTTTTGCTGCACTATACGGCCACTCATGAATCCAGACTGAAAAATGCATGAACTCATCGAGTCATCTTCGACGTTAGCAACGACCTCGGGGACTCTGAAAAACTGCTGCCACCAACCCAAAGTCCTACTCTGCTACTTTAAAGAGTTAGGATAGCTGGGGTCAGGTTAGAAGGGGGGTACCTAATCCACAATACACCCCTATGCGGGACGTCGGTGCAGATCTTATTCTCAGTCAAAAATTGCCTGCCGTATTTCTTTTACTAAACCAATATATTTTAATTTAAAAAGCCGGACTATAACAAGTTTATCCGGCTAACAATAACCATTTCACAGCTCTAAGAGCCAAATGAAACTTTTATACAACTTGATCTGTGATATTAAACGTGGTGAAATAGTTCTTGGAATTAAATTAAAATAGTTTATTTTGTAGGAAGGTAAACTAATCTTAGCCACTAAACACAGACTTAAGACGATCGTATTTAAAGCCTGTATTCTTGTATTTTTGTGCACAAACGTGAATAGAAAAAATTCTAAAATCTTTCTAAATTCCATGTACCTATGAGTCTCGATCTCGATTCAGTTTAGAGTGCAGTTCTGGAATACGGGTCTCTGGTTAGAAGAAATAATGAATTATTATATGTAATAACTCAACAAAAACAAACAAAAATATTTATTATTGACGAATTTTTAGAGTACAGTTCTGGAATACGGGTCTCTGGTTAGAAGTAATAATGAATTATCATAATAACTCAACAAAAACAAACAAAAATATTTATTATTGACGAATTTTTAGAGTACAGTTCTGGAATACGGGTCTCTGGTTAGAAGTAATAATGAATTATCATAATAACTCAACAAAAACAATCAAAAATATTTATTATAGACAAATTTTTCCACTTCTTAGTTACTTAGTTCTTAGTTTTTTTTTCTGTAGTTTTCTTCTATTATTTCAATATTGAAATTGAGTTTTGAACTTATAACAATAATAATTCGTATTTTAAGTACTAGGTAGATACCTAGTACATAAAATACTAATAAATAAACAATACAAAAAAACTAATTATAAATAATTGAATTGGTGATACAAAAAGCCTTGCCTCCCCCATATATTCCCCTACAGGTCGTCTTTCTATCTAGTGGGGGACTGTCCTACGCTATTCTTTCCAGTGCGTGGTCTCCACTCGACAACTTTTCTGCCTCAACGGCCGTCAGTTCTTCGTTGTGTGTTTGTGTGTTCAGTTGTGCCCTTCACTGCTACATAATGATATTATTCATTCATTAATAAAAATAGACGATCTCATGGCGCATTCATTCATATATCGAAATCGATATATTCTGGTCTTTGTTCATTCCTTACAAGTTAAATCTGTTTACTCAGCATTTAAGCCCAAGCAAATCGATCGATTACATATTCATGTTTCTGGAACTAAGGTAAACAGCCTCGCATTACCGATTGTTCAAACATCGTAGGTACTGTTTGTAAATTCCGTTTACGTGATCCACTGTTTCACTGAATTATACAGAAGGCTTATCTCATATTAATTCGGTATATTGAAACCATAGAGAAAATATAATACAGTAGACCAGTACCATTACAAGCTCTTAAACTGGTAATCATCCAATTCCGTACTGGTTTTTGGAGGCTTTCCTAATTAGACCTACTTATTATTTTGGTATTCTGCAACTTAACTTTTGAGTTAGTTACCAAGCATAAATAAATCTTGTTATCGATTTCGAGTAAGGGACTAGGCGATACAAGTGTTGGGCTCTGGAGATTTTTAAATCATCTTTGTCATTCCTTCTAGCAACTTACAACGAGGATGCGATACTGAACTTGCTACTGGCTCTACCAGTTATTATAATGAACATCATCATATGAGCACTGCTGAACATGGCCTCCCAAAACCGGCTCCCAGCAACCTTTTAGGCTGTCTATCCATCTAGCGAGGGGCCGTCTTACGCTGTGCTTTTCAGTGTTTCAGTCCCGAGAACCTTTCTGCCCCAACGGCCGTCAGTTCTTCGAGCTATGTGCCCTGCCCACTTCCAATTCAGCTTGCTAATCCTTTGGGCTATGTCAGTGAGTTTGATACGCCTACGAATCTTCTCATTTCTGATTCACCAATTTCGCCTTCTCCATGGTTATTATCATCATCATCATCGTCCATAGCCCGACTTCACCTACTGCTGGGTGCCTCCCCACGCCATCCACCACGATCTTTCGCTAGTCTTACGCACTGACGCTCCACCCATCTCGCTGCCATAGTTATAGTATGAACTTATAAATTTGGTTCGTATGTGTAAGCTAGATGCATTATCAATCCCTCTGAGGTTGATACGGGTCTATCAAGGAGAGTGTCATAAAATATTCAGACAAAACTTGGACGTCCGATATCGCTGTATGAATTATTTGAAAGGTGCAACGCATCAAACATCATCTAAAAGTCTATTCACCTAATGGAAGATATCCATAAGGGTATCTACTGGACCATATTGAATGATTTATTTAGTACGTTAAGAATTTATAAATTTATCAACAAAATATATGTGACTATTGTGTGTTGATGTTCATTTTGAGAACTACTTTTCGCAAAGTAGATTTTGATCAATCCACATTCTCTAATAATAATGTTACCGACGAATATTTTGCACATGATATAATATATCCACGGTTTGACTATGTTAAATAAATTGATTCGCATATCTTCTTACGATTGTGATAATATAAGTTTAAAGGTATAAGTGCCTATTTCAGAACCTCGTAACTATAATTGACTATTTAATTATAATTGAAAACAGAAGACATTATATTTTACCCGTTGGATAGCATTACTCAATCGTGTTGAAATAGGTATTAAGTATAATCAGTTAGTTTTTTCTTTGTCTAATTTGAATGCCCTCTTTCTATCTTTTCAGCGTATAGTTGTGTACGATCATCTCCACTCTCAAGCAATAGCGTTATTGATCGCAGAAGGAATCGACTAAGACTATGTCAACATCCGGTTGGAGAGTGAATATAGTACAGGACTGGACTACGAAATCAGGATATATTCATAACTAGTTTCCGCCCGCGGCTTCGCACGCGTGGTTTGTCAGTAAAAAGTAGCCCATGTTTTAATCCAGGTCATAATCTTGATTCTTGATAACTAGTGATTCGTCCCGAACTGAGATCTCGCTAGTCTACCATAAAAACAAAAAAATAGTATTCGTAATCTTTGACTATCAAAATAGTGCCACGAAATACATAACAAACTCACTTGACCTACGGTTTCATTCAAATTACAGGTAACGGGAGTTCATGTTAAGACATGAACCACTTATGGTTACTCTTTTTGGGATACAAATTGCAGTTATTCTGGATTCCAGACTTTTGCCTATATTTGATACAAAAACTTTACTAAAAATAAAAACAGGTTCGAAATGTACTAATAAAGACATTTCATTTGACGTCTCATTTGACCTAATAGTCTTATTTTCATTTTTTTTGCCCCTCCTGAACCCCAATATCTCAACAACCTCCCAACATTTTTAACTTATTTAGTCACACTAAAATTGTGCCATCACTAATCACCTATGTATAAAATTTCACGATGATTGGATCAACGCTTCGAAATTTATCCTCGGACAAACAAACATACATACATACAACGCCGATTTGTCCAAGTTGATTTAGAGATCTCACTTCGTTCGATCAATAAATTGATAATCTTGATTAATGGTGATAATCCAGATCATAAACATACGATGTGATTAAGTAACAAACAAACATCCAAACTTTCGCATATATAATATTAGTGTTATAACTGTTTATTGTTTTAATTTACACTCAGCTCAAAAATTATGGTTTCAAAAATATAGGCCTATTTTTTTTGCCTATTAAATACAGGCCTCTATTTCTGTGGCAGTTCCTGAGTGATCATTATCATCATATCAGCCATAAGAAATCCCCTGCTGCACCTTTACCTTCCCCATATATTTCCAGAGTGACCTATCTTGTGCAGTCTACACCCAACGGTTCCCAGTCACTATCGGTAACATGCAAACAGTTTATGAGTACTATTTTGCATTAAAGTTAACTCGCTCGATGACTAGATCATGTACAACCCAGATGAAAAGTCTTTAATATTAAGTTCGTAGTAAAAATCCTTTTTTTTATAAAAGTAGGTAGGTATTCATATTTTAAAGTGGAGGGTTTTAAAGTGCACCAGAAAAGCATAATTCAATAAAACTATCGCGACCACATAATGCATTCTGTCTTCTCACAGAACGCCACCGCAGTCTTTTTAATATTTCATATGAAGAAATGTTCTATTCCTAACCTTACCCTCCACCATCACAATTTGAAAGGAATTTAAATAAATTTAACAAGGTTTATGTTAAAATAAAATGACTTCCTGAAGACACACGAATTAATTATTGTTCATTTATTTTCATTATTTTCCCAACAGTGGGACGAAACAGGATACTTGATAAATATGATATCTTAACTATTAGTTGGTCTACTTGGTTATATGTAAAATAGTTTTAAATTGCATTACATTAAAACTAGAACCTTTCATTGTTTTTAGCTAGCAAGGATATGGTTATCATATAATTATGAGTCAGCAAATTTTTAGACTCAAAATTATTCTTTTTCAGGTTTAGTCAACGTTAGATTGGTGTAAACGTGCAAGGTTAACAAAGATGTACCTTGATAAACAAAAAATAATCTAGTTATTATAATGTTTTGAGAATACGCAAATAATTGAAAGCATGAAAAGTGGCCAATCATTTTAGCCAATATCCAATATCTCGTAAAATTTCAAGATGTTCATTATTATGTTTGTTCACCGGTATTTATGCAGCAGAAGTGGTCTATGGTATATGATCTTGTACGTTATTATCGTGGGAAGGGTTAAGAATAAGCCCAAGAAAAGAGCAAATTCCATCAGCCAGTGCGGAGTGGATGTGACAGCGGTGGCAAATTGAAGGCGACAACATGCTTTTAGCTTAAGTCTCGGCCCTCGGCGTGGCAAATAGGATCACTGCTTGATGCTTTGTGGTCTAAGTTGAGTGATGCATTCTGTTTTTATTGTCACGCATTGCCGTGTTTCAGTTTGAAGTGGATGGTTACCGGTAAAATTGCAGGCAAATGAGGCAACACCTGTATGCCTCAAGCTAAAGGACGCAGGGCAGTGCATCATAGGACACCTTTCTAAGGTGCGTGACTTACAAAGCAAGAATTTGTTATAGGTGATAGGTACCATTTGATATCAGGTGGGCCGTATGCTTGTTCCATCTCCAAGTCGTATAAAAATCTAATCTAAAGAGCCCGCTGGATACCACTGCTGGGCAAAGGCCTCCCTTCCCTTCCCGTACAAAAATATAATAGCAAAAAAATTTCGAGGTCCTCGATTCTTTTCCTAAGATCTTCCTTGATTGTCAATGCAATATAAGACTGGCCACACCCAGTATTGAGCAAGATTAGTGCGCAGCTTGATGTTTAGTCTCTTCGAGTACACTTAGATTAGAAATATTGGGGCAACACAGCCAGTGTTTAGGATAGTATAACCCCATTTCTCCTTCTGAAATAGATCGATTGTTATGGTATTTAGATGGCTCAATTGTTTCTTATTTTAATAATTCGGTAGATACCGTTACTTATAAATATTGTCGTTCATAAATGTTAGATTGAAACATGAACTGGACTAGATTTGAGTACTTACGGGGATTATGGATTTATGTTTTTTGTTCATCCCTCTATATTCTATGACTTAGCCCGAACATCTGCTACCGGTAACTATTATTTGGATCTTGTTTACGACGAGCCACTTCCAAACTTTAAGCACCTAACGTTGTTAAAGCTATCTTTAGCGTCTCTTTTGACTAACTACTCTTTGTTGTTTTGACTCGTCTCAAGCTAAGTGCAACAGTAAACTTGATTACAGTATCATCGTTTCATCCAGGTGTGTTGAAATTGCGGATTTAAATAAACGTCTCTGAATAAAGCATATGGTTAACCATCATCATCATATCAGCTATAGGAAGTCCACTGCTGAATATAATTTGTATTACTAGTGATGACTCATGCCCTAGAAACGTAGTCTCTCACTATGTTTCTCATAAGAAGGCTCAAGGCCGGTCAGCGTGCTATCAAGGGTGTTTCTCCTTAGAGATTTAATGAGACATTATGTGATATTTTCTGGGCTATAACTAATATATACCTATATATAGCTCATAACTTTAATGTCATTAAAAAAATCAAGCACGTGCCAAATATGCTGGCATGTTTGTTAGAAGTGTTAGCACTGAATAATTGAATAGAAACTTGCTAATTTATTCAAAACAACACTAAGATGTTAGTCTTACTGTTACTCTAACACATATTTCCGTCCCTCTAATTACCTTAAACAACATAAGATTAGACAATCCTAAACTAAGGTTTAGCTAGCTGCAGTGTGAGGCATATCTCTGCGTAGTAAATCTGTATGCAAATATGCTAAAGCAAATAGAAAACAGCTAGTTACCTATACGTAAATAACAAAGGTCGATCTCTGAGTAATGCCTTTGTAAACGATATTGCATTATTATTTTTATTGACAGTCCGTCATTGTGATGTGTGATATTATTGCCGTATAACGATCGTACTGTAACGGTATCGATATAGCAAAAAACCTTTCCCTTTTATTAAGGTGGAAGTCTAGAAACTTTTGTCTAACGAATATCTATCTATACGTATTCGTTTTTTAACTTCTGTAGCTAGTTATTGCTACAAATATGTCAATAATTTCAAGATTTGTAAAACAATCTCAAACATTTTCAAGCCTAGACGGGACTTGAACTAGCAACCTTCCTCTTGATACCCTCGTAGCTTGATGAGCCTCATACCTCGCCAGGTTTGAAATTAGTGAGATAAATATAAATAAATTTTGCTGGACATGTCACACAGCGCTAAGCAGAGCTTGTACTATGGGAACCAGATAACTGATAGAATTCTTATATACCTTTTTTTTTTGTAAATACATACTTATAATGTATAGAGAAACATCCAGGCCCGAAACAAATATCTGTAGATCATGCAAACATTTGTTCCGCGGCGGGAATCGAACCCGCTACCTCCTGCGTCTCAGCCGGCTATTCGCCCACTGCGCCACGGAGGTAGTCATGAGATGAATCAGATTACGACTAATTTTCCATAAGTGTTCGGATAAAACTATAAAAATAAAAATACCATTTGAAATATGCTAATGTCAAGTCCACTTCGAAACATTACATTTTGCGTGGCTTCATACTAATGTCAACTATCAAAAAAAGATTATGGTAGAACCAAAAAGTTGAATAAAATAACTGTATACACTATCGCTCGTTTGAAAAAGTAGAAGATTAATAATTTTCCGTGATACAATAATTTCCTGTCATATTCCCCCTTCTCGACACGGGTACGAGTACACCAGTTATTTCCTTATCAGCTGAGTTTAAAACCGTTATCTTTCTTGTAACAAGTTACCAATACGGTAGCTAAGGATAGACTTGTAAACTTTGCATAATTATAGGGCATGTTAGGTAAGAAAGGCTTGAAGATAAAGCTAATATCCTTGTCATTAATTATAGAGCAGGATCGTGGAGGTAAAATTGCTACAGAAGGAAGTTGTTTTGAGGTTGTTAAGTAGCAACTCGCACAATTACTTAAAAAAAATGATTTTATTTGAAATAAAACTTAGAATTATTACAGAGATGTTTCGAATGTTGAAATTGAACTGAACTGTCTGAATGCTGAGATTGAACTGAATTGTTTGACTTGTTACATACCTTACCTATTAATACACATTGCAATCTCACATACTCTAGCTATTAGTTCTTACATACCTTACCTATTAATAAACATTGTAAGTAGCTATTAGTAAGCATTAGTAATCTAAGTTGGTTCTTTCCCAAATTGCTTTGTGAATGACTAATTAGTGTCACGTACTTTACTTATTGGTAAACATGAATAATCTAAGTAGATCCTTTCCCAAATTACTTTGTGAATGACTAATTGGTTCTAGAAACATTAACTTAACTCTTACTCATGTATAACTATCTCACGACCTTTTCTAAATACCATTCCTATGACAAATTGCACTGTAAACAGCTCATAGTTCGAAGAACCTACCCTAATTATGATTAGCGATCCCACGATCCTCAAAAGTATAAATACCTTGTGTTAGTTGGAAAATGTATTCAGTTCAATTTCAACAGTCAAACAATTCAGTTCAATCTCAGCATTCAGACAGTTCAGTTCAATTTCAACATTCGAAACATCTCTGTAATAATTCTAAGTTTTATTTCAAATAAAATCATTTTTTTTAAGTAATTGTGCGAGTTGCTACTTAACATTTTGGCGCAGCCGGTAGAGGATTCGCAAGTCGCGTAATAAGACGGGGATAACGTTTCTACGGTACCTGAAGGGTTTAAATCTTCCCTGCCGAACCTGACGACGGCGATGTGCATCCAAGCATTTATATTGTTACTGTGGTAAGTGGCTCAATTACTATATGCTCTAAATCCTAAATCCTTAAATCCTAAATCTTTACCTAACTCCTAATTCTAGATCATTCATCTAACTCTATTGATTTTAAATTACCATGTCTATCGAATCCAAAACATTGAAAACTGAATCAAGCATGGAGGTCGATCTCAGAACATTATTTCAATTAGTGCCAGAATTTGACACTACAAAAACTCCACAAGTGTATCGCTTCATTCGATCATGCGATGCAGCTTTTAAACTCGCGTCATCTATCCAGGAGCAAATACTTTTGCCTTATACATTAAATAAAATCACGGGGCCAGGGTCATCAGACGTTTACATTAAACAATTTGCAAATTGGTACGACCTAAAAGGTTTCCTCATACAAAAATATTCGCAAACAAAGACTCTAGGACATCTTCAATTGGAGCTACAGTCATTATTTCAAAAGCCCAGTGAGTCCATCACTGACTATTTTCATAGAGTTGATCTGAGTAGGAGCAAACTCATTGAAAAACTAACAACCGAGATTAATGACGAAACATTACCAGGTCGCGTTGCCACAACCGAAGAGACAGCACTTAACGTCTTTGTAAACGGCTTAAGCTCAGATATAGGTATGATGCTTCGGGTTCGATCAATAACCAACCTCACCGAAGCAGGAAACATCGCTATTCAAGAAGAAAAAATACGAAATATGAATAGCGCCAGGCAAAATCTTTATAGAAACAGTGCCCCATCATTCAACTCACGCTCTAACACGTACACACGTACAAATGACGCTAGGCAAGTTCTAAATAAAAATAATATCCCGCAACAGCCTCGCAATCCCATGAAAGTCTGCAACTACTGCAAGCTACCGGGACATCTAATTATAGAGTGTCGGAAACGCGCTTATAATAACAATTTTAAACAAACTCTAAACTCGAATCAACCAGTTCCACAACAACGACCAACACCTCCTGCTAGAATCAATAATTTAAACTCACAGGCGGCCGAGGAGATGGGCATTTCCTTGGAAACCGCTTCAACTTACTACCTCAATGCCCAGCCACAGATGTCGAGCCCCAACTCGAGCCAGTACATGGATGTCGAGGCGGAGGCACCCCAATTAGACATCTAAAAACAAAATCAACTCTAGCTCTAAGTCCTAGGAACCACGAGTCGCTTCATTCAGTCCATCGGGGACTAGCGACCATGCTTCCTCTCAGCGAGAGTTGCACAAAGGTGTCACAAAACAGACCAGTCTATCGGAGACAATTTTGTGATGCTAGCACTCAAACTGAACCACTAAATCTGACTCAATCAAACACTAACTCCTATTCCAAATCCGAGGACTTACCGACAGGGTAACCAGCCCCAAACTGATGATCCTATTCCAAATCCGAGGACTTACCGACAGGGTAACCAGCCCCAAACTGATGGTCCTATTCCAAATCCGAGGACTAACCGACAGGGTAACCAGCCCCAAACTGACGGTCCTATTCCAAATCCGAGGACTAACCGACAGGGTAACCAGCCCCAAACTGACAGTCCTATTCCAAATCTGAGGACTAACCGACAGGGTAACCAGCCCCAAACCGACGGTCCCAATCCAAATCCCAAATCAATGCCAATACAACTCTACTAAATCAAGCACGAACTCGAAATCAAATCCTAAATCAAAATCTAAATCTAAATCGAAATCTAAATCAAAATCTAAATCTAAATCAAAACCTAAATCGAAATCTAAATCAAACCTAAATCGAAGAATATCCAATCTCCAGACACCATTACTATCTCTTCACTCAATGTGCCTCCAGAAAATCTTCTGCATTGTCAATTCCATATCGAAGGTAAACCGGTCATACTACTCGTTGATACAGGAGCCGCTATTTCAGTCAGAAACAAGGCAAAAATAGGAACGGCACCTCTAGATGTATCGAACATCGTATCAATCGTAGGTATTTCAAGTAACCAATCCTCAATGCAAATCTTTGGCACAGCTCAAATATCCCTAGACAATCTCCCTAAATTCAAGTTCCAGGTAGCTAATCTAAATATTCAAGTCGATGGTATGTCAAAATTCAATGTCAACATCTACCTACGTCCATATTCAAACTAAGCTAGCTAACATAAGATAGTTTTAGATATAATATATTATTAGGTTTAGATTAAATCGACATCTTATATTTACAAGGTTTGCCACACAGCAGCCCAAACAACATTCATATTCTAAAATCTCCTAGATCTAAATTATATTTACAACTTCAATGCTTGTTCCACAATCAAACTCATCATTTGTATTATTATATACAAACTATATCAAACATTTAATTAAAAATAAACTAAATTCTAATTCGATTCTAACCCGTTAATTGTTTTTATTCTCTAATTCGCCTTTCCAATAACTTTCAAACAACATCGGCTCAATTCCAACATCATCCTAACGTCCAATCCACAAAATCTTATATTAACGTAAATTTAAACAAAATCGAATTAAGACTTGCAGAACTCAATATGTACTTAGGAAAAAATTATTGTGCTAAAAGAGAACTCTTAGATGGTCTTGGCTCTGTTCTAAAATGGCTCATAGGTACGCCAGATGCGAAAGACGCAAAACGCTATGACGAATGCATCAATCAACTTGAACGGAGTGAAATAGATTTAACCGACCTCATGCAAAAGCAACTACTAAAATCTAACAAAATCAGAACCAGCAAAAGGTAGTCACTTCAGTAACGATCAACAACTTACATTCCATTCTGGATTCCTCTTCCTTGACAGCTTATGTCTACTCAAATCGTCTAGTCTACATTTTAGAATTCCCTCTCGTCATGAATGATCCACTAACACTGTATCATATATATTCCATCCCAATTCAACATCCCAATTCCTCATTCCATTCCACAATCCTTCCCGAGCATATATACTTGGCCACCGATCCTAGTGGGCAATATTATGCGTCAACGAGTTCGCTGGACAACTGCATCATCTTCACGACCAAACGAAGAGTCTGCAAGAACCTCGTAGTCTACGATTCAACGGAGCGACCCATCTGTGAACTACAACTACTTTTCAGCCAAGAAACAACTATTCCTGAAACTTGCATAACGACAACATTCCCTGCAGAAATCCAAACGTTTCAACCACTGAAACACAACAGATGGCTTTACATCCTGAACAATGAAACAAACTGCGTCCTTCATTGCGGTGATGAAGTCTCAAATCATAAACTTCAAGGCTCAGGCATTATCACTCTGCCACAAGGATGTAAACTCTATACTGGTTATAGTACGCTTTCAGCATTCCAATCAATCAAGGAAAACACGACGAATCCTGTTATCATTCCCGATATAAGAATGGATGACTGCTTCGAGACACTAAAGAAAATTGAAGCTCCACCACATCTCATACCAATCAAGATTAATGATATGCCACTAGATTCTCTAAACACAATCAAAAGCCACCTCGACAGATATTCGGACGAACTAAAGAAGATTCAAAACAACCACAAAACACAATCATTCTTAGAACGAAACAACCCGATCTTCACGTGGTTCTACTTCATGACTGGCATCGCTCTCCTTTCCTATATTTTAATTAAACTATGCAATAGATGTCCAAACAGATTCAATCGAACAAGATCATCAAACGAAAGTGGGTGCATCCAGATCTTCAACCACTGCTTCGACAACTCCCGAAGACAACGCACTCAAATCGCTATCCCAATGAGACACGTACAGCAGACAATATCAGCTTCCTGCGTAACGGACGACGAGGACGACGCCAACTCAACAGCATCACATAACTCTCAAAGATCAGGCGATAACGCCCAATCTTTATTCTAAGGGGGGAGGTGTTACATACCTTACCTATTAATACACATTGCAATCTCACATACTCTAGCTATTAGTTCTTACATACCTTACCTATTAATAAACATTGTAAGTAGCTATTAGTAAGCATTAGTAATCTAAGTTGGTTCTTTCCCAAATTGCTTTGTGAATGACTAATTAGTGTCACGTACTTTACTTATTGGTAAACATGAATAATCTAAGTAGATCCTTTCCCAAATTACTTTGTGAATGACTAATTGGTTCTAGAAACATTAACTTAACTCTTATTCATGTATAACTATCTCACGACCCTTTCTAAATACCATTCCTATGACAAATTGCACTGTAAACAGCTCATAGTTCGAAGAACCTACCCTAATTATGATTAGCGATCCCACGATCCTCAAAAGTATAAATACCTTGTGTTAGTTGGAAAATGTATTCAGTTCAATCTCAGCATTCAGACAATTCAGTTCAATTTCAACAGTCAAACCATTCAGTTCAACTTCAACAGTCAAACAACTCAGTTCTATTTCAACATTCGAGTTCAATCTCAACATTGTAATAATTCTAAGTTCTATTTCAAATAAAATCATTTTTTTAAAGTAATTGTGCGAGTTGCTACTTAACAGACTGTTGAAATTGAACTGAATACATTTTCCAACTAACACAAGGTATTTATACTTTTGAGGATCGTGGGATCGCTAATCATAATTAGGGTAGGTTCTTCGAACTATGAGCTGTTTACAGTGCAATTTGTCATAGGAATGGTATTTAGAAAAGGTCGTGAGATAGTTATACATGAGTAAGAGTTAAGTTAATGTTTCTAGAACCAATTAGTCATTCACAAAGTAATTTAGGAAAGGATCTACTTAGATTATTCATGTTTACCAATAAGTAAAGTACGTGACACTAATTAGTCATTCACAAAGCAATTTGGGAAAGAACCAACTTAGATTACTAATGCTTACTAATAGCTACTTACAATGTTTATTAATAGGTAAGGTATGTAAGAACTAATAGCTAGAGTATGTGAGATTGCAATGTGTATTAATAGGTAAGGTATGTAACACCTCCCCCCTTAGAATAAAGATTGGGCGTTATCGCCTGATCTTTGAGAGTTATGTGATGCTGTTGAGTTGGCGTCGTCCTCGTCGTCCGTTACGCAGGAAGCTGATGTTGTCTGCTGTACGTGTCTCATTGGGATAGCGATTTGAGTGCGTTGTCTTCGGGAGTTGTCGAAGCAGTGGTTGAAGATCTGGATGCACCCACTTTCGTTTGATGATCTTGTTCGATTGAATCTGTTTGGACATCTATTGCATAGTTTAATTAAAATATAGGAAAGGAGAGCGATGCCAGTCATGAAGTAGAACCACGTGAAGATCGGGTTGTTTCGTTCTAAGAATGATTGTGTTTTGTGGTTGTTTTGAATCTTCTTTAGTTCGTCCGAATATCTGTCGAGGTGGCTTTTGATTGTGTTTAGAGAATCTAGTGACATATCATTAATCTTGATTGGTATGAGATGTGGTGGAGCTTCAATTTTCTTTAGTGTCTCGAAGCAGTCATCCATTCTTATATCGGGAATGATAACAGGATTCGTCGTGTTTTCCTCGATTGATTGGAATGCTGAAAGCGTACTATAGCCAGTATAGAGTTTACATCCTTGTGGCAGAGTGATAATGCCTGAGCCTTGAAGTTTATGATTTGAGACTTCATCACCGCAATGAAGGACGCAGTTTGTTTCATTGTTCAGGATGTAAAGCCATCTGTTGTGTTTCAGTGGTTGAAACGTTTGGATTTCTGCAGGGAATGTTGTCGTTATGCAGGTTTCAGGAATAGTTGTTCTTGACTGATAAGTAGTTGTAGCTCACAGATGGGTCGCTCCGTTGAATCGTAGACTACGAGGTTCTTGCAGACTCTTCGTTTGGTCGCGAAGATGATGCAGTTGTCCAGCGAACTCGTTGACGCATAATATTGCCCACTAGGATCGGTGGCCAAGTATATATGCTCGGGAAGGATTGTGGAATGGAATGAGGAATTGGGATGTTGAATTGGGATGGAATATATATGATACAGTGTTAGTGGATCATTCATGACGAGAGGGAATTCTAAAATGTAGACTAGACGATTTGAGTAGACATAAGCTGTCAAAGAAGAGGAATCCAGAATGGAATGTAAGTTGTTGATCGTTACTGAAGTGACTAACCTTTTGCTGGTTCTGATTTTGTTAGATTTTAGTAGTTCTTCGTATAATTTCTCAGAGTTGATAATTGAAGGATGAATTATATTAGATTTAGCAAAAAGAATACTAGAGAGACAATCGTCGATTTCATTTTCTAAGCTAGTTACAAGCTCTAGGATTTGAAGGGAGATAGTCGAAATATCTTCGCTAACTTTGATATCGAAAATAAGGGTTTCTGTTTTGTTAAGGTACTTATCGCGACGATTTATATTTTCGTTTATAATTTGTTCGTCAAAAGAGATCTTGATGATAGTTTCATTAAAGTTTTTTATAGTTGAAGATGTTATTTGTAGTTGCTTTTGCATGAGGTCGGTTAAATCTATTTCACTCCGTTCAAGTTGATTGATGCATTCGTCATAGCGTTTTGCGTCTTTTGCATCTGGCGTACCTATGAGCCATTTTAGAACAGAGCCAAGATCATCTAAGAGTTCTCTTTTAGCACGATAATTTTTTCCTAAGTACATATTGAGTTCTGCAAGTCTTAATTCGATTTTGTTTAAATTTACGTTAAGATAAGACTTTGTGGATTGGACGTTAGGATGATGTTGGAATTGAGCCGATGTTGTTTGAAAGTTATTGGAAAGGCGAATTAGAGAATCGAAAGCAATGAATAAAGGTTTGAGATCTCTATAAATTATGAGTTTCCAAGATTCATCGGACACAGAAATTGTTCCTTCTTCTTCATAAAATATACCTGCATGCGAGGTAAGAGGATCGGATATACTTATATGGGCAACGATTCCTGTGGTTGCACTGGAATAAAAACAATTGACGGGTTAGAATCGAATTAGAATTTTGTTATTTTTAATTAAATGTTTGATACAGTTTGTATATAATAATACAAATGATGAGTTTGATTGTGGAACAAGCATTGAAGTTGTAAATAGAATTTGATTTTAGAATAGGGATGTTGTTTTGGCTGCTGTGTGGCAAACCTTGTAAATATAAGATGTCGACTTAATCTAAACCTAATAATATATTATATCTAAAACTATCTTATGTTAGCTAGCTTAGTTTGAATATAGACGCAAGCGATTGGCATGAACCAATTGATTTTTGCCTGCTTTCCGAATTGAATAATTTTCATTAAAACCTACGCGTATTACTTCGTAAGGACCGTCCCACTTGGAATCGAGATTATTTGGATTTGGGACTCTTAACATTACTTTATCACCTATTTTATATTCGACAGTGTTTTTTATTTTACCGTCGTAGCGTTCTTTGGCCTTTTCTTTCATGGTTTCTAAGTTTTTTAATGCGGCATCTCGAGAGGATCTAAGTCGTTCATTGAGATCTTTTAAGTAGTCGCATGCTGTGTAGTCAGGAATTGGTTTAAGAGAATAAAATGGACGAGGTTTATATCCAAAGAGGAGTTCGTGAGGTGTATAGCCAGTGGAAGTGTTAATTGAAGTATTATGACACATGATTGCAAAGGGACTGATTTGATCCCAATTCTTTAGTCGACGATTATGGTACATGCGAATGTAGTCCCGTAATGTGGCATGGAATCGCTCAAGGGCACCGTTAGTTTGAGGATGGTAAGCTGTATTAAAAGTATGATTAGAGCCGAAAAACTTAATGAGTGTTTGATAATATTATTCATGAATTCTGTGTCTTGATCTGAGTGGAATCTTTTTGGGACACCGTAGTGTTGACAAAAGTGAAGTAGTTTTTGTGCTACAGTTATCGCTTCTTTATCAGGGATTGGATACGCTTGAACATATCTCGTGAGGTCGTCTTGTAGAGTTAGAACATATTTATTATTACTTTCGCTAATGTCTGAATATGAGACTAAATCCATCGAAACTCTTTCGAAAGGTTCAGTGGATTGAGAAGTTATGACCATAGGAGCTTGAAATGATTTTCTTTGAATTTTGTTACGTTGACATATAACGCAAGATTCTACATAAGTTTTTATATCGTTAGTCATTCCTTTCCAAAAGAATTCGTCTCTAATTTTCCTAGTAGTTTCGACTATACCTCAGTGTCCTGAAAGAGGTTCATCGTGATAAATTTTTAGAATGTTAGGAATTTCTTCCGGTTTGGGATACTTAACTTTGTTTTCGCAAATTATAATTTCACAGTCATAATATTCAGCCAGGTATGTTGAAATACGGATTTGTTCATTTTTGGCCATTTTACATGTATGGTCATTTTTGAAATCAGGGACAAAAAGATGGGAAACAGTATGTCGTTGAAGATAAGAAAGTAGGGCTTTAAAATAGCTTTCTGAATCCCAAGGATCGAAGTGATTGGGCCTTGTGTAGCAAAATATGAGATTTTGTTTTTCGTTTGAAATTAGAAGATCTGCGTCATAAAGATTTTTGATTTTTTCTATGTAGGGTTCAACCCCGGAACATAAGGTTAAGGCTTCTTTGGTTAGATCATTTTGATCCGAGAGTGTGCAAGACGTAGGAATAAAGACATTTTTATGTCTAGAATCTAGTAATCGATCTGGTGAGAATTTGATTTTAGATGATTCGAAACATTTGCGTTCTGTGTTATCTAAGCCAACATAATGTTCGTAGTTGACTTGAAGATAGTCCTCTGATGGAGGTTCTTGAGGAGAGTTTGGTGGTGAGTCTGTTAGGTCAATGATGTTAGAATTCATAACAGGAGGGCGAGAAAGAGCATCTGCGTTGGTGTTAGTTTTACCTGACTTATGTTTCATTTCATAGTCGTACTCTTCAAGTTTCAGTCTCCAACGGACTAAACGACTACCTGGATCTTTGACATTCATAAGCCAAATAAGAGGTTTATGATCTGTTAGTATTTTAAACCTTCGACCAAAAAGATATGGTCGGAAATGCTTTGCTGCCCATACTATGGCTAGTAATTCGCGCTCTATAGTTGAATAATTCGATTCGGCTTTATTTATAGTACGTGAGGCGTATGCGATTGGTAGGTCTTTACCGATTTCACCTTGAGAAAGGATTGCGCCGATTGCATATTTTGATGCGTCAGTCGTTAAGTTGAATTCTTTGCTAAAATCAGGATATTGTAAGATGGGTGTTGTTGTGAGAATATCTTTACAGCTATCGAAAGCGCATTGTTGTTCTTTACCCCAAATGAATGGAACATCTTTTTTAAGAAGGCTTGTCATTGGTTTAGTGAGTTTACTAAAGTTTGGAATGAACCTGCGGTAATAACCTGCAAGGCCTAGAAATGATTTAATATCTCTGCAAGATTTCGGAACAGGAAATTCTCTAACAGCTTTTACTTTGTCAGGATTAGGTTTTACACCTTCACTAGAAATTATGTGACCTAGGTAAGCTACTTCTTTCCTCATGAATTCGCATTTGTCTGGCTGTATCTTCAGACCGTGTTTTCTAAGGCGATTGAAGATTTCAGTGAGTTTTTGTTCGTGTTCTTGAAGATTGGAAGCAAAAATTACGATATCGTCTAGGTAAACGAAGCATCGTTCACCTTGTAATCCATAGAGTACGCTATCCATGGCACGTTGGAATGTAGCTGGTGCGTTTTTTAATCCGAATGGCATTCTTAGGAATTCGTAATGACCGTAAGGTGTGTTAAAAGCTGTTTTTGGAACGTCTTTAGGGTCCATTTCAATCTGATGGAACCCTGAAGCTAGATCTAGTGTTGTGAAATAGATGGAGTGTCCTAGCTTGTCTAGAATGTCAGTTATGTTGGGTAAGGGATAGCTATCCCCTACTGTAATGTCGTTTAATTTGCGATAGTCGATAACTACGCGCCACTTTTGCTTTCCTGAGGCGTCTACCTTTTTTGGTACTACCCAAATAGGACTGCTCCAAGGTGAGGTACTAGGTTGAATTATGTTTTGGTCTAACATTGTTTGAACTTGTGTTTTGACCTCTTGTTGATGTACGAATGGGAACCTGTAAGTTTTCGTATGGATTGGTACATCTGAAGTTGTAGGAATCGAATGTTTAGTATGGTTTGTGAAAGTCAAAGGGTCACCTTCAGAATAGAATATGTCTGAGAATTCGCTGATAATTTGATTTAGAGAATGTCGTTCTTCAGTGTTGAGATGGTCTTGTCGGATGAGTTTATCAATCGAGTGGTTATCGTTAACCATACTTGATAAATTTATTGGACACTTGAGCTCGTTAGTTAATTCGTCATCGTCTGTTATCGGTAAAGTCGCATGAATTTTGGGAATAGGTATGATTTTGTCATTATTACTGGAATTTACACAAGTTATTAGGAATTTGTTATTATTTACTGTTACAAATGCGTTAGGAATGGTGATATCGTCGGTTATTTGTTGTTTTTCGATGATGGCACATCCGTTTTGAATATCTTCGGTAAAACACGTGATAACGGTTTCTGAACGTTGGCCTATGAATTGTTGGTTTTTATCACCGTTTGGTTCCTTTTCATTAATATAGAATAGTTTATAAGAACGATCACGGATTCTCATTGATTTTGATTGGACGTAAATGTTGACATTGAATTTTGACATAAAGTCATTACCTAGAATACCATCGACTTGAATGTTTAGACTAGCTACTTGGAACTTGAATTTAGGGAGATTGTCTAGGGATATTTGAGCTGTGCCAAAGCTTTGAACTGAGGATTGGTTACTTGAAATACCTACGATTGATACGATGTTCGATACATCTAGAGGTGCCGTTCCTATCTTTGCCTTATTTATGACTGAAATAGCGGCTCCTGTATCAACGAGTAGTATGACCGGTTTACCTTCGATATGGAATTGACAATGCAGAAGATTTTCTGGAGGCACATTGAGTGAAGAGATAGTAATGGTGTCTGGAGATTGGATGTTCTTCGATTTAGGTTTTGATTTAGATTTAGATTTTGATTTAGATTTCGATTTAGATTTTGATTTAGGATTTGATTTCGAGTTTGTGTTTGATTTAGTAGTTTGTATTGGCATTGATTTGGGATTTGGATTGGGACCGTCGGTTTGGGGCTGGTTACCCTGTCGGTTAGTCCTTGGATTTAGAATGGGACTGTCAGTTTGGGGCTGGTTACCCTGTCGGTTAGTCCTCGATTGAGTTAGATTTAGGAACTCTGTTTCAGTTGATTTGGTAGATTTAGAGTTAGGACTTGATTTGTCATTGATTTTGGAGTTAGTCTTCGATTGAGTTGGATTTAGTGGTTCAGTTTGAGTGCTAGCATCACAAAATTGTCTCCGATAGACTGGTCTGTTTTGTGACACCTTTGTGCAACTCTCGCTGAGAGGAAGCATGGTCGCTTGTCCCCGATGGACTGAATGAAGCGACTCGTGGTTCCTAGGACTTAGAGCTAGAGTTGATTTTGTTTTTAGATGTCTAATTGGGGTGCCTCCGCCTCGACATCCATGTACTGGCTCGAGTTGGGGCTCGACATCTGTGGCTGGGCATTGAGGTAGCAAGTTGAAGCGGTTTCCAAGGAAATGCCCGTCTCCTCGGCCGCCTGTGAGTTTAAATTATTGATTCTAGCAGGAGGTGTTGGTCGTTGTTGTGGAACTGGTTGATTCGAGTTTAGAGTTTGTTTAAATCTGTTATTATAAGCGCGTTTCCGGCACTCTGTAATTAGATGTCCCGGTAGCTTGCAGTAGTTACAGACTTTCATGGGATTGCGAGGCTGTTGCGGGATATTATTTTTATTTAGAACTTGCCTAGCGTCATTTGTACGTATGTACGTGTTAGAGCGTGAGTTGAATGATGGGGCACTGTTTCTATAAAGATTTTGCCTGGCGCTATTCATATTTCGTATTTTTTCTTCTTGAATAGCGATGTTTCCTGCTTCGGTGAGGTTGGTTATTGATCGAACCCGAAGCATCATACCTATATCTGAGCTTAAGCCGTTTACAAAGACGTTAAGTGCTGTCTCTTCGGTTGTGGCAACGCGACCTGGTAATGTTTCGTCATTAATCTCGGTTGTTAGTTTTTCAATGAGTTTGCTCCTACTCAGATCAACTCTATGAAAATAGTCAGTGATGGACTCACTGGGCTTTTGAAATAATGACTGTAGCTCCAGTTGAAGATGTCCTAGAGTCTTTGTTTGCGAATATTTTTGTATGAGGAAACCTTTTAGGTTGTACCAAGTTGCAAATTGTTTAATGTAAACGTCTGATGACCCTGGCCCCGTGATTTTATTTAATGTATAAGGCAAAAGTATTTGCTCCTGGATAGATGACGCGAGTTTAAAAGCTGCATCGCATGATCGAATGAAGCGATACACTTGCGGAGTTTTTACAGTGTCAAATTCTGGTATTAATTGAAGTAATGTTCTAAGATCGACCTCCATGCTTGATTCAGTTTTCAATGTTTTGGATTCGATAGACATGGTAATTTAAAATCAATAGAGTTAGATGAATGATCTAGAATTAGGAGTTAGGTAAAGATTTAGGATTTAAGGATTTAGGATTTAGAGCATATAGTAATTGAGCCACTTACCACAGTAACAATATAAATGCTTGGATGCACATCGCCGTCGTCAGGTTCGGCAGGGAAGATTTAAACCCTTCAGGTACCGTAGAAACGTTATCCCCGTCTTATTACGCGACTTGCGAATCCTCTACCGGCTGCGCCAAAATGTTAAGTAGCAACTCGCACAATTACTTAAAAAAAATGATTTTATTTGAAATAAAACTTAGAATTATTACAGAGATGTTTCGAATGTTGAAATTGAACTGAACTGTCTGAATGCTGAGATTGAACTGAATTGTTTGACTGTTGAAATTGAACTGAATACATTTTCCAACTAACACAAGGTATTTATACTTTTGAGGATCGTGGGATCGCTAATCATAATTAGGGTAGGTTCTTCGAACTATGAGCTGTTTACAGTGCAATTTGTCATAGGAATGGTATTTAGAAAAGGTCGTGAGATAGTTATACATGAGTAAGAGTTAAGTTAATGTTTCTAGAACCAATTAGTCATTCACAAAGTAATTTGGGAAAGGATCTACTTAGATTATTCATGTTTACCAATAAGTAAAGTACGTGACACTAATTAGTCATTCACAAAGCAATTTGGGAAAGAACCAACTTAGATTACTAATGCTTACTAATAGCTACTTACAATGTTTATTAATAGGTAAGGTATGTAAGAACTAATAGCTAGAGTATGTGAGATTGCAATGTGTATTAATAGGTAAGGTATGTAACAAGGTGTTGCTAATACATTTTGATAAGATTAAATATTATGGTAATTTACATAGTATAAATAAGTTATGTTACCGGCTGTACTTATACCTTAACTTTGAATATGTTGATTAGTTTTAGACCTATAACGATGAATTCGAAGGTAGCTGAGTCGTTTTTTTTAAATCTGAAAGTGATGTACTACCTTTATGCCTACTAACATAAATAGCTAAGGTAGTATGGTAAGAAATAGTTTCTCCTATCCATAATTGGTAGACCCGTAATACAAAAATTCATGTACCTATTATATTTTTCATGTTTCACTTAGTAGTTATAGATAGATAGATAGATAGATAATTTATTTATTGCACACCATTTAAATACAATCATTTATAAGCAAATATACTCTTAAACAATAGGTACAATGGGCGGCCATATCGCTAAAAGCGATCTCTTCCAGGCAACCTTTGGATGGACAGGATCTATGTGAACAAAATAAGGACGGCGGCGTAAATCCGATATTAATACACATTTATACATTTAATTAAAAGTTTTGTGTTAAGATTATTGAAAAACTCTTTATTTACAGTGAGTTTTAGTTTTCAAAGGAAACTTTTCAGGCCACCTGGTTCTATTTTCATGCTTCAAAAAGAAAACTTTTGAAACACTCACAAAGGCATAAGATAACAGTTCGTAGAGATGCACACATAATCTGCAAAGAGAATGCAGCTACTTTGAGCGCTCGCAGAGCTCTGAGAACAAACGTATCTTAGCAACAAGACGTGATGCGAGGTCTCAGACTGAAGATCAAGCTACGTTGAAGATTGCCGAGAGTGGCCAACATTTTGAATTCTGAGTAACATTTATGTATGAGCCCGGAAATTTAGACTTGACACATAAAGTAAATCTTTAGTTTAAACTTCATATTTTTAGCTGTCAAATTATCACGTAAGTCGTAAATACGTAAATAAACGCAGTGTCTAGTGTATTACGTCAATACAAACTATAAACAGGTGGAACTGATCGCTTTTTAGCGATAAGACAGCCCAATATGTATTTGATGATATTTTTTTTATCGTGTAACTTGTACTAAGCTTTTACTTGTAATAAGCTGGACGATAATTTTTGAAGTTATACTTCTTTTGGCGCGATGGAGAAAAATGATGAGAGTGAATTTTTACGATGCGCGCGCACACCGACACCTAAATTTAACAGCATGAAGTTAGTTCTAGGTGGTATGAAAATTGATAACTATGTTCAAGTTGTATATTCTAGTATTTTTATAAGTAGAACACGTGTTTCGTAAGGGTACAATTAAACAGTGTGAATAAATAAATATTATTTTGGTGTTTTTATTAAATCAATTTCATATACGACGGTGATACTATTAATTTATTATTTATTTTTCCATACGCCAAAGAAGTATAACTTCTAACGCGTGTACATAAGTACACACACTCTTTTTTTTTTAATGTGAAAGGATTCCGTTTATTAAAAGCCCTCGCGAAAAGTTTCACAGCTTAAAAATGCTTCATTTCATCCATACAAACTTTATAGACAAACTTTCCTCATTTTACCGCGATTAATACTCACCCTAGTTTCAAACAAACAATGAAAAGTTCAAGCTTTTCATAACTCTCACATGCTACAATTCTTCAGGTTTCATTTTGTCAAGAGTTTATCCTTCATCATTTTATTTATGTTAGCTCTTATAGCCCGGTCACATTATCTCGAGACCTCGCTGGAATGCGAACCTCCCGCCCCGTTCTCCTTTCCTACATACCTATATTACCTACATTAAATTAATTAACACAATATTTGTTTTGTTGGAAATCTTATTGTTTATAATAATATCCTACTAGAGGATGCTTGTTTTGCGCACCATATCAGAGCGCCGACGCGACGTGACGTCATCGACGCCAGGTCTCGAGATAATGTGACCGGGTAATACGTTGTAAGAAGGGGGATGATGAGATGTCAAATGAGTCAAAATGGCAGACGATGGGTCAGTGGGTCCGGTATTTTAAAGTATAAATCACACTTTTGGCGTAGAATATTCATCTTTGTGCGTACGGTAAGCATTTAATTGATCAAGGTGGTGTGAATTAGAGGTGAAAGAAGCTGGTTTGCGTCCTACGTGACATTATTAAGCGTATCTTTAAAATTAGAATAAGATTGACAGTTATTTTATGATCTGTTTGTGATAAATCGGCGCATTTCGATTTTAATCCCTTTATGGACGTTATACAATTTATAATAATCGAATAAGTATCTAGGCCTGTAGTGATTACCAGATTATCGATTGATAATCCCACATCTAGCGCCCTACACCTACCCTTTTAGTCCAACCCTACAGTTTAACAGACTGGTTTTATAAATGGTTCAACAACTGTCATGAGTTTTTGCCAAAAATAATTTATTTTTAATCCCCGATGTCTGGCTGTGACATCGTAGCGTAGGTCCCAAAGGGATTCGGACGCAGTTTTTTACAAGGTTTTTATAAACTTGCAACGTACACACGGCTAAACCTCAAGCTATACGTTTCCAGTATAAGCTGACCTCGCATTGTGTAGGTTTTCCGTACAATGAGAGGTGAGCATAAACTGGAAATGTATAGCTTGATGTGTAGCCGTGTGTATGTATATTTGTCCGGGTGGAATCTTGCAACTGAATTTTGAACCCGTTCCCCTCAACCAGTTGAGCTGAAATTTGGGATGCATAATGTAACTTCGGCGACAATGCAATAATATGGGACCATGAAGTAGATCTCATGATGGAGACGGATGCTAGACAACGGAAATTCTGAATGGATTATAGTAGGCTACTAGTGTTTGGGCTCATTTGACTCAGCTTGCGGTTCCGATAATGAATTTTATAAAAGCTTATTTTGAAAAAGTAATTTTTCAACAAAAACATATTTTAATAGAGGGTTAATTTAACTGGCTTAGCTATGTCAGTTTTTTACCTCCGACGCAAAAGGAGGTTAGCCAGAGGTTTATAAATTTTGCAAAACTTTGTCTTTGAATAACATAATTATCAATCTAAAATTGTCCCAGGTGAATGCCTATTTTATATTCAAAAAGTGGGCATGAATCAAACGTACGTAATACTTTACTTGCCTCTGGCTGGCTACCCCATTGTGAAATATCTGTACCGGTCTGGAGATACAAAAATGTATATAATGGGAATTAATATAGTCGTGAGCTATATTATTGATCGAGCGAAGCGAGATCTCTAAGTCAACTTGGGCAAATTGGCGTTGTATGTATGTATGTATGTTTGTTTGTCCGAGGATAACTTTCGAAGCGTTTATCCGATCATCGTGAAATTTGATAGGTAGATAGGTAGTGATAGCACAATTATGGTGTGACTAAATGAGCTAAAAATGTTGGGGGGTTGTTGAGATATTGAAGTTCAAACCGATATTGAAGTTGAGGGGTAAAAAAAAATTAATGTGAGTCTTTTAGGTCAAATGGGACGTCAAATGAAAGGTCTTCATTAGTACATTTCATCACTGTTTTTATTTTTAGTTTAATCTTTGTAGTTATTCAGTTATTAGCCATGATAAAATCAAAACTTTGACAAAATTCACAGGGTACACCATGACCCCACAATGCTGAAATTTGGTATTCGTGTAGCTTTAGTGGCCCAGATGTAGGCAAAAGTCTGAAATGCAGAATAACTGTATTTTGTACCCCAAAAAAGAGTAACCACTTTATATGAACTCCCGTTACCTGTAATTTGAATGAAATTGTAGGTCAAGTTAATTGATTATTTATTTCGTGGCAGTATTTTGATAGAAAAAGAATACAATTTTTTTTTGTTTTTATGGGAGCCTCGCGAGATTTCAGTTCGGACGAACCACTAGTTAACAGTAGTACATCGACTTAGTACTTAGATGGTGCAGCAAACACACAGTCGTACTCAAATCGATAGCAGTACTTCACTGAGCGGGCCCTCATCGCGCCGGGCAATTAGTGCTTTGGACGGATATCCGTCTATTGGTTGCACGGCACTTTGAATATAGATAGATGTGGTAGTTAGTTAATCCGGTGCTTGCATTTTCCAATAATAACTCGTATGCAGAATTTTGAGCAAAATCTTGGTATAAGTTTTAGAGATTACTCGTATTCCCTTGGTCGTAGGAGGTCTGATCTGGTATCTACGGGTTTGTCTCGTGAAGGCGGGGACGACTGCTTAGGTTGTCTGGTATAGGTAGGTATATATTTACAAAAATTGAAATCCGTCCATATTTCACGTTACAGCAAACTTGCCCCCACCTATTTCTCCTCCACTCCCCCCTTTTTGAAATGTTTTCACAACATCTTGTGTAGAATGAAGTTCTTAGTGTGCCTCGCAAATTTGATTGAAATTCGTCGATAAATAACGCTACAGCAAACTTCCCCCTTTTCCCTCCGTATTTTCCCCCCATTCAAAAATCGCAATCGACTAAAATTTAAATAAATCAAGGAACTTGTGTGCTAATTTTCGTCCAAATCGATTGAAAAATGCGACCTGTAGGCGAGAAAAGACAACCGGACCAAAGTATTTTTGGCCAATCTCGAAATTGAGACGCTTTGCTCGCTTCGCTCATTCGGTAATTATGTTACCTAACTGAAATATGACTAGTGTTTTTTCGTTTTAGTATTGAGTAAAACCCAGATACCTTCCCCATTTTTAGTATCTCAGACAGAATTGCACGCGGCTATTACCCGCGCGCATATCCGGACGGCTTCGTTTCCCCGGCTCGAGCTCGGATCAATTACTGCTATGTCTGCCTAATTGTGTTGACTGCTATGAATTTGGAATCTAAATTGACTTGTTCATTTTTGGTTCCCAATTTGTGTTATTTGACGTGGAAGAAGAATTGGGATCGTATCGAGTGATCCTGTTTTCATAAAGCTAGTACTTAGTGACAGCCACCGGTGGCCTGCGACAAGCAGTTCACATGCTTTTTCATACCTTTTGTATGGATTCACTACAGCAGTGTCTGCGACATGCAGCAGGCGCGCGTCAGCCACCGTGGCTGTGGCCAGTGGCTCATTTGCGCAGTATTACCATGTTTGGTGGCTATTAACTACTGTAGTGCAACTACATAACGTGTTGATGGACAAATTCCGCATTTTTTCTGCAGTTTATGTAATAAATTTATATAAAATGTATCAAATAATGAGGTTATATCTGTAAGTAATCAAGAAGTTATGTGTTAAGTAATGATTAATGAGGTTAGTTAGTACCCACCTATTTAGAAAAATAATACGAGTACTTCTTATTAGTAAAAGTTACGTAAAAATTGCTTATTAAAGCAATCTAAATAGATGGCTTTTATCTTAAATCAGGATGTGTATAAAGTTTGGTAAACTAGTAGTTGACTTGACCTACAGTTTCATTCAAATTACAGGTAACGGGAGTTCATGTAAATTGGTTACTCTTTTTTGGGGTAGAAAATGCAGTTATTCTGGACAGATTTTTACCTAAAGCTACACGAATACCAAATTTCAGCATTGTGGGGTCACTGGTGTACCCTGTTGAATCTTTTCAAAGCTTTGTTTTTATCATGGCTAATAACTCAAAAACTACAAGGATTAAACAAAAAATAAAAATAGGGTTGAAATTTACCAATGATGGCCTTTCATTTGACGTCACTTGACCTTATAGTCTCATTTAAATTTTTTTTAACCCTTCTTGAACCCCAATATCTCAACAACCCCCCCCCCCCCCATTGTTAGCTCATTGAGTCACACCAAAATTGTGCTATCAATACCTATCTACATACCATTTCACGATGATCGGATAAACGATTCGAAAGTTATCCTCGGAAAACAAACAAACATACATACCACGCCGATTTGCCCAAGTTGATTTGGAGATCTCGCTTCGCTCGATCAATTAAAAACAGACAAATACAGATAGTCTGGTGTATGGATAATCTGGATAACTAGAAATACTGGTATTTTACCGCTCTCAAGCGCATTTCTGTCCTCCACTTTATCAGTGTCCATTTATTCGTCGAAAACATTACATAAAACACATTAACACAATCTACGGTCCATAGTTCTGATCGTAATGGCCTTGTTTATAACACAAGAACTCTCAAGCCAAGATATCTCTTGAGGAAAATACATTGTATTTTCGTCTATGTCGTCTTTCCCGCTTCAAACGTCTCCACTTATAGGATTTTCGTCTTGTCGGAATAATTCTATTTTGTTGGGATTAAAAAGGGTCTTGTCGAATAAAGTGATTGAATTATTCGTAATTTTAGATGGAGACCTTTCATTTGATTTGGTTACATATTTAATCGGAAATTTTGATATTTCTTCTTAAAATTGATATTAAATATAATACATGTTGACTTATATATTTTTCAGTTCTTGATTCATCTTCTTGGTTGATCCATCGAGAACACAGCTTTCTCACACCGAAATGTTTGTATAGGATTGACTGTATTTGACTCATGCCTATGTCCAAAGATGTCCGGATCTCATGGTAGCTCACATGCCTGTCTGTTTCGATCATATGGTGCACAGCATCAATGTTTTTGTTGTTCACAGTGGTGCACGGGCGACCTTCACGAATTTCATCATGGAGATTTACACGACCTCGTTTGAATTCTGCAAACCAGCTATAAATAGTCGTCTTGCATGGTGCTCCTTCGCCAAAAGCAGATTGAAGCCGAACGACGCTCTGCTGACCTGTCAAATTACACTTCAAATCTTAAAAAATCATGCAACGAAAATTTCCCCGAGTTAAATCCATTTGATTGAAATCACGCAATTTTTAAAATGTCGCCACAATGTGAAAACAATTCATAATCAGATGAAACAAATTTTTTTCTACGGCTAAAAAGTTCCGTTTTCAAATGTAGTAATAACTTTTTTAAATATTGTTTATTTAAGTGGCCAATTCCGGAAACTTTTAGTGTGACCTATGTATTAGTTGTCTAGCGTACCTATTGCTATTATAGGTACACTTCAATTTAAGATCGTGAAAGAACTAATTTTAAACAACTTTTAACTTCAATTTCAATCTATCCTAGGTAGGGGTAGTAACCCTACCTAAAATCATTCTCAATTTCAAAGTTCCGCACTATATTCCGAAGAAATTCAAAGAATAAATTCGATAAAGGTTCCTCTCAAGATTGATGGAGCCTGCATACAACCTCAAAAGATATTTGCGTTCAGCGCACTGGTAATACAATTTAAAGTTTGTAGCCCACATGAGCCGTCTCGTTGCCATGGCAACACCCTACGGGTAGTAGGTTCGCTAAATTTTGGGTAAACGCACAACGTGTGCGGATAAAGGAAGCGATTTTCCGAGGAGGTGAATATCATTAGCCGATACGTCGACTGTGTACGCTTTGCAGATTCCATTAGTCGATCAAGAGCAGAAATGTAATGTCATTTGGGGTACGCATTTTCCTCAAAACGACTGATTTTTTAAAAAGGCTTTACGCATATTCAGCGCCTTATACCCACAAGAGTTAACCCAAAAGGGATGACATGATCATTGTGCTCCCTCACTAATGAGTATAATGTTTAATCTAGGATTTTTCAAAATTCGATCTTATTATTCGAAATACATTTGATAAAAATCTGCTGTTTTCGGTGAAAATTGGGATTAGAAGTCGTATCTTGTACGGGTAAGATATGCACAATATTCGAGAGACAACTAAAACGACGAAAAATTTAATTAATTACACGTGCATTTTTATAAGAAAAAGATATTTATTGTTTTATTTTGTTTGTTTTTATTATTTTTGGTTGTTACTTGTTGTTTTTTTTTAAAGTTATTTATTTGTTTTTCATTGTTCCTTAGTACTTGAATATAATAACCAGTGTTGGTTCCTGTGTACCTAGCACTGCAACGCTAATTCACCTAAGCATGTTCCTAGTTTCACAATCCGAAACATTGGTTCTTCTTTTTTCAACACAGTATGATATTTCAAAGGAAAATGCGACATTGAATTGTTCCAATAAATCACTACGTACGAACGGAAAAAGAATCGGTCGAGCAACAGTCGAGCTGTTCGTTTATTCACCCCCTTTATTTACAGTGGGGATTTACTGATACACCCTGGATTTTCCCGCACTATCTGTGTTGACGTGAATCCACTACGTTACTTGATTTCAAATTTATTTTTCTATTTTTAGAGTTAGAGATGTTTTCTTCGCAAACTTGATGTTATTTAGTTTGTAACCTTGGGGTATTCACGTCGCGAGTGAACAGTTTTATTTTAGATAAGCGGGTACTATCTTAAACTGCATCAGCGCTTATAATCAGGTGATACCATGGTCATAAGCAAGGCTATAATTAACTAAAAAAGGTTACTTATCTACCTTATGATATACCTACTTACTACTTTAGATTTCATAAAATTCCGTTGACAATGTGAGTAATAAACACATATATTTTCCCAAAAAAATTTGAATGGGTACTATTAGTAGTTTGGTAACTTATACGACGTTATAAAATAAGTTTTTCCGAAATAGCCCGCTTTTAACTAATAATTTTGATTTATGAATATAAACTCGGTCTATGTCTAAATTGCCCGCCCACGCGAGGGCGGGGCGGTAAGACAAGCGATTAATCTAAATTAAAGCGATTATTCCAACCCTTTCCCGGATATGACGCAAAATAACACGTGGATGAATCCTTTTAATTTATTTCAATTTTGGCAATTTGTTGGTTAAAACGAAATTTATTATTTCGATTAAATGGTTTAATCCAGAATTTGCCTGCCAGAGTAGAAAATTAATACACGATACCTGTTTTGAAACAAAAACATGCTTATTTTGAACCAAAAAAGCAGATTCTCCAATTTAAAAACCTGACTGAGACTGACTGACTAATTATGGGTTCGCATAAGAAACTTCACAAAAACATATTGAAAACAAGCCGTCAAAGTAAGTACGAATAGCCTTTAGACAGAGCGCAGAATAAAAACAATAATTAACTAACACCTTCAACTGGCAATTTTATCCAGTATCAAGTTCTTGACAGATGCAATTATACTTGCTAAGACTTATTAAAAAGTTTAAACTTGTGCTGACATTTCAAAATTTATCGCTGCTTGATGGAAAAACTGGGGTGTTATAACCACGAAGTCTTTGCCTATCTCTCTGTCTATGACGACATAGTCCCTCAGCGGATGAATCGATTAAAATGCTTTTTTTTAAAGCTAGTGTTTACCAGATGGTTTTTTAACAGAGATAGGTACTTGCAGTTTCATCTGTCAGGGGTTATTTTATAGCTAAAAGTAAGTCTGAACTCTGCTTTTTTATAGAACTGCGTTTCTTGTAACGGTTACTTATTCGAATACTTTATCAAAGTTTCATTAATCTTTGTTTTAGCAAGCAAAGTATAATTTTCCAGATAATTTATGAATACTATTATTTCTTTACTGTAATGTAACTTTATCTAAGATGGTTTTAAGATACGGATGTTTAACGAGGTGTGGAAACACTCCAGTCAGCCTATCGGTAAAAAAAATAATGATATAACAACTATAAAACCACCTGTGTACACTCTAAGACCCTTTTGGGTGGCCCTTTTGAGTTCCTGTTCCGCTATTTAATCTTCTCCAGATAAACTAATTAAATAAATATAAGAAGGCTCTATTTGCCATTATTTGACACTACTCGTGGCAGCTATGTAGTCACTTATTTTACTCAAAGTCTAATATATAAAATTTCCATGTCACAATGTTAGTTACCGTACTCCTCCGAAACGGCTTTACCGATTTTTACCAAATTTTATATGCGTATTCAGTAGGTCTGAGAATCGGCTACTATCTATTTTCCATACCCCTAAGTGATAAGGGTTGTTCACCCTTAAAAAAATTTTTAAAATTTTTTGACGATATTTTTTTTTTTATGATACCGCATTCAAAAATACATGCAACTCTAAATTTTTACCCTTCTACCACCAACCCCTATCTCAACTTAGCAACAGAACATCTAAGGCGGTACGAAATTCGCGGGGTCAGCTAGTAAAATATAGATTTCCTATGTTAAATAATTTTCAGGGTAAATTTAGTAGTTTCTGTGATGTGTACAAAAATACAAACTTATACTACAAACTTCTTTATAATATTTGTATAGATTTAGGCACGCATTGAATAATATAACCAACATATTTAAATCCACAACCGCTTGCCCAAGTCCAACCTCGTAATTACTAGTAACTATTCTACGATGCGGAGTCAATGTTGACGCATTATATCGCCCGCAAAGGTTATCTTCTAGTCATCGCCTGACCAGTAAAGGAACAATACATTGGTCATTGTTGTGAAATGTATTGGAAATGCGTGTATTGTCACAGTTAATTTTGTTCGGTGGGCTGTTGTGCGTGTGTGTTTGCTACGATATGATAATCGGAGATACAGTGCATCGGAAGATGGTGTTTCACCAGCGGGTGAAGGATTTTGCAATACCTTTTAAGAAGAGAATCAAGATACTTACTTATACGGATTCAGATAATAGGAAAATAAAGGTATTTTGAAAATATTTTCATGAATTGCTTTGGTTTTATAACAAGATTTGTCTCGCCTAATTCAATTAAATACCAGCTCTGGCGGGTACAGATTTGTAAGCAAGGTTATAAAATTATAGGTAGGTACCTAAACAATTGTGCATACAACTTGTGTAAATAAAATCTTACTTGTATTTACTTACGAAGTCATTGTCGGATAGAATTTGGCTTATCTATACTAATATTATAAAGAGGAAAGATTTGTATTTTTCTATGTTTGTAACGAATAAACTAAAAAACTACTGATCTGATTTCAAAATGGAAATTGATTTCAATGGAAGACCAGCGCTGTGTTACCTTGCTGTGACATAGCAAAATGCTGAGTTGGAACCTGTTTGTGGCGGCTACTAATAACTTATATTTGGTAATCTTTTGTTGTACTGTATTTTTGTGTGTTAAATTTTGTTGTTATTAGTGGTTGGTATAATAAAAATATTTTCTTTCTTTTTATTTCTTTCAAAATCTATTTCACTATTAGAATGCTACATTATCCCTGAGCAATAAAAACTACTTTTTACCCAACTGCGCAGAAGGAGGGTAATGTTTTTATTAAAAACTACGCGTGCAAAGCCACAGGCGGGTCAGCTAGTACCTAATAAAAAGGTTTATTTGCGTGTTTCTGGTTATTTCTTGGTCATCCTTTTTTCTGTCAGTAACTTGGAGGCGATATCCTCACATTGATACTCACTAGCTAGTAATTTTACAGTTTTGTGTCACATTTGGTAATTTTGCCACATTAGGCATCGACTGTCGAATTTGCTCTTCCATTTAGGTAACTTTGGATTTCTATTTTTCGATTTTGGTTTCATAACGCTTCTCCATCAAACTACACAAAACATGGTATTCTTGCTTGTCGAAAGGTCCTATCACACTTTTCTTAGGATTGTTAGGATAACACTTTTGAAACTATCATGGTTATGAACACTATTTGTACTAAAAACGGGGTATTTATCATGATTTGTGAGTTCTTGAGTGTCCCGATATTTCGACGCAGTTGCATGGCGCATGCAACTGCGATATGATCACGGGTAAACTCAAGGGGGACACTCAAGAACTCACAAATCATGGTAAATATCCCGTTTTTAGTACAAATGTTATTGGGTTAACGTAATTATTAATCGAAGTTGAACAAGAAGACTTAAATCTGGAAACCCTAAATATTGATGATGCATATTTCGTATTTCAGGGAATAGCGGCAGTGGACAATGACTTCTCCCACGCCAGTGCCAACATCACAGACGGTGGAGTGGGCTTCTCACACGTCACAGTCAGAATGAAAAGCCAACGACATCATCCTCTCAACTTTGAAGTCGAGATTTACATCTAGTCCTATCCTATCCGACTGAAACTTCGTGTATTGCCTAAACTTCCGAAACTTGAAAAGGGGAAACTTCTTCTTAGGTTTTAGAAACGAGATTGAGAAAAGTCTAAGAACGTGAGACCCAAAAAAGACACTCGTCCTTTTTATAATATTGTAAAATGTTTTTTAAGACTAAAGTCGTAAAGTAAATCTCAGAAAATGTTCCCACAGAGTATTAATTTTACAGAGTATTTTAAAAAATAAAATACGTTGGATAAAAATCAAATAAGTAATTCTCCAATTTACATTGTGTATGATGATGATCATGAACTGTTATTTATATTGCTTGAGTCCTTTTCCGCATATTTTGGTCAAAATTAATGCCATTCATTTAATATGAATGGCATTAATTTAGCCATTCTGCTAGCCCCATTTAAAGACTAATTGATTTCACTGTTTTGTGCAAGCATCTAGTTAATTACTGTTACTATTAGGGAAGTCGATATCTTACTAAAGAGACGTAACTTTAAGTGATTCATGTGACTGTCACTCAAATCAAGGTGTACCACTTTTGTGATTCTATTAATTTCTGTGACGCTCAAGACCTACTATAAAAATAGTGTATGCCCTTATGTCGTTAACTTTTATGCGTAAACAAGTAAGAAATTAGTATTATGAATGTGTTTTAGTCATTTTTCTTGCTATTGTTATCTTCCTCGAGTAACGACTTTAGGTATTTTGTTATTTAGGTATAATTTAAATAATTCGCTCAGCCCCTATTCTGAATCTTAAAAATCACACAATTTCTAACTTCTGATCAGTACAACACTTATTAACCAAAGCTACTTTTCTTAACTGTCTAATACTCTGAATAATTGTCAAATAACTCAGTGACCAAATCTCGCTGGATGACTTTCAAGAAAGAGAATAGGGGGGCAGATAACTTTAAGAAATATCCTCGTTTTATAGGTTAGTACATCATTTCATCTTTTCTAAGAAAAATCGCAAACATTGTTTTCTTTTATCATTTGAAACAAATTTTACCTCATTATAATATTACAGTTTCATTAAAAACTGTCAATAGGTACCATTTGGCAGTCCTAACAACTGTTTATCAATAAGACTAGTGTTAAAAATATTCTACGTGAGAATATCAATACCTAGTATGTTTATTTAGTTTATTATAAACAGAGGTAGTTTGGTAAACATTGAGAGGTTGTGTGTGAGGCGTAACTACATACTTCTTCAACAGAAAAGGTACACGGGTAATTTTAAAGCAATATAGGCGAAAACTGGACCAAACAGTTTGAATTAAGTTTCAGCAATCGTTTTTCTACATCACGTTATTTAGCTGGTGTGGTTTTGAAATCAAAATCTTCTAGAGTTTACTATAATGGAGCATCTTCATTGTTATAAGAAGACAATAAGTATGAAAAGATCTAAACTTAATAATATTGATAGTGACTAAGCCTGTATTTAAGAATTTGTTAGCACCTATTAAGTTATAAGGTTTAAAAGATGTTAATGTAAAAATAAATGTCATTTAAACTTATGGTTGATTATTATTTCCCAAAAAATTTACAAAATAAATTGCTTACTAAGAAAACTATAATTAACATTATTAATGGCCGTGGTGCAGTGGGCGTATAGCCGGCTGAGACGCAGGAGGTACCGGGTTCGATTCCGAAATGTTTGCATGATCTACAGATATTTGTTTCGTGTCTGGGTGTTTATCTATATATTATAAGTATATATTTACAAAAAAAATGTATATAAGTATTCTATCAGTTATCTGGTTCCCATAGTACAAGCTCTGCTTAGTTTGGGGCTAGATAGCGCTGTGTGAAATGTCCAGCAATATTTATTATTATTATTTTTTTAATAATAATTATGAATTATATAATAAATAATAATAAAATTATTATAATATTAAATTATTACATAATTATTATTTTGAATTATTTATTATAATTTATAAACACACACCTAACCTAAGTAAAAAAGTAGGTACATATAATGCAATGCGCGTTACTTTATAATACATGCATGTTTATGCAATTATAGGTACTAATTTTAAAACAATCATTAGTATTGTTGTTTCAAATTTAATAAAATTTAAAAAATTAAACAAACTTCAAGTCCTACAATTATCAATAAAACAAC
This sequence comes from Philereme transversata, assembly GCA_963924445.1. Lineage (NCBI taxonomy): Eukaryota > Metazoa > Arthropoda > Insecta > Lepidoptera > Geometridae > Philereme > Philereme transversata. Next base: position 25,979,345 of record OZ004338.1, read on the forward strand.
CTCTATAAAATAGGTAAACAAATCATATTCATTATCATGAAGTCGACTCGCTAAGCGGCATCGACGCATAGGCGCCGCCGATTTGATGTTTGAAAATTGTTTATTGGAAATGTATCGATTACTGTATGAATGTTTTGTAGAACCATTGTGTTGTAGAGATTAGTCAGCCTAGGCCACTGCGTTACCGTGACTTAGCTGCTTCCAGAATGCGCCGCGGGGAGGCTCTCTACTCGCACCCAACTTACGCGTTGCGACTGCGGTGATCCCGCGCAGTCAATGCAGCACTTGCTAATGAGCCCTTTGTGCCCGAACACCTGCACGATGGAGGACCTAATAACAGCCACACCTAATGCTGCTGTTGTGGCAAAACACCTGTCCAACATACTGTAAATTAAAACGTAGAACTCTTGACACGCTAAGAAGAAGAAGACTGCATGAATATTCAAGCTATCAGCATTCAAACTTCAAATTCAAATTAATTTATTTACTTCAAGTGACATTAGACTCATATTACATTAATAAAGCAACATATACAAATATTTAAATATTTATGTATTTTAATACAATAAAACACACTTATTAAACCCACCTCTAAAATCTGTTAATACGATTCTGGGTGTGTTTTAAATTAATATCGTGCATAACATTATAGTACAGGTTGTATAATACGTAAAGATTTATGTTACAGTCAAAATCGGTTTTGACCGGGTTATGAGTTTTGACTGTTACATATTATACAACCTGTAACGTTATGCACGATATTAATTTAAAACACACATTTAGGATCGTATTTACAGATTTTAAAGGTAGGTTTATTAGATGTATCTACCAGGTTGGATTGTAGCACTTTTTATTGACAAACCACGCGTGCGAAGCCGCTGGTGGAAGCTAGTATAACATATTCCGAAGCACTCTGAATATGGACTAACTTCCTAATCTTATAATTGCTAAACCAGAACAGTACGAAAGAAAAATGTTTCCCTCGCCTTCTAAAACTAATATTCCTAGGATGTCATGTGTATTTTCCGCACGTATTAACTGTATACATTTTTGGTTTGGACATATTTCGTTGATGTTAATTTCACGCCTGTCAGTCTTGGAACAATAACGTACCAATATGGGATGTGGCTACAAAACAATGTAATTACTTTTTATTATGTGTATGTACGTAGATATTGTAGGATACGGATAAGGGGATAAAGAATTGATTATCTGCCTTTGTGTTTCTGTAATTTTAGTAAGCTGGGGACAATGAAAATATAGAATATCGATATCTAGCTATAGTTAGGCAGTTTATTTTCTTACTTGGTATTCTTTTTTGTCTTTGTGTTTTCCTCGGAATTTTTTACCAAGATCAACTCAACCATCTGGCCACTCAATAGTTGAGAACAATACCTTCTTTATTCAGACAAAATACATGTGTGAGTACGTCAAACTTCTACAACACAAAACCTCTGACAAAGGTGGACCTTTCTAACAAAAACACGATGCTTTTTCATATTCATACATTTGTAAACATTTATAAACAGGTATCACGAGGGTTCTAAGGATCTAAATAAAAACCGCGGACAATGCCTTTGCCCTGAATATTTATGTCTCTAATAGTTTTGCCCGCGGTTTCACTCGGGTATCACCATGTATTAGGTACTATTGTATTAAACTCTAAATCCTATAGCACTACATAACAATGAAAATATCAAAATAATAATTATAGACAGAAACACACGATTAAGATATTTAAGCTTAAAACTTCTTGAAACAGACATACAAACACATGTTGCTTCGTATACGTAGATACTAGTATGGCTATGGGCATATTTCATCAAAGCGGCAAGCCGGAAGTAGCGACCGGGGATAAACAAAAAGGGTGGTTTTTGCCCCACCGTTATTAATGTAATAACTGACACTTTGTTTTACGCGAGTTTCTACTTAGCTATATCTAGCACAGTAAACATATGTTAATAAACAGTAAACACAGAGACGAAATACTTGAAGATGTTGAGCGTTTATAAAAGCGCTAACTCAGACGCGTAGAGCTTTTACTTCAGTTTCCATAGTGTCTCGGGAGTTTTGCAGAACACACTGATGGCTGAGAAAACCCGGGGAAGGTCTACTGTTTATTATTATGTTTTACTGTGACTTTAGTTTGGAAAGGCCACGGTAACGGCCTATGATAACTCGACCGCTGGAACGCAAGATGGGTATGAATTATTAAACACTTAATTTGGCAAAAGCAGTTACCGCTTCCAAACCTTTATAAGAATAGAGTACTTTAAGAAATTACTTAGATTAGACGATAAGTATCTTATGATGTTAAAAAATCCCATAGAATAATTTACATATTTGCAAGCTATTTTTTTTTGAAAATAAATTAGATTTTAATAAAAAGTAGACAAAAAAGTATAAGAGTATTTGTCATGAAGAATGTTCGCCGTTCCTAACTAGGATACTCAGGCAGGTCTTGCAATGTTAAAAGCGGCATGCTCCTTATAAAATGTCCTCGCCTATTTATTTTAAAACAAAAGGAAACGCGCCGTCACGCGACAGGAAAGCTTGCACGTCCGAGACAGGACTTCCCTGCAATCGCTGCCTGACTATCGTCTACGTTCGATATCAGTCGACGGTTCGTACGTTCAAGAATTTCCAATAATACCCCTTTACCATCGACCTAGCTCGAAACAATAGATTTGTCAACGACTTTATAACAATTGCTATAAAGTCTTTTATTGTACAGCGATCAAAAAGGAGCGTGAAAAAAGAAAATTGCCAAGCCATTTTTGCGATACTAAAAGGTAAATTCAAAAGAGTTTCGAGTTTTCGAAGCTATGCTATGTTGTTACGGGCTAGGTACGGAGGTTAAGTCGAAGGCAGTAAAAGGAAATTGCTTCAGTAATGGAATTATTTTTCTTTAGCACTCGCGATGGAAATAGAATTATGAAAAGAAATATGGAACGTTTTCACGGGAGACGGTTAATCGGCTCGTTAAAGCGGAGGCAGTTCGCATCCACCGTTTATTGAATTGCTGTGAAAATGATTAACAGTAATGGAAAGCCACAAACCATGGCATCTGTAGGACTTTATCAGGTCTACACAATTTTTTTAGCTCAATTAAACTTAATGGCAAAAGTCGACCGGATTTATTTATTCCATGCTGAGTACAGAAACTGGAATAATCCTTTCTAGCTTTCTAGGCTTATTTATAAACCCAGGCCAATCACGCAAATTAAGACAGATGAGCATTATTTGTAAACAGATATTTTTTAAGAGCCTATGTACAAATGGTGTCATTAACCTATTTCTTCGGGTTTCTATTTTCAGCCCATTCACAACTTTGTTCTTCGTCTTTTGTTATCGCGCCAATGAACTCCTACCATAAACATTGGGCCATTGTGTGAATGAAATGTTTTAATCAGAGGCGTTATTTAAGGCGCTTTTGTCGATGGAAAATTTGTTTTCTTGATTTAATAGTAAAATGTGTAATCAAAAATTAATATACATTTTTATACTTTCGTATGCTGTCGACAGATAGGTCCGTACCTAGTCTAAAAGGTTAATACCTATAGTTTTTTTGTGCAGCTGTCTTACTGTCTAAAATGCAATTTCGCAAGTTCATATAGAACCGCCACTATAAAATATAAAAGTTCTCAGCGACCGCTTAAAAACTCTAACACGAGGAATGGTCTGTCACACTACGAACAAACTTTTTTAATTGCTACCTACTGCAGCAATAGCAGTAGCTAACTTCATTTTTTTTATCTCATGTATTTTCCATCAATTTTTTCAAACTTCTATGTACGAGGTGACACATGTCACAGCACCGGATTTCGTTGAGAAGCTAATTGCCTGCGGGCGAGGGCATCCATCAATCAGGATCTGTCGTGGGCCGCACCAGCCGAACAGGGCCTAATTTGGTCGTTTGTATTGCCTGTAAGCCCTTTGCGGCTTTATGGATATTCTGATAGATGTTTGATTAGTATTAGTAGCCATAGCCAGGTATTATACATACAATGGTATTCCAAAATAAAATATAAGTTTAGAGATAATCTGCACGTCTCAAACAACAGCTTAGTTAATTTTTTTGCGCTTTAACTATTACTGATTTTTCAGCTAACTATATTTTTTGACGTGATAACGTCTTATAAATCAATAAACGCCGGCTGCACGTACGAAAAAGCATGACTCATTGTCACAATCCACCTGAGCTGAGAGTGCAAGCGAGAGCGCGGAACAAGCGATAGAGAGGCACGATTGGCCTAAGCGTTCAGCTTGTGACGCATCTATCTCTCTCGTTATCACGTAAAATTATCGTCCGTAAACCGACTTTACAGACAACCAATTTTTTTTTATATAAGACTAGCTGGCCCGTCGAACTTAGTACTGCCTTGACATGCATATGACGGTAGAATTGTCAATCGGCCATCATTAGCTACATCTATGTATGAGTAAATTAATTTTCTTTATAATTTTTTTGCGTGAATTTTTCTGATATTTTAATAGTTATTCTGCTATTCGGGGCGGAGACAAATCCAACAAATCAAAGATTGTCCAAATCGGTTTTCCGCCGTTCTTGAGTTATAAATGGTGTAACTAACCTGGCTTTGTTTTAAACGATGTAAGTTAATGACGTAAAATAGCGCGTGTAGCAAGCATAATTATCCTATAGATTAATGAGATACCCTGTAGATTTCGGAACGTGCGTTCAACGCAATTCGGCGGATTTATTATTCATTAAACAAGTTTGTAACGTGTACATTTTAATACAGGCTACATTCTTTAAATTAATTAACATTTTACATACCATACAAACAAATACCACAGAACACGACATCTAGCGACATGGCGGCGCATTATCACATCACGATCTCACACATCAAGACATCTTTTTCTAGTACTCTTATCGTAGTTCGCCATGTGTGCGGTAGATGGCGTTGTAAAACACTGTACAGAATGTGGCCATAAACAATGCTTTATTTTGACAGACGGATGGTGATTTCGTTTCTTGTCGATGGTATCACTAATTTATTGTTGCGTCATGCAATCAAAGTACGTGATAATTGAATTCTACGGTTACTAAAGATCGCGGGTTGGCTGCGCTTACTATAAAAGCCAACGCCCGTTTATCCTCAGCCTTTTCCTCACCAGAAGACCACAGCAGAAACTTCTTTCTACTACATACAAAAGTTAACCTCTCAGTTTGCTGCGACAGTGTGTTTTATCTACTCTTTTCTTTTAAATTCTGTGCAACACGCTTCTAAATCTGGTAAGTAATAGTGCCTCGCCTATTCAATTATCATGTGTGATCCCCGTCTAATTCCGTTCTCTTTAAATTAATTCGTATTTTTCTGTTCCCAAACAGGAAGTCGGTTTTTTTTCTTTTTTTATATACATTTATACCCTTTCTTTGGGTTTTACCTTACTATTCTCATCATCACCTACGTGTTATCCAAGCCGTAAGAGGCTTGACGGTTCCTCCTTCCTTTTCTACGAGCCTACCGTCGCTAGCTCTGCACCACATCCTCTCTCCGGACTGGCGCCAGGAACGGTCGACGGAACATCATAATAGGTGTATTTAATCCATATTTTTACCCGGGTTGAACCCCTAGGAACCCTATTATATTTTCTGACGCACTTCTCGTCAGATGGCGCCCATTTTATTATTTTAACGGTAACAATCATACCCTCTATAATTACCACGTGTACGTTGTCATGCTGTAAGGCCATAAGCCTCAAGATTATGTGCTCCTCCAGCGAACATTCCTTTGTCTACCTCTGTATTTATACACTTTTATTGTAATCTCTAGTTTTAACTGCCTACCATCGATAAGCCAAGGAAATATTGTCAACCTCTGTTGCCTTGCCACAAGTATAAGAAAATATTGTAAGAACCTACCCGCTCTACCGACTTCTTTTATAATCAATATATGTATCAAACTATATCTCTCTTTTATTTCTTTATCTTTTATTTTTAACTGGTACATATCTTTTCTTTCTATTAAAAACTTTTACAAGTTGAGTACAAACAATGACACTTTCATTGAATAATTTTGTAAAAAAATATACTTAAGATAGATTGTATTACTGCGCTTTTGAAACAATAGCTCTTTTATTCTTATTAATTTATTCAGAAATCCTGATTAACTAAATTACAATGTTGATAAGTACCTATTTCTACTTTCAAAAAAATAAAAAAAACTTTGTTCCTAATACAATATTTCAGACAAAACTTTATGGGGAATCCCTGAGAATCATGTCAGTGTTAGTTTTAATCAAACTAATATTTGTTGTTTTACTTTTCAATTCTATATAAAAAATAGGAGAAAAACTTTTACCAGTTTGTTTTTCATTTATTTACCTACTAGATTTAAGTGACAAAATCATTGGCATGCGTACCTAAGATTCAGACTTCATATTCGTTGAAACCCTACCCGCTATGTTACAGCGTAGTTCACCCTCATGACAGAGTAAAACTTTAATTGGTAAGTAGCGACTTTAATCTGTAGCTTAACGAACGCGCCATGGTACATCACTAATATCCAATTGCATCGCGACCTAGAAGTGCCAACGGTGAAACAAGAACTAGCTAAAAAACTGAAATCTTATGCTAAACGAATGGAGAATCACCCAAATGAGCTTGCCAATGAGCTAATGAAAAAAACCACAATCTTTAGTAGATTAAAGAGGACAGCCCCTCAAGACCTCATATAGCACCTAAATGGAAGATGAAAGTGCCACTGGGCTTATTCCATACATGCCCAACGCGAACTATTCACCAAACTCTAGCTCAATGCCTGATGGGCAGATTGCAAGAAAATAAGGACAAAAAAAAAGTCTGTATCTGGCTCAGACCTTCGGAATAGAACTCATAAAGTTATTATAACCAAAAGGGTTGTATCTGTTTGTGCAGCTAGTTTAGCAACTCCAGTCGATTTCCTTTCGATAGCTCGCGATGCCTTTATAAGCAGTCTTTGAAAGTTTAAAGTTTTGGTATCGAGTTCTATTCAGCTTTCAGAACTTTTTGTATTGTATTGCAGTTTTGCTTCGAGCTTTTTGCATTAAGAAAGCAACTTTTATTTCGTTTGAAATCCAGACCATATTTTGAACATCTTAGATACTGAGATAATCTCAACTTTTACATTCCTTGTTTATAATTTTAATCAGAACTGCATAATTTATAAGTAGGTACGTCTATTTTTCATAGTTAAGATATTGTGTGAGTTTAGAAATGGGGTTATGTGTTTTTAGAAAGAACAAAACAAAATCTGATGGAAAAATTACTCTTTCAATATTCTTTTGATGATTTTTATTCAGGCCAGGGCCATAAACAATATCACAAAAGACGATGCTAGAGACGAGTGAACGAGAATCAGCGAGCCGAAATCTAGTCAGGATACTCAAGTGCGGTTTTAACCTGTACAAGAATCTGAGAAAGGAGTAACATTTTGACGTTTACGACTTTTCTTCGAAACTCATAATTCCGTCCACCAGGAGCCCAAAATCTTTTATAAGATTAGATTATTTAATGTGTTATTTATAAGAATTTGAATATTGCTTTGATGAACTTTATTTATCTTATGTGTGGTAACAAGAATCATGAGCATTTATGTAGTTTTACCAAAATCATGAGACCATTTACCATCTGTAAAGTCACAAGAAGATCGTGGTAATCGCGATACTGTTCAGAGACGAGAGCGATACTTTTTTCTCCGCGTGGATTCATGCTACATCCATACTAATATTATAAATACGAAAGTCACTCTGTTTGTTTGTTTGTAAGTTTGTTTGTTTGTAGTAAAACAATACGTTTTTCTACTTTTATGCAAAATCATCCCTGAAGAGGGGGGGGGGATAAATTAAGGGGTTAAAATTATGAGGTATTCTTTGGATGCACTCCATATGTGTCGTTGGTATATAAATAGACTGTGACCGGGATTGGGACATAGGCTACTTTTTACTCGACTGCGCAGGAGGAGGGTAATGTTTATTATTGACAAATCACGCGTGCGCAGACGCGAGCGGGGCAGCTAGTACAGTTATAAAAAACAAATTAACAAAACAATATTTTTTAATTACTTACTTCAGTTTAATATAAATTCAGGTGTTATAATAAAAATAGCAATATAAAACACATTAAATATATGCATATATTTTTTGGACATTAATTTTGACCATAAATTACATCACATTCCATTCGATTTATGTAAAATTATTAAATAGTGTTTGAGAATTATTTGTTATTGTATTCATTTATACAAAATTCTATATGAAATATTTACAATTACATGTATTTATTCATAAATGATATTATAATATAATTTACTCATTAAATATATTTTTTTTTGCCTAGCATTATACAAGAAAAAAAATTGTTGATTCAGAAACATGCCAGTTGGTTTCATAGAATGAAAATTAAATGACTCTATTAATGATGAAAGTGATAATTATTCCAATCATCTGGATCTCCAGTTGGATCGTTTGATAACCAATAACCCGGACACTCGTAGCTTGGTGTTCCATCTGTATCGAAATACCTTTCAATTACCCCGAACCCAGAGGGTCTTGTCCAGGATTGTAGGTCATATGTAATGAGCACAGTAAATTCAACGGTGCCTCCTGACGAGACCCAATGTCTCATATTTCTCTCCATATAACCCCAAAGCGATGGTGCGTTGAGATCACTACTCTCCCTAGTTCCCACATTTATACGTCGTGTTTGAGGAACAATATTATACCAATCTGATGGTCCGCTAAGAATAAACGCTACTAAGTGTCCATATTGATCATCATTTCCATTTGCTAAGCCTCTATTCATGCCCATTGATTCACAATTCCTTCGAGCTTCTGCAGAAATAGAATCACTAGTCCGCGCGTTTGTGTTTATATGACAGGAACGTATTAAAGCTCGTACTCTACAGGGCAATCGAATATTGTTCTCTCCAACACGATACGTATAATCCAGGACAGGGTTATTGTTATCTAGATTATTTCGAGTGCTTAATTCTATAGTGGTTAAAGTGGAGTCTCTGTCAATGTCTTGATTATATTCCGCGACTGTCTTTCTAGGTGGAACGGATCGGCGAGTCCTCGTTAGGTTTCTGTAGTTGATGTCTGGTATAGATCTTCGGTTTCTCGGTTGCGGACAAACAGAAAACACTGCAGTCGGAGCGCATTGCACATATGATCTGTTTTCATCCAAGCAATAGTAATACGTGTCGACAATAGCCGTACAGTTGCTATAACATTCTCTACCGTCTATAGTTGTCGCTGCTTCTTCATAGTACCAATCTTCCATACAATAATCCCAATGATTATAACCTGTCCAATATGTATTACACCATAAATAACTTGTACCACCACGTTTTTCACATTTATCTTTACATCTACCATTGTTTGTTGAGTACTGATACCATTTGCCAGTAGATGTAGCAGAGCTGCAATACTCCCAACTAGAATTATCGTTGGTGTAACACCAAGAATTATCATAGCCACCAAAAACGCATTTACTGTGGCATTTTAAAACTGAAAAGTCGCTTTTCACACGACTTGTAAAGTATATTGGTACTTTTTTCGATCCAAGGCTACAGGATTCTTGGTTACGTAATGGTGTCCAACACTTTCCGCTGGAATCGCAATCAGTCATACATTCATGCCCAGTTAATGTAGTTGATTCAATAGTGTAACCAAGATTATATATTTTAGATGAATTGATATAACTGATCAGACAAATGATGATCGCAAGAGTAAGGCTTCTTGTTGATATATTGGACATATTACAATATTTTTGACAGGCCACGCAAACTTACTACCCAATCAAAATTATGGTGTAACCTGCAGTCGATTTCAGTTGAAAACAGTGATTACTTAACACTTTATAATAAATCTTTAGAAGAATGAATGGAACTAATTTAATTTATTTGGAACATGAGTATTTATACTGGTGCGTTTCTTTATCTCTTCAAAGACGACCGATTGAAAACAAAATCATTATTATTTAGTGTTGCAATCATTTTATCTCGGGTTTTAACCGCGTGTAATAGATATCAATATGAAGGAACATGCCTTGAAGGTGACTTCAATAACTCACATAGCTCGCAATATCTATAGGTATTTATAACACATTTGCTCGTAAAGGGTCTCTTATTTCACAAATTTCAGTATCGTAATGTATGTCATTAGGTACGTACTTGTGGGTTATTGTAATGTAAAACGCACGAGTTTCTTTTTAATAAAGTAAAATGTACGGTTTATCAAGATGCTCCGTCTAAAACGAACAGTACTTTTTTAAATCTTAGCAAAGAGTTTTTATGTCAGAAAAGTGGTCAACATTTTATGAATAAAATTAACTTTGGGAGATAAAATATAAAAAAATAAACATTTAATTCTTCAAATTAATTAATTTTGACAATAAATTACAACCATTTATCTCTAACAAAAACAAAAAAATATTAATTTACTTTATTAGTAATACTGGCTGTTTTTGTGCCTTTGCCTTAAAAAAAAGCGCTAATGCGCGCGCATCGCTAATTTGTAAACAAGTTAAAATTATTCCGCGCGCTTTTTCTTTCCGAGAAAGTCCGAGTTTTATTTAATATATTTCCTCGCAAATATGTTATAAAACGTTATGTACTATTATATTAGTAAACTCTACCAATCGATACCAAAAACTGCATCAAATGTAATTTTTTTATAAGTCAGAAAATAAATGTAAGTAATATTTTTGAGCTCAGTGATCTTTAATAAGAAGTGAAATCGATATAAAAATTTACTAACAGATATATAACAGGAAGTTTCAGTGATAGCAGAGTCAACCGTTTTATAGGTTTTTTTGTATCGGCTTCATCTAGACGGCGTTTTGATTTCGATACGGATAAGTGTTTCAATTAATAAATTGTTGTATTCCCGAGATATTGAAAGTTATTTAATTGGAGGTTATTTCCGGAAAACCCGGGTACAGGTTTCATAATTCAAGAAACTTTGCAAAGGTAAGCTTTCGCCATTATCAAACTGCTGTCTGGTTCGAGGAACATCGCCGTAAGCTGTCATTCTTCCGACGTGAGGACCCTTCATAAATTCGTCAAATAATTAGGTAGTAATCTTGCATACTTACTGATTCCCCAAGAATCCCGCTCTTGGGATATCATCAGGAATGTCACACTATGTTCATTAGATTTCAAAATAAACACTACTCAACTTGCTGCGTTCAAGACTAGCTTGTATTAGCACCAGTTTTGAAAGCTTCCTCTTGAAAAGTTCTGATTCGATCCTTGAAAATGATATTGAAAAATATATTTATTTGCAGTATAACACACATGAAACTAATAAATGAGACTAAAAATATCTAGTGATCTCCACACTAGACACGCCTGTCGTAGAGATCATCAGCCAACAAGATACAGATACGCTTCTTACAGTATATTATATACTAGGTATGTAGACTTAATGGTACTCGTAGTTCTGTTAACTTTCATTGAATTATATTCTGAAGAATGACGTCGACCTAAAGTTGCTTCACTTTTATGTTACTGAATTTTCTATGTGATGACCTTTGAACTGACGCAACAAGGATGATGAAACTACTATCAATACCTAAATATAGCAGTTCTTGGTTACATTTTCCCTATTTGGACCTTTACGTTATCAAACTCTGATAAGAAACTCAATACCATTAACATTGACGTACATTGGGTAACATTGAAGTAATGGTTTCTACACAAATAGTGTAAAATAAAGATATACCTAATTATAGATTTTTTGAAAATCGTCAAAATGCTGCTCGACGAAATATTAGAGAACTAGGGCATTGTGCGATGTCACAAACTACTTAAAATTACTACGAGCCATTCAACAACTTTGCCCGGTCAATAACCCCGCCCGGTCAACGCGCAGTCCGAACAACAGAGCGCCTACAGCGCGTACGGTAGGGCGATAAGTACCTACATGTTAGGTACAAAAACTTTTTGTGTAAAGAAGTACTTATAAAGTTGATTGAGTTAAAACACAAAACACTGTTTATTTAATATTGAAGCTCTGAAAAATATACTCCCTCATTATTTGTAGTTTAAATTGCAAGACCACAAGCTGGACGGGATTTGAATCCGTAACCCTTCTCATGATATCATCATGCGCTAACCAAAAAAAATAATTCTTACATGAAACTGAGTCTATAAACATTACAAGTTTTTTATAACTTTATTGATAAAGGTGCTTACACTATACCAATAAAAATATGTTCGCTTCAACTAACGAACCTTATCCCATTGGTAACAACCTCACGAACCTCTTTGAGTAACTTGACGAAGGCTTTTTGGCAAGGGAAAGTTAACGCGGACGTCTTGTACATACAAATTAAAGGAAATGGGTTCGGAAGTTGGTGAAATATTCACATTCTGTAAAAGAATTTATGTAGTACAATGTAGTTCAGTCTAGTCTACGTAGATTATTGAGTCAGCTTATAAAAAGTGTTTGAGTGGTTTTTTGATTCAAATAGCAAAAATGTTACAAACCACAAAAGTGATGGGCGCACGTCAAAGAAATTATAATCTCAGGAATCACTGTCCCTAACAAACTCACCGCCGAAAAGCGGCGAGCGATACCTTGCATTTGTGTGAGTGCCGAAAATGCCTAACATTATTAATACCAAAAGTTAAATAGTCTAAACTCGACTTTATTCCGCAGATTAAAAGTTTCATTTCAAGCATTCGCATTTTGGAGATATGACGTTATGAAATGAAGCAGCTGTTAAGTCGTAAAAATTTATTGCCTTCTTTTGCCCTTTAAAAAACTGTTGACTTTAACGGTATGGCAATAAGGTCGGATTCAAAATGTGCTGTTCGAAGATCGTAAAATTACTCCGTTCGGAACAGAAGTGTGGAGGAGTAGAAACGTACACAATATTTTTTTGTTGAGAAATGAAATTTCGAATCTATTACGTAGGGATAAATCATTTGTTAACCAAATTCAAAAGTAGGATTTTTTAATAATCGGATAGTTTGATAAAATCTTTCATTTTTACAGGCTCCTATTCAGTTTAATGTGCCTCGTTGTCTTGTCTATCGTTTATAGGTAATAAAATATTGCGATATTAGACCTGCCCGGTTTCTGATTTGAGTTGAAATTTTGCATGCATATGCGACATGAAGCTGATCTCATGATGCAGTAAGATGGTGCCTCATCAGATGCTTAAACTAAACTACACAACAACATCGACGGTTCATTTGATCTGTCTTAACTAGTATTCGGATCCTAAATGATATCCAGGTCAGGGTTTAATGACGGAGCCAGGCTATGGGAACTCTGTAATAAAATGACATAGTTACATCGAGTGTGGGCTCGTTCGATTAGTGTTAAAGAGTATTCTTTACCTAGATGATATCCAGGGTCTGATGATGGATACAGAAGATGGCTATGGGAACTGTGATTAAACGATGCCACCTCATCGAGTTTTTGGGCTCGATTAATTTGTCTTGCCGACTACTCGGGTCCTAGATGAATTCTCTTCTCTACAATAATAAAATCGTAAATCTCCCTTCAATGTATGAGACCGAGGTCAATGATGCAAAAAGGAGGGTCATAACATTTTCATCCTCGCGTACGAAGTTCCCGGGCAACCTCTAGTTTTGAATAAAATCGAATTTTGTATTATATACAATATTGCAGAACCATGTTTAGTACTAGAACTTTAACAGTATAGGCAGAAATCAGCAAAAAGTAAATATTGCAAGAAGTAGGACAAAGATATAGAGTGCTGTAAGCCTAGCTAAGAGTTTCAATTTCTCTTTTGCTGTTAATTGTGTATTTTGTAACAGATAACGAGCAGTTGACATTAGGTTATTGTACTTCAGATAAAGGGGCTTGGTGGCGCTGGTGGTAAAAATGTCTGTATTTTTATTACCGAAAATTTATCTCGTTGTCCACAATTTAACGGTAGGGTAGGCTACCGCGTGTTTTTTTAATGAATTTGATAAAAATAAAACACGAGAGTTGTTTGTTTCATGAAGGTAGTTTTAGAATTGGCCGCAACTGATTAGTATATAATGCTTACTAATAAAATTGTTTTTTAAACTTGTTAAAATGTTTTTAGTATGCGACTCCATTCATTCGAAATTTAATGTAGTCCGGTTCATTGGTCTTCGGTCACTTACAGATAAATGAACGATGCAACGCGAGGGAAAGGGACAGTAGCGTAGCGTAGTCGTGTGTCTGTAGTTACAAATATTTCCGTAAAATATTGTTTTAAAGCATATTATAGACTAATTCAAAATCAAATTCATCAAATTATCAAACTTTAAGGTAATACTCACCGGAAATACGAAATTCCATCTTTTTTTAATGTAGTTAAAGTGTTGTTTTTGCAAGTTTTGACGGAGCACTTGGGCATGTTGTCACTTCGACGGCAAGCGCGCGACTAAGAGCCGAGAGTGCTTAAGCGGCGTTTAAGCACTCTCCAGCGTAGACATCCTTGACGGGCCGATCGTATATCTAGTATTTTATTGATCGTTGGCGCACGTACACAATAGGAGCGCGCGTCAGATCAAGTCAGTCGAACGCTTGCCGCGAATGTCACGCTTTGGCGAGATGTAAATCATGTTTTGAGTAACATAATTTGTCTGCTGGTTATTATTTAACTTGTTATTTACGTAAAAATGTTTACGTGAGAAAATATAGATAGATTACATTTATTTCGACACAGTAACGGTGTAAAACACACAGAAACTACATAAGGTGGATAAGTAAATACAGACAATTAAAAACACGTTAAATAATACAAAAAAAAACAAAAGACAAAGTACCCAGTAACTATGAGCCCTGTGCCGAAACAGGGGTATGGCTCAGCATTATGCTGAATAAGTTTATTTTACTCAGCGCTGGTTTTAAGCCATGAAAATTGCATTCATGTCAGTTCGAAGTGACTTATTAGAAAAAAAAAATGATAAAAGTTGCGTGCCTAACCAATCGTACCTACCTAAGATGTCGAGTATCTATGCTAAGAGATCAACATTGCCATCTTCTTGGAAAGAGTGCAAGAAGAATTGCCCTCGCTACGAATAAATAAGTATAAGTAAGAATAAAGTAAAACGCAGCTCACAATAAAGTTACCATTTTTGTTGGCACAATAAATAAATTTCTATCAAAATTGTTGTGGTTGTAGAATATTGTACGTGCCAGCCCTAGCGCTGCGGTCAAGCGACTATAAATCGGCAAGGAAATTTACTTCTGTACTTACCTATCTATTTTGTGTATACAGGGTTACAGGAAAAATCGTGCTAGATCCGTTAAGGGCGTGGAGTACCCATCATTTCTGACTTATTTCACTATGAAACACCCTACCCTAAACTTAACCCTTTTCGAGATATTCGACTTTTAATTTTTTTATTGAAAATTGCCGATTTTTAGGCTACTAAATTTATTTTTGTTTATTTTGTGTATCTTATTATTATTATTATTGCATTTTTACATGTGTAATAAGATGCTTTAGGACGTCAATCATTAAAATAGTGCATAAGTTAATTGAATAGACCGTAGTAGACAAGTGAAAATTAAGAAATAAAAAAAAATATTAGAAAGTTTATTTTTCTCTAAGGGATATCTAAAAAAAATATTATGGCAATGGTTCGGCAGATGTTTTTTAAAATATCTACGTTTCATCAGCTATCTAACGAGGTATAACAATCTAGGGTTTGTATTACATTTCGTGGAAAAAAAGTAGTTGGGACGCAAGCTCGCAACGAATACATAACTCGCTACCCCGGTCGTCGAGTGCCGGATGTGGCCGTTTTTGACAGAGTCTATCGAAGACTTCGAGAAACTGGCTCTGTTTTGAGACGAAATACAGACATGGGAAAACCACGAATTGATGACGAAGAACAGGACAATGAGATAGTGCAACGCTTTCGAGCGGATCCGACTACTTCCACTAATATTGTTGCCCGTGATCTGAGACTTTCGCAATGGAGAGTGTGGTTTACAGTGCATACTGCTGGCCTATACCCGTACCATTACACGCCGGTACACGTTATTGAAGAAGGAGACCCCGCGAGAAGATTGGACTTTTGCAGATTTATGCTAAATGCTGACGTAGAAGACCCAGATTTTTAGAATTTTAGAAAGAAGAAATATCTTGTGGACGGATGAGTCCAAATTTGATAAAGATGGCATAACTAACTATCACAACGCCCATTACTGGGCCCCAAAAGAGCTAAGGAATCCCAATAAGAAAAGAGTGAAGGGGTCCCAACGAAGATTCAGCGTGAATGAGTGGATGGGCATTATCTCCAATCATTTGATTGGACCTTACTTTCTCCCGGATAATCTAAATGGGGAAAGCTACGAAAATTTCCTGAGAGCAGACTTAAGTGATTTGCTGGATGATCTGCCACTCAACCTGATCAGGGACATGTGGTTCCAACACGATGGCTGCCCTGCCTATTTTAGGAGAAGTGTCAGAGACTGGCTGGACACAAATTATCCAAACAAATGGATAGGACGAGGTGGACCGTTGCCATGGCCAGCAAGAAGTCCGGACCTAACCCCCATGGATTTTCACGTGTGGGGGAGCATGAAAAGTCTTGTGTACAGCGAGCCGAATCCAGTTTCGTCTGCGGAAGACTTACGAGAAAGGATTGTGGATGCAGCCAATAAAATGAGGACCACGTTAACCACTGGAGTAGTAAAGACTGGTCTCCGTAGAAGGATGCGACAATGTATCAGAAATAGAGGCGGCCATGTTGAACATGAACTGTAGAATAAGAAAAAAATTTGTGAAAATCTTTAATAAATGACATTTCATGCTTACCTATTATTTTATTTTACTTTTTAGGGCTAAGTATAAATTTTCTTCTCCACTGTCGCCTATAAAACTAAATTTTTTTCAATGCATTTGAATAAAACCCTAGATTATTATACCTCGTTAGATAGCTGATGAAACGTAGATATTTTAAAAAACATCTGCCGAACAATTGCCATAATATTTTTTTTAGATATCCCTCAGAGAAAAATAAACTTTCTAATATTTTTTTTTATTTTTTAATTTTCACTTGTCTACTACGGTCTATTCAATTAACTTATGCACTATTTTAATGATTGACGTCCTAAAGCATCTTATTACACATGTAAAAATGCAATAATAATAATAATAAGATACACAAAATAAACAAAAATAAATTTAGTAGCCTAAAAATCGGCAATTTTCAATAAAAAAATTAAAAGTCGAATATCTCGAAAAGGGTTAAGTTTAGGGTAGGGTGTTTCATAGTGAAATAAGTCAGAAATGATGGGTACTCCACGCCCTTAACGGATCTAGCACGATTTTTCCTGTAACCCTGTATACTGAGGCCTTAAAGTCAATCAAATGAAAGTGATTTATAGTATTTAGTATTTTAGGTTTTTTTTTCGGTCATCATTATATCAGATTGTTGGGTGATGATACTTTTCAGGAAAACTTTGTAGCCTACCTTCAAATTTGTTCTAGGGTTCAGTGCCATCATACAGAGTGCTCAACATAAATATACCTACAATTATTTTTGTTTGTTTGCGCTTAAATTAGCTGATATACTAAAGGTTGATGAAAATAGAATAGAGTTACTTTATTGAAAATTATCCTTTACCTTTACCCAAAAAGGGATCAATTTCTCACAATTAGATTAAAACTAACAACTAGCGATAAGAAGTATTTTGTAGAGATTTAGAATAAAAATATTTAATAAATTGAAAAAATCTAAATTTAAGTCATAAAACATTGTTCGTGTAAGTTAGGATAAATACTCTCTTTCGGGTCACAGGAACATATTATTCGAAAATACCGCACACTAAAATTTCTTGGATCATAGCTATCAGGTACCCAAGACTCGGAACAAATATTTGTCGAGCATGCAAACATTTGCCCCACAGATCGAAACCTCTTGCGTCACTGTTCCTTCAAATGGATGACGTCTGTGGAACCGCAGACGGTAGAATCATAAAACGGAATTCCAATGTCTGGGAAGGGGAAAGTGCTGTAAATTGGTAATCGGTTCAGAAAATTATCCTTTTATTTTCCCCGGCTCCTGGCAGAAGTAATAACTCTTATGAGATAAATTGGGCGGTCGGTAGCGAACATATTGCTAAAGTTATAGCCCAGTTTTTCTTTGACCACCTACAAAGGACCTTAACGCCGAAACGCGTTAAGGAGCATGTTTTTATACGGCGAAACATAAATCATTTGTAACGAGCGGTCTTTGTCCTGTGGCATTTTCACACGTTTTCCTTGTGGATGATACCTACCACCTACTTTAAGTATAGCTACTTTAGTTTGGAGGAACCGTTACGGGAAATGTTTTACGGTTGCGAAAGTTATAACGTTGTTCGCGAGACGCAGGTAAAACTGATGAGGATCAGAATAATATTCTTAGTTACCCGAAATATATAAAAAACTATAAGACCCTATTGTACGCCCATACTTGGTGATGACATTATGGCATCGAAAATTAGTTTCTTACTTCGGCTTTTTATCAAGACTCGTGGTCGCACAATGTGTTATGGACAGGGCTATGCTTATTATTTCTATACGAGAAGGAATCTGAAATGAGGAGATTCGTAGACAAACCAAAGTCACTGATATAGAAAGAGGATTAATTAATGAGCTGAAGTGTCAGTAGACGGGGCACACAGCGCGAAGAATTGATGGCCGTTGGGCTGAAAAAGCTCTCAAACGGAGACCACGCACTGGAATAGCATAGTAAGTTTTCCACTAGAAGGCAAAACGATGTGATAAAGGTTACTGGGAGCCGTTGGATGCAGAATCTGTATGGAGCCATAGTAACAATTAAAGTCTAAACTAATATTTTGGCGCGCTAAGGCGGTATGCAGACCTGGTATGGTGGACTTCGAGTTTTCCAGGTATTTTCAGTAGACTATGGCTGACTAACTTGAGACGTTTTGTTAAGATAATATAAGATAACTCTCTATTGTAATTACTACACAGAAAAAATATAACACTAAAATAAATCTAAAAAGGCAAGACAATGGGTGATCTTATCGCTGAGAGCGATCTCTTCCAGGTAACCTTTGGATAAAAGAATGTTAACATGCTAGACAAGCCTATTTCATCTTAATTTCTATCCCAAACACTACAGCGGTAGACCTTTAACTTGCTACCAGGCGCTGTATAACTGATAGATGTAAGTAAAAGTATTTTTCGTTTTATTCTTCGCTAAGAATATAATATGTTTTGTATTGTTAACTTGCTCATTATAATTCAAGCCGTGGCTTGTCTTCCAAAACAGTTTTAAAACATTTTAAACCAGCCAAAGTATAATTAACTCTATTCATAATGTATCAGGAATTCTTGCCCTAAAAACTTGACGGGTACGAACGAAGATCCAAAGCGTTTATAATTAGAAATGACACTTTTATATTCTGGTGGTAATATAAAAATATTCTTGAGAAAGACTATCAAAAGGTGAGGTAAAAGGCTATTAAAATGACCCTCGAACGAAGATCTGTCTCATTTTGTCTTAGTTTTATAGATTTATATAATGCATTTAGACAGCGTTTGGAATGGCTGCTTTAGAATATGTATATTAACCCGAAAACGGGTGGTTCTCTACCCAGTATAACTAGTGGTTCGCCCCGAACTGAGATCTCGCGAGTCTCCCATAAAAACAAAGATATATTATTCGTAATCTTTGGCTATCAAAATAGTGCCACAAAATAAATAACCAAATAACTTCACCTACAGTTTCATTCAAATTACAGGTAACGGGAGTTTATGTTAATTGGTTACTTTTTTTTGGGGTACAAATTGAAGTTATTCTGGATTTCAGACTTTTGGCTATATTTGTGTCACTTAAGCTACACGCATACCTAATTTTAGCACTGTGGGGTCACTGGTGTACCCTGTGAATTTCGTCAAAGTTCAGTTTTTACTATGGCTTATAACTCAAAAACTGCAGAGATTTTACCAAAAATAAAAACAGAATCAAAATGTACCCTTACCCGTTATTTGACGTCCCACTTGACCTAATATTCTCATTTTGATTTTTTTTACCCCTCTTGAACCCTAATATCTCAACAACCCCCCCAACATTTTAGCTAATTTCGTCACACCAAAATTGTGCAATCATTACCTACCTACGTATCAAACTTCACGATGATCGGATCAATGCTTCGAAAGTTATCCTCGTACAAACATACATACAACGCCGATTTGCCCAAGTTGATTTGGATTTGGAGATCTCGCTTCTCTCGATCAATTAATAAGTTTTTCTGGAATTATTATGCGTACAAAGCTGAAAAGCGAATGTTGAATTTTAAAATTATATTTACATTCATTCAGTAAAAATCCGCTATTTTTGCGGCTATATGCCTATTCTGACTTATATTTGTTATACATTATGTTTTAGTTTGGGCTATGCGCCAAAAAACTGTTAATAAACTGAATTGAACTGTAAAAATAAACGGCAGATTTGAATCAATTACATTGAATTTCGAAATTCAAACTAATATCGTGTTTGTAAGGCCTTAGATATGTTAACCCGTATATATTCTCAATCACCCTGTAAATATGTTTCGTAAATAGACGCGTGGAAAAAGGCTACAAATGTCAGAAAGCTTAATTTATATATGGATTATTTAAAATACGGAAAACTTGTGGTATCTGCTACCCACACTTAATTTTATGTCAGTTTGAAAAATGTGCACCGTTAGGTAGATTGGTTTATTTACGTTCTAAACTTTATTAAACGTACCACCTTTACGATCTTTTTGATAAATGGCAAAAGTGTGGGATAAGGTTTTACTGTTAAAACTTAAAGTAAATAATTAGCTATCTACGATTTCACTTTTATGAAGATACGTTATTAAGAAGGCTTAACCACCAAAAAAGAAATTGACAGACACTAAACTTTATAGAACGAAGGTAATAAAATAAATATATACCTACTATTTTATCCGTTACCTCATCAAACATAGTACAGTGCCACCAACTTGTCTGTTCAGTTGACAGCGTCACTAGTGTCTACGGACGTGTTTGTAGGTATATAGATTTGTACTTGTCAGATTTAGATCCAACTTTGTCCACCTGAACAGACCGTGCCTATCGTGCCAACTCTTTTGAAGTAAAGGCAGTGGGCTTATGGAACATTCTTCTCCTCAGTATTAGAAAAATGTCATCAAAACCAGCTTTCAAAGGTTAAGTATGTCCACAGTCACCATTTAAATTCATTCCAATAGAGCTTTCCGTATAACTTTATCTACTCACTATTTGTTATTAGATTTATGTATTTATTTTATTAAAATATATATATTCTAAGGATTAGGAGTAAACAGAAAATTAACCAAAATGGAACAAATCAACTTTAACACAAATATACACAAAATAACACTGAACACTTAGAACACGAATAAACAGAAAAATGCTCACGTAACCCGCTATGCACAATACGTAACGAGTCCAGGATGTTTTTCCATCGAGCGCCAGCGAGCAAATGCGAGCGCCATTTTTTTTTTTTCGAATGGAATAAACTAGCTGTTGGCCTCTGAGGCCGTTACAGCTTAACCGAACTTTTGGCGAGCGCAGATGGCGCTCAGCCCAGTAAGTTATTTGAAGAGGCAACTAGCGCAAGGGCACCACTTAGGTACGAGCCTCGGCTTGGGCAGTTGACAGGGTGTGGATAGGAGAGAAACGCCCCGGGTACAGGTCTGTACTTCGTATAGGCGGCGACTGAAGGGACTCGTCGACCTCGCCGGCGAGGTCGGTGTTTCTGTGAAGTGTCTGCTCTGTCTGATGTAGATGACTCGATATCGCTTCCGCGTTAGCGGAGGTGATTTCGTCATCCGGGGCGGTTATTACCTAAGCCAAATTGCTGTTGCTTCGCTATCGCTAGTCAGGCCATCCCTTTCACACGTAAGGTACGCACTGTACATGTGAAAGGGATGGCCTGAGTAGCGATAGTGGGTCTCCGACAACGTGTCTCGGACAACGGAGGATGAGCTGCGACCGATCGTGGGGCGAGCCTGTTTTTATAGAAGTGATGGCTTCTATTCCGTATCGCTGCAGGATTTGGGTAATAATGTATATATATATGTTATCCATGTATGTGTATTTTATTATTTTTTATAATTATATTGTATTATTATGTTTATGTTGGCAATTAAGTAGTTAGTAGTTTTTTATTCTAATTTTGTTTTTTGCTAGTACCTAGTTAAGCACGCCAACCTAAGTTTTATTACCTGTTACGGTTGACTGGTAGAAAATGCTTTTAGCATGAAGTCCTCCGTTTGTACATTTTTTGTTTGTGCAATAAAGGATTAAAACAAACAAACAAACAGATAAGTCTTTAAACTACTCGCTTGAAATTCAATCTCTTTAGTTATCTCTGTTCTTCAACAATTAAAATAATTAAATACTATAAGAGGGTAATACTACAGGGTGTAATATCAATATTGTGATATGGAGTGGTAAATACATAATATAATGGCGACATTTTACTTAGTCACTTTGTTGGAGCGACATGCAAATTGTTTATTTGCATTTCAGATAGGGTAACTTATATAGGACTCAGCATATATATAACTATATAGATATATAGAACTTATAACGCAGATGGGGGTTTACTGATTTCTATGGAGGAGCTTAAGGGTTTATTTTAGAGTTTATGTTGTTGTAAGAGTTGTGAGAGTGAGAGTTTATGACTTTATGGGAAGAAAAGATTGTCCCTCCTTAAAACTACATAGAGCCTGCTGAAGAGCTGTCAGCATGTGATTTCCACGTGGGAATCACTAAACTGTCTCAGGATACAAGTGGGTCACAGCAGGCAAAATATGAGTACCTGGGACTACATTGGAGAGTCGGCGACTAGTAGCCCATGCGGTACAGACCCTCAGACTATGGCACACTTACTAAGCTGCCTATTGTGCCCTTATTCTTGCACACTAAGGGATACTTGTTGATGTTTAAATATTAAGAACCATATTGACCATCGTGGCGCAGGGGGCGTATAGCCGGCTGAGACGCAGGAGGTAGCGGGTTCGATTCCCGCCACGGAACAAATGTTTGTAGATCTACAGATATTTGTTCCGTGTCCCAGTGTCCGTGTTTTTCTATATATTATAAGTATGTATTTACAAAAAAATATATAAGTATTCTATCAGTTATCTGGTTCCCATAGCACAAGCTCTGCTTAGTTTGGGGCTAGATAGCGCTGTGTAAAATGTCCAGCAATATTTATTATTATTTATTTATTTATATCGACACGAAGAAGAAAAAGTAAGAATTTGTTCTTTACCAAAAGACTATATATTTGATTGTATCGATCCCGTGTGAATGAATTGCTGGTATAAACAAAACACATCTAATGAATGAATTATAGCTTAGATTTTTTAAGGGTTTCTTCTTTTAACCGGTGCCTAAACTCAGAATTGCAACACAATAAATTTTCATTTGTTATGGGTCGATATTGAGTCAGCTGGAAGTCCTAAAGTTAATCTTAACCATGCGTTTAAACCGATAACAGCCTGTATACCTTCGGACACAAACTCATTCCAAGAAAAGAGCTGATAATTATGTAAATGCCGAGGTAATTACTAGATCCAAGTAATTAGCGAAGATTTGTATTCAATGCCCGAACGTTTCGTCGAGTAATATGCTATGTTTCATTGATAATGTGTAAGATAGGGCTTGATGCAATGACATTTCTTAGCTTCTTGTGTAATGTTTCGAAATAAGTACCTTTGCTAAGAGCTTTGTAAAAATAATTAAATTTTTGCTGGCTTAAGATTTCTTGAACTTTGAAAATGGTTGTGTCTTTTTTGTGAATAGTCAAGTTTCTGGCAATACCACCTATGCCAGAAGATGAAGCCAGTTTATTTTGAAGAAACATGTTTACTCTGGCTGGACTTAAAGACTCGAAGACACAAAATCAGGGCGTAGTGAATATATTGAAATAGCTAAAAATCTATTGAGCGTTTGCTATTGAAAACAACAGAGTTTCAACTTAAATGAACAAATAAAATTATTTTCTGTAATTAAAACTTGTTTCATATACCGTGTTGCAATTCACACGCATAAACATTTGCAAAACAAAACAACCAATTAGCCTTAATTTCCATTCCATGAAAATTACGAGGACTCAAGGGAAATTTTTCATCGAAATAGGAGCGGGCGAATTCAGAATGGCATTGCATTAATCAAGAAAAAAGAATAGTCCAGAATGTGCGATGGCAGCATTTTGCCAGCATTTTTACACATAGCTGGCATTCGTTCGTTGTGACACTGGTTTTTTTCTAATACTTGTAGTCTCTGCTTGCGCTATGTCAATGACCTGGGTTAGAGTTATCCTGAAAAGAGTTTTAGAATTGATTGTGAAATAATTCAGTCCCACTCTAAAGTAGTAAGTTATTGGAGTTTTTAGGCCACCTAGAGGCCTGCGACATCTTTGAAATCATGAAGAGAAGGTTTTCGGTTTTTGAGAAATTGTATTTTGATGCCACAGCGCTTATACCCTCCGCATCACGCCTCACATACACAAAACATACCGTCATACATCCAACGTGCTCTTACCATACCAAGGTACTCATTTCTGATAACCACGATACAGGGAATCCTAGTGAGAGGACCCAGTAGACTATGACTAATTGGGCGGGTGTTTTAGGTACACAACTTTTCAGCCTTTAGTATTTAAAACCTAGACCTCGCATCCCAAGCCAAAAAAGTAATTTGCGCAACAAAATTAACGAAAAATGTCCAATTTTAAATAGAATTTCAGGTGCTTGAATTTTCCAGTAAGCTTACCTATGTAGACTTTTGAGAAAAATATTCGTACAAGTTTTAGTGATTACTTGCTTTCCCTTGGAGGCCGAACCTGGTGTCTACGGGTTTGTCTCGTGTAGGCGGAGAGGACTGCGTAGTTTAATTAGTTAAGTTAGTAGGTATAAATTTCCAAATAAAATTCAGAAATTGAGGTCTGTCCATATATAACGTTACAGCATACTTCCCTCCCTTCCCCCCTCCCCTCCACTCCCTCTTTTAGATTTTTTTTCGCAACAGATTGTGTAGAATGATTCCTTAGTGTGCCTCTCAAATTTGGTTGAAATCCATCGATAAATAACGCTAGAGCAAACTTCCCCCTTTTCCCTCCTACTCCTGCCCCCCCCCCTCCCCCAGGTATCGAAAATCACGATAGACTAAAAATTTAAATAAATCAAAGAACATGTGTGCCAATTTTTGTCAAAATCGGTTGAAAAATGCGACCTGTAGGCGAGAACAGACAGACAGCCGAACAAAAGCATTTTTGGCTAATCTCGAAACTGAGAAACTTTGCTCCTCGGTCAATTACGTATTTTCTTAAAAGCTTAATGATTATTAGGCATACAATTACGTTACCTACATTTACTTCAAGGTAAATGTGAATTGGAAACGCAAGAAAACGAACGGTGTCGTGCGGAATAACTTCACAATATTCTACCAACGAAGGGGAAGTAGTTTTATGACCCTGGCACCCTAGACGGCTGTAAGTCCGGGTTGATTTCTTGGTGGTATAGTACAAGTAAGAAACTCAAATAAAACTCTTCCCATGCATATTCTCAGGAAATAAGGTTAAGTGTACTTAGTATTATTGGAATGACAAGTTATATATACCTAACAAGTTATACCTATACCTACCTAAGTGGCTTCGTTTGCTTTCGTGGCAATCAAGCCACGGTGCTAGGCACACAATCAACGATAAATGTGAACATAAATTGTATGCAACAGCAATTCAATTCAATAGTGAAATAAATGAGTATAAAACAACATAAGAATTGAGTTTTTTCGGCAAATCATGATTTCGTAGAAGATTGCTACGCTATCGTAGAGATCTGCTACGAGATATGATTTGCCAATTATTTATTGTTATTCAATATATTTTTGACTCGGTCCTAAACTATTGCACATCGTTACTAAAAGTCTAGATTATGATTTCGAATAAGCAAATCTAGTAACTAGTATGTTGTATACGTAGTTATTGTAAACTTTTAGCGATAAGACTGGCCATTCTATACTTACCTTTATTTATATGCATTTCTTTGATGATGTAATTTTGTTTTGTGTGCAATAAAGATTACTTATATTTTATCTATGTTTCGTATCATATGTCTATGGTACCGTAGCAATATTGTTTAAAAACGGCGTAAAGGTGCTCGTGTACAAGTTTAGATGGGTGCCTACTTGTATTGTCTGACCACTTTCATACTTTGGACTCACCTACTTAGTATATTTTTTTTTATTTTTTCTTGCCTTTAGAAGTACGGAAGAGTGGCTTCCGTGCTTTGAAAGGCCTTCAGCCAAATTCGGTGTAGAATGTTAGTTAACATTCATACATCATTATAAATTGGTATCAATTCGGTCAAGAAAGCCACGTTAAGTGACTTAATTTTATGTTAAGTATAGGCGGTGTACAAACATTATAATAATAATAATGCTGGACATTTCACACAGCGCTATTTAGCCCCAAACTAAACAGAGCTTGTAATATGGGAACCAGATAACTGATAGAATACTTATATACTTTTTTTTGTAAATACATACTTATAATATATAGAAAAACACTCAGACACGGAACAAATATCTGTAGATCATGCAAACATTTGTTCCGCGGCGGGAATCGAACCCGCTACCTCCTGCGTCTCAGCCGGCTATACGCCCACTGCGCCACGGAGGCAGTCGAAGTGAGATTCTACATCAAATTCAGCTGAAGTATAGATAACACTATCTTACAAAAAATTTAACTGGATATGGACGGTGTGATTTGTCTATTCTCCGAACATGTACTATCCAAATAAGAATGCAAGGCGTCTCAAGACGTTTCCCCCAGTACGCTGTACGGTGCAACTTTACGAGCCTCCGACCCTTACCAGTCCGGAGTGCGACCCTTGTTGCACGCACCGTCACAAGGTTATTTCAGTCTACTAAAGTGTTTTTGATGTTTTGCTTTCCAAGGATTTTATAAGATTGAGTTAGCACAAAAGTCGAACTTGGATACTTTACGTATAGTAATATGCATTAATGTGAATTTGTATGCGCATTTGCCCAAAACCATGAAGAAAAACATCGCAAGGATACCGGCATGCCCTAGGACTAAAATTCAAGCTGTAGGCTTGGGACCTGTTACGCAGATATGGAATCTTATCTAACAAAAATTAATACTATGTAAATTAGTACATACCTCATTTACATTTTTGTGTAGCAACGACGAGGCGAGTGACGGAACGAATAGATCGCGCGCATGTGTAAACGGTACACTCATCACTCGTCTCACTCGCTAGGAGCGAGTAAGCGCAGTATAAACAATTGCTTTCAACGAGCGACTATACCGAACTTAAAGGGTCGGCGAGTACCAATAGCGAGTAGTCAGAAAAAAAACCGATCCTTGTTACGAGCGCGAATGCTAAATCTATAATGTGCTAATATTATAATTTCAAAAGTAACTATGTCTCTCTGTCTGCTTGTTACGTTTTCACAACCAAACGGCTGAACTGATTTCTATAAAATTTTGTAAGCATATAGGGGGTTAATACTGACAATATTCAAGTGACGGTTTCTCAAAACATAAAAATAAAGATTTCTCGAACAAAAAGCTACTGCAATCGACATCAAAAATAAAGGCCGATTTGATATCTCTTTCGGAAATGGCTGCGGGTTTTGGGTTAAAAAGGGACAACAAGGGATATCTCGAGACGTTACCAATACAGTAGCATCTGTGATTAGATGGCAAGCATTATGCAATAGCACAACATAAGTTTGATAAAGTGTTTGTTGTTGAGATGCCAAAATAAATTTCACATTTCTATAGTAAACATTTCACAAATTTATTTATTATGCTCCTCAAAATAACCCCTTACATTTTTATGCATAATTATCTTCTATATAGATTACTTACCGGGATTGAGATATAGGCTACTTTTTACCCGACTGTGTAGAAGGAGGGTAATATTTTTACTGACAAACGACGGGTGCGAAGACGCGGGCGGATGCTAATGTCGTAAAACCGTTAATTATAGAGCAAATAAAATTAACTTCTTTAGAAAAAGTGGCCATTTAACCACCACGAACAAAGTAAATTTAATAGAAATACATTCAACACTATTGTAACCAACACTATTGAGAAGATTTTAAAATATAGTTACCTACACCATATCAGAAAATAATGGTAAACTTAGATAATTTCTCACCTTATATTGACTGACTAATTGATGGCAATAAGCCAGCGATAAAAAGAAATCAACGGTCCAATTATGCGTTATTTGTATCGACTCGTGGATTATAAATCAAAATTATTGCATTGCCGGTTTGCTTTAATAACAGGCCTGTGAAAATTACTCGCTTAGGGTAGATTGGTAGCAAATTGAAGAGGCTACTTGTGAAGTAACATGCAATAAAATAGTTAGAGAAGCCTACCATTACTGGCGTTTCCAGGCAGGTAAGTACCTACCAGTCTCATAGATTACAAATTACTTATAAGTAAGTATGTACCTAAGTAATTAGTGGTTTATTTAGATAACCTAGTACGTGTCTGTCTTATTTGAATTTAATATTAATTTATGTGTGCCTAGTTAACTGCAGTTGCAAAATGTATCTAACCAGAAGACAAGAAACTGTACACAAACATTGTATTTTTATAGGTAGGTATATATTATGTTCACATATGTATAAGGTATAAGGAACCACGAGTACCGTGATGGTAACCATAATAAACCAATTTTGCAGAACATAAAAGATTGTACTACACTAGAAATTGAACCCGCAACCTCTTGCGTCTAAAATGGTTACTAGCCCACTCCGCTGTAAAGGTCACGAAAAAAGATAGTGTAACAGATATCTACGTATTAATTATGTTGTCAAGCAATGTAAAATTTCCCTAAAATTCACTCAGGATTTTCCGAGATTCGTATTTGCATTTTTTAGAAGCACTAGTCGGGTGCTACGACACTCGTGGAACAGTATATTTCAAGCTGAATCGTGAAACTGAACATGAACACGACTCGCTAACTGCCAGATGTTTATTTTCTCACGAGGTAAGCAGGGACGGCTGGAGTGCAAGTCCTGAGCAGTTGGTAAATTAAAATTGTTAATTCTAGTAGCGGTTAGTTTTTTCTAGCTGAACTACACATTTTAGCATCAAGGGTCTTTTTAAACCAGCAGTGGTTCAATTCATACATTATCCAAATTCTCATATGTTTAACCCTCAGTGAACTTTCGGTCGCAAAACTATTTCAGACCAACATCCAATGTACCTATATTTTGTATAGGTGTTCAACTTCTACCAGTGCTACGCCGTAGCAAAGTGTGATATGGGCAATGTTAGGTTACTTTCCGAAGGTGACATGACATTTTATACAAAGTGATTTGGCAGTGCACACGTAACTTACCCAACTGTATTTAGATTTTCGAAGTTTTAACTTTTTTAATCGAGACGCGACGAGGCACGCATATACTTGAAGATAATTATTTTTGCGAGTATCCGCGCTGCGTAAAGCCCGCCAGCTGCAAGGTGGATCACGAGTCACCTAGTGCGTGGTGCATAATGCTGAGCCGGATCCTAGTTTGCGGACGCTCATAACCTGGACGTACCTACTACCTATGTATATTCTATATTTTCATTTCAATTTTATACATGTCGTGTTATTTTTGTAACTGTGTATGTCTTTGTTTTGTCTGCAAATAAATGTATTTTCTTTCTTCTTTGTTTCTTTCTTTCACGAATTCACGACACCGCTGAAGCAACGCGTGTTCTTTCAAGTATCTGCGCGCCGCGTGGCGTTGCGTTTTGGTGCTTGCGGTGAGCGGTGACAGGCGCCGGCGCCGGTGAGACGTTCGCTTTCGCACTCTCATTCAAATTTGTTTCTTTTTGTGTAGAAAACAAGTAGGTATTGTATCACTATTTTAAAAGGTGCACGTATCGTTGCGTCGCTCAGGATCTCGGTGTAAGCTGACCTAAGCGCTCAGCAAGCTAAGCTGGATATATAATTACATTTTACTGAATGCGTCTCATAAATACAAAACGTAAGAATTAAAAATTCCATTCCTGGTAGTGTTAGGTATTGCGAATACCTTAACTTCCAGGTTGCTGTTGATTTTTGTAATTGTGTATAAACCCCAAAATAAGTAACTGTTATTGTGTAAGCTCATGCGACACGAACATTCTCATGTTTATATTATTTAGGTACCAAACCAGTAGCTTGAAGTTAGTTCTGCTTAGATCTAAAAGAGAAATGATGATTTTTACAACAAACAAGAAGGAATCATGAATATATTATTTTGTAACCGCCATCTAGAAGTTCAATGGTGAAACCAGAAAGTACCCGGTTGCGAGATTCTACACACACTCTGTTCATTAAAGTTTTGAAGCCTTTGTTCAGATGTCGCTACATTTTACTTTTACCTATGTAATTATATTTTTATGTCTAAATAGGAACTTGTGAAGAAAACAAACAAATAATGATTTAGAATTTGCTAAAGTTTCATCTAAATTTTGTAATGAGTGATTTTAACCTATCACTTGTACGAGCATCTAATGAATAAAAACACAATTTTACATTTTCTATATATTTACTAATACCAAATCATCATAAACACACATCAAAACAGACATAATATGCACAATCTCACTTAACTAGTAATATAAAAAAGTATTTCTCTATTAATTTGTTTTTGGAAAACAATTGTAAGAATTTGTTTCTGCTATAATACTTTAGTGATAATTATTATATTTTATAAATATTTACAAGTTAATGTAAGGCACTCTGTTTGCCGTTATATAGATTAATAAGTACAAATTAATATTATAAAAACAAAGATATAAGTGTGTCTGCTGATGGCACTAAGCATGTTTCAAGAAACATTATTTGTGGAACACAACGTATACTATATCTAAGCAGACATTAAAACAATATTTGTACGTTATTTCTTCTATTTAAATCACATTTTCTAACAGCAGAAGAATTTTAGTTTTGTATTTATATGGCATTCTATGTTTTTTTTTAATAAATGCTTGATTTTGTAGTAGTTTGACAGGCCCTATTGATAAAAAAGAAATGTTAACCTAGAATATGTTTTCATTTAATTCACGGGGAATCAATTTTATTATTATAGGCCAAATATTGCCCTTACGACACACTGCCATAACAAGATTCATAATGAAAGCAAGAACTCTAAAACAAAAGTAAATAATATTTCATTATCAATTTTTTTTAATCTGGTCGGTTGTGTAATAATCTAAATTTCAGTGCACTCAGTGGGACCGTGGGGGACCATGAAAAATTAAGTACGTATTTGTGCGAAATAATTATTATGGACGGAGTGCTAATAAGATAAAATATGAAAAAGATAAAATTACCGAACATTGGGTATGTATTTTTAACTGAGAATTTTAAATTTAATTTGTTTTAATATATCTAAGCACCGGATATTATTAGAGTAACAACGATTAGTGCTTGAAAACATAGCATTTTTTACGTTTAAAAACATAATCCATATCAGAAAAATAATCGTCCCTTCTACCAGTATAATCTCAACATCAGATCTCTAACTATAATAATATATTTTTATACCTTTCTATATTCTCAACATGCTTTAAGTTCGAGATTTTTTAATAAAAATAATTAGAAATAACATTTCTATTGCACTAAAATATACGTTACTGAATAATTATTGCTCTTCACTACCATAAAAGCCTACACAACGACTTAAACCTTAATTGCCCTAGTTACATAATCTATTCAATGTTGTATAAAATTGAGATTTCGTTTCAACAAAATGGAACAACGCTATTCCAGATCTCATAATTATATCTGAGAATCGATTTCCGAGATTCCCTTTGAGATTGTAACAAAGGCACATAAAACATTAATAATGCTCGCCAAAACTAAGAAAACACTAAACATGTATCTAAGCAAACATTTGGACATACATTTCTAAAATATTATAAAGACGATGATAAAGATTAACATTTTAGAAAAGTTAACAATAATTTAATCTCTTCTAACTTATTCGTTAAAAAGCATTTAACAATAGAACCACGAAGGTTAGAACATTGTACATAAAAAGGCACTTGGGATGCACAAAATATTCCATATACTGTTATCTATAAATAATAAGCACTAATCGTAAAATACATTGCTATTTATATTCTCAAAAAAAAAAAATAAACATTCATATACTTATTGACCAGTATAAAAATTTGATTTCACGAGGAAGACATGCGACAATTTTAACATAATTTTGCAGAAAAAAATAGCTCTCAAAAATTTCTTTAAAATAAGTTTCTTTGGTTATAAAGATAAATAAAAATATTTCCAAAGATAAATTTTGGGTCAATAAGTACAAGAATATCAACCTATGCATTATTATTACTTCGATATCAGTCCAATAAGTTTTAATTTACGCAGAGCAATAAATTTTATATCGGTCTTCGAAGATACTTACTTGTAAATGCCGCCATCTTGATCCTGTCTATTGACGAAGGCGCACCCATAAAAGACAGTACATAATAAACTAGCTACATTCCTTGTGGTGTAGCCTAGTAGCCAATTCATTTGTTTTCGTGCCAAATAAGACTCTTCAAAAGCTTTATTAAAACAGCGCATGAAAAAATCGTTCTTACCGTTTTACTATAAAAAGAAAGAAAAAGTAAGACGATAACAGCTTTGCTGCGGTCTTATTGAAGCTTTAAGACAATAGTCGATTTTGCATCTAAAAGTAATTTACGGCGGTAAATGGCGAGTTCATTTAATTTAGAATTTGATTATGCAACTTAAAAGAAGAATTCCCAACCCTAGTTTTAAATGTACTCTTATAATACACAATAAAAGATATTTGATTTCTTTTTTATTTTTGATTTTGATTATGTTATATTCACAAAATAAATAATTATCAGTCAATAGACATGCATAAAAAAATATGTAGAAAAATGAATATTTTGATGGTAGAACATTTAACGCCGTAATTATAAAGGGATTTAGGTTGCCTAAACACTCGTGCTAACAACAATACGATCAAGCGACAACAAGAGTACAAAGTAACAGTAAATATAGTCGATGGCGTGTGCCATTTGTTCCTGATAATAAATTATCAAAAATGTTAATAAAGTTTATCATGTTATAAACATAACAGGCATATAAATGTTAATAGTTAGACTATTATAATACATAGTATAATTGTTAAAGTGTGAGGCCCAACAGCTATAGCTACATGGTGGTCGATGTTCCGATGAGAATGTTACGCTGACTTAGGGTCGGTCGGCCGCAGCGCCCGTCGTCTGTTAGTGCCTCGGCGCCGTTAGCACTCACCTAGCCATCAGGTTAACGAGAAGAGAGAAAAACAGAATGTTAGTATCGATCGAAATGTCATGGTCCGAATACACGTTGCTATCGCGAGCCGGTTTGCCGCTTGTGCCGAAGCCGTGCGTGCTACCGAACACTTCTAACGTCTGGCTACACAATGCAAGGAGAGCGAAACCAACCCGGAACTAAATGTCAACTAGTCAAAAACGTTTACGTCTACGTTTAAATAAGATTTGGGGGGGAGTAATTACCTAAAATCGGCGTCAGAAGCGCGACAGAAATCGGTCGCGTAACGTAAACTTGCACATAGAAACTAACGCCACCAGCAAAGCGACGGTGACAGATAGAACTATTTTCCTACGGTAAATTTGACGTTTCGCGACCGATTGTTGTCGTGTTGCTGTCACTGATTTTACGTAAGTAGGTGGCGGTTCTGTTCGCTTTCGCTGCAATGTGATAGAGATTTGACTCTACAACCCAAAGTTAACAAGTATTTAAACTTTCCAGAGTCAAATAAGCTTATACTGTTATATCAACAAAATTGTAAAAACATTGTAAAATTACTGGGACGGCTAAAATGAAAATTGAAGTAAAAAGACCGGTTTAGGTAGATATTTACGTATTGTGTAATGAAAGATAAATCGATAGATCAATTTTTGACTAAAAAGAATGATTAAGGACGGTAGCACATGTAGCTTCAGCAAAGCGGTAAACCGAGATCTCGGATCGATATGATTCGTGTACGGAAATTTTATAATAATAAAATTAAAAACAAATCTGATAAAGGGGGAGGCTATTAGGCATTCGTGCCGCGACATCTTGTGGCCCAGTTAATAATTATACGGGTACTTTCATTAGTTTACGCAGTTAATGGTTGAAAAATGTTAAGTCAATTTAGTATGATAATGATAAGTCTACAATATAGGATTAAATGCCCAATAGTTCCCAAATGAGCGATACTAGAGACATTTCAACATTGAAGTTGGCTGCATCAAGTATCACTCACACAAACAAGCATAATAATTTGTATCACTTATGTATAACCATAGCTAACACCCAGATGCAAGTATGTAAGTAAACACATCTGCTGTATGTAACATCTCAAATATATCGTATATGGTAGCATTCTCATAAATGTTAATCTGTGATAACGTATGTCATTACATATTTGCATGTTAGTGACTCATATAATATAAATACATAGTTACAGATAATCTGCAAGTGACAATAGCAGTTATGAAAGTGCACTTAAATTATTGAAACAAACGGGACTTGGCCTTGTGGAGTTGCATGTTAGTCGTGTGAGGCTACAATGACTGCACGTCATCAACTTTATCGACTCATCTTAATAAATATCACATCATTACTTTTACCGCGAATCTAACTTACAAATAGAAATAAAAAGCTTAATTAAAATTTCAGACAATTTATTGCATAATGTATAGGTATCTTCTGAAAATGCATTTATTTATACACAATCAACAACGGAAATCATTCTTTACAAAAAATCGCTTAATATACTCATCTCATAAAATTACGAATATATCAATCTGATATAAATATTCAACTGTATATAAAGCGTGAAATACGTATTTGGCAATCGAATGCCATTTATTAAATCCACAAAGGCACAAGTGCAAATAATCCTATTAATAACCACTTTCTAAAAAGAAAGATACAAAATATGACCTAAGGCAAATACTTAAAAATTAAAATTTCAAGTAAAAATTTATACTGACTAAGAGAAAGTTGTGATGATAAATGAAAAAAATGTCAAGTCAAAGGAGGGGCATTATGTTTAATACTGGATTGATGGCACAAAATCAGAATGCTCATTCCTTTGACTAATACTGAAAGAGACTCAGGAAAGAAGGATCTCACAACCCGATTGTAGCACCTCCTTGGATACTGTTTGGCAAACACTAAGCTATTCTACGAATATATCAATCTATTTCAACACTCTATTGAACTGAACGATAATCCTTCTTCCCTCAACAATAAGAACGATACCCGAAATTATTATCTGAATGAACATGTTGCGATATCATTTTGTAAAAGCATCGATATACATATTTGAACATTTTTATTGAGTAACAAAAACTGAGTAAATCGCGAGTTTATTAATGCATCGTATCACAACATGTAACAGATCTAAAAATCTATAAAAAAGAAGTATAAAAATCACAGTTTCAAAATTATGCAGTGTCACTTCAGATCCAGTATGAAGAACATTGGATAAATACATCCAATCCTCATACTACGCTATATATCGAAAACTAATAAGTAAGTACAAAATAAATAGAAATGACACAGAGAGACAATTAAGCAAAGGCACTCGCGCATACTCCAGTTGCATATGATTGATGTCAAGAGTTTAAAATAAATAATTATAACAACACTGGGGAAAATACTGAGATTCGATAGAGTAATAGATGGGAAGAAATAAAAATATAAGCAATCATAGTCAGCGCGAGTATGCGTGCATGCGCGCTTCTCACCTTGTTAACAAAATGGCGGCGTGAGAGCGTTTTTGCAGGAATTAAGGCGCCGGTAAGGCTGTGCGCTGGTAAGGGTGCTCCCTCATTTGCGTCAGCCGGCCTGCTCTCCTCACGACACCTAGCGGCACACGTATATTAAACTTCTGTGTCTTGGCAGAACATAATAAAAGCATCCAAGAGACCTCCAGGCAAGCATTGTGACATTTGCAACCGAACGAGCCTGGCCGACTCTAATTATAAATGCTGAATAGAAATTTTAATCTCAATAGAAACACTGTAAAGCAATAGTTATTATACTAAAAATCCACTGCCAACTCGTCAATGTATTCTTTTATAAAACAAAACTTGTTTTGGCGGGAAACATTAACTATTATTATGCTTAGTCCTATTGATCTATTTCTTATTTTATTGCTTTGGAAAAATAACAAAATATAAAAATCTCGGGTACGATTATACGATACCCAGTCAAGGTACAGGTAAATGGCTGGTATATATTTCATTTGAATAAAATTGAATCTAAATTAACTGCAATATAATAAAATCTAAACGATTGTATAATATTCGCATAAAGCTCACTCATTTCTAACCTAACTAAAAATCTTTTAAAGATAATAATAATACTTAGCCTACATGGTATGTTTATAAATATAATAATATGGCTAATAAATTAAATAAGTTACGACATAATTGTAACAGATACATCGGTCACAACATGTATTGTGTCAAATACTGTCGTATATTAGACATTTAAAGACTGCCTAAAATGTTCCATGGTTTGTTCGCAACATGAAATGTATGTGTATATCGCGTTATTTTTGTAAGTTATGTTAAATGTGTGATTTGAATAATATTCAATCATTTTTGGTCCCTTTTGCTTGTTAATCTCTGAATTACTATTGCAATCCATTACAATAAAATTATATATTTCTGTTAATATAAGACTTTTTCCGTTATTCACAAAGATTTTACTGCAACTAACAAGTGAAATACATCACATGTTTAACCGTGGAAATTC
Organism: Philereme transversata; assembly: GCA_963924445.1. Taxonomy (NCBI): domain Eukaryota; kingdom Metazoa; phylum Arthropoda; class Insecta; order Lepidoptera; family Geometridae; genus Philereme; species Philereme transversata. The sequence goes on from OZ004338.1 coordinate 26,016,146, forward strand.
AGGTCATGTTTATAAATCAAGTAATGGATTCTACAAAATGATGTTAATTGTATTAGTTGTGTTACAAGCAAGGGTTAACACAGGTTCTATACTGACGGAAAATATAATATTGCTACCATTATACGAATATAACTAAAACAAAAAAGAACAATAAATAAAAATGTAAATAAAAAATTCTACGTCTTTGTTCAAGAAATAACGGTAACTTAAGAAAAGTTCAATTGGCAGTATTTACTTTAATTCTATAATATTCTCTTAAATAATAAACATTTTTATTATGTCAACTGCCATCAATCCTAATACGAGACAACGGCATATAGAATTCAAATAAACAATCTGATAATTATATTAATTTGAATAAATATTAAAATAATCTGTATAACATAACTCTGACTGCAAAAAAACAAAATATACTTCGTGTAGAACTGTACAAACAGCCGAAAAAAAAACAATATAAAATAAGACAAACACTAAAGGTACAAAAGTGAATCAAGTCGCTAAACTAAATCGCACTTATATTACATAATCTTATTCTAAGTTTTGATCATGGCGTTTTAATATGACTGTAAAATGATGTCCTTTATGTATCTGAGGTGTAAAAAGGTGTAAGTCAAGGACTATAAAAATGATGCGATGGCCGATACGTAGCGTGTGGAAGCCTCACGTATCTTATTGTCGGTTGATGTCAAAAGCCAGCTAGCAGATATCTCGATGCTGCAAACCCCATTAAAATATATCACACACAGTTCAATATTAGCTGGACACCATGTGTTATATCGTCTCCAACATTAGTGTGTTAGTCGTTCACGAGCCTGGTTCCTTGTTAAACGTTTGTTTAGTTATCTAGCAGCTACTAGCAGCAACGTTAACCTAGATTATATTCGAGTTATACCGCGATCGATTCATCGATCGATCGATCTATGGATTGGCAACGCGAATGAATTGTGTTATGCTTTACTTTTAGTCTTATCGCGTTGGAAGCGTTTTCTATAAACTCTGTGTAGATCCATGCGGTTATTATCGTATTCGTAGAAATACATCAAATCTCAGTTATTATTATTAATACTTATTGACTGATCTAGAACATTTGATTTGCCTATAATGACTTTTGAATACATTTGTTTCTAATGGACGATTGTAGGTAAAAACCCGGTACCTTGTGTAGCGTTAGTAAATCCATGTTTCATAACTTTGCATGATAAAGCATCTTTTCTTTTGAATACGCTTCTTAGTATTTTTTAAAAATATGGTCGCTGGTCATTATTTTAAATTATTTCAATGCATCAACTTTTAATGTTCATAAATAATAATTTAACATGATACCAATAGTTGCTATAAAGAGCATTGAATTTTTTTAGATGCATATTGCTTTACGCACCTGTCATATGTATCAAGGTTCTATGACGTCCAACGGTACTTGAACAAGCTTGAACAAGTGCAAGTGACGCAGGGCTTTGAGATTATGGGTCAACCCAGGCATGCACACAAAATCCCCTTAACTAGCAAGAAAAATCCCCTACAGTCAATGCAAAGTTATGTAACACCGTTCTTGTTAGTAAATTAACGGGCGAACAACCCACCCGTATGATCAGCAGTCGCATACTCCGTAGTCAGTAGCGGGTTGGTGAGAGCCGCGTAGTTGGCGTAGTCATACGGAGACGCGTAGATCAGCTGATGAGTGGGCTCTCCGGGGGAAAGCAGACCAGCACCGGCCCCTTGCGAGCCGTTCAGGAGCCCCGATTGAGAGCCGGGCCCAGCGGACATCCTGGGCGAGAGAATCAGAGGCGCCCCTAGAGGGGCTTGCGAGCGTAACCCGACCCCGCCACCTGGGGCGAGCAGGCGCTGGGTCTCAGCGGCAGCGGCGGCGACGCGACGCCATTCTTCATCCGCTGTGGATTCACCTTCATTGTATCAATGGTGGAAAGCATTAGTAGGTAGCTTAAAACAATGTTAACACTGGCTAGCCAGTACCATGCACATCAGCTTAAAAACTAATAAAATTTCCAACCAACGAGCTCACCCACATATTGCGTAGATGCGTGGAAGGCATACGATGGGTTTCACCCGCTCGTTTCTTTCACGCACCTGCAGATTGTGAAATAAGCTTGCCCGGGAGGTTTTCCAGAAGGGCTTTAACTTGAACGCCTTCAAAAGAGGTGTAAAAAGGCATTAAGTGATAGACGACGCGTCTGCAGTACCACGAGTGCTACAGGTGTTTATATGCGACGGTAACCACTAAACATCAGGAGGCCCATCAGATTTTGTGCCTACAAGTTACATATAAAAAAAATGTTTCGTGATTAGGAGTTTCAATCGTGTAGAAAGAGAGATTTGAGATATGCTTTTGTTCAGTCCTATTAATTATAATTAGTTCCTAGTAGGCGAAACATAGCGGATTTTATAGAACCTTCCTTTTATGAACGTACAAGTTGACTCATACGGCTGTGGGCGTTAGAATTAAATAAACATGAGGAAGACTGTTGCAACAACTTAACATTACTCACTTTCCGTTTTCTAAGTCTATGTGTCATCTTGCTTCAGTTAAAACGTAAAAACACGTTAAAACAGATCTTGGTCACAGCTTATAGGGAGAACATCTAGCTAGGTCATCCAAAATTACGACCTAATCTGGCGTCATTAATTTTTGTAACCGAGTCACTTGCAAAGACTAATGGATTCAATACACCGAGATATGGGATGGTATTGTATAAAATTCGCTTAGTTTTTAATAAAATTGAACTTTCACTAAGAGTAAATATGTAATTCGTGCATTGAATCGAAACTACTGAACTAAGTAGGGGTTATAAAGAGTATGTCCTCTTGAATTCTAACTTCAGAGTGTACCAGCTTAAACAGTAGATAAACACAGTGAAATCATTCATGTAGCTTAGTTAATGACCGTAACATGCTTCAAATCAATTAATTAATCATATGAATTGACTCACAAGAGCTAAGTCAAACAAAAGGTTTTATCGGACAATGAGAAATGTAATGAAAACACGGAATACGGTTGATAATAGTTTCTAGGCAACGGGCGATTGTCTGTGAAATTCTCAAACAATTAAAATGATTCAGGCGCCCACGGTGAGGTACATTCAACTTGGAATACGCATTTTCTCTAAAAAGGCAGAGTTTGAAGCTGTCATTAGAACTGTGAATACTGAATTCAAGCAATTAATACAACTGTTTTTTGCTCCATCAAAAAGAAGCACCATCTTTTTGCTCGTACACGGAGCAAATTTTATTATTTTCACTTTCTACTACACAATTGTGATCATAAATTACTTATCAACGTCCTAATACAGCTGTAAATAATATGCATAAGGTGATGTGATCCGGATAAGAGGAAGGCTTATCGGTCAAACTATGAGCGCATATGGTTCGAGAAACTGACTGACAAGAGTAACTCAAATGTGCACTACTCACAGCAGCAAAGGATAACATCGTCTGGAAAACAGTATTTTAGAACCAAACCTTTCTAAGAAGTTATTGGCTGAGGTGATGTCCATTTTATCTTTCACCTATTTTCTGCATTAGAGTACGATTAAGACACTTGTCTCACCGCCGGCGAGTAAGCGATTAGCTATCAACTATTTTCTCGTTCAAGAATGGAAAAAAAAATATAGATCCCATGTCAGTAAAAGAGACACGTATAGTTCATCGCTGGCCGTTCACACTGCCGGCGAGAACTCGCTCTCCACTATTTTGTCGCAGCTACTACAACACTCGCTCAGCGATACGCACTCAGCGATGCTCGCTTGGCGGTCAGAACACACGCCGTGAGATGAACCAGCGGAACGGATCGCACACGCCACGCGTTCAGCGAGTGGCGCGAGTATCGCCCAGCGAGACAACTATAGGAACTACACACTCGCTTCTCGCTGCTCGCCAACTCGTTTCTAGTTTCTAGTTCTACTCGCTTCTCGCTCATCGCCGGCGGTGAGACAAGTGCCTTAATCTTAATTTCTAAAATGTTAGCCACCATTTCCATAAACCGATGCTTAATGTGTGCTAAATTATTGTACATACAATGATATATACGATCTATTAGATCTTGAGTAGATCAGAGTCATTGTTTTCCAACTGCCTCTACGAGATTGTTCTTCGAACGACCGATCCCGTTTTACCTTTGAAACTCTTTGCAGAAGCCAAATTGACACTTAATACTGTATGGCAGAGTTGAAAGTCGGTTGATGAAAAGAGGGTGTATTATACTAGAGGTTAGTTACAAAACATAAAAAGATCCGTACTTATGAGACACTGACCGTTGACGGGGACTCCAACTGCCTTCGCACTTGAGTCGCGGTAGGTTCCGTTTATGATCGCGAGCTCCATCAGTTGCCGTTTCTTCAGCTCATCTTCGCCATCGGCTTGCTGAAATGGAGATCAAATTATATTAGAATCAAAAGTAATGTGAGCCAGAAAACAATTAAAAATCTATAATTGTAGATGTTACCACCTTGAATTTTTAGATACATTATAAAGATAGCTATGGACCTGAAACATGGACGCTCACGCAAGAAACTGTGCAACGCTAGAAGGTTGCACAACGGGCTATGGCGCATGATAGGCTTACGCCTCATAGATAAAGTTAGGAACACCGAAATTCCGAGGACAAAGGTCTAAGACGTCGGCATCCAAATTATGAAATTGAAATGACACTGGGTGGGGTACTTGGCAAGGCGAGGAGACGGCAGGTGGAGTAAGGCCTTGACGGAATAGTTGCCTAGGGAGAGCAGACGCAGTGCTGGCAGATCAACTGCTAGATAGGCCGACGACATCAAAAGGATCGCTGATAAGACCTGGATGCGATCTGCCCGTGACAGAATTACATGGCACAACATAGAGGAGGGTAGATACCTAGCACTGAGTGAATACAAATTGAGAATGATGACGATGAAAGACTGAGTAATATAAACTATGCTCTGCGCGGTCTGTCACGAAACTGCTCTTGCAAACTGGCCCAATTTTCCACACTAAGGATTATCCAATTGCACTGAAGGATTCTACTCCTTAAATTACGTACTTAACCAACAAATCCAGCTTACTATAAGCTGCGTTTGAATCTTATTTATACCACTTGCAAAATATGTACGTTTCTGCATTATAGTCTGATAGGTAGATACCAACAGGTTCCAGTTTCCTTTGACCACTAACCCATTTAATTAGGTAATGATGTGGGTCACACACATTAATAGGTCAAATAAAGGTACAAAAATAGATTTTGTTAATTGCCAATAATAGAGCAAGGCTTGCTATTGATTTGATGATTGTTGATGACGTCAGAACACCTTAAATGACGATCAACGTAACGGTACTTGGTTATCAACGCAACTGTGTAATTAGTGACTAACAACTATCTCGGTGTTCTAACATGATGTCTATTGTTATGAGGGTGGAGAATATATTTTGCAATGACAAAAATATATCCTCAATTTGAGGTGCTGATAATAAGTAAACATTCTTCTTTACTATTCGCGCTTACTTTAAAAGCGTTCTGTGTTTATTTTTTAAGTTATGCGCGGCGATTTGTTTGCAACCTGTCAAGTTAATGCTAACTAATATGCAAAAGTAAGCATATATAAAACGTAATGTCTGGACTTGCCTCAGACTACCCCCTTGTAGGATATTTTCACAAGTCTGAGTATAGATTAAGAGATCCGAGGATGTCCGAGGAGGGGATTAAAATAGTGACAGTGTGTAGATCATTTATTTGCAAGGGAATTTTGATGTCTGTTATGTTCGGGATCAGATTGGATTACGTAGTGCACAAAATCCCTTACTTTAGCATAATCATTATTTTCAAAGGAAACCTTCCCCAGATGCTGTGACGCACATTTCTGGATCACTTCCATCCATTCACTTGCTGCGTCTATTATGTTATCGGTCCATCAAATGGCAGACCGTCCACTGCGTTTTCGTGGGCACCACTTGAGAACTTATATTCTTCAGCGGTTATTTCTATTGAATAAATATCGGAATTTCTTTCAGCTTTTTCATAATTGTCCTTAATAGTTCTATAGTCATCATCATCATTGGCCTCTCACATCTACGAGAGACACGCCTGTTGTTAGAGGAGTAGACTTATAAAGCCTATCTATACGGTTTAAGAATTTTCTGTGATTGGTAAATTTTGTCAGATTAGAATAGGTCTCAAAATGTGTTTCTAAGATAAACATCGCGCCAAACTTAGTCATGAGCAACATCGCCATAAGAAATGATTTTCCTCCAACTATCTCTAACCTCGACGCCTGCAACTTAGGCGGATCGATTCTGAAGCTTACCAAGTCGCGTTTAGCGCAAATCGTATTATCTAAAAAAGCATATCATCATCATCATCATCATATCAGCTATAGGACTTCTCCATAGATTTCCAAAGCAACCGATCTTGAACGGCCTGCTCCACCCAACGG